>BNCP01000012.1:0-1200000 GCA_019650235.1 Volvox reticuliferus | reverse complement strand
CGCAGGGGCGTTAGTCAACCCGAACGACAAGACCGTGTACTCGAAGTGACCAAAGGGCGTCCGAAAAGCAGTTTTCGGCACATCAGACGCAGCGATGCGAATCTGATTGTATCCCTGTTGCAAGTCGATCGAGCTGAAATAGGCCGAGCCCTTTAGCTTATCGAGCAGGTCGTCCACGCACGGCAATGGGTAACGGTTTTTGACCGTCGTCGCATTCAACCCCCTGTAATCAATGCACATGCGCAAGCTCCCATCCTTCTTACCGACAAACAGAATCGGCGCAGAGTACGGAGATGTGCTGGGGCGAATCATACCCTTTGCGAGCAGATCGGTTACCTGGCGCTTCACCTCGTCCAACTCCAGAGGACTTAACCTGTACATAGGTCGTGAAACAGGCTGAGCGCCGGGTATGAGTGGGATGGTATGGTCCACGGGACGCAAAGGAGGAAGCCCAGGTACGTCACGAAAAACGTCTGCGTACCCTGTGAGCAAGGCTTCAACCTCAGGATCCAAAGAAGACTGAGCGGTGGTCGCATTCAGATGCAACCTAGGCCTCACAAGCAGTCCGTGGGCACCCTTCCGGATCATCCGGATGGCCTCTTTACGCCCGACTGGCTTGGGTTCAGCACGCTGCCCCATGGCTTTCACAGCGTAGTTAACCACAGGCTCCGCTTTGGTCTTACCCCCCGCTGGCTCAACACTTGCAAACGGCATGAAGGGTACTTTGCACGACAGAGTCCCCTTACGTAGGCGAAGGGTTCCAGACTCTAGGTCAATGCCGGCCCCATACTGCCGTAATGTTGAGGACCCCAGTATATATGTCATAGCATCAGTCAGCTCGCGCAACACATAAGGTTGGGTCGTAAAATCAGTGCCTAGCCGAGGCAATCATCATCTAACCGATGCAAATCGGTGCTCGGGCTTATCCAAGAAATGCGACCATAAGCGATATATAAGGTGTAAGCTCAACCAAAGCCCGGTTAGCTTATCTTAGCGTCGAGCGCTCACATTTCATATTAATTTCATACTTAGGCCGTCAATGAGCATAGCAGATATACTCGCAGCGTCGGCTCGCGGTACAAGAGATCTGTAAGTAGTAAGTGTACTACCGTGATCCCGCGTGCGGATATTGCTATATAAGCCGTCATAGCAATAATGCAATGTTCTTTACTCGCGTAAAGGTGCTGACTATGCCATCGCGCGTAGTGTTGCATTCGACGCGCCGCATCGCTCGAGCCATTGCCTCGCGACCTCGGAGTACGCTTGCATTATCGTGCTCGAGCGCGCGCGTATGCATGGTGCACGTGTTATCGTTAGTGCGCATTGATATGCGATGCCTCATGCATTTGAGATCGTCCTCGACCAAGTCGTTGGACCATGCGCACTATTCACGATACCGATCACGCGATGTATGCTTGCAGCGTTGTGCACAATGCATTAGGCGATATGCTGTTCGCAGGTTGCTTGTGCCCTTAGCCAATGCGCCTAACGCGTGCGATGCGACGTGCTGCGTGGCGTGCGTGTCGTGTCGCGTCGCGCCCGCTGCCGTACTGCTCCAAGCGTCCACATACGACAGGGGTGACGTCATCAGTGCCGTATCGCTCCACAGCGTCCACGTACGACAGGTGACGTCATCAGTGCCGTATCGCTCCCCGCGTCCACGTACGACAGGTGACGTCATCAGTGCCGTATCGCTCCCCGCATCCACGTACGACAGGTGACGTCCTCATTGCCGTACCGCTCCATGTACGACAGTGCCGTATCGCTCCCCGCGTCCACGTACGACAGGTGACGTCATCATTGCCGTACCGCTCCGTGTACGACAGTGCCGTATCGCTCCCCGCGTCCACGTACGACAGTGACGTCATCATTGCCGTACCGCTCCGCGCGCCCACGTACGGCAGGTAACGGGGTGCCGTGCGCGATATAGTGATGGTGGGTGCAACTCTAGCAGAGCTTAGGCAAAGTGACGCGTGGTACAACAAGCAGGCCACGGACAGGGCTCCATGTCTGTGTAATCTTGCTGCTCAACTTCTCCGGCACTGCTGTGGTGCACAGCAATATCAAACCTCCAGGAGCACCCATTATAAACAGATGCTGAAGGCTGGGAATATTGGCCTACAGCAGCTTGCCCAGGGCATGGGCATAGCCGCAGCTGAGGTGGCCCTGCAGGCGGATGACTTAATCACCCACCGGAATAAGGCTGCTGTCCACAGCGACAGCGCCTCATCCCTGGAGGAGGACATCTATGAGATGTGCAAGCTTATCATAAGTCATCTGCTTGCTGGGCCACCTCAGCCATGCCCATCCCCTAGGCAAGCTGCTGCAGCCCAATGTTCCCAGCCTTCAGCATCTGTTTATAATAGGTGCTCCTTGAGGTCTGATATTGCTGTGTGCCACAGCAGTAGTGTGTTATATCTCTGTTATATCCGCCTACAGCAAAGGCTCGATTGAAAGGATGCCAGACAACTGGCCAAGCTTGGATACTACCCGTAGATACCCCAGGATACTACACAGTGCAGGAGAAGTTGAGCAGCAATATTACCAAGACGTGGAGCCCTGTCCGTGGGCTGTCCCTGCTGGGACGCGACCTGTCCTGCTCAGACGCAGTTATCCTATCAGACATCGACTGCATGATGTCCATAAGCGTGCCTGGTGGTGCTGCAAGGATGGTGATGTCCTTGCTCCCAACTAGCCACTCCTGCCAATTCTCCACCAGTGTTTGTGTCTCGCTCAATAAA
Source organism: Volvox reticuliferus (assembly GCA_019650235.1). NCBI lineage: Eukaryota > Viridiplantae > Chlorophyta > Chlorophyceae > Chlamydomonadales > Volvocaceae > Volvox > Volvox reticuliferus. The sequence goes on along the minus strand of BNCP01000012.1, from coordinate 1,197,259 downwards.
ATGGCGGTTGGAATGGCGGTTGGATGTAGTGGTAGACCAATCTGCGCTGTAGCGATGGACAACACACTCGTGTTCCAGACCTGCTGTAGGCACCTCCGCAACGGTGGCAGCTGCCTTCACGATGATTGTTGTCATTGTAGCATGCTACATAGGTAAAATATAACTTTTGGGGGGTTCAGGAAACTTTTTACAGTGCCAGGAAACTGTAAAGGAGCTTGACTGCAGCCTTCACCTTGTGTTACCTATCTACAATTTGTTGCCTGTGATGTTATTAATCAGCCCCTCAGAGAAATGGGCTAATCAGCCTTCGTTCAGCATCTGGCTGTAATAAGTGTAATAAGTGTATCGTCTGAAATTACTGAGAGAAGTTGAGCAGCAAGATTATTGCGAAGACACGGAGCCCTGTCCGCGACCTGCTGTTCCTGCTGGAGCGCGGCCTGCCTGCACTCCAGCACCGTTATCCGATCAGACATCATATCCATAAGCGTGGCGGCGCGGCAAGGACGGTGATCTATCTCCCAACTAGCCGCTCCTGCCAGTTGTCCACTGGCGTTTGAGTCTCGCTCATTAAAACAATGGCGATCGGATGAAGTGGTAGACCAATCTGCGCTGTCTTGAAAACACGTGCTCTACGCAGGCCTGCAGACATTCCGCCGAACCGGCTGCAGGCACCTCCGCAATGGTGGCAGCTGGCTTCACGACGATTGTTGGCATTGTAGCATACTACATATGTAAAAAATATAACTTTTGGTGGGTCAAGAAACTTTTTACAGTGCCAGCAGGAAACTGGAAAGGACTGCCCCGCCTTCACCTTGTGTTACCTACATTTTGTTGCCTGTGATGTTATTAATCAGCCCCTCAGAGAAATGGGTCAGGGCCGCGGCCCTGACAATGTAGATTTCTTGCCGTCGTACGTCCAAAGTCAGGGCGGCAAGGTGCCGATTGCAAAGACATTTCATTGCAACACAATTTTATATTTCAAAGTCCTTATCCTGAAAATTTAGACAGGGCTGTTCTAGTTCTCGTGCAACAGTTCTGAGACTTGTTAGTCAGGCATTTGTAAACCGGGCAGAACCCTTCTTCCATGGCTCGCGAGAACATTCGGCAGTATGACGGAAAGCATCTATTGAAATTCCACATGAAACGCCTGGCTGGCCTTGATCTCCCTAAGCAGGTAAGTAAAGGTTACAATCCAGCAGGTTTGAGTTTGCAGCTGTCGTCCTCGCTCGCGGAGACAAAATAAGTCCATCTTTTTTGCAAGTAATGCGTATCTCGCGCCGCCAAAGTTGTCATGATTTTATGAGGTTCATGACATTCTGACACGTGCGCCTAGCCGTCCGGGTGCCATATACCACAGGTCGTGCAATTCACGGCTGCCACCAGCCCTTCGGACCTGCTGAATGAGAATCCATGGCTGGGAACAAAGCAGCTTGTTGTCAAGCCCGATATGCTGTTCGGCCAGCGGGGCAAGAGCGACTTGGTCGCAGGCAAGGGGACTTTCGAAACGAATAACAACAACCATCTCAGACGGGGTATTTCAAGAGGACAGGCATAGTGGTTGGACGGCGCAGGAATGGCCGGGCGTTAATTAAGCCATCCAAGGACACTGCACTGGTCAAACAACCTCCCGTCCAGTAGTACCCTGCACAGTATGCCCGGAGGGGAGCATTACGCTGACACTTCCATTTCCTCCCGGTATGTCCCTTAACCTTTCTCCTACTCCCCGGAAAGTGCATTTGCTGTGCTAGGACTCCTCGAATGCCATAGAATTTGAATAGTGGTCGAGTTCACGATGCAGTGCCTGAACCGCACCATTACAGTTAACGGCTGCACTGGCCCCATCACCACCTTCCTCATCTAGCCGTTTGTGCCGCACAAGGGGTTAGCTCCACTTATCGATTACCTCATTGTGCAAAGGCTGGGGAGTTGCAGCAGCGCTGGCGACACCAGCGCCCGCGGCGGGGCAAGGTGATGGCGAGTGCGGTGGGGGCCAGGGGTGATGTGGGAAGCACAGATATATAAACGCCAGCAGCGGTGGATGGTGTGCGAAGGGAAAACAACGAATCCAAGGGTTAATGACATGCACTTTCACGGTTGATCCAGCTGCTGTTTTGGGGTCCTTTTGCTGAACCTACGCCCATAGGTTGGCTTCTTCGATTACAAGGTGGCGTGAAAGACGAACACCCCACACTTAACCTCCTCAACAAGGCTTGAATGATTATAGCTCTAAGCCATCTCTTTAACTGCGAGTTCCCACCATAAACCCTCGGCCCTGACCGCCCTCCATAACCCGCAGGAGGTTCCGGAGCTGCTTGCTTCCCTCGAGGAGGACGCCCAGCTGCCCGGCTGACAGGCCGCCTGGATACCGCTGTACAGCTCCGCCAGGGAGGTGGTCAAGAAGCAGGAGAAATGTGGCACCGTTGAGGCAGGGTGAAGGGTGCAGAAATAGGTGGTGGATTTGCAGAGAGATTGGAAAGGCGAGGGAAGGAGGGACGAAGCGCGCAGTATGGACGTGCTGTTGTACCCCTGGATAGGCGCGAGCAAGGGCATGAGCGTGTGGGTGTATTGTATGCTGGCACGTTGCACTTTGCATCGGCTTAGCATTATCTTAGGAGATGGATCAAGCCCTGCTATGATTTAAGATAACAAGCAATCAAACAGGGGATTTGACGGGTTTAGGGTTGGCAGGGAAGGTTAGGGAAGGTTCCCTCCTGGCGTGGTGCTGGTGAATCAAAACCTTCCTGCGTAGGGAGATTTATGTGGATGTGGAAATGCAAACCTGGTCACGTATCTGCACTTTATGCACCTGCATCATCGCCTCGTCGCCACTGCATTCAAGCAGCGTCCTGTCCCTGCCATACCCACATCTTTCCCAGTCTCTTTCGATGCCAGCCAACTCGCCATCTTGCCGGATTCCGGCCCCATCTTCTGAGTTTGACTCTCAGTTTAATTGCACTTAATACGATCATAATGTTCCTGTAGTAGTTGAGTTCTGGAAAGGCCTGTCGGGATGTTGACAGGGTACTTCTTGCACCTTATATTGTGATAGTGTGTGCCGTACATCTATGACTACTTCAGTTCCCCACCGAGAAGTCAGTCATAGAATTAGAATTCCAGATGGACAAGGACCAGATCGGTTCAGGTCAGGTGGCAATCAAGGACGTTTTACAGGGGACGAACGAAAGTGTGTCAGATGGCGCGAAGATACTTCGGTCGGCTGTGATGACCTGCATGACCATAAAAGGCCCTATGACTCATGGAACTTTCAGAGCACATTAGCTACATCGCCCGTTTTAGCCCCGACTGCCATCCTCTACCAGTCCCAGCAGTGATGCCCTGCTGACCAACGCCAAAGCAAAATGACCACTGGGGTGAAGGTTGCTGATGTCACCAACGACCCCACCACTGCCGATACTGGCTGATCAGCCCATGCACGACAAAGGACTTGAGGTTCGCAGTGCTTCGTGTCTTAAATCATAGCAGGGCTTGATCCATCTCCTAAGATAATGCTAAGCCGATGCAAAGTGCAACGTGCCAGCATACAATACACCCACACGCTCATGCCTGTGCTCGCACCTATCCAGGGGTACAACAGCACGTCCATACTGCGCGCTTCGTCCCTCCTTCCCTCGCCTTCCCAATCTCTCTGCAGACCCACCACCTATTTCTGCACCCTCCCCCTGCCTCAACAGTGCCACATTACCCCTACACCCATACCCACACCACTGCGGCCTTCTCCTTCTGCCCGGCTCGTCCTTTCCTGCCCCTGTCCCCCTCAGTCCTCTGCCTCTTCCTCCTCCTCTGGCGGCGGTACTGGCTTGAGCTCCAACTCCTGAGTCTCCACCTGGGCCCAGTCGAACTCCGCCGCCACAGGCGGCGGTGGTAGCGGCACGAACGGCGCATTCTTGATGCCCCATCCCACATAGCTACACGTCCACACGCCCTCACGTGCGCCGCAGACCGCGCCCGGCCACACCAGGCTGCGCAACCCGCCCGCCTGCTTCTTGACCGCCTCGCTGGAGGCGCTGTACAGCGGTATCCAGGCGGCCTGTTCGCCGGGCAGCTGGGCGTCCTCCTCCAGGGAAGCAAGCAGCTCTGGACCCTCCTGTGGGTTATGGAGGGCGGTCAGGGCCGAGGGTTTACGTTGGGAACTCGCCGTTAAAGAGACGGAAGTACAGGGAGGTCCAGGCAGCTATAATCCTTCAAGCCGCATTGAGAGGTTTAAGTGTAGTTCGTCTTTCATGCTACCTCGTAATCAAACAAGCCAACTTTTGTGTAGTTTCTTGCGTTTGCCGCAGAGAGCTTGTGAGATCCTGAGACGCCCCCGTCACGACTGGGCCCACTGTGTTTCTAAACCACCCGGTCGGGCCCAGCTTCATGCGATGCACTGTACAGCCGGCCTGATTGTGTGGCCTGCAGCAATACCTGGAGGTGCGTTCGCCTGTGTGCCCGCGTGTGCATGACGCGCGCTGACATGCCGGGATCAAGAAGGAGGCCCTATCTTCTCAGGAAGTCAAGAACGACACACAGGTCCGCACCTCGAGCTCATCCTCGTTGTAGAACTCGTCCTCGTCGGCGTCCTCTGGGAGCTCCCGCTTGAACACCTCGCAGCGGCCCTGAGACTTGAGGTGCGGCCGGCTGTAGCGTGACAGCACGCGGCAGGGAAACGGGCACAAGGGAGCGGCGATATCAGCTGAGAGAATGCGTGTACGTGTATGTGTGTTGGTTCGTTTTCAATCAGGTAAAAAGAGACGAGAAAGGAGTAGGTTGTTGAGTATGGGGTAGGCACACAGCAACCAGTGCTTGAGCCCTCCGTGCCCACACACCAGCACCCACCACCCCAATGCTCTTTACCCTGTGCCTCGGCTACACTTCAAATGCACCACACCGCACTTCGCAGCACAGCTTTGGCTTCGTCCCACCATGTGTAGACTTTCTGTCTAAATCCTCTGTTGTCCCCCTTTTCGCCCCCTCCGCACTTACACATGCACCCAGGCCGACGGCACCGCCATCTCCCGCCCCGGCTGCGGCTCCCAATCCTCCGACGCCTCCAGTTCCCCTGTTTCGTCGTTCAGCGTGTAAAAATCTGTGGGTGACACCACCGTGGCCGCGCCAATCCGGGCAATGAGGGCCCGTAGGTAATTGGCCTCGTTGCCAGGGAAGGCGGGGTAGGTGGAGACGTGGGAGGTGAGCCGACCCGTGAGCAGCTTCTTGATCTTCCTGGAGGCCTTGACTTGGTCCGGGGTGACGTCGGGTAGGCGGGTTAGGGGGCCGCCCAGGGCGCTGCAGACGAGGTAGGTGTACTTGTTGGCGCCTGTGCCGGGAGTCTCAGAAGGCACCTCCGGCGCAGCAGTGGTGGCCGCAGTGCCGGCTGCGCCGGCAGCGGGCGCAGTGTTGGCTGCAGGGTGGGAAGGGAACGCAAACAAGAGGTTATGCGTACAATACGACGAAAACGCGGGTAGCGGGGACGAAATAGGAATGGAGGCAGGGGTGATATTGGATATATATTCATTACCGTAATGGCAACAGGGCAACGGGCCAAGATTCTCTTATACAAAAAAATGGATGGGAGTAGGTTCAGCAAAGGAACCCCAAAACAGCAGCTGGATCAACTGTGAAGTGTTCCCGAGTGCATGTCATTAACCCTTGGATTCGTTGCTTTTCCCTTTGCACACCATTTTCCACTGCTGGCGTTTTCATCTCTGCGCTTCCCACGTCACCCCAGGCCCCACCGCACTCGCTATCACCTTGCCCCTCCACGGGCGCTGGCGCCGCCGGCGCTGCTGCATCCGAGCGCCCCTTGAACGCCACCTCGAACACATAGTAGTCGGCGTACAGCCCCAGGAACTTGCCAAAGAAGCGCACAGACTTCACCGCCAGCTTGGGATCCTCGCCGATGCGTTTTGCCGCTAGCGCTATGTTGATCCCTGTCTCGCGGCCGAGCCCCACGCCTAAGCAGTCCAGCACCATGGCTGCACCGTTTATGTTCTCCGCCTCGAACTGTTGTTTTCACGATTGCATCATAGCGTACGGTATTGCATGGGGTGAGATGTATGAACCTGGCGCAACGCGGCTGCATGAAGGCCCATCCTGTCATTCCGAGATTGGAGCCGTCCATTCCCCGATGGACATTCTCGTACGCAATTCCTTATGACCCAACCTTGAGTTGAAGGTGCGTTGTAGTTTGGACACCTCCCCATGAACCTCTGGTGCACTTGTTGTGCCTTCTGATGGAACCTCTTACGGAGCGGAGAGAGGGCACCTTTCGGAGGTCCCTGACTCCCCCTCTCCGTCCTGCCAGGCGATACGATTCATCCCTATGCGTACAAGTTGCGCAAGCTGCGTCTAGGTCTGTCTGGGTTCGCAGTTCCTTCCGTCCTTTCACTTGCAGGAGTCGATGTGCGAATTTCCAGTCCTGGAAAAAGCGACGAGGCCGGCCCCGGCCCCAGCATTATACAACCCCGGCTCCGTGCAACGTGGACGTGTCCGTCTGCTTTCACGTTTCATCTGTAAGCCCCGGCAGGCCCGGTCAGCCCTGTGTAGCCCTTACGTCTTACCTCATTGGGGGGATCTGCCGGGTAGGGCTCTCCCGTCTGCGGGTTTATGGGCAGCTCGGGATCCCTGTGTGAGCGGGCGCAGCATATAGGTGAAGTCACATTGAAGGGTAGCGTCAGGGACTCAGGGCTGGGTCAACTTCAGCATGCATCCTTAACCGTGGTGAATGCCCAGTCATATCGGCAAGTGATTTCCGGGATTCGGGTGATGGAGCACCGGGTGCCCCCCACATTTTCTTTTCTCTCTAATGATGCCTCCTTTCCAACTCTGAGCGGGTGCCGCTCCGGTTTTTCCCCTTACTCCATTATAATCGCACACTTCTCGGGAATTTTAGCCAAGTCCCTCTTCCTTCGCAGATGGGATTTGCAGCGCTGCATTCTGTCCCGTCTACTTATACTTCGTCCCTATCCTTGAACCTCGCCCTGCTGCTCTGATGCGTTTCCCGTGTGAGTCCTAAGGCCGTAGAAGGATGTCCCCTCCCCATCACAAGGCCCCCCCAGGGGGCAGCTGCTGCTCCAGCCATTAAGACCCCCCTCATCCCTGCCGGCGCCTGCCGATGGTGGTGATGGATGGATGGATGGATGGATAGATTGCCACCACCCAGTGCCCGCACCGCCGCCAGGACTGATGTGTATGTGTTCATGATGCCCACAGAAGGTGTTCGTGGCGTCATAGTTCTACATCGCCAATTGGCTGATGATGGTTGGCGGACGCCGGCGGCCGTAGCTCTTGTGCTGTGCCTAGCAACTGGGGCGCTGGATACAAACGCCCCCGGGCTTGGGTGCCTTCATGGCGGCATCCGACGCATCCCTTTGCCTAGTCGGGCAACCGGACTGACGGACGGGAGATATTCCTCCAAGAGGCCCCTGGGGCCCCCGGATCGCCCCTGACCCCTGTGTACATTGACCTTGGGGCCTATCTGGCATCGGTTCCAGCACCCTGGCCCCTGACCCTTGCATGGAGGCAAAACCCACACACAGAATGGCCAACTATAGATCGCGTATCACTTTTCCTGCCTCCGCTGATCCATAGCCCACGAAGCACTTCCGTCTGCCCCTCGCAATTCCTTCTTTGCCACCACCCCAAAGATCCTTCTGAATTCTAGGCCCCTGTGATTGAGCCTGTTGCTTTGCTAACAGACCACCGAGTGTCCTTGTCCTCTGTCACTATGGAGCCAGGAGGAGCAAAGGAGCACAGCCCTTCCGACTTGTGCACGCACCCGAACAGGCTGGCCGCAGCGGCCGTTTGCGTGGCATCTGGTACGACCTGAAAGGGTAAATAGCGACAGGGCGGCAGCAGGGCGTGAGTGACTGGGTTTTGAGTTCTGTGCTTGTGGAGTGCGAGATAGAGCCGTGGGGATATTTCCTAAGTGTTTGAAGAAACGAAATCCGAAGCCTTGATGTGGAACGGTTGTGGGGTTGGCACGATTGGGTCGTGGGTGCCTACATGTGGTTTGGTATGTATACATGTACATGGCGGGAGGTAGATGTGGCTAGTGATGAGGACGGTGAGATGGCGACGGGCGTCTGCTGGGTTATTACGTGGGCTGGACACGATTGCTGATCTCTTGGAATGTTTGGACTTCAGTCATTGCAACTGTCGGCAGCCTTGCCGTGCTAATCCAGCTACAGATCTTCTCCCCGAGCACCGTCCCGACCCGGATGATGTACAGTATCCTCACCGGAACTGGCACCAGCGGTGAGGACTCCTTCGCGTCAAAGGTGGATTTTTTTACAAGCAACGACGCCTCCAGCAAGTCAACAGCTTTGGAAGGCTGGTCTTCAAGGACCTGCCGCGCGGGTTTGTGATTGTCCATGCATGATCCACGGGATTTTGACATTGCGTCGGCATCGATGATGCCAATCTGACTAAAAATGCTGTGCAAAATGTCGGGACGCGGTACAATGACCTTGACATGCATCAACCGGACAATACGACGATGAGTACCGTCCGGAAGCCGCACCATACCTTGTTCACCAGCTTCACTAAGTGGTCATACATGGATGTGCCATCATTCGCGGAGTGGACCTGCAGGTACGCAAGTGCCTGCGCCACACCGTCCAGGGCCGTCATGCTAAAACGTCCTTATCCTCGGTATAGATTTATTTAATTTGTTTGAAATCCTAACTCCTATAAAGGCTGCACTCAGAGTTCTAACGTACAGGTCGCACATAAGACGAAAACATAGCACGAAACAATATCGTAAGCCAAGACGCAATAAATTTGCTAAGAAATGCAAATTTACAAAGCGGAAAGCCTTCTTGCAACTTCGAGTTACGGAAGCTAGTGTACGGCAGTATTTGTTTGAAAGAGATATGTTGCGTTTAACTGATTTCCTGTCAATCTTAACGAATTACAATGGATCGATGTAAAATTTAAATATCAGGGTGAAGCAAAGCGGAGCCCGATATGAGGTATGGCTCACCCCTGGAGCGTTAACGTCTGGTAGTAGTTTCTGCGGCATGCTCATATGTGCTACCCATCACATTTCGTTAACTTAAGTACGTAATCAGCGTCAATTAATCTTAGGTATTTTTACACTTCTTAAAGAGTGGCATTGATCTTACTCCGTTTCTAAATCACTTGAGTCCAAAAATGTTGGCGACTAAGCGCAGTGCTACCCAGGTCCGTGCGTCCAGCAGTGCTGCTGTGACCATGAGCCGGGCGGGTGCTCGTTCCATTGCGGTGTCATCACGCGTCGCTTTGTCGTCTTGGGACGATTCCCGTCAATTGGCTTCTTCACTGGTTCAATCTGCTCCGAGGCTTCAACAAACTGCTAGTAAGTGTTGATGCGACTGTTTGCGAGGAGAGCGCAGCATTGTTCAGTTGCTGGAGGGTGGGAGGTTTCCTAATCTTCCTTGGTCTTACACCTTTATGCGCAGACGCCCCCCGGCGGAAGCCGGTGACGATGATGGGCAACAAGGCAACAACGGGTCCATTCGCGCCTCTCGTGGTTGTGGTGCGCGGCGCGATGGGCGAGAAGCAATTTAACCAGTTGCGCGGAAAGGCCATCTCGCTCCATTCACAGAGTAAGTTAATTGCCGTTAATGAGTAGCTTCATATTCATGTAGTATTGCCCTCCACGATCTCGCACGTGCGTACGCTGGCGGATGGCTTCGCCACACGGAAACTGTGGCTGTCCGCTGTGTTAGAATCCATTCACACATGTCACAGCCATTATGTTGGTTCAGCTTACATAGCGAATTTCTCACCCGAATCGCAGTTATCAAGGACTTCTGCAAGCTCCTGGGCGTCGACAACAGGCAGGTTCAGGGCGTAATTCGTCTGGCCAAGAAGAACGGGGAAAAGCTCGGCTTTCTGGCATAAAATAGTATTCCATAGCTAAGTGTCTGATGGCCCGGCGGTCTGTTCCCTGTGCCGACAGTCGAAGGCCTAGTCCTGTAATTTGATGGCACGGGTGGTCATTAAGGTGTATTGGCAGGGCGGACGAAGCGTAGGGGCCTTGGCTGGGCCAGGTAAGATAGGTAAAAGCTAAATGAGGACGGGAGGTGAATGAGGGAGCTAAGAAGGCACCGTCGTGTTTTAATTGGGGTGGAGCGCAAGAAGAGCTCGTAATATGGAGAGGGTTATGAGTTGACAATGTGGAGAGAGCAGAGCTGCCCCTTCCGCCCCTTCCTTGCTTCTGAGTACGCGCTGGACAAGCAGGTATTTGTTCGAGGGATGAATGAACGCAAGTTTTATAAGCCTAATGTCTGACTGTTAATCTGCCTGTTTTCATTATTTGAGCTGCGTGGTGATGGGATGTGACTTCGTCGTGGTGCTTGTGAAATGGAGCTGTCTGTGCATATGCGTGAGAGTCTTGATTTGACCCCCGTGATGAATGTTTGGTTGATGTTTTGTCTTGTGTGCCGTAATGCGCACCACGGTCAGGTGTATGGCTGCGGCGGTTACCGGCGTATTGGGCAGCGCTTTTGTGTGTTTAGTTAGAGCGCAACATGGCGTTTTTGGGAGTGGTATGAAGCCTGTTCGCTTTCTACGACCTTGCGAATCCTGTTGGGAATATCAAGGACTGATCAATAGATGGATGCTGGCCATCTAATACTTACCTGTACACACAGATGTACATCTAAATTTGATGGATGCTGTAATGTACGACAGTTGAATCGGTAAATATTCCTACGATCCAAATAACACTTCGGCGGAATGAAGTGCTTATCTACACCAGATGAGTGGGATTCGAGTTGGAATTTGGAGTAGGGGAGAAGGACGTAAATACGCAACCGGCACTTATGTTTATGAAGTTGATAGAGGCATGGGATGATGACTAGGGCAAATACGAGGGCAAATTCACCAACTTACATTTAGGCCATATTATGGTAAACATGAACTGATTGTCTACAGCGACTTCACAGGGACAGTAGCCGAGAGGTAAAAAGGTAATCATTGATGCCTCACAGCAGTTCCCTACACTCTTCCGACACTTAGATGACCAAGGTTTTCTCTGTTGCGGAATACGACCTCTCGGATTATCATACGTTAGGAAAGCGCCGACAAGCTCGGTAGAAGATCCTGTGAGGGCCCCTACCAGCAACTCGAATTTTAACCAACAAAATTCATCTGAGGCCCCGCACTAGCACTTGACTCCTCTCCGCGATGTGATCAAGCATATGCGTCAAGGACCCATGTGAAGGCAGCGACGGGTGGACAGTCTGCCCACGATAGTTCTTAACCCTATCCTCAAAGCACTCGTTGGTTTGCCAAGAGCCATACATTTCTGGAGTCATGTCATCCTCGGGCAAGACACGCCGCAATCCATGTCACCGTAATATGTTTGTTTAAAACAGGAGAGAAGCAGGGCTCCTGAAGCATTCTTCTACAAGATATGACTCGAAAACAGGGAAACGCATTTCGGTACTGCATCCAATGGGGTGCAGACAGCGCAGTAAGATACGGTTGCGTCCCCCCCTCTCTACATGAATACCGAACACGTGGAAGCCCGCCTCCTCCTCCAAACCTTCTGTCATGTCCTCAAATCAGATCAGGCACGCGCTGAACGGCTGGTCCGCCCGCTGTTATCGTTGCAGCGCAACGAGATATCCGAATACGTGCATCGAGTCGTTATGTTAGGATGTTACCGTCTCCGTCGCAAACACTGAAGTGGCCCCCCTCTAAATCATCAAACTTACTTGCATTACCACGCAAAGACGCAACGCACAAAAAGAGAACAATGACAGAATGAGGCAGTGCGAGATAGTGTTGTGTATGAGAGAGACACAAGAAAGGCGCCGGTCAAAAACCAAGTGTGCGTGATGGTCCCACTGGCACCAGATACGGCTTTGCAAGTAAGCTTAAAAGCCTCCAAACCCTCCAGCGTCCATCTGCCCTTCGCCAGACCGCCGCCACTTCTGCAGTTACAGCCGCAGCTACAGCCACGGCTACAGCCCGGCCATGAAGTGACTCTCTCCACGTGCACTCCACCTTTCAGGGCTCCCTTTTCATCCTGGACTAGGACCAGCCCTTAAAACAGGCAACCATCCATTAGCAACGCACGTCGCTCGGTTCTACGTTCACGTTTCCCGTTGTGATTCCCGCGTTGACCGGCAACACACATCATAACGCGTAGCTGTTCAAGTTGTTTAAGAGTTTTCAGGGCACACGCGCCAACAGCACTCCCATTAAGCAAGGCACACGTTGCGACATATCACGTACGCCCGCGCATCCATCTCGGCACCGATCTTCTTTTTCCACACCCCGATTCAGGCCTGGTGAGCCTCGAGCTGACACTCTCACTGTGGGGCAGCAACCCGTTCTCATCAGCCTTGGGGAGCTTGGAGCCAGGACACTGCAGTCGCTGCACCCGAGGTGAAACTGCAGGCCAACAACACTCCTTAAGGCCGGGCTCAGTCCACCTTCGCTTCAGCTCCTCTGCTTAGGCCCTTCTTCCTCTTCTAGCTCCGGCATGCACGCGCGCGCACATCGTCATCACCGGCCCAGGGGCTCTTGGCGCGGCAGCAGTGACGGCTAAGATGCATGTGTACGAACACCGCGGGCTATGGCCCAGCAGCGGCTTCTAATTGCCCTTCTTTGCGCGGGTTGCAGCAGCACCCTTAGGCCCCGGCTGCGCCCGTGGCGCATGGATGATCCGGCCAATAAACTTGAGCACTTCGTCCAACAGAATCACAGGCGCTGACCAGAGGAGCACCAGCTGCCATTCAGGCCAGGAGAGCGGGACAATGGCGAAAACGTCCGCTAGGAAGGGGATATAAAGGATGACGCAGTGGAGGGTGATGGACACAGAGATCGCGGCAAGGAGCCAGGGGTTGGACCAGGGCGGCATGGCCAGGAGGGACCCGTCCTCGGAGAGCGCATTGAGCGCGTTGAACATCTCGATTGCAACGATGACGGACAGGGACAAGGTTGAGGCCTTGGCCTTGCCGACGGAGAAATAGTCACAAGGGTGAGCGAAGGAGACTTGGCCGCCACCTGTCGGGTGCAGAAGCCATAAGGCAGAAGGCATAAAAAGTAAAAATGGCAAAGCAGAAGCGAAATGGGATCATAAAATTCAACAGAGAATTAATAGGGATGAAACCATAGCTTAGGCGATACTCTGTGCAGGAAAGTTCGATGATGTTGTTACAGCAACGCATAAAGGCGCTTGCTTTCGAGCAGGCAGAGAAATACATGGAAAGCGGGACGCGCAGGTTGGGGGAGTATAGGGGAACAGATGGCGTGCAGAGAAAGAGAGAGCGCGGGTAACACCACGGAGAGTGTCATTGACAACCACAGCATGTCATCTTTTTGCACTGCACACGTAGTCGCACCATGCGTATGATTGCCACACGTCGTCACGTTCCTGAGACCCCTTTCTCCTCTTGCTCTTCCTCGTCTTCTACAAGTTATCATCAGCCTTCACTCACCTGCCAGCTTGTAGGGCGCCGCTGTGAAGTTGCCCCACTCCCGGCATTGCTGCCAGTTGCTAAGCTGGTGCCAGGTAACGGTGGTGTGGCCGTCCTGGGACAGGTCGATACCCGCAAAGTGGTCGTACAGGTACCAGGATACGAAAGCGCCAACCTGGAGATGGACAAATCACACAACACAGATGTGGCGGGGCAGGCAGTGGGGCAGGAGGGGCGTCAGGCAGAGAGGCTCTGAGGTGGGGTTGAGGCACGCAGACAGGCACGCAGGTGAAGCAGTGAGGTAGGCACGCAGGCAGGCGAAAACTGAACGGTCCGAAGGGTCAGAGAGAGACTTCAAAACCTATAACTCAAAGAAAAGCCATCTGAAGGACTTCGACTGTGCGCTACTGCCGGTAAGGAATGCGTCCGTTTGCGTTTGCGCTTTGGATTAGTGCTAACAGAGTGGAGAACTCCTCTGGAAGTCGGTAAGAAATGCTTACTCGAAATGAAAATAAAATTATAGCCTGCAACACTTCACGAGCGCCATTTTCCAAGGATGCCGTTCCCAGACCCCAGTCCTATGATCCGGGATGAAAATCATGTCGTAAGGGTTGGCATGGGAACGATGCTTTTTGTGAATGAAGGTGTGTGTGGCCTTCTTTCCACATCTGGTACGAGGATATCAGGGTATCCTCACCGTCGCCACGCCCACGTATCCTCCGATGACCATGTAACGGAAGAAAACCCAGGGGGTGATGAGCTGATCATTGGCACGACGCGGCGGCCGGGTCATGATGTCCTTGTCGGGCGGGTTGAAGCCCAGCGCGGTGGCGGGCGGGCCATCGGTCACAAGATTCACCCAAAGCAGCTGCCGGGAAGGCGCGGGGCAGGAAGGGTACATGCGCACAGACGGGTTCAGTAAGGACAGATTCGGTGTTCTGCTTAAGCAAAGGCATCTCATGAAGGACGAAACCTTCAAGGTTTTGTACAGCTGTCATTTGAGAATATTCCCCAGCGCCCATTGATGGATGCCTGTGGCCGCCGGGTTCGTTGCTTTCTTTCCAAACCATCCCCGCGCGCAACCCGTCTTGCTCGCGCTGCTCGCGTCTCCACGAACATCCGCTCTTACCTGGACGGGGATAAGGCCCTCTGGGAGGCCCAGTGCGGCGGTCAGGAAGATGGACGCCACCTCACCGATGTTGGACGAGATCATGTACCTGTGCCGGGAAGGGGGAGGGGAGGGTAAATGTACGCCGGGGAGTGGGGCGCCGCGGACAGGGAGATAGGGCCGTGTGAGTATCGGGGCCAAACCTTTGGCGCTTCCAAATTTCGGCATAAATAGTCAAAAAAAAGTCAATTAAGTCAATTATCCAGCATATAATACCCTGCGAAAAGGGGCGATCTCAATGGGATAATACATTACAACGGAGAAAGGGTGCAAGAGATGGGGAAAGTGCTGTGACAGGTGAGGGTCCGAGTTCCGGTTTTGAAAGAGAATGTTGGCGATATGGGGCTGGGGCTGAAGCAGAGCGGACAAACATAAGGGAAAACATAAAAGGAAATAACTTGAGAACGAGGCAGATTCATTCCGAGAAACTGAGGAAGGCGCAAATGCGAACGACGGAGCTTTCCCTTGTTTAGAGATCCCGTATTCGTTATGCCTGGTCTGGTAATCCCGACCTCCTTTCCTCCCACCCACTCGCCATACACACACCTGATGAAGGCCTTCATGTTGTTGTAAATGGCTCGACCTTCCGACACAGCCGCCACGATGGAGGAAAAGTTATCATCCGCCAGCACCATGTCGGAGGCCTCCTTAGCCACCTCAGTGCCTAGAGAAAAACGTGAGACAGTATGTGATAGTGTGTAAGATGTGTTTGTAAGAGAGAGAGAGAGAGGGGGGGGGCGGGAGAGCAGGAGAGGGGGGAGGAAAGGTGACTAGGAAGGGGAATGCGAGTGTGGATGCAAACAAAGAAAAATGGGTAGTATGGTATGATGTCATCTTATGGCGTATAATTATACACCAACAAAGTGACCGTCCTTTCTGCTTCCTAACAACTTCTGCCCCACACCGCCTCACCGTCTCTCACCTGCAATACCCATTGCCACGCCGATATCTGCCAGCTTCAATGCGGGCGCGTCGTTGACACCGTCTCCCGTCATGGCCGTTACCTCGCCCTGATCCTTCAGTAGCCGTACAATGTCCTGCGGGATGCCGATGTTTAGATGGCGGTTGAATCTTTTGTGGATCAAAAAGTGATTTGTGACGAACGCAGGGGGCGGGGAGCGGAGAATGGGCGACAGTGCACTCCGGGAGAAGGCCGGTAACGCTGGCCAGTCACCGTACCGTGACTGGAATCCAATTAAGCGACACTTTTGGGGGCCAAAAGGTGACGTCAACTGGATAGTGGGGCCTGCCCACGTTTAAAAGAGGACAGGCAGCGAGCCCAGCAGGAAAACCCACGCGTACATATATGTGCACGTATGAAGGGGTGTTACACTGTGGGGACTCGCCCCGCAAGGACGAGCACCGGGGGTCATAACCGGACTGAGCCGCAGCGCAGGGGAGGGGCACGTGGCTTCGTAAATGTACACATGTGTGTGCGTGCATGTACATTAACATTTATACGTACAACAAGCAGCGAGAGCGGGGGCATCTGAGATGCGCCCGACTCACTCAGTGTCCCGCTGCACAGTAGGGCGCCCAGCTGGCAGTACGAACCCCAATACCCTCAGACCGACCAGGGGAAAACTACCGAAGGGTTTAAGCCCCCTGAAAGCACCGCATCAGCATGGGATTTCGTCATAAGCCAACTTCACCCGGACCTCATCCCGCGTTCCGTATTTTAGTGCGAACATAAAAACCCATATACATGAAGAAAAAGAGGGGAAATAGCGGATGGAAGCCCCTGGAGCGCTACTCGGTCCGCATGCCGCTGCATACCTGCTTGTGGCGAGGCTCTGCGCGGCTGAAGCACATGGCGGGGGCGGCGGCCAACAGCGCCAGCTGGCGTTCGCGGGGAAGTTCCACAAAGGCGCGGCCTGTGCGCGGGTTTAGGAAGCGAACCGTGAAGCGGAGAATGAGGGACGCGCGGGAAAGGCGCGGATGAAGGGTTAAGGAAAATACTCGTGATGAGCAGCAGATAGCCTTGTTTTGTTTAAGCCCAACCCCATCGCCACTTATTTGTTCCAGCTTCTCACCCGCCCCACCTTGAATGCGAAAGATAAAAAGCCGACATGAATGTGCGGAGGGAAACAGCTAAGATAGAAAATTGCGAAGTGGCCTTCAACAACGATAATGACATAACAAACGACTCCCTGGTGATTATGCAGTCCACATTCCGCAATAGTTGCCCCCCTTTTTACCGGTGAAGCTAACACGTGAAAGGTCGTCTCCGGGCCTGCGGCGGGGAAAGACCGGCGGCGGACACAGGTACACAGGACGGGGTTTAGCAAAGGAGAGGACGACATTTGCCAACGCATCGTGTTTTCTAATTGTTCTTTTTCATTTTTTATTCTGCTACTCATTCAATGTCACTCCCCGTCCATCTGGCTTGTGCTTTATTTATGGAAAGTATTGTTCCGGGCCCAAACCCTAAACCCTAAGGAGCGATCCTTAAAAAAATCCCAAACCCGCAGGACAAATCCAGGGCCAGCAGAACGACTTACTGGAACACGCCGATTTTGGCACAGATAGCCTCAGCGGTGTCTTTGTTGTCTCCCGTGATAACCATCACCCGAATGCCTGTAACATTACGTGGAGGTGAGCAAAATCGAATGTGGAGCGGTGATCGGGAAACATTGATACCGAAGGGCGGGCTTATCGGTCTATGCCATACGGAGGGGGTAATACCAGATATCGATCCTGTACATTCACCGTTGTCCATGATTATGCCGCGGTGGGGGGTAAGCCCCAGAAAAGGACCGGCGATATGTTGAGGATTTGTTCATCATGGTGGAAAGCCGGGTGGCCCAACTCCACTTTCAACAGCCGCATTCCAACGGCCACTTATCATCCCATGCACTTTTCCACGGCTCTGTCGATAAGAAGCAGCGCCTGTGGACGGTTTCCTGCTATGACCCGTGGGTCCCTCGATTGCTTTAGGTACTGCCCCAGACCCGCACCTGCTTGCTTGCAGCTGTCGATGGCAGGCCGCACCTCCGGACGTGGCGGGTCCTGCGCAGTGGATGGATTGGGACAGACGGGGATTAACTGCACTGGACGGAGCAGGGCGAGCGGGCACCTGGGCCTTTTCCGGTGATGCGATTGCTATCCACAGGTATCGTTGACAAGTGCGCGGCACCCACGAATATATTTCTTGTGAGTCCGTTACTTTCTCTGCCCGGTGCCGCCCCGGCTAATCCCCCTCCACTCTTTCCAGCCACGCACCTGCAATCCCACAAGGCCCACGAGCACGAGATCTGACTCCACACCGGCGTAGCTAGCTGGGTCCTTCAGCAGCTTCATGCTGGGGTGATGAGAATTGCCGTCATAGTCCGCCAGCGGAGAGGGCACATCGGGCTGAGGAAGAAGGCACGGGGAGGCACGGAGAAGTGGTTCAGGCAAAATGGCCAATATCAACCTCGGGTAAATATGTTGGATGGGCTGCATATAAGGCACCATCAT
Organism: Volvox reticuliferus; assembly: GCA_019650235.1. Taxonomy (NCBI): domain Eukaryota; kingdom Viridiplantae; phylum Chlorophyta; class Chlorophyceae; order Chlamydomonadales; family Volvocaceae; genus Volvox; species Volvox reticuliferus. The sequence goes on along the minus strand of BNCP01000012.1, from coordinate 1,179,220 downwards.
TTTAAGGTGCCACATTGCTGACGTTCATAGAAGAGGCGTCTATTTCCTCACAAATCTTGGTCACAGGCTTCCCTATCGAATTAGGTGGAGAGTCGCACCAAGGCCCTCATAACCCTCTTCACTGGGCCAGGAAACGGGTTGGGGACCCAGAGGAGTTAGTAACCTGAAGGCTCTCCGATGCTGTAAATGGACAGTGATTAATCCTTCTCCGTGCGTGTTCAAAGACCAGCTAAATCCGGTAAAACTCTTCTTCGGGAGAAGCAGCACTTTTCAAACTAATTCTCAACCACATTACGTAGGCTGTGGGGTACGTGGAAGGTTTGAAGCAAGGAGGACTCGCACCTTGACTGCAAGCGCCAGGCAGCGCAGCGCATCAAGCGCCATGTCGCGCACGGCACCCAGAACGGCCGCCCTCGCGGTGGTGGTCAGAGGCACGATGCGACCGTCGGGCAACATCATCCTGAATGCAGTGGGAGCCCGGAGGCGAGGATACCATAAAATGGTAACAATAAAAATTTACAACAACAATACAAAAGTTAAAACCTCAATGAAAAGATGCATGCTACTACCATAGTGGCGATTACTTCACTAATCTTGCAAGAACACCGTGCTGAACTTCCCTCGCTTGACATTCCTTGCACTGGACCCCGCAGCGATACACCTCAAGGCCTCGAGACCTCCTCCTCGCAGATCCTAGCACCCTATAATCGTTCTCCAACACGTAGGCGCCCAGATTGTATATGCCCTCCCACAAGGATCCGTACTCACTCCACCCCGTCAATCATTTCATTCTTGTGTCAACACCTCGGTGAAGGTTCGTAGAGTGTTCTCAGTTAAGCTGCAAGTATCCGGGCATCGCCCACCCGTCCTCCCTTCTAACCTGGACCTTTCAATCTGAAATTATATGATTATGCCCATGCTGGGGTCCAGTCTGCAAATATCAATCCCGACCCGATGAACAAATATAATGTTCTTACCGCGTGGATCGCTCGATGACGCACTCCGCAGCACCCTTCACCAGCAGCGCGTTCTTCGATGCACCCGTGGGCCGCACCAGCACACTCATGGATTTGCGATCACGATCGAACTCTAGGGTTGCTCTGACAGGGGCACGCTCACGGTAGGTCTGTACAGAGGGGGCGAGGTGCAGTGAAGGGAGCGAAAGTCAAGAGGAAAGGCGGGAGGGTGACCCAGGAAGCCTTAAGTAGCACCACCAAGTAGCACGCAGAGCACACTTTGGACTGGAGGCTCTGAAGTCCAATTGGCTTGCTTGGTGACTAGCTTATTGTTCACTGATGAAAATGTTCTGAACAACGGCATCTTTCAAACTCGATAAATCCACCATGATAAAGGAATGGTGCCTAGCGGGACCCTTCTCCGGTTTAATACTCATACTCATACTCAGGTATAAGATACCCCGTTATAATTGGGGATCTGCCGTAATAGTACCTATTTTGAACATATGAATATTACTGCCGTTCATAATAAGGGAAACATATAACAATAAATAAGCGACGAGTTCCTGTGAAAAAAAGGCTTTTACCTGTGTGACGGGCTGTGGGTGCTCCTCCGGAGTGGCGGTGCGCTTCTTGCGGGCAGCGGCCGTCTCCGCGGGGTTAGCCAGACCCAGCTTCTCTGCCAGGACGAGCAGTGCTGCCTCGGTGGGGGCGCCCACAGCCCGGAAGGCGCTGCCCTGCAAGGACGACGGAGTTAAAGGGACGAAAGGGGAATCGCAATTAAGATGGAGTGCTGGCGCCATCCCGGACAGCAGCCCGAAAAGTAAAGTAGGACACGGCAGAAGTTGTCTTGACAATAACACCGAGCGCATGCAATGGCATGCGATGGAAAAGGTTCCTCATCATGGTCATTGGCCACGATCCTGTAAGACAGTTCACAACTTCGGTATACCGTGACAACAACCGCCGCCAGTCCTATTTGCCCCTCCTTTCAGCCCTTCCTCTCCATCCTCAGCCCCATAACGAACAACACACACACATTCAAAATGTCACACAGGCCCTCTTACCTTGAACTCCAAATTTGCCTCACTGCATGCAGCGCACACCTCTGCAATAGCCTGCGGCGTGGTGAACGACCATTTTTTTCGCGCACACACATACACAGATACAAACAGCAAGTAGTAGATTCATGCATTAGCGAAGACTCGAAACTTTGCCCCAATAGCAGTATATCGACCCCGTCAGCCGGGCACCATCGGTCACACGTTTTATTTGTTTGACGCAGACGTCTCTTAAGCCAAAATTTGACCAAAAGAAGTGAAACCCCAAGGTCGCACATCAACCGTCAAGATATAAAACCAGTTACACCCCAAAACAATAAAACCAGTTATAGGCGTTACAAGGTGGTATATATATATATATGTCTTAAGTATGGTACAGGTACAGGTCGTACTGTATTCGGATGACAAGGGTGTAACAATATCACCTGAAGCGCCTTATCCAAGCCAGCCCCTGGCGCCAGGCCCTCCACCTCGCCCTCGTCGGGGTTGTAGGTATGTCCCGCCACCACCCAGCGCCGCAAGGAGCTGCCATCAGGGCCCGCGAAGGCCGTCAGTGCGACCGCACTCATCTGGTTGGTGGTCAGGGTGCCGGTTTTGTCGGAGCAGATGACGGTGGTGCAGCCCAGCGTCTCAACGGAGGGCAGCTTCCTATGGGCGTATAAAGCAACACGTGCAGCAACAATTAGAGGACGGAGAATAATTGGAAGAGGCTCATCTCGAAACATAACCACCAGTAAGACTAACCACCGCCTAATTTCAGCGCCCTTCCCTGTGCGACGGCCTCTTGCCGCACACGGTACCGCATTTGCGGTCCCTCTTGCATATTTGCACGTTCGCATCCTGTCTATACTGCCCTCGTGGCCTGTGCACACGTGGCCTATGTGCACACTACGAGGCGCAACGTCATTTGCGCGCACAGCATGGCAGCGCGTGGGTCTGTCCGCAACGGGGCAGCCGATCCGTAACCTGCTTGCCGGCTCCTGGTATCTCCTCACCTATAACTGCCCTCAAGTTGCTCGACCAACCAGCCGTCGCACCAGCTTCCTAACCGCCTTTCCCTTTCTCTGTGTTCATTTCTATGAACCATACGTGATAGTGATATCCTTAATGACATGATCACTTGCCCTGCCCCTTCCCCTTGCTCGTTCTAAGCATCGCACACTGACCTGACGATGGCGTTCTTCTTTGCCATGGTGCGGGTGCCCAGCGCCAGACACGTGGTGATGACGGCTGGTAGGCCCTCCGGAATGGCCGCTACAGCCAGTGCCACCGCGATCTTGAAGTAGTAGGTGGCCTGCAGACATGTTGGGAAATGGGTTGGGAGTTGGGAAATGGGAACACGAGTTCGAATGCAAAGACACCAAAAAGCCAACCTCCGAAATAAAGAGGACAGCTAATATCAGGAGTTACAAGGGCTTTGGAGCAGATATTGCCGTAATATTATTAAACGCAGAAGCGCATTTTTAGCTAAGTGCAAACATCCGTTGGAGGTGAGAGCTGGGACGTGCCACGCGCAACAATGTAGAGGTTTATGGAGAGTTAAGATAGAGCTCACAGCAGAGCAGATTGGACGAAGATATCTCCGCCGTGGATCCCACCAAAACTTATTGCCAAAAACGTCAGGTGATATGAAGAAAACGTACCCGGGCAATAAGGAACTAACGGGCACCTAAAACTGAGTACGAAGAGGGCGATTGCAGGCGTAATAAGGATATGCGGCACATCCTCATTGGCGGAAACCACGAATTTAATCCAGTTGTGAAACATCATTGTTTAGCTGCCCCGTAATTCAGGCCCATGTCTTCTACGTAGCTGCCTCTGGCAAGCTTCCGGCCTAGTTAGATATGTAACATCAGCACCGACGCCGACACCGATACACACACTCTAGACTTACCTTTGACAGGTTGAAGCTGAAGGTCGGCATGCCACCCTCCGGCTTGAAGGTGATGGTGAGGAAATGGTGGTAATTAATGAGCCAGACGACCACGCAGATGGCCGCGATCACCTGAGTGCCGATGCAGTGTCAACAGCAAATAAACAAAGCACTATTGAGTGCATTGATTAGGCCAGAGGTGCATAAGGTGGTCTTATTGAAACGATGTCTTGGGTTTGGGCACATGACCATGACGGTATACCGCACAGGACTCTCCAACGGAAGGACTCAGATATATAAAGTGACAGGGCATAAAGGATGAGACTTAGGACTCCAAATCCCTTAGGCGTCCCGCCCGGCCAGACCGCGTCCGCTTCCAGTGCGGAAGCACTGCATCCCACCTTTGCGAGCAACTCCCCAAACTCGTTCAGCTTCTTCTTCAGCGGAGTCTCATCGTCCTCCTTGGCCGCCTCGCTGATCTGCGCTTGGATCTTTCCGATTTCCGTCGCCATGCCGATGGCAACAACCACCGCCGTACAGCTACCGTTTGCGATGGCTGTGCCGGCAAATACCATGCACTCTTTGGCCTGAATTGGAAAAGTGCGAATTTCGGGTGAACGCAAGTCATATCTATGTGTGTATGTGTCAACACGTGATACCAGCGACTGTGTACCGATGGTTCTCGATTGTTTCCTTCCCCAAAATGACGATGCATCAAGGGGCCGAGTATCTGTTATCCACGCCAACAGGATGGCAGGCAAACCAAAGCTCTCATGCGTGCGGAACATATCGACGAGCAACATATTTCTATGTAATGATATCTCGATCTTGCTTGTCGGTGCAGTCCATTTCCGCAGCGGCTTCCGCAGCGACAGTTGAAACCAGTACACCAAGATGACACTATAACATTGAAACACTTTTTTGCATCAAGGAAAGCTTATTAATTGCTCATCATGAGGCGCTTCAAACCACAAGGTAATTACCACTAGCCGACCAACTATGTTGGCTGAGCCCTCTTCACCGCCTGTGCCCCTTTCTACCGTAAAGTCAGAACTGCTGCAATTACTTCTATAGCACCCAATCCAAAGCTCCACCTCACGTGCGCCGTTCAAACAATTTGAATTGTTTACTTACTGGGTTCTTATGTACCAGCATGGTGCTCCCAAAGCCCCTTCACCCCCCCACGTACCAGAGTTGCATTTATAAGTACATTGTAAGTATCATTCCAAGCATCCCTGCCCTTGTCGTTACCTGTAGCTCGCAATTGGGATCCGCCACTGGCTCCGTATCCTTGTTGACCGCCACACTCTCCCCCGTAAGACTAGCCTGCTCCGCTCGCACGGTGGCGGTCTTTAAAGCCACCACGCGGCAATCCGCTGGCACCTTGTCACCCACGTGTAGGTGCACGATATCACCGGGAAGCAGCTCCCGGGCGGGCAGGTCGCTAATCTAGAGAGGCATAGAACAGAACGGACAGGTGAAGGTTAACGGTGAAGGATGATGGATAAGAAGAAGGAACGAAGCCAAAGCTTCGTGCGATGAACTAAGTAGCCACGCAGATGGGAAGCAGTTAACCAAGCGCCTTGATGCAACCATTCCGTCAGATGTGCTAAAGAGTACTTCGAAGTGCTGCCGTCGCGCCCGCCTTCTTTCCCAAATCAAAACTCTACCTCGTTTATTTCCAAAATGCGAATGCGTGTCACGTGAAGCACCTGATCCAGAAGTGATGAGCCATCGGGCTGGTAACGAACCTAGCCCGTGCGCACTGGGGCACGAAGGGGCTCGTTACGCCAAGCAAGGTTGCCTAGGCAGCAGCAACTGATATACGGTAAACTGATATACCCAACTGATATACGGTAAACTATCTAAGCTTCCATATGGTTTAGCATGGCAAAACCGTTTTCCTTGATTCGGACACCAGTCGTGCACGGGCAATAACATCGTTCGTGGATCAGTTGGACAACGCTGTATAATATACGTCAGTAACTTCCCTGGCCCATCAACCAGCCCCTGTCAGTAGCAGGCCATAGCATTGGGGTTCTTGCCAGGAGACACCAAAGAAACAGTCTTCATTCCTAATAAGCGGGCCTTTGCTGCTGCACGAGCAGCAACATGAAGTACTTACTGCTCTTGTTCGAAGGCCACCCGCCCTTGTGCCCCTTTCAGCTATGGACTTGGAAAGTGTTAGTTTTTTTTGGATTCGCACTCTGAGCTCTATTCCCCTCGAGCACCACCTACCCATGCTTACCAGTTTCCCGTTGCGTGTCACATGAGCTGTCTCTGTTTGGAGTTCTTTGAGTGCCTCGAGCGCTGATTCCGCATTGCTTTCTTGCCACACGCCCACAGCAGCGTTAAGCACCAATATTAATAGGATCACGAGCGGCTCAATGAAGGCCCGGATGCCCTCCTCATGGGAATCCTCCTCAAACCATGCCAAGCCGAATGACACAATTGCTGCCAGCAGCAGAATCTGCAAGCAGACCGTTTTGGATTTTTTGTGAAACAGTCCCCATCAGAATTTTTAATGGGTTTAACGGGCAACGGTTGCCTAGTTAGCCGGGAGTCTTACAGCAATAAAAAGGTGCAATTATCCACCATTGTTCATCAATTATGGAAACTGACCTTTTCCGACCTCTGAAATGCCAGGGTGTCCCGCGGGTTACATACAACGACCGCATGCCAGGCGATCACCGCCCAAGAGAGTTCCTTACCCGGACTAACGTGTCTTCAAACTGCTCGGCAATCATGGCCCAAATGCTCTGCTTAGCTTCCTTCTCCAGCTCGTTGAACCCATACTTAGCTCGCCGTGTGGCAACCTTCTCATTCGTCAGACCTTCCTTGACGTTCACCTCAAAATGCTTTAAAACATCGGCAGTTGATGTGCTCCAAGGAGCATAAACATCCTCTGGGGATGCAGCCATAACTTCCGCGCCTCCAAGTTACCAGAAGCTTTTTGAAACAGGGACACCAAGCACCTGATGGTCAACCAACTTCAAGCCAATTTGTACTTGTGGTTATGTAATATTAGGCCTTATAAAAAATTGGACGGAAGGATGGCGAAAGGGTCCTTGAGAAATACCAGGGGTCCTTTTCCAATGCTGGTACGCAAGCTCAGGCTCAGGTTGAAACGAGTTATTACGGATTAAAACGGGCAGGTTGATTTCTGCCCTGGTAGAATTCTATCGCGATGCCGTCCCTATACGAGCGCTTAGTGCTGCAATCGTTGCACGGCATCCATCGGTCCGTCTCCTTAAGTTACGCTACTTACTGCTACACTGACCAATTAAAATCTCTTAGAATTCGAAGCGTACGCAACTGAGCGAAGCATTTGAACAGCAGCCCAGTATGGCTGCACCGTTCCCGGTGCCCGCGGTGACTGACAACCCCGACGGCTGGGGGCCATGCACAGTACCTGCGCACCTTAAGGACATTCCCTTTGCTCCCTTCAACAAGGGTGACAAGCTTGGTAGGGTTGCAGATTGGACGCAAGGAGCTTTTGGTCAGAAGTACGCGGGTGAGGGAGATTTGGCCGCCGGGGTGCGCTAGATCGCAAGCACTTAACATTACCTGCGCTCCGCTACACACCCAGGCCGTGGCTATCCGCAAGGCGGTGTTCCTGTCTTTAATTTCTTCGCGAATGAGGAGGTGCGAATCTTGTCGCGTTTTGGCGGGGGTGGCCCGGCGGCTGCATCTTACGTCTTAAGACATTGTTGGCGCAGGAGGAGTCGTTCCATCTAGTGGATAATCGACCTGTGAAAACTACGAAATTTGGAGCCGGTCGGCGGTACCCGCAGAACCAGCGCTTCCAGCAGCAGCGTCGCGATGGCAAGGACAATCGCGGTGGTCCAGAGGGGGAAAAGAAGAAAGGTGGAGCTCAACAGCAGAAGAAACTACAATACTACGGAAGGGATAACCAGCGGGTAAGGAAACTGGGCCTGACCGCGTTGGCGGCAGGATTCCCTCACAGCAGGGCATCATGTTACATTATACTTTTTTCTCCATTTATATGTTTGTCGACTCTACATTAGTGATTGATCTACGCCAGTATCGCGTGTTGAGATTTCAGCACATGGCATGAAACGAGTCTGGGAACAAGGAAATGCCAGTGGGTTGTAACAACGCAATAGCGGGGAATGATCTGGACGGCGGCAGGCCACGTGTCTGAAAGTCCAACGGCGGTGGTGTTCCATAAAGGACGGCTCCCGCAGGTACTCGGTAATATCCATGCGCGCCAGGTATTTGTTGAAGCCCGCTGTCATCTGCTGTGTCAGGCTCCACTGTGAGCTAAATTTCCACGGTTACAAGCTATTGTATGGCCGGAGCTTTTCCTGCGACTCCAAACAGCCATAGTCGCGGGCTACACCGGTAATACCACCTGTTCGTACTTGGAATCCGATTTGGAGACAGGTAGACCAGGCGCGCTCAGTTCGCGCCTGTGGACATGAGTGCCAGACACGTGGCCAAATAGCTATCTGTGCATATGACTGTACACGACTTCTGCTTCCTCCCACAGCAAACCCAGTACAGCAGCAGCGTGGAGATCGGCGCCGACTGGCAGGTCATGGAGCAGATCACCACAACCAGCTTGTCACGCCTCAACTACAGCCCTGGAGAGCCCGAAGACTTGCTGGCATGCGGCTCGTTAGAGTATTATGACAAGGTGGTGAGTGGTTGTCCCATGCTTGCTGTGTACTGGTTGCCCTTTTTTCTTAACTCTTGGCGAATGGGCGAAATGTCGTATGTGATTGCTGTATTGAGGGTGAATGGGCAATGGAACAGCTTGGTGGTGAAGAGGTTGAGTACGGCGGGAGTATCAGATGCTGAAGAGAGTCTACAGTCAAGATCATGAACAGGAGTTTTGTTGTTGTGGGGTGCCAAGGCGGTTTGTTGGTCGCTTTCTAACCAAGGTGTATGCATATATTTTGACGATATCTATGAGGGGCCATGAATAGGGTAGGGATCCACGCGGTAGCTTGCAGGCGTGGTTGCCATTATGGTATGTGGTTGCAAGCTTTTGTATGGGTGTATGTTGCCGGCCTTGCATGTCTTTGAAAAGAAGCTCAATCCGGCTTGGGTGGCTGTATTGACGATTGTAGGACAAATAGGACTGTTACCGTCCAACAGCACCTGTTCCACTCGCATCTTTCTCCTCATGCCTTGCGGTGTGCTTTCCATTCACGCGGCCCACAGTCTTACGACAACCTAGCAGTGAAGAAGGAGAAGCCGCTGGAGAAGACAAAGCGTATCTTTCGCAGCGTCACAACTTCGGATGATCCAATCATGCAGCAGCTGGCGGCTTCGGGCACAGCGCGCGTGTTTGCGGTGGACTCAATCCTCACGCACCTTATGTGCATGCAATCCTCCAAATACGGCTGGGACCTGCTGGCAACCCGCAAGGTGCGACGCGCGTGGGGTCAGCACGCAAGTGGGTTAACGAAAGAGTTAACCTACCGGATAACCGCGCCTGCTAGTGGCCGCAGCGCGGGTCTCCACTTGGATCATTCTTTCACTGACCCACCCATGCGGGGCCGGGCGGGTGTGCCCGTCATCACTGTTCGTAGCCAAAGCGGATGGATTAGGTCGTGGGCTGTTGCTGTCCCTTGGAAGCAAAAGGTAGTACTCCTTGTGGCCCTTGCGGCGCCCCATCGGCAGCAACCGCCCGGAGGGCGTATATACGGGTCTTCAGGGAAAATATAGTTCAGCAATGCAGTAGGGCTTGGTAGCGGGTGGGTAAGGGCGACATGGGGCGTGCGGGGGGCATTGGGCGTCGCCACTTGTTTGATTTTGGTTTCCCTGGATCACACTCGTCTTCTCTTTGTGCATTGGGAAATGTACAGCGAGTTGCTCCCCTCATTTCCGTCGCGTAGTGGCCTGGTATGGGAGAACTGCGTCAGTTGACCATGCAGATTATATATTACTGCCGCCTGGCTGCCACCAGATAACATATATATTGCACTGTGTAGCGCTGAAGCTTTGGCGACATCTCATCGGATTGAGTGAAAGTCTCATCTTAGTCCCCTGCACGTACTGTCAATATGCTTTCGAAGCTGCTCAGCAAATTGTTAGCGCTTACGAAGTGGCCGTGACGATAATCCTTAACGACATCACCTCCGACATAAAGACACGGATTCCCAAAGCGGACCGCGGTTGATCTGAGGACCCATAGGAAGACCTGAGCCCACTTTATGACGCGACATCCCGTTAGTATGTTGCATCGCACTGCCATCTGAATGTTTGCTGCTTAACGCTGCAATGATGACGTACACAACAGAGGTTTTACGCTTGAGCCCTTCTTTGTCGATTCTTCGGTACCCTGAATACAACCTCCCTTCTGCCTGATTTCAACATTGGGCTGTCCTGACGGTGTGTAGGGGAACAAGCTGTTCTTCGATTGGCGATCAAGCTCAAAGTTCACGCTGCTTACCGTCAACGAGACAGCGCCGGAGGCAGTCCCTGAGGTATGAATGATATCCCGGAGGCCTGTCTGTCTTACTCAGGGCCGGAGACATGTGAGGTCAGCAGGGTTGGATTCATGTCATGGTGTCATGGCCTTCACTGTGTGGACGTCCGGCCCGGTCTGCCTCGCATAGTGCTGTCCTGTGCGAGTACGATATGTGTACCTATTTTTATTGATGGCTGGTCATCGGCGTGTGCTGATACGCGCAGTCACGTACCCTTTGATTCGGATATTTTTTTATCGTCCTCCACACGCGTCCATTCAACCACCAACACACATATTGCTATGGTGAGACGCGTTGTGGCTAGTTCTTTTGACCCTCAGTATTTGTCACCCTTTCCAACATTTGCAGGACAAGGACAATATCAACGGCATGCATCACCTGGCCCTGGAGGCCACCGCCATAAACCAGAACTTCTCTCAGCAGGTCCGCATACTGGGCTGGGAGCAGCGCAGGAGGGGATGGGAGGGCCATGAAGGGTTTAGCAAACTGAGGGGGGAGAAATTGGGGTCCCGTATTATGGGGATGGGGAATGTTCTTCTGGTTCGGAAGATAATGGGACGTGTTGGGGTTCTCGGTACCAAAGTGAGACTGGCTTAACGGGCGCGTTGCCGTGGAACGTCAGTAGTAGATGAATTGTGCATGTGCACGAGTCCATACAGCTGGTACGTCCCCTTCAGATTTTTGTGTTAGCATCTCTCGTTGTCCTTAGTTGATCCGCCGGCTTGGGCACTGACGATAATCCTTAACGACATCACCTCTGAATATAAACACGGATCCCGCACTAGAGGCGGACCGTGATGTGAGGACCAATAGGAAGACCCGAGCCCTAAAGCCGCGCGGCAGGACCTCTTGTGTTGTAATGCTGACGATTCAACAGCCGCACCTCAGTCGATCGAGTGCTGTCCTTTCGCGGTGTGCTTGCTACATCAGGGGTTTCCGTGACACTCCTTCCGCATTGGCATGTTGCTCAGAATGTAGATAAGCAGGAGTGCCGTGAGGGTGTTTGGACGTACTTATGGGCCGTGACGATAATCCTTAACGACATCACCTCCGACATAAAGACACGGATTCCCAAAGCGGACCGTGGTCGATCTGAGGACCCATAGGAAGACCTGAGCCCATTTTTTGACGCGATTTATCATTATATATCATATCAAGTTTCCTAAAGCTCAAGCAGCATGCTGGCGGGCTCATTGGTTGCTGTTTCCGCAGTCGCCAATAAAACTCGTCGACATGCACCTAGAGGGATACTTAACGTATTAGTGCGATCACAAGTAGGGATCTGTTATTCGGGTATTGTATTATATCCCGCCTTATGTTCCCTCAATTTTTGTGAACTTCTCATCTTCCCTTTCTTCCATCCCCAGGTTCTCATCAAGGACGGCAGCAAGCTGGACTTCGGGCATCCCAACCCCTTCGCCTCGCCAAGTGATTCGGGAATGCTGGCGAGCTGCGCGTATAAGTAAGCCGTCGGGTGTGTGTGAGGCAAAGCGGTGGGGCCCATCACGAAGCTTTGAAAGCGTGAAGCCGGTTTGTAAGGGCGCATACACCTGCTGTCCGTTGTGCTAATCGTAACTGGCTGGCAGGTAATATCCGTCTCGCATACGATTGCCAGAAAGGTTCCTCTCTGAACTGCCCCTTTTTGTTAAGAGTTTGCTCGTCATTTCCCTTGCAATCATACCATTGATCTGCTCCGTGACGCGGTCTTCCACTGCCGGCACCGGGTTATGTTATGCGCTCCTGTTATTCCTATCGCTGTTTAGGTACCGGAAGTGGCGGTTAGCAAGCGGCAGCGATGCGCCGGAGATTGTGGTCCGATGTGAAGTGGACGCCGCCTTGCGCACGGCAGATGGTGCTGCACCCCAGACGGTCCTCATCAAAGCACTGAACGAATACGACATGAAGAGCCAGGTGTGTGTCTTTTACATAGCTTTTTCATGTGCCACTTGTAGATGTGCGTGAGGAGGATGCCGAGGGGTGTCTGATCGTGCGGGGTTCTCTTCTGGGAAGAGAACCTTTGGACGGTGCCGTGCACTTGTGGTGGTGTAGAAGAACAATGACTTGACCGAGATGGAAGTTACAGTCCAGCCCAGTTCAATGTTTGTGTTTGTGTATATGTCTTTGTGCGCACCTATCTACGTAGCCCTGCTTCCTGTCCGTGTCAGCGCCTACAAGACTTGCTTTGTGTTCCCATTGCCATCGACATCTACAGGACTACCGTAAGCGTCTGGAGAACCAGAAGGGCGCTGTGCTGCTGTCCGAGACCAAAAACAACAAGTTCAAGGTTCGTAGACGGCTGTTACTCGCTGTGACTCGCAAGCAACCACGTTTGTACGTGCATGTACAATTTTTTTACCGTTGCCGGTCAGCAATTAAGACTCAGTCGGAAGACAATAAAACTCGGGTCACAAGGACTGCATATAGTAGCAATATTTATGCAATTATTAATTCCATTACCGCCGGAGTGATTTGCATGCAAGTATTTAGCCTCCCAGGCAATTCTCGAGAACGCCGTAGGACATGTATACCACGTCTCTGTACTCACTGGAGAGGACCTCTGTACGCGACCCCGACCATAATCCTACCGGGAGCTCTCTTGTCGGCATTTTGGTCTTGTGTCGTGTCGAGAGCAATATTTTTCAGTATCGTTATTCTTTCGTCCTCCGCAGGTGGCCAAGTGGACGGCGTCGGCGCTGCTCAGCGGCGCGGACCAGATCAAGCTCGGCTTCGTGTCGCGAGCGACGCCACGTGACGTGTCGAACCACGTCGTCTTGGCCATGCACGTGAGTATATTTGGTTTCTTTGATCGGCATCGGAAAAAGCTGCGGAACGGGGCTTCCTGTCCCTGGCATGATCTCAGGTGCATCAATGTTGATATCACATAATGACACAAGGGGAAGTTTGAGAGGTTTAGGGATGTCCTGGCTGAGTCCTGTAGCTAGGAGGGCGGTTAGTTCGTACAACTAATATTCCGCTCCAGTCCTGAAAGGAGCCCACAAGAACCCGCAAAGATTCAGCTGCTTCGCACTCCCCGTGTAGGATAGGACACCCCAGATGGTGGTCGGGAGCCTGTTCCGACAATAGGTCGGTACAGTTGCTTTCTGCACTCCGTCCCGCATGGACCTACTTCGCTGTCTGAATGCAAACGTGGATTTGTGAAGCCGGAATAAAGGGCCGTGACGATAATCCTTAACGACATCACCTCTGAATACAAACACGGATCCCGCACTAGAGGCGGACCGTGATGTGAGGACCAATAGGAAGACCTGAGCCCTAAAGCCGCGCGGCAGGACCTCTTGTGTTGCAATGCTGACGATTCAACAGCCGCACCTCGGCTGATCGAGTGCTGTGCTCTTGTAGTGTGCTTGCTACATCAGGGGTTTCCGAGGCATTCGTGACACTCCTTCCGCATTGGCGTGTTGCTCAGAATGTAGATAAGCAGGATTGAGAGTGTACGTACATATGGGCCGTGACGATAATCCTTAACGACATCACCTCCGACATAAAGACACGGATTCCCAAAGCGGACCGTGGTCGATCTGAGGACCCATAGGAAGACCTGAGCCCTTACCCCATGCATCACCGCATAGCATGAAGCGAAAGAATACTCCCCCCACATGTCACCCCCTAAACCGGCCTGTGACGCTGTCTAAATCCACCTTTGCCATTCCTGCAATGCTTCTGGTCCCCTGCAGGCGCTGAAGCCTCGCGATGCGGCCCGGTCCATTAGCTTGGACATAGACAACTGCTGGGGTATTGTCCGGGCGCTGTGCGATATGCTGCTGGCACTGGACGAGGGAACGTACCTCCTGGTTAAGGTAAGTGGCAGAGCATGGGTTTGGAGGACATCCATCAGGATCTACTTTTCATTCTTCACTGGCCTCTTTGTCGATAACCCAACCGAGCATGTGTTCTCTTCTGGTCGTTTTAGTGTTCATATGGGTCTTGGCTGGGTGCTCCGTTTCCCTGATCCCCCCTGCATGCTTCTGGCTCTTGTATATCTGTGTATTTGATTAATTGCGTTTTCATTGCCATCTAGTTGCTGATCACCTTGCGGTAGTCATATGAATGGTCGTGGATACGTAACCGTCAGACTGTGCATAGAGTAGCTTGTATCTTCGCCCCTCTTTTCATGGGGATGTTACACCTTGGCCGCATCGCATTAGTTCAATCTCTATACGCCCCCCTCTCTCCAATCAGGACCCCAACAAGGAGCTCCTTCGTGTGTACTCGGTCCCCTCGGATGCTTTCACGACTGTGTCAGCACCTGCGGAGGACGATGACATCGATGGAGTGGACATGGGCGGTGAGGGGGGCGTTGTGCCTGTGGACGTCACCGTGCCCATATTGCCTAACATATCCTCTGCCGCGGCGGCAGACGCCGAGGATTAAGCTCGCCCGGTACCCGCAGCTGCGCGGTGCATTGACTAGGTGGGGTTACGGACTAGGTGAAGCCACGTCTTTCTTCTCTCTCGTGCTCGGAATTCGACATGGTCCAGTCGGTCGGAGGAGGATTGGGAAGTTCTGGATTTCTCTTCCGGGATATGCCGAAGCGGAAGGGTTCCTTCATGAACACAGCATCCCGGTGTGGTGTGCCGCCGCGTGGCAGATTATGGCTAAATTGATGCGATATCGCTATGGTTGCCGGTGCTTCTGCGAAGTTGAAGCCTTCCGTGATATCGGCAGGAGGGACAACATGTGCTTGCACTGCCTCCCAAAGCACATACGGCACCATATGTGTGCGTATCAAGTTACATCCCAATGCTGTCTTCGTTCACTGGCGCTTGGGTGCTTCCCGGTGCTGCGATGGCTAACAGTCAGTATAAGAACGCTGTCTGGGTACACTATCCTAGCGCTGCGCCTGCGTCTTTGGGGCGTGGCCCCTGGGTAGGTCACGTACATATGGGAACCAGGGCGCAACTCAAGAGCTGGGCTTTGGGGTGACTGACTTGCTGGCGAGATTCGGGAACAGGAATCTCAGAAGAGCTGCTCCTGTTCTGATGGGTTTTTTTATCCTTGCGGGCTGTGTTTTCTTGTGGATTGCAAGCAAGGACAAAGACTGTAACTGGGGCGCAAGTCATATCAGGCCACATCAGCTAATGACGATGTGGGTTGTGTATGTGCGTGGCCATGGTTTGTTTGACCGGTTTTATGCGACTTCTTGAGGGTCTTATCTAGGTGGCGGGGGTTTCCTCTTTGCGGCACAGCGTAATTGCACGGACCGCGAATAGGGTGTAATGTGTTGTGATCGTCTTTGCAGGAGGGAATGTCGCTGTGTAGGAACGCCGCGTTCGCAGGAGTGTTGCTACTGTTGCGGGTGTGGGTGTTTCCAAATAACAAACAGAGCTGTTGGCTGGCCTTGTTATGCAGGTTACATCTTATGTAGGGCAATGGTAGGGTAGGATGCATGGGGGATCTCCTCTAATCGCGATAGCAGTTAACCATTGGTGAAAAGAATCACAGCGTTAACTGAAAGAGGTGGTCTTTGGGGGAGATGGAAAAAAGGGGTCTGAAAGGGAGCCTGGTACGATGGATGACTTAAGCATGTCTATCAAAACCTGTGACTAGATACTGCGGCCGCATGCACAGTCTGCATGACAGGTGGCCATCAAGCTATACGCTGTGGCGCAGGAACGTCAAAAAAGCAACCCTAAGGAACAGGAAAATGGTGGCTGTCCATTCTGGAGCCACAAAGCTTTTTGGACAGATTATCTGTATTATATAATTCAGGCCACGGTAACACAGGCAATCCTGTTGTCTCGATACGGCGGCGGCTCATCAAGTTGACCCAAATCAGACAACCCTGGGGGATACAGTGATAGTTGCCAAGATATGAGGTCGCCGGAAAAGATTTTTTCTTGCGCTTTTCTACAACCAATTAGCGCGTGCACAAGTTGCCAGTACATCATTGAAGTTATTTGAATTACTGGTTTACATTTTGATCCGCATGGCTGTGAAACAGATATCTTGAACTTCGTCAAGGGAGAGGTGCATAAGGGCTGGGAGCGGCGACCCACGGGCCAGCAGCATATAAAGGTAATGGAATGCGTTCAAGTCACCTTGCCGTGAGTTGCCCTTGCACGTCGTACCTACCTTAGAACACCTGTAATAGGCTGAGCTCTGCTGAGCATGCGTGCCGCACGCGGAATAAATGTAGTTACCGTATTACCTAGCGGACCTCGAAGCTCCTTGCATAACATAAGCCTTATATACTTATTTCGTTGCCACTTGCCATACCGCTGTTTTATTCGTGAGGAGGAATACCAGACAACCGGCAACCACTTTTGACTAACCACCGTCGTTGATGGTCCTCGAGCTCTCCAACTTGTCGCCTTGCTTCCGCTCAGCGCTGTTGCGACCCCTCGTGGTGAGGTTCAACTCCTCTGAGAGTAAGGCACATCTGCCTATGGTACGGCATTGTAACCTAGCGACGGCGTAAACACAACTTCACGGCAGCATATAAAAGTAACAACGCGGCTGGGGACGAAGCCCTCACCTCTGCTTAGCTAGTATCTTTCCACATACCTGCCGGAAAAAGGTTAACCAGGTTTTTCAAGTGCTCCTCTTTCTATATATCGTACACAAAGAGCACATCTCCTGGGCCCAAACACACCACATCACCCATGCATCTACCTTTTCCACATTAAGGTATTTAGTGTCAACCCCCGTACCATGGATCCAGGTAAATGATACAAAGTCTGACAGTTGGATTCAACTGGATCCAGTCAGACGACTTTTGGCATTATCAACCCCTTGATGACGCAGGCTGTTTGGTCATTCATCTTCTATTTGGGGCTCTTGCTGTATCTAGTCATCTTACACCCGCTGCTGGTGGATCCAGATCCGATTGGAACAGCCTTCCGTAGACGACCTGGGGACCCTTCCACCGTCAGGGAGCCGCCACCGGCGCCGCCCTCTTCGTCATCACCGCCGCCGTCGCGACTTCCACCGCATCACCGGCAAAAACAGTTACAACAAGAACAAGACCAACAGGAACAAGAAGAGCAGCAGCAGCAGCAGCAGCAGCAGCAGCAGCAGCAGCAGCAGCAACAACAACAAGAACACCAACCACAAGGGCTTCAGCAACAAGAAGCAGCATCCCTGGAGTCCCCCCAACACCAAAAACAACAGCTCCAGCAGCGAGCAAACCCTTATGTCGACAACGGCCAAGGCAAGCCGCCACGTGGTCAAAATTTCTCCATCTCTAAGAACTCCCGTGCGTTCACCTGGCTCCGATCCTCATGGTCCCAGCCTGTCCATTCCAACCCTGCCCTGGTGGGGGAGGAGGAGGAGGCTGAGGGGACACCCCACCTTCCACCTCCACCTCCGCCTCCACCTCCACCTCCCACCATCCCTCCCAGGAGCTTGACTGTGGGCTCAACATCATACTCGTACTCTCCGTACGGCAACGTCGTTGAGGCTGCTGTCACTTCGTCTGTTCCGTCCTGTACTCCGTGTACGATTACGACTTCAGGAGGCAGTTGTGGCGGGCGCCCGAAGGGCCCTGCGCCGCAGCCCACCCCGCGAATTTCTTTCCCCATTGCGGTGTACAGCCACCGGGGCGGCAGCTTGGACCGCGCCCACTTAAACCCCCGGGCCAGTGACCGTCGGCTCGAAACGCGGGCGGAAAGTACTAAGGCAGGCGGGGCCCAAAATCGGGGGGTATGGCCCATACATGACACGAAGGAACATCGGACGACAGCTAAGGATCGTACGACCAAGGAAAGGCAGCATGTCTGCTTAGTGTCATCCGCCGCGGCCGCCGCCACTTCTGGCCGCGGTGATGGCGACTGTTCCTCGCTGCCGAAAAGCGGCGATGGCACTGATGGCGTCACTGGCGACAACCAGATAGCGGCAGTCCACCCTATAACCCTTGACGGCAATGAGAGCGGCGGCGGAGCGTTTGGGGTCGCCGGCCGCGGCGGTCGCAGCATACCTGGTATATCTGAGCGTGACACGTGGGCTGGCCCGTCGGAGAGCGACCCATGGGTTCGCAGCAGGAGTGAATGGAGTCCGCACAAGAATCTCGAGGCGCATTGCGGTTGTTACGCTTGCAAACGCCAGCTTCCACTGATCGAGAATACACTCACTGTGAGTACGGCACCATCAGCACGGCACTTCAGTGCGGCACAGTCACTGAAGTCTGCTGGCGCTTCCTCTTGCAGCCGTTCATACATGCACACACACACACACACACATACACACAACCTACAACATTCGTTGTTAGTGGTTTCCCTCCCTTCCCCCGGCTCGTCTTACGCTATCCGTACATCCCTAATTGCTCCCCGGTCCGCTTTCTTCTTGACATTTCTTCGGGTGGCTCATAAGGCCTTCCAACACAGCGCGGCGGTTGGGGCGGACCTCCTGGAGCTAGACGTGCAGGTACGCGTGGCCATATGCCACTCCGCGTTGACCTTATGACCGTGGAACGCATGATGCCCCCTATCTACAAATACGCCGGGTTGCTGAAGTGTGGAAGCTGCGAAACAAATAATTTCCACTTCCCTCTTCCCTTTCCCCCTTTACTCCTTCGTGTCCAGCTGACACGAGATGGGGTTGTCGTGGTCTTTCACGACCTCTCCCTGGAGCGTATGTGCGGACCGGAATTCTGCCGGACTCGGATCAGTGATGTAGACTTCTCGGATCTTCCACCGCTGCGTCCCCAGCCGGGAAATACGATGTTCCTTAGAGAGAAACGTGGCGGCCGTGGCCGCGGAGGTGGGCGCGGAGGTGGGCGCGGAGGTGGACGCGGAGGTGGCGGTGGTAGCAGCCCAGCAGCCGTCAATGGTACCAACACGGATAGTAAAGCAGAACGCGACAGTGACCGTAGCAGCTGTTGCAGTATTTGTAGCAGCATTAGCACCGCAAACAACAACTGTCAAATTAAGAGGCCCCCAGGTCCGGGACATTTGGAACAAGATTCATTTCTAGAGCATAGCAGCGGAAATGGTGTAGAGCTTGATTGCGGCAGCAGTGGCGACGACAGCAACGGTGACATGGTGTGCAGAGGGTGTGCAGAGCTTCGGGAGGTGGTGATTGTACGGCATGCAAGTACGGCTGGTTCGGTTGACATATCCCCTCCGTCACTGTCGCCGTCGCCCAGTCCGGGTGTTCAAACCCGGTATGGTTCAATACACGGTTTGGCAGTCGGGGGTCTCAGCAGCAGTAACAGCACCAGTGGCAGTTGTAGCAGCCGCTTCGACTACAGCAGCAACTATTGCCACCATGGCTGCACCAACAGAAATAGTAGCAGAAGCAGCAGTAGCAGAAGCAGCAGTAGCAGAAGCAACAGTACCAATAACAATCTAAGCAGCACCGACGTCAGCTGCTGTAGTGGCACTCCATGCTGCCGCTCTGGAACCGACATTATCGGCGCCCAGCACAAGACACCCACATCAACGGGTTTCGGAGCGGATTCATGGATTTGGCCGCATGCGTTCGTCCCTGATTGCACCGGCGGAGCCGGGGTTGGCGACAACACGGACGGAGGCAGTCCTGACCGTGTGGCAGCTACTGTTGCTGCTGACGGCGGCTCGCGGCCCTATGGCATCACGTCGCAAGTTGTAGCCGCGCGGCGTCGACAGGCGTGGTGGGGTTGGCGGTGGCGGCGGCGGCGGCAGGTACAGCATGGAGGCGGAGAGGGAAGGAACATGCGAGTGGATGGCGTTCCCATGCGGTCGCGGGAGCTGCCGCCGGCAGAACCGGGCTCTGGGCTCAAAGGGCGAATGACTAAAGAACACCCCCCTTCGGCAGCAGCATCGGCAGCCGTGGCGGCGGCGGTGGTGGAGGTGGAGGTGACGCTGATGACGTCATCACCCGCAGCGTCAGACGGGGAGGTGGAGGCAACGAGTGATGAAATAAGATCCGGGCAAGATTCATCTTCGTATGAGTACGACAGGATTCCGTTGCTTGAAGAGGTATTCGAACGCTTCCCTGATGTGCCCGTACAGGTAAAGATTTAAATACATCGATGATGCATTCTAGGCCATGGTGCAATCCACCTCCAGCCCATGATGCAATTAACTGGGCCTCTGCGAAACCTTCCCGGATAGTCGTACACACAGGACATATTGTACAACATATTGCACGACAAGATCTCATAGGATGCCCTTTTTCCCCTTGACAGTGGCAGATTACATTAGAGCACACACACACACACTCTCTCACACCTGTCACTCGAAGCCCGGGAAAACGTACGGGCAAAACACAGTGCCCAGCCGGCGTTGAATTTTGGACTTCTCCCGCCGTGCTCTTGGAAAATCCTGATCCCCCAACTCCCCCGAAAACCTCTTTCCAGGTGGACGTCAAGGTGGACGACGCCCGCCTGGTGTCTGCCGTACTTAACCTTGCCGCTCGCCACCCGGGCCGCAGCAGTCGACTTCTCTGGGGCTCGTTCCGTCAACGCACCGCCTCCCGCTGCCTCACCTCCGCGCCCCACGTCCCCTTGTTCGCCTCCTTCCAGCGAGCCCTGGTGATGCTGGTAGGCGCGTCGTCTAGGGGCCAACTAATGAAACTGAACCTAACGGAAACCGGTGATCAGTAATGGGACTGCCTCCCCTTCTCCTCCTATACTTCGGGGGCTTTGAAAGACGGACTTTACGAAAAACCAATTTAACCGTGTTCAACGAAAATCGGTTCTAAGAATGTACGGGTTCTATTAAAAAGCAACGTTGAATGGAAACAGACCTTGATTTTGACAGTTGACTGTTAACCGTTATTTCTGTTCGGGGTTTTTATATCACCCCCGTGCCTTCTCGAACCCTAAATATGGATCCTGCAGGCCGCCTACAAGCTGGGTCTGCTGCGCCACCTCCACATCTACGAATCCGCCCTCGTCATACCCTGGCGCCTCCATCTCGCTAATTTCAGCATCTTGGGGCCCTTCTTCCAAGCCCTTTTTTGCGGCCCCGGCATGACCCCCTCCGGCCCCGGCAGCCCCGGCGGCCTCGGTGGCATTTGCACGAGAGGCGGCCTACAGTTGACGTACTACTTCACTGACCCCGGGTGGTTCGCGGAGCTGAATCGTCGCGGCGTGGCTGTAGTGCTGTTCGGTTGCTTAAATGACGAGCGCCGTTTCGAGATATGCAGGTAATCATCAGGCTTCAAATCCCCGAAGCTCTAACCCCCACAAGATTGATACCTCGATGTCCTTCTTATATATGTTCGTACATATGCTCGTACATTCTGGTGCTAGCCTTGGATTACTCTCAGGGGAGATGGTTGTGCGTGTGCTTGTGTTTTTGGGACCCCTGATTCAGTGAGGCGCTTTGGAGCCGAAATATGTATTGAAGTTATGTGGGGCGCGTCTCGAACTATTATTCTTCTGTGTATGATTTTAGAAGTTAGGATTTGATTGTGTGCTTGTTTGTTTATGTTCATGTTTGTATGTGCGTGTGCGTGTGTGTGTTTTCGTGGTGTGGCAGGTTGTGGCCTTCTGCATTTTATTTATACCTGTCCCCCTTTCCACACCTGACATGATTCATACACCCTTCGTTAGGCTACTGCTTCCATGTACTTCCTAGGTTGCTATTACTACAGCGACCATCTAAACCGACTCTCTGCTACTGCTACTGCCACTACGGCTACGGTTACTGCTACTGCCTCCACTGCCGCTATTGCCTCCCTCCTGTCTTCCCTCTTCCACCTCCAACAGAAGCAGCGGCGCCAATGCCATCGCGACTGACGCGCCCTCACGACTGGTCGCCTTCCTGAGCGGCTCCGGAGGAGGCGGGGGCCCGTTGGCGAGCCTTGACAGCACCGCCAGCTGACGGCAGCAAAGGCGCCCCAGCCCCGAGGATTCGCTCCAACGTTCTGGATCTGTCTTCACTGCAACAAGCCAACACCTTTTTGACCCAGCCAGACCCGACTTGCCGAGAATTTCGGGGGACATCATCATCATGATTACGTCCCCACGGCAGGGGTGTTCATTCAGGGGGCGGGGGGGCAGGGGGGTATGATGAGCAACGGACCTGGGCACATCCACGGGTGCACCTGCCGCCGGGTGGGCTAAGAAGGATAACAGATCCGGTACAAGGTACAGGGAACCCCCGGGGGGCCGGCGAGGAAAGGCCGTGAGATCAACCCGAGTGTGTTTTGGAGGGGCTTTGGCGTTGGAATGTCGTGCCGGATCACCGCTTCCCTGAACTACAGCATGCGGCATCTGTGAGGTTGTGCTCTTGTAAAGGATCCTGGAGCCCAGGAGGTAATTTTGAAGGAAGGCACAACGTGGTGGTGTGCGCGAAGTGCAGAGGCCCCGTCCGGTGGAGGGGGTAACCCCGAGAGAGAGCTGGGGGACAGATTGCAGGGCCGCTGGGAGGAGGGGTGTATTAGACGGAGGCCGCGCCTACTACACCTGACGATGGTGATGGTGATGGTGATGGTGATGGTGATGGTGATGGTGATGGTGATGGTGATGGTGATGGTGATGGTGATGGTGATGGTGATGGTGATGGTGATGGTGATGGTGATGGTGATGGTGATGGTGATGGTGATGGTGATGGTGATGGTGATGGTGATGGTGATGGTGATGGTGATGGTGATGGTGATGGTGATGGCAGCGGCGGCCATGGTTTGCGGGTTTCCGGCTTTTCCACCAGGTGAAGAAATGTGGACAGAACTGTACTTGATCAGGAGTACTTGCGATAGGACGTAGCTTGAGGACGTCTTGGATTTGCGTAATGCGTAAGGCCCACCGCAGCTGTTAGGCCGACGATGGTATGAATGAAGGGTTAGGCGATGAGCTGTGTCCTGTGCCATGCATGCCTTGGGGTGTGCGTGTTTGAGCCTTCCGAACGACCACATTTCCAAGGAAAAGGAGAAGGAGAAGGAGAACCTAATGGCGTGTGGTGGATCGTATTCGAGGCGATACGAATGTGCGAGAACATACGAGTATGTCTCCAGAGTGTCCAGATCTGCTGCAGCGTGACGGGATCCTGGGAAGGGACGCCGACCGGCAACTCGCACTACCGCACCTGTGCTGCACAGCAGGTTGCGTAAGGCGTTGAGGCCTGCCGTGTGTATGATTGCACACATCATGGTCGCCAGACATGAAGTATAAGCATTAGCCTTCCTTCTTCGTCATCCCACTTTGGCTGGCGGAGGGCCAGGCCCCAAGGAAATGTACGGCATGGCAAGGACCTGTGGTTTCTTAGTACGCTTACGTTGAAGAACGTGGTATAAATACTCTGACGGTTGATGGGTTGGAAGTTTCCAAACTGAGTGACCCATATTACGGCAGTCCGCAATAATAGGATGGGAGAAGACAACACAGGTGGCGGATTGCCATGCCACTGCATCAATAAAAGCAGCAAGCTTCCAGAGACTAAAATCATTAATATTTTTCGTGGAAGAAAGACTTGCGAGTTATCCAGTCTGTAATCTTTGTACCATTCCTTGTTTCATCAAGCGAGCATTTTGTTCGCCGTGCCGCCATCCACGTGTCAATCAGTATTCGTAGAAAAGCCACATCAGAAATTACCGAGGTAAGCTGCTAATGATTGGTGAGGGTCGAACGCCTTTGCCGTTTCCGACAGCTTATCTTAGTAAGTCTTTGCGTACCGGTCTACAGATCTCGCACCGTGGAATTTTGAAATGGTCCTTAGCTTATCAAAAAGCTTTTAAAAACATCCAATTGCTCCCGCATCCTATTAATTTACCACGACATAAGCAAGATTACATGCTGTGCATGAAATGTAATGGCGATAGACTCAACAAAGCAACACTAAGCCAATACTCAAATGTATGACAAATATTTATAAAATGTTGGTTACTGTAGACTGTGATGTCCGATGAACTTAATATCTGGGCACCTGGCTACCTACGTTTGGCACTGACATTTGCAACTGATTCCATTAGTTATCTTGAGTTTGTAAGACATTATGAGCTAACAGAACCTCCCAGGAGCTGGAGCAGACATGTCTGTATTGGAGGCGGGCGAGTGAGTTCACGCCTCATCGGCATCTTCGGTCCAAACAACTAGTTCAGGAGCCACCCATCCCTTTTCCTCGCAGCCCAAATCTCTTGAGGATTTTAATCTCTACCGACAATCATCTGGTGTGTTCGCGTATGGGTCACGAGGTTGATATGCGGGATCCACTTTTAGCGCGACTAAGAAGCAATCCTGGTCTCAGTAAGCCTTTCATAGTTGACATGTTATACAAGATGCTGCGCCCTCCGTCGTTGAGACTGTCGAGCTGTCCCAACTTGCACGGCATAGCTTTCGGGGAACCGATTCCACTTCCCCCACCTTATGTAGGGTGCGAGGATGGGAAACCCCGAAAAGGGACGAAGATAATTTCCTTTCCCTTCCATTTCCTTTCCCGTTCCTACTTCATTTCCCCACCACCGCCATCTTGACCGGGCATCTTCACTCTACACAGCGCGTTCTAACTCTCCTCACAACCCACGCCCACGCAACAACCCAATCCCGGAATCTCCACCAGCCCCTTTCATACCCAGCTTCATCCCAACCAACCGCGTCCTAGATACCGTTTCCCCCTCCGCTTAACCTCATGCCACCCCATGACGAGCAATGTCTCGTGGGCTCCTGGGACGGGGTTTGTTGTTCTAACCCCCCCCACCCGTTCACCCCATCCCACCCGCCCCGTCCCTTAGACGTCAGACCCAGTTCACCCTCATATCATAAGCTATTCCCTTATAACTACCTTCCCTTCCCCCCACCTTCCCACCCATCCTCTCTCCCACCCTCTCTCCCATCCTCTCTCCCTCACCTTCTCTCCCTCCCTCCCACCCTCTCTCCTTCCCTCCCTCCCTGCCATCCCAGGGCGTCTGGGAGAAGGATGAGACCCGGCGCGATGACTCCTTCCGCGCGTTTGAGGAGGTGCTGCAGCTGGCAGTGGAGAAGCGGGTGGATATGTTGCTGCTCGGGGGCGACCTATTCCACGAAAACAAACCCAGTCGCAGCACTCTCGTTAAGGCCATTCAGCTGCTGTCAAAGTACTGTTTGAACGACAGACCCGTACGGTTTCGGATCCTGTCGGATCAGAGCGTCAATTTCGTGTCTGGGTGAGAACGGAAAGAGGCTGGTCCGGTGAAGCTTAGCGCAGGCACAGAGCAGCCAAGCCTCAGACCAATCTGCACGGAGTGCCCTCGGTGATATATGCCTTGATAAGTGAGACCCCGCCTCCATCCGTTCTTCCATTCCCCATCCCGTCCACTCTCACTGTCACCCGCATCCCATGTCAGCCTCTGCCTCTAACCGCCCTGCCGTACAGACGCGTCAACTTCGAGAACCCCAACCTCAACATCGGCCTCCCGGTGTTCACGATTCACGGCAACCATGACGACCCCTCGGGGCAGGACTCCCTCTCGGCTGTGGACATCCTGTCGCAGACCGGACTGGTGAACTACTTCGGGAAACATGTGAGTGGGTGACCGAAAGTCGAAATAAAACCCCGACCTAACCCCAAACGCACATACATCCGCATACACATACACATACACATACACGCACACACACGCATTGATTATGAATAGGCTTATACATGTATGTGTTGCGTTGGTTGGTTTGTCAACGAACGCGGAATCACTGCCTAGCACTCGGATGTCTGTGGCATTGCTTGGTGCTACACCCCGGGGTAGCATCTGCGCCCGGGGGTTGGGAGGGGTTCCGGTCCGACGCGTGCACGACTCTGTCTCTGCTTCTGAGAGACAGTGGTTGAGGCAGAGGTTTGGATGGCGAACTCTGTGGCGAATTTTGTTCCCAATCTAACAGTCCCTTGTGTGTTGTTTGCGGTTTTCCGTCTTCCATCGTACAACATCCCAACGTGATCTAATTTCACCCGATCTGATCGGCGGTAGCCGCTGGTCGGCAGCGGGGCAGCGCGGATCACTTTGTCTCCGGTCCTTCTTGAGAAGGTACGGATAAGAGCATGACGTGTACGATAATGGCTTGAAGCTTCCGTGAGTTAGGTCGGCACACTTCGACTGCGGACAACCCTCCCTCCCTTGCAGCGGAGCGTCATGCCTCCACGGGGAAGTTTTTACACCGGTCAGGCGTAGAGAGCTTTTGCCGCCGTCTCTCATCTTCATCGTCCCACTCCTTGTACTCCCAGCCTTGCTCCCCTCCTCACCCCCCCTTTCCCGGCGCCCGGGGTCTCTGTATCTACCTCTGAAAGGCACATGCTGCTCCCGGGGAGTCCATTGCTTTCTCATACCCTACCTGCTCCCGCCCGCCTTCTTCCCCTTGACTAACCTGGGTAACTCCCTCCGCACACACATACACGTGCAAACACACACATACACATATACGCACAGGGAACTACCCGGCTGTGTCTGTACGGCCTGGGCAACATCCGTGACGAGCGACTTGGGCGCTCCTTCCAGACGCCGGGATGTGTCCAGTGGCAGCGCCCCGCAGCCAGCCCCGGCTACCCCACCGACTGCTGGATCAACATGTTCGTCCTGCATCAGAACCGAGTGCAGCACACCGCCTTCGCCAAGGCGTGTGTGCGGGAGGAGCACCTGCCGTCCTTCCTGGACCTGGCAGTGTGGGGACACGAACACGAGTGCAGGTATGGAGTTCAACAGCAGCTTCTGAAGGGGGGAACGCCGCGTGGGAGGAATTGGGTGCAGAGCCAATACGAGGGCCGAAGAGGAGATTGAGGAGGGCCTAGGAAGCGCGGCTAGGATACGACGAATGGAGACGACGGATGATAGCAGAGAGGAGGAGGAAATTAGGGGGGAGGAATAACCAGAGGCCGTGGAAAGGGGCGAAGGCGGAAAAAGGGGGGGGGTAGACAGGTTGGCAAATAGGGACGGAGGGACTTAAGAAGGTGGTTCAGCAGCAGCGTGCGTCTGATTTTGTAGATGTAAAGCACCGTAGCGTCAGCGAGTGCTGCCGTGTGCCTCTTGTTGTCTGTGCGTCTGTCATCGTTGGACTCACCAACGCCAACCTCCTGCACCAACCCGCTTTCCTTGCACCAACTCTTTTCGTCCATACCCATCACCCGATTAATAGCTCCTCCACCCTTCCCTTCTGTTCCGGACCTGGCACCCACACCACCAAGGCCTGACCCAGTTGCTATTCGGGGAGAAGGAGAGGGGCGGTACATCGTACAGCCGGGCTCTACGGTGGCGACCGCGTTGTCAGAAGGTAAGATGGGATGGGGGCGTCATCGGACGTGTAGTAAAGGGGGTGAGATGGCGGGAGGGGGGGAAAATGGAGCTTCGGGGGACTGTTAACAACAAGGGATGGGACGAGATACTGTAACGCAGCAGGCCCCATGCCAGGTTGAAGTTCCACTAGTACTAGCACCGTGATGGAAAAATAGGCTCCAAAAATGTTTTTCAAAGAACTGAAAGCTTACGCTGGTATCATCTGATGTCACATTTGCTACTCCATCTCGTGTCCTGCCCGTGTTTCTATCTTGACCTGCCACCTGCCACCTGCCACACCTCTCATGCCCGCCTCTCGTGCTCTTGTGGCGAAATGCTGCCAGGGGCAAGTAGTCTGCTGCCAGGGGTCTTGCCAGATGCTTCACGTCACCTGCCACGAACACCCTGTCACCTGCCACGTCACCGTTGTCCTCTCCTGTCTGACTCCCTATGCCGTTCCCCACGTGCAGGTGAGTCGCGACCC
Organism: Volvox reticuliferus; assembly: GCA_019650235.1. NCBI lineage: Eukaryota > Viridiplantae > Chlorophyta > Chlorophyceae > Chlamydomonadales > Volvocaceae > Volvox > Volvox reticuliferus. The sequence goes on along the minus strand of BNCP01000012.1, from coordinate 1,151,270 downwards.
AAGCACTCCCTCCTGCTGGAGGTGAAGGGAACCAACTTCCGCCTCCAGAAGTTCAGACTCCGGTCGGTGCGGCCGTTCGAGTTTGAGACGGTGGCGCTGCGTGACGTGAACCCGCCCCTCAAGCCGGAGGACACGGAGGGGGTCACCCACTTCCTCACGGCAAAGGTGGGGGACGTATTAGCAGCCTGTGCAGGTGCTGGTGAGGGGCACCCACGACGGCCCCGGTAGTGCTGTCGGGGCAAAGCAAGGTTGGGGCGGTGCAGCCCCAATCATTGGAGCTTTGCCAGTGCTAGTGCCGGTGCGGGTGCATGGGCCAGTGCTGTTGCTGCGTCCAGCACAGGTTCCAGTCAAGCGGTGTGCCGCTGTCCCCCTCTGACGTATCCGTATTTCCATCCCCTTCGCTTCCGGCTGTTTAATTACATTCACATCCCGATCTCTCTCCCTCACGTCCTCCCTCACGTCCTCCTGTTGTTGCTATTATCGTCATATGGTGCAATCCCAGGTTAACGAAATGATCACTCGGGCCGCCACCTCCGCACTTCCGCTCCCTTCCGCCGCTGATGGCGGTGGTGCCGGTTACGTTCCCCTGCTTCCCCTCATCCGCTTGAGGGTGGACTACACGGGCTTCTCAACCGTCAACTCCCAGCGGTTAGGACAGCGGTTCGTTGGCAAGGTGGCCAACCCGCACGACATGCTGCAATGGACCAAGGCGCCCACCAGGAAGTACGCAGGAGTAGGATGCGGATGGAGGGGATGGCAGGAAAGATAGCCTACAAAATCTGTCCATGTGTTTCTGGTCCATTCCAATTAATGCGGCAGCAGGGGGTGAACTGGCCCCAGACCACCCCCCTCGGTGCCTGTATGTGTACATTATGTAGCAATATCGGGTTTTCATCTCCGCCTTATTACAACAGATAATTTGCCCTCCGTATGATATGATGCGATGGCGTGAGGGGGGATGGATGGAAGTCGCAGACAGGGGGTTTTATCCTGCACGCGTTTACTCACTTCTGCCTTCCCTCGATTGTCCCTTGTGCGCCTCGCCTCCCTATTTCCTCGCCTCCCCGCGCACTGATTGTTTCCCCATTTTTGGTGCCGAGCAGGGTGAAGGGCGAGGGCGGGTCGGAGGCTCCGGGTGCCTACGACGATGAGGAGGGTGGCTACCTGCGGCCCGAGGCTCTGGACCAGAGCCGCATCGAGGACCTCATTCGGCAACACCTGGGGCCGAACGCACTGGAGGTAAGAGGAGGGGGTGAGGGAGGGACGGAGAGGAGGGAGGAGGGAGCAGGAACGCAGGAGAGAAAAAAAATGAATGAGGCCTGGTACTTCAGTGAAGGGAGAGATTGAGGAGCAACCGAGACCGCGAAGAGCAGGCAAAGAGGCGCGCGCATCATTGGGGCAAGTAAAAGGGAGACCAGGTGGGATGTACCGGTACGGCAGGTACAACCATGCTGCCAATATCACATCAGGGTATTGGCACCGAGTATATTCATTACCCTTTCAGAGGATGTGCCGCCTTGCTTCACCGTGTAATACCTGCTTCCATCCGCTCCTTATCTCCTCACAGATGCTGAGCCGCGAAGAGCTTTCCTTTCCTTCCGATGCATCAAGTACGACACCTTTTCTTTCATCGTCAACTCCCCTTCCCTGTACGGCAGCTCGGCTTGGCTTTTATCGCATATTCTTCTGTTACCCTCCTTCCCCACGCCACCAAGTACACACCCTTGGCGTGCATACACAGGTGCTCCCGGATGATGAGTTGGCGGTCGCCTTGCATAATTTTGTAGAGAAGGACGACAAGGTGAGGGAGACACGTGTGTGTGTGTATGCGTTTTATGTACGACAGGGGAAACAAGCCATAACGGGGAGGCACCGGTGGCCTTGATATAGAAACGCCATCGGATGAGTTGGTGACACTGTGTGTGTATATACGTCTTAATCTCGTGGTGCATTATGAATTGAAAGGACACATCATCGTCGTGTGCGTCTGTCCGGGTGGAAAGACGAGGAAGCAATGCCATGTGGAGCCAGCCAAAGCCTGGGCTCCGTCCCTTCATCTCACCATGTGCTTTTTACCCTTAACGCTCTACCTCGTTGTCGTACGTCTCTTCCATTCCTTTGGCGTGTTGCCTGCCTTCCAGAATGCGTTGCAGCAGTGCGTTGAGGCGGCGCTGGAGGAAACCAGGAATGCGGCAGCCGCGGCAGTGGCGGCGGCAGCAACGGGGATGGGACCCGACGCAGGCAAGGGGGGGCCCGCCGGCGTCGGCAACGGGGAGGACGAGCTTCTGGGTGCCGTACGGGCTGGAGTGGAGCGGCGGAAGCAGCAGCGCAAACAGCGTATGCAATCGCAAGGTAAAAATAAAAATAAAAGTTAAAGATTTATATATATGTAATAAATAATAAGTAACATTATTATTTATATTAGTAATGCTAATACTAATAATGCCCAGTCCAATCCATCTGGGAAAGGGGGAGTCCCTCCGCCTCCGTCCTTGAGGCCAGCGCCTCACTGTTCTCCTAGGTGCGCGCGCGGCTGTAGCTCTATTGCTACTTCTATGCGGTTGCTGCCACTGCTACGTCTATCCCGATGCGCCTGCCCTCTATCCTTTCTTCCGAAGGGGATGAAGACGGAGTGGACTTGTCAGCGCTGGAGGCAGGAGTAACGCAGGGTGGTGCAGGCGGCGGAGGCGGTAGGGGACCGTATGGCGGCGACGCGGACGAGCATATGGCGGACGTTCGGCCGCCACCTCCAACAGCAGCGGCGACGATGTTGCCAGGCCCCTCTCAGGCCACGTTAGCAGCCACCACAGGGCGAGTCGTGTACCCCCGAAGTATAGGGTCTGCGACAAGTAATGTGCCGCAGTGCTACATCGAATTACATCGACATTGCACCTGCCTCTACCCGCTCTGAGTCTGCTTTGTGCCGTCTGTGCGCCATATCGCGTACCGGACCAACCCCAACCCCAACCCCAACATAACACAACTCGGCACAGGCGTTTCTGGCCTACTTTCCGCACGCGACCGTTTGTCGATGATTCGCGGTTTCCCGTCCATTACTACCACCCACAGTCGCGGGCGTGGTCGTGGAGGTCGCGGAGGTCGTCAACAGAGTCTGACGGACAGTCTGGCCCGGGCGGCAGCCCCTTCAGGTCGGGGCCGGGCAACCGCCGCAGCAGGCGGAGGGGGAGGGGGAGGGGGGCCGCTGGACGCGTTTCTTCAAACCACCGCTCCACCGGGAAGCCTGCCTACAATGACACCGACACCGACCAAGGGCCGGGGAGCCAGGGCGGCAGTAACCACAGCAGCGACCAGCGCCAGCGCCAGGTATGTGGTCCTTGTTTGACCTGCTTGACCACGTGGATCATAGGTGTTTGCGGAAGGACTGAGCTTACCTCGACATCGTATGCGGGCTGGGACGGGAAAAACGTAACTGCTCAACCTGAATGTTAAAAAGCGACGCCCAGCCAAACGTGAAAAAAAGAACAAAACCAAAAGAATGTGACCAGATGACCAGGTTTCTATACCTTTCTATACCTGCACATGTTATGCGCTATGCGCGCGCAACTTCCATTGGTCTTTGTCCGGTGCCTGCCGTATCCCGTATCGGTGATATCATCGCGTCCTTACCCAACCAGGACGGCACGGGGGGCGCGAGGTCGAGGCGGCCGCACGGGATCTCGAGGCGGTGTCGTTAGTCCCACCGCCCGCACTATCGAGGATCATGATGTTGAGATGGCGGATGATGATGACGACATTGAGGACATGGAAGAAGAGCACCAGATGCGAAAGAGGCCACAGCTGACGGTGATGGCGGCACGGCGGGGCCGGAGAGGCGGAGTAGCAGCAGCAGCAGCAGCTGTTGCTGCTGCGACTCCAGGGAGGGTTCGGAGCACGCGGGCAGCAGCGGGCGCGGGTCGCAAGAACTACCGGATAGCGGACTCGGATGATGAGGATGAGGATGACGAAGAGGGTGCGTGTGCATCTCGTGTGTATGTATGTCTTGGAAAGGCATTATATATGATCGGACCAAGTTAATCTGCAGTGCGGTGGTAAATTGGGGGATGGCGTTGGTGGTGGGGAGTTCTGGGCTCGTGCCCCTTTCCTTGCCCTGCCCTGCGTTGTCCATGTCCCTCCCTATGGCCAGCATGCAAAGTAGGACAAATTGTTCTTTCTTTGGTGGAATAAAAAAATAGGCCATTCACCATTTGGCAGTGCTATCATTCGCCGGCCAAAGGGGCTCCTTCTGGCCGGGTCCATCGCTTTTGATGTCCCGGGCCCTCTGGCGATGCAGACAATGGTGCTTCGGAAGGTATTGAGGACGACGAGATGGATTCGGAGGACGAGATGCTGGAGGATGAGGATGAGGATGAGGATGTGGCCCAGGAAACCAGCGGGGCTCGGGGGCGCACCAAAGCAGCGCCCAAGAGGAGCGCCTCGGGCAGAGGCCGGGGTCGTGGAGCAGTGGGTACGTGTGCCGTGGGGGACGCGCGCGGGAATGTGGGTGCGGTTGATTGTTGATTTTAGGTGGATGGGTTGTGGTTTGGGGGTTAAGATCGTTATCCCTGTCGGATGGAAAGAAGTTACCAGAAAGCTGTGGGCCGGGTGGAGTAGGTGGTGGGGTGGGAGGAGAAGTGAGAACGCTTGCGGGTTCATTTGCATGTGTTTCCTTTATGTATACACACGATCGGCAAAGCTGGAGGACTGGGACTCATTGATCCTGTGGGCTGTTCGAGTTTTAGGTTCTCTCTGTTTTGCTGCGTGATCCGTTAATAAGCTCCGTCAGCGGTATCTTCCCCCCGCAAGCTGACCATGGAGAAAAAATGACCCTCTCAAATTGGCAGCTTGCCTTGCCTTTGACATCCGTTGCCGCGCCACAGGGGCGTCGGCGTCCGTGCCAGCACCAGGTCGCACTGCCGCCGGCGGCGCCAGCCGTTCACAGTCCCGTGGGTCAGGTCGCGGCACCCGAGACGACGCCATCACGCTTACTAGTGATGAGGAAGACGACGAGCCGGGACCTTCATTGGGACCCCCGGCAGCGCATGCACACGCAGCGGCGGGGGCAGCCTTCGTGGGCATTTCCATGGGGCCTCATGGTACGACCACGCAGGGAGGCAGTGGCGGAGGCGGCACCGCCACCGCCGCCGGTGCCACTCCATTGGGTACGGCAGGTGCGGCGGCATCGTTGGGCGGCAGGAAGCGTCCCGCCAGCTTCTTCACCAGCGGTGGCGGAGTGGGGACAACACAGGGTCGAGGGGCTGCGGGCGCAGGACGCGGGTGGGGTCAGGCTCGATAGCATCTCTGCGCACCTTGAGTGGCAGCGAGCGGGGTTCTGCTGCGTGACCCGGGGTCCGGGTGTGCCATATATTTTCGGGTTGAAGTCCTTTAGGGCTGACGCCAATCCTAAGCTTACAACTATTGGAGCGTGGTGACAGCAGGATTTCAAACTTTGGGTGTATGAAAGGGGGAGAGAGCAATTATCGCAGGGGTGTGAGTTTGGGTGTTGCCGCATCGAAAAACGGGAGGTCCAGTGGGATTACACAACAGGAAGTGGGAAGGAAAAGGACGTGTGGTGTAAGTCGTTGCAATACCATGCGCAGGCGCAGGTGGCTTAAAATTGCGATATGTTGTTGGTATGTGTTTGGACATGTGTCACAGGCAGTAAATGTGGGTAAGGGGGGGGGAACGCTGTTTATTATTAAATAGTCCAAAGAAATTGACAGCGGGATAGGGCGCGCGAGATGCAGAACCTTGCTTGTTGAAAGCCCTAGTTCAAGGAATGAGGAGAAATCGGAATGCTTTCTAGGATATGTCGACAAGCCCTAAATGTTGCCGTATTGGTATTTGTCAGGGGACCTATCCTGGCGAATACCTCTCTCAGTTCTTCTGTTACCGTCGTTCAGCTATGCAAGGACTTTTGTATTCCCGTGGGGACTTCATAACCTTCGTGAAAGGATGGATGGTCGCCAATCCTAAATTGGTATTGGAGTTACTGCAGTAGGTACGGGTACGGCGGGCCAGTGGGGCCATGAAGCTGTGCAACTAATCGCCATTACGTTCTGAAGTTGTTAAGCAAGAAACGTGTTCGAGCAGTTTGATGGCGGTATGACATCTATCCTTGCTGTCCTCGCTTATCGCTGCTTAGCCTGGGCTTCATCGATACGCTGCCCTTACCCACCACAGCTCGGGGCGCTCCCGAAACAGACGGCCCGTATAACATTTCCAATTTTCGTTTATAGCCACCGAGGTGGAAATCTTGAACGGAGTGCTACTGGGCAATTGTTTATAGAAAACACATTACCAGCATTCCGGAACTCAGCTGCTGTTGGGGTTGACTTGTTGGAGTTGGATGTTCAACTTACTCGCGATGGGTTAGCGGCTGTCTTTCATGATAGGGAGCTTGGCCGCCTTTGCGGACCTGCTTTCCGAGGCAAACGGATTTCAGATTACAATTACGCTGACCTGCCAAGGTTGAGTCCTATAGAGAACGTAACAAACAGTGCAGATGTGCAAGATACTGACTTCACACGGATACCGTTATTAGAGGAGGTTTTTAAGGCTCATCCCAACATGCCGGTTCAAATTGACCTGAAGGTCCCTTCACAACAGCTCGTCCATGTGGTTAGCGATCTGGTTTCTCAATATCGCCGCGAGAAACTCGTTCTCTGGGGCAGCTTCCTGCATAGCAACAATAACGGCCTATATGCTGCGAACCCGAATGTGCCGCTCTTCATGTCCGCACCCCGAGCGCAGCTGCTGCTCGCTGCCTATTGTGCCGGTCGTCTCGACGATATCCACATTTACGAAAGCGCGATCATCATGCCTTGGCGCCTTCCTCTCTTCCGGCTCCATCTTAGCCTCTTGCTACCCGGCTTCTTTCGCCTCCTTAACGCAAGGTTCGTACAAAGGCTGTTGGGTCTGCCTGTACACTCAAGGGATTACATTTATCAAGGTTATCAGTAATTTCTTCATTTTTGTTTTGCAAAGCCCACGAGGTGATGCCCTTGACCGCCCTTGATGCTGTTTTGTTATTTGAAATTCTATCTTGCGGACAACCCTTCACTCTACTCATGCCGTACCTGCTGGTGACCCTGTCTACTCCATTGGCGTAAATGGTACTGCCACAGGGGCACAACCGTAATTTTGTTCGGCAATATCAACGATGAGACCGCGTTCCGGGACTGTACCGCGGCTGGAGCCAATGCGCTCTGCACTGATCACCCATCGCGCCTGCTACGCTGGTTGGCCGCTCAGGGGGGTCATGTTCGTGTAAACAGAGCCAGCCACATGGGCGTTTCGGAACTATGTGCCACGGAGAAAAGCCAAGACAGAGGTGGTGGTGGTGATGGTTGTGGTATGTAGGGATGGTGGCGGTGGTGGTCCCGATAGTGATGGGGGTAATGACAGGAGTGGTGAGGGCAAGGGATGAAATCCTTTCAGGCCCGGAATCATCCTTGAACTGGTTCATATGGTATGATTACAATGGCAAGGGAAGGGTTGATGTGCAGTGTCTTGCAGTGATGCGCAAACTCAGAATCCTGATCTGGGCAGCTGGTATGAGCAATGGGTGGCTATTACTATGGCCGGCTATTATTTGAATGTTGGTAAGGATTCAGATATTGAAGATTGTAAGAGCAGCGCCACTAAGGCTACGGTAGCGGCAGGCGCAGGGGCAGCAGGTGATGTGTCGTATCCTGGGGCAGGTATCTACAGGTAGTATCTGAGATCGATGGCCAGCTGTCTGTCATCTTTCGATCGAGCCTTTGCCGTAGGCGGATATAACAGAGATACAACATGATGTGAGGCGGATGATGGCAGATGGGGAAACAGGGGCCCTGAAGATCTTGGTTCTGGAATATGGTTACGAGGATAGTATGTATTCCAGGCATAGGACTCGGTTCAAACCGTTATTTCCCACATGATGCCACAGCCCCAAATGCATGCTTTACCCTGCAACTATTCAGGATGGATTGGGGCATCGTTGCCATGGCGATAGATGACCCTCCACAGTCGCTGAACACGCATCATATTGGAGATGATCTATGCCACGCCAGACATGATGAACTTGTTTGTCAAATGCATTTGCTGGGCAAGGCCACCAGCTTCATCTACATCCCTAGCAGCGTGTGGTTTACAACAGATACGGTTATATATGGGTTCATAGGGCTCGTTGAGCAGCACAAATAAAGCTACATGACATTGAATGCTGATGATGAGCATGTAGTGTTTAAGATGTGTAGACAATATCAAGATTCTTATTAGCTACTCCTGCCTATTCATGTATGTGTGTGTCATATGTAGTGTACACACACGTACACACATGTCACGCCCGATTACCGTCCCACAAACATACTATATGCGCAACACTTACTCCCCCCCAGCTCTGGGTGCTGTGTCAGCTCCCGTGAGATGGCAAAAGGCAAAATCCCCTAGGCAAGTTCGTGCAAACTGCTCTCATCTTGCATCAGTGCATGCTTCCACAGGGTGTTGCTAAAACCATGACTTAAGATAGCTAACCGGCCCTGCTTGTTAACTGCGCTTACTGCCATGCTGCCAACTGAACTTGTTATGCGTAGAGCATGTGTTGGCCACTCCCACCTCAGCTGCTCCGCCATAGGGTCGATGAGCATGGGCATGCTGCATTCCCCCCCAAGCCCCTCCAGTGACTTGGGTTGACGGATGAGCTCCAAGCCATGAAAGCCACCCGCTTGTGTGTGACAACAGCTCCCTTGGTAGGCCGCTTGACTGTCGTCATGGGGATAGACACTATGTACTTGGGATACTCCAGCAGGTTCGGGTACAAGTGCAGCTGGGCGATCGGGTGATGGCATCTGCTACCGGGTGCATCTGGTCGTTGCCCACGAGTATGTCGTACATGGCTGCCTGCTCGACCACTAGCATCTGAGTAAGGCCCAGTCGTACCTCATGTGCTGTGCCCGGTAGTACGGAAACCTTGATCCCTTGAACCTCGATCTCCCCAATGACCTCGGCGTCTTGATCAGCAGAGGTGTTAAGGCTGAAAGACGTCCTCCGGATCAGTAAGCCCAGCATTGCTGCTGCGCGCCTGGTGATCAGGTTCACGTCGGCACAGTGGTCCCTTAGGTAGCGCAACTGCAGGGCTGCTGTCGCTCCTATTTGGATAGCTCCCTCCGGGTAATAAAACATTAGCTGCCGGCGGTTGAAGTAGCCGCCTGCTGATCTTGCTTCAGCAGCATGCCACTGACACTCGAGGGTATGTCCTCGATGCCCCGCACGGGTCCCTCCGTCGCCCCAGCAATGCAGTACGGCACCCCCGAAGGCGTCGTACGCGTGTGAATAGCCGTACTGGCTGTTGCATGTTGGACCTGGCTAGCCGGCGCCTTCTGATCACCATGCTGCTGTTGCAGAGGGGCCCTACATGATAATGTGTTTTGTTACGCAGTACTGTTGACTTGGTCACGAACTCCAGTGACCACGTCCCACCCTTGTCCAGAGGCATCTGCATGTGCACGGCCTTGATGAACTCGTGCATCCGTTCGCCGTGCCGCCCATCGAAGAAATGTGTACACCAGGTCTTGATCTGATATGGCGCCCTTATGAAGACACCGCACCAGGTCCGTGAAGCCTTAGGCCGCTTGCGTGGGTATTTCCCCCCCCACCGGTCAGCATTGTTGAACTCATCGCTTGGTCTCCAGGTCAGCGATGTCTAACTTTGCCTTCACCTTGGCCAAGTAGGACATCCACATGGCCCGCTTGTTTTGCACAACCGCGTTTAGTATTGCTGAGGTGGTCCCCAAACTCGTGCTCGAACTGGGCAAATGAGCCCAGCACATGCGACGCAAGCTTGGGCCAGTTTGGAGGCCCTCCATGTTGTCGTCGTCAGTGATCCAGTCTGCCGCATCGCAGCTCATGGTCGATGACTATCTTGAACTGCCTTGCCAAGTTGCGTAGGCTGTAAAGGTTGCGGGTGTACTTTCACAGCTTGCCTCTCCAACAGAAGGACGTCTTCTCCTGATCCGCCTGCACAGGCGGAATCTAGTTGAACGCTGCTCGGCAGTCCATTTTACACACAACCATTTAGCGTCCCTGATGCGTTGAAAGGGTTGCTCGGGGGTTTGGCGGAGCATAACGGTCGGGCTTGGTAGCAGCATTGAAGGGCCTCACATCGCAGCAAGAGTGCCGATCCAACCACTGACCATTGGCGTCCCTCTTGGCAGGCATCGTTACGTTCATCGCATTTTTTTGGTACTGGTTGATATGCCATAATGATGCCGGCGTTCGGCACCTTGGCACACGTTTCCCCCTGAATCTTCAGCTCCAGCAGTGCGTGTGACCGTTGGCGCTGCCAGATGGAGTGGTCGTACACGAGGTTGATGGTGGCCGGGCCCATTTCGCCAGTATAACATCCCAGGTCCTTTAGTGAACGTCATGGCTGCGACAGAGTTGTCGCAGCAGTGGTGCTAGGTGCCGTGGTGGCTGCAAGCGCACTCACTGCTGTGTGAGTCGGCCATGGATTGGCGGGACAGCAGTGCTACCGTCCAGTAAAGCATTTCTGGTGGTGCCGCGGGTTGCTGGGTTGGCGGGCTGGCATGATGCCCACTCGGCTTCAGCCGTAGGGTAAGGGTGGCACTGGGGTTATCCCGCCTGACCGGCCGGTGACCATGCAGAGTGATAACATGAGCACTGGCGAAGAGCAGCAGCCACCCCGACCAACTGCACCGTAGGGATCCCAGGGGACTGTGTTGGTGGACACGGCACGCCTTGTGGACATCGAGCTTGCAGCACCTGCTGGCGCACTTAATACGCCTTCCGCTCCTGTTCACGCTGCCACTTCTCTTCACGTCGCACCACAGCTGTTCGGGCCCAGTCTTCTCGTTACCTTGCTTTGTGCTGCCTCCGACGTGAGGGCGCTTGCCCCCTCTGCTGTTGCACCTGGTCCACAGCTTGGGCGGTTAGGTAGGTCAAAGTCGCAGGCCTCCAGGAGGAAGTCCACGAGGGATAGTGGCAGGTGACCGAGCACTTTGCTGACCAGTATGCTGCTGTCAGGAGCGAGCGCCACAGTCGGTGTGGAGGAGGTGGCGGCGACATCGGCATACGTCAGGCTGTTGGTCATGGCAGTCTCGAGCCTCCAGCGCACTGCCGTGCGAACTACCTTAAAGCTTGTGAAGTACCCGAGTTGACTGCTTACAGGTCCAGCGCAGTGCAACCTTCAAGAAAGGCCAGACCAAGGACAATGTCGTCTGCGTGCCCGCGGACGACCGGCCAGGCCAGCTCACCCCACTCGCTGCATGGAGCAATGCTTGATCGTGCTCCATCTCCATCAGTAAGTTGGCATCAGTCTGGCGGTCCTGTGCCTTGACTATATGGCCATTGAAGGATTGAAGATCGGGTGCGCTTGCTGTACTGTACGGCACTTGGTGACGGTGTCCAGGAAGCGGGCACACGCATCTCACGATTGGCAGGCGGCGCGCCACGACTGGATCCAGGCCATGCTGCAGGAGAGTGGGAGCCGTCATGACGTCCGCCCCGGTGCTATCGTGCTGGTGATCGGGACCGTTTACATCGGCGCTCCTCCTCATGGTGATGTCCTATATGGGGGCTGGGCTCAGGAAAGCGGCGACGCTCCGTGATGGCTGCGACAGGCGCTCGGGCCAGTCCTCAGGCCAGTGTTGGCCATATGGGCTTTATACTGCACATCACGTAGCATGTCGTGACAATATTGTATAATATGGCTTTCTGCATACTGCAGAATAATACCTACTCCTCACCAAGGATTTCACATTTCTGGAAATGTTTGGGACGTGGCCTCTCATCCTATGGTATAGCTATGAGACAATGAGAGATATAGTGGCCCCTGAGTGGACCTGCTGCGGCTGTTACGACCTGGGGGGGATCGATGAGTTTGTAGCCAGGGGTCTGACCCCTGCGTGAGCCACAAATATCATCTTCAGCTTAAAGTGTTGTAGTGTACGTGTTGTAGTGTACGTGTTGTAGTGTAAAGGTCCTGTGTCATTTGAGACATTTTATCATCAACTGTTAAATCACGCTCTGCATGTGCTCGCTCGCAGATCATCATATAATTACACAGGGACGCGAGGAAAAACAGTTTCGAGATATGCACGGGGACATATGATGTGACCTTCTTCGTACGTTCTACCGGATATTTCGGCAAAGCAGAAGCACCAGCCACCCACCGTTTGCCGTGGTCAGGTCACGCACAGATCACTAATGATAGAAAAGGCATCAGTCGCCCATGCAGGCCAGCTCTTCCACTCAAATACACACACCCTTCCGATTCGCCTCGGAAGTGCTCGGAACACACTCTTTTCCAATACACTCTATCTCGTGTTTTTTTGCGTTCGCACTCATGTCTCTCATACATACACACATGCCTTTTTTAGAAGAACAAGAAAGTCCGTCGCGCGGATGAAGCAAGGCCCTTTTTATTTGGTTTGATTTGATAAAGCAAGGACCACCGCATAACGGAAGACGGTAGCACCGCTCGCTTGTTTAGGAAATGATCTGCACCAATGAGATCACCATGGCATAATACATTCTTCTTCTTTGCGTAAACAGCTCGCTCATTCAGCGAGGGTCGCCTCTGCTGCAGCATCCGTCACCACCGCAGGGGTCTGCGATGGAAGGAAGTCGCTCTTCGTGTCTGTCGGTCCTGCATATGTCTTGAGCCACCACATGACATTGATCCACTGCTCAAATTCCGTTTGGGGTTTGTCTAGTCCATGACCGTCCTGTGCGCAGTAACAAGTGGTTTGTTCGGCGGTTGTGAGAGAGGGGAAGGGTGATTACGAGTGGGGTTGTGTACGAGAAAACCGAATGCAAGGATAACCATAACTGAACCCGCAGGACAGTACCGGGGGTTAATGTCGGAGAGGGGATGGAAGAGAGGGGGAGGGAAAGAGGTGGGAGGTGGGATGAAGACATGAACCAAACGGGCAAGGGGCAAACGGAGAATGGTGTGTTGGACAATGGCACCCATCGAGTCCCTTGGGATGTGGCGCCAGCGGGTATAGCCCTCTCCCTAGGCACGTCGCACGTTCCCACCACCTTGATCCTCCCACTGACATGCATGGGCATGGATCCGCTGGCTTTCTCAACCCGCACGGCTGCGTTTCTTCTTCGATGGCCAAAGAAGACTCTCAGCTTTGATCAACTGCCGGAAGATACAAAGCGCATCTATTCGAAACGCTACGTCTTGGAGACGGCAGACTATGGTTAGAGTCGCAGTGCCCCAAACCCCCAAATAACGTCACCTCCGGGAAAACGATGAGTCGCGAGGGCGGTGGTGGGCCCACAGCGGTGGCGTCGCGGCCCCGCAGTGCCGCCAGGTACTGTAAGCCGTCCAAGAGGGGAACCCGCCGGTCGCGAGACCCCAGCATGAGGAACACGGGTGCCGTAACGGCGTCGACGTACGACACGGGGGAGGCGGCGAACATGGCGGCGAGGTCGGCGGGGTTGGGTACGACGGAGGCGCGGCGGCGGCCCTCCTACAATATTGAAGCGGGGTCGGGGTCGGGGTCGGGGTCGGGGTCGGGGTCGGGGTCGGGGTCGGGGTCGGGGGTGGGATTGGGGGATGCAAACTGAGGTTAGAGAAGAATGGGAACGAAGGAGATAAAATATGGATGTTATTACGAGCCCATGGGTTTCCGTAACCCCCTGGGTACGTCGTGATCTCGTCAACTCCTCTCCCCCTTTCTCCTCTTCTCCCACCTCGCTTCCCAGGACCTCCACATAGCACCAGTCGGGGATGTCCGTCGCGGCCACCATCGCGGAGATGTTGGTGACGGGATTTCGCATCACCCCGCAGCGGAAGGCCCGAGGGTGCTGACCGAGCAGGTGGGCGGTCAGGAAGCCACCGTGACTGCCGCCGACGACGGACACGCGGGCGGGATCGACAATACCTGGGACAGAACAAGGGAATAAAAGCATAATTAACATATTTAAATCTTATTTACATAGATTATAGGATAGTATAAGATGTATTTGTGGGGCCGTAAGAGGGCCCCATATTTTATTTCGGGGTCGGGGCGTTAAGAGATGCGGGAAGTGCAAGTGGGAGGGAGGGAGGAGGGGCGGGTGAAAAACAAGAGGAAGGGCGGGGCCAACGACGACAACATCGACCAACACCTCGACATGGGTACCAGAAGAAAAGGGGGGGGGGTAGAAAGGAGACAAGAGCGCCAGACGCTTGGGCGCGTGGACGCTTCGACCGAGCTCGTCAGTCCCAAGGCCACCGGGAGGGCCCGCTTGACGACCCGGCGGAACGGGGCCGGCGGAAAGAAATAACACAGCGTCAAACGGTCAGTTGGCAATTGTCTTTGATCTGCCGCTTATCGGCCGTCCGAGAAGACCCGGACGGGGTTGGGAGCTTGGGATAAGAAGAAAAGTAAAGTTGGTTGACCTGGCTTATGTGAAGCCAGTAAACCACCTATTTTTCAAATCATGATAAAGGGGTTACTCAAAACCTTTATCTCTTCAAAACGCACCCGCCTCCACCGCCGCCTCCAGTGCCGCTATGCAGTCATCCACATCCTGCTGGCCGATGCGGCCCGGCAGACTGGACAGCGCCGCCTGGCCGTACCCCGTACTGCCCCTGAAGTTGGGGCACAGCACAGCGTAGCCCAGAGCGGTGAGGGCGGCGAAGGAGGGGTACCAACCGAACGTGACGGCGGTGTGGGGGCCGCCATGAGGAGAGAGAACTGCGGGCAGAGGACCTGTACGGACAATGGGAGGCGGGTTGTATGTGTGTACGTGTATGTGTATGTGTGTATGTGTAGATGGGGTGTGCGTTGGGGAAGTAGTGATTGTGTTTGACGAGGTACGGAACATGATTAGGGCGGTAGGGGTGGAGGCGGTGTAAGGCGAGGGATGTCCAGATCAGGCACAGGTAAGAAGCCACGGGCTCTGCGCGGCTCGGCAGCCAGGTACACAATGAAGGACATGCACGCAGACACACAACACCTAGTCATTAAAACACACTCACACACAAAAAAACACCAAGAACATTCCGACTTGCCCTACCCGTGCGGTCTTTGGGCATCCACACCAGGCAGTCGAAGGGTGTCGAGGTGTCCCCCGTGCGGGGAGGGACCCGCAATACCTGGAGCGAACGGGGGAAGCCAAGGGGAGGAGGGGAAGGAGGTGGAGGGGAAGGAGGGGGAGGGGAAAAGAGGTGGAGGGGGAAAAGAGGTGGAGGGGAAGGAGGGGGAGGGGAAAAGAGGTGGAGGGGAAGGAGGGGGAGGGGGAGGAGGGGGAGGGGGTGAGAGGGGGAGGGGGAGGAGGGGGAGGGGAGACAAACCGCGCACTTGCATGGGATGATGGGGGGCGGAGAGACCAAAGCCAGTCGGGCAGGGGTGGGGGAATGAGGCCATTGATTAAAGCAGAGGGGTACAGGACCCTGCGCTCGTGAACACCTTTAGGGACGACGTCAAAGAGGCCTTTCATGTACCTGCCGTACATGTACCGTACATGTTGATGGTCTAACCCACCCGAAACTCAAGCTTGTCCAAGGCGTCTCGCACCACAGCCGGCAGCTCGCCGCGCAGGCCGCCACCGCCGCCGCCGATGCCGTACGCCGGCGGGCAGCCGAGTTCCAACGGTCGCCAGGTAAGCGAGCTGGTGCCAGCGACCAGGGAGGAGGGGTCGGCCTGGAGATGTCGGTTGCGGGAAGCGGGAAGGGGATGCGGGAAGGGGAGGATGGAGCTGGGGGGTAAGGGGATTAGGTGCGGAGTGTGAATTTGCTTTTGCCGGATTGGGTTTTAGATCTCTGCGAAGGCTTGAAAGTCCACTGAAAACGATACTGGAACAAAACCGTGTCGAATTGGGATTCTCATCGGGGGTTGGCGGGGAGAGGGGGAAATGATGAGGACAATGGGGGCACATGGATGTGTTTTACACGGATACGTCACTCACGATTACAGCCCATATCGTAATCCGCCATCCTTACCGGCACCTCGGCCACATACAACTCCGCGGGGGTGTCGGGCGCGACACGACTCGCCAGGACCAAGCCGCCCGCCACTCCCACCAATGACCAATTGCCGTACAAGGTGGCGCCGGGCTCCACTGGCGTCAGTGCCGCCGGTGCCCGCGACTCGCCACCGGGCGATGTGTCCACCGCCGCGATAGCGCTGACGGCGCCCCACTGGGTGTTGACCAGCAACGTGGAGGGGCCTGAAGGACGAAGAATGGGTAGAAGGGAGTATGAAACGAATAGCCCGCATGCATCCGAACTGAATGCGTGTGGGACTGAAGTCGAACACCAAACATTACAATAAAGAGGGCTCCAAAACCAGTCGAGAAGCAAGCAAGCAGGGGCCAACAAGAGATCCGAGACCAACACGAATCTATTCAACGGGCGCAGTCGGAAAGAACAAGCAAATGACGACAAAGCACGGATGGATGGACACGCGGGTAGTGAAAAGTAAAAAATTGACGTACTTCCTGAAATGTGTTCGAGGTACAATCGACAAAAACAAAAAGGAACAGCGGAACACGGGCGCGAAAAAATGAGCTTACCAACGAAACCATCGTCCGGAATGTTGGCAGTGTAGAGTCCAGGGAAGGCGGAGTGACCCGTGGGTCGCTCGACCACATCCACCAGCAGCTGTGGATCCGCCTCTAGGCGGGCCAATGGCAAATCGTCCTATCCAGGGAGGGGTTAGGAGGACAAGCAACGGACCCATGGGACACAGGAGACCTCTCTCAAGGGGGGGGAGCGGGGGCAATTACTCAGCTGGCATCAGCTCCTACTCAAAATAAACTACTTCCACCCTCTGGTCCAGGGATGGAAGGCGAATGTACAATGTACGAAAATGAGAAGCCGCTGCGTTGCGATTGCTCCAAATGCTGCATTGGGCGCGAGAAGGCGGGACGGAGCCAATCCCAGGAGGCACGGGTCCGAGGACGGAACTAGTGCTGCCGTACTGTACTGTACCGGACTGCACTGTACTTTATTTGAGCTCCCGTACCTCTGGAAACCAGTCAAGGCGGTACAAGCGTGCCGTGCCGCCGTGAGTACCTGGCGGGTAGGGGTGATCGGTGAGTTCGCACATACATACGTGTGTGTGGAAGGGGTGGGTGGGCGAGGTGCTCGTACAAAACCCGGGAGGGTTCTGGTTGACGGCACATACACACACACACACACTCCCCTAGGCCCCACCTGTCGCCACGGCCTCCGAGTGCGACACGAACAGCAGCGCCTCTCCCCCCGGGCTGAAGGTGGGGCTCAGGCAGCTCTCCAGGGAGGGAGCCAGTCGGCTGGCGGAGGAGCCGAACTGCAGAGTTCTGTGTGCAGGGGGAAGGAAGGGGGTGGGGGCAGAGGTGCGGGGAGGGGAGAGGAGAGGTTCTTAAAGAGGCTCGTTTTGCGATGGAGAGGGTGAGAGGGTGAGGGTGAGAGGGTGAGGAAATTCACTGTGGATGCTGTTTCCAAATAACCAGCATTCCGTTCGTCTCAACGTGCACTTTGATGAGATAATTTATGTTACATTTGACAAATGCAAAATCCGAAAACCATACATAAGCGAGATTATGTTAATTACCCCTTCTCCCGCAAAGCTCCAGGGTGGGTAAACTAAACTCTTCCGTACAGCATACGAAACACGAAACCACCGCAATTGCTCACCCGTCAGCCCCACGCCGTACACTGACATGGTACAGCCGTGCGGAGCGGTTGTAACAGAAAACCACCCCCAACTTCCGGGGGTTGATGGACGCCGCGAGGCGTGGGAATGAAGGCGGGGCGGAGTGTGGCCATGCAACTACCAAAAGACCGTTGGGGCCGCCACCAGTTGTCGTACTCGTGGTGGTTGTGTCGGTTGCAGACGAGGCCGATTGCGGTGGGCACCATGTCGGCTGGCCCACTGAGTTTTCGGCCGGCAAGCCCGGCACCTACGCGTACAAGTTGGTACGAGTAAGTACGATGGGACGAGCAAAAAGCTTAATAGCCAAGTTTGTCGCAGCTAATTAGCTTAATGATTCTTCCCGCTCATCTGAGGCCAGCTCACATCACGCTACCACACATCCGAAGAGACGTAATGTGTTTTATGCGTCTTATAATAGATCTGCAACCTTCATCCATACCCACATCTTCACCCACATCGGTTTAGGTTTAAGGTTTTAAGCCGTAGGGTTAACACTAGAACCTTAACACTCTTAACAATCTGCCGTATTAATTGCCGTACACAGAAAACCGCAGGTTAGATGTGCAACACGTCACCTGCACCACACGGCATCTCGCACCCACCTTAAGTACCTCCCGCCGCTCCAGATCCAGTATGTACGGGGCGGGCGGGCGTTTGCCCGTATTTAGCTCTCCCCAGTCCTCCACCGCCGCCCCCACCCCCCGCCAGCTCCTGGGCCCCGCGGCGTCCTTCAGCGACTCAGGACCGCTCCAGGCCGGGGTGCGCTCCGGGGCGGGCGTCTGCCAGTGAGGAAAGCGGGGTGGGGGGAGGCGAGGCTCGACATGGTGGACTCACACATTTCGTTGTCTAGAAACAAACAGGAGATTTCCGTAAAAGGTTGTTGTGATGGTTACGGTTGTTGGTTCTTAGTTGTGTTTTTGATAGTGATGGCGGTGGTGGGGAGGAGAGGAGCTCAAATGTTCCCGGCCATGGAAACCAGCGGTCGGGAAATTATTGGGGTGAAGCTATGTGTGCCGTAATGCCACAAGCGGAAAAATGCATACCGACCCATGGGTCATCGACCCACCTCTGCGGTGTACGCCACGGCGCTCTCATCCGCCGTCCAGGCAGCCCCCGAAGCGAAGTAGCCATCGTTGACCAGCGGCCCGTGAAGGGTCTGGAAGGTGAGGAAACGGGGCAGGTACGGCAGATAGGGCAGTCGGTGGAGAGGGGTGTACGGGGAATACACGAGACGGAGAAAACCCGAAACGGACGGGAAGTGGGGTAGACGTGGAGGGGGTAAGCGACAGTAGACGGAACACGGAGTGAGCATGCGCCGCGAATCCCTGCCAATGTCCCTACCAATCACAGGCAGGTGGCACGGGGGGTTTCGGAGCCTCCTGTTAGGGCGGCAAACAGCTTGTGGTCACGAAGGGATCGTCACTTTGACAGCATGCGGATGTACGACAACGTACCTTGGGTACGGCAAGTTCCATAATCATTCGGGCTCCCCTCCAGATCTGCAGCAGTGCTGACGTGGAGTCATTGGGCCCCTTGAGCACCACCAGCTGCTGACGACCTGCGAATAGGGGTGGGGAGAAGGGGAGGAGGGCGAAGGGAAGATGAAAATGCAGCTTGACGCCCCAAGCTGTAATCTGTACCAACCGAGTTTTAAATCTTGTGCCGCGGGAGAGAAGGGGTTGGTTAGGATAACCAACGGAGCCATGGGACACACGGACCCACATGGCTGGGAAGGCATGGGCTAAGACCGGGCCCACGGACCGACGACCTAACGGGGTGGAGCCACCAGGCCAAAAGAAGCGATAATGAGCATATCGGGGTGGGAGTGAAAGCGGAAGGTGTGGGGACGAGGGCGAGTGAGCCAATGACACAACGGGCCCAGCTCGCAGAAGCACACGGTGCACTGGAAGGCTGCGGCGCGGGAACGGAACTGTATTCGGAGACGCCCTGGGGCCAGATTGCAAGTTGAGGGCCCTCAAGCGGGGGAACAAGGAGGAGGAGGGAAGGAGCAGAATTTGGTTGCACAGGGCACAACCTTTTAGATAAGATGTAAGTTGTAAGGAGTCGGAGGGTTGTTTCAGTACTAACTGTACAACCATCAACTGCAAACCGCAACCGTCAATTCGAGCCGCACTCACCCGAGGGCGAGACGCTCACGATCTGAATATCCGCATGGAGCTCCTGTGAGGGTCCGGGTTTGATTTTGGGGGATTTGAAAGCCTTGATAATTAATACACACACACAAACATATATATATATATATGCATACACATGAGACGACCCCCATTACCTGGGGCAGCCCAACAAGCGCATGCACAGGCCCCGTCTCCCCTGTCGTCCGGCTAGCCGCTGGCAGAGCTGCTGTGATGTTGTAGCGGCGCTGCGAGTTCCCCGGCAGGTTGCGCTGCTGTAGCGTGGCCTGCGAGGTGATGGTGGTGGTGATTCGGGTTGAGGTATGGTTTCTTCTCATGTAAGAAACAACCAGGAAGATATGCGCGCATGTGATGTTTAATGTTGCATGATTTAATAACAAAGAACGACAAGTAACATATTATCAAAGACATGTGCAAATCGGGTTCATGATGAGAGGGATCGTTGAGTTTCGGAGCCAGAATCTAACATCTACACAAACACACAAAACCCTTTCACGCCTTACTAATCCCCCCTCCCTGAGCAAATCCTCACCAAGATCCAAACCCACACAAAAAACCGCACATCTTTATGCAGCAGCCCACACAGCGCACACACCCCTACGTGAAGGGCCCCACAACAAATCCTCACAACAGCGCATAAGGATGCACAATAGCCCCGGCCCCCAACACACACACACACACACACACACACGCAGTCGATTTCGCCATTCACTGGCAGTTATTTGCGCCTCTTGCCAACAGCAGTACCAGGTATCGTCTATAGTTGTCTTTTCCTGCCTGCCGCTTCCTACCGTGACCGTGACTGGGGCGCCTGGAGCAGCCGCCGCCCGGACGAACACCCTGCTGACAGCGGGTACCTCACTGAAGGCTGACAACAGTGCCGCCTCCTCTGACATACCCGGGGGCACCTCGGCGGGGAGGCCCTTGGACGCGGAGGCTGACAGGGAGGCGGTGTCGCCGGAACCAGCAGTCAGAGCGGCTGTGATGGTGTCGACATCGGCATCGGTACCCGCATTGATCGCAGTCGCAGCGATGACAGTGGTGGTCATTGCTATAGCGGCCGGCCTGCAAGGGTGATAATTTGGTCAGGAGGGTCCCAAACAATGGGAATTTTAAAAGCTGTAAGTATGGGTATGGGTGTATGAGGGGTGCAGGGAGTACTATGTTATGGGTTGTGAAGCCAGGAGAGCGATGTAGGGGTGGTGTTGGAGAGGTGGCGTGTACCTTCCGTATCAGTACGGGGAATTCGGTATTGGTTGGCCCACGAGGAGTTGCTTAATTAAGCCTTAGGCCATCTCCCTGCGCCCGGGTGCGGCTTTGATTTATCATGGAAGCGGGTAGGTGGCAGAGAGCAAGAGGTGGACGAGTTGTCAGAGAGGATTCCAAGATTAGATTATCACAAAAACTGCAACGCAATTCAAACCAGCATAAGGGAGTAAAAACCAAACCAAATCAAAGTCACCAGCATAATGGAGTAGTAGAAGGAGACAACAGATGTGGATTGGCTGAAGCGCATAATATGGGTGCGGGAGTGTACAGGGAGCACTATGAAGGAGCTGTTGTGACTTCCCGCACACACAGACACGGACCCGACCCAGAAACAAAACACCAAGAGAGAGGTGCGGGCACGGTAGCATACAGCAAGCTGTGCGTATTTTCCCGGGTGCAATATGCTACGCATGGAAAATTGAAGAGAGGGAAAATGGGTACTTGTAGGATAGTACAGCTCGTGTTAGGTGCCTTTTTGCCTCGTCTTACCTGCGGGGATTGCGGTACCTGGGAATCGAAGGAGTGAAGCGTTCAGAACACAGGGTACAGGTTGCTTTAGGAGCGCCGGCGATTAAGATTGGCTTGGTAAAACGATGATGTGACGCTGCGGCTGATGCATGAGAAAGGTGTCCACAGATGCGCAAGGAAGGCAGACGTCGCAGGCTTTTATTGCAGACGTTTCGTAAGGTAGGGCTTATCAATGTCATGTGCCTATGGCCTTGCGCTAAAGAGGAACGGTTCGTCAAGGCCAGGAAATGTGGTGATTAATAATGAAAAATCCCAAACTAAAATTATCAGGGATAATTGATGGTCCGATGATCAGGTAACTTATTCCCGCAATGGTCATTACAGGAATTACAGAAAACGAAGCAGGCTTCGGAGCGCGTCTTGTACAACACGGGTAGGCCGGAGTTGTCGCCTTGGAAGGTTAACATACAAATATAATTTCCGTAAAGTACATCGTTGTAATTTTTACCTAGAGGAGTATGAAAATTTAAGTACGCTTTCTCCGGTCGAAGGCAGCCGGACTAGAGCCTTTGACCGATATGCTGTACCTTTATTATAAACCCAGAGAAGATACAATGATTAAAATTCAATTAACAATTTCTCGCGGATGACGCACGTGGCAGTAAGGAAATGATATTGGGTGGTGCAATGCTCGAGGTCCGCGGCTCATCGGTGTTGAGGTAGGCGCTGTATGGGCTATTTATATGCATAGTGATTTCAAAGTTTAGATATATTGTCTTACACCTTTGTGCACGGGGGTAGCTTCGCATGTGGTGCTGCCCCTCCAACGGCCACAATGCGCGTGCTTCATAGACGGCGTAATTTATGTCAGACGATAGTTTCTAGATATTCAATCCGACCCAGTAAGATGCGCTTCCAAAAACACGGCTTTTGTCCTTCCGGACCCCTGTTGCTTGGCAACACCGTAGGTCCGCAGGTTCTGGCGTCCCACCCGATACGGGGGACATCATACAGCAGGCCTTTGTCCCTAATCAACGGCCACTCGTTCTTCCAGCATCGCAATCGCACCGAACTTTGCTGAAAGGAAGCAGCCTCCAGCGCACCTCAGCAGGCCAGGCCCTCACCGTCGACGCTCTCCTGGCTGCTGCAGTCGTCTCTGATAACAGCACCGTCGCTCTGACCCACATCGCCAATACCCTAAACCAGCGCACTGGCGTTGGTTTCATCGCGGATACCGCCATCAGCCTCACTGCAACCGCATCATCGCAGATCGCAGATCCTCGCAGCACACCTTACTCGGCAGATAAATGGTCCTTAGGGACCACTGATAAAGATTCAAGGCCTCTTATGTGTGGTAGCGCCGAGTTCAGATGCGGTCCCGACGCTGGTCCAGCGCCGGAAAGGAAGTCCAGCGCTGAGGCCAACTTGTCTACGGCGTCCAGGCTTAATGCTGCATCCGCCGCGGCAGCCACCGTGGCGTCAGCAAGAACTGGGAGCTCTGGCCATCTTATGATGGCACCAACACCGCCGCCGTCGCTGCCATCGCAACCGGTTATGGCAACGTCATCATCATCCTCGATTTCCCTCTCACCAATGCCCTCCTCCAACGTCCTCGAGGAAGGGTCTGGCCAACCTCCACTGCATACTTCGCCAGCCCAGCCATGCACAAACGCGCTTTCGCAGTGTACCTCGCTGCCGTTGCATCATCAGCCGTCAACTCCTCTGCTGCACGAACAGCAGCAGCAACTGAACAGGAGCACGTCTGCAGTTAGCAGCAGCTGTAGTAGCACAGCCTCACGAGGCGGCATTTCATCTTTCGGCAGTAGCAGCTGGGGCTCCAGCACAGGCAACAGCGACTTCCTCGGGAGCAGCACAGGCAGCGGCTGCGGTGCCAGCAACAATAGTAACGGCAGCAGCTGGCTGTCCATGAAAGGCGGTGGCATCGGTGCCGGCTACGGAGGTGGGAGGGCACGATGCGGCGCCAGGGTTACAAGTAGCAGGGGAGGTACGACAACGCGCACGTCCTTGCCCGTAGCTGCACAGGGCCAGGGAGGAGTCTCGGCCATGCGGCATAGTACCAATGGCGCCACCGCTGCCGCCAGCTGCGGCACTGGTGGCGGCTCGAGCACTGGTGGTAGCTACAGCAATAGGAGCATCTTGCGGGATGGTATTGGGGTGCCGCCAGTGGCGCCGCTTGGCTTTATCGACATGCATAGCTTCGGCTGTAACAATAACAACAGCAGTAGCAGTAGCCTTCGTGGCAGTAGTCGGCCCGCAAGCGCATTGCTGGAGCCATTAAAACGTGAGGAGGGGCCTTCTCGAGGGGAAAGTGTTGGTGCTGTAGCGGCAGGGGCCTCTGCTCCTTCCATGGCGGCCGTACTGGCAACTGCTACGTCAGCGTCAGCGCCAGCGCCAACCCATGACCCCAGGCCTGAACTGGCCGAGTCGATGCGCCAGCGCGCAGCGCCGACGCCGCCCAACGGCTGCAATAGAAACTGCGGAGGCAGCGATGGCGGTGACAGCGACGGTGATAGTGGTAGCGATGTCAGGGGCCCGAGTTCCTGCGAGGCTGGGTCTCGGAGCGCCTCGGTGCTTCGGAGAAGGGTGGCCACGGACCGCCCGTCGGCGTCGTCAACTGGGATTCAGGAGGCACGGTCCAAAGTGTTACCGGTTTCATCTTCGCCGCCGCCATTGAAGCCGGTGGTGACGGGCGGAGTTGCAAGCGTCGGAGCTTCGCGGGGACCGGCTGCCCCGCCGCGTCAGAGGGTCTGCGCCGGCAAGGGTAGTACCTCCCAAAAAAGGCAGGATGTCAGTGGCAATGAAAGGGATGACATCGATAACGCCAGGGCAGGAGCCGATGCTGCGGAGGCCACGGGAGAAAACACGTCACAGGCGCGAGCATTGCGGACCGCCACCCAACGCTCCAGAAGCAGTAGCGGCAGCCCAAAGCGAAGCCGTAATACCCGGCGCAGTAGCAGCGGTGGTTGCGGCAGTGGCGGCGGCTCTACCCGTGCAGTCAGCAGTAGCGGCGCTACCGGTAGGTCTAACAGTAGCACTCGCCAGCCGCGCCGGGGACGCCGCAGTTCCTCAAAGCAACTGTTGAAATCCAGCGGCAGTAGCTTAGTTGCCGGCGGCATGGGCGTTGGCACCACTGCCTTGCCGCGATCTCGCAGCTGCACGCCCTGCTCGTCCCCGCGTGGCAGTGCTGCCAACTCGCTTTCTGGGTCCTGCCAGCTTCAGCTCACTGGAAGGACAAAGTCTGGGAGCACGCTGATTGCTGCTGCCGCTGAAGCACCATCACGCCCCGCGGCCGCCGCGGATGCGGCGCCGCGGTTGCGGAATCCCGGATCTACGCCCCACGCATATTTCCGAAGTGCTCCCCCTGGGGCCGCCTATTGTGCCAGCGGCAGATACAATCTGGCCACCGTGTACGGACTGGGAGCTAAATCAGGAGACGGCGGTGGCAAGGTAGCTGTTAGCACACGGGCACCGATGCAGGGCCAACTGGCGTGTGCTGACACCGTCGCAACAGGGGCAGCGACGCCTCTAAATATTCAGGCGGTCAACGCCGGCAGCGGCAGCGACCGGGAACATCCGCTATCATGTCCGTTGCCAATAAAGCCCACGACAGCGTCGCCGCCGCCACTGTTGCTGAGCCGCGTATCTGTACGCACACCCGAGCCATCTGTACCGCCGCTCCTTTCGAGCAATAACAATGGCAGCGGTGGCCCTGTTGCAGCAGAAACCCTCAGCTTGCATGGTAGTAGCATCGCAACCAGCGCCGCGGCAACTGTGGCAACGGTGCTGGCTGTAGCCAATCCAACACAAGGCCTCAGGCTGTGCATCGGCTCAGCCGGCGCCGCCGTCGGGCCGGCCCATGTTGCCGAAACCACTGCTGCTGGCCCCGTCAGGTCGGCCTCATTCGGCCTCCAGTCCGCGCCCCACTCGCCCCGCAGCGGCGGCAGCGCCGCTGCCATAGGACAGGTTGCCTCTGCCAACGGCTCCTCGTCCTCTTGGCGTCCATCTTTGGAACCGCTCCCTTGTTCTTCTTCAGGTCGCTATCCCCACGACCTGACCGCAAACTCAGCAGCGGCGGCGGCGATGGGACCTGGACTGTTGGGAACGCAGCCATCGGTGGAGCGCTACTGGAGCTCGGAACAGCAGCGGCGTCGTACGGCATCCAGCTTTACGGGCGATGGCGGTGGCGCAGCCGCTGATCCGCCGCCGGGCCGCTCCTCTCCGCCGCGTCTCCAGCCGCTGGAAACCGTGACGGCAGTGCCGCTGCCGACGCACGTCGCGGACGGTGGCGGCGCTGGCGGCAGTCCCTCCGTCGGGTTACCATCCTTGCATTTCCCGCCAAAGCCACCGCACCTTGCCCCGTTGCAGTCCCACCGCCAGCCCGACGCTGCAGGGGGGCCCGTCGGTCTGGCGGCGAGCAGCCGCGTCAGTACTCACGTCCGGGACTTGCCTTCTCTAGAGGAGCCACAACCGCATCACCCACAACAAAACCACCAAATACACCAAAACCACCAACAGCAGCAGCAGCACATGCAGGATATGTCGGAGCTTGGACCAGCATCTCGAGGCAGCGACAGCAATGGCCACGCCTCAACGTTGCATGTGGGCCCAGCCCCATTCCCTACCACACCCCTCGATTGGCGGAAGCCGTCGCCGCAGCCGCTGCAGTTTAAGTCGCTGCAGCCGGGTGGCGACGGTGGCTTATCGCATTTCGCAGCCGCAACCGCGACCGGTGGCAGTAATGGTGTCGGCGGCGCTGGGTCCGGAGTCATTGGTGCCACAGCGGCAACCTTTGTCGTCAGTGGCTCCGCTGCGCACATGACAGGCTCCACCGCTAGCAAAGGCGGCAACAACGGCGGCGGCGGTACCGTCAGCCCCTGTCGGCGCCGTGTCCAGCGCCACACAGCGGCGAGCCCAGGGCGCCTGTACCACACGCAGCCGTTGCCCGGGCCGGCGGCCGGCAGCTTCGGTGGCGTTGACACAGACGGCGGCGAGTCGGGCCGCGGCAGCTCTGGCGGTGGTGCCGTCAGCAATCGCGTCAACATCGCGTCGATGACGGTTCGCGAGACTTCTGATCATGTCCGCAAGGCCCAGGTGGGTGGTACGGCTTGCGTGTTATAGTTTCACGGCCCTGGCGATGCCGGTGTCTTACGTCCAGTTCCACCTGCGGGCCCTTACGGCCTCGTCTCCATCGCCATGTCAGATGCGACCGCGCTATCGTCGCGCCACATACCTGGTTACGAGTAACCGGCATCTTTAAGAGCGATTCTTCGCTACAGCAGCCATGCCGCCCTCTTCTTTCTGCCTCCCCATTCCGTCTGCGCTTCTCCAGTACCTATTCGCCTACCCACTTTCCACCCTATTCGGACTTATTCACAACATCTCGCCTTTTCCACTTGTCCCTCGCTGTGTGCGCGCTTCTTGTGCTTTGCGCTTTCCAGGAGCGGCTGGAGGCGTACAGCCGGGCGCAGAAGGAAAAGGCGCGCGCTGCAGAAGCAGAGGAGGTTGCGCGACGGCAGCGGCAGGTGAGAATTTGAGGATGGCGGCTCCACAGCATCAAGACCTCGCATTTTCCTGCGATGTTGGCGACCCAATGATATTAGCCTCTCTCCCCTCCATTTCTCTTTTCCCCTCCATCCCCAACCGATTGCCCCCCTTCCGCGACCACCATTCATCACGAAATCCCATGCAACTGACATCCGCTTATCGTTATCATGCTCAGGCGGAGGAGCGCAACCGACATGTGGCCCAGCGGGAGCGGAGGCGAGTAGAGGTGTACGCGTTGAACGCATTGCTGGCCCGCTGCGAAGCCGCTCGGACACAGCAGCTAATTGAGGCCATGGCCAAGGCCGGCAAGGGACGGGAGAATCAGCCTCAGCGGCAAATACATCAGCAATCCCTGGACCTATCGGAGACACGGTCAGTTGCCGGAGGCAGCGACAGTGATGACAGCGGAGACAGCGACGGCGAGGACGACGAGGACGGCGAGGGGGATGGCGCTACTGGCGGCGGCCGCGGCGGACGGAGTGATGTCCAGCGCGGGGGAGGCAAGGTCGCGAGACCGGCGGCTGCGGAATTCCTACGGCATGGGGTTTAGGGGCCCTGGAGATCCAGGGGGATGGCTTTGACTTATCCTGCCCGCTTAGGTCCGCAAAGCAGTGTACAACAGGACACTGAGACCGTATGTATGGATTGGACTGGTTTTGAGGATGTGGCAGCCAACCCAGCAGATGTTGGCGGCATCTCAACCAAGGTGAGGTGCGACTGATTCGGGGCCTTGCAAAGGGCCACCTCTGCATTACCAGGGATGGCGTCCATGATTGTTTTGGGTGCCGGTGCCGGTGCTGGATGATTGATAATTAATGCGGATGGAAGCAGTGATACGTCTTTAGTTTGACTATTATAATTGCGATAATGGATATGATGCCGATCAGGAATGGTTGTATTGTGCGCGTTTTGATCCGTCTTCGTTGGCAGGAGGATGCGTTGGCTAGCTGAATGTTGGACGGCATACTTACATGCATGGCTCATGTCCAGAGCCCTCGTGCGGGAAGTACCCTAGCGGGTACACCCTGGCCATAAGTACGGGGTTTTAGAACCACCCTATTAACCGGCACTACGAACGGGTACCGGTGCAGCAGTGGCCGATGGCGGCCCTTGCGCCGTGGGAGGATGCTTCAGGCAGGAAAGGGCGTACAGTATCCTGGTCGTGTCTGGGTCACATCCGAGGCGTATGCGCTGACTGCTGAGGCGGCGGCGGCGCATCTTTCGATTGGGCCTTTTGCTGGTTATTAGGCAGCAACGTCTCGCTACCTAGCCGTATTTAGCTTCTTTGTTCGTGACCTCCATGAGTGCGCATACACGCGCAGCAGAAGCACTGTTTTTCCCTATGACCCCGGCGTCCACTGGACCCAAACGCCTCCACATACACGTGAGGTGTAAGTTCTCCGCCGTGAATTTTGACACATAAGGCCTCCACCGTTGGCGGTGCTAAGGCAGGGGAATGCCGAGCAGGTTGCTCACTGACGTTTCGGTTGTTCGTCCTGTATGATCATAAATGGGCTTTTTTGTCATTTCCTCCACATCACGAGGAGGCGCTGGCCACGTGGCTTTGGAGCGTTGAATGTATGTATGCAGGCAGGCAGGCGTACTAGACTGCATTTTTGGGGACTTGTCCCGGCAGCAAGCCAGAAGCTAGCTGCTGTTATTGACGTTGTTGACTAGGCAAATAGAATATCAGGTTGAGATACGGAAGAATAGTGGATCGGTGCTGCCTTCTATGTATGGGTTGGGTTGAAGGGGGCAAACAAAGGGGGTTGGGGCTGTGGGAGCGGGCAGCGGTGTGGATCAGTCGGTCCTGCTGCCCCGCGGTCTAGTAGTCGTACATGTACGGCACACACCATCACAATACAAGGTGCAAGAAGCACCCTGTCAACATCTCGAGAGGCCTTTGCGGCACTTTGCGGCACTCATACGCAGTGTCCTGTTTGCTTGTTTGGAAGCAAAAAAGTAGGATTCGATCTGGGACGTGGGAGGCTCACAGATAGACCTAGACCACAGGAGCCAGGAGACATTGCGGAGCAGGGGCCACCCAACTCCGATGGTGCGGGGGGATGCGAACTCGACCAGCGGTTCCATTACATTTCCATAGGCACATGAATACCGAAGCCAATATGATAAAAAAACTGTTGAGTCCCATACTGTTGATGGTTTTTAGACCTTGTGTAGGCAGTCGGGTAGAGCTATTCCTCCGGTACAGGTGTCATGATGGCATCTTTCCCTTCAACTGAAAAAGCTGATAGCGATGATGGTGAAGCTGAGCTGAGTTGGGTGCTTGGCTTGGTTGGTTCGCTAGCGAGATGGCGACGCTCGCGACACGGCGGGACGAGAACTCGCGACGACGACTGGTACACAGAACTCACCTCAGTCGCCTGAGCTGCTTCCGCTGTCCTTGTTAGAATCCCCTAGTCCTCTGGTCTGTGTTTCTGCCAGTTGGTAAAGTGTCGTTGTTAGCGGCACATATCTAGGCAAGCTTTTCAGCAGCACCATACGGTTTTGGAATGCCAAAATCGTAATTCTAATTGCATCCCTAACGCATGTAAGTAATAGGTGGGCAACATTACAACATACGAACATACCAAGAGCGCGAGGGAACGTATGGTACCGTCTGCGTGCATGCCATGTGTGTAAAATGTGTGTCCCGGGCGGGACAAACTGTTTGCAACGAAATGCATGGCTGCTGTGCTGCGCCTTCACTCAGTCGCCATCGGCTTGCTTGCCCGAACGTCTTATTCGATGCGTAATATTTGGAGTCGTACTTTGGTCGGTTGTGCCTGCTGGTGGGTATGCTTGGGAGGCTCAGCTGGAGGCAGCAGGCCTTGTTGACTTGATGAGATCCTGATAAGTAAATATGCCTGAAGAAACACATTGCACATATCGCAGTGCCTAATCGGGAAAAAACTCTACTTACTTGCCTGATTTGGCCTGAAAAAGCGCGTTGCATGCGAGATACGGCGCGGTCTGGCGCGGTGCTGAGTGCGAAACAATTGAGGTCAATTAGCTCTTGGAAGCCAATGAACCTAACATCTTAAAATGCCGCCGCCGGATACACCACGCATGAGAGTACCGTATGGCAGTGTGATCGTGTCCTGAATCGCAGCCTGTCGTGTGCGATAGCGTGGATGGGCGGGCGTGCTGGTTACACCCAACTGCACCGAAATGACATACTACTTCAGTGCCTGAAGGTTTTATGGAGTTTAAACACATGCACATATTACTGATGGCAGCTCCAGAACACATGGGTATCCGATTTTCCCCCAGAAGAACTCAGCGCGAGCTTCCGTTCGTGAGTCGCATATTCTCCTATTACGTCTGCGATGTGGTCCCCGCTGAATTGGTTGAAGCTCGTTTGGGGTCCCAACCCTCTCTCTCGGAATAAAAACAGCGTCACCCCTGCTTACGCCGCGTTATTGGATAGAATTTTGCTTTGAGGCTGACGAGCTGCTGACCCACAGCAGCTTGTGCGTCGGAGCTCCCACCAATACATATTCCTGCTTTAAGGACTGAACTTAGTTATATACATCTATTAGATGAACAAACGATTGCGCAGCATTCAGAATTTCTTCAGTGGGAATCCGGAGGGAAGACTGCGAGCGTATCGCACCCTTTCTTACGTTATCACGTGCACGGTATGACTCTCTTCAAAAATATGATGGGGACTAAACGTCTAGGGGAAGGCAGAAAGGCGGTGAAACGAAGAATGGTGGAAGGGGATGGCTGGTCAGCACAGAGGCATTACCGGCAAAGGGCGTACCCTGATTACCCATCTTGTGGATATGTTGGCCGTTAATATATCTCTTATGACAGATTTTACCATGATTTATGCTAGGGAATTGTTGGTTAGGCAAATAAAGATTATGCGAGTCGTAACAGGTTTCGTGGCCTGGTCGCGCCTGGTCATGGTTACACCACGACCTCAGAGTAACTTGTAATCAATAAATCAGTTACACCACCGCCGCTCATCCTATCATTTATCCATTTAGACACCCTAAGATATCCTAAGTGTTGAACGGGGTTGTCCAACTGCGAGGTTGTGGAAATCGGAAGTTGACGGCGTTTCACCTTCGGACAGGTCAGCAGCCTTGCGGACAGCTTATTACTGTCTACAACGCTAACATATAGTCCAGAACTTGACACGAGATTCTCCTTGCTTGGCCCTCTCTAGCTTTGACACTTCGTATTGCCAATTTTAATCGTTGCTTGATGCGTTGCATATAATTTCATTTGCACTATACCTATACGTATACCTGTAAGTTTTCCATTAAACATGACGAAGTCGATTCAATGCATGTAGCCATAAATGACTCTAATGCGTCTGAACGGGCTAGGGGCATCCAGCTATTAAAATGATGTCGTCGCTACACCGCCACATTAGTTGTGGCGCTTTCCTGACACGACGTCATAAACAAACCCAAACAGCGCGAACAGCGAGACCTGCGTGATACCTCGCAGGTCTGCGTCAGGATGTTGCCCCTAAATCGTATTTGCATCACGAATGTAAATTTATAACACATCCTGGCTCCGTAGCATTGCCTATTTAACCGCTTGTAACAAACTCTTAAAAAAGCTCGTAATCGGTTGACGAATTCAATGTCGTTGGCATGTTACGTCTGGATACGTACGATGGCTGTTCCGTAATCGTCACACAAAAAGACTCATATATAATCGGCTTGAGTTTATCTGAACCAAAAGCACCTCGTAAGTTTTCACCATTTACACCGTTGACACAAATGCGGCCAAACAGCTTACTCTTCGCGGCAGTGGTCGTTGGCTGGTAAGTGAGAAGAAGGTGAAGGCAGGTTAAGTTTGCTCAATAAACATGTTCCAAGCAGCTCAATGTTTTAATTAAGATTTTAATAGCACCTGCGTGTGCAAATTTGAGGTGGCTTCATTCAGATTCCAAGGTCTCGGCGAGCGCACTGAATTGCACTGAACGGCCGCAGGTTCGCTGGGAGCCACGCCTTATCTTGCGAGGTTTGCGTCAATGCCTTGCTTTCCCCGCCGGACAACGATATCCGTCCGTACCGCTTTGATGGGGTGACATGCAGTAAATTCCAGTCGACGGTAGCCCGTCATCTAAATACCCTCACCGACGACGACGGCGTTGAGCACCAGTTGGCGTTTACTCCAGACGACACTTTGTGTGAACCCCTAAAATTAAGTATCTGCGCCGACGTCTCGTCCTCTGAAACTATGGGCTTGCTTCAAAAAGCGCTCAACGCGCTCGCGCCGATCTTCCAATCATCAGTGGCTGATGGCGATTTGTGCCACCCTAAGTTCGACAACTACGGCCTGATAGTAACCGTCGACAGCTGCGACGACTCCTTGGACCAACCTCCGAATTTGGCAAAAGCCTGTAGTCCGCTTGAATCGCCAGGCATAAACTGCACGTAAGTTCTTAGATTGGGAAAGAATAAAAATGCTATCGGGGCATAAGCGCACTCACACCCATACACACATACGTGTACGGGTATCGTCATTGTACTGCGCACATGGGCCGTGAGCAAACACGGCACACGTGAGCTTGGACCAACCAAATCGGGTCGTCCTTGCATCAAAAGTGAGCACCGGCATGTCGTTAGCGTGCGTGCTGCAGCGGGGAGATGCTGTCGTATGATGTGAGCTGACCAAGAAAGCATCCTCGATCCGGACGTGATCGAGAATCACCGTACAAAGACCGTTCTAAGACTGCAAATTTTGATTGCATCATCGTCACCAAACAAATACCTCGGATTCCTTTCTCTTCCTCATTCCCCCCCCTTATACACACACACACACACAGCAACAACCTGACGCGAGCATGGTTGTTTGTTTTCGGTGTGCACGCAGATGTGACACCACGAAGTTCACCACGCCATTTTTGATCTCGGGCAGCTACACGGAGGAGCCCAGCGAACGTACAACATTGTACTGCTTCGACGTCCTTGTCGATGAGGCCAGCCCGCCGGTAAGCATACACCGAATTTGCTTTGGGTACTTGCCGAATTTGTCGTTACGCCGAACTTCGTCTATTCACTCTTACCGAGTTCGAGTTTGTCCGCAGACTTAGTTCACTAAATTTCAACTAAATTTTGCGTGCGTGTGTGTATGTTTACGTGTGTGTGTGTGTGTGTGTGTGTGTGTGTGGATTTTGAGCTGAAGAGTTTGGGCTGCTCCGCGTGCAGGTTCATGAATACCCTAAAACCCTATATATATAATATTGTCCGCGCTCAGGCTCACGGTCACTTCCTAGCTGCTTAGCTTCCTTTCTAAAGATTCCTCCGTCTGAAATGCCGCGAACGTCCTTAAAGAGGACGATGTCTAGACCTGGCAACCGGGACGAAAGATTTGCTTCGCACCCTTATCCGCCTGTGGCTGGAGGCTCCGACGCACCTTCACGCACGTGTCTAAACCCTTACCCGCCATCCACTCGTTCGCCCGCGCAGAGCACCTGCAGCGGCGGCGACATTCTGCGGAAAGTGGAGATCTATGCGGGTAGGTCCACCTTTCCTGCCGTAATGAGTTTTGCCCTTTTGCTTCCCCGCGTCTAAAGAACGAGACAACGGAGGGTAACGCTATTGCTGTCAGTATACCTATTATATTTAGTCACAATTTAATATAAATTCATCTCACGGAACCCCCTGTTCCCAATGGCGGTCTTTTCGTGAGGGCAAGGTTAGCCAGTGTTTTTTAGTTTGTTCGTGGCTGGTTCTGCTTCTATGGTTCTATGGTACCAGCAGGCTAGGGGCTGGTGAGGTTTGTGTGCTCCTGCTGGCTTGATGGAGGGAGGGAACACGTGGCAGGACAGAGGGATGAAGCCACGCACGTGGCCCCCTGCGCCCCCTGCGCTGTGGTTCAGCCGTGTCAGGAGCCCCGAACCGGTGCTCGTCCTTGCAGGATGACGAGTTACCCACAGCGAGCAGTGATAAATATTAAAAAATATTATAAAAATATTATATATAATTATATATATATCACCTTCAATATTGAAAGGATGGTTTCGTTGTCTACCCTGTACATGACTGCTGCATGCACGACATACAATGTGTAACGCATGTCGGTTAATCTGCCCTGATGTATCTGTACGGATGGTTTTGTTGATGTATCTGACCTAACTTTATTTGTCTGTAATAAGTATATGCCTCGGCGATGTCCTCATCTCTCCTCCCTTCTCAAATCCTCCCTTCCGTCCTACTACCTTTCGTAACCTCCCCCCTACCGTTCGGATTGCGTAACGTCCAATCCCCCCCCTCCTGCCGCGGTGATCTCCCGCCCCTGCGCCCGACCAAACGCACCTCCCTTTCGCAGACATGACTCTGAAGACCTACGTGAAGTCGTTCCGCATTTTCCCGGCTGTGGGCGCCGTCACCATCGCATCCCCGTCTTGGGGTCCGACCGGCAGCAATGTATTGAAGAGTAAGGAAGCCCAGAGCTCGCGCCGCGATCCTGCGTTCCTGCCCGCCCTTCTCTTAAACCCTTAGTCCCATTCACTTCCATCCCCCCTCCTCTTACTTTTCATTCGGTTTGCTAGTATTCAGCTGTATACAATATTCAGTATCAGTGCCAATCGTTCTGATCCCTTACATGCTTTTTCCTCGTGGTCCCGGACAACAGCTTCGCTCTACTGGACTAAGGAGCAGGCTAACGGTGCGTCGTTCTGCGTGGAGGTCAAGAAGCCCGTCACCATGATTGACCTTTGCGGCGGTCGGAGGTGGTAAGTAATTGATAAGTGCAAACGAACGAGCACCCTTGCTTGTCATATTATATATATTTGGGGTGTTACACTGTGGGCGACTCGCCCTACAAGGGCGAGCACCAAGGGGCCTGACCGGACCGAGCCACAGCGCAGGGGAGGGGCATTATATATATATAATATAATTTTGTGTGTGTGTGTGTGTGTTGATGGATTTCCATATCTGAATCCACTTATTCATGTCGCTGGAAAGATTCGGAGCAGCAACTTAATTATTCAGCCATGATACAGTCGTCACATATTGGCGTTTTCCTTCCCTCTTATTTGCATGCAATTGCAAAATATAATTGCGGCTCGCTGAAACGCCCAAGCGAAACTCGAAGTTGTTTTTTCTGACCAATTCTGACCACCACCCTCCTGGGAGCCTCTTTGTGTTTATCTCGCTGTTCCATCCTTGGCGCCCCGCCCTGCTCGCCCTGCTGCCCCATTCTTCTCCTCGCGCCCTGCTGCCGGCTCCTATTTCTTCCATTGACCACTAAATTATTCATTTCCTGCTCCGTCCCTGCCGTTGCTTGTGTTTCGTTCCACATTGCAGCTTCGTGTACCTCACCAATCCCGGCTTTGAATGTTGTCCAATGTATGCTGCGGGACCCTAAGTCGCCAATCATAGCTTGCGGCAAGTGGCCCCTGTCGACCAAACTTCCGAAGTCTCTCTTTTGGTGGCGGTGCGTTAAATATTTGCATAGCCGTGGGTTTTCGCTACAGGACGCTTATATTTGTGCCAATCATACTTGTCCATTTGGAATCAAGGATCTCGTTCATGCGTGCTATTAATAGCGTTCGTTAATAGAAATTTTGACGAAGTGTAGACACTCAGAAGCTCGAAGGCGGCAGGTGCAAGTTTCGACGTAAGCCGCACCTGGCCGCACCGATTCGCCGTCGCCAGGAAATGAAACCAAGCGATCGAGCGAATTTAACAAGCGACCAGATATCGCAGAAGATTTGCCTTGCTTCACCTGCTGGTAGTTTTCATTCTAAAGGAATTGTTCGGGTCTGAGGGGGTTCTTCCTCGCTATCTGCATTTCTTCCGTGCCTGTTAACTTGGGCAACACATCGATACATGTTGCCGCCGCTTAGGAATATAGATCCACATATCATTAAATGTTTATGAAACAACCGGCCGCATGGAGTGCCCGCCGGGTTGTCAAGGTCCATACATCGTGATGAATACGTAAATTTTGCATCACCGAGATGTACTTCATACAATATACGGACAGTTATATGGGGCTGTTTCTGAACTGTTTGTTCCGCCTGTGCTGTGTGCTTTGCTTGTGTCATTGCTTGTGCGTGTCTTCTGCACGCACGATGAACAGCCGGGGTCAGGAACAGGAAGGCAGCATGGCTTTCATAACTCTCGCTTTGGTTTGCCTTGGGTTTGCAACTTTGCATTTTTGATGCAGGTTCTGTAAATTACGTCTGCATGTACGGGGGTTGGCAGGGTTTGGTTGTTGATGTGAAGTGCAATGTCCGCGCTGCTGCAGCTTGGAAGCAACAGGCAGTGGCGGATATACATCTGTGTAACATCACGTGGGTTTTATATACGCCATCGTCATGACACGACCCTACACGTACGACGGATACGGTGTACACCCACCCAATTCCCGACTCCTCAATACATACGGGTGTGTATTAGTCGTACAATGTACGGCGCAATATTGGGTGCTGATATTCATATATGCATCTTAGCATTCGCAACATCCTTCAGCACTCGATTTCTACAATCTCGTATTCAGACCCAACTGTCAGACTACCAGTGTCTATTCCTGCAAATTGCAGCTGTCCCGGACTGACGACACGACTGGCGTGAACCTTAACAAATTTTAGGAGCAGGAGAAGTTGTTAATAAGCTCTGCTGCGCACTCTCTGGACTGTTACTTGAAAAAACCCTGAGAGCCATAACGCATGCTGTGAGGGGGCAAGATGTGACGTGGAACCCCACGGCCAGCAGGGCAGGTGAGGGCAAGTACATCCTGACAGGGCCAATAAGACTGCCCAGGACGTGTCTACTCCAGAGTAGGCAGGAAGAATGCAGTGGTCGTACATGTATGGCACACACACAAGCACAATATAAGGTGCAGAAAAGCGGTTGTCCTCAGAGCATCTCGTGAGGCCCTTTCGGCCCTCAACTACTTCACGGGCGAGAAGATACGGCGTCTCTACCGGCCTCTAGAAGCAACTTAGTAGGAAGGTCGGTGTACCAACGTGTGTTTCAGATCACGGTGTTACACGGCTACATGATACTAAGTGCAACATATTTACATGCAGTCACCCCATAATTTATGTAGGCATTGCCATATAACGTTGTCATGGCTGCTGGCCGTATGGTTGCCATTACATTGCATTAGATTGCGACTGCCGTTGCAGACTGTGGCGCAGTCCCCTCGCAGTTGCCCACAGCCGGCTTTGGTCCTCTATGAGCATGCTTCAACAGACACAACCCGCAGGCTGGGCGACGTGCCTACCATAAGGTACCGTTAGCAGGCGTTTAGCGAACATACCGGCCCAAGTTGCTTTGCTTTCAATTGATTGTGCGTCTGTTTCGATCCCAACACGATACCACAAATATAACGCGTAACAGTGGGCTATGCATGCTGGTGTAGATCCCAGGCGATGCCACCCGCTCCTCGGTGTATGCAAGCACGGGCAAGCGGCCGGAAAAGTGAGCCTTGCTTTAGCCTGTCTAAAATGTGACATCTAATAATCATCGCAACCAATGAAAATTTGCAAAGCGCAATCCAGCAAGTTTGTTAAGAAGTTAATAATTACCGGCGAAAATGCAGGGTAGGTAGGGTACGTAGCCGGTGCGATCGGGACGGAGAGGAAACGGACTGTGAGAGGTAGTAAGACTGATTCATTTCCCAGAAGAATAAAATTTATATCCTGGCATTTGGACGACTCATCCCGTATTCGTCTATGCTCAGTTTAGGACAATACAACAGCGCTTCTCCCTATAGAATACCGGAAATGTAATCTGTGTCATTATTATAATAATATATTTATTATTGTTGATATGGCAGGCAGGCTTAACCAAGGTATGGTCGCTTCCTTCATCTACCTTGCTGGCCTCAATAATGACGTCACCCACCCGTCAGCTACGCATAGTTAAGAATAAGCGTGTTTCGGCTTAATTATATTATATGTGTATATAGGATTTCTGCATATAATTTGAAGGAGATCGACCTGAACTCGGAACGCGGGGCTTTGTGAGGGCAGGGCGAAGAAAAATGTCGACACCGTTTTTTGGTGGGCGGGAGGAAGCGCTGCGGTGGGCGCTAAACGCGGAACATTCCATATATCTTTACAATTTGGAGATAATCATGTTATATGAGCTAGGTATTATACAGATATGACATATGGCAATGATGTTGTGTTAGTTCTATGGTCATCAGTTCCGTCAGTGCATACGGTCAATTTGCTCCAGAAACGGCACTGTCGTAGCCTTGTTTGATTCTTTTGTTATATATCTTATATGACTCAGTCATCAATGTTTAATAACCCAGGAGGCAGCGTTCTACGACCACAAAATCTCGGACTATCTGGCTGGAATCTTCGCTTACTTCCGTACCTTGAAAGAAGGCTGCTTCCCCTTCGTCGATGATCCATCTGCTCAAAACATTTTGTATTGTTCTACTATTGCGTTAGTAGATCCTGAGCGTATTAGATCATGTGGGCCGTACGACTTCACACCAGCTCTTAGCCTCAGTACGTTACAATCGTAACCTAGCGAGCCGTGGCAGCGATGCTCCACTTTTGGCTCTTTACCTAGCCCTGTGCTGCCCCGCTGATCGGCTTGGCACCTAAATCCAAAAACCCCAAGTCCACGACTCCTGCCTGCGAAATTCTGGATTCCTGAGGGCCATGTTAATAACAGCTAAATGTTTTAAGTTGGACCAGTGGCCGGCCATGACACATTCCGCTTGAAGCCACCGAATGCTTTTCTAGGTGTAGACAGGTTCTCTGCAACTGGGTGGGTGGCGGGTTCGTTAGGTAGCAGATAAACAGAAAACATGCCATGATGTGTCACAACACGGCGAATGACCGTGGTTTGACGTTCCATACCTTAAGTAGAACCCAAGTACGAGTTGTCGTACTATCGTCTAATAACCTGCCTTCTCATTCTGAGAAACCTACGCATTACACTTCGTTGTACTCCCCCTTTACATCCCATAAGCTGACCGGCGAATATATGTATACTGCATGATGATGTAATGTGTCTTCAATGTGTCTTCAATTGTCTCCATTCACCGCTGCAGCGAGGCCGGCCTAGCTGCTGCCTAGCAACGAAGGGCCTAATCCGATTGCGGATTAACGGGGGAATGATTAAGTAATCAAGCCCTGCGCCTCTAACATCGCGACACTGCTATGAAAATAGTGCGGGAGTACCTGGTATAAAGTTGCTTTGGACTGAAAATCTGTCCTGGCATGAGTCGTACATTGAGAGAGGTTAATATTACCCGGAGGTTCAGGGTATTGCTAATATCTTAAGCATCAATGGGATGAGAGTTACATGCACGGTCATGCCAAGCAACTCTAAGCAACAGTCTGAACCTGTACGCGAGGAGAAACGTGGGAAAACCTGGTTAACTGCCATCTCCTAGCCAGGACGGCGGGTCAACGCCACCACGGTTTAATTTGCTGCTTATTACTACTCCGACCTACTTCAGCTGATAGGTGATAGGTGACAGCTGAAAGGTGATAGGTGACAGCTGATAGGTGATAGGTGGCAGCTGAAAGGTGATAGGTGGCAGCTGAAAGGTGATACAGCCAAACTCCTTTAACGAAACCGCCATGAGCGACAAGACGAGCGCGCGCGTATCATCGTGTAGTTTGAAAGTAGGGCTATATCAGAACTACCCATATTCTGCTGTGCCATAGGGCTATTCCACCGATGGTAAAAGATCCAAATCAACTGCATTGTGTCCGACTCCTGGCCTGTGTAATCAGCAGTGGCTATCGTAGCAGCAGAATCATCAAGCACCGTGTCATGTTGTGTGAAGTTCGTGCGCTGGTGTGCTGTGCCTACGTGCCGACTTATTTCTCGCTCTCGGATGAGTAGTACGGCGGGTTTGTACTTCTTCAGTTACATTCTGCTGAAAGCTCGACAACATGCCGATGGAAGTCTTAAGTACTGAAGCGATATAAATATATATGTGGATAAACTACTGCTACGGCATAACCCGATGTATCTATGGTAAAACATAGAGGGGGTAGGCTGTTTCCCCTTATTTTTCCGACGAGGCACGACAGCCCGCAACACAGTATTGCATTTGAGCTCAACGAGGTCATACAACCAAAAAGGTCCCCAATCGCTCGGGAGTTTGCCACTAATGTCTTGTATGGTCACATTAGCAGTTATTCCTTGCACTCTTGGAGTCAACGAGTCAGCGCCTTAGCACATTCACGGGGCTGAGATCATCCCTTCCCCCAGTGGCACTAGGCGCCTTCCAAGCAATGCTTCCCGCTTATGGAACCGGGAGAGACGACACGCGGTAGAGCGGGCAGCAGGCCTTGTTTGAGTTGAAGAGGAACAGGGAGCTGCAGCAAAGCAATGAATAGGAAGGATATGTAAGCGAGCAATATAGATTAAGGCATCACCTATTTCGGTCGCCTTGCATCAATGTAAGTTTGATGGGACCAGGGGCCAGCAGTGAGAAAACGGGACGATGGTTAACTGCAGCAGCAGCAGCAGCAGCAGCAGCTCAGAATCCTGACGAGGAAACTGGCGCGTTGCGTAATGCCGCGTAACCGGGTGCTGCAGCCGTTGACCTCTAAATCCAGACAGCTGTGAGGCATTGCACTATTGTCTTGTCCTGGACCTAGGAGCTTTGTGTGGCCGCCAAGCAAGCTCACCATGTGGGGCCGAAACAGAGGTCCGAGAGCGTGGTGCCCGCCTTCAGCTCGACGCAGATCTTAGCGTTGGTGGCCTTGGCGACGTTCCAGTTGACTGGGGTGACTGCATGCGTGAAAACACAAAGGTATGAGTATGAAGGCGGAGCAGCTGGGCGTTGGGGAGGAACAACCGCGTATCCAGACAGGCACAGTGCGCACGTAGTGGTCGCCAACTGCAGCGGATCCAGAAACCTAACCCCTGATAGCTACGTCCCGGAGCAGCTCGTTCGGACGTGTTCTGGACATGTTCGGTACACCTCCACAACCTTGTGTGCCGCACGCTTACGGCACATGCACTATCTGTCTCACGCACGTGCATCATGCCGCAAGTCCTCAGCCCTGCCGGACTAAACCGGCCCTCGGTCTTAACAAGAGGTACGGAATCCCCAAACCTGATAAATCTAACCGGATGAAGCGGTGGCTGAGTTGCATATTCTTAAGTCGGCCAAGTAATGATAATACTGAGAGCGTATGTGTGTATGCTCACATTTCAGGATGTTGCTGTTGGCGCCGCCCCATGAGGCCGACAGGGTGACTGGCGAGCCAGTGGCTGGGACCAGCGACAGGCTCTTAATAGACGCGCTGAGGGCCTGCTCTGTGGGCAGAAAGAGACAGAGTACGCCATGAGGTTAACGTTAAGAGAGTGCTTGGCACCAATGAAGGAATCACTTGTTACGCTAAGGTGTGCGGTTACTAGATACCCCCCAGCTAGGCAAGCTCAGGCCCATAATAGGCATGCATCTGGTGTACGAATGGGCGCTTTCACATGCACATCCAAGGATCGACAATGAAGGTGGCAGGTAGGATAGCTCGTACAATTTGTTGCTCATCAACTTACTGGCGTACAGCTCGACCTTCAGGAGGTTGTCAACGGCACCGCAACCGCTCTGCATGTGGGGCAGGTTTGAATGCAAGGCCAACCGGGGGAGGGGACAGGACTTAGGGTTCACCATCGAATGAGCTTGATAGTACATTGTCTATTTTGAAGGAAGTTACCTAGGTCAACCGAAGACCGCCTGCGTTGCTATCTAATCCATGCATGGCAGCTTCCTCGCCTGCCCTCATGGAATGACGTGATGAGAAACTATGGTACGACTTAAGCTGATCCTACCACAGAAATACGACATACAGGATATCGACATCTCAGCAAACCAGCAACGAACGCCGTTTGAAACGATGTATCCGCAGGGTCGCAATGTACGGAAATATGAGACCTGCCGCCGATGCTCACTTACCGGCACGTAGTCGGTGGTGGTAGAAATCGGCATGCAGTAGGTCGTGGTCTTAGCGTTGACGGTCGCAGTGGCGATGCCGCTGGCCACGAACGGGGTCGAACCCGGGTTGTAGTCGCACCTGAATTGTTGACGGGCACATGACCGGGTGATGCGGTTATTCGAAATGATTTTATTACGTATCGCAAAAGGTTACAAACAGATTTAGAGTGCGATGCGAGAAACGAATACGCATTTTCGATCCACTGGACCCAAACTGGAGAATGAGCGATGGATATGTAGCTTGGTCATCTCGTACAAGGTAGGAAAGCATGCAAATGGACACGGGCAAATTCGCGCTCACGCAGGTAACATGCGTTTCCTTACGAATGTGCCAGGACTTTATGCACGGGGCCACATCATGCCCAGTTCCGCGCCAGCCTCCCCATCATACCAGCTCCGCGGCGCGCATAGGTCACCTAAGAGCCCCATGCATGCCCTCCCGAACTTACGTGCAGTTGATCGGCGGAACAACGAGAGGCTGGTCGGGGACTCCCACAATGTCGACCGGGCAGCAGTCAAACTTGCTGTCCCACAGGGCGGTGTTACACTCGCCCGGAACGCCACCCACTGGCGGCACGCACAGCTGGTCCAGGCTGAGGCAGCCCTTGCCGGCGGAGTTGGTGCCCAGGGTCACGCAGATCTCAGCGCCATCAGCGGTGTCCATGGTCAGACCCAGGTTCGTGATGCGGAGGATGACGCCGGCGGCAGTGTTGGGGGCAGGATCCAGGGTGGGCCGGCTGGCGGTCGGGACACCGTTAAGGGTGGCCGAGAGCTTCACACCGCTGATCTTGCAGCTGGGGTTCACGTTCAGCTGCAACACGGGGGGTGATGGTAAGGCAAAGGGGAAGGTACACGTTATGCGCCAAGGACGGGGAGGGGACAGGGGACAGATGCAAATGGGGAGACCGTTCGTCTTCGTCTTCAGCGAGCAGGGCGGGCAGAATGAGGTTGCAGGGTTCCGGAGCCTTCCGTACTCAAACAGGATTTCGGACTTCCTACATTTCCTGTCGGAACCAAGAGTCCAAGTGACAGATGCGGCAGGCTGAGCACATGACCCACAAATGAAACAGCTTCAGACAGCAAATCTTTCGGCAGGTTAGTCGGCCCGAGGTACGGGCCCGTGACGTGCGGGTGGTGGTGCGTTTCTTTCTAATACGGAAATGACGGTACGGGTACGGGGACAGATAAAGGAAGAAAAGAGGATCCCGAAGCATTCCGCTTTCGCAGAAATAAATACTGCAAATATATTCCGGCTGTAAAGGGATAGGTTGATGGGACAAGCCGATCGCAGATCGTTGGCATGGAGACCAACAGCGCGTTT
The DNA here is from genome assembly GCA_019650235.1 of Volvox reticuliferus. NCBI lineage: Eukaryota > Viridiplantae > Chlorophyta > Chlorophyceae > Chlamydomonadales > Volvocaceae > Volvox > Volvox reticuliferus. The sequence continues at coordinate 1,107,951 of BNCP01000012.1, read as the reverse complement.
GGTGGTCCTCTCCTAAGCTACGGACATTTTTCAGTTTTGCTGAATGAATGAATGAACCCAGACATTTAAGTTTAGGATATCATCTAACTATATATTTGTAGAATCATTCCGCAGCGAATGAGAAATGACAAGGCGAAACATTACAGCACAAGCAGCACACACCTCAAACTTGCGAAGGTCAGCCTTGCAGCAGTACGAGTTGCAGCCCGGCGGAACATTGACCTCGATCTTGAAGCAGTAGGTGCTGGGCGGCTTCACTGTGACGACAGAGTTGACGGAGTACGATGATGGGGCCTGCTGACAGTTAGTGTATGGGAAGGACGCGGCCTGCGCCGTGGCGACCCTACGACATGGAACGACCGGAACGAGGGCGATGTGCAATCGGAAATGTGATGCCGAATGTGACGGCTACTCAAAGAAGCTTGCGATAAGCTATTGCCCGGCATTCCCGCAGCGAATCGCAGCTCTTATCGACGCCAACCTTGCCACCTAGTGACGTCTGTAACCTTATATAGAGGCTATGACACAAGAGGACAACCCCACAAAGTGATGAGCTTGCAACGGAATAGCCGCTAGCACTTACAGGCCGAGCGCGAGCGCAATGGCAAGCATCTGAGCCTTCATCTTGACAGCTATTTACAAGAATACTGTGTCTTGCATATGTGTGTGCTCCCTGCCTTTTTGTAGCAACGCCATATACTTGCCGTACACCTTGTCGGCGGGCGGCGGGCACTCCATCACACTGGCGTTGTTAAGGTCGTCGAAAGCATTACTTCACCAAAACAGCAATTAATTTTTGAATTGAGTCCAAATATAACTTATAATTACAGGTAATGATTGATGTGGTCGATCTCAAAGATCCCAAAAGATCCCACGCCCTTACTAACGCACCCCGCTGGCCTGAAAAAAAACTAGAAATTACAAACTATATATTGAATGGTATTTACTGTATTCATTCCCATAGTTTTATCAGAGGGTCGATGTAGGACGAATTCCGGGGAAGTTGCAGATTAGTCCTACGATTAACATGTTACAGCATGTTAATGTTTAGTATGAAGATGAGCCATTAACTATAGGCATCATCTCTGGTTGGAAGTTTCAATATGTAATTGTCGTGAACCTTTCGCCCCCCTACTTCCTTGCCTTCCTGAGCAACCGGTTTCTTTCTACTTTTATTATAGTAAGAGTATTCCTAAATAAAGAAATTATATCCATAAGAGATCCAATCAGTCATGGGAGATAAGAGGGTCTAGATTGCGTTCCTATGAACTTCGACAGTTTCGCCAATGCATTAACCATTCACAGCAAACATCAACTAGGATTAAGCTAAAGGCCGAACAATATGCATGATTTCTTAGTATTTCGTAGGTTAAAGACATTGCTTGGATAATGCCAAAGCCATCCAGGTTCGGCCCTCTTCGGCCACCTCTGGGCCACCTCCCTGTCCACCTGGGCGAAGCTCGTCAAGATTTTAATCCTGATACACTTAAGAACTTGCTTCTTTTTGTTTTTGTATAACTCTAAGATATCACACTCAAGACCAGTATCACGGCTGGACACGGTGAAATCGCCGCGAACTTGGCGGTACTAGAACGACCGTAGTGCGGGCGAACGTCGCAGTCGAAACGAGGGCCGACCATAACCTTGTTACGAAACAAATGGCCCTGACAACAGCCAGCCAGATAATCCATGACGCGAACGCAATCCAAGGTAGGGAAGCCCAGATCGTTTCCTTCTTCCATCAGCTGGTGCCCGTACCGCAGTCTTTTAACTTTGCGACGTATGCATACATATGTTTGCAGTTCTCGTAACTGTCTTTGGGACAAAAAAAAGAAACAAAGCGACTCCACTAACTTGCCTAACATTATTTTTGGATTGCGACACTTGGCGATACGTCTCGATTGCTGCTGTCACCGCCCCGATCCCGGACTCCGTACGGGGCTCGAAACGTACCAACAGAAACGCAACTTCGCGGCTTCTCTTATTCACTTTAAATGAAGTTAACCGTTTCTATTAATTGCGCAACAAAACGCCTTGACCGGCCGACTCCGAACTTTTGCGAAGCCATTTGCGCACTTGCCTATTTTCGCATTTTTCGAATATTGTCAACTGGGCTGTGTCGTCAGAGCCGACGTCAGCTTCTCAGTTTCGCGAACGAGATGAGCGATATGCGATATGAGCAGGTAGGAATTCCAAAAGAATTGTACTAAATCACTGCGTATAGACGTTTTGCATATTTCTTTTAAAACTTTTCCGGCTCCGGGACCAGGATGCCATGGAGTCCCATGAGGTCGCCGCACCACGCACGTACGTGCTGTAACACCGAGCATGAGCCATTGCCGTATGATTCCGATAGGTTCCGATGTCCTTAGCATGGCTTTGCGCCAGCTTCGCGTCCATGGATCTTTCGTACATCTCCCGCACTACTGCAGTGCCACTACGTACTGCAACAGTAGTTGCTAGTTGCGTGTAGCTCTTGCTGTTGCTGTTTGTAGTATCACGATAAACGATTAATATCCGCCGAATATAATAGCGTTAACTCGACCACACATGATGATGCAACACTGCTGCTGAGAAATCAAGCAAGGTAGGGCGAAAGCACGACGTCGACGACGACTGCTGTAAAAGGAAGAAGCATGCAGCAACGACACGTGCACTGCGACGTGGTGATGACCGTACGTGCACTGCGACGTGGTGATGACCGTACGTGCACTGCGACGTAAGTGCAGTAAACGCTATATATATCACGCACATTGTAGGCGTACAATACATGACACCCCGTTAATTAAATACATGAAGCTACGCTCCGAACTGCCAAAATTTGAATTGCGACAGGCCCGTTCTTGTAACACATCCAACCTCTGTTGCCTTAATGCGGGAGAATGAAGGACGGACGACAAAAGCAACAGCCAGAAAGGAACCGGCGATGGCAGCAGCAGCAGGCCATTGCTTCCGTGGAAGTCGGCACTAGTAGTGAGTTCGAGAGGCCGAAATTTCTTCCGACGTTCCTCCATCCAGGGCTGGTTATCACAACATGGTGGCCTCTACAGAAAGGCATCGCAGCTATCTCACAGAAGATGGTATCACGGGTAAGGTTATACGTCGCAAATGGATGCATCACTTCATGTTTCTGTCCGCCGAACCGCATGTGAATACGATCGGCACAGGCAACTTGAATCAGACTTGCGATTGGAGTCCGAATTGGACTACATGTGAACACACCCTTAGTCGCGTGACGGGCAGACAATGTGGTGTGGATCCGTGTATGCAAGCGTCGGCAGGGTGAAAAGAGTACTGAAGTAACGGGATTTATCTGCTGTACGTGGCGGCAGTTATGAGAAAGAAAATAGATATAGCCGGAACGCGGCTGGGAAGGATGCAGCATGCATGTGCAGCGTGAACGATGTTGAAAGTTGTTGCGAGCGAGCGGTCGTGAGACTGCTGGAAGGAGAAGTCTTATTATCTGTGTGCAGTGGCAGTCATGAGCAATGCAACAGAGATGAAATGCTGTTGGGACGGACTGGGACGGATGTTTAGTGCCTCCATGCAAACTAAGAGGAATGCAACCAATGCAGATTTTGAAGGACGGAATGAATAATTGCTAGGAATGTACTTTTGGGGATCTTTGTATGTGTAATCGATGAAAGAGGCGGGAGTACGTATAACGAAGAAACCTACCTCGATCGTGGCCTCCACGCCTGGGTACCTGGTTGCTTCCATGCTTCCAGCCATGCATGCATGTATGCATGCCTTTGTGCCTGATGTCATTCTACAATCATTTTTAGTTGAAAACAGCCACATCATTCACGTGTATGTCCCACTTTGTATTGATAAATAACTTTGCTCAAAGCCTATTCTTAGAATAAATCTCCATTCGCTCTGATCTCTTCCTATCATTTTGATCAATCGGCCTTCGTCTGGCCGGTCTGGCCAGTTTCACCCCATTCCTTTACTACGCCTAGAAGGTTCTCCGCATCTATCTCCGCATCTCTTTCTCTATCAATCGGAAGCAAACCGAAGCAAGGTTGTGCCCCAAAGCTTAAGGAGGCGCAGGATCAATAAAGACGACATATGCGAAAGTGCTAACTGGAGTTATGGACACGGCAGTGATGGACGTGGATGCTGCGTGCCCTGAAACGTGAGGGGAAGCTTCATTCGTTTGCCAGTCAGGAGTGACTATCAGTGTGGATAGCTGGATTACGATGCAGTGGCTTGTGCCTTGTGACTCATGCATCACCAGAAGGATTTTTCGGATTGTACTCGAGGGAGGGCGGTACCTGGGGGATCTTGTCCACTAGCCCACTGCCCACTAGCCCGATTACCGCCCCGCAAACACACTAGATGCGAGACCATGTCACTGTGAGTGTTTCGCATGTGGTATGTTTGCTGGGCGGTAATCGGGCGTGACATCCTGCCACATCGCTAGCCTCCACAGGCTATGACCCCGTTATCTAACCAGTAGTCTGGCTTCTATCCGAAGCCCTTGCTTCTCGCTCAGCAAGCCGGGATAAGTGCTGCCACTCATCCCACACTTGTGGTCTGCAACCGCTGCCAGTGACCGGAGTCATGACCAATCCACTGCCGAGTGGAAAATCCCCGCTATGCTCAGTCACGAGGATAGCTATCTGCAGCGTCACATCACGTGCGTCCTGTCCTGCCACGCCACGCACTCTATCAGCTAGACCGTTTGGATCCCAAGGAAGGGGGTTGGGAAAGTTGACCGGGGACCGTCAAGCATTGACCAGTCGTGGTCAACCCCAGGAACTAGCGTGATACAACAATATGCATGAGTACGGTGAGAACCATGCAGTGCTGTTGAGCAGAATGTCCAGCATGTACAACATACATGGCATGTATGGAATGAAATGCACGGAATGCACTACAAGTGAGACTGTGGTATGGTATGCAATACACGCCACTGCTGTATCACTCAACCATTCACATACGATAGTGGACACATCAATGTCAAATCACTCCGCCATCCATGTACGGCACATGGACTCAAGAGGTGCGTAATGGTACAACCGTAATCACCGACAACAATAATGTTGCTATGTGAACTATGCCATGTGAATCCTATAAACAGGAGTTCAACCCAGAACCTTTACAAACAGGTAGAATCTATACTCATAAGTAAATGTGTGATGTCAAATGAATTAGTGATAAGGGGGCGGGCATGTGACCCCAGAACCGCATATACCCGGAGATTATTTTAACTGCTGGGGACCGCGCACACCGTCCTCCATTTTTTGGCTGGCTGGCTGGCTGGGCCGAGAAGGACTCGAAGTCCTTCCCATCTCGCTCCTCCGAGCGAGCCTCACACAGCTTCATCAGCTCATGTGTTCACGAGGGCTCACGTCAACCAGCACGCAGGCATATATACATCGATGGTCACGCAATAATGCCACGTGCGTCTCCATCCATCCAGCAGCTTGCTTTTTTTCCCCAATCCCCACGCAGGCCCCAGCCACCTGCCTGCATGTTGGACGATCTAATGCATACTAGGTTGTGGCTTCTTGGACTTCGTTCATCAAGCATGGAGCAGCTCAAGGGAATAATTGCGGTTTCTGATGAGGCAGGCGCCACCCATGTATTTACTCTTCACATCAAGAATAACGTTTTTCGCTGTGAAAACTCAGCCACGCACGGGGGCGGGCGCGAAACATGTAAGACAGCAAGCGGACCTGGATGAGGTCGTCTATATATACGGTGATGGCGTTAGCTAGGAATGATTATTGATCGTGGCTGGTTAAGTGAGAGTGAATGAAGTGGCTATCAAAAAAACAGGTGCTTGCCGTTCGTCGTCCGTGGGTTCCGCCGGCAACCAAGGTCCGCTGTCGTCTTCTTATCCGAACCCATCTATCTGAAAACGGGGTGAGGGAAGATGAAATGCGTAGGCGGCTGCCCAAAATGTTATGTTACCCTAGAAAGTGCATCAATAATGCGGACAATATGGGTATCGATTATCAGCTGGCTGCATGCACGAGCAAGCCGTAGACTGCCGTAGCAGGCATGTCCGCGTGTCCCCACCGGCGGGCGGATGGCCGTTATTTATTTACTGGCATTCAGTGCAGCAACAGCATAGCCTTTGTAGCTTCTCCGCGTGTGTAGGCTGATGCACATACATTTCTGTAAAATAATACAGTTTAGGATATAATTAAAAGCTCGTTCGTTCGTGATATGTATTATTTACATCGATAGCCTTCCTATATCCATCCGTGAATCTTCCGATCGTAAAATATGTGCCCACCGGGTTTGTTCACGACGGATGTGCATTTCAAAGGCACGGTTTCCGCAAACAGCTGCTGGCCCTGCTGCCCACCTAGTAACTACGATGATGATGATGATGATGATGATGATGATGATGATGATGATGATGATGATGATGATGATGATGATGATGATTACAAACTCGTTGGAGCTCGTAAGGCTCATATGAGCCAGGAGGCTCAAAGGACCGCAAAACAGCAGAAACAAGAAAAAGGAAATCAAACAGGTCAGATGAAAAAAGACCAACAAAAACAAAAGGAAAAAGTACGAAAACATTAGGTCCTACCCATCATAGAAAGCCGCTTTAGGCCCATGCTATGAATAATTCGCGCAAGGCCTAGTTGGTCCCTGTTGATCCTTAACCGACATGATTTGGAACATAGTAGCTCCCTGCACAAACCCTAACCTAGCAAAATTTGCACATGCTTCTGTATAACCGGAGCATTCCATCAGCACATGATATTCATCTTCTCCCGAGTTCGCATTGTTGCACACAAGACACCAACGCTTGGACGACCGGTAAGCACCAAGCCGGAAACGAAGCAGGGATGTGTACACAACCATCGGAATATAACTAGCGTTATGCTGTGGCATACCCATCCAGCTACACATCTTCACACCAGTACCTACGAGAAACGCCCACCCCGTTTTACGGAAATCATCCCGCATGCATTACGCAACTAAAAGTAATCTTTGTAGAATAACACATCTGCACGCAATATGTTAACAAAATCTATTGAGTGCAACAATATGTCCACGTTAGGGCCAAGTTACAGGCAAGCAGGAGGGCCGCGGCCAGCCCGATCGCCCGTACGGCCACTACCAACTTGACCGGCGGCTCGACCGCCTCTCCGACCGTAAGCCGGCAGTTCTATCAATGCTGGCTAATTTGCATTACTATGCTGTTGCGATCTGGGCTTCTAGCCGCCGTTTGAGGCACTGCCGCGCCAAATTGTTGTGCCATGACCGTCACTTAGGTCAAAGTTGCGTTGTTTAGGAAAAATACTACATAGTTTTAATGGGTTTGCTAAAAATTATCACCTCTCTTGTACAAACATAACCAGGAATGACTGCCAAAATATATTATACTTTTCGCGAATCAAGTACATAAATAAAACAAAGCATAAATATATATGTCAATTACTATTATGTCGATTTGTGAGATAATCTCTTTTGAAAAAGAAAAAGGCCAATTACAGTGAATCACACCCCAAGAGGGGTCCCCTGACCCTGATTCCAATTCGCACCCAATTGACCCCAATTCGAAGTCCAATTCAGTCGAATCACACCGAATTGGACTACATGTGAACACGACCTAACGAAAGTGTGATTTTCTTTCAAATACGATCTCAAAAATACGGTCTTAACCGTAACCAGAACAAATGATTAACCAGACCAATTAGCTTGGCCCATTTAAAGGTGGACAAGCCAACCTAATCTTGAACACGTCCCGTAGTGATTGCGCACCGTAGCAGAGATGCGCAGACGCGTCGTCTGAGTGTAGTTCTTGCTTGGTCGATAGCACGATAACACCGTACATTGCGAATTTTTTTTTTTAGGCTTTTCCTCAGCCCGCTATAATGTGTATAATCTATGTATGTGAGCAGCACATAGCCATCTGTTGTTATTAACGGTGGCAGAAGCCCGCACGCCCGCCCATCCATCAATCTCGTGCACTCGTGCTGCACCCTAGTGCATACGAGGAGCCTGTTTAGTGTCGCCACTAGACAGCGTAAAAATTGTTTGAGTGTTACATATAACGGCCACTGAGTTGGTCTGGCTATTAAAGTTTTGCTGTTACGGGTTATTGACAGGCCGCGAAGGATTCGTCAGGGTACACGTACAGCAGGCATCGCAGTGTATCATATTCCTAGGATTAAGATACACTGCGATTGAAAGCCCGAGTTCACGGACGTAGCCGTGTGTGAACTTCATCGAACGCAATGCGCGTGCGAATGTTTTGTCGGGTCATTGCCGTCGGCATTTCGAACGGCCTGCCGGTCACCGGACAGTAGGGTCAGACGCCGCTATTCCGCCAAACCTTCTTCAGGTCTGTCTACCTTCGAAACGAAGTATGTCGAAGAGCCCTGGCTTACACTGTATGTTTACGACATGGCTACGACAAACTGCAAAAACCGTGCGTATCATTGCGAACAGCTTATGGCAAGGCCATGTTGCAAGGAAAGATCCACATGGCCTGCGCACGATTTCACAAGAGGGAGCCTGTATGAGGTTTTCCGTACGCAACAGATACTGGCTCCATTGACTTTCATTTCATGCACGCACGGAACAAAGCCACGCACGGCGAGTTCGTATTTGGACGGCACGCTGGCTTTCCTCTTACGGCTCCTATTTCTATTTGACAAATAATGGACAATCTTTAAGCCGAGCAGGAGACGGCAAATTGCGCTGGTCCTGCAAGTACATCAAGACTACCAGCAGCAGAAATTCGTCTGAAGCCTTCAGCGCTGGTCCGAAATTGTACAGCAGGGTACAGAAATTCGACCCAACTGCTACCATATATACCAATAGCCGCCATACTGCTGGGTCCTGGGCGTTTATAACTTCTGGTAGAAAACTCCGTACACCATGGAGACTTAAGATTTCGCTAAGAATATATAATACATAATTTTGACCGTAAATTTCGGACCAGCAACCGTAAATAAACGTTTGCCGACTCCTGAAGCCGAGGAAGGTACTGGGAATTTTTTTGCATTCTAAATGTGCGAATTATTCTGACTTCAGCGTAGATTTCTCAGAATAGGAAGGCGGGTTCTTAGACGATAGTACGGCAACTCGTACTTAGAGATCTCCTTAACGAATGGGGACGTCTCTCCACAGCTTATGGCCTCGTTGTGACACATTACTGCATGTTTATCTACTTATCTGTCTTATGAGACCACCACCCACCCAGCTCCAGAGAACCTGTCTACGCCTAGGAGAGCAACGCGGTGGCTTCAAGCGGAATGTGTCATGGCCGGCCACTGGTCCAGCTTCAAACATTTAGCTGTTAACATGGCCCTCAGGAGTACCAGGTTTCGCATGCAGGAGTCGCAGGGTTTGGCGGATTTCAGATGTGGGTGCCAAACCCAATAGCGGGGATGCACAGGGTACAGGGAATCCCCAAGCTGATCACCGGGGCGGCACAGGGCTAGGTAGAGAGCCAAAAGTAGAGCATCGTCGCCACGGCTCGCTAGGATACGATTGTAACGTACTGAGGAACCGCTGGTGTTGACCAGATGTGATTACGTTGAGCGAACGTTAAGTCGTGTTACAAGATGAGTGCACTGTTCATCTTTCTGGTATGAATTTCCTCACTTGCGCAACGACAAGCTTATCGAAAACGCAGCGCCGGTACCAAGAATCCCATTCGCCTTTCATGTTGTAACATTATGCCTTTGGGAGGAATCTGCATTATAAAGTCTGGAATGCATGGAACAAACTATCGCGATGATACATATCGGGAACGCTTAGGGATACGCTGATTACGCCTGGGAACGTTGCAGATGATGAAGTTGCCGTATGGCAGGACAACTGCGAAGGTCCAGAGGTTACAACTTTCATTGATTCATTTAAATCACCACAAGTCTTGTGTGATCCTTCTAAAAATATATAAATTGGCCTGGGAACGTTTATCCAACGATGGTACCTAAAGGATATCCGATTGCTTTTGCATGACGAACGACGGAAATTAGCGCAAGCGTTTTGAGCTGTATCCCAAGAATTATGTCTACATACATACTCTGCCCCCTCGAAGAAGACCAGGTGGAGAATTCAATCGCACCATATGGATACGGATGAACCCTCGGAAAAGGCTCCTATATGCATATCATGGACTCATTACCGCGATGGATAACATTGATGATCAAATGGTTGATGTCCGGTGAGCTGGTGTCACTTTTACTGTTGCCACTTGTGCATCTGCTGCAGTTGTAAGTCATCTCATCGCGGATCTTTCTCATAGGTTATCCCTTTCACTTTTGGCATTTATTTAAGAATCATTAGATGGCATATTGGTGTCACTTGCCTAAGCTTAGCACGCTAATGCGTTTTTAATTTTCAACTATGTGATGTGGCACAGAACGTTTTGTATAATTCTGGTATCGGCAGCCGAGCCGGCATAAATAAACGTGCGAAGTAGTAGTGTGGCGAGGTGAAGAGACGATGGGGCTGAGTCAGGAGTTCCCGAAATTCCTTCGTTGTGCAGGAGGCCCTCACCGCCTGCATGGAATTTAAGCAGGCCTTATGGACTGAATCTGCAATTGCAAGAGGACATGCGCCGATAGTTTCCACGCAATTCAGCTGCAATAGCTGCGATGTACGGCGCGCGAGCAGAACCAGCTTACTAAGTGACTGGAAGCCGCATACGGAGTGTCCAGCAAGGATCACCTGCAACTAGGCAACGCCTGGCTGCGCCGGGAGCTTGCATATGCGAGGCTTGGGCAGCAGCGTGGTGGAGGAAAGATTTCAAAGAACGTGACTTAGCGGCCCCCCACATGGCACATGCTATGCTGAAGAACCTTTAGCTTCAGAAACCAAAAGGGATGCGAGGTGCCTGAATATTAGCGCAGTGAAATTGGCTGCCTACAACGTGGAGCTCTTGCGAACTACTCCCGCTAGAATGAGCTTTGGTTTCATGTGTTCTGCAAGCTCGCGGCCAACGGTGCATCGGTTGCTCAATCCCGACGATGTGTGCAGTGCCGTGATGGCATGGCCAAAAGGAAGAGAAAACTGCCAGGTGGTGAGGATTTAAACTTTAAACGCAGCCACGGCATCCCCAAGCTTCACGCCAGTTTCCTTTTTGAGCATAATCACACATCTCACGAAGCTTGATGAGGGTGCGCACAACCTCGCACTATGCCCACGTGGAGCTAATAGCTGAAGTGTGTTGGCTGCGCCGTTGGCTTCTGCAAGCGAACTTGTGCGGCGGCCGCAGCATCTGGCAGTCCAGATACCATTGGAATTGCCATGAGGAGTTCTTGGAGGAATTGCAGGAGGGAGCCCTGCGCCGTGCAAGTAAGTTATCCGACAGGAGCTCATGGGATGATTATGCAATGAACCTAGGGTGATGGAAGAAAGTACGTCAGTTCGGCTTACCATCAACGTCCGGAAGCCCTGGTGAGCTCCATGCGGGTAGCTGCGCTTACACCTGGCTCGTGCTCCCTGTAGTGACAGCGGCAATGCGCCATGCAGATTTGACTCGCCGGGAGAATCAAAGCCTTCACTCGGCACTCTGAATGTACGGAGGGACTTGGTGCCAGAATCGCGACTGTGAAGCTTGAAAGGACTCCATACGGCAGGCAGTATGCCACGGACGGGAGAGGCTAGAAGGACGTGGAAGTGCGTGTGCATTGCCGCATAGAATTGCATGACGCGCCTGTGGTTTGCCACATCCATTGACAGCGATGGCTGGCGATGTTGCGGATGAGGGTGTTCTGCGGCCGTCGCTTCAAGTTTCATTATTCAGGACATTCTTTGAACGCCCGCCTTCTGCATTGTGAACAGACCGTCCTCGATTGGGTTTAGGAGAATCAAAACGATTGATACCGTCCCCTACTTCCCGAGTCTTCCCTTAACCGCATGGCAAGCAGCCAGTTGTAACTTGTGGTGCCGTTGCTGTCGCAGGTCGCTTGGGAGGCGTTGCACGGGTTTGCTGGCCGCAACTGTGTCTACTGCGTACACTCTACCGATGATTGAAGCCTTCTGGGACTCCAAACAAACAATCCGTATCGGTCGGTTTGGGGACGCTGTGCCTAAGGCATGAGACGAGCAAGCCGGGGTTTTTGGGCTGGTTAAACGGTTTCCCGAGCAACACTCGGAACAGCATGAATAAGTCAGATTGACGAGGAGATTGGGGTATTTTAGATTGAGACGCGACGCGGGAGCATGATTGGCTATCCGCCCCATGGTTAATTCGCCAGTGAGTCTGGCGGTTACCAAAGTTGCGAGGACAACTAAGGTTGAAAACAACGTAGAGAAATTGAGCAGGCACTTGCACATAAGTCTGCTTGAGAGCCAAGTTTGCTTGGGCGGACGGGGATGGGTAGGCGGTAGGGTTTTGGGAGGTCGAGGCCCTTCAGGATGGCTGGTGGCGAGCCACCGTTGGTCAGCGTTCGCTACGCGCCCTCCTATGTATACCGTCCGGAAAGGGTACGGCGGCAATTTGAGCTAGGTCCCATCGCTTTGGCTATATTTAATATCATGACTGAAAAAGCTGAAATAGGGCATCTCCGTGCTTGGCTCTCCAAAGTGGCGGCGTGGGATCATCTTCCTGTTGTGGTGCTTAGTATCCTGCTGGCTTGAGGACCGATATCCTCTTCATGATGTATTTTATGGAGTGATTTGGTGCCCTTACGGTTACTGATGTCCTTGCTAGGAGTGTTGAGAGGTTGCCGTGTTTGATGGAAGGCACGACGTGTGAGGTGAGCCCCGGGCTGCAAGATGTAACTGGATAGAATACTAAAAGATCCTATGGCCTTATTCACTGTTTGGTGTTGTGTGCTCGTTGAAATACCCGTAGGACAAAGTGTTAGCTTTCTGGACGTTTTCGACGCAAAGCTCGATGGAAGGCGACTTTGACGATGGAATTTGATAGGGATGGGGAAAGCTTTACTTGATATGAAGAAGGGGCGAGTACATTGCCTTTCATCGCTGGCATTGTCGTTCATGACGCCGTTAAAAGCGTTATAGACCCACGGGAAAATATTGAAGCTTGGAGCGGTTTTTACTTCACGTGCAATATAATACAAGAGCGGGCACCAAAACATTGTAAACTGGGGAGGCTTGCAGCTGATCGGAACAAGAAGACTCAGTAACGCGGACTGTTCCTTTCGGGCTGCGCCCCGCAACAAATCTTATCACACCATACGTTGAAGAAATACCAGGACTGACTCTGCTTGAGGCGAAGAGCAGAGCTGCTAAGGATGGAGTGAGGTGGACCTTCCATTGGGGCTAAGTAGGAGCGTGGACTTGGCGAGAACTAAGGTGAGCTCCTTACAGGATTAAAGGAAGTACGTCACCGTTTGCGGAACGCCTGGGTCTACAGTGAGCATAGCAAGAGGCAAGACCGGTCGAAAGTGGTCAGACGACTTTGTTGTCTTTTATGGTTATTATAAAATGACATACATGTTATGAGCTAATGAATTTCATGGAGTTGCCGTTGTGTCTGGGTGGCAGAACTTTGCCCACAGGTTAGCATTTCTCTTGCTGAAGCCTCCTCCATAAGAACATGGCGCTAGGTTTTGTCTAAGTGCTTGTGCTATTCTCGCGATGAAGTCCTACCTAATGAGCTTCTCTCTGTCTGGAATGGCTTGTGCTGTTAGTCCGCTTCCTGCCTAGGGCGCACATGCATGATTGATATGGCTTGTAAGGGCCTTAGCAATGGCTTAGCAATCACAAGAAAAAGCCTGTGGCTTTTTGCGGCCTTCGGGTGGCATGTTGCTGCTTTTGGAGCGCCAAGGACTTCGGTTGGGGCTTGAATTTCATGCAGGATGGATGCCGGTAGACCTAAAAGGAAGCGCAGTGAGCTCGAGTTGCTTCTTGGCAACGGTGATGCGAATGGCTTGTCTGCATTTTCACCTCGGCTACCGGCACTGTCGGTCAGTAGTCCTGTCTTGGCAGAGGCGATTGCGGAGAGTGATGAACAGCTTGCGCGGCGGCTCCATGAGGAGCTGAACGGCATGCGGATGACACGCCGTGGCAGCAAAGCCGTGACAGAGGTTCGTCACCCTGTGTCAGCGGGGCCGTGCCACACATGGGCCACACTGAAGCTGAAGGGAGAAGTCAGAGGGTGTAGCGTCGTCTATATCAGCTGCTCCTTGTATGACAATGAGGACCTTAGTTTGTACGGACTGTTGCATGTATGTTACGCGATTGTTGTAACCTAGATTCGTACAGGTTAAGGTGCATTTTACAGCCTTGTCATTGGCACATCCTTGATGCATCTTGGTGGCATCATACCAGCGCAAGAAAGGGATCGGCGATTGGCGGCTGGGGGATCAGGCATCTGGACCCAAAGTGACTGCCCCTACAAGCCCCGACACTAACGGCTTCTTAGCATAGTCCACATACCTTAGTCGGGAGAACTGGCACAGTTTTCGCCCCACGTTTACCTGGACCCTGGTTTTTCCTGTCCTCGCCCCTGGCAGGACCCCGTATCATTGTCCCCACCGGCACGTGGTATGGCGTCCCCGCATAAATCCAAGGCGGAGACGCCCAAGGCGCATGGCGGACAAGGCCGCTCCTCGCTGCCGTTGATGCCGCCTATCGCTCAGCCGGCTCCGAGCACAGTGGACGCAGGGGCCAGCGCTGCTGCAGACGGCCGAGCATTGGAGACATGCACTGGGGTCGCTGGAGTCCTTGGCGGCCATGGTGGCGGTTCGGGAACGGGACCGGCTGCAACAGGCTCAGGGACAGGAGCGGGTACAGACACAGGATCGGGCACAGGATCTGGGTCGGCCTCTGCTCCAGGACCTCCACCCGAAGGGAGTGGCGAGGCTGTGAAGCGGAAACGCAACAGCGTACCTGCTCGGGAGCTGCATCTGCTGCTGCAGCAGGCTTCGTCTGCAGCTGGCCGGGTGGGTATAGACTGTAACGTGTCCTGTACGTAAGGTTGAGAATTGGGTTTAAATCGGGAAGCAAGATCCCGCGGGAAGGAAGACCAGAGTCATTTAGGGAATTTTGTACCGCAGTGCTAAAGCGTTTGCGTTGTTAAGGGGCTAAGGGGCAAGCGCGCTACCTTAACGATGGTGCTTGTTGCCCCATGACCGTGGATTCGCGATTGGTCTTACCTCATTTATCAGCTTTGTTTGATTTGGCATTGCCAAGCTGTAGTGGAGATGTATGCTGGTGACTCAGGCCCCGTTGGCATTCTGTTACCTAGCACTATTGATACTGCCCGCGTTTTGCTCCAACATGCAGCTTCATGGGCCTCGCATCTTCTCAGCGATTCTCCGGCTACCTTTCCTGTTGCATTTGCACATTGCATCTATGGTCTTTCTAATGCATTACACATTGCATGTCTGTTTCTTTTAATTTATTGCACATTCACGGGTCCCTTGTGTGCAGGCGGAGGCAACACTAAGTCCAACACGCAGTGCCCGCGCTGGCTCGTTGGCCAGTGCTAGGACAGACCCATTGGCTATGAGTAACGACTCCCATCATCATTCCGCCTCGCAGCAGCAGGGCAGCCTGTCGCTTACACGACGTGACTTAGACAACGGTACCGGCCAGCAAGGCGGACAGCAGCATCAGCACCAGCCCGCCGGCAGCACCGCGTCAGCGCCCGTTGCGATGCCACCGTCACCGAACGTCGCCCCACCACCGTCGCCGCGTCCCCTGCCGCCGCCATCACCGCGCGCACCCCTGCCACCACCACCGCCATCGCTGCTTCCGCCGAAACTTAAGCAGCGGTATCTTTCCGGGTCGAGCACAATCAATAGGTTGCCAGCATCGGCGTCTGCGTCCGAAGATAATTCTGGGAGGGCAGAAGGAAATACGAGGACTGGCAGCGGTGGCGCAACCGCTGCTACTGCCACTACCGCCACGACAGCGGTGACACCCAACTGCGTTATCGGAGGTGCTCGTAACTCACTCTTGAGCAGTCAGTCAGTTGAGAGGAGCAGCGTACCGTCACAATCGCAGTCACAGTCACACGGCCGGGACGGATCTAGCGCTGGTGCGGCCTACACGCTATCGGAAGCGGGAGCTAGTGCTGCCGCATCCGCGGCGTCTTTGGTCATTGCGGGCCCGCGGGCTCTGGCCGCAACTGGTGCCAGCATAGGCGGCTGCAGCTCCACCGATGAGACGGAAAACGACAATGACAACAGCTGCCTAGCCGCAGTGGCTGGTGTGGGTGATGGCGGCCCGTCCGCCACGTCACCCAAAGCAGCGCCAGCTTTGCAGCTGCCGCCGCCGTTGCCGCCCACGGGGCCGGGCGGATCCTCTCAGAAACCGCACAACACGCAGGCAGCAGCGCAAACCACGGAGCCTGGCCTTGCAGATCATGAGCCGAACGGGGGGCCTCAGTGGCAGGCAGGGACAGCGGCGCAGCCCCCGCCGAACCAGGCGAAGCAGGGGCAGGCACAGGGTCACTCGGCGACGGGGCCCCTGAAGGTCCCTAAGCTGCCCATGATCCGCGCTGGGCGGGGATGGTATCGGGGCAGACTAATGCGAGAGTCGATGGATGGTCAGCGGGTTCTCGTGGATGTGCCCGGGGCACCAAACCCCGGCAGTAGTAGCAGCAGCAGTGGCCACCCGCAGAACCAACCCTTTTGGTTGCCGGTCACCAGCGACCGAATCTGGCGGGGATCGTATAAGGGCAAGGACTGGAAGTACCTGGTGAGTGGAGAGGGGGGCCCCGGCATCTGGGTGGGCATAAGGAATGGCTGAGTGAGAGACGGGCTGAATGATGACGGCATGGCGTGAAGATATGTTGAGGATAAGCCCTCACCGCTACTCGGGTAGGCTGCGCTGCTTGCCGCAGCGTCCGCATACACTCTTTCCTGGGTGCAATGGTCTTTACAACCCCAGGGAGCGGTTGACTGTCTTCCTCCTCATGCTCTAGGATACTTTTAACACCACCTTGCTCGTGGCTTCTGCAGGGTGATGGCGCATGGGAACCAAAGCCCGCTGCTTTCAAGCGCGGCAAGCAGGGTTCCTCCTCAAACGGGCTCCCGCTGCCGTTACCACAATGGGCGGTGGACATAGCAAGCGGTGGCGCGGATGTGGAGACTCAGGCGTTGCCTGTGAACGCTGCGTGCGCGACTGGGGTTAGTGCAACTGCGACAGGGCATCGGTCCAAGGCCGACAGGGGTTGCTGGTCAAGCCCTGACGAGACAAGCGTAGGTCCTTGGGAGTTGGCACCTGAAGCATACTTGGATGCCATATCCCATTTTTGGGGGTTCGGCTTGTTCCCTTCCATGCCCGGGCGCGGATGGATTAAGGGTTTCTGCAAACTTTGAGCTTAGGGTTAGCATCTGGGGCCAGGGGCGGCGTAATGTTCGAGTGCCGGCACCAAAGAGTTAATCTTGCCTCCTGTTACCGGGGGCATATCGCAAGGAGTCGTGGAAGGCCGATTTGCTCCAGGGATTAAGTTATAAGAGTGCGTATTCGTCGGCTACTGACTATGTAAGCGGCAGGCAGGGTTACGGTAGCGGTTATATAATAAGGCTTCACTGCGTCACGCAGTCCTGTTAAGAGTGAGAGCCGCGCTTCCTGGCTTTCGGCCTTACAGGATGATGGAGAGGCGGCTGAGGAGCTGCAGCAGGTGGCACCGGAGGGTCCAAGCACACGCTCGGGGCAGCGACCAAGGCGCCGCTCGTCCCCAACTGGTGCATCGTTCGGCTTGGGCAAGGCCCCGCCAGCAGCAACAGCGGCACAGGTGACCGCCGTGGCAGCAGGTGACCTCACGAGGAACGGGTCGGCATCCGCGGGGTTGGACTGCCCTGTAGATGCCACGACCGGCGCCGAGGTTGCAGCAGCGGCCCGTCGAGCCGAGGCAGAGCAGCTTGTTAACGCGGGTGCCGCGGGCCAGGATGAAGTTGCTAGGATTGCTGTCGATGCTGATGCACCGGTGGCAACAGAGCCGGGCGCGGTGTCGGGGCCGGGCTGCATTGCTGAGACGGGGAAAGAGGAGCAGGCAGTCCCGGAGGCAGACGACGCGGTCATGCGCATGGCGAGTCCGGAGGGCGCCAGCGTGTCCATAGACAGAGGCCCTACAGCCGCGGTTCCTGCGGCGGCTACCTCCCCCGGTAAACTCGTCCTCATAGCACAGCGTGAGGAAGTTGGCGGCGACGGCGGAGAAGGTTGTGGAGCATTGTCGGTGGTCGCCGAGGAGGAGGAAGATGAAGATAAGGGGGAAATCGGTTGGACGCCGGGTGTTACTCATCCACGGAAGCGCGTGCCGAGGCGGGCGCAGCGTCGGCAGCAGCGGATCCGGACCCCATTCGACGGCTTGCAGCTGTACCTGTCACACCATCAACCACAGCACAATCCATATGCCTTTTACCCGGTTCTGAGCGATGAGTCAGGTCGTGATGGCGATGCCTCCGATGCCGAACATGGCGGCGGCCGCCGTGGTAGCGGTGACGGGACGGGGACTGCACCTCACCTCGGTGGCCGGCGGCGGGCTGCAGCCAGAGCGGCGGCGGTGGCGGCCGCAGCGGCCAGGGCGGAGGCCGAGGCGGAGGAGGAGGAGCTCGAAGAAATTCTCCTGGGCCGGCGGCCACCACGGCGGGACCGCTTCCACCCGCAGTATGGAGTTGTTGGCGCCGGTAGTGGTGTTTCGGGCCGCCGCAATCACCACCACCAGTATCACCATCGCTCCCGCAGCGGTGCTCGCGTGGATTCTTATCTGCATGGCGACAGCAGCGGCAATCCGGACGATCCGTACACTGTTGACGGTACAGTGTACGTGCACGGGTCGTCGGCACGGCCGCGTGCCAGCAGCCGCGGCAACTCCCAGCCGGCCCCCGAGTACATGTCAGTAGCGGGCGGGGCTTGGGAGCCGGTGCCATGGCAGGCGGCGGGGGTCAACCAGATGGGAGACGGCGGAACGGAACAGGCGCCATCGGCGCCGTCCGTGCCACCACGAAATCGGCGGAAGGGTAAGTTTAATTTATACGTGTATTGAGGTTTGGGATAAACACTGTCATGCTCTCGATTCTCTCGTGACCTTCCATGTCCTTCTCGGTCCACTTTGTTCCTCGCTTCGTATCGGATGAGCCGTACCTGAATCTTACGTGGCTTATTTTCGCCGCTTATGCTGCTCGACCTGCGCGACTGTGCCGCAACAGGCAAGCCCAGTCGGTCGCGCATGGACGGTGAAGGTGATGGATGGTGCTGCGGGGAGGATGATTGGGAGCTGGAGGCCCGGGGAGGGGCCTGGGCGCGCATGCCGGAAGTCTTGCGACGCCTCTATTACACGCCCTGCCCGGCCGTCGCGGTCGCGACTGCGGATGGGGGCGACACTGGCAACAGCGGCGACGCTGGGTCAAACGTGCAGCGACAACAACAACAGCAGGGCCGGCAGCAGCAGGAGCTGGTTGAGGCCGGCTTGGCGTTAACGTACCGACAGAGCGGTGGCGGAGCGTACTTCGGGGCGCTGCAGTTCTTCAACAAGCGGCGACGGGTGAGTTCCTAGAAGAGCAGGAAAGACAACGGACCCACGGGTCACAGGAATCCATCCACCGGCAAAGTCGGGGTCCGGAATGGGTTCATGGGGTCGCTTAATTTGTTAGGCATTAGTTTCCCGCGTAGAGTTATGAGGATTTTATATCGGTTGCAATCGGGAATACACATACATATGTGTGTGCACGGATATCATAATATACATACATACATACGGGGTTTAATTATTTCTGTGCATACGTGGGGGAGATGTAGATACATGTAAAACGAGGGATGTATACAGAATTAGAGTCTGAGGGCAGGGTGCTGTATGGCCGGGCGGCCATAAGCCACGGGTAACCCACGGGCCACCGCAAAAGCCTCATCACCTGCGCCGCGTAGTGCGCACTTCGTATTAATAGCTGTAAGGGACCCAAGGATGGCTGGTTGCGGAGCTAGGACGAGCTGTAAGGGGTGTCTTTTACGGAGATGTGGGTGTATCAATAATGGGCTGTCAAGTCTCAAGTCATCAAGGATGACGGAGTAAGGACACGTGGCTTGATGGGACTGCCGGGCTTTCCTCAACTTTGCAGGCTTATGAGGACGATCCAACGGTATCCCTGGACGATCTGGATTTAGATCTAGAAGTTGAGGTGGACGACCATGAGCATGACGCCGATTACCTGCCACCCTACGGCACTGCCAGTGGCAGTCGTCGCAGCAGCGGCTTTGGTGGTGGCGGCAGCAGCAGCGGGCGCCGCTGCAGTGCCAACGGCGGCTCCGGCGGTGCCGTGAAGCGCCAGCGTGTTGGCGATACACTCTACCTTAACCACCATAACCATCAGTCTGGCATGTATCAACAGTGTCAACAACAAGGACACGACAGTCAAGCCGCAATGGTTGCGTTGACACAACCTAGACGCCGGATCTTGGTGACGTGCGGCCTGCTGCCAGGCCGGAGCTCCGGAACCCTCGGTGCAGGAGGCGTCATGGCGGGGGCCGCACCTGCTGGTGGCGCCGGTGATGGCGGCATTCCCGCGGGTCTTGCGGGTCTGCTTGAGGCCGCCCTGGGCCAGGATACCGCCTCCGCGGCTGCGGTCGTTCGCGTGGCGAACGGCCATGACCCGACAAGGTGGGTTCCAGACGTGAAAATGGAGCTGGAGTCTACCGGTCTGGATACAGCACCGGCGGCGGAAGCGGTAGTCGACCGCCGAGGAGCAGAAACTGACGCTGCTGGCGCGACGGGTGTGCTGCCGCCGCTCCAGGGAGGCCCGATGCCAGCGTTGGCACCAGGCGATCCTCATGGGGCTCATGTGGCACTTTCCGACAGCAGCGCCGCACCCAGCGGCCTCGAGGATAGCAAGTACTGTGTTGTTGTTGTAGGCGGCGACGGCGGCGGCGGCTCTGCCGTCGCGACAGCTATCGACGCCAGTGGTCCAGTGACCTGCGTCGATGGCAGCACCGGTAGCGCGGCGTTGCTGCTACAGCAACAGCAGCAGCGGGGCGGTGGCGGCGGCAATAACAGCAGCGGCGGCGGTGCTGGTTCTGTTGCTGGCGGCAGTAGCTCACCACCGCCGGGCGTACAGTTCGGCCAGCTGCGGTCTAACACGCCCACACGTGCGAAGAGAACGGGCCGCCCGCCTTTCGCCGGGCTGGGCGCGGGTGCGCCGATGCCCAAGCTCCCAGCGTTGTCGTCCACAGCGGCTCATCGCATGCAAATGGTTGTGATGGCGGAGACCACGGGGCTGGCTACAATTGCCGTCCCAGCCGCCATTCCTGCTGACGACCCAGCCGCCAACAGCGGCGGCGACGATGCCGCCGCTGCGGCAGCGGCGGTGGTGGAAGACTCAAGCCACCAGCCATCCACGGAAGCTTTGGAAGCTAATGCCCAGGGTTCTGGAGAGGCACAGGTGCCTACGAGGCTTGTCGTTCATGAAACGATTGAACGCCCCATGGGTCCGAATAGCGTTCTGCCAGTTGTTAGAGAGCTTGTTGAGGAGGAACGCAAAGCTGGTGGCGGCCTCTCCGGCGGCTGCAAGTTGTGGCATACGGCCGGAGGTAGAAACGGCGGGGACGGCGCCGCTACGAAGGCAACGCAAGCTGGAGCAGTGGCTGGTAGCATTGAAGGAGAGGAAGCGACCTGCCAGAGGGGTGGTCCCGTCCGTATCTTAAACACCGTTATCGGCACAGGATCAATGCCTCCGACTAAGCCGTATGGAGGCGGCGAAGTTACCGGTTACTGCGTCATGGATGCCATTGGCGCGTTGAAGTTTGACAAACAGCCAGCCATGCAACAGCTCGCTGTGCGCGCGCAGCTAGAAGTGGAGATGCGCGCAGCGCAGCATCATCAGCACGGCGTCACCGCCCGACAACAGGATGAGCAGCTGCTGCAGCTTCCTCAACACCATGCACAACAGCAGCAGCGTTTGCTGCAAGGGCGGGGCAGTAGCGGCCGCAACGGTGGCTCGGAAATAGTTCGTTCTGGATCGCTTTCAGCTGCGGCGTCACCTCCGGCCCCGGACCCGTTGATCTCCTCGCTCCCGAGTGTGGAGGTGGTGGTCAATCTCTTCAGCGCCAGAACCCCCTACGGCAGTGCTCAACAGGTATGGGGTTCGGGGTCTTCCTGTCCGACGACCTGCATGTGCTGGTCTGTCTGTCTGTGTCTTTGAGCCAATTTTCTCATTCATCTTTGCTGTCCTGTCTGTTTGCCTACATCAGACAAACGACGGGTGGACACAGGCCGCCTGACTCCGTCTGTTTGTCTATCCTTCTTCCTGCCCGACGGTTGTCTGGCTGTCTGAACCCTCAAGTTGGGATACCAGCTTGACTGGCCGAATGATGCGGTACACTGTGGTCTTGTTTTGTCGTATGCGGTCTGAGTCTGAAGAATGCTTAAAAGACGTCTTCTCCCAACCACCACCACCATGCAGGCGCTTACGGAGCTTGTGGGTGCATCCACCGCTCTGCCGCTCTTTCAGTAGCATCTAAATGCCGGGCGGCCCAAGTAATCCTCACCGTCCAGGTGCTTCCCATATCATGCCGCCGCCGCGGTGTGGCCTCCTGAGGTGGTGCGACTGACGGGCAGGGCAGGGCAGGGCAGCGCATCTTCCATCATAAACAGCTTTTCCTTCAGGGACACACAACGCACGTGGTTCTCCTCCTCCTCAGCGCCCAGCGCTTGTCAGGTTCTATATCCCTGTTGCAGTACTTTCTTTTCACCTTGTTGGTACTTCCATCTCAGGTTTATTTTTTCCTAAACTGATGGGCTTGTGGCCTAAAAGGTTGCTTCTCGCTATGGATCGATATGGGTCGATCGTCACGACTGGTGTATGGTTACCACAGCGCCGACGAGATGGCAGGTCGGCGGATGCGGCCGATTTGCTGAAGGATGGGAAGGGGGCCTGCCAATATGGCTTGGGGGAACCGCTGGCCGCGGTATGGCAGCTGGATGGATAACAGCGCAAGGAGACGGGCCCGGAGGGACTGTTGGAAGCGGGGGTTGCGATTTCAGCTGCTTGAAGCGCATCGGAGTCGCTGGCGGCCGTGGCTGTGTGATCCCCTGTGGAGATGGAGGAGGAGGAAAAGCCGCTTCAGGGGGTTCACTGACCAGGCAGTGTGCGATCAGCTCACCGGGGCCGATCGATAGGTTAATCAATCAATCGATTCACTGCCAGAACAATCCGGGTTACAAGTCACGGTCACTACGGTTACCTACCTATCATGGCGTGGTGCGCAGAAGCGAGGACGCTTCGTAGGTGCAAGTGAAAGCGAGCGAGCGAGTTGGCGTGTGTGCGCGTATGGAAGTTGGGGTCGAGCGGATGGGAGTGACTCCCAGTGCGGTCGGGCCGTGTGGAAAACCCGGTTGGGGCCGATAGAGCGGTTGGGGTGGGCACCGACAGGTGCCTCTGTTGTGAAGGAATTCGCAGGCGACCTGAGCAAGTACGCTGTATCTGTCCCCACACTTAACACCCCCTGCGTCCGGAACGATCTCCCTGTCTTGACGTGCCGGGCACCCAATATGCGTGTGCGGGAAGGGGAGGGGAAGGGCAGATGACACACATCCTGCCATCAGCTACAGCCGCAAGCAGAGACAGCGGCGGAGAAAAGAACGTCATTTCATTCCTCTTCTTCACGTTGTATCTCGGGTTGCTTGCGACTGCTTCTACTGTAGCGGCGACTGAGACCGGAATTCGTTGTCTTGGGGGCCGGGCCGATGGGGCACCGTGCACGCGCAATACACCGTGAACGGCACATTAGCTTTGCGGTTGAGGCGTCACGCTTCGTTGTAATGCGGCATGTGAGTGGGGATTTTTGCGTTTGTGTCATGCGAGGATGGATTAGAGGATTCATCGACAACGCGTTCCTTGTCCTTCAGAAAGCTTCTCAGTTGTGCTGGCCGGGCTGAGGATATCGGGATGGAAGGGTGGGGTGGTGGTGGAGTAATTGGGACAGGAGTGCAGTGCGGGAGTCCACATGCCTGCGCTGTTGACTGCGCTGCATTCGACTGCAGCTGCACCGCAGTATAGCGTCACGGGTGTTGCCGTGTGAGTGGCGCACAGAGCCGAACCTCTTCGTAATGACTCGGTCTTGCTAATGGGTTTGAAACATCAGGCGCATTTCTATGCGACTATTGGCGCGAGCCGCTCCTACGTGGCCACACAAGCCACGCTGTGTTGTGACGACGGGAGGGTTATACGGCACGCAGCAGAACCAAAGCGATGAACTCACACACAATGAGCTATGAAGGAAAGCATAACAGGAGGCATGACATCAATGTTCGGTTGTGTGGTATGATGTGTGTGTATGAGCTGTGCACTTGAACAGCGATCGGGTGATATCTGATTGGATGTGTCACCATCACGTCGGCGTGCTGCCAACACCTGCTACCCGTAATCGCTACTCCGTGAATAGCGCAATTCATTCACGGTGGTACGGATCAATGTGTCGCTCATCCTGCCACAGCGGCACGTAGACTATGCACCCCGACGAGTCATGTACGGCAATAACGCAACCGTGTCGTACCATACCATACTGTCGTACCGTCTTCTTCGACACCTACGGCACCTACGACTTGTGTTGCGAAACCCTTGGCATGCAGTGGCCGCTTCATTGCCCTGCATCAGGACTTTGCCCGCGACTCTGTTGTGTGCGATGGGAGGGCAATTTGCAAGCACAGTGCGGCATTCAGCATTGGGCACGGGGCAGCAGTCCCCAGTAGCTCGTGTGCTCGGTTGTCGTGTCGTCGTGTTTGTTCTGTGCGTATCATTTCCTTCATATCACCCGAGTTACGTCATCTGGTCTACGTGTCAAAACTCAATGGCACCATCTTGACATCGCGGCACCGTTTAAGGAAGGATTGTTACAACAGTTGTTGCGGCAGTTGTCACGACAGTTGTTACAACAATTGTTGCTGTATAATAAGGATGTGGAAGGTGCTCCCGACTGTGTCGGCAGTGACTGCTCCCAAAGCAGGGCAGCGGGCTGCTAGCGAATGATTCCTGGGGCTGCCACGGTCTGCTGCGCCTTAAGTCTTGCGTACAGCGCGAGTGCCTCTTCTGCGGATAAGGCCCGGTAAGAGGCGCTGAGAGCCTATGGGCGATGGCACGTTCGCTGCCTAACTTCTCGGTAGGCGGAGCCGCTCGCTCACACCCTGGGAGTGCTTTGACCAACCGCTCCCATCAGGCCACGAGGCAGCACCAGAAGCGGTGTGGTGAGGGAAGGCTTGGCCCGTTTCGGTTCTGTCAGTCTGACACGCCCCCAGCTGGGGGGGATGTAGAAGCGCCCATCGACCAAATGAGCGAACGAGTGGGTGTCCACGGGGAAGAGTACGGGAGGGACGGGGAAGAATCACCACACCGCACGTCTGGTGTTGTTCGCTCTGGCTCTCATGAACTTCGAGCTTCCCGTTGATGACGTTTACTTCCCTCCGACGCACATCTTCTCCGAGTGTATAAATGTGGTTGTTTTTACGTGTGCGCGGGCGTATGCGCATCTGGGTGTGTTGTGTTTTCTGTGTTTCAAGATGGGGGTATACTCAATTTGAGATGATCTGGTAAGGCGGGCGGACGAGCTGCCGGACGATGGCGTAGGCGGGCATCAGGGAACTTCGGGAAGGGCGATATGCGCAGGCAGCACAAGGAACGGTGGACGGAGGAGGGGGAGATGCGTTAGCATGGAAGCAGAAAAGATCAAGTTTTGCATGTGTGGGTATTTTGCGTCTGTGAGAGGTGTGAGAAATGGGTTTTGCTGACGTTAGCATGTGACAGTCCACAAAACCCCACGATGAAGGGCCTGGGCCTGGGCATGGGCCACTGCGCCACGGGGACCTGTGGAGTGCCTTGTTGTATACGTTGCAGCGATGTATAACTGTACAGTAATATTGCGGGGTTGAATGGACGGCTCCTCTGTACCGCTGTACCGCTGTACTGTTGGCAGCGCAGCGGCTGTTTCCTCCCACGTCGAACGACGACGATCGAGGTGTTCATGTCCTGACATGAGGAGTGAGCTCTTTAAAACCTCCTGACGAAATAACCCATGACCATGCAACTCCGTTGGTCGTTGGTCGTTGGTCACCAGGCATTACCGTTGCCATCTAGAATACCCTCCGCTAAACCTGTCTTCTGTCTTTGCGCACGCTGCCCATTACGGTATTAGGTCGTCGCTGGCAGATGCATTGGAAGCTTAAACGCATCTCAAATCCAGCCAATGGCTGAGGAGGAATTTGCAACTGAGACGAGGAAGGGCCGCGGGGCAGGGAGGAAAGGGAAGGGAAGGGAAAAGACGGAGGAAGCGAAGGCGAATGGGATTGGAATGGCCGACATTATGGGAAGCACTATTGACAGGGTGTGGAGAATAAATGAGAGCTGCAATGACACCTGAGGTGGGGGCTCAGCCTGGAGATGACGGGCCAATGTTGACCAGGGCCTGCCTACGCTCTGAGCGACATTGCAGTTTATTGTTGTTGTTGATGAGGATGAGGATGCTGCTGCTGTTGCTGGACTACTACGTTGCTCGGGCATCCAGACTGTTAGGTGGGGGGTCAGGTAATATCTTTGCACGCCGGCATTGTATTTCACATGCCGGGGTGCGGCATTAGTAACCGAAGCTGGCATCGGTAAACCGGAAACAGCAACAGCAACGGTTACGTTGGCGGTTATAATAGTACGGTTGCTGCGCTGCGGTGCGCTGTGTTGTGTTGTCGGCATTCTGGGCCATGAAGCGCGGCTGTTGCCCCTGGAGAGAAACATTACCGTGTCTGACATTCCGCCTCGACCCGTTGGATACATGGGGCGGGCTGGGTTGTACGTCATGCGTCGTGCCGCCGCCTCTTTCCTTACATGCACTGTTGACCGGGGCATGTGAAAGGAATCTGTCGGTGGCTTCGCGCAAGGATTTCTAAACAATCTTCCAAGCATTGGCTATAATGATGTGTAGCCGCTGAAGACTGCGGCAGTGAAGCAGTGCGTGTGATGGCACAGTACGGCAGATGCACGGCAGCGCATTGTCCGTATATGTTCCCAGCACAGCACTTTTGCCTTACACCACAATCTATCGTATATTTGCGCATTGCTATGTTGCCCCTTTTAATGCCTCTTGGCCGTTTTATGTGCGTATTTGGTAACAAAATACAATTTAGCAGAGGACCGTTTTAAGGAACCGGTTTCTAAGAAACCCCCGGTCCCGTTGTTATTTCTGTGCCCTTTCCAAAAGGCGGTCCTCACTCCTCGTGCAGCGTTGCCGGGCCGTAACGTGGTACGTATAAGCCTTTACGTGCCGTGTTGGGCATTCCAGTAACAAGTGTACTGTCTCACTGGCGTGTTTAAGGTCTTTGACCGATACCTATATCTGCGCCGTAACCTGCATTGCATGAAAGCTCTGGAGCCCAACTTGTAACAAGATTGTTGCAATTAACCTGCAATTAACGAACTCCTACTTGCGGCAATCACCGTTTCTTTGCTCCCCGACGGATTCAATTCAGTAA
This sequence comes from Volvox reticuliferus, assembly GCA_019650235.1. Classification (NCBI taxonomy): domain Eukaryota; kingdom Viridiplantae; phylum Chlorophyta; class Chlorophyceae; order Chlamydomonadales; family Volvocaceae; genus Volvox; species Volvox reticuliferus. The sequence goes on along the minus strand of BNCP01000012.1, from coordinate 1,080,593 downwards.
TTGCCGTTGGCTTTCAATTCCTGTGCATATGATTGTTTGAAACTTAAATTCGTTTTCACATCTCCCATCTAAGAGACGCAATCATACATCTTAGTGTGATAAATGCAGCTCGGCGTTCCTGTGCCAAAATGTGCTACATAGTACTGAGGGGCAAGGAAAGCACAAGTGAGGGGACTGGATGATAGTGAACGTGCGGGGAAATCTGTACACTTGTCTCCCGGCATGTACACATTTGGGGTAGTGATGAACAAGACATCTGCTGTATAAGCTTGGCACTTATTATTGACATTATACTCTGACCGGGTCCCCATAAGGTGGCGAACGCAGAAAACCACAACGATCTACAAAGAGATTCCCCTTAGCGCACCCGGAATCAGCCCCATCAGAACCTGTACGCGCACAGTCTTCAGGAAGCTTTGGGCGTATAGGCTTTCACGTACGAAGCCGGCCCCTTTCGTGTAATGTAACGGGTATCCATATACTGCAACATGGCTACGCGGCTAACACCACGCAGTGGAACATTTTTTCTCGTTCCTTGGACCATCAAATTATCTGATGATGTACATTCAGATAATCGCACAAGCTCTCTCTTCGGGCGATATCCGGACCCTGCAAGTCGGGGTACGCACCCAAGTTCGGCAACCAGCGAGCCGGGCTATTTGCTCTCCATCCTCCTCTTCCTCCTCCATCCGCATCATCTCCCTCCCCTCAATAATGTCCGACATTAAGACATCAGGCCTTTCAACTATGCTGGTCCCATCACAGGCTCCCGTATCTCACGGTTAGGAGACGCATCATGCTCCAAACCAGGAAGCGGGTTACCGGAAGTGTAGGCATTGTGCTCCGCACACACCACGTCCGAATGCCGTGTAGAATGCATGCACCGCCCGTATCTTTATTCCAGGCCAGCACCAAAAGCATTAAAAATCTTTGTCAGCAAACGGATTAGGTCACAAAAATATTCCATCAACATCTTATTCTTTTGCTACGATGAGCCCGCCCAAAAATGCACACACGCAGATAACCATCGCCACGCTCTCCACTTCGCGACTTTCCCTATGCCGCATGCCGACGTAAAAGGCGCTGAAGGGCCGCAAAGAGCCCAAAACCCGCCCCTGCATATCGAATACGCGACCACAAGACAATTTTTAAAACTTCATGAAACCTCGCCGAAAGGATCGGGTGTCAGGCGCAGTCAAAGAACAACTAACGTTATATCATATAAGCTCAAACGCATGCAAGCGCCCGGTTTTCCTTGGCGCTCATACGTCACTGTGACCCTCCCTCCAAAAGATGTCCCAACAGCGCTCGAAAGACAACGCAGCCAATGACGCAGCCGATATACGCGCCGCGAGGTGCGCTGCCACTCGCATTTGCCTCTAGGATCCGCTCAGCGGCATCACTCCGGTCCTACAGGGCTCTGTACAGCTGCCGGCTAATGCTGGGACGGACACACGCTCACGCAGGCCCGTAGCCATGTCCTCACCAACCCAGCAGTGATCGGCACATCGTACGAATACTGCTTACAGCACCGCATGCATCAGGCGCCACGCCGTGGCGACATCTTGCTTCGCCTGTCACGTCATAATGCTACTGTCTCACAGCGACGCCGCATCATGACCACTTGTCGCAAAAACAACCTTTAGTTGTTTCCGGCATACTGCTGCTGCTGCTCGTTAATGAGGCTGATCAACTTATCCAGCTTAGCGCCCGTCATGTCGGCAACCTTGGTGGAGTTACGGTAGAGCTGTGACAGGGACCGGGCAGAACAGCCGAAGGAAAATGGGAAATGGGATACATCCCCTTCGGGTTTGGATTTGTGAAAACAAAGTCAACTATAGCAGCAGAGTTAGCAGCTCCATGGAGTAAGTTGCTGAGATGAATTCCCCACAGCGGTGGTCGTATTCCTGCCCCTCCTCTTCCCCCTCCCCAAGCTGCAACCTGTCCATTCCCTTCCGCCTCAAGGGGCCCCTAACTGCCTTCAGGATCCTTATCACCCTTCCGTTCCTGTCCGGGGTTTCACGGTCGCACTCTCGTTCAAGTATCTCATAATTTTACAGCTGTACAGCTTCTGGGGATCTCGTGATCGCACCACATAAGGCCCCTTCTGCGCATCCCCACACTGGGCCCTTTCACCTTTTGGGAAAGCACTCACATGGAAAGTTGGCGCTACCTTGATGGCCAGTGCCATACCCAGCTCTTTGTTGGTCTTGTTGCAATTGACCTGTCGTTGCAGTTTGCAGGGCCAGATACATACAGGGCCAAAATGTGAAAAAAGGGTGTGGCTTGCGGCGGTAAGTGGATCCTTAGGATTTATGAGGACCAACCCATAACCTATTAAATGATCCATTCTGTGCCCTGCGCGTATCCTCTCGTCGGAAACTCTGGTAGGGGACCCTGGAAGGAGCAAGTATTAACCACGCCTCGTCTTTTTCTATTTTTATATTTTGTCCGCTGTCGGGAAGGGACCGCGCTCAGCCCCGGCGTGCTGCGCACACACGGTCAACAGCAGCAGAACAAACATCATAAAAATCTGTGCATACGTACCTTCACAAAGCGCACATCGTTCCTCTCTTGTGACAGCTTCACCAGCTCAGGGTAGATCAGCTTGCAGGGGCCGCACCAGTCCTGGAACGAAGGAGTAGTTTCAGGTCGGCAAAGATGAAAACGAACGTGCGAAGGCCACAGGGGGAGTAGGATGCGTGATGTGCTGCGGATCAAGGGCCGCAGTTGGCCGCTCAGGGAGGAAGGTGTTTTGAACCGTCTAGAGGAATGCACGAATTTGAAAGCCAAACCTGAATGTGGTACCAGCCAGTTAAATTCGATGAATTATTCTTTAGCCCCATGTTCAGCCTTATAGTTATTTAGTCTTAGCGTATCAGCGCCATTGCCGACAGGAACATCCTTCCTTGTGGGCGAACACTTTCGTTTCACATATAAATACAGCAGGTCGGCGATTGATGGTAAGGTGTCAAGCCCTAACTTCGTTGCGTTATGCAACTCGCAGAAATGAAATCGAAGGGACGCACTTCGGTTTGACAACCCAACGGTTCGCCCAGTTTAGTCGTGGAGCTCACCGTATAAAAATCCACGACGACCAGAGTATCACCCTGAAGCTTAAGATATTCCCAGAAGGTGTCCTTGTTCAGCTCAAGCAGTCCACCTAGCAGCGGTTATGCAAGGCGTAGTCCGACGGCTGGTGTGTAAGGTCGATAACAAGTCGCAAGGCCAGCAATGCAGCTAAGAAACGTTGCTTCATGCGGCCCAAGTATGAAGAAAGAATTTCGGACCCAAAAAGCAGAGAGCGCTGCTGGGTCTACCACATCACTCGCTCTTATCGCTTACCATCAATACTCCCCGACACACTGGCATCAACACTCTTTGCCGCCTGCAGCAAAGTATGCTCAAGGTGATCAACACAGTCAATGCCCCCTATACGCAGACATTGTTACAAGCTATCCAAAAGTGCTTACCAAAGGCGTCACAGGAACTGTGCTCGGCGAAGACGCATCGACTTTCGCGTGCAACTCGGCGCCAAACTGCTCAAGCTGCTTCACAACCTCCTCCTTGGAAGACCTCGCAACAAGCATGGTCTGCCTTCGCGACGTGGGACCTTGCACGCATGCCCCTGGATTGCGCCTTGGCGCAACATTCCTCACGGAAACATGTCCGAGAGTAGCGGCCATTGCTTTGATATTTTCAGGCGTATGCTTGCGTGGCGTGCGATGCGCGCTGTCCTAGCTACGATGTATACACAGAGGACAGCACTTCCAGATCTTACTAGTATACGCACTTTACCTAGATTAGGACCGTCAAGAATTGTATACGGGTGCTTGACCGTACTATCAATTTGGGACCACCAGCCGTACAATCCAAGATAAAGTCACGAAGAGCGATGGAATGAAATGGCTTGACGTTGAAGTGGCCAAATGTAAATTGTTGATATAATCTAGGGACTTACAATGACTTGAAGTCACATCAGGCTGACCGTTTTGGTAACACAGACATCAAGTCGCCTTGTACCAAAGCAGTCAATCATCAAGGCATATTTTCCTATGCAGACTTGTACCTAGTGCTAAATAGTCCTGGTAATCTGATTTCCTCCATACTTATCACGATGTTTTGCATGGTAGAGGCCTGCTCCGACCTGCACCGCGAAAGAAGGCAAAGAGCATGTTTCAATCCCCCCTTAAATTATCTGCAGGATCAGCGAATTCCGAATTCTGGCTTCGTTCTAGGAAGGACTTTTTCGCGCTGGGAATCCCGGAGTAAGAACCTCGTTTAAGGGAACTAGCTGGAGAGGGCTGTAGGGAGATGTTTCCGATTAGGGCAAGCATAGCCTGTGCGGACGTGCGCAGATTGTGTGAGCCTGTCGTACCTATAGTTGGCGGCACATCCGTGCCCTACCTTAAGTTGTCCATATCTAGGCGGCATTCGATTTTGGTGGTATTATTGGGTCCTCGCAACAGAATCGCTACCCCTTGAATATTCAATATGAAATGTATGTCAGGTTGACGATTGCATAGGAGTGCTGCATGCACATTACTGCAAGCACATGCCCCTTATAAGGTTCGTCCAACACTCAAAACGTGATAGCAAGGAATTGTCATGAGGCTTTGTGCAGTCCCTGAGGTTTATTATGCAACCATATTCAAAATGTGACAATACATATCTAATGTTTTATGATGCAGATTGGTTTTGTCCCAACCGGTATTGTTAAACGGCTGTTGTACAACGGCACCTGTTTGTACAGTTCTACCGCTTTAAATTTTAAACTTTGCATTCTTCTTCATGCAAGAGTCATGCCTATCTATAATAACGTAAGCGCGATCAACGCACCAGAGGCTTACCTGGCAAAAAAACCAAGGACGATTTGAACCAGCATAGAGCATACTGTGCTAAACGAAAAGCCTAGGGTTTGTGGCATTTGGAGCTTTCGTTTATATATATTACACAGATGAAACAGGAACATGAACGGCTTGAACCTCAGGGCGAGCTGATTTCTAGTATCATTATCAGCGAGCCATGGTTCGATCGAGGTCAAGATGCGCCAGAATATCTGGAATTCAACCACAACAAGATAAAATCGCATCTTTCCGAAGACATACAGCTGGGCGGCTCGATGACGGTGTATGTGCAGCCGCCGGGAAAGGAGGTCGGCGGCACGGATTGTGGTGCCAGGAAGGCAAAATACGAGGTGGTAAAGAAGCAGGGCATAAATGGAGAGCTCCTTGGCAGAGTTGACCTTGCTAAAGTCAAGAATTACATGCTTATTTCCCGCAAGTGCAAGGCGGAAGTCTTGTCTGGAGACACCGTGCAATTGTGGCCAACTTCAAAGCTCGATCACTTCGTAATGGGTTTGGTTAAAGAGGTCTGCTGGGTATGTGACAAGGAGACCGGGATCGCGGCCAACGGCCTGGCCTACATCTGCGAGAGCTGCAATAAGAGCGTCCACGCGAAGTGTGCCGGGCTACGGAGGACACTGCCAGAGGACGTGGATTTCTTTTGCCGTAGGTGCAGACCTACGGTGGCTGAGGATGTCATCGGAGAGGAGGAGGACGCCGGGCCGCCAGAAGCCGTGCAGGTTGCGGAGGACAAGAAGACGGGAAGGAACTTCAAAGCAAAGAATGTTGATAAGGTGGAGACGGCTAAGAAAAAAGGTGGTGGAAAAGCTTCTGGGGCCATCCCGGCAGAGGAGACGCAGGGGAGAGGGAAAGATGGCAAAATAACGAATATGGAGCGAGAGGGCTGTACGGCAGACGCGATGCCTCGTGGCAAGGGGAGGGGAGCGGCTAAGCAGGGCACGAATGCGATGGAGGGCCCTGAGGCAAGGGTGGGCAGGGAAGGGGATGGCACGGGAAAGCGGAAGGCAGCTAAAGGTGGTGATGGGAACAACGCCGATGAAGAGACGGGCAAACGGCGCAAAAAGGCGCACGGAAAGTCCAATGAGGATGTCGGCACCGCCGGACCCAAGATTGCGGCGTGATGCCGGCCCGCCGGCCATGGAGCTAGTTTCTAGACACGGATGATGGATTGGATTGCCGACCGCTATTTGTGCACGCGTGCTGGGCCGGCAAGCAGCTAATGTCTAACCAACCTCTTCATCACAGAGCACAACATGCACATATATATCGGACTTGATATGCTTGCGTGGGTATACACATGTTGGCGTTAATAACGTCCTGGCATGCGCATGCGCACGTGCACTTCAATTTCAACGCGCACGCTGTGTATCTGTGCGTGCCATCGTGGCGGAACACCGGTTCGGGAATGCGGACAGGGGCAGTGCAGCATCAGCTGGATTCCAGCAATCCGAAATCGGCACAAAAATTATGGGTTTGCGCATGTGAGGAGTTTGGCACGTGCCACGACAAGGTCCGTATCGTATTCGTACGCCATGAGTTCTTAAAAATGATACAGCATTTTTACACCGCATGTCCTTTTTCTATCTAGCATTACACCTAGCAATATATTTTTTGATGTGGCACGATAAGGGGTCCGCGGAGTGATTCCGCGGACCCAGCCAGGAGTCCTGTAGCTAGAGCCGCCTGCACTAGGCGCCTATCAAGCTATGTAGCAGCGATAGGGACATGGGCATCTATAAGAGCGTCTGGACAGAACGTGGACTTTGTATCCCGCGTCAGACTGAAGCGCGGCATGTGTGGTTTGTGGTTGAGGCTTGCCGTCTCTTTACTTTTCATTCTGCTCGGTACTTCGGGTGGTATTCTGGTACAGTTGCCACGTGTGTGCGTGTGTCTTGTCTGTGTGAGTGTCGTGCGCTGCCCTGCGTGATTGAATACTGTGGTCCTGACTCTGTCTGTTTGTGTGCGTATGTGTGTACGTTCGTGCTCGCGTGGAGAAGCCATTATCTGCTTTGTGCCTTCAAGTTAAGTGGGTGCCTGAGTCGTGCATATTCCGCACTTAGGGTGCAAACGGAAAATCTGCTTGTACTGGCAGGTTTGCCTCGCCATAACAGGAGCCTCTGGCGGAGCCCCGTTGGACTGCTAAGACACACGGACGCTAAGAGAGTGCTATAAATGTGACCCCATATGAGGCCCATAACTACATGCGGGACGCACATCGTGGCACACCAGAACTGAATAAAAGCGTATTTGGAGAGGGTGGGCGCGGCGGGTTGCACACCCTACTTCGCCCCCAGCGTATTACGCGGATGCAGCCGTTCTATTCAGGCTTCTTCTTTCATTCGTTTGTTGGCACTGAGCATTTATTGCCGTGACGCAGCTGCTTGGCTATCCAAGTTTGCCTATGAGCCCCGGGGCCAAATGCTGTAAGCGAAGGTGTTTGCGGATACGTGTGTGGCTGTAGCGCTTCGGCAATGTAGGCTGCCAATCTCGACAAGCTGGCTGCTCATTGTTTAATGCGCGTTTGATGGGAGGCAGGCAGTGCATGGAAGCAGGAAGGATGCCGGATGGGTTTGTTGGCAGATAATCGGAGTCCGTGCTGAAATCACCATCACCTTGTGCGTAATGATGTTCGCATGTTTACGACTCACGGCTTGGTGTTTACGCGGGACACGTGGTTGCAGGGTGGGCGGGAGTATTGGACCCGGGCGGACAGGGGGATGAACGGGGCCGGACCTTCTAGCCACTATTAACCTGTACAGCTTTTGCGTGTATGGCCAGGAAGGGTCTCTCTTGCCACCAGGCCACCACCGGACTTGCTGCTGATAATCCGGCAACCCGGATATTGGACCGGATCCCATGGACAAGGAAACCATATAAGAGCAGCAGATCGAAGAGGCAATGCGCAGATCGATACAGGCGGCAAGCAAGAGCCAATCCACTTTTTTGTGATCCGTTTTGTAGGGGATAACCATAGATAGCATGACAGCAGTCCGCCGTAATGATTGCGACGGCTGCTAAGATATCTGCCAAAGCGGCATAGCAACCGTTGTATGATCCCCTCCACCCCAGCTTGGGTCCTCTCAGCACGGGTATGCCGTGCGTTGTACATATAGCCTGGGCGGCCCCCCCAAATGGCAATGCACCTGTGATCTGAGTCGGGGAACTCAATTAATAGCAGGCCATCCGGCCGAGTCCCAAGTCCCTGCAGGTCAAACCTTGACAGGTTGTCCACTATGGAAAATCCAAGCGGAATCAGCAGCTTATTGAGCGTTTGGTGGCTGGTGGATGTCAGATCTGACGTAGAGCCCTTCCTGCCCCTAACAATCTCAATCCATCGAAGAACCTCAAGAAACTTCGGATATGAACGATAGACTGTCGTACAGTACACGTATCATGTCTCATCACTTGAACCTCAAGACATGATCATGTACGATGTGGGCTGGAGGCTGATGTGAGCCGGCTTCGCAAAAACAGCTGATTGAGCATCACTTCAATTGAAGCCCACTCTTTTCGACCGGCTTCGCCACCTCGCTGAGCCAGGTTTCATTGCAACCATTGCAGCATTGCTTCTTACAATGGGGGCACACTCGCGAAGCATGCTGTAGCTATGCTCCTTCCTTCGTCAGTACCCTTGACCCGCAGCTGTCCACGACTTACTCTGCAACCCGGAAGGCTGAACGAGACGGTGCACCATTCAGCAGCAGAGACCCCGGCATTTAACGCTTAAGGCACCCAGCGAAGATATAAGCTGTTTGCCGGACTGGTCTTTACAATGACCTTTACAAGATCGAAGGACTTTGGCTTCTCCCAAACCCTCGCAGACCTGAGTGAGATTTCTTTGAGACATGGACATCTTCTGAGAGCAGGTGCTGCAACAGAAACATCCTTACGGACAGAGGGCTTGTAGGCCCCGTTGGATCCACCGCCTTATCGGGGGGGACAGCTTCACATGCAAACGAGTTGGACGACGTCGTCCTTGCGAGCTCGGGACGTCGACGATGGATTTAGGGCTTCTACGTTACACCGTTATACCAACGAACTACCCACCCAATACAAACCAATTAAAACTAACCCAACTGAAATCCGCGCTGGTGGTAAGTTAATCCATCGGCCGAATCACCATCAGCCACCCACAGGGATGGCACATAGCTCGTATGGACACGACAGCACTGATCCTTTCGTCACAAGCAACCACCAACAGCCTCACCGGTCGTTAGACTGCCTCCTCATTATGGCTTCAACTAAAAGCAAGACCGGTAACGACCTTAGCCGTCAGCGGCTCAGGCAGTCACCCGACCGTGACCGGCATCGCAGCTACTGCCGTCGCGACTTTACTGCTACTGCTACTGCTACTGCGATATCTGTCTCGGGTGATGCACCCTATATCGATTTCCTACTCCATCTGCCAGAACGCCAATCCACCGGCCTTATCGGCGCTGAGGAGGGCGGTCATATCGGTAGAGAAGGCGGTCGCCACCACCGAGTCCTGGTGGACCGGAGACCCGCCCGGACCTCCGCGAAGCTGTGCGTGAGGGGTCGGTGTGGTGGAAGATGAAAAGTCCTCAGTGCAGAGGGGTAGTATGGGTTTAGAGTCCGGTTTGTTATTTAGTACTGCTATATGCGGTCTATGTAGTACGACGGGGAGGGGAAAGAGAGGGGGATGGACGGGGGAGAGTGTGGGCGGGAGCGGGACAGAGGCGCCGCACACAGGGCCACTGTTCTAAGATGCAGGGCGGGGAGTGTCCCTCCCGAGAGCGATATGTCACCCACTTCACCAGGGAAGAAGAGGGCGGGGAGGGACGCCAAATCAGAATGATGATAAAATACAAACTTCCCCTCCCCCTCACCTGCTTCGGTTCGGCTCCAGCCCCGGGACCCGCCCCCGCGGTACGAAGGTCCCAAACCCACACGCTGCCGTCCACCGCACCCGCCGCCAGCAGCCGACCATCCGGAGAGATGCCCAGGTGGCAGCGGGGTCGGCCGGTGCCGCCACAGGTGCCCAGCTGCGAGGGACCGGGTTGAGTACGGGTTCGGAGGTGTGCTGGCTGGTGCTGGTGCTGGGGTGTGTGTGGCGGAGTACGAATGCGTGATTACCCCGCCTCAGGGTTCCTCCCACCCCCCCTCATTCCGTCCTCACTGAGTCCCTCCGTATGCGCGGTCGGATTCCCCTCTTCCTCCCCCCCTTCGTTCTCCTCACCGAGAAGCCCGGCTGCCTCCACAGCCTCATAGTGGTCGCGCCGCGGAAGTCCCACAGCCGTAAACTGCCGTCGCGAGTGGCCAGCATCAGTACGGAGTCGTTTGACGGCAGCGCCTCCAGACAGACGACGGGGTGAGTTTGGTCGTGGTGCTGTGGAGGTGGAGGTGGAGGTGGGGATTCGGCGCTACGTTAGATCAGTGAGGGGTCGCGTATGTGTTCTTCCGTACTTCCATATCATCTTACCCTGATACGCACACATACACATACACATACATGTCGTACATAGCCTCACCTCGACCAGAGGCGTGGCACTCCCTGCGCGGCACTGCCGTACGTCCCACAACAGCACACTGCCATCCAAGTGACCTGATGGTGGCGTATTACAGAAGGTGACAATGTCAGGAGAGAACGCGGGGATGTCACATGCGCTGAAAAACATTCAGTCCTCCTCCACAAGGTACGAATAACGGTCAATAGGGCCATCGGGAAAGCAGGGCAGGGGAGCACGATGAAGCGTGTGTGTGTGTTGTGTGTGTATATATGAGTGTGTATGTCACCTTCAAAGACGAGTGTTCCGTTTCAGCTATCGCTTGGAATTGCCGTACAATTGAACTCACCCGTAACAACCGTGTTTCCGTCCGTACTGAGTGCGAGGCACAGGGGCATTTTGGCGCAGGGCACCGAGCGGACGGAGAAGCCCCGGGAGAGATCCCACAGCTTGAAGGACCGATCCTCGCTGCCCCGGGGACGGAGATTGCGAGACAGGAGGAGGAGGAGGAGGAGGAAAGGGGGGGGGTAAAGGGGGGAAGGGGGCAAAAAAGGGGGGGGAGGGGGCGAGAAAACGGGTTTTGAAACCACGGGGTAATCCACGTCTGTCCGGATTTGGTGATGTTCAACTGATGGGCGCGGCGCCCGGGAGAGAGGGTGCTCTTGTGTCACATGGGTCAGTTGCCCTAGCGCACCCTGCACCGCAGCAGGCGAAGGATACCCAACCCCAAAAAGCCCTCCTTCCCCCCCCACCCCCCCAACCTTTCCCCCCCTCAACACACACACAAAGTAAAACCCCCATGGGCCTACCTGACACTGACAGCCAGTCTGCAATCCAGGGGGGACAGCGCCACCGCCGTCACAGGGCCCATGTGGCCGGTGAGGGTGTGGCGGTGGCGGCCGGAGGTGGCGTCCCAAACCAGCAGGGCTCGATCGGAGCCCGCCGCCACCACCTGAGATGACGGGGGGGGTCATTGGGGCCCCTGTCATTGTCGGGTTGTCAGGGTATTGGCTGGGAATGGGGTTTGATAACCAACTGACCCATGGGACACAGGCACCCACATGGCTGGGAAGGGCAAAGCTGGTTTCCTTCTTGGATTCTCTCCCCTCTGTGTCTAAGACACACACAAACCCAGATGCACACACCAAAACACACACGCTCATCTCCCCTTCCCCACCTGCGCTGCATCGCACGTGAAGGCGCAATCATTAACTGCCGCCGTCATTCCCGTCAGTGAGATGGCGGGACCCACGTGACCGCCGCCACCGCCGCCGCCGCCGCCGCCGTTGCCGCCCGCTGCGGTTCCCAAGGCGCCCGGCCCCGAAACCATCGCCACATCCCATAAAGCCACCGTACGGTCCGCACCACATGACGCAACAAAGTGGCCTAACATGGGGAGTCGGGGAGTTCGCAGACGAGGACGGGTTCCCGAAGGATATGTAGTGGATGAGTTGGGGTGCAGGGGCGGAAGAAGAGTGCGTGTGTGTCTGTGTGTGTGTCTGTGTGTCTGTGTGTGTGTGTTTGTCTGTATTAGAAGCAAATGGTAAATTTCGGGATCTCTTCCTAACTTCGAATGTTGATAGCTCTTCCTCCCACCGAGCTTTGGAGGGGTTTGTGGTGGCCTTCTTGGGTAGCAACCACCAACCACTTAACCGTCAACGGCCAACGACCCAAACTCACCCGGGGACTGCGGCGCAAGGGAGTTGCATCCGCCCTTATGTGCAACCGACACCACCGCCACGGGTACCCGCGCCGGCATCCGCAGCTCTGGTGGCCGGAGCACCGTGCCGTACAACCCGGCCGTACCAACGCCGTCGCCGCCGCCGCCGCCGCCGCCTCGTTGTGATGGACTCCCGGCTAACATTCCCATCACCTCCCGCAGGCTCATCGGCACCTGCAACCCTCCGCTGCCAGGCTGCGCGGCACCCACTGCGCCGACCCACTCGCCGCTGGATGCGCCGGTGCCGGTGGTGCCCCCGCCACCGGCGCCCGCCGGCGCCGTCGCGAGCGGCGGCGCAGCCACCAGTACCGACGACGCGACGCTGGGCGGCTGTCCTAGTGCTCCCGCCGCGACGCCGCTGAGCGCCGCCGCCACTGCGCGCTGGCGAATGAGCTCCGTCGCCTGGCGATCCAACTCCGCCTCCTGCTTCATTCGGGCGGCCTGTTCAAGCTGTACGGCATTCGCCAAATCACGCCATACATAGGGCCCACAACAACACCAGCCTGTAAGCTGAAGTGGATAAGTGTGAAGGTTTGGACATAAGAACAGACCCACGATCCCCTGCTAGGTTATGCTTAGTAATCTTAGTCCTACCGTAGAACGTACGGCAAACCCGTAAGTACCCCGATTTGGTTTTGGTGAAAGCTTAAACCTTAGAATGGAGGTGGAGGGTGGGGGGTGGTGAAGCAAAGAAGCAATACAACACTAAGAATCTAAGAATGAGAGGAGAACGCGGGTTATCCTCGGATTGTACGACATCACCGCTCCGTGTGAAGTGGGCCACGCGATCATGCAACACCATGTGGGGTGGGGGTGGTTCCACCAGCTCCGAAACTCACCAATTCCTCATGCATGCGGTTTAGGTCGTTTAATCGGCCGGCCTCGCCCTCCTGTAAATAAGGGGTCAGCGGTACGACACAGTACGGTACGACACGACACGTGGGAGAGATACGCCGTTGATGATACGATGTGTGGCGGGCAGTCAACGGCGTATGGGCGGGGGAGTACGTCCGTGTAGCAGGAATCGCGTGTGTATGTGTGTGTAGGCTCCGCACCCGGCTCCGTACATAATGATGGCAAGTACGGCACGGACAGGGGTTTTGGAAACACGGCGCGCCTGAATAGGAAGCCCTGTTGGTTCTCTCCCAGCGTGTGACAAGGGACGCACCCCTATCCTCCAGCCCTTCCAACACATCAAATCCCCCAACCGCCAACCGCCAACCCCCCAATCATGAAGCCGCACAGCCCTCGCCTTCATCTCCATAAGTCTCCGCAGCAACGTCGTGTTCTCGTGCCGCAGCCTCTCCGCCTCCACCAGAGCGCCGTCACGTGCAGACATCGCCGCCGCCAGCTCGGCGGTGGCGGCTACACGGGCGGCGCGTTCCAACTCCAGGGAGGCTCCCAGCCCTGACAACTGCTCCCGTAGGGCGGCGACCTCCGCACGCGACTGGGCGGGTGAAAAACAAGAGGAAGGTCTGTGTGTATGTGTGCATAACCTAGGAAGGTTGTTTATGCTCCCCGGGTGACTGACGCCCGGACGACTGAGATCTAACACCCGCTCAATATAGATCACCCTCCCCAACAGGTCCGGGGAAAGACGGAAAAACAACATTCCAAACCATGCCGATCCACGCAGGTTTTTAGAATCTACCGTACATCCGTGATTTGCCCCGAAACCACAACCCCGTCCCATCCTGGCTTTCCATCCGGGTGTTACAATCTACCATCATAGTTATCGTTACTTTTATATAATTTAAGGTTCCCCTTGCACTTCCGTGCACTCGACACGTCACTGTAATTGCCGTTGGTGGTTGTTAGCGGTTGTTTGCAGTTGCCAGTGGTTGTTAGCGGTTGTAAGGTTTGGGTATCTAGAATTTCAGTTCGGAATGGCCTACCTGGGCCAGCTGCGTGTTAGAGCTCTCCAGTGCGCTTCGAGCCGTCGTGAGGGACGTGTTGGCGCCCACGACCTCCTGCGAAACGGGATGGGCGTGTGTACGGCAGAGATTATAGGGTTTAGGGTTTTAAGGGTAAAGAGTATACTCATGAGTGCGAAGAGACCGATTAACCATATTCCCGGGATGATGGATTCGTAAACGTACGACAACTTAATACGAAATATAACCAACCGGGTTACCGGAGTGAAACATAAATTAATGAATTTTAAATGTAAGGAAATCACGAAAAAAAGAAAAAGAAAAGAAAAAGAAAGGCCGTGACGAAAACCTAAGCAAAAACTTGGACTCCCAAAACGTCGTCGGCGACCAACCGGATGTCGGCGCCAGTTAAAACGAACATCGCACATCAATAAAAGACGCGGCGGTCAGACTTCCAGGTTGGTCAACTAACCGGATTGCCACCCGCCAACGAGACGAAGAGGAGAAGTCGGTTGCACATGCTCCGGGACGAGCGGAATCGCCGCACGCAGTCCTAAATATGTCGGGTCCGCGTATCCCAACAGGAAATGCTATATCGTCGCTGCGAGCAATGGGCCGTACATAATAGCTTGCGAACATAGCAAGACCTTCAGACCAACACCAAGGCCAAGAGAACAGGAGGCTCCCGAAGAAACAAAGGTCGAAACGAACGCGAGGAAGAGGACGAAGGCACCGCCGTGGAAGTGTCCGCCTGATGTCCGTCGGTCTGTCGTTCGATCAGTCGAACAATATGTAGAGCCATAGAGCCGGTTACGGTCATTGTTAATTAATCCCCGCGCGCCGCACCATAATGTACGGCATGGTACGACACGGCATAGCACAGCATACCTGATCCCAACCGTTATTTTCCGTCAACTGAATCTTCGCTCCATATAATACGTTTTTACGCCACAGGGTGCAACTTACTTTCGCCGTTTCGCGGTTATAATATACTGTATAACTGTTTCCTTCTTTTACTTTTATTTAATTAAAATAAATAATTTTTAAAATAATCTTAAAATAAATTTTTAAAAATAACTTTTTTAAAAACCTTAAAACAACAAACTCCAAATTTAATCCCCCAAAGTAACCCTTCCTGTACCACAAACCCTACCACCACCACAAGCTTCCTCACCTCGAGTAAGTTGGCTTTGTCCCTGTATAGCGAACCCAGCTCCCGCTCCGCGCGACTAAGAGCTGCCCGAGCTTCCTCCAACTGCTCACATTTGACACACAGCGAGGGCGAGGGCGAGGGCGAGGGCGAGGGCGAGGGGAAGGGGAAGGGCGAGGGCGAGGGGAAGGGGAAGGGGAGCGAGCTAAAGAGCAAACGCGACGAGGAAAACACAGGTAAGCTGCACACACAGCGACACACACACACACACACACAGACCCTCAATACAACCAGGTCAGATCCGGCTGGGATCCCTCCACCGGATCTGTCCGACTGTCGCCGTACATTGTCCGACCGGCATTGTCCGACCGGCGCCGTACATTGTGCCATGAATGCGTACCTACACACACACATGCGCACACATACATACACCTACACACACACACAGGCTGCCCGTACCGTACCTGCGCCGCTGTGTTGGCCGCCGCCGCCAGGTCCACCGCCGCCAGTCGCGAGTGCAGCTCCGCGGTTTCATCACGCAGCTCAGCCCCCTCCTTATCGAGCTGCACTAACCGGACCTGTATGCCGGCACCAGCACGGGCAAGACGAAGGGAGGAGGACAGCTCAATGAGACGTGACGCCATATTAGTAGAAAACGCGAAAGGGGCCACCAGCGGAAGATGACGAGGTAGGAAAGTGACAATTTTGCATGGGAGGGAGGGGGGGGGGAGGTGGAGGAGGAGGGAGGAGGGGGAGTACACGATACACACAAAGAACCCGGTGCTGGTGCTGTGATGTAATAACGACCAACCGTGTAGGTCGGCCGACGGTTGGCCGCCTCGTTTCCCAAACGGCAGCCGAAGCGGAAAAAACAGAACCGTAAAGTAGGTCGCCGCCGCCAAGTAAGGCCGTGAAAGAACGCGGCAGAAAGAACACAATACGAAGAAGCGACCTTGAACGCAATTCAACCCGACCCGCCCCTGGCCATGTGCGCAGGCAGTTGTTCTGGAAACTAAAACTGGAAACTGAATCTCATTCCGTAGATAACTGTATTTATAACTGAAACAGATATTTTTAGTTAATTGCGTAATCCTTTGTTAAAACCCAACCCGGGGGGAGGAGATTCTCTACAACCTGGCGGTGGCAGATGGATAACGTGTTATGCCGTACCTCAAGCTCTCTCGCTCTCTGTAACCCCGCGCAATAGTCGGCGAAGGGGGTTACGAACGGCGCCGTCTGGGTGTCGTACAGCTGCCGTAGCTGCGCCACGCAGTTGGCCACTATCCATTCTGGCGGCGCAATGGTCATCGGGCTGTACGACTTCATGGATGGATGCCGTGCAGATGCGCCGCACCCAGACGTATATTAATTTCTGCTGCACTGCGTTCTCTAGTCTTCTCTTCTCAATAGGAGGAAGGGACGGGGAGGAAAAGGGTACGAGTCAGGAAAAAACAACAATTACGCCTGGAAAATAAAAAAAGCCGAACTGACATAAAAAAGATGTGGTGGAAGATGGAAAAGTGCAGCACTGCGGCACTACGGTTGGCTGCTGATGTGCTAGGAGTCTGTTGGCGGTTTGCGGTTACCATTAATGTACGGACAAGAGTTTGAAGCAGCCTTCTTCGGTTGCGGCCCAAATGCCCCGGGGTCCTACCCCGAGTCAAAACATACTCACCCAAGAGCGACAAGTGAAGGATTCTCAGCGAGTCAACACATTAGCCGCCAAGTAGTTGTTGCAAACGCTAAATCTGACAAGCAGGGTTGCTGTGTCGGGAATGGGTGAGCTGATGCGTGTGCGCTGAGCGGGGACTGCGGAAGCGTGGCCTTCTCCACTGAATCCACGAAGGAAAATTAACTGTGTTGCATAACGCTAGCGCCGGTAGGAGAAGATTCAATCGGCTTCGAAAACGCT
Source organism: Volvox reticuliferus (assembly GCA_019650235.1). Classification (NCBI taxonomy): domain Eukaryota; kingdom Viridiplantae; phylum Chlorophyta; class Chlorophyceae; order Chlamydomonadales; family Volvocaceae; genus Volvox; species Volvox reticuliferus. Next base: position 1,063,607 of record BNCP01000012.1, on the reverse strand, counting down.
GCAGGCAACAAGGGGGCTGGCCAACGAGTAAAACGGGGCCCTAAAGCAGGGCATGATGCCGTGCAGCGGCGTCCGCAGGCACCCTATGCTGGGACCTCTCGCCGTGAGCGGTCGTTATTCCCTGGGCAGAGCTCATAAGCTCGATGGTGCTTTTTTGTTACTTACGTTTTCAATTAGGAAAACCTGAATCCGGGGACATTCAAGTGCCTGAACAACTGCCACGTTGGATGGCGGAGCTTAGGCATAGGCTTCACATAAGTCGCTCCGTTTGTCAGTGGACTCTACATTGACCAGCACGGGTTGCTTTATATGCAGGACCGCTTAAACGGAGCAGAACAAGTATGGAAACCAAGGGTATTACAAATTAGTACACGTCGTACACGCCACAGGGCAGGCGGTTGCTTCGGCGCACACGCAACAATTTTCGGGATACGCGCTCTGGATAAGGTCCGCATAATTTTGTAGCCCTTTAACTGGGTTGAGCTGCATTTGGTTTTCCAACTAACAGCCACCTTGCACTCGCTTTTACTGTATTGCGCGCATTTGATTTGCTGTCCCACGTCGCTGGAAAGCATGTTGTCTCAAAGTAGTAGCTTAGGAGCTCGTCGAGGCAGCAGGTGTGGAATGCTTTAGCAATTGAGGAGAATTTCGGGGAGCGGGGTCCTGGACTATGGACGGCCGTGCGGAAGGCGCTGTGGCTATCAAGCAAGAAGACCACGTCTCTGGCCACTGGCACAATTTTCCAGCCGGATTGCGCCTGCTAGTGGTTGACGACGACCCACTCTGCCTGAAAGTGGTCGAGCAGATGCTGCGCAAGTGCTCTTACGACGGTGGGCTAGCTTTTCAACAGCTATTCCTTAAAAGTTTAACTTTTACACCGGTTTTCCTGATTCTCTTGAGCTCCCTTCACGCGCAGTCACCACCTGCACAAACGCAACGTTGGCGCTCAACCTCCTTCGCGAAAAGAGCACGGAGTACGACCTGGTTTTATCTGATGTTTATATGCCAGGTGTGTATATGGTTGGCTTCGCGTGCTCTTGGGCCCAGGTGTTGAGCCTTCCTTTCCCATTCTCAGATATGGACGGCTTCAAGCTTTTGGAGGTTGTGGGCCTGGAAATGGACCTTCCAGTTATCAGTAAGTTTTATTGTTTCCTGCCGCGTCATTGATCAATAGCCAGAGGGCCTCGGGTTTGACGCGTGCAGTGATGTCTTCCAACGGCGACACAAGCAACGTCCTCCGAGGCGTCACGCATGGCGCTTGTGACTACCTTATAAAGCCTGTCCGCCTGGAGGAATTGCGGAATCTCTGGCAGCACGTCGTCCGGCGTCGTCGGCAGGTAACCACGATGCGCACGGCAGCAGGACCGACATCAGCAGCATACTTCACCCGCGGAAATCCTCGCATTTATATGCTTCTACCTTTCTTAATTGCGTGCAGCTTAATTTGGACTTGGATAGCGATGAGCAGAGCCAGGAGCGGGACGAGGACCAGGGGCGAAATAAACGGAAATTGGACACAATGGGGTTTATGAGCGACCAGGTGCGCTTGGGGACTGTTCTCAGTTGAGCAAATCCATGCGGATGGACTGCCCGTCCGAACTATCTTCTGACCGCTTGTATACATGTACGTGGATGGCCTGGGGTACATGGTGGTAGCTTGTACCGGGTGGTACATGAAGAAATGGAACATCTGTGCGAGCACCGAACGTAGGTTCATGGCATAAAAGGGAAGGAACCGCCGATTGGAAGTAGCAGGTTATTAGTTGTCTCTTAAGGGTTTAGGGTTTTTGTGTGTTAACATATCTAACCAGGCCAGGCGCTGAAGAAGGGCAGCCACCCTTACCTACTCTGCCCCAGCGGAAAGAACGCCAATGAAGCTCTAAGCTGGGATTGATGGAGGGACGTGAAAGGCCGTAAACCCCTCCCATTTGGAAGTCCTGCAAAAACCAAATCCATGCGTGACGAGTGTAATGTATGTGCGGATGTACATCTGTGGTAGAATCGTAGCCGTTAACTTACAGGCTGCTTATTGGATTGAGTTCATTTCCACCCTCGTATTCCCCTCTACTAACTCTAACCCGGGATATCATGTCGTGTGGCCCGCGGTGGCCCTGTCATTCGCTCGGCGTGTCGCACCATATCGTGTCGTGTGGTATGCAGTTACGGCTGATGGGAGCCGGCAACGGTGGCGTCAGCGGCGCCAACGGAACCACTGCCAACGGGGCCCTGGGCGGCAGCAGCGGGCTCGGCGGCGGCCTGGGCAACGCCGCCGACGACTTGGGATTTGAGAACGGCTCTAACAAAAAGGCTCGGGTGGTGTGGAGCGTGGAGATGCACCAGCAGTTTGTCAACGCGGTCAACCAGCTGGGCATAGACAGTGAGTTGACATAATGATATGCATTTGTAGCAGCGGCGGTGACAGCGGTGGCGGAGAATAGGGAGGCAGCAGGACTCAACCCTGTCACTAGGGTTTCTGCCTCTGCGGGCCACCATATGGGTTGGTTTCTTTGGGAGCAGGAATGGTCGTTTCGGCTGAAAGGGTCAAGAAACATGGTCAGAAGGGACAAAGTGATTAAAAGCCGCGTGTTGAGGAGGGTGTCGGGCTGAGATCGACAGGAAGAGCAATTTCTCCAGGAAAGGCAAAGGACTTCCCGGCCCTTACGAGAAGGCATTATGCGTACTCCTCATGATGGCGCCACGACATATGCCAAAGGCAGCAGTCAGATTATGATTATCACGTACTGTCATCGTGATGTTGCGGACAAGTGCACATTATCGAATGAGTATTGCACAGCATTGAAAAGGGCTTTGGTTGTATTTAACTCGGCTTTATATGTGTGATGTGTCTCTACTAGCCGCAATGTTTCAGGTGCCATATCAATAGCGTGAGCCAGGTTCCGTCTAACACCCGACGATCCTTGTCCCTTCGATGATGCACGCGCAGAGGCTGTTCCCAAGAAGATCCTGGAGATTATGAACGTGGACGGGTTGACCCGCGAAAACGTGGCCAGCCACCTTCAAAAATACCGCCTCTACTTGAAACGCGTGTCGGGGGTGCAACAATCCGCCCAAAACCGCGCCGTCAAGCCCCCACCTCCGCAGCAGCCGCAGTCGCCGCCCGGTGCATCACAACCTCAGCAGCAGCAGCAGCAGCAGCCGCTGCCGGCAAGCGGCCCCAACGGAGCCGCCGCCGGTGGCGGCGGTGCCGGGCAGATGCCTAGCGGAGGTGGAGCCGCCGCCGCCTTGGCCGGGATACTAGGCACAGGCGGCCCGGGCGGGGGTGGCGGAGGTGCTTGTCCTGGGGGTGGCGCTGGCCCTCCGCCCGGTGGTGGATCAATCGGACCTGACGGCGGCCCTCCGGGGGTCGGACTAAATCCAGCAACTATAGCAGGTGCCATGACGGCGACGGCGGGTGGTTTTCCGCCGCCGCCGCCGCCGCCGCACCCGGCAGCGTTACTGGCAGCCAATCCGATGATGGCAGCAGCGGGCCTTAATCCGCTGCTTGGGCCCATGGGCGGGCTAGGGGTGGGGCCGTTGGGCCCGCTGAATCCCCTCAACAGCATGCCGATGCCGGGTATGCAGCCGCCGCTGGGTAAGGAGGACTCCAGGGATTGGCGTAATTTCGTAAATGCGATGAGAAATGAAACCAGATAATCATTCACAGAAGAAGTTGTAGGCCTAAAATGGGCCACGCGCCCGTAGGTTCCTGTGCCAGCATCATGATTGTTCATTCTGGTGCTGATTGGCGTTGCGGCTGGGAGAGGGGATTTCTATGTCCCATGGGTCGGTGGTTTATCATACCCCGCCTCCTCCCGCCTCCCCGTCCCTGAGTGATGATTCCTGCGCCCCATGCGTCCGTGGCTTCATCGCCTCCCGGTCCTAAACCAGTGCTCCCTTCGACTTCCCCGGCCCGTGCACGACTGCGTCTCCTCGCTGCGATTTTTTCGCTAGGTGCTGCGATGATGCACCCAATGATGGGCGATTCCACCACACTTATCGCTTTACACATTCGCAGCCCCGCAAGCCACTCCAACCCGCTGAAACAACTACCCTGATGCTGGCACCCACAGGACTGCTGCCGGGGCTCCCAGGTGGGGCCGGGCAGCCGGGGCTGGGGCCGCTCGGGCCCATGGGACTGCCGGGGCTAGGACCCCTCCCCAGCTTGCCAGGTGGCCTTCCACTCAACCCTATGGCCAACGGCTTGCAGCAAATGGCTGCCGCGAATTTGATGCAAGGTGGGTGCTGAGGGTCGTGGTGGGGCTGATGGAGCCCCTATTGAATCTTTGATCCGGGGAGGGGATCGTGCTAGGTGCATATGCAATATGGGCAACATTTGAATGAGGACAGTGCTGGACAGCTGGAGAGAAGGTTAATATGTATTATTTAGTTCCAGGGGGACCTATGGGTGCTATGGTGTATCGATGGGTTAGGCAAGCAGGTAAGGTGGATTTTGGAAAATGAAAGATGGTACGCAGCACCTGGGTTTGTGAACGACAGAAATGCCGCCTATTCCGGAAGTGTCTTTTGCGTCAACGCGCACAAAAGCATTTATTTAACAGCACTGTTTTCATCGCATCGGACATTCGCATCCTTCCCCCCTCGCCATCGCGTTCCCACACAGCCACGTATTGTTGGTATACAGATAACTTTAAATGAGAATCTCAAAGCAGCCTATCACCGGCTTGCCCTGAATGGGTGGGTGGTGCGGTCCTCTCGATCACGCGTTAATTTATGCATGGGGCTGTTGTTTAGGAAAGAACAAGACGACACACCCGGTGATGAACTGCCTGGGGTGGCGGTACGATGATAAACCGCGGATCCATGTGACACAAGAGCACCCTGTCTCTCGGCCGCAGCGCCCATTAGTTGAGCATCAGGACGAGCAATCAGGACGAACCCGGGCACAGGACCCGGGCATCGGACCCGGGCACAGGAGCCTATGGGCGCGTAATCCTTGCTTAAAACTCTGCAGTACCTGTTGGCGGGGGAGGAGGGCGTCTGGGTTGCCCGTGGCTGTAGCTGTACTTCCGTCGCTTACGTCGCTTGGACCCTTTGATCTGTCGTTCCTTATAGGCATGGCGGGTCTGGGGCCGCTGCCTCCGCTGTCGATGAATGGCCTCATGGGGCCACTACCAGGTGAAGTGTGGGCTCTGGGTGTTCAATTGCATGCACATCACGAAGGGCGAGAGGAGTTGACCCGTCCTATTGCTTTACGTTATAATGCGCGCCCCGGATTAACACAGTGTGGAGGCGAAGGTGGAGGGGCGGGCAGGAGAGGGGTTGCCGGAAGTTTGGGTCATTCTTGTGCCATTCCATAGACCAAACAATTTCCCAGAATAGATCAAGGACTGGAATAAAGTTTTTCCTTACTGCAATTGCCAAACAATGTCTCCTGTGATATTAAACGATATGCTCCCTATCTTGGGCAACGGCTGCCCATTCATAATACTTCGAATATAAACCTTAGGGTTAATTCCAACTTCAATTAACGCTCCTATGTTGTACTTAACTAATTAGCGGTACTACTTCTTGGTGAATTTCCTCTACTTTCTTTTTTTCCTCTACTTTCTTTGGTGCGATTCATACAAGTTAAAAAGGATTAGGAGACCGACAATTTACTCTCGCTGCAGAGTACTAATTAGGGGGGCGTAGGACAGCAGCTCTGTGAGGTGACTTTCCTGCACGTCCAAAACTCGTGGACATCTGCGGCTCGTGCATTATGCTCGTATTGGCATGTACAAGGCCCTCTTTTACTTGGTTTAATTACTTCTTTATCTTGTTTATTACTCTGTGAGTTGGTCATACCCCTGTCCGCGTTCCAAACACATACGCACATGCACCTCGTCTGTGCACATTCCCGAACACCAACTAACGGTCAAGGGGATTACCGTAACGGCAAACTATTAACTGCTAACTGTTTAATATGCTGAATTCACCTATCGTTACAAAAGACAAAACATGCGTTGCGTCGCTATATAATATGTACCCGCATCCCGTACGCGTTTTTTCCCGCAGGGGTGGGACTACCCGGGCCGCAGCAGCACCTCTTTCCCCAGCAGCCCCAGGCACTTCAACAACAACATCAGCAGCAGCAGCAGCAACAACAACTCCAACAGCAGCAAAAGGACCTCCTAACTGTGCAAAAACAGCAGCAGGCGGCGATAGGTGCCGCTGTCCCGCTGCCCCACACGCAGCAGCAGCAGCAACAGCCTGGATTGCCGCAAACTGTCACAGTGGGGACGCCGTCTCTGGCGAACCCAACGGCGGCGGCACTCCTTCACCAACACACTTGCGGTCAACACAATAACCTTTCCTGCTCGTCGCCCCACCCACATCACCATCACCATCAGCAACAGCAGCAGGTTTTGCAGTCCCAACATAGTCCCCACTTAGCTGCCAACAAACATCCTTTGGCAACGGTTGTCCTAAACGGCGTGGTAGACTCGGGTGGGCGGGGCGCCCACATGCACGTTGGGACAGGGACCCACGGCTCGGATCCCGGCGGGGGGGTTGTTGGTGTGCTAGACATTCCGCCGGACATGATTGGCGGGCTCATAGAGGATAGTTTCGGAGGGGTTCCGAGCGCTGGTGGGCAGGTGACTCCAGGGACGGGGACGGCTGTGCTTGATCCGGCCATGTTGCTTGAAGAGAGCGACAATCCGGACTTCGCAGCCGTATTCCAAGAGATGTCGTCGTACGGTGCTAGCAGCGGCAACGTTGGGGGGAGCGTCGCCGCTTCTGTCGTAATGGGCCAGGTGCTGCTGCCGCAGCCGCCGATCGTGGACGCTGTTGGCGGGTTGGGGATCACGTCGGAGACTGCTCGTGTCGACGAGGACTTTTTGAATCTTCTATTTAAGAGTTGAGAGGCGAATGGAGAGGAAGGACCGCGTCCCTCAGGTAGGGGGAAAAGGGTCGTCGCGTCGCATAAGTGTCCAGGAGAGGGTTGCGGAGCTGGTGGCCCATGCGCGGAACTCCGAGCTTCTGAGCCAATGAGAGAAGGTACCGGCCCGTATTACAATGGGCCCGACGGGCCCATTGTAGGATGGGCCCTTCTCTCCTAGGGAGTCCTTAAGCCCGGCAGTGCGGTGGCGCGGCAGAGCGGCACCACCACCACCACCGCTGCTATCGCCGCTGTTTGAGAGTTCCTTTTCCATTCCTTAGAAAGCTGGGGGTTAAAAAACGTATGTCCGTAGCAACGTTTGTTTCGCACGTATTGTGTGGCTGGGCGGAGAGGGACGGGACGGAGGCCCTGTGGTTAGGAGCAAGGGACAAGCTCCCGCCTGCGAGCTTGGTATCGACAACTAGACCTTAACCTAGTGAAGCATGAGCTGAATTCCATCTACCCAGACCACCACAGAAGCAGCAACAGTTTGGAAAATGGAATAAAGCGCCGACTTCCCTTGGCCCCCGCTTTGGCCGGCGGTGTCTGGGCCGTGCGTCATCCTCAAGCCCGCCGCCACGCTACCTAATTCCGGATCTATTGGTGCACTATCCTGACATGCTTTCCCGTGGGGCTCTCCTGTGATGCTGTCCGTAGGCGTGAGGCGTGAATTGACGTGCCATGACGTTCAGCGGGTTGAGCATCAACTGCGCCGTTTGCCCGCCTGCCCTTTGATCCGCACTCTCAACTTCAGTGAGAACGCCCGCTGCGTTACTCCCGCCGGCCGGACGGTGCTCTCAGCCGAAGCATAAGATCCGTCGTGTTTGTGGACGTGGTCGTAAGGCCGCCACTGTTGATTCCCTGCGCAACCGCAGCCCGTCGTTTTCTTATCGTTTGAAGTGTTGCTGGTTCACAGTGCGGTGCCAGCTCCGCATATTAGGTACTTTGTGGATCCACTGGAGCTGGATTTTGCTTGTCGAGTTGGCGGACGGGTGGCGCGAGTGGGAATGCGAATGCAACGGCCTTACATCATGCCGTATCAGGCCGTGCCGAGCCACGTCGTTTAGCCATATGCACGGATACACTCGATGGCGTGGCATTGGTTTGCGGAGAGCGCCAGGTCCGGAGCCGAGTCACATACAAATATCTCACATGTGCGCAGGAGTGACTAGGGCCCAATGGAAGGCCAGTTTCCCCGCTGGAGGAACCACCCGGCTCTCCCGCTGGCCTTCCCTTCTCCCCTCCCCTTTTCCGCTCTCCTCTTATTCATGAGTCTGCTGGAGCGAGGACGAACACAGGAAGATAATGGACGCGGCGGTGCTCCTTGGTGGTACATGGCTTGGACAAAATAAGCAACAATGGACAGGTTGGCTGGGGCCGGGGCTGCGGGCCCACTTGTAGAGTCTGGAGCTCTGGACCATAGTTACTGTTGGTCGAGGTCGGTTGCGAGTTTCTGTGGTGGCCCAAAGCCGATACACCACAGAATGATCTGTACCTCACTGCCGCGATCCGGCCCGGTCGTGGCTGTTTGTATGCGCACCAAGAGGGTCGCTGAGCTTCTTACCAAACCCGGCACACGTGTCAACGTGGGTGATCCAGGCCAGGTCACCAGACAGCGTCGGAGCAATAAAGGCAAAATGCGTGAATGCGCTTTTGCAGCCCGTCTCATACATTCCTGAATCACATCCATCTACTCTTTGAGGTGCGATAAAATGCAAGAGAGGTGGTGGTGGTGGTGCTGCTGCAGCTGGGGGAGGAGGTGCATCTAGTAGAAGCTGGGACTCGTCGTCCGGCTATGTTGGTATCTTGTCCCAGTTGTTGTCTTGAGCGCACTATGTTTTTAATACACATCTCACCCATGCCTCATGGGGCACTAAGAAGAGGGAGCGGGTCCCACCTGCAAAGCTTTCACCCCCGAGCTTGGCAGACGTGGCACTTGGCAGACATGATGTATGAGTGGGTGGTGCTGCGATTTGACCCATTTATAGAGAGCACCGATGTTGCTGCAGTTGCTGTGGAGAGAGGGGGGGCCCCAACCCGTTCTAACGACGCGCGCATGTCATCGCATCACGCAGTGCATCCCCATCCCTATTCCCATCCCGGTTGTGTGGAAGGGCGTAAGAGTGAAGGAAACGCGGGAAAAGCGGGGCCACCTTTTACGTTGGGCTCGGAAGGCTATGCGTTGTTTTAGTCTCCGTGGAAATTGAGAGTCCATCTCTATCGTGAAAAAGACTGGAGCATGCTGGGGGGACAGAAGCATATGCGCCCCCGAGCAGCAGGAGGACAGCAAAAGGTGGAAAGGCGTATAAGGGATTGCGGCCGGGGAAATCCAGGACTTGCGACAGGCGTGAGTGAGCGAGTGAGTGAGTGAGCGAGAGCGCGCCTCATTTCTCCTCTTGCTCAAAGACACATCAAACTCCGTGCATGGCCCTTCGAAATGCTTTTATTGTGCGCTTCAGGCGAATAAAACCAAATCAGTGCGTTGCATTCGTTGCGCCAGTTATACTTGGTTCGCCGGCGAAGACCCACCCTTTTGAGATTGGGCACTGGGCGGGCTGATGCGGCATGTGCCGAGAATCTTATGCCCCTGTTCCACGGGCTACTTGCTGAACCGGCCCTGAGCTTATATTGCCTATTTAGCGTGTGACACTCATGAGGCGCGGTGAGATGTTGAGAAGGTGCAGAAGCGTATGGAGAGCGCCGCCCCAAGGGACTCCACGGTATGGTGGCCGTCGGCAGTGGTTGCTGCGGCTCTCGCAATTTTGGATGGTGGGCACGGGCGGCGGAGCGTGCTTTGTCTTCATATCACGTTTTGTATTTTTCCTTGTCTGTGTGCCAGTGGCTTCTCATAGGACGATGTCTCCATGATGATGCAAACGCTTGCCCAGGTATGACCTGTTTCCATACGAGGCAGGTAGAGTGTCAAAAGGTATAATGATTATGATGATTGTGATGACGATGACGGTGGTGAGGTGGGTTTCTGTTGTTGGGTTATGTGTGTCCAGCACACGGCGCGTGTGGATTGGGGTTTGTTGGCAGAGAGCGAGAGAGAGAGAAGAGGACCCATCTGGGACACGATGGCGAAAAGCCGACGAAGATGGCGAGGTTGGCGGGGCGAGGTTTCTGTGGTTGGGCGCGTTGCTGGGGGCGACCGGGTGATACAAGGGTGTGGAAGGGGAATGCTTAAGCTTGGCTGGGTCTTTTTTAAAATACCCGTTCTCCTTCTTGGCTGTGGGTTACACACGTCCGCTCTGTGGCTTCAATGTGGCGGAACGGGGCGGGGTGGGTTGGAGTGGAAGAGGAGTGCTTTGGAAGAGGGGGGGGCTGGGAGGGAGCCCCGCGGTTAGGGGTGTTGTAGCCAACGCTGAGGACTATGAGGGATGGACCCAATCAGTCTCTGATCACATACTGTATTCCCAAAATTTCGGAATGATAACCGTGCTTGGTTAATCTTTGGGATTGCTAACCAAGGTCCAATCACGACTAAGACGGGGTGGGGTAATATTTTTGCCTTTTACACGGCGTGAAACGAGAGCAGGGAAGAGAGGAAGTGCTGTAACCGTGTCCGCTATGTGGTGTGCATCGAAAGTGGCGGCCGTTGTTGCGGTATGCTGGCATATCGGATATTGCCTAGGGTTCATGCCATCCAGAGCATGCCGCATATCATGCGCAAGGCCATAAACGCTGGTGATGGAATTTAGGACGCCGCAGGCCGCGGCTCCGTCTTGCCATGGATGATCATGTTGCTCGCTTCGCTCGGATGCAGGCCTTTTTCACAGACATGCCATGTGTAATTGCTGTACTAGACATGGACTTTTGGTGGTCATTGGTACCTGTTAACGGCAGAGGCCAAACGCAGCCGCCTCCCCCGTGCACCGGCCGTCAGTTGTCCCATTGGTCCAGGTGCAACGCCGGTCACGGGATGGGGCAAGGGGTGGTCAAGGGCTGTTGCTATGGCTCGGCTCGGGCAGAAGTGGGTTTGATGATGAAAGTGCTCTGCAACAGTTTGGGCTTTGGGGACTATGGCGCTTGCAAGCACTCGGGTGTCGGGTTGCTAAAAGACTCGTTTCTCGGGAAGTGGAATGGGCGCCGGTGCGCTGTTCGCGGTTACAGCGTGTGCCGGATACTCGGATTGCGGGGCGGCCATTATACCGCGTCGGCAGCGGCAACGTCCGCACGTTTCCCCTTTGGGTTCTGTGCTGCAGTTCGTAGATGAGATTGGTCCCATGGGCAGGCATGGGATTGCGCTTTTGTTTTTGGTCCGGGCGAAGATTTGCTGTGTGGTGTAATGGATTGCTTGCAGTCATGGCACAATGGCCAATCGTTATATTGCTCCACACATGTATGCAGATTTTCATTCGCTTGGCCTGCGCTCGGCGGCTCGAGGCCCACTCCTTAAACCGTAAAATGTGAATGCCAGTCTCACTACGCACTGGGGCCGCGAAGCGGGACACATGGCAAGGTATTTGCCGTACGGTGAGGGGTTCGGATGCGGTCTACCGGTAATCAATGGATGTTCTCTAAACTTGCCAGGTAAAACCCGAAGCGGTGAAGAAGATATGGCGCGAACCTCTTCATCACTGGCCCTTTTGTGGCCCTGCATGCTTTGTGTGCTAGTTAGATGTAAAAATCAAACCTATCAACTTGTACACAATGCTGCACACAAAGGACACTTACAAGTGCCACCCACAGAAATCCCCTTCACAATGACTTCAAACAACCAAGAACATAAATAAGCATAGTCCCACGTTGCCCAGCCGTTATCATAAGTATATATATATATATATATATATATATATATATATATATATATCTTAACCCGAGGCGCTCTTTCGAAGCATCTGTGACAACGTGCAACTCATGACGAGCTCTGGGACGGCATCCAACTGTACGCTGCGGGCGGGTTCGTCTTGCACGTCGCAATTAATCAGAGGACGCGATCCTAAGGAATCATACGAATGCACCATGCCTCAGTGTGTTGCTTCTTGTAAACATGTGGCAAGTGGAGTTTGGCGCAGGGGACTAAATGCACCTTAACTGGTGCATGGGAGGTAGGCCGGTGCCGATTGTTGAAAGACTGCGGCGAGGAAGCGCCGCACCTTCTTGCCCAACGACGAGCCGTCGGCAGGTTTTCAAAAGCGTTTCATGTGGGATCTACGAAGGGAGTCCGGTGTGGTTCAAGTCCATGATGACGCGGCTTCCTGGCGTCACTGCGCTCCGGCTGGCCGACAAATGATATGGTATCGCTATATGGTTATTGCTGTAAACGCTGTATTGCCGCTATCGGGATGAAAATTTACGGAAGGAATTTTTTCACAGGATTCGTAATTAGGCGAAATTCACCCAGGACTCAGCGCAAGCAACAAAGTTACGAGTAGTTGTTATGGACGGTGGAATGTACAATTTCTTCCGGGAGTGAAGCATTTTTATGACGTCTTGCTATTACCTTGATAATTTGATAGTTTTCTGGACAATGTTGGGGTGAAACTGTAGGCTTCCGCAAGCCGCAACCTCTCGTACCGGAACGAACACATGAAGTCAGGACCTCAATTACGATATTGAATATCCATAAGGAATTTATGCTGACTGCTGTTTAAATAAGACATCGGTTTCTCGGTCTTTGGACATATAGGGCGCCACGGTGCACCCACGGTCAATCAGACAAATAGAAATCAGCACATACTTAACGCGATAAATAAACTAATAACTAGTGAAAGCATATTTGTCATTCAAAGCAAACTATCCCTGTCGCAAAAGATGTCCATCCTTTGGGAAGGAAGTGTGACGTCTACAAACGCTTTGCCTTCTGACCCAAAATACTGTTGGTTGCAAGTCCGGTAGGAACACATATCCGCGGACACAGAAAATCACCCTGTTCACTGCTGTAAGCATAGCTTCGGGGTGAGACGTGTCCCAGCATTTGCTCCGAAACTACAAGGCTTGCCTTCGGGAAAGTTAAGCAGGGTTACCGAAAGTTCAGTTTACAACCCATTACGAATATCCCTTCACGAACGTGCTGTTTCCAGAAGCTGCCCCAGCACCGCTGCCACGAGGCTTCGGTACACGCACTTGCTGACTCGGGAGTACCGACGCCTGCGGTGCTTGCAGAGACTACCAAAGAAAATACCAGGTGCGTGTAACGGTTTTTGCACTCGTTCGTTGGGTCCAAGCGACAGCATTAGTAGAGGCGCGTAAAGGTATGGTTGTGGGCTGGCGCGCAAGTCCGATACGCTGCTTCTTGTTCCTTCTACTCCAGTTCTCGATACGATAATAAATGCATATGTGCATGGTTAGCTTTTTGCAAGGCGGTTCTTGTTCTGTCACCGCCCGGCAGTTGGCGCTATCTTCTGCGGCGCGTTACACCCACGCATCGACAACATTTTGACGATATATATCATTAGTTATTAAATCATCAGCATTAACCCTTGCATAGTATGCTGGTGCGCAAGAGGCCAGCTTCGTGTTGCCTCCCGTGCCTTCGCGCCCGCTTTTTAGACCGGCATTTGAAAATATACAACTTTTGAGCATTGGGTTTTGCAGCTGAGAACGGAGTTATCCGTTTTTGTGCGTTGTACAGGTGCTTCCCGTTTTTTGAGCCGTTTCCTGTGCGTCACAATGTCTCCCGCGCCGGCGAACGAGTCCGCGGTCTTCCTGTCGCCGTTCTTCGCATCTTCAGCAGCCGCTGCTCCGCTCTCTGAGCGTGACTGCAATGGGGCAATTGCCTGCCCGGCGGTTAGCAAAGCGTCAACGGCAGCTTGTGCCATGCGTCGCGGAGCTTCATTTCTTGATGCTGATGATGCTTGCCTGGCGCTCTCGGACAAGACGTCATTCCTTATTCCTGAAGACAGCTACTTGCCGGGCCAGGAAAACTTCGCGGCAGCGCCCTGCGCGCCCGCAGGTTTGCTCCGTGCTCCATATCGTTGTCCGTCGTCTGGGGCTGTGTGCCCCCTTTATTCTCCTTCCCATACCGCTTTGGTCGCTGCCAAATCCCGGCCTCGCATGGCGACGCCGTTCCTCCTTGACGCTCCAGTCTTCGGTGGAGAAGAGGAGTTCGCCGCGGCATCGGTATGCTTTGAGAAAGCCGTGCAGGCTCTGGAGATGGTAGAACGGCCGTCTGGCCTGCGCGATCAGAGCGATACCTGTCTTCCAGCCAATACGGATCACCGGCAGTCTGAATCCACCCTCAGCAGCGACAGTTGTGATGGTGGCCGGCGCCACTCAGGTGCGGAATTCGGCGAGCAGCAACAGCGAACTCCTAACCAGCTAGCCACCCGCCGCGTCAGTTCCCTGGCTCCTTCTCCGCCGGCGAGTGAGCTGGCCGGCGGCGTAGAGGACCAGTTCTTCCCAGGGCTGTCTTACGAACAAGTAGTTGTCGCTGCTGTCTCTCGTTACGGCCAGGACGGTCCGGACGCGGCCGAAAGTGCGGCACCTGATTTTTGCCAGTCGACTCAGCCGGCGCAGGAGCCGAATGCTGCAAGTGGTGCCGTCGATACTATAACCTCTTCAGTCGCGATGTTTAGGGTAAGCACTGCCGACACGGCTGCCACGACTGCATCACTGGACGGGGCAGTGCCGGCTGCACCAGCTCCAGTTGCCCGGGCCTTCCATCACAAGACGGGCGGCCCCTGCGACCATTGCGGAGCAACGGGTACGTGTGCGAGATTGATTCAACGTCAATACAAGACCTTAGTCCGTTACTTCACGATGGCGATCGATTTGGCAAGGTGCATGTTTTCTGAAGGGTCACCATGTGAATTTGCACAGCATCACGTTCGGCAAACCGTTTACAATATGCATGCGTTACCGGTACCCCGTATGTGACGTGTTAGACGGTTAAAACGTACCGAAATTACAGTGGATTGCGGCGCAGTGGTAGCTGCGCAGCTGTCATTGTTTCGTGTGTTTTACTCCTTTGGCACTTGCTGGAGAGAACCCAAATTAAGTGACCTTAGGCGACGTATTGTTCCCACTAGTGCGCCGTTTTCAGCACCTCTATTTATTTCTCTGCTTGGGTTTGTGTATTAACGCCTTCCTGCTGGAATACCCGCCCGCTCTCCTAAACCTGAATTCAGAGTCCCCGCAATGGCGCCGTGGCCCTCCCGCCAAGCCCATGCTTTGCAACGCCTGCGGAACTCGCTTCCGGCGGACCAACCAGCTCAACCCCGCAGCGGCGGTGTCGACTGCGAATAAGGCTGCTGCGGCTGCTGCGGCACCGTTTGCCAAGCGGAACGCAAGCAAGCGCGATCCGCCGTACGTGGCAACCTTGAGCTCCAAGCGTGGCCGGTACTCGATCGCGCACTGAGGCCGCGCTCCCACTGACGTGATCAGAGGCATGCGTGCCCCCATGTTTTGGTACGGCCCATGGGGCCACCGGCTTCGGGGCTACTGGACAAAGCCCAATGACCAAGGGCTTCAGGGACAATCTCGCTGGGGATAAGTCTTTGGGGAAGGGAGACGAAACAGACAGTGTGCTGTGGGCGAAAGGTGTTCCGAAGTGTGGAGGAGGAGCCATTGGAAAGGGATTTGTCAAGGTGGCTGCATTATGGCCTCGAAGCCGTCTGACAGCTACGGGCGACTGCTGTTCCGTGAGGACGCGCGCAGAGGCCATGTCGTGGAGTAGGTGGTGACGGCGGTGTCTTGAGCGATAGGTATCACCACGTGTGCGGATAGGAGCCATGTGGATCGGGAAGGAGGAGATGGTGTCCTCGCGTTGCGTCATCTTGTTCCCCGCCGTCTGGAGTCCGATGCGTTTTACTTGACAACGGCCTAGAGCCTTTGTCTCGCTTGGCTGTGCGCGCTCTATTGACGACTGGCCGGAATTTGGTGAGATGAGCACGAGAGGACGTGACGCTTGGTTGCATGCACCTATGCATGATTAGTGCACTGTACATGGAAGAAGACTTGCGAGCAGTTTTAAGTACAGTGGCGACGTACGGTACGGCATGAGATTGCGCAGAGGAAGGGACGTAATTCTAGGACGCCCTTAAGATTTCGGGTTCTTTTATATCCGCCTAACCTGAAGACTGATGTTCCAGTGCATGCTCGCCGTGGGTGCACCGATGCTCAGCGCTGGAGAGGGGGGAGACAGCGCTGGTTAGGAAGTTAGTAAGGCGCCGCGTCTTGTCAAAAGCACTTTGAAGCATGTCCTCTTGTCTATGTGTATGTCCGCTGCCGCCTACAAAAACACAAAAAGCTGTCGAGGTTGTTGCGCGCTTTGTGTTTTGTGTTTTGTCGTTTTGACTTTTTCCGCCCACGTTTGTCATGATATTGTACATAACTGTCTGGTACGATCCACTCCTGGATCCTCCTTTGGCCAGCCTGGCCAGGGCTACGAAACACTATCCCTTGGCCCCCGTCTGAAGACGCAATCCTCTTTTGCGAGTGTTGTAGCGTGTCTTATATGTGTGACGATGCAGGTGTATGCTGACCCGAGAGGTGGCGCTGTGACGGTAGTTCTGTTGCACGTGTGTGTTTTACTCTAAGAAAACACGGCGTAGACGCGTCCTACAGCGCGCGGGAGGAAGTTGTTGGCGTCTTACCATCCCGCGGGTTTCCCCGAGTGTACGAGTTGTGATGTGCGATGCGTAGCGACAGAAGCAGGCAGAGGAAAATGAGACGCGCTGTCTCGATACAAAAAATTGTTGTTTTTCATGAAGTCCACCTCTTCCATTTTGTTGCGCGGTGGAGAGTTGCAAACGCATCAGGGGTCTCATGGGAAGGTCCCGAGATTCCAGAGCGGTTCAGGTATTCAGATGTTGGTGCAAGTACATGTAGGGGTCTATGGGGGGCCGGACCCAGGATCAGTGGCATTGCCGCAGCCTCGACTTTTACCATCTTGGGAGGTTCCGGTTAGCGGCAAGCTGTCGCCGTTAGCCGGTTTCATGCAGTGGTTATGGAGAACCCACACAGACCGGCCTAGGCTTGCATGGGCACTTGTGGCCCAGTAGGCCGGCGATTCTAAACACTCTTTGAGCCTTCACTTTTCAAATTAAGCATGTTTTCAATCGGGACTCCACACTTAAAGGCGCTGACCCAGATGGTTGGGCCGCCGAAATCCTGGAAAAGAGCCGTTGCGTAGTGCTTGTTGTTGGGCACCATGCCCGCATTCGCACGTACGGTATCTGGCAGGTGGCAGTAGTTATGCACTTCTGTGCCCGTTTGTGATATTGATGATGATGGTGATGATGGGGCGAGGACTGAGAGGGTTGCGGTGGTGGTTTTTCGTATGGTAGTCATTTCCTGACTATGTCCAGACGTCAAGTAGGGCCATGATGTGGAGGGTTTGGGGATTATCGCTTGCCTCAAGACAACAATTCGGCCTTGTGACGGAGCCCGATGCTTTCTTGCCACTTTGAACGTGGCAAGGGAAGGACCAGGCGAGGCCCATGGCGCCACGTGATGTGATACGTTGCCGCTTCCAACATCTTAAGCCGCATGTGGCATTACTGCAGAAGGTCTAAAACTTTTGGTGAAGTTCTTGAGTGGGTTCGTAGGGTTCAGGGATGCCTTATTAATTATCTCTTCCGCTGGCCTTGGCTCTGGTGAGCGGCACTCAGCTGGGGCTGTGAGCGGAAGTCTAGCCACGGGCGGGCAACAGTGAGACACGTGTCCTGAGGCGCACTAATAATGTGCGATGATCACACGTAGAGCGCTTAGCACTCCAACGGCTGTTGTTGCCGCCTCGGCGGGTATCTAGATATGGGGGCGCGGTGGCATTATCTCGCGGTGGGGGCGGCTGCTCGCTAACCCGACACTCCCGTTCCTAGCATGAAACCACCCGGCCTCCCCTGGGGTCCTTAGCGCTGCTGTTTTGCGTGTTCCAAAAATAGTAGCATTAACAACACTTACGCGTACCATGCGAGAGCATCTGGATGCGCTCTCCGGTCGATTGCCGAGGAGCTTTGGCCGCAAGTGCCCGGACTAGTTACAGGGGCCTTGTGGCGAAAGCGGGATCTGGTTGAACATTAAGCCCCCTCGCGGTGATGCGCACGTAGCATTGATGAGCGCGGAATGGGCAGCAGCTGCTGCAGCAAGTCGCGGCATGGCATCTGTGAATTGCTGCGTCATGTTGTGTGGTTTCCAAAATGCGAATACGCCCTCGGGACTTTCTCTCGCTGTATGATGTTCCGCGATGGCATTCATCCCAGCTGGTTTAGACTGCTTGCGAAGATTCTGGTTTTATAAAGGTGTTGTCACGGAAGGCAGCTTTGGGGTTGACGAAACCCGATTGCTTACAAGTGGCTCGCGTGGGCGGTTGCTGCGTGAGGGTTCAGGCCTAGATTCCGCTGCGTTTGACGTCGGCCTGCATTAATGGCCGTTGCACAAATTTGTAATGCCGGAGGGGCCTACGAGGCCTCTTTGAGGAATCAATTATGTCATCCCGTCATAGTATTTTACACGGTAACCTCACGGTGTCTTGCATGTTTTCGTCAGGGAACAGGACGCCTGGTTTTCGTGAAGCATCAAACACACCCGCCACGCCCGTGCACGGCAAACAGAAATTGCATGACCAGATCAGTTGTTCGACATAACAGCTACTTCGCACTATCAAATTAGTTGTTATTTTCAAGATGCGACTTCGGCATCCTAGGTATTAGCCGTTCAGTAGGTAATCCTGTCACGGAGACTTTCTCCTTGCAATCCTGCGGCAACGGACCGAGCAAAACAAAAGGCACCTTTCTAGCCAAGTTGACTCTCTTCAATTTATGATAAGAGGTTAGAGAAAGGAGATACCTAATTATATAATTGAGGCAGGCAACACATAGGCAGCTATCACGCAGCAAACACTATGTTGTTGCAACATAAAATTGCATTGAACGCCAAGCGCGTAGTGTTAGCTTCTGGAAGTCCTCAGCGAAGAGAGTTGCTAAGCAACATTGGCATGAAGTTCGAGGTACGGCGTAGTTGAGACAGCTGTGGTGTTGTGCTCTGCGGCAGTGAGCGGATAAGGACAGGTATAACGAACGTGGAGAGGCCTAAGATTTTAAAAAAACTAAATTCTATCACTTCCAACCCTGCATGATCCGGTTCCCGCCGCCCTCAACCACCCGCAACTGGCACCTCAAGGGCCTCTCTGTCCTCTGTCCAACTGCCCCGCCTATCCGTCCCGAGATGCAGGGAGTTCTCCAGGCTCTACTATTCACCCATGCTACCGCAGTGGCAGGCCGTCCATAACAAGTAGCTGCACGCCAATGCCAGCCAAACCGTATCCTTCTCACCCAGCTACCTCAACCCTTTTGGTCTTACCTCCAGGTTCTGGTCTCTCGTTTCGATGAGAAGCTCCCTAAGGACCGCTTTCCCTCGGGAGCAGAGTACGCATTAGAGACCGCCAGGCATAAGGCGCTCGATGTTGCGGCAATGGTGGAAGAGCAGCGCCAACAGCAAGATTTAGAAGGACAGGGCCATCCCACACACATCCCCGTGGATCTCATTATTTCAGCGGACACGGTGCGTCCGACAGCGATATTCGGGAAGGCGGGCTGTTGGGCCAACCGAGGGGAGTCCGTAGCCCCGGGACAGTGGCAAGGGGAAACACGCGCGGGCCGTGTGAACACGACTGTACGCTATCTCACTTTAAGGAGAGTGATCTCACTGTGCGTTGATTTCTGGGTTTGATAACATTGCGGTACCAGAGGTTGTTCAGGAGGGGTGATGGCCACTCCATGAGGTGGGTCCATCGTTCATGCCCGGCAGTAATGCTTGCGCATCTGGATTTGGGTTTGCTCCCTCCTAGCCAACCCCCTAGCATGTTCTGAATGTCCTCTACAGCTTCTGGGAAGGTGACGCACACACACATACACACACACACACACTAAAACAGTATGTGAGGTACTCGAATGACAAAACAAAGGAGGCAGACAGCTCAGCCAGCAGGTAGGTAGCAAGCTAGGCAAAATGCTGCTCGCCGGTACAAAGAAGGTAGGCAGGCAGCTTGACCAAAAGCTAACGATGGCCACCTGCAATGGGGCCCCAAACAGTGCAGGTGGTGGAGGCGGATGGAGTGATATTGGAGAAGCCGGATGATGAGGAGCATGCATTCCAAATGATTTCCACGTGAGAGGCGGGTCACTGAGACCTTGTGAGGTTGAGATCATGCGCCTGCATTGTTGCCCTGCAGCGTGTTAGAGAGGGAGTGTGTTTCTTTGTGTGTGTGTGTGTGTGTGTATGTATGTGTGTGTGCGCGTGTGTGTGTGTGTGTGTGTGTGTGTGTGTGTGCATGGGTGCATAGGAGTGTGTGTATGGGTGCATGGGTATGTATGTGCGTGTGCGTGTGTGTGTGTGTGTGTGTGTGTGTGTGCATGGGTGCATAGGAGTGTGTGTATGGGTGCATGGGTATGTGTGTGTGTGTACACACATGTGCGCGGCTTCTAAATCGCTGTGCAGCAGGCCCTTCTTGCGGCACTTGAAGCAAGCTACGAAATAGGATAGTTGGAGGGGCAAGTGTGGCTGCATATGTGCCAATCCTTCATCGTTCCAATCACACAGTATTTACTTGGCGGCCCGAAGCGCGACTTGTACGATTACCGGTCCGATCGCGCTTCAATGCAGGTTATTTTTGGGCAATGGCCTTATTTTTGAGCTCCATCTTTAGTACCGATAATACCGTTTTCCATCGGAAACCGAAAACCGTATTTTTATAATATTGAGGTGTTGCTGCATTGCAGCGGGAGCCTTCGCCGCGACTCACCAGCTCCCACTAACAGTCCTGGCACTGACCCTGACCCTGACCCTGATATGACCTTTCATTTGCACCCCCACTTGGTCCCCCCGGCCCGCATTTTGGGCTCAGCTTAAGTGGGAGAGATCATCAGGTGCACACGGGGGTGTCGCTTGTACTTCCGGGCGTGCCAGGTACGGCATTCTGTGTGGTTCCAGCAGGATGGGGTTTTAGCCCTGAGCGCACACGGGCGAGAGGCTCTCGGGGGCCGACGGGGAGGTGGCCGGGGGCCTGTGTCGCACCTTTCTGTGCGACAGGATCCGGCAGCACAGCACTCCTGAATATCTCGTTTCCTCTTGTACTTTGACGGCCTGGTTCCTGTCGTGCTCACCCCATCGGCAGACCCCTCCACTGGCAAGCCTCCCTACGTGCGCAGCTTCTTCGTGACCACCGACGTCACCTTCGCCCATCTCTCCCCCGATACCATCCGGGCCTACGTGGCATCAGGTGGGCGAAGATGACGCTGTGTGCCCTCCCTGGTCTAAAGCCCGCTGCAGTACATGCAGTACATGCAGTTCATGCACAGCATAATACTGCTGCTTTAAGGCATCACAGCATGCCTTCATCGCTCCAACCATCCATCATCCAATGCAGGATCGTAAGCACTATGTGTGGAGTCGAAAGAAGTATTAACGAACCCGGACTCGGACTCGGTAGCACATAACAGAGGGCGTTATTCGTTATCTGTGTTTCGGTGTCCGTACATCATGCTCAGCAACATCAAGGCGCGAACTCCTCCTACAATGTGCTTTGTATCAATGTGCTTGCGTCTATCAGAATGTGGGAAAATGTCAACAGGAACTGTATGTATGAGCAAATAGAACTGCACTCATAGCGCACACGAGCGTTCCTCTTTGGGCAGCGCGATACGGGACCCGGATGGCACAGGGTGGCTGCATTTCCTGCCCCCATGCCCCTCGTGGGTGGGCATTGGGGCAGGCGTGCCGCGTTCACGGAAGACCCATATGGAAGGCAACCCGAACCCCAGTTGTCACCCGCGTTGGGTTTTGACCTTTCCTCCCGCCGCTGCAGGGCATCCCTTTGGTAAGGCTGGGGCGTACGGCATCCAGGGCCCCGCCGGATCCTTCGTTGTGGGCCTGAAGGGCTGTTTCTACAACGTGGTGGGCTTTCCACTGCACCGGTGAGGAAATGGATCCTTCGGCTGGTCAAATCTTAGCAAGGAAGCGAGTTAATGGAGCGAGCTTAATGAGGGACGCGCGTGCTTACGGAATGCAGTTGTCAGGAACGTGTGGGTTATATCGCCCTTCCTGTTCCCGGCCCTAAAGATCTTATCCGGATGGGAAGTGCGCGACGCAGCACGCTGTGGGAAGTAACTGCAGAGTTATCTCTCAACGTTGCAAAGTGCGCACAGCTCGCATAACCGTGTTTGTGTGTATATATATGTATGTCTCAATGTCTACACATGCGCGCGCGCGTGTGTGTGTGTGTGTGTGTCTCTCTGTGCCCGGGGACGCGCACAAGACTTGCGCCATGCTGCCATGGAGCGACGGCGGGTTCGCCATCGCGTGTACGTGTCCCCTCCCTTTTGCACGAATTTCTTTCCCCCGGACTCTCTCCGTTTTCAGCCAACGCACCACTTGTCCATTCATGCCATCTTTGTCACACTTTATGCGGCCCTTTCCGGACAGGTTCTGTGCGGAGGTGTTGGCGCTGATTGAGGAGGGCCGCTTGAAGCTCTAGGTCACTCTCAGTACCTAGACGGGCATCAGAAAAACACGAGGGCCTCTGTTGGCAAAATCTTAGCTCTCGTCGGGCAGGGCCTGTTTAGCTGTGCTTCCAGCCTCTCGGTACCCAGCCAGGTAAATCCTACCTCAGGACCCCCTTATCCGCTTCTTCATAACTCCGCGACCCAATGCCGCAAACTGGAACGAAATGAAAAACCTATTCTTGATTCTTGCGATGCCCTCAGATGCTGTTGTGGAACTCTGAACGTTTGAACCACCTCTCACTCTCTGGTGCTGCCATTGTACATTGTACATGTCGATACGGATGAGAAGAGGTCCTGTCAAGTTGTTGTTGTTGTTGTTATGGTAGTGGTGAGGTAGCGGTGATGGCCCTGGTTGAGCTGCTGTAGCTGTTGCAGATGTGGGGTCTCATGTGGACAGGGCTCTTAACATTGACCATTTTACGGCCCCGTTCCAAACGTGGGTTGGATGTGAGAGGTCGTACACTGGTAAATCTACACAGCGAAGAAATAAACAGACTTAATAAATGATGTATGGCGCACGCATTCAAGTTATTGCTTGTGGTCAGAAAACACTTGCTGTGTGGAAGTGAGCAGCTGAACGAACACCCACCCACTACATTACCCAACATACCTCTGTTACAAATAGCTGCAGACCGGACGGCAGCCGTCTGGCCGTCCGGCTCTATGGTGTGTGTGTGTGTGTGTGTATATTCCCCCATGATATGCGAGGCCTGACGGACAGACAGGTGGAGATATCCGTCTGCAGGGTTGGGATACGAACATGGGACACTTGACGAGCCGCCATCAGAGCGGCCGCTACCTTCGCCTTTTCAAAGCCACAATCCGCGATCGCCCCTCGCCCGACGGTTCCTCTCCCCTTCATCCGCCCCGGACAACCAGCTCAGCTTCTGCTATGCGCAACGTAGCCAACTCCTTGCGCCGTGGCCTACACATGACGACCATTAATCAAACCGCGCGCATAATCCTGTTCCTCTGCCTCACCAGTACGCGAGGGCTCCTGTCTCCCTCATGTGATCTAATCACTATTCCTCGTCAGTTGCTTCTTTATCAGTGCCCGCCCCCCAGTGAGTTCTAAAAACCCTTTCGGTGGTCCTGTTCGATTTTCGACACCGCCCAACCTTATTTAGTTGCCCAAAGTTCTCCGCCACTGGCCAGAGCAGCCAGAAACTCCTCCGCAGCTGCCCGGGCAGTGCTGGGAGTTGCTGCTGCTGCTGCTGCCGTTGTCCCCCTCGCGACCCCTGTGCTACGCCCACCACGCCCACCACCACCACCACCGCCGCCGCCATGGGTCCCGTGCGGCTTTGCCTTAGCGCCCTTGCCGGCCGCCAATGTTTCCGAGTCACCCTTCACCAACGTGCCCCGTTGGCTCTCCGCTTGCTGCTGCGGCTGCTCCTCCTCCTCCTCCTCCTTGCCCGTATCTTGCGCTGTCACCTTCCCCGCTTTTGTTTCCCCCTCCTTCTCGTCCTCCTCAATGTCATCAGTACCACCACCCTCTTGCGGCTGCTCCCGGACCGGCCGTCGCTCAGGTCCGTCGTCATTCGTCGTCCCCGGCTGCTGCCGGGCCCTCTTGCCCTTTCCCCGATCCTGGCCGCCTCGCTTCGCATCTGCAAGCTGCAAGAAGGATGGACCGGAAGGAAGGCGAAGAAGAGGACCGGGTGGATGGACATTGTGCACCAGGTCCTGGAAATGGAAGCATCTTGGAATTCCTGGCTAATTTGCTTTCCATGCTGGGTTGATCGTAAAGGAATTTTTAGCTTCTCGCATGTTCCCGCAGCCATTCAATGCCCGTATCCGATATTCGTCCTTATCAACCGTACCTGCGCCGCTCGCTTCAGATCCCGCCGTTGCTGCTCCGTAAGATCCGGAATGGCTGCATCAATAAAGCGCGACGCTGCTGCCACGTCCAAACTGAATACCGGTCGCGATGCGCGCCGCTCCGCATCACTTACAGCACGCATGACCTTCTTATCGTATTGTCGTATCCGGTCGAGCTCCTGACGGCCCACGGTGGCGCCGGCGGCAGCAGTGACGGGAGTGAACGGGTCGCGGCCTTGGGCCCTAATCGTGTTAGGTGCCAGGCGGGTTCGGGAGAAGATGGTGGGAAGGGTCGTTAGAATAAACGAACCTAAGGAAACGGATAGACGGAGGCCTGCAGATAGCTACAGGAACGTATCGCAATAATACTGGTAAGAGGGCCTCTGTGCATGGGGGCCGGGGCTTTAACAACAGGCGGCCCACAGCCAGAAAAAGCGCCATTATGTTCCCTACCTTAGGTTGGCCTTTTTTTCCAGTCGAATACGGCCTTAAAATTCTAAATTTAATCCCCGTTTGCCACAGTTCACGCCATCACGGGTCCAGTTATAGATCCCCCCTTCCCCGCACCCCACCTTATGTATACGTGGTGGAGAGCGTTGACCGCCTTAGCAATGCACATACACAGGCGCGCCCGCTCCAGGGGCTCCGGAATGGCGGCTAGGTCACCGGGAGTGGGCGCCTGCGCCGCCGCAGCCTGCAGTGCCTTTTGTAGCTCCGTCACTAGGCCCTGAAACTGCTCCAGCTGACTTTGAACGTCTTCTGGGAGCTCCAAAGAGGCAACTAAGGGGTCTAATGGTTTAAGGGTAGTTGCTCCTGCAGCGCCGGTGTTGCCCGTCGGGGCAACGCCGGCGGCCGTTGAGGACATCAGAAGGGTTCGTCCCGGGTGGATACCTTAACGTTCTTTAATGGATTGCAGAACTTATTATGATGGTGAAATGTACGGAATTCAATGAGTATTCTACATTAACGGCCGAGCGAGCATACAATTTAATTCAGCGTTAGCCGTCACGGTGGCCTGTATCATGAAGTTGCACTATTGACACCCTTGTATGACGATAAGATACAAAGGAAGTATAATCAACGTCAGACACTATGGGAGATCCAGAAACCTGACCTGAAAGTCGGTAATGACAAAGATGCACGACAAATGCATCATTATGCCCTAACCATATTTCAACGAATGTACGTAAGATGTGCATACATGACACCAATCAGATCAGCGAATTTCAAGATGTGTAGGTAGAGGCTTTAGACTACGAGGAAAAATTCCTTCTGCGCTTGCAAGTCCGAGCTTGCCCTTCTTACGCGTTACAACAAATTATCATTTTACTTTAACGCCATGGTAAAGTGTCATACACAGCTCATGTTGGCGGCGTGTCGGGCATTTTCGCCACAAGCTGTACAGCTCACCGGCGAGGCCTCGATCGCTTGGTGTGCATTTTGGCAGCAACGTGGCACGCACTACATCTGTTCCCATAGTTCTGATTCAGTTTCGTCCTCAGACAGCGGTCCATGTACGAGTTCCAGCGCCAATTGTGCATGGAGAGCCGTGAATCAATACCCCGTTCAGCCACGGTCTATATCCACTGCGGAGGGCAGCGGGTCGACGGTAAGCCTAGCCAGTCCTCCTCAGCGAGCGCCCGTGGGTTCCTGTGGGCGCGTGCGTTGTGTTCGAACGCAATCAGCAAGCGGGGTCGGATCACAGCTTCCCATCAAATCTTGGAACAAACCCTGAATGATGCCATTGCTCCGCCTATCTTCTAACATGTTGGTCTGCTTTAATAGCTGCCGCCCTCTTACCCCTTCCCTATGTTCGTCTACCCGCCTGCACAGACGTCCCAGCCTCCCGCCACCGTAACTGCTGGGATGATGTCCCTGCGGCACCTGCGGCACCTTCACGTTATCCCAGCAGTAATTGGCGGTATCCGGGCACTCCATGTCGGATCGGCATGCGCGGCACCTGCGGCCGCCAATGGTGAAAACCCCGATGGCGCCGGCGCAAGAAGCGGCGGCAGTGGCGGTAGCGGCGGCGGCAGTGACACATCTGGCTCGGCTCCAACTACGACGACGAGCTCTGCCCCGGTGCAGAACCCGCTTCAGGCGGCCTTGGCAGCGGCATCTGGGTCACGGCCTCTAGAGCAGCTGGGACAGGCGGTCGGTGCGACTAAGGGACGGCGGCGACAGAAGCGCACGTGGATGTGGTGGGTGATCGTGATGAGGATGACTCTCTCACCTGCGGTGCCTCCTGTACTGCTGTGTACGGCCCCCTTGCTTCCCGATGTAGCACGCGCTGTCGTCCCAAATGGATGTCAAATTATCTCACCTCCATTTGATTCGGGTGTTCATCGTCCTGAGTCCATTCTGCTACGAATTCTACCCATCTGAATCTTGTAACCTTCCCGACCTCTTTCCTTTTTCTCTCCGTTGGGGTCGCCCACATGAACAGCGCGGCTTCGGCCGCTAACATTTGTGTCTGGGAATTCAACCTGGATGGGATTGCAAGGGGCTGCCGCGTTCAACTGGAAAGTTTATCCCCCTTTTTCGGGCCCACCTTGTACTAGGGGTATATCTGTACCTATGTATCTATGTATTACATGTATAAATATTTTCCGGCTTTCGTATCCTGTGCTGTGTGCGTGCGAATATATTATATTATATTTCAAATGCTCAACGCTGTGCTTGTGGTACCTCATGACAAAGTGTTAGCCGCGGCTCGGCGTATGACATTCCCGCGGTGATGCATGAAGGTATGATGAGGACGACGAACGAGAGGAGCGGCGGCAAGAGCGGGCACGGGAGCAGTACCACAACGTCGGCACGGCCTATATGAGCAACATCACGCAGAGTGTCAAAAAGATGAACCGCATCGTGCGACTGGTGAGGGGGGGGTGCGGGCGAGGCGCGGAAAGGGTGAGGGACGGGTGCGCTTTGGATTTTGGCCGGATGAGATGACGTTGATATAAAATGCATGCAGAGGGCTGTGGAGGGTGCGCACCTGAAATCTATCTGCGGTTTCTTTTATAAGAGCTTTGGTATTTTAGCGCTTTCGGGCCGTGGATGGGGTCTGTTATTCGGACATCCGCTTATCGTCATTCCGTCGGGTTGCGGCACCATGCAACACACGCATGCATGTACCCAGGCAATCTCAGTGACAGTGTTCTTCATGGCTCAATATGGAAAAGATGACACACTTACGAGTTATTGCGTCCGTAAGTCTGTAAGGTCTGTAAAGTCTGTAAGAAATCACCGTCATATTCACCGCTGCCGCCCCTGTTGCTGCGTCCCCCGGTCCCCTCAGGTCCGAGGGCTATCATACGCCGACGCTGTGGCGCAATGCGAAATGGTGCCACACAAGGCAGCAAGATTTGTTCGGCAGGTTCGGACCTTGATGGTGACATTGGAATTCTCGAAGGGAGAAATTATCCGGTTGTTGGAGTCTCGTTTTGTTAGTAGTGTAGAGATCCGTGGGGAGGAAATTTGAAGGTTGCCCCGCTGCTGCCGGGTGCCTGGGAGTTGATGGAGAGGGGATTGGGAGAAGCCGAGGAAGCTCTGCCACGGAGATAAAGGAGCTGAGAAAGAGAAAAAGAAAGAAAGCAAACGGTTGGGTTTGGAAATAGCATGCGGTGGTCATGGCTTGCCTTCTGATATGCGGCGGAGGTTGTCAAATAGCTGTGGCTGTCGACCTGCTGCCGAAGTGGCTCCATACAAGGAATAGGTTTGGCTTCTCCTGAGTGACCTTGTGCGGCAGCCACAAAAACATCGTGCTCTTTTAGGGTGAAACAATGTCAAGAAACGATAGGAAGTGAGAAACCAACGGCTGTGCCTCCTATGTGGGTATGCGGTGCGGGTCGGTCTGCTCTCCTTCAGATACTGTTGCGGTCGCTGGATGGATGGCTCCCCTCTCCCCATCTTACCCCGTCTTATCGGATGTGCACCTGGCATATTCCTCTTTCCGCTTCTCGTCCATGTAGCACCACCAGCATCATACGTTCTTCCTGTTGCGCGAGTTTTTTTGGACATCCTGAGTGTTCACTACAAAATTATCTTACTGAGATATCGTTCCGCTTCAGGCGTTGGAGGCAGCGTACCAGGACGCTACTCAGGCGGTGGGGCTGGACGGGGAGCGCTTGGTCGTGGGTGAGTGGTTGGTTCAGAAGTGCGGAGCCGGCGTCGTAAGAGATATCTTTTGGCAAGTTTGGGGAGCAGAAAGGGATTCCTGCGGTATCGGCGTGGGAGCTAGCTAGTGGCTCAATAACTCCACGCAAGAGCTTGGAATTAAGCCGATGTGTATGGAGAGTTCCCCACCTCAGTTTCTTTGCGCGGTCTTTGCGGTGTCGCATAAGATAAAACAGCGAGGAGCCGAGAGTGCCGGGAGTGCTGCTCCTATCATGTATTGCTGAAACGCACGCTTTATACAAATATATGCGATTTTGCTCGGATTTGTCAAGGGTTGTACTTGAATGGTTTTATTAATCTACATTCCTTGTTATATGATGTGCTGCGCCTGATTACATGTGATTAAAATATAATTGTGTCCCTGTCCTGCACCTCAAACGTCGCTTTCGCCTCCGATGCCCAAATCGCCTTCACACGCCGTCTACATACACAGGTATCATCTATGCAACTCGGGGTCGAGTTGAGAAGGCCATGCAACGGATGGGCCGCGGGAGGACTGGTCGCATGTTCACACGCACCAGTCACCTGCGGGTAAGTCATAAGTGAAGGAGAGGAGGGAGAGAGAGGATGTGAATCTAGGAGACAGTGGAATGGCGGGTGTTCGGAAGGCAACGGGCATGTGGATTGGATGGGTTATGCATGGGAAGGTTTCGTCACTAATATTTCCTTGCCAAGTATGTGGTTACAGCAGGTTGCATATGCACCTTCACGTGCTCCAAGGTTCCTTCCTGGTCGGCCACTTCATCTTTCCCCCAATCCCTTCCCATTCGCGACCGCCTCCCCACTCCGACGACTTCAGGTTGTTCTTCGCGAGTCGCGGCAACGATCCCCCGTCTTTCAGATGCGGCAGGTAGCACCCCTCATGAGCGTCATGACCGGGGCCACCGCCCCTGTCGCTGCTTGGCTGGCACGCGGCTCGCGGGCAGGGGGAGTACGGCCAGTAACGAGACAGAACCGCTTCGCATACCAAGTGGAGGTATAGGTGGCATAACTGCAACGGCAATCAGGTTTCATTCTGCTGATAGGTTGGGTTGGCGTATCAATGACGGGTTGTTGGAAGGGACAGTGGAAGGTACACGTCACGTGTCGGAATGGGGGCGGGCTGTGTGTACACAGATATTTTAATTCGTTTAATTGGCGAAATGCACAAGATTAAATCATTACCGAATCTATTTCGTGCTGCTGATGTAGGTTAGTGCTTGTTATGTTGTGTGTGATGTGCGTTGTTACATGGGGTATGACGAGATGTACGGGGGGTGACAAAGACCCAACGCCATTTCAGCACGGTGGGAGTTTCGTATTAACCATATCACCGCGTGGACCGGATTCCAGGATTGCATACTTTGTTACACTCCCGAAAGGTTCCACATCAACCTGAATGACGCGCTGCAGTCCTTTCGAGGTTAGCTCACCATGACCTCAGCGCTCTTGGGACTTCGACCCGCCGCTAAGCAAATCCCTTCGTTTGAGAGAGACGAACACATTGACTGAAAAACGATTTAAGTGAACTTCTCAACATTTAAGACTGTCTCAAAGATTCGCCGATGGTTTAAACCTATGCAAATGTTGGGTGGACGATAGGTAAAGAGCTACTCTAATTGTGTGCAAAGGGGTTTGCTGCTTAGTTGAAAGAAAGCATAAGAAAAATCGATCATGAAAAAAGAAAGGGGGAACGGCATCGGCAGGAAAAGAAGTGTGTGTATTCTCCTATCTACGTTTCTCATGGAACATATGGCGTCAGGCAGGGGTCGGTCAGCCGCTCCCCTGAAACTTTCCAGCGGCACGTCCACCGACCAGAGGCGATCCGAGGCTTCGGTGGTCTTTCGTGGAGGTGCTGCTACTTCGATCCTGGCTAATAACCGAGCCATGGCAAAGGATTTAAACAGCCCTCCCCCAGCTGTGACTAACGAACAAAA
Source organism: Volvox reticuliferus (assembly GCA_019650235.1). Taxonomy (NCBI): domain Eukaryota; kingdom Viridiplantae; phylum Chlorophyta; class Chlorophyceae; order Chlamydomonadales; family Volvocaceae; genus Volvox; species Volvox reticuliferus. The sequence goes on along the minus strand of BNCP01000012.1, from coordinate 1,033,374 downwards.
AAATGTCCTGAAGCTCCAAGCAGCTGTCGCCCTTCCCCGCATTCTGGCTGCTGGAATAAATGTCACCAAGATAAGATGACTATGTCCGAAAAAAGATCAGGCAGCTCGACGGATTCATTAATATGCGGTGCACATGAACGTGTGGAAGATATCGTTGCCTATACAAGCTTTCCATCAGGACGCAGCGCAACAGTATAACTCGCATAACTCACAGTTACTTCAATACATCAACAGTCACCAACAACAGCGGCGGCGGTTGTCGTCACCGCCGTTTTAGAGCTCTTTACTCATGCCGGGACGTAAGCCTTGTGTATCTGTCCCACAACATTCAACAACTGAATGGTTTCATCGGCGCCGACCGTCAAACTGAAGTCTGCAGCCGCCAACGCCTCCAGTGCCTCCGCGAGCTTCAGACCCGGCGTGGAACGGTCGGACAAGAGCTCCGTCTGTTGGGTGGGGATTGATGAGAGCATGGCGCCTCCCTAACACGCTAAGACGACGTCCTACACGCTAATACACAACTGACAAAAAAATATATATATATATATGTAACGATGTACGGCGTCCGTCCGAGTGAAATGTGCACGGTGTGAGCCTATCACCTGAAATGATGCACATCATGTCCTCTCTCTCATCACACACACACACACACACACTCACCCGCCCCACCCACCTGCAGTTGTTGAAGCACCTGTTGTGCAGCGAAGCCCTCCGCCACAATATCGATGACTCGCTGCTGAAGTCCCGCAAACGCTCCTGGGGCCTTACACGAAGCAGCAAGGCCGGAGATCACGTCCGGGGGCACCCGCCCCGACACGTCGAACAGCGTGGCCCTGCAGCAGCTCAATCAGCCGGGATCAAGCGAGCAGATCAAGGAATAGGAGGTGGGCAGCCCCGGAAAGACATGGACACGCGGGTCCCAGCGCGAGCAAGAGTGAAAGCGGGGAGGAACCGGCGGGTTTTCTGGAGGAATCCACGCGAGGTATTGACACGCATTTTGCAGCATAGGAAAGCCCTGAGGCCCCGAAAGAATCCCTCCTCCCCCCCCCACAACTTTATATTCCTATACACGCGCCCACATTATCCATCCTTCTCACTTGTCCACCACCCCTCCTTTCAGCCGGGCGACGCTCTGCAACGTGGTGATGGCTCTCCGCAGGTCGCCACCATGAACTGCTGACAAGGTCTCGAGTGCTCCCGGACACAAAGTCACGCCCTCTTTTTCACAGATGTGCTCAATTCGGCCTAGGGGACGATGCGCGCAGCACAGCACAGCACAGCAGCGGAAGCATCATGTTTTTATGCGGTATCGTATTAGCAGCGGCCAAGCGAGAGCGAGTGCGCAGTGATGGTAGACATCCTATTCGCAGCGGAGGACTACCTGAGCTTCCGAAACGGAAACACGAGGCCGCGCATCGGACTCCTACTTACTCCTTACTTCCGACCCACCTGCCATGACAACTGGCTGCAGCGGTTTGAATCGGAACTTGGCGCACCGTGACGCAAGCGGCTCAATAATCCGCGACACGTAGTTGCAAATGAAGACAAAGCGAGTCACCCGGCTGTACGTCTCCATGGTACGGCGGAGCGCATTTTGCGCATCCTAAGAAGTGGGCACGGCCACAAGGACCGGGACGCTTGAACGTATTGCGGAGAAGGCGAGCGGCCGGCAACTATTAGAAGCAATTAGGACACGGAAAGCACAAACGATCCAGGGTAAATCAAAAGGGAAAATATGCATTGGGGATAAGCAGATAGCATCTGGATGGTGAGTTACTTACCTGTGTCATGGAATCGGCCTCATCCAAAATGAGTAGCTTGTATGGCGGGCACGGATAGCCGGGTACCGGGGCACCAACCGCCGCCGCAGCAAATGACTTGACCTTTTCGCGAACCACGTGAATGCCTCGCTCGTCGGAAGCGTTCAACTCCATGACGCGTGTCTTTATCAGCTCGGGACTGTGACACAGTCCAAGGAGAAACACCGTTGAGTGAGAAACGTAGACACAAGGCATATATGTATTTGGATATGGATTGCCTTTTCGACGATTTGATTGGCGCAATGACTAAGAAAGAGGAGATTAAGAGAAATGCGCCTCTTAACTAGGATGCGAAATCGGGATGTGGGTTGCCGTCCAAACAACTCTGTCTGTCGGTTGTGCTTTTGATCAGCTCACCCGTAAAGCTGACGTGCGATAGCCAAGGCTGTGGACGTTTTGCCAGTTCCCGGGGGACCGTAGAACAGGAGGTGTGGCAGCTGGGGTACAACAAGGAAAAGAGGGGTGAAGACTGTTCGAAAGTCAATCACGCCAAGATGAAAACTTCAGGAAACATATTCCCACTCCACTTGATCGTGTTAAGTACCAATTCATCCATCCATGCAGAGACCTACGTTCGCTGTCTCCAATGCGCGCGTCAAGGTGTTCACGACCTCTTCCTGGAACGCCACCTCCTTAACATTCTTTGGTCGGCTGCATAAACACGGACATAGATGTGAGTTTTCAAACCATGCTTTGTCCGTGTTCACAACCAACTCACTATTTTTCAACCCAAGGTTGAGTGCTCATCTCCACGACTTGCTTAAGTGACCAAGTGTTTTAACTTCAGCAAGAAGAATCAAATAACATTGATCGCAAAAAAATCAAGTGCGGAATAGGCTGGAAGAAATTGAATGTTAACGCGCCGATGGGCTGTACGAAGAGGCGACACGCGCGTTTCGAGACGTTAAACCGTGAATGCGGTACGGGTTCCTGTATCGTCAATGAACACATTTCTGTAATGAGCGAGACCGCAGGGCTGCGTCTAAGGTAATAAGCATCCTCCGAAGATAAACACTTAAAGCCCCACAACCATCTGCAACCTGGCGTTTGCTTGCATTCCAGTACAGTGGGCTTAAGGCTGGGTGCATGGGAACCCCGCGAAGAGCTAGTTGATCCTGCCACACTGCCTTCAACCATTGAGGTCTTAGCCCTTGATGTTTTGGGGATGATCACGACATCAACTGTCAACAATTGTACTGCGACTGTGTACGGCCAGTCCTCCTGTTGAGATGCTTTACATATCTTGTGCCTTAATGAAAGTCATACTTTTGGTGGCTGCTTACGCCAGACAAGTTGTTCCTGAAATTTTTAATCAAGCCTCGCATCATTATTTTTGTATACTTCCTGGAACGTCAGACACATTAAATCAGTCCTTTTATAGCAGTGGTTCAGCCATTAATTTTTAGGCTAATTACTGCAGCGGGAGCAGTGGTCAAGCATGGCGGCTTTCGTGCCTGTGAACCCGAAGCCGTTTCTGCAAGACCTCACGGGAAAGCAAGTTATTGTGAAGCTTAAATGGGGCATGGAGTACAAAGGTTACCTCGTCTCTACGGATACCTATATGAACCTCCAATTGGCAAGCACAGAGGAGTACATTGACGGGCAATTCACCGGACAGCTCGGTGAAGTGTTAATCCGTTGCAACAATGTCCTTTATTTGCGAGGAGTTCCTGAGGACGAGGACGTACCGATGGCATAGCGGCTAGGTGATCGTGGCAGTAAAGTATTGTGAGTTTGGGGTTTGGACTCCCTATCACATTCTGTCGGAAGGCCTGGTTAAATTGTGATGAGGGGCGCGCATTATATGTGCGGATTGCCATCGGGAGGTCATCGGACCGTGTTTTACGGGGGTTCGTGCTTGCCAGCCCTGTATGTGTTGATCGAATGGACGAGCACATAGACGGATGGAAGGGAACAAGGCCCCTTGGGCGTCATGGAGCTGAAGGCAGGCAGTTGTAACTATTTGACCTTCCTGGCCTAAGCTACCGCTGTTAACTTCATTTCAGCCTGAGCTCCTAGGATGGCTCCACGCACGTAGGTAGCAGCGTACGGTACAGCGCACGGGTTCCTTATACCTTCTATCAGCAACGCACCAGTGGGATTCCGTATGTATGTCATTTCGCTGTTTCCCAATCTACCCTACGACGGACCTCGTCATAAATCGTATGGCACTATCTTGCTCTATACGCGATATATATGTTTTATTACGGCGGGATATCGCCAACACAGATGCACGTCTAAAAGATCATCTCGGAAACTTAGTCATCCAAAGATAAAGCGAGGACAAGACCTGTTCCGATCCGTCCATTCGACGCAAGGGCTTACATTCTGGCGCAAGTTCAGCTAAGCCTATTTTTTGTTGCAGATAACATCAATCGGCGGGCCCTGTCTAGAGATCATGATCCTGCGCTGATTTGTGAGCAACTGCCGTCGTGCACCCACATCCGATCAATCGCCGTATTACAACAGACCCGACTACTCCTTCCTTGCCATATAGGTCCACTATGTGCTTTCGCCTTTGATTAGTATATGTCAAGAGCCCTCAACCCTTCTGTGATTGCACATCGATTTGACATCCGCCAGCATCATAGCAGACAACATCTCGTGCTTCACCACACAATAAGCTTACATACGGATCCCTGACAATACGGATCTTGAATCCGGTAATTACCCGTCAAAGGCCACGTCCGTTGATTGGTCCATTCATCCAGCAACAGTCCACCTGCCTTCCCCGACTTGGCCACGGTACTCACAATTACGATGGCCGGCCTGCAGCATCTCGTGCCTCGGTCGTGATCCCGGTGTGCGCTGTCAACCGTCATTCTCTCCTTTGCACCCCATCCCATCCCCACCCTACCTTTTGCCATTGCTAAGATTAGCTATGCCAAAGGGCCAGTGGGGCTTATGTGCATATGCTGATTTGTATTCCATTCTCCATCATACCTATATATCTGATATGTACAAAGCACATCACGCCCTGCGGATTAATGTTCAGTTCATGCGAATTAATCTGAATTATATTTATCTGTAGAAACTCTATTCATGGATGATACGCAACACTCGTCCATCGGTTATTGGCCATTTTACATTCTTCTTCTTCTTCTTCTTATTATTATTATTTGTTTTCCCCTTTGCGTATTTTGCAACACACAACGGTATGGCTCCAGCCACCTTCAACGTCCTCCACCACCAACTCCCCGGACAGCGCACCGCCCCACAGCCCACGACGGACCCCGTGCTCGTACATACTCACGGCCCCGCCGATGACTCCGCCGCCTGAATGATGATGGCCGGCATCGACATCACCCCCGCCGCAATAGCAGATCACATTCCCCCCGAGCCCGCTGATGACACTACCTCCCTCAGCAACCGCCGTGGCTTGTTGCTGTGACCGGCGGACGCTCTGCACCAATCCTCCCACCTCCGCTGCACCCGTCCCGGCACGTGCAGCCTGCCAGACGCAGCCCCCTCCTAATCCACATGCATCTCCGATTGTCCCGACACTCGTCTGTACGCTCATTTGAAATTTGTCGATATCATCATCCTGATGTGCCGCCCCCAGGTCGTCACCCCCCTCATCTCCCTCCAGCACGGAGGACCCAGAGAGCACCAGGAAAGAGGTAACATCGCCATCACTCGCGCAGGAACGGCACACGGGAACATGGAGTGATGGCGGGTGGGGGCCAGCGGGGAGCAGTAGCCGGGGTATTTGTTGGCGCGTAACACCGAATGTACTGTCGCTGTCGTACACCGCGCGTGGGAGGCCCAACTGACCCCGGGTATTGCTTCCCCAACCGTACAGCCGTCCGCCTGCGGCTAGCGCGAGGCTGTGCCGACCACCACAGCTGATCTGTTGGCAGGACCGGTGGGACATGAATGGTCGGGGGGACGTCGCAAGTCTGTTTCGAAGTACATAACTGAGACATGAAGCGTTTGAAAACCTATTTGCTCACAGGTAGGGAAAGGGAGCGTAGATAGATAGTACGGAATGAAGTACGGCAGGACATAGCTAACATCCAACAAAGACCTAAACCCCTTTATACGGCAACTCAAGGTATCGCCACTTGCACCATGAAAGAGCCGCACAACTCCCTTCATCAGCATGACGAATTCACCCTGATGGGAGCTCCCAACTATCCATTTGCAGTTAGCAACTCCCAACGAACCACCCAATTGTAGGGGCTTCCATCGTTCCCCATATCAAAATAGCATATGCTCACCATACCCCGACCATCACTCACCTTTATGACGTCCTCCTCGTCCTCCTCGTCCTCTTCTTCTTCCTCGGAAAGCTCTTCCCGCAAGTCCACCATTCCTCCGGCAAGTTTCGAACGCGGTGCCGCTGCACTGCCGACCTTGTAACAATCGTTGTCATATGCATACTGGCCATCAGTCGCAATCCCGCCGCCATCATCATCATCATCATCATGAACCTCGCCGGTGCCATCACCATCATTGCCACCGCCATCACCGCCGCAGCGACCAGCGCCGGGGTCCCATCTCCTCTTCCTCCCGCGGTCGCCGACGGACCTTTGACGCTCCCACTCGGCTCTTGGCTCTGTAGTCCCACCCGGCCCCACGGTGAAGCCGCCATGGGCGATGGTTATCTTGGCTTCGCCGCAAATCGTGGCCCGCTTTGACGGTGGCCGATGACGGGGTAGAGGAACCAGCTGCGGCTCCGAGAGGAAGCTCAACAACGCAGAGGCCGATCCGCCATCGTCGTCAACACCAACACCAACGCCAACGCCAAAACCAGCGGCAGCAGCAGCAGCAGCAGCAGCATGGCTGCAGTCTCCTTCCCCGTTCGCTCCCACAGCTCTATCAGCTCCACGTCGCACTGCAGGCGGTGGGTCTAAGACCTCTGGTTCGGACCCAGGGCCGCACTGCCCCGCGTCGTTCCAGCCCCAGGCGATTACCTGCCCCGCCTCTGTGACACACACAGGAAAACAGGGGCTCGTAATCCAGGAAATCGAGGGGGGCTGGCGTTGGAATGCACCCTCCCCCGCAGTGCAATCGAATGGGTTAATTAAAGGACCGAACCAGGCCCAGGAGAGCTGCGGAGTAGAAGGCGTATCCGTATGCGCATGTATATGTATGTGTGTGTTTGTGTGTGCCCGCGGGGCAGAGGAAGGATGAGGGGAAACGGAAGGGAACGGAAAAAGCTTAAACATGGGTACCAGAAGAAAAGGGGGGGGGGTAGAAAGGAGACAAGAGCGCCAGACGCTTGGGCGCGTGGACGCTTCGACCGAGCTCGTCAGTCCCAAGGCCACTGGGAGGGCCCATATCCAGGGAAGGCGGAAGGACTACATCATCCGAAACCCTCGGCCTATATCCATAATCCGCCTTGACGTAGATCCGCCTAAGAGCCCAATTTATACCTTTCCCAGCCGTGATCACAGCTCCCCCCTTTACCTGTAAGCGCGAGAGAGTGGCCCAATCCCGCAGCAACCGCGCGACACGGCACTCCGCCTAGCGCGCCGCCCTGAACCCGCACCGGCGGCGTCACGACCGCTCGACTCGCCGCGCTGCCGCCCGCCAGAGCCGCCACTCCGCACTGCCCGTAGGCGTTCCAGCCCCAGGCCCAGACACCGCCGCGGAGGTCCACTGCCAAGTTGTGCCGCGCACCGCATGCAATCTGTGTATGAAGTACGGATCATCAATTCAGCTTCTAGATGCTTCCGCAACACGATTGCCATCATTAGATGGTAAACAGCGATAAGACGCTAAGACACTAAGACGCTAAGACGCACGTGTTGTTGAAATGGAATTGATATGTCCTCCAACACGTGCGACATGGGTTCGTTTGAAAATTTCACATAGCCGCTAGCCACCACATGCGTCTCACCGATGAGATACAATAAGCCCCGGGCCTGCGCCTGTTCAAGCGAGCCCTGTTGAAGAACGCCGATTCTCTAAGCTTCCCCGTACGGGACCCTACCTGTCGTATTTGTAGTGTGAAAGGTACACGTACGGCGATGTGCGCAGACAGGCCCTGCCTAATGGCGTCTGCTGCGGGACCCCTCGTAATCGAAGGTCTGGCGTTGTTAGTGGGCTGATGCGACCCACATCGGTTATCGCTGCCGCTGTTCCTCCTTGCGGCATGGGCACTTCCACTCCCAACCACCACTCCAAATAAGCCTTCGTGATGAATGGGGCTGAGGCGGCGGGGGGCCGGCTTACAACCAGAAATACCGCCGCACACACGCGCGTCGGAGCACCGGCTTTCAGCCGCCTTTTTTGTATCGGTGTTCGCCGCCTCTGCGTCAGCCACGGGCACTGGCGACGGTGGCGGCGCCGCCACCGCGGCCGTGCCGCACTGCCCCTCACCGTTCGCGCCCCAGGCCCAAACATTTCCGTCGGCGTTGAGAGACAGGGTGTGGTGCTCACCTGGTCATTGCCCGCATACCATGGCCAGGACAGCCGGAGCCAAAGGGGACATGGGCGCAAGCAATAAATTGAACACGTGTTTGGAAAATCCAGGGGATCAGTGAGCGCCGTTGCATTTATAATACTCACATCCCGACGCCTGTTGTCGCACTTTTCATCGTTATAATACATGACATCATTGCATTACGCACCCGCAGACAACTGTACGACTGGCCTGGTATCGTACGGCAGCCACTGCCACCGCCCCCGCCCCGGTGCGTCCTGGGATTTATTCAAAGCTGCGTGGCTCGGGTCCGTGGAGACGGCGACGCCATCTCCAGAAGGCCTTATGAGTCCATTCCATCCGTTGCCAACCTTGACACACAGCCAGCAGCCTGTGCCGCTGTCGCCTTCACCGGTGCTAATATCGCTGCCCTTGCCGCTACCGCTACCGCGGCCGGTGGCACTGTACGGGCTGCCCAGCGGGGGCGCCACCGCCATCACCGCATGGGACCAGCCTACGGCTGCAACTAGGCTGATAGACGCGCCTGCAGCGGCGGTCTCCTTTGCAAAGCGCTTAGGGCTCATCTGATCTTGATGGTGGATGTGATGGGTTGCGGTGCGGGGAAGCGGATACGGAGGATCCAGATCTTGAGGGTCGGGATCCAGACCCAGGTTTGAGGATAGATGGATGGCTGGTTTCAAATCAGGGGCTGCTTGCCGGGAAGTGTGATGGTCGCGGGGTTTGTTTGTGGAGGGTACACATCTTGCGGATGGATTTTGCAGCCGGACGAGGCGGCCATGCTGTGCACAAAACGCCGCGGGGCAGCCCCAGGAGCACGATTGCTGTGGCAATTGCCATTTACAAGGCCAGGGTCCGGAACAGCGGTCGTCTGAGGTTGTTGCTATGGTCGTCGCTGTACTGATGGCCATGCCGTTTTGTTGCAATTCCCCGTTGTGAGCCGGAAAGCCCCCACTCGATGCATCAGACCAGCCAAGCACAAAAATTGCGGCCTCTAGTTGCATCGTTCAAGGCTTATGTACACCTTGGGTCCTCTGAAAGCGGCGATTCTGAAGCCTAATCGTCGGTTAGCCTGACCGTTAGGAGGACTTACGCCTTTAACTCATAAAATGTTTCTTTGCCACGGCATGTGACTTCCTTCCTCGTGAGTATTTGCGATATTTAAAATAGCTGAAACTGTCATGCACACCGAACATACGCTTCTGCGCCATGAATATCAAACACTGGCTATCCAAAACGTCGTCCAACATAGCCATAATGTAAGAGTTTAAACCAACTTGTTATTCATTAATCCTCCTGCTTTCACTCTGCTGGTTTTCTGCCACGCCTTTTCCGACTGCACTGCATACGTAACGGTGTGAGCTACAGGGGTATGCTTCAGCGTAATTGTTATTGCATTAGCCGCGAATGACCCGAGCCGCAGCCTTATAGCATTTCGTGTTGCTATGATAGGATAGTTGACAGCGTCTGGGAAAAATCCAGTTAAGCAGGGTCATGCACGGCAAAGATCTTGGGTAAGGTCGCCGTCTTAAATGGGGTGCCCGAGCCCTTGCATGATTGGGACTGACCCCCTCTGTCCATCAATCCTCGCATGCGGATGTGATACCCCATCAGCACATCATAAATGAAGTCCCCTTATGATAGCAGAGCACGCATAACAGGTTCTTACGGTCACAGGGTATGCTCCTGAGTGCGCAATTTGGCCGAGGCCTGGCAAAATGCCAAACGCAGCCAAAACTCGTAACTCCTGAGGAATGTGAACCTAGGACGCTTTCACTGTGCTTCAAGGCTTCTGCGACCCCGCTGGCAGCCCTTAGCCGCAGCTGCTTCCTTTCAAGTACGCGACCGGGACTTTAAAATTTGGACATTGGTCTGTTTTGGACGGTAGCAATAACGACGAACTACTAACGCACCGCGTGACACCTTAGGCATTACCGGTCACCGCGTTTGCCAACAAAGTGGAGTGATTTGAGCTTACTATGGCCTTCATGGGAAATTTGAAGTTCCAGGAACCCGCAGTGACCGTGTCGTATATCCTCTTGGCATGACTACTGTAACACCTCCACCAATTTCCGCATGCACCATAGTTGCACCATTGCGTTACGGACTCGAATACCTTATTAAACCGTTGGTACTTTCAGTATACGTTGTCATGGCAAACTGAGGAATGTTCTACCGTTTCACCATTCCGTCATGAGCACCGGACAATATTACAGGGTTTGTCGAGCCCTGCTGCGATCTGTACAACTGAGTGATACCACATCTAGCTCTGGCGATGAACCTCTGGGCGGGCAGGTAAACGGAATCTAAAATGCAGACACTATCAGGAGGACTCGGGAGGCGTTGGAGGCAGACAGATGCAACAGTGGATGTTGAATCTGTGAGTAGGGAGCATAACACAGGCTAACCTGCAAGAGGCCACATATGTAGGAAGCTGCCGGCGGTGCGTTGGAACATTTTGACCAGGCTCGGGCCCATTTTTTCCTTGCTCCTCCGCAGTTGGGCGGCGTCAGCGTATCAAGTTCTATTGAGCGTCAGACGATGAGAGAACAGCTAGACGCAGTTCGACAGACACTGAATACGTTATCGAGCCAAGCGCAGCCAAACGCGACTGGAGTCAACGCTGCACCGGCGGGGCTCGAAAATGCGCTCAATGAGATTGCAGCAAAGCTTTCAAGCATTGAAGGGCTGTATACTAACCTTACAAATAAGTTAGAAAAGGTTGACTTGCGAGTGGAGGACAGCGAACGGCACATAAAGGAGTTACAGCATTTATCGGCGAGCGCTATCAATGAAACAGCACGCCTGGTACGTGGACATGTGCAAGGAATCTCGAACGTTTCAGCATAATTTTTCCTTACGTAAGCCCGCTTTAAAGCCATTTTTCAAAACGTCATGGCCCATTACCCGTGCCATCTCCAGGTTGATTACGTCGGGGGCAGGTCAACCCCCAACGTGCGATCTAGCCAGGCAGGCGCAGGGCCTTCTGGTGTCAGCACTGGCATCGGGCTGCGTGCTCGCAACATGGCAGCATCGGGCGTGCCAACCACGCCACCTCCGCATGGCATGTCACCAACGCGGAGCACAGCAAGTGCCCTGGACTACGTGCCGGCTCACCTAACCAGTGCCGTTCAGCAGCACGCAGCGCAGATACATAAAGTCATCGCCGGTTTGGATTTTTTGGAGGCCCATATCATTCGCCAGGATCAGATGGTGGAAGCCTTGCAGAAGCAGGTCTTGACGGTGAGTACGGTGTGGGTAGGAAGCCCACGGGGCCAGCCACAGGAAAACACAGGGTGCTGCGCATTCTGTAAAAATGCTCTGACCCCTAGGAAATGGCCGTACTGGGTCCCACCCAACACGATACAGGCAGGCAGGGCTTACAGGGGATGTGCAATGTAATGTTGATGGCTGTGGGTCGGCCTATGCTTGCCACCACGTTCCTGGCTTACGATGTTGGTCTCGGGCTGTTCTGTTGCCCCTATACACCGATTAATTACGCCAAAAAGAGGGGGTGCAGGCGTAATCAGTCTGCTGCAGTGTCGCCAACTAAGGGCCACGAAGCACCAGTGCTTTCAAGGTGCTGGCTCATGATAAGTTAGAGATCTAGCCTAGTAAGAGATTTCTGCTAAGTTGTACTGTCTTGGGAGCGGATATGGTACCTTTCATCAGTGCTGACCTCATTGCCCTCCATTAGGTTGCACGGGACGTCGCTTCCACGTCAGCGTCAGCGGAGGGCCGCAGCAGCCCCAACGAACTGTCCCTGCGCGTCCACGATATGAGCGAGCTTCTTAACAAGCTGCGCGCCCATATGTACAAGGTGGAAAAGAAGACAAGTAACAATGACCAGGCGGTGACCTTGCTGACGCAACGTCTGCAGGCTGTGGAGCAGATCAGTGGCCGGCAGCAGCACCACAGGGAATCCAGGGAGTCTGCCAGTGGGCAGGCTGCGCCCGTGGCTGGGCCGGTAAGTTATCGTGCCTTAATGCTGTGATCTTGCTATCTTGATTGCAGACTTTGCCTCAAAATGTGAGTCATTGCCTCGGCGGCTGGCAATGCTGACGCGCGGGCTTCCATCTGCCTCTCATGGCTTCATGTAAGCTAAACCTTGTGTCACCTTGCCTGCTGGCGTACAGTCGCTCCTCGAGCTCGTCACGGCGCAAGAGGAGCTGCGTGGCATGGTGCAGGACCTGTGCCGCGACGTACTGGACCTGCGGGACCAGCTGCAAGCTCAGCAGCAGGCGCAGGCCCAGCAACCCTCTGAACCGTCTAAAGAGCCACCCGCTAGGTACGCATTTTGGGGTGGATTGAAAGAGAAATGTATTAAATATCCGCACACAATGATTGCATCAACAGCTGGAGCAGTCTGCTCCTTTGTGCAAAGTGTGCCCATTCAGGCACAGCTTGATGTGCCTGTGTATCCGCGTGTATAAAGGGAGGAGGAAAAATAACGGACCTGGGGACGGAAGGGTTGGGGGCTGGCAATCATCGGGTTTGCGCTACTTGTTTTAAAAAATGGTTGGCGCATGGGTGTAACTGAGCGTTAGGGCACATTGGATCTGAACGACTGTCTAAGGTCGTTAAAGTTATGCTTAGCACTGCATTTCAGCAGAGAGCGTCCTTTTATGGCTTGTGTCCATATGCATCATGGCTTATGTGCTGTAAATGCGTTCTTAAATGTTTTTACAGGATGTCAGCGGAGGAGGGTGCAGAGGTGCGGCGCCAGCTGTCGTACCTCATGTCACAGGTTCCCGACCTGGTGGCTGAAAATAAAGAGCTCAAGGAATTTGCAGCACGAGCAAGCAAGCAGATTGATGACATTTCCGGCGAGCTCGAAAAGCAAAAACGCAAGCAGCAGGAACACGAACAGCAGCTACAGCAGCAGCTCCTCCTTCGAGCTGCACCAGCAGAAGGCACACCGGCAGAGGGACCTGTCGTGGAGCTCAAGGCCACAGTCGCGGAGCTGCAGCAGCAATTGTCATCATTTGAGGGCCGTCTGCAGAGCGCCGGGGCGCGTGCAGACCTGGCACCTCTGCCCTCAGTGCTACAGGCTATTGAAAGCTCTGTTGCCGCCATCGCTGAGCTAGGGTCCTCGCTCGCGGTCGTTCAGGCGGACGTTGCCGGGTTACATGATCTGGTCGTGGTGTTGCGGGACGGTCTGAGTGAGCGATCAAAGGAGGCTGCTGCCTCCCGCTCTGAGGTAGAGGTGCTTTCGGCGGCAGTGCAGGCGCTGACCGAGGCGCAGAGCTGCTCAGCAGCTCAGCAACAACAGCAGCCTGCTGAAGACGTGACCACTAAGCTACATCGCATCACAGAAGGTTCACCCGAGGCGGCGGTGCTCGCAGCGCAAGTGGCTGCGTCAGCCAAGGCTGACCTCGAGGAACAGTTCGGCCAGCTGAGGCAACGTGTCGAGGCGGCAGCAACAGCAGCCGAGGCGGCCGAGGCAGCCGCTCGAAGCAGTGCAGAGTTGGCTTCAGCAGCATCGGAGGCGTTTGAGGCGGCGGGTCAGGCCGATAAGGCAGCTTTCACAGCTCTTCAAACGACTGTGCTTGCCGTGGTCGCAGATTTGGAGCAGCAACAGTCGACTCTGAAGCAGCAGGTACATCTGTGGTCTGCACAAACCCCCTTTGGCGGTCCTAGATTGCCTTTGCCTACAAGCTAGTTCACGGCCATGTTAGCTGGCGCTCATAGACTAGGATGGGGTGCAAGTAGGCTGGTGTTATAAGGGTTAAGTGAGGTATAATTATCAGGGACTACGGAACGCCTAGGGTACGACGCAACTGTCAGTGCTAATGTTCTGGAAATGTTGTTAATCCATGTGCCCATGTCTCCGTGATGCTGCCCCATATCGCTTGCAGCTTGCACAATTGGCTGCTCAAGTCTCAGAGGAGCAGGCCGCCATCTCCTCGGGCCTGCTTCAGGTGCAGGAGCAAGTGGCGGCGGCAGCCAGTGCGGCAACTGAGGCCGCCACCTGCGCACAGGCAGTACAGGAGCAGCAAGCTGCCAGGGGCCAGCAGGAACGGGAGTCCGCAGAGCAGCTTAGAGCCATGCAAGCAGAGCTTCGTGAGCAGGTCGCCAGTGTAATGGAGCGGCTAAAGGAGCGCGTGGAGCAGAGCATGCAACAGGTGAGGCATCGTCCTTACAGGGTTGGTAAGACGGCAACATATTGGGCCTGTACCAGTGCTTGGAAGGATTAAGCTCGGGAAGTTGATTAGGTATGATGGAAACATCTTTGCTTTGGATGTGCATAGTGTAGGTCTTACCTATAAAGGGATTGCTGGCATGGATGTGCGTGTGTTGGTCTGGAGACGCGGATGGTAAATGGTACAGTGTTCCCTTCTCTCCAAATCATAACAGCTTGTTCTGCCTCACACCTTAAGCACGGTGGTCAAAGGTCCCTACCCCTAAACCCCACGTACCCAAGATGGATACTCAGCTGTCCGCGGTCAGCGACCGGCTGAGCGGTGTCGTGACGGCGCAACAGCTGGAAACTGGGCTGGAGCAACTCCGCACCGCTGCTGCTGACGCTTTGGAGCGTTATGAGCTTGCGGCAGTCTCCCTGGAGGAGATGCGCTCAGAGCTCATTCTTCTCACGGGCCAGCAGGACGTGTTGCAGGTAGGGTCGCGTATATAGGCCAGGCTCATGACGTTCCTGGAGATCCACGCTAGCGGTTGCAGATAGGTGATCCGGCATTGCCAGGTATCGTTATTTAGATTTATTGTGGCCGCTTTCTTAATTATCTTGTCTTGTCAGGTAAGCACAGTGCTCAATTCATAATGATAATGCAGTTGTCCTAGCTACAGTGCATGGCCTGTCGGGGTTTGAACGGGGATGGCTGAAACTCCTGCCTTGTACCTCTCAAACCTGCGCAGTCACGGTTGCAAGGTGTGGAGTCCGTCCTTGGAGTTGAATCCCGAATCCACCCGTTGGTCCGGGCAACACTATCGTCGACCCTGCCATCCACGGTCGTAGCAGACGCGGCGCAGCAGGACGGGGAGGATGCGGGGCCTGGGCCATTGCAGGACGGCGGCAGGAAGGGCGATTTTGAAGGAGCCGCCGTGCTGCCCGTGGCTTCAGGTTCGCCTGCGGGCTGTGGGCTGCTCGAGTTGGTGGCGAAGTTAAAGTCCCGAGTTGGAGATCTGGAGGGTACCCTAGAGGTGGCCGCTAGCGACATGTGCCAGGTGGGTTACTGGTGGTGTCGCACGTTCATTTATTTCCAGGCATTTATGATAAGCCATTTGCCTGTACTTCTTAGGAATACAGCGTGAAGAACGCACCTATGTAATTGCGAATATTGCAAGACATGTGGCGGTATGCAAAATTCATGCAGTTATCAAGCCTAGCGACCTGCTCTGGTTCCGCCAATCAGACTTCCAGATTTACTGGATTTTGTAATTTATTGAGTGCGCTCACCTGGCCCCCCTTGTACTCCTCGCAGCTGCGGGCCCTCATGCAGGACAACGTGGACAGGACACAGAACACGATCCAGGAGGTGGGTAATCTGGATCCCGTGCCTTTATAAGCTTGCGCTAGTTAGATCACATGCACCGGAGCGTGCAGTCGCCGGGGGTAGTGCCCAAGTTGTCTTTCCAGGAAGTCTTAAAAGTTACAATTTGGCAAGTGCTGTATGCCATCTCTAGGACATCATGGCATGACGGTACGCCGGCTTCAGTCCATGATGTCCCAGCACCTGCTTTGTTTACCAGACTTGTGATTTGTTTTTCCCCTCATTGCTTATCACCTCGTTCCCCCCGGGCTCGCTGGTGATGCAGGTCACCGCACAGCTGATGTCCAATTTGCAGGATCTGTCAGCGGTCGTTGATCAGCGTGTGGCGAACGCGACTGCAGACATCTTGGCCGTGGAGGCCGCCTCAGCTGCTTTACATCAGAAGGTCACGTATCAGGAGGGCCTGACTGTTGAGCTGGCGACACGGATAGACGGCATGCAGGTGTGTGCTCCCAAGTCCTTCGGTTGCATGACAGACAGGGCCTCTGCAGGGTAACTTAATCCCGCATACCCTTACATGCGAGACGCGTCTAATGGCTAACTGCTATCCATTCGGTATTTAAGATTCATTATTTCCTTTTCCTGTGCAACAGCTCCGCCTTGAGAATGAGGTCATCGCCCGTATCCACGAGACGTCATCAACCGTATCGTTGCTATCCGTAAGTATGTGTCGACGTACGTTCCAGGAAGACCGCCTGTTTGGGAAAATTCTCAATGATTTTAGACCACGGCGGTTTTGGAAGCTGCTGCATAGTTAGGCGGAATAGCTTGGGTGTTTGGCATTGTGCATGGCGCTGCGCGCTGGTATTTATACCAGGTACTGCATGTGTAATAACTTTCTTGCAGGAGTAGGGAGAAGGGGATTGCACAATTCATGACCCAATAGAGTGCTATCGGTAGAGTTCCTAGAGGGATGTTGCCTAGTCATTGGCGGCAGAATTCGAGCCCTATGGGAAGCGGGAAATCCAAACTACATACCTGATGACTTATGGTGCCCCTCCTGTCTGTGCACGCAGGCCCGCATTGCACATGACTATGTCAGCCGCGAACAGCTAGGTGCCATCTTTAAAGCGCGTGACAACATGAAGCGTGCTGTGGACGAGTTGGCATCAGTCTTCAGCACCGGTCGCCTGATGCGGACGGTAGGCTTGGATGACATCGTTTGGATGGCCCCGAGCTGCGAACCATCTGCCAGTTTCTGTATGCTCATAGCAACCATGAATGGTTTTGCTTTCCAATACTGTGCTTACCGCGTAGTACAGCGGCCTGACTTGTTTATGGTGTGGCTAAATATCCTACTGACAAACGTGTCTCCCTTTTTCACGCGTTCCAGGAGTCGGTTGATGACGATGCTGCAAATGCGGCCGAGCCCGAGGCTAGCGGCGCCCAGCCATCCAGCAGCGGCCCGCTCTCACCCCGGCTGGTCTCAGCTCTGGAGGACCTGGCTGGTAAGCAGGCAGAGTTGGAGCACCAGGTGCAGCTGGCGCTATACCGCACTGAGGGATCGGTGCGCCAGGAGCAGCTGGCGAACATTCAACAAGCCATGCTGACGTTGGAGTTGCAATTCCGCCGGCTTGGCGTGTCTACTCAGCAGGCACCTGTCCCGTTACCGACGGAAGCAGCAAAAGATCTATTCGATCTCCGCTCTAGAGTGGAAGCACTGGAGGCAGCCGCCGTTGCGCCCAGCTCAAAGGCTGCTGCTGTGACGGACGCCGCGGCACAGCTGGCCAGTGCAGCAGGCGCTGCGATTGAAATCTCATCGACGCCGCTTCCATTGGGGCTGGCATCCGGCAGTGCCCTCCGTGTTTTACTGACACCTGAGGATCCAGCAAACGGCAGCAGCCCCATCCGCGTGCGTGTACTGGTCGAAAACTGTGAGGCAGCGGGCACGCCACGCCTGGACGTCGGCTGCCCTGACTCGCCAGACCATGAGTCCAGTCAGGAGGAGGAAGGCGGCGAGCCATCACTATCATCCATGCTGCACGGTGTCCAAACCGGCCGCAGTGAGGAATCAATCTCGGCGGCAAGTTCTCCTGAAGCGATGCTGGCTGCTGCAGCCCGGTCGAAGCTGCATGACATATACCGCGCATTGCAGGATTTGTCGCAACAGAATGATGCGTTGCGATCTGAGGTGGTGTCGGAGGTTGCAGAGCGGCAGCGCCTCGCTGAGGCGCTGGCAGATCTGCAGGAGCGGCTGGACTTGCAGGTCAATGCCACCGCCTCCACTGCCGCCATGGTCGCCACCATGGTTACAGACCAGCCACAGGAGCGCGTGAAGTTGCAGGTGCGGGTGGGTGCAACTGAAGCGGAGGCCGACCTCGCGGTGTTAGCTTCTACGGTATCGACGCTGGTTGCACGCATTGGTGCAGCCGAGGAGGCGCTGGCATCAGCTTTCATTGTTAGGACGCCGCGTAGCCCGACGCGTGCAACAGCAGCAGCTGATGATGATGATACCGAGTCAGCCGCTGCCGCCACACAGGAGGGAACAGACAGACCGGCTGAGGCTGAGGCGCGTCAGCTGGGCTTTGATAATACGGACGAGGAAAGACGGGAAACGGAGGAGGGGGGTTCCTCTGAGGGACTCAGACCGGCGTTGGGTATGATGGTGCCAGTGCTGCCTCACGAGATCGAGCAGCAACTCTTGGAGCTGCAATCCCAGCTTATGGCATTGACTGGTCGTGTTGCTGGCCTTGAGGCGGTAGATGCGCTGGAGGAGGTCCGTGCAGTTGCCTCGGAGGCAGTGCTTGATGCCATTCCCGGCATGGTTTCACAGCAGGTGGCCGCGTTGCGGGAGGAGATTTTGATACTGGTGGGGCGCCAAGGAGAGGAACTGTTGGAGATGGCAGGACAGGCCGCACGCGACGCGGCAGAGGCGGTGCTGGCAGTACGAGAGGCGGCTGCACAGGCCGCAGCTGCGCAGGCGGCCGCGGAGGCGGCTGCCATTGGGGCCCGTGCCACGTCTGCAGAAGTGTCAGCAGAGACGGCTGCGGTGGTCTTTACCTCAGGCGGGCGACGGGATGATGAGCAAACGGCAGCCTCGATCCGTGGCCTTGCAGCAGCGGCGGCACAAGAGGCCGTGCAGGATGTGTGCCTGGCGGCTGCTCGGAAGATGGTGGAGGAGACGGTGCGGGATGTGGTAGTGAAGGCGTTAGACGAGGAGTTGACGGACGTCCGCGGCGCCGTTGGGTCCCTGACAAAGCGAATAAATGATGTGGATATGCTCCGCGACCAGGTGCGCATCTTTTCCCAGATCAGGCATCTCTCTTTTTTGTGCTTACATGGCAAATACCATTCAGCAAGCATGTCATCTGGCGGTAGGGTGCGCTCGTTCAGGCTAGTACTGGCTGTCTGCTGGCCTCTTTTCATCACTTTGCCATGCCATGACAGCGGAAAGTTGCGCATGTGTGCGCTATCCTAATGCGCCTTGAACACTTGAGGTGTGTGCAGGGCGATTTCAATCTCAATCTACGCCATACGTCACGTACAGCTAGGAATCTGGTTAACCCGCCTTGTGTCCTGTCTTGTCCTGACCCCTCCTGTCCCGTCCTCCTTTCCCTTGCATTCCATGCGCAGTTAGAGGTACTCGCGGCGCAAGTCCGTGACCCGGTAACAGCTTCTACGGCTGTCACCGGCGAGCCAGACCCGCCTACTGTTGGCGCATCAAATGCACAAGGCCCGCCCTCCACCCCGACCGCAGTGGCCGTGGCTAGTATCTTTACGCCTGCTACCACGGCGCTCGTCATCCCGCCAGCACGCACGCCGCGGGGGGCATCACCCTCAGCTGGTGGCGCACGCCCGGGGGCGCCGCTGCAGCAACAGTCTGGGGGGGGCAGTCAACAAACCACGTTTTTGGCACGCCTGGTTGAGGTGGTCAAACGTCAGAGTAGCCGTCTTCATGCTCAGTATAGCGACGCAGAGGAAACCGGAATGGCGCTGGCGCAGGTAGATCCTAGGGACATTGATGAACGGGACGGGAGGGGATTGGATGGCACATGATGCACAGGGGATTAGTCGCAACTTTTCGGAATTCTGGATTGCAATTTTTATCTCATTAACATGTTTGCGGGAATAGTAACCTATGATGCAAGATCGTGCTGTGATGTAGGTTATTATATCATTGTTCCATTTCTTATGCCTCCGTATGGTTATGGCTACGCTTCCTGTCTGGCTTTTGACATGTGTATTGCCTGTTAGGTCGACCACACCCTCCAAGAAGCGGAGGCCCGCTTGGCAGACGTCCGCGATGCGAACTCGCCTGCTTTTGCGGAGACCCTCGTTACAGTGTTGGAGCAGGTGGCGGCGCTTCGGTACATTGGCAGCCAGACGCACCCCGCTGTGCAGCAGATGGTGTTGGAGCATGAGAACCGTCTAGATAAGGTGAGCGGGTAGATCGGGACGGGACGACTGCTAATAGACCCAAGCTGCTGGGAAAGGAAGCAATGCCAGTTGTTTAGCCTGGAAAGAATAAGGCTGGTGCAGCAGCTTCCGCCATAGAGGAGCCCTTCATGGTTGGCGCGTCTCGGAAATGGAGATGCGCTTTAAGCATCTAGGTCCTCGTGTCGGTTTGCAGATGGTCGCTGCGAGGGCCCGGAGTGCCATTCCTATCCGCATATCTCTAGGCAACCTTGGGACTGCGTCCGTCTGCCCGCGTACGCCGTCACCTGAAAGCATCTTCTCCGTTGAGCGGCCGCGCCCCACTCTTTCAACTGTTGCATCATCTTGCCACCTGCCCTTCCCGTAGATTGCGGAGGACCTCAAGGCCCTAAGCGGCGGCTCCCCACCACGTGCTGACATACAAGCTGTGGCTGTGGCAGCAGCGGCCCAGCCCCATCCCGCGCTGGTGGAGGAAATCGGCATGATATCGCAGCAAATTGCTCGTATAGAGGCTGAGCTGGCACGGGTGGCGGGTCAGAACACGGCGCTAGACCGTGCGGTCAAGGAAATGATCGTCCGGCTCGGCTCCTTGCCCCCGTCCGCGCCTGGTTCATTAGCCGCCGTCGAAGACGCCACAGTGACAGACAGCTGCAGGGTCAGCACTCACGAAGGCGAGGTGGTGGCCGAGATGGAGAGCGAGGGAGGGGAGCCGGCAATGGATGCAGGGACGGATCCATCGCAGGCTCAGGCGTCCATGGGCCTTGCGATCCATGTTCGATTGGTGGAGGGTATGCTGGAGGCCCAGCTGCAAGGCCTGCGGCATGAACTGATGGGAGAGATCCGTGCGCGTGCTGGCAGCGGTGGTGGCGCCGCCACAGTGACAGCCGCTACGACAGCTGCGGAGCTTGGCGAACTGGAGAAGACAGTTTCGAAGTTGCACTCGGCGGTGACGGCCATCCGTAACCGGCTGCTGGCTATGCAGGAATACGTGGACAGCACGCAGGTAAGGAAAGGACTCCAATTTCAGATCCATGTTGGCACTGTCTGGGACCTAAAATTAGGTCTAGGCCTAGGAATTTGTTTAAGTATTCCACCTTATACGATGTTTGTTGGTGTTATGCAGGGTATGATTAAAGACATGCACATCGCGCTGGGTGGATTGGTCAGACGGGTGGATACCTTGGAAGCTACATCTGGCCCGGGCAGTCGTAGCGCTCGTGTGAGTGGCTGCGGCTCAGTCAGCGGCGGTGGCGCTGACCCTGGCAATCTTCGCGAGCTGCAGGTAAGAGCAGCGTGTCCCCGGAGTGTGCGCTCGGGGAAGATATCCATAACATACCTTGCTAACCGTGGGCAACCTCGGGTTAAAACTTCATACCGTTCGGGAGATTCGGGGTAATCTCTTAGCAGCTATATCATCACCTGCCGAATATTGAATCCTATCTCGATTAGAGTCATTGTTAGTCCCGATATCTGTTAATTGAACCGCTGTGCCTCGCCTTGCTCCCCCGCCGGGTCGTTGCACTCTAATGTTCGCTAGTCCGACCTGCATAAGTTCGAGCGACGGTTGTTGACGATGGAGTCCAGCAGCCTGGATGCTGCGCACGCGCTCGCGAGTCTCAAGGGCCTGACGCCTCGCGTTACGGAGGTTGAGTCCCGTCTCTTGGACGCCTGCTCCAAGCTGGCGGTGGCATTAGGTGGTAGCCCCAGCAGCACGGCGCCAGTCATTCCCGCCGTTACACAGAGCACTTCGCTGCCGGCGGTGGCAGGCATGGTGCGAGCTCTGGAGCGGCGGTTAGGCAGTCGGTTAGAGGCAGCATGCGGGGCGCTGGACACCCTCGCCTCGGCGCTGTCAGCTGCTGGGAGGATCCAGGCGGAGTCTACGGCCAATCCATTTAAAGGTAGGGGATATGCTCATTTATGGCTCTTGTCGCACCTTCTCTCTCATCATATTTCTCTTGGGTCGGTTTACAGCATTCAGTGTTCGTGCGATTGCCCGAATGATATGTCCGTGCGTCTGGGGTCCATTCTCAGGTTTCACAGGCACTTGTTCATGGTTCATCGCATGTCACTCTATCGAATACCATAGGAGCTTACCGAATATCTTCCAACACTCCTCTTCCACCTCGTATGCATATCAGGACATTTCGGCCGCGTCCTGAACCCATATTCGCTGCCCGTACCAACCACGCACCCCACAATTTCTTTTCAATGCACAGCCATCAGCGCCGCAGTGAACAACCCAGTCATTGTGGCTATGGAGAAGAAGCTGGAGACGGTGCGCTCAGAGATCCTGGCTGTGGCCACTTCCCTTTCTGAAGACATGCGTCGGGACCACCAACAGCACCAACTGGAAAGTAGGCTGGCATCGGCGGATACCAGCGTTGGCGGTGGTAGTGCCTTTCGGCCATAAGTCGTGGAAACCCAAATTATGAAGACGTGTGGTTTGCAGCATTGACGTTTTTACATTCGGCGTCCAGCTCTCAGGTTGTGTTGACAATGCTTCCGTTGTCGGGTTGCTTAATCGTGACCATGTGACTATCCAGCGGCTAATAAAATTATCAGAGTCATAGGGTGCGAGCGTCTTTTTGGGTATTTGGATATGCGCGTATACCTGCTGCTGCAATCGACAGTCAAGTTGTAAAGGATACCAGAGGGTAGGAAGTAGGGGAAATTAGATAAGCGCCCTGTCGCAAAAGTAGGATCACAATGTTGGTGTAGGGTGGAAAGTTATCTGGAGCTCGACGGCGGGAACCCATTCATAAACTAAAATGGGTTGGCAGGTATCTAATTGCAACAGCAGGTGCTATTACTATAGGCGGCTCAAGTTGCTGACGTTGAATCATGGATGTGGACTTTCGTCATTTAAGCTTATTTGCTCAGATTCCAATTGAACATTTTTGACCCAGCCAGCCCCCCTCTCCCCGATCTGGGCAGGCAACGAGGCACCACGTCGTGCATATTTACAGTTTGGGCGTGTCACGATGAAAGCGATTGAAGCGATTGCGAGAGCTCATGAAAAGAAATGCGAAACTGTCGGGCAAAGTGCTCGCACTGCTGAGGGTTCGGGCTATAGCCCATATTCCCCTCCCCACCTCCACCCTGCAGGGCTCTGCGGCAGGCGCAACAACGTCCGCGATCACCTCATCCTCTTCTGTGCATCAACATTTTCTTTTGGATGTTACACTCTCATTTGTATGTTTGGTTATCATCACCTTTGATTGGGGTGTTACACTGTGGGCGACTCGCCCTACCAGGGCGAGCACCAAGGGGCCTGACCGGACCGAGCCACAGCGCAGGGGAGGGGCACGTGGCTTTGTCTGTCTGTCCTGCCACGTGCTCCCCCTCTCACTAAGACCAGCTAGAGCAAAGAAAGACTCAGAGGCTCTAGCCTGGCCACTAACAGAGCACTGAGGAGCACCACGAAAACGAGGAGGGAACAAAAGAAAACAGGGGCGACTAACTGCACAAAGAAAGGGACTACTCTCCTCCAACACAAAACTGAACTAGCAAGAGCCTGAAAAAGACACACAGAAGCCCTCAGATGTTCTGGGCTGCCGTCATATCATCACCTTTGATGTTCTGGGCTGCCGTCATATAAATGTCGGCACATACTAAGCAATGTACTTGTTCAATTAGCGCAATTGGATTAAAAATATAACTTAACGAAGGGAATCTTCCTATCTTTTTTGTCCCCAAATCCTTAACTGAAGAAACTTCCTATCCCCTCGATTGACCCCTGCCGTACATGACGCCTTGATGAGCCAGTCCGTAATTTTCCCTTAATTAAGCTGACCACTGTGTCAATGTAAACGTGGATTCAGTTTCCGTATTAGCTCCGAAGACGCGATTTTTCGTAGCGCTGCGTACCTTTTTCACCTCCAAACTTGCAGCAACGGTTAACAAAAAATCACCGACGTCTACGGGGATTGTCGGCTTCTGAAACAGGCCTCGTTTGCGAGGGGTGCATCACCAAATTCATCGCACGGGGTTGCACAACAGTACAATGAATAGCACGCAATTATATCTACAAAATCGGCGACATATTGACGGCTGCATGCACGAATAACTTGAGCACTTTGTGTACGGCATGCAGAAGGTGAACGATTATTTCTGTAAGTCATCGTATTTATGCTTCTTTAATGTGTTCCCGGCCACCTTACCACGTATCTCAGGGTATCTCTTTGTCCCTGTCCGCCTACATACCTCACAATGACATATATAAAATTTGACATTAGTTGTAAGCAACCTTGCTTGTTATATATGTATATCCCTCTTGTGTCAGCTCACCGTGTCTTTTTACCTCAAACCAGTGCTGCTATTCTATTGGCAGAAGTCAGCTTTTTAAGCTGACCACTGTGTCACTGTAAACGTGGATTCTGTTTCCGTATTAGCTCCGAAGACGCGATTTTTGTAGCGCTGTGTACGTTTTTCACCTCCAAACTTGCAGCAACGGTTAACAAAAAATCACCGACGCCTACAGAGATTTTCGGCTTCTGAAACAGGCCTCGTTTGCGAGGGGTGCATCACCAAATTCGTCGCACGGGGTTGCACAACAGTACAATGAATAGCACGCAATTATATCTACCAAATTCGGCTACAAATTGACTGCTACATGTATTAATGACTCGTGCTGTTTGTGTACGGCAGAAGGTGAACGAGCAGTCACTTAATATGCATGCAGCAGTCACAGCTAAGCCTAGCTCATGCTCTTTAATCTTTCATACCATTTCTTGATTATATGCTAACTTTCAATAAATATAAATAGTATTCATTCTACTTTTGTAAGTCATCTTATTTTTCTTCTCTAGTGTGTTCCCGCTGGCTGGAACGAGTCAAACCTTTGCATCGTTGGCCACCTTTCCACGCATCACTTTGTCCGCCTACATACCTCACAACGACATATATAACATATGGCATACATTTGAATTGTTAATCGGTCGTCCGTTCGTTGTAAGCAACCTTGCTTGTTATCATATATATATTCCTCTTGTGTCAGCTCACCGTGTCTTTCCATATACAAGTGCTACTAATCAAATGTGTTATGAAAACGTTATCGTTAGTTATGTTTAGCGAGCCGTCCTAGCTGGTTTGCGTATCAGTGAGCGAGCTTTGCAGTACGACCTAGACGTGGACGCGAAGTGAGCTTTTCAGGGGTCTTTTTGTGGTACGTTATAAGGTTTCGAATTATGTATATTGTGGTATGTTCTGTGGGCGAAGTTCCTATCCTTTTACGTACCGCTGCATGGACCAATCCGACAGACGTTGCTTCTATAGACGTTTTTCTCGCTCTCTCTTTTCTTATTCCAATATATAATTATGTAATTAATACTTCCTCGTAATACGGCCAAGCTTTGCCAATGTCCGCTAGACTATCTCGCAACAGGTTATGAGCCCCGGCAACGTGTGCCGCGGAGCTTGGCATCTTTCGCCCATCTATTAGTGTTGATCTTCGCGATTATAGGTCTTCACAATGGGGAAGGATAGGTTGGACGAACCGCTTGACCTTAACAACTACGCAACCTGGAAGCTACGATTCGAGCTACTATGTGGCGAGCTCGGATACGGTCACGCTCTGCTTGCTGCACCGATTTCAGAAGCAGACGTTAATATGTCAAACAAGGTCAAGAGCGTCATGGCCAAGAACGTCAAGAACCACCACCTCCAGACCATTGTGCGGGCAGCTAACGCCAAGGCTGCCTGGGATGCTCTGGCGGCGACGTTCGCATCAACCTGCAACACGAGGAAGATAGCTCTACGACAGGAGCTCAGCGACTTCAAGATGGCCAATGGAGAGCATATGCCGGTCTACGTCAGCAGGGCGCGGCAGCTCCAGTCAGACTTGCTGGATGTCGGACACGTGGTCACTGATGCCGAGCTGACTACGATTATCATCAAGGGTCTCCCACGCACGTATCACGTTATTACGACTGCCCTTGAGACGCGCGAAGGTGAGCTGGATTTTCAACAAGTCGTTTCAAGGCTGATGGCTTACGACTCAGCGGAACGAGAGGCCAGTAGGAAGGAGACGACGGCGTTTAGTGCGCGCCGGGGTGGCGGCAACGCCGGTTCGTCAGGGCGAGGTCAAGGAGCAAGGACCGGCGGAAGACCTAACGTTACCTGCCATTACTGCGGGACACCCGGACACTTTATGAGGGATTGCCGTAAGCGTCTAGCAGATCAGGGGAGCAAAGGGCGTGGAGGAGACGGCAAGCAACGTGGCGGGAGCGCATCAGCAATGCCCAGTAAGTTGGCATTCGCGCTTGGAGGAGAATCCCGCTTGAAGGACTGGCACATTGACTCGGGATCGGAGTGGCACATTACCTACGATGCATCCGAGTTGAAGAACGTTCGTGCAGTCAAGGCGGAGGAACTGTTCAACGTTATCGGCTACGATGGCTCCAGGCATCAGCCGACGCATGTGGGATCGTGCACCTTAAAGAGCAACGTGATCGAAGGGTTGGAGATTGACCTACTCAACGTGTATGTGGTGCCGAAGGCTACCGTCAAGCTTATCTCGGCGGGTATCCTCGACGACCGCGGCGCCAAAGTGGTGCTGGGCGACGGGAAGGCTCTGGTGCAGCATCAAGGACGGACTATTCTACAAGGCGAGAAGGTTGGAAACCTCTACGCAATTCGCTACAACGCAGCAGGGCGTTCGGTCAGCGATAGCCGCTCATGTGCGGCGACCGGGTCAGTAGACTCGGCGGCAGCGCTGTGGCATCGGCGCTTGGGACATCTGGGCTTCGGGAGCCTGGAACGGATGTGCCGGGAGAATATGGTAACCGGCATGGAGCTTGATCGCGGGAGCTTGGCGGCAGCCAGCTCACGGATCTGTGAGCCGTGCATCTATGCGAAGCAATCACGTGGACCGTTCCCAGCTACTGGACACAAGGCGGTGAAACCGCTTGGGCTGGTTCATATGGACGTCTGTGGTCCCATGCCCGAGACGTCACTTGGCGGATCCCGGTACGTGACTACGGTGCTGGACGATTGCACGGGACTTTCAGCGGTGGCCTTCACAGAGACCAAGGACGCCATCGGCAAGAAGGTTCGCGCCATTTTTGAGGCGCTGGAGAATATTGCTGGACGTCGTGTCAAGGAGGTACGCACGGACCGTGGACGGGAATTCGTCAACCAGACCATGGGCGACTACTTCAGCAACAAAGGCATTATCCACGGCACAACGGTGGGGTACACTCCAGAGCAAAATGGGGCAGCAGAACGCCTAAACAGGACTCTTCTGGAGAAAACGCGGGCTATGCTGGTGGAGTCTGAACTGCCACAGCAGCTATGGGCAGAAGCACTTGCGACGGCGAACTACCTTCGCAACATCTCGCCTGTCGCTGGCGCTAAGGTAACACCGCATGAGGCGTTCATGGGCACGAAGCCAGATATCAGTCACCTAAGGGTCTTTGGCTGCGCAGCATACGCGCACGTGCCTAAGGAGAAGCGCAACAAGCTGGAGCCGGTGAGTCGGAAGGGGATTTTCGTCGGATACGAGCACGGTGGGCACTATCGCATCCTTTTCGACGACGGCAGCATCACTAAGCATTCTGCGGTGAGGTTCGACGAGACGGCCATTGGAAATAGCCGTATGGACTCTGACGACGATGAGGAGGAGGCTGACGACGGCGCTGGGATGGTACTGCCGTCAGGGGGTGGCGGAGGCGCCCTGGATGGTTCAAACATGGACATTGAGATGGCTGAGAACAACAGTGGGCCGTCAACCAGCAGTGGGCAGACGGCGCCACCGAGAGGCCAAGCTAATATGCCGCTGGCGCTATTCCCACGGACAGAGCAGTCACGTGGTGGTGGCGGTGATGACAGTGGAGGGCCCTCAACCAGTGGAGGACAACTAGCACCCGCAGGGAATGCAGATGTGGAAATGCAGGATCGCTGCTACCCATTGCGTGAACGCAAGCGGCTGATCGAGTGGAGACGGGAGCCCAACGGGAGGGTAACCTATGGGCGGATCAATGCGGCATCTACTGGAGAAATACCTGAACCGTCAACATACGCTGAGGCTACGAATGGGCCGCATGCAGAAGAATGGAAGAAGGCGATGGACGAGGAGATTGCGGCGCAGCTTGCCAATGGAACATGGGAGCTGGCACGACCGCCGGAGGGCACTCGACTGCTACCTTGCCGGTGGGTATATAAAGTTAAGCGTGGAGCAGATGGGGAAATTGAGCGCTTCAAGGCGCGTTTGGTGGCGAAGGGCTATGAGCAGCGGGCGGGGATTGATTATGGGGAGCTGTTTGCCCCTACCTCGCGTTTCGCTTCGCTAAGAGCTTTGCTGGCGGTGGCGGCAGCTAAGGGTATGCCCATCCATCAGCTGGACGTGTCAACGGCTTTTCTGAATGGAGAGCTGGAGGAAGAGCTTTGGATGCAGCAGCCGCCGGGCTATGAGTCGAAAGATCCCAACCAGGCGTGCAGACTTAAAAGGTCTATCTACGGGCTGAAGCAGGCCCCGCGCTGCTGGTACGTGAAACTGGTGGCGGTGCTGGACAAGCTCGGGTTCAAACCATCACAAGCAGACCCGGCGCTATTTATCAAGAAGGACGAGAATGGGATTGTTTATCTGCTGGTGCACGTCGACGATATTGTCACTACATCCGTGGAGCTAATCAAGAAGGTGAAGGCGGCAGTGGGAGAAGCTTTTAAGATTCGAGATCTTGGGGAGGCGAAAGTCTTCTTGGGGATGGAGATCAGCAGGGGAGAGAACGGCGAAGTTAAGCTTTCGCAGCAGAGGTACATCGAGGAGCTGCTACAGCGACACCAGCTCGCGGATGCTAAGCCGCGAAGCACCCCATTACCTCCTGGCTCGAAGGTTCGACCGGCAGGAGACGGTGAGACGGAGCTTGTGGACAGCACAGAGTACCGGACGCTAATTGGAGAGCTGAACTACTTGGCGACGAGCACAAGACTGGACATCGCACAGGCGATGAGCGTGCTGGCGCGCTTTATGGGCAAACCGTCGAAGACTCACATGGGACTGGCTCTGGGCGTACTTCGCTATTTGGCGGGCACTAAGGAGCTAGGACTACGATTTGGCGGAGCTGGAGAACTTAAATTGGAGGGATACAGCGACTCAGACTGGGCTGGTGATCCGGCGACGCGCAGGTCAACGACTGGATACGTTTTCCTATTGGGTGGAGCAGCTATAAGCTGGAACAGTCAGCTACAACGCACCGTGGCGGCATCTTCGGTGGAGGCAGAATATCAGGCTACGGCAGCAGCGGTTCGTGAGGCTCTATGGCTTCGAAAGCTGGCGAGAGATTTCGATCTGTGCTCAGACACGATTGGGATCTGGATGGACTCTCAGGGGGCGCTTAGCTTAGGAAACAACCCTATTACTTCGGTTCGGTCCAAGCACATTGATGTGCAGCATCACTTGGTGCGAGAGCGGGTTGCTAGAGGGGAGGTAGCGCTTTCCTATTGCTCTACGGAAGATATGGTGGCCGATATTCTCACGAAGGCTTTGGGAGAGATCAAGTTTAAGAAGTTTCGGAACGGAATGGGAGTTATGGCATGAAGTCCTATCGTTTCTTTTGCATGCTTTGGTGACTGAGGGTGATGGTGTGAGCGCGCAACATCTTTGTGGTGCTGGAGCTATTAACTTGCCAGACCGACGTTTTGGAGCTAGGAACGTCTCGAGGGGGCGTGTTATGAAAACGTTATCGTTAGTTATGTTTAGCGAGCCGTCCTAGCTGGTTTGCGTATCAGTGAGCGAGCTTTGCAGTACGACCTAGACGTGGACGCGAAGTGAGCTTTTCAGGGGTCTTTTTGTGGTACGTTATAAGGTTTCGAATTATGTATATTGTGGTATGTTCTGTGGGCGAAGTTCCTATCCTTTTACGTACCGCTGCATGGACCAATCCGACAGACGTTGCTTCTATAGACGTTTTTCTCGCTCTCTCTTTTCTTATTCCAATATATAATTATGTAATTAATACTTCCTCGTAATACGGCCAAGCTTTGCCAATGTCCGCTAGACTATCTCGCAACAAAATGACATGCACAATGCCTGATAGTAAGCTTTATATATATAGCCATGCATATTAAATTGAGCCGTTATGGTGTATAGATAGCTTAGCTGTACTTGCTGGATAATAAAATTGGTCAGTACAAAGCTAGCTAAATAAAGACACTGCACTGACTAATAACAAATATGCCTCACGTTCTGCAGTAGACACGGTGCCCGAGATGCTCACGGCATGCACATACTTTTCAATGTAAACAGATTTTCATGCATGAAAAATGCGGGCTTTTGATTGTGCCCCCTCACAAACCCATGTGATTTTCTTCATTATGCACCCTTCACAAATAAACGTACCCTGTTCCTGAAGCTAAGATGGACGCACTGTAGACATCAATGATTTTTCCCTAGCTGGTGCACCGATTCTGGGGTTGGAACAAGCCGAGCTGCCCAATGCTTCCAATGCTTCCTTCGTGCATTCTGGGCTAATATACAATATATTTGATCGCCATGCCCGCATAATATTTAAATAGAAAATAATATCATGTTTCCAAAGATGTATTTAGTATTTCGTTTTGTGTCGGAATGCTCGCTGCCGGGCAATCGGGAAATGGCGAGCCTGCTCGGCGGTTGCCTGGTCGTCCAGTCGCTGCATCTATCTAGTAATAGTAGACTTTCCGTCCGGCAAGCAACTAACGCGATCGATGAAGCTAAACAATATTGGCTATTAGCTATGCTCAGCTCTTTTAACCAGAAATTTTCAAGCACAATAGAAGCAACCACTCTGGGAAAATGGGGGGTCCCGGCTTCCATAAAATTTATCGTCCTTTTCCATAAAATGGCCTCCATATTATATTGGTATGGAATCCATAAGCCTGCCACCAGGTTATGGAAGGTATTTTATGGAAGGCATTTTATGGAAAGTTACAATGGCTGGCATGGAGGGTACAAACGGAAGCGACCATTTCGCATTCCAAATACGGCGATTATTCAGCTTCATGGCCTGTCATTAGCGTCATGTCCTATCATATCATATCATATCATATCATAGGGTATCTAGGGTATCTCTGCCCACCTATCTAGCTTCCTACCTAACCAACTAACTAACGTCGTACCTATCTATGGTTACCTAATGATGCTCTCTATTTTGTAACTATCTAAATACATACTGCTGCAAGTAAAGGTTATTGTTGCATACTTGCACATGTCCGCCACTTCTTTGAAGACTACACACAGAGTTACCGCAATCCATGCAAGTAACCGCAATCCACACTGCCACAAGTAAGAAAACCAACGTCGGAGTCAGAACAAATCTAATACTCGTCATACATACACCACGGTTCAAGCAAAAGAAGGATAGGCATGTACGTGCCATTTTCTCTGCACTAACGCCCACCCCTGCTCCCTCTGGGGCGCCGGCTACTTGTGCCCTGCTTGCCGCAAACCGCCTGCTAACGTTTGCTATCCTTACCTCACCGTATGTAGTCGGTACGATAGCTCATTCCCCGGGCCAGGGCGCGCGGATTCCCTGGAAGCAAGCAAGGTGGGGAGAGGCCTGCCTCCTGACTGTCGTCGTGGATTTACCTCGAAACTGGAAGTGGAATTGACTTACGTAAGAGCCTTCAACGAATTATTTCATATTTTGTTTATATTTTTAATTGTATTACATATATGTATATATATATATGTATATATATGTATATATATGTATATATATGTATATATATACATATATATGTATATATATGTATATATATGTATATATATGTGATGTGTGTGTGTACGCATAGCATTCTGCGTAGATCAGGCAGGTGGGACGTACAGTATGTAAGGGAAACCCTATCCGTACTATCCGACACACCCAGCAGCACCTAGCTAGCATTTCCACCCACTTTATATATTTAACCGCGCGCGCGACGCCTCATTATCACTCTGGTGGTCCAGCTAGCCCGGCCTTAGGACCAAACCTTGACGGCATCCTGCTGACGACACACCTGTGCCCAGCTAGCAAGACGTTGCACTCTTCGCAGATGGAAATCAAATGACTATGCATAACTTGTTATGGATACAATACATTCCCATTGCCTAGGTAGCTGAAGCCGACTTGTACCGCCGTTTGTTTACCAACTGCTGATCATGGTTTCATTACGGAATGGACGCCGTGCGTTCATTCGATGGTGCTGGACGAGCGATGCAACAAACGGATAGGTTACGAATAATGCCTCTTCACAAGCACTTGGTGGGCGATTTATAGACAGGTAGGGGTGGGCGTGCAGCAGGCGTTTGACCGTCATCGACTTTAAATCTGCTAGCAATGTATCAAATGCGCACTCTGCTGTGATTCAACCTTGCTGGCATGCCCACCTGACCATGCATGCATTTCGCTCTTGCTTGTATTGGCAGCCCCCCAAATACGTCAATCCAGCAAGCAAAGAACATGCAGTGGCAGCAAACAATTGTGCCTTCTACGCTAACTTTTTTCTGGTAAAAAAATAAACAGATGAAAAAGTGAAAGGTCCTAGCTAAAACGGCAATAATATGCGATGCGCAGGCGACCAGCCAGGAGTTGGTGATCTTAATGATGACGTCTATTGGAGTCGATAGACGGCTACATGCATGCAGTGCGTGTTGTTTCCCGCCTCAGGCCGCCCAGGACTCGAGCTGTCGGTACTGGGCCGGCAGTCTTGCAGGGACATAATGCTTTTTTAAATTTAGATATTTTTTGTAAATCTAGGCTATTAACGAACGTAACCGCCGCAGCCATTACGAACATATACGAACCAACATACTGCTGCACCTACATACTCTGGTGGAAGTCAAGAACCCTAACTCCAGAACCAGCCCAGACTGGGCCTTTACCGACTGAATGGTAAATGGCGGAACACCTGCTTCCTGAATCGCTGATTTTTCGGATGTCGGAGTGACTCTGAAAGTCAAGCACGTTTTCGAGACCTACCCCACGACACCACGTAAGCACAACTTGGAAACCGGATGGGCGGGCTGCTGGTGGTGCTATATAATCGGGCTCTGGTGTAACAACCGGTATCTTTTGATACAACCCTTTATTCATTCGTCATTGTGTACCGATGCTTCTGTAGCTAGGCATGCGTGTATCTGCATACTACTTTACTACTTACGCACGTATATGGCGCAAGTCAAAGGAATGTCGAAAAATAGCTTAGGATCCCAGCGGCTGCTGATATGTGGTCACTGCGCACTTATCGTCGTCCTCCTGGGCATGTTACTCGCTCCCCCGCCGGTGAATGCCCAGAACAAGTGTTCAAAGTGCAACGTGCCGATTGCCTCGGGAGGATGCAAGTGCGACAACAATTGCGATTGCCGGCCCGGCCTTGGTACGTAGGTTTGCTGAGCCAGTAAGGCGCTGATAATGTACGGCCCTTCTGTTTTCACCAGGAGAATCGATATATGTGTATGTGGTCGGTCATGCCTAAGCTCATTATGCATGCGTACTGGATCATCATGATAAAAGCATCACATTCATTATTTGCGCATGCAACTGTTAAGGATGAAGCCACAGCTTCTGTCTGCTGGCCGGGCTCATCATCCAGCCAGCAGGCGGCAACTGTGAGAATGCGTACGCACATGCAGCGGTTTGGGTTCCATCGATCGTACCTAGCTAGCTAGCTAGCTAGATAGATAGATAGTTGGGGATAGATAGTTGGGGATAGATAGTTTGGGTTAGATAGTTTGGGATGGATAGATAGATAGATAGACGCATTGCACTGCCTACGTACCTACATTTTCTCGCATTACGTACACGCACGCAACTATTTGGTTGTTTGCCTGAAGGTGATGATGAGGCGAGCTGAACGGTAATTAATAATGCTGTAGTGCTGCCCCCTGCTGGACGGATGGATGCAGGTGGCAATAAGTGCGACAAGTGTAACATCGCAGTTGCTAGTGGTGGATGCAAATGTGACCAGAACTGTGCCTGCATAACTGCCGTTAGCCCTTCTCAGAGCCCTTCCACTTCATCATCAACGTGCGTGGGTTCATTCTGCTGCTGATGCTGCTCGCTGTTTAAGAACGAATAATCTGAGAAAATGTTACTGTCTATAAAATTACGTAGTGGGAATGCATGCGTGTATGTTTTAATTGATCCATCATCCATCTGGCTTGCTTGCTTACTTGCTTCGTTCACCATAATCGATGATGGGAAGGATTTATTTGGAAATAAACTCACGCACCAATCAATCGACGAATCATCAATTGATGAAAAATGGTATATTTATTTAAATCTTGCTGCTCCACGCACTATCTACTAGCAGTTAGCAAGGAGTGTTAAGCAAGTTACATAGCAAGTTTACAGCAGCAGCCGGACTTTGTAATAGTTGCGTGCCGCAAGTAAGGGCCTCTCGAGATGTTGACAGGGTTATTGTGATCGTGTGTGCCGTACAAGTACGACTACTACAGCCTGCGTGCCTTGTTTCTTCCAAATGTGATTGTATGTTGCACGCAGCAGTGTGACTGGCAGTGTGACTCAGCATTATTCGTACAGTGGATTTTGTCTTCCTTGTATGATGGCTGGTCGAGAAGTGGCATGCGTGACATTAATGGCAAAGAATCACTTCTTTGATTACGGTTGATACATTCTTCTGTGCGATGAGCATCTATCAGTAGTATGCACGTCATCCCTGAGTCCGTTATTATCAACTCATTATTACTTATTTTTCAATCACTATTTGTAGGACTACTTTTTCCTCTTTGATAATTCCAATTATAACTTTATCATTCAGCCGCATGGTTTATTTCCTTCCTAATATAATTCCCTCACTAGCCATAAGCCGCTTTACACTTCTCTTCCGACTTCTCTTAACCTCAGCCGCATGGTTTATTTCCTTGCTTGGGTGCATGAATGCATCGCATGGTATCCTTCCTGCCGCCTCGTGCTTTTGCTGCCCTGCTGCATGTATGCCACCGAAGTTGTTTGTAAATACTGACTCTCCCGTTGAATTGACTGCATTCATGTGCACGTCTTTGCTGCTATGCTTGCACTGGTTCCGCCGCCACCTCCCTCCTCCTTATTAGGTGAGTTCGATCGTGTGGGACTGCACTTATTACTCTGTTCCGTTGGGTCGAGCACGCACGCATGCTGGTCCATCGAGCTGGCCAGGGGCGGGTTGGTGGTTGGTCGGGTCGTCAGGGCACGTGTTTTTCTTTAAAAGAGGGATCGGGAGGTGCACTCGCATGCATGGTCAGTGTCATCAGGCAGGTATCAGCCTTCTTCTCGCAGCAGCCTACGTATGTAGATGTATGCAAGCCGCTTGTCCGCGGCCAGCTGCGGTGCCTGCCTTATGCTGCTTGCTTATACTACCTCTTCTGGTACATGCCGGCTCGCTATTACTAATACTACTACTACGCCTACCGCCTAAATCCGTGCTGTCTGAACCTGATGCGTCAGCAGTGTCCTCTACTCGGGCTCCAGCACTGGCACCTTCTACTACGACCTCCGCAAGACATGCCCTGGCATACCCTATTTTCCTGAAAACAACGGATACCCCTACTGTGCGAGCTTCAACCCATCGGGCGCGACTTATAAGACGCTTGCTCAGCTCGGGACCAATAACGTCATTGCCATTGACATCAATGTCCTCACGGCAAATCGTGCCCGTCTGTGCGGAAAGAAGGTTCTCGTGTACAAGAACGGCAACCCGGTGTCGCCACCAGACGGCGGAAGCTTCTTTGTTTGGGACGGCTGCCAAGCCTGTATCGGTGGCGGTCGGCTGGACTTCAGCCTCAGTGGCTTGCAAAATGCGGCAAGCAATGCATGCACCCTGGGTGTGGTACCTGGCATTTCCTGGAAGGTTGTGGATGAGGTGGTGCAGAAATTTATTCCATAATTTATCTATTTTGAGTAGTGATAGATCGATGAGCATGAAAAGTATGTACATTTGCATCATTATCCATTGTTCTAGGTAGGTAGGGACGTGAATGAAGTTATGTTTTGTATGTTGGATTTATTCTATGTACCTGCCTAGCTACGTTTCAATATAATATCCTAGAGATATATAGATAGGAGTAAGGCCCTCACAAGTAGCCGTTGTACATGCTGGGCGGCGCATGCCACTCGTCAGGCGGGGTTTATCTACTTGTTGGCTATCTACATGCACGCAGCTTTCGAACCTCATCATCATCATGCCTTTCCCTGCTGATTTAAGGGGTGTTACATTGCGCTGCTGTGGGGCGACTCGCCCTGTGTGCAAAGACGAGCACCGGGCGGGGGTCCTGACCGGGCCGAGCCACAGCATCCATGCATGGATGTGTGTATGTAGGAGTTGGTGGGCGGATGGAAGACGTCAGGTCGTGGGCGAATAAGACGCATGTACGGAGATGTGTGTTGAGTATGGGATGGGTGTGTTCTGCATGACTGTATGTGTGTGTATGTGTATGTATGTGTGTGTATGTATGTGTATGTATGTGTATGTGTGTGTATGTGTGTGTATGTGTGTGTATGTGCGTGTATGGATGAAAGGGTGTTACACTGCGCTGTGGGCGACTCGCCCTGCAAAGACCAGCACCGGGGTTCCTGACCGGACCGAGCCACAACGCAGCAGGGGATGGAGGGGCACGTGGCTATGTCTGCTGTCTGTGATTGTCTGCTGATTGTATGTATTACGTGTTATTATTTTTACCACCTTGTCAGATTAAGTGACTTATTGTTCTCCAGGTGCTCCGGCAGAGGCACTTACCGATTGTGGTCAAGTTTTTGACGTCCTGTGTTGGATCATACTGTTGTTTTTTCTAATAATCTGCATGACCATGTAAAAAACGCTAGTGCCACGACATGCTGCGTGATCCGCGCCCTCCATCCATCCAGCCCTGCATAGATCACGCACATCCGGACTTCATAGTCGGGTTGAGTGCCGTAAGTAAGGGCCACTCGAGATGTTGACAGGGTTCCTCTTGCAACTTATATTTTGATCGTGCGTGCCGTACAAGTACGACTATTACTACAGACTTTCCGTTTGATTAGCATTATTACAAGGGGACTTCTCATGTTGGCAATGCGTTTGACTCACTGCTCAATAATACGTTATTGAGCAGCACCTTTCTAGTATTAAAAGCTTATGCCAAAATTTGCAGGTGGTGCAATGCAGTACTCAAAATTCATACATGGATGGCATGGATCCTGGGCTGCTTACCCGCTCACTCCCACCCAATCCCCCTGCTTCATAGTGCCACCTTCCGCCTCGTCCTCTGTTCCAGCCAGCTCCCAGCCCACCCCCCCCCACCACACCAACCTAAAACCCTAAACACATACCTAGCTACTTCCGGCTTCCCCCCACTCCCCACCTAACCCCACCTCCTCCTTCAGCGCAACATCGCGGCTTACATTTCCAGCATCCTGTGGTTCACCTGAACCCCCTCATCACCCCCCCTCCACCCTTTTCCACGAGCTCACCACGCACTCGATAAGTATTCGCCTGCCCCCCTCCCCACACATGGAGGGTATTTACCCCCCCTTCAGCCCCTCCACACACCCCACAGGCAACCTCAGCCAGCTAGGCCATCAGCTCCTTCATCACCTCAGCGACCTTAACTTCCGTCGTGCGGTGCGCATCACGAAGCTGGAGCAGCCTTACCGCCCAAGTGCGCCCCCCACACGACAGCACCTGGCAGCGCACCAGCATCCATCAGGTGCAGGGAAACGCTTCGCAGTAGTGTAATCCCGCCATTCATCAACCAGGCCTTATGGGCATATGGGCATATGGGCATATCCATCTCCTAGTAACCGAGGGTCGAGCGTTTTTTCCCCGCCTCTTCATCACTTGGAGCGCGCGCGCTGCTTCAACTTAACCACTTCGTCAACGTACTGCAAGCCGTTGCCCGTGTAGGGGTTGGGTTTGCGGATAGCACAAATCTCGGCCGCCACGCGCTGTAGCTCGTCCAACTCGAGGCCGTACAGATACAGCAGGGTTGGCTTGAGGCAAAAGGCCCGGATGTGGGGCGGAAGGGGGTAAACCACAGTGCGACTGTAGCCCACCTGCGGAGGGGAATGTGGCAGTCAGAGCGGTGCGGATGAATGCGGAGGCCGCTTGCAGGCAGGGCTATTCCCACATGACCCGCATCACTCCGGAGACCTCCATTTCCTTACCTGGACATTCATTCTCGTTACGACCAGGGTTACGACAGGTTATTGCAAAAATTATAACGATAGAAAAACGCGCGGACGAACACACACCTTGAGGCGGATGGCAGACACGGGCTTGCTGTACGGAAAGGTGACGTTCTGTTTCTCCTCGCCGGCGGATTCGAAGTAGTAGGGCTTAGGTGCAGCGCCCCCGGGGGCCCGAGAACGCCGCAACACCTGGGCATATGTCAGCTTGGGAACCCGGCTGGCCACCTGGGGTCGAAGCACCGGCAGGGGGCCGGGTGGTAGGGGGTTTGGGGGCTGGCCGGGGACATTGCTTGCGGTGGTGTGGTGTGGTGTGGAATGGTGACGATGAGACAGGAGAAGACGAACGTGATTGCCAGCAATGAAATCTGGACAATGAAATCCTTAGGGAGTACCGAAACGGCGTGCTGTGTGGCAGACTGGCAGTGCAGTGAGTGGAGCGCAGGAAGGTGCCAAAAGGAACCGTGAGCACATGAGGGCAAGGTAAAGGCACAGCCGTGAAGGACCGTAAGACTGAAAGCCGCACATCTGATGTCGTCACTGGGCCACACACAAACACATACACGTACACATGCACCCGCTTACCTCCCCGGTGGGATCCTCCACGGGCTCCATCCGGTACCCCACTCCCTTGACCGTAAGGCCCACGAGGTAGCCGCTCATGACACCGCGGATGGCCTTGTTCAGCTGCTCATTCGCCGTGTCGAACCGGTCCTTACTGGGGCTCGCCAGCACAAGCAGGCTGCGGCGCTGCTGCTGCTGCTGGGTGCTGCCGGATGGAAGGTGGATGAGGCGGAAGGCCAGGAGGCCAGTGGGGTCCAGCTCCTGTGCGACGTGCGACAGGCAGAGGGCGGGCAGAGGGGTCTTGCGTATTGTGCAACACGTACTAGGGAAAGGCACCAGGGAGGGAAAGGCACCAGGGAGGGATGCGCCAACGCAACGATCAGAAGAGCATTTCAACCACAACTCGACTAGCTGCAGGTACCAAACTCTGCCTGTCCTCCTGTCTTCGCTGATTGGATGGGATGGGTTAAAAGAACCAACAACGGACGGTTGTTGCAACTGACTGTAAGAGCGTGCGGCAACATTATATTATTGGGATTACCACTAAGGAGTAGAAGTAGTAGTAATCATCCCTACTTCGGATTTCATGAAGGGCTCGAAGACCAGGGGACGGTAGAAGAAGCACTGAAAGCATTCGAAAGCTTCCGTGCGTGGTGGTGCGGATCAGGGTTCTTCAAGGGGGCAGCTGTTTGCTCCGGGTCCCGTCCCGGGGGTGAAGTACGCTGGTGCGGATATGCCGAAACACACTCCGATCGGGCTTTCACTGGCAATGCATAAATATTGGAGTCAACAAATCCTGCCAAAATAGGAGTACGCTATCCTTCAACTTTACCTCGCAGAGATTCATCAGCTGCCGTGACATGTGTCCTATTTTGGCTGGCCGTGTGGGTTTCAATGAAGTCCGACTCCTTGTTTCCTTAACCCGCCCACTCCCGGCACCGGCTCCCGGCACCGGCTCAACTTTAAATATACGCATACACACACACACACACACGCAAAGGTACAGGTACGCACAGATAGATGCAGTCACCCACCTGCAAGTTGAGCCGTATGGTGCCCGCCTTCCCACACAGCACCAGAGTGCGAACCCCATTCGGAGCGCCATCACCGCTACCTCCACCGGCTGGGCCTAGGGCTGTGCTCCCCTCCAGCTGTACGGAAACCTCCGGGGGAAAGCGCACAACGTTGCGATGCCAGCGGACCTCTCCTTGAGGCGCCTTGACGGGTTCAAACTC
Organism: Volvox reticuliferus; assembly: GCA_019650235.1. Lineage (NCBI taxonomy): Eukaryota > Viridiplantae > Chlorophyta > Chlorophyceae > Chlamydomonadales > Volvocaceae > Volvox > Volvox reticuliferus. The sequence goes on along the minus strand of BNCP01000012.1, from coordinate 993,369 downwards.
GGGCCAGGGCTGTGGGGCGGGCCGGCCGCTACGGACTGAGTAAGCTACCTTGGGCGGGGCCACACGGTTCGGAATCCGATAGCTACGTAACTGCTGGAATTGCTGAAATGCGCCCGGCGGCGCTGGAGGTGATTCAGTGCGCTGGTTCAGCTGTTGGTAGTGGTGGTGATGGCCGGGAAAGAGCCGGTTGCGGTGATGGTGAAGGTAAAGGTGAAGATGCCGGACGGGGTCCGGGAGGGGTGTGTATGAGGTGGATGGAGCGATGGATCCACCACTGGAACACTCGCTAGTGGTTAGGTTAGGAGTCACAGAACGGGCTTGGAGTTCTGCGTGAGGATGATGACGCACGTCGAGTCATGGAAGCAATGGTTTGCCGCCTGGCAGGCCAATCAAGTTGCAGTAATGTTTACCTACCTTGCAAAGCGCCTGCACTCTGCTGCAGAAATGTCTGCACTGTGCTCGGTAGGAAAGCGCTGGACACGCCGCTCGTCAGGCGACCAAATGATGTAATCATGATTCAGATTAGGTCAAAATCAGTATATTTACAATCGCACATGACTTAAATGGTCCTGACTTCGCTGTTTGCCGACATCCTACAGGACGTCAACTGAAGACTAGCCAGAGAAACGTATAAGAGTCAAAATCAATTTGTCAAGTGTATCAGAAGATAACAAGCCAGCTTGTTGCCCGCAATCCACACGGAGCCAACCACACTTGTACGCGGTACTGTAAAATTACTGTATGCTGCGATTGTCGCTGTCACAATCTAGTAACATTTGGATTTTGTTTTCAGCATCCTTTTTATATAAACTTTCACATTACACAGAGCATATCAAATAACGCAAGGAGGAGAACCGAGAGGAAGTTTTGTGCGTATTCGTTCTTGGTTTTGTACTCACGACACCACGACAATGTTCCCGCCAATTTAGGTACAGATCGCAAAAGGAAGTTATGGATTGGCATCAGGAAGTAATCCATCGGCCTTGAGGCAGGGTCGCTTACAAAGAGCGCAGGGAATCGCGAGGCGCGGGGTGGCAATGGATCGACCCCCGCCGGCGGGCGGCAGCCTTCGGGCCACGCAAGGGGAGCGGCTGCTCCTTTCTGCCAGCACACCAATTTGGATCTCGCGATCAAGCCAGCTGTCGTCCTCCTCGTCCTGCTCGTTGGGGCCTTACCCGCGGCTGGCGTCCGTGGTCAACAAATCTGTCCTATTCCGTGAGCCCTAAGCATTTCCACCATCTCCGCCTCCCTTCTTACGCTTCTTACACCGCAAAGCCCATAATATTAAGGCAACTCGCAATTCGTTTGTGAGCTGAGCTGAGAGAGCGTGTGGAGGGACGGCTTTGCGTGCCACCCCACCCAACAGCCCTGCTCGAGTGCTACACACACACACATACACACATACACCCCTTCCCCCCTACACACACACAATCTCTCTCTCTCTCTCTCACACACACACACACCTCATTCTTTAACCGGACTTAAAAAGCACATGGAGAGCATCGCATTCCTTCGTACTCGTAAACATGCTTATGCTGCCAATCCCCAAGGACTCCCGACAACCACCCAAGCTTCGGAAGCTGCATTTGCCGCCTTTTTTCAAGCATGCAGTCGAGTCGTTAAATGCTCGTGATGCATTCCACCGTCTCGCTGCGTCCTCCCTGCTCCCTCTTCTGACTCTCAAGTTGGGTCCGCCGTGCCACAGGTCGCTGGGGACGGCTCCCGTGTGGCCTCATCAGGCCCGCCGGTGGTGGTGGTGGTGGTGGTGGCGGTAGCATGGTCAGGCTACCCGCTGCTTCAGCGGGTGCCGTAGTGCCACGTTTTTTATGGCGGAAGGGACCGATGGGTCAATGTGGCGGCCCGCCCTGGAGCTGTCCACGCAGGCTTGCGACTCATCGCGCGAGTGGGGCTCGGGCTGTCGCCGGGGGCGAAGGTGGCGTCAATGGGGGCGGCGGCGGCGGTCCCGGTGGCGGCAACGCGGAGACTAGGGAAGCCATAGGATCTGGTGGCGGTACAGACGTATGCGGTGATGGTTTCGGGGCAGGCACGCAGGGGGCAGGTGGGTATGATCGTCTAAAGTTGGCAAAACAGGGGAACAGGGGTTGGGAGAGGATGGAAGAGGAGAGAGGAGGAGAAGGAGGAGGGAGGGAGAGGATGAACGAGGGGAGAGGAGAAGGAGGAGGGAGGGAGAGGAGGACGAGGGAGAGAAGGGGGGAGGGGGGTGGTGAGCCGGGCGAAGGGGCGGCGGGCACCGGTTGGGTCAGCCTTTGGGACGAAGAATGGGGTTCCGGAGTACGACGGACCCACGGGACACAGCAGCCCGCCCTCTGGCGCGTTTAGCACTTCGGAGACGCTTTGGGTGAGCCAGAGAGGAGGAGGAGTACGACCAATCTGCTCTGTTAAGGCCCGGGCAGGGTGGGGAGAAGGGGGGGCTCCAGCGGTTTCGGAGGCCCTTATGGAGGTCATGTGGCCTACCCGATCCTGATCCATACACACAGCACATTGCCCCTTCGGTGGCCCCACTGCAACATGCAGGCGCTGGAGGTGGCTCCTCACCCTCAGGGAGGTCCAGCTCAGGGGATATCGGACTCGGCAGTAGCAACATTCCCCCCACCCCGACCACCACCGGATTTGGCAGCAGTAGCAACATGTCGGTGACAGCAGCCGGTGGCGGTGACGATCGCGCTGCTACCCCCGATTCCGTTGGTAGTTGGGGTACGGATAGCGGGAGGGGGGGTGATAGCCCCGGAGGGCTCAGATCGGGTGAGACTGGTGGGGAGAGCGGCTGCAGTTTGAGCGGAGGGGAGGTAGCTGCAGTAACTGCGCTGGAGCCGTTTGCATCAGCCGCGGAAGAAGGCATAGCGGCGGCAGCTGTCGTTGCTGATGCCGGCACTGGGGGTTCGTTGCCGCCGTTCCAACCGCGTCCGTCACGGCCTCCGTCACCGTTGACGTCGACGCCGGAGATACCCGCCGCTGGTGCGACCCCTGCCACCACTGCAGCCGCTGGTACCCCTGCAGCCGCTGAACCTGCTGCCGGTGGCAATGGCCCCACCGGCGCCGCTCCCAGTGGCGGCGGCGGTGGCAATGGTGGCGGGGTGCTGCTGAGCGGGTTCCGCGAGCGGCTTGCCGACCTGAGGGAGCTGTTCGCGGGGGCACTGGAGGGGCTGTGGAGGTCGCTGGATACCTGGTGGGGGGGAGGGGGAGGGGGAGGGGAACAAGAGGGGAGATTCGTATAACGGAAGCATACGTTGTTCGCGTGCACGTAGCGAACCCCCACTGTGCAGTACTTATGTAACCCGGAGGGCTGTGTACGGCACACACGAACCCACGACCCGCTCGGTGTCCCTTTAGAGCCGGAATCGGCGGAACATAATTCGGTAAATTTGGGCATGTACGTATATGTGTATACGCATATGATAAATACACATATTTGTTTCTTTGTTCATATTTTTATTATTTACTTCGTCGAATCGTGGCGCTCTGGTTTCCCCCCACTTCCAAACCGGTTGCACAGGTACACCCGGCTGGCATTTGTAGTGGGCCTTATGTGTGTCATCGTAACTGCCGTGGTCAACGCCGTACTCGTACCCGTAGTCAACGTCCACGTGATGCCCACCTGGGAGCAACGCGCGGCGGCTGTACTGCGGCGCGATGTACGTACGAACCTTACACAACGAAATTGGCAAATGATGTTTTTCGTTATCTCCGTGTACCCATCGTCGTGTACGACATACACGCGTGCGTGTTGGTTGTTCCGGCCCAAGTACGGCAGTATGAAGTTGCGGATGATGTTATTCGCCCTTTCATCATATTCTCTCCCGCCTGCCCAACCGGATGCACGCCCCACACTTTTATTTGGGCCAGCGTTATCGCTTTCCGAAAAATGTTATTGCGTATTCATTCACCCGCATGTTCGTATTCCCCGTTTCTCGTCCTCCCCCTCCCCCTCCCCCGACTGCGTCACCTTGGCACGGATGCGGCAGATCTCATTGGGCCGAATCCGCTGGGTGGGCTTAGGTGGTGTGACGGGTGTCGTACCGCTTGTACGACTAGGCCCTGTGGCAGTGGGCCCGCAGTGGGGCGGTGCAGAGCGCTCCCACGCGGCACTGCCCGCCGTGTCGATTTACCTGGAGCCCCTCACGAGCCTGGTGTATCGCCAAGCCGTCATGAGGGTACACCTGGAGGCGCCACAGGTATGTAGATGGGTATGTCGTACATGTTTATGTCGTACATGGGTATGTCTTGCTAGTTGTGGGATGGGGTCGCCGGGGACCTTACAGAACTTGACGTACTTAGGGTTCAGCTTAGGCTTGTAGGTATATATGTACGGACACATGGTTTGCATGCTGCGGTACGGGTGTATGTCAAAGTACGGCATGTGGTTTGCGCGCAGGTGACAGTGGTCCAGGGGCCCAACTTCTCCTGGTTTGGATACCCAGAAGACACACCGAATAACGCCCGCAACTTCGTGCCGGGGCTGGGATCGGAGGCGGAACTGGCGCTGGCGGACACTCGTACGGCATTGTCGTACACAGGACGTCAGCCGTACACACCCGAAACTACGCTGCGCTCTCATTCCTACAGTCAACAGCAGCAGCAGCAGCAGCAGGATTTCCGCAATCCTCAGAAGCAAGGACAAGGGCAGAGCTCGCAGCCGCCTCTACAACCGCTGGGGCGGCCATCGACATGGGGCGGCCCGGCGGCGTCGGGTTCCGGAGCTGTCCGGAACCGTACCGATACTCCAGGTCAGGGTTCGGAGCAAGGCCGGGGTCCGCCGGCGCCGCCGCTGGCGGCGCTTGTACACTCGCCTTGCCCACCGCCGCCGTTGAAATCAACCGCATCAACTGCCGTTGAGGCTGCACCGCCATCATTGCACCTGCATCCGCAGCAGCTATTATTGTTGCAGCGGCTACAGCAACACGTCTACGAGCAATTGCTACAGCTGCCTGTAGTGGACTGGGTGCTACAGCCGTTCCTCCAAAATGCTACAGGACAGGGTCGCCGCTCAGCAGCGGCGCAGGGATTTCCTAGCAGTGCCGCCGCCGTTGCCCCTGCCGCCGCCAGCGGCAGCGGCAGCGGCGCCACCGTCACCGTCACCGCCGCAACCGCTGCCGGCCTCACGGCCGCAGACGTGCCCCGTCACCTGACGCACTCCCTAGCCAGTACCAGCGGGATGGCGGAGGCGGATGACGCCACTGCCGTTGGCGGCGTCGCTGCTGACGGTACGGCACATCAGCATCGCCGTCACCGTCGCCGTCACCGTCACCGCGATAGCCATAGCAGCAGAGCGACCACACAGCCACACGATCAGGTCGCTAGCATTCTGGAAGGAGGCGGATATCGTGGTGCATTGGACGAGCGGGAAGCTGCCTCAGCCCTGCCGTATAATGTGCCGTCGTCATCGTCGTCGTCGGTGTCCCATTCCCCTGGCGGCGGGGGTCAGCCACTGCCGGCGCCGCCGCCGCCACTGGCCAGCGTCAGCGGCGCCGCTGATGCCGCCAGAGTGCTGCTACGAGGCGTTGGCGGCGGCGGCAGTGGCTCCCGGGTCGGCGGCGGCGGCGGCGGCGGTGGCGATCATCCCGCTGCCGCCGCGGCAGCCTTTGCCGCTGAGCTGGAGGAGAGTTTGCCGCCGGTGGCCCTGGGTGCTGTGACGGCTCGGAATGCATCTCTCCGTGTCTTCATTATCGGTCGGTACGGGACTTTCGCAACGAAATAACTGAAATTTGAGAGCAAAAAGAGCACACCTCTCCCCCTCTGTCGCTCTGCTCCGCCCTATCGGCAAAATTAAGCCCCCTTCCTTTTGCCTCGGCCGCACCCTCTTGGCTTCCTTATAAATAGAATTCCGTACACACACACACTTACCATCCATCCATCCGTATTTCCCCCCCCCACACACACACACACCACCCCACACACACACATCCCCGCTCCACGGACCCCAGGCGAGCTGCTCCCGCGCCGCTTCGAGTACGTGAGTGGCAGTGTGGCCCTGGGGCGGCACTACCGGTCGCTGGAGGTGGCGGTGGAGGGGGACGCCTACGAACGACCAGCGGCCAGCGCAAAATGTACCTTGGTGCGATACGGCTGTAGCTCTCGGCTGTAATTCGACTTTAAACTGCGCTGTAGCAGGAGCCGTAGCTTTCAGGACCTATTCGAAATCCTTTGGAAATTCTGCGATTTTTATTATTTTTTAAATCTGGGAATTTTGCGGTTTCATAAAAAAATCGTAATAAAAATCTAGCCATCTTTAGGCCTTTTTCCTAAGCCTTGTTTTTTGCACCTGTGGGTAAAACCCTAAACCCTGGACAATCGTGAGCTTCGCCAACCGTTTCCGTTGCGTCCCTCATAAATGTGTCCTCTTCAACCCCGGTCAACACAGGTCAACCCTCATGCCAAACGTCACTTGCGCCACGTCACCCCTGGAGCGACTGCACTGGGGCAACCGCCGCGTCGCTTCGGCTGCGACATCCTGCCCCGGGGTACGGCATTGGCGCTACAGCACGCCCCCGCCGTCAGTGAGCTGGCGGCGCCGCCTCCTGAAGTACGAAACCCGTACATCCATCACATATCTCACCACCACCATCACCATCATCATCACCAACACCCCAGCAACAACAACAAGCAGCTGCAGCAACAACCAAACCATGATTTGAAAGTACGGCAGGGAAGCCTCTCACATCATCATACAAGCAGTACGGCACACCATCACCATCATTCGTACGCTTACGATGCCAAGCAAGGGGATAATGCTGTATGCGGCGGTGTCGGCAGCGATAGCGACGCAGCGACGCCACAGTGGGTTTCACGGTGCTCCGAAACCGTACGGCCTCAGCGCAGCAAGTTTAGTAGCAGGGATGGCCCTCAGCAGTACACCCTCCATACCTACAGCGTGCTGCTGCCGCCGGAGGAGTGGGCACAGCAGGCGGCGGCTGTAGCAGGCTCGGCTGTAGCAGCCGACCTGCCGGACCGTCAGGCTGCCGCGGCAGCAGCAGCGGCGGCGAGTTCCTCTCGGAATGGTACGGCAGCGGCGGCTGAATGGTCTCGGAGCAACCCGGGATACAAAGAGGAAGCGCGGGTAGTGGCGGCCCGGGAGGAGGCGGGGACGGACACGACGGTGGCGACAGGGGCGGAGGGCAGCCGCCGGCGGCGGCGGGGCCCCCCGAGTCAGCCAACGGGTAGGCTTTGTCATACGATATGCTAGTGGTGTGTCAGGCAATGCCGCTTCCAATTCCGCGGGTACTCATGTGTGTCCCGTACGAATGCCGTACGGGGTCAAAAACCCCACGCCACATCTGCCTTCCGCGTCGCTTGCTTGTGAAACCGCCTGGTCCTCTCGCTTCCCTCCTCCCGCCCCGCCCGCCCAGTACGACACAACAGGCCATTTGTCTTTGTCCCCCCATCGCATGCAACTTTCCGTCTCACGGACTGCCCGTTGTCGGGGTTCCATTTTACTGTTTTTATCGTACCGTTTTCGTTCTCTCTGGGCCCCCCCTTCATACGCAGGAGCAAAACACGTTTCAGTTGGGGCGTTCGTTGCCTTCCGTATCCCCCTATCGATCCCCCCCTCCCCCCTCCCCTCTTCCCCCTCAGGGGGTCACGTGTCGCTGTCTCTTATCTCGCGAGGAATGAACCTCCCTGGAGTGTGGCCAGACCTCAGCCTCACTGTACGGGCAGACCGCCTTCACGCCCCCCTCCTGGAGCGCCTGTTGGAGCTGCCCATGGACATCCACGAGGGGCGGGTAGACGGGGAGCTGAAGCTGCGGGCGTATGACGTATCCAGCTGGCAGTTCCCGGAGCTGTACGGCAGGATCAAGTGCAGAGGTGAACTCACGTCGGGAGCTGTGCGGGGTTACGGAACCGACGTCGGGAGCTGTGTGTGTGTGTGTGTGTTTTTGTGTGTGCGGATGGAGAGTGGGTTTGGGGGGAGCAGTGATTTAACTCGTAGAGAAAGGGTGGAGTAGGGTGGGGGATGGGCGGGGGGAGGAACAGAGAGGGGGAGGAGGGGAAGGGGGTGCCGTAACTAATGCCGTAACTTCAGGATATCGTCGTACTTCCCCCCCCCCACACACACACGGCCAATCTTCAGCAACCTTTCCCCATCCCCTCCTGAACCTCCTACCGCTCTCCCTCCCTCCCCCCCCTAGGCGCCTCTCTCCACTTTTGGGACGCCCCGGACGACATCTCCGGCGCCAGTATGGACCTGGTGTTGGAGCGCGACCGGATGTATCTGCTGGGGGCGGTGGGGCGGTTCGGGGCCGTGCCCATCACCGTCACCGGGGATATGGACCTTAACCCGGATACCGGCACTTACCGGTACGGCATGCCTTCACGTACATATACGGCATGGCATGGTGCCGTACGGTCTGGCAATAGTTACCGTATCGCACTAATCTTTAGATGATGAATTTATGAATTTCACATTGTTCCCCCCCCCCCGATAGCTCCGTGCTCAGTTACGAAGTTATGCATACACACACACACAGACACAAAGACAGACACATACATGCATACATACAGATTATCGTACACACACACCGGCCCCCCAGGCTCCAATGCAACGTTCCTGGCAGTGGAGTGGAGGTGAACGCTCTGCGTGCGACTCTGGGTGTTCGGCCAATACCCATATCCGCGGCGGGGGCGGTGCGGGGAGTACTGCACTGTACGGGACCGCTGGAGAGACCCGTCTTCTCAGGTGGGATGGGGATGGGGGTGGGACAGGGTCAAAAACACATGGAGAGCGGGGAGAGGTGCAGTACAGTTTGGTTTTTCGTTAATCAGTTTCGACGCTGGGTTATGTAATGATTCGATACGACGCCAGTTTCTTGCCGCTGCTTCCTCCCTCTCTGCCGATATCCCGTACCAATACATGTGAATGTACACGGCCGTACATACACGCACACATCTTGGGCTGGCGGCAGGTTCCGCCATTGCCGTACGTCCCTCCCCGGAGCAGTTGGCGGCAGGGTTGGAGGACACCCCCGCCCTGGCGGCACTGCGTGGACACAACGGCGCGGTGGCGGCGTACGACAAGGTGCCGCTCCTGGGGGCGCAGGTGCGTGTTGGCGGAGGGGCGGAGGGGTGGAAAAGAGGAGGGTGTTGTTTACTGTTCCCATGTGTGAAGTACGGCACAGTCGTGCGATACCGTGTGGTACGGCATACATACTCGGTTCACTTTTTCCCTGGTACCCGTTTATTCCAGAACGGCCCAAGTTGCATTCTGTTAATCTCCTTCGTAACTGCCTTTAATATCACCATTTTAGGGGAAAAATAAAATCCTCGTCTGACTAATATTTCCAAATGACAAATAATGACAAATATTTTTACATTTTGAACATCTTACGTAATGTGAAGCTGGTCCGTTTGTTACCATTGGGAGATACGAGGACTCCCCTGCTTCCCCTGCTCCCTTTTGCGCCGAATGGGGAGCCCACTCCTCTTTTTTTTGTCTTCTCTCCCCCTGACACGTGTGTGGCCGTACACACACACACATAAACACGCATTCGTATCTGCTGTATTCGCCGTACTCATCCCAACCCACATCCCGGACCCCCCCCCCACCTCCATACACACTCACCCACCAGGCCGTGTTTACGCTGGACATGGCCACACAGATGCTGAATCTGCATTCCGTACAGGTATGATGTCTTACAAATGCCGTACACATGACATGTACGGATTTTACCTACATGTACGGATCAAAGGATCGTCGCCAGTTCTCTTGCGTGGTCTCACGAGACACGTCTTTTTGCCACCACCACCACCAAAACAACAAAACAACAAAATAACAAAATAACAAAACAACATCATCAGGTACTGGCGGGCTTTGGCTTTAACGTTTCGGACTGCCTTTCATTTGTGATGTGTCTCGTTCATCATTGTCAGGTTCATCACGTGTACGGCAGCCTGCGTAGCCAATGCAGTACGTTCGTCGAATGTCTGTCTCGCCATACGTGTAATGCATCGATTTGCTGTAGTGGTAATAATAGTAATATATTATATTTATAATATTATGTGATTATTAATATCACATTATATTATATTATTATTTCTACTGACCGCCTTCTCGTATCAGCCCTGCCGCTCGCTCCCCGAACGCCGCGCAGGCTCAGCCTGACGGCGGCGGCTCTCTGTTGGCCAGTGGCCGCATGTGGCTGGCCCCGGAGGCAGAGAGCGACCCACGGGCCATCTCCATTGCCGGGGAGGCGGAGGGAGTGGACGCGGACCGCCTGGCGAGGTACTACCTGCCGCCGGTGAGTGTGGACTTAAAACCTAAAACCCAACCACCTGACCAACCACCTGATCAACCACCTGACCAATCACCTGACCAACCACCTGATCAACCACCTGATCAACCAGCCAAGTTCCTCGCAACTCACAAAGCCAATGAATTCCACCGGCTGCTCCGGAGTCGTCTTATCTTCAATAGCTTTCCTAATGGTCTGAAGTCAACGTCGTATATTCCGCGTTCGCTCGCTGTACGGCAGGACGTGGAGCTGCCGGATGGTATACGGTTGGGCAGTGCTTCCGTACGGGGCCTGATGGCGGGCAGTCACTTAGCCCCCGGCGTGGATCTCACCGCGGAGGCTCCCGCCGCCAGGATGACCGGGTCGGCGTCGTTCAGTCAAAAGGTGACTAAAGATGTACGGATCATTGGCAGCAGATTTTTATAAAATATTATTTATATCCTAAAACTTGATAATATATATGGTTTGTGCATTATATTATGCCGATAATTTTGATTATATATGTGTGTATATATATGTGTATATATATGTATATACATATATGTGTATATATATATATATATAGAGAGAGCCTATATATATATATGTATGTGGGAAATGGCAGAGTGTCTTTCCCGCGGTTTAACACGAGGCTCTAAAAACCCCACACCGCCCGCCCCTCACGTCGCCCCACTCGACAAGTGAGTTTTCCACCCGAGAAAACCCAAATCTAAACCCAAACATGATGTTCCCCACTGGCCCCTGCTCCGAAACTCCACGATGGCATCTCACCAGGCCATCTCCATGAGCGCCCGCAGCCCCGCCTTCTCCGTGGACTGCACCGTACACACCAGCCTGCCGTATTTTGATGAGTTGCGCTCATCGGAGACTCAGGTACGTACGCCAGTATAGTATGCGGCTAACGGCGTCTAACAAGATAAAAAAATAATAAAATAAATAAAAATAACAAAAAAACAAATAAAAATAAATAACATTATGTTAATTAGGTTTATTACATTAAGACATTATTAGGACTGCCAATCCGGTGATGTATCTGCCTGTCGCTTCTCCCGGAACCTTCACACCTCAATGTACGAATTCGGTTATATTTACCGATGCCACGCTCGGCGATTTCAAGTTGTGTGCGTCTGTCTGTTTGCCTGTCTGTCTGTCTGTCTGCATCGTGCTCTCAATCTCTTCCCCCACCCCGTGCGGGTATTTTCCCCGCCTTTTACCCCGTCCTACTCCTCTTGACGATAACAGCCCCTTTTGGGGGCAGCTCCTTCCTTTTATGTGCGTGTGTATGTGTATGTGTATGTGTATGTGTATGTGTATGTGTATGTGTATGTGTATGTGTATGTGTATGTGTATGTGTATGTGTATGTGTATGTGTGTATGCGTGAGAAATCCTGATGATGCGGAGTTTACGCTCCCCGAGGATATCCCGGGGGAATACACGCCACGCTCCTCTTCACCCCGACACCTTGTCAGGCCGAAGCCGCCTACTATGCCCGGCCGCGCTTCATGGGCGCGGATCTGGAGCTCCATTGCGCCGCCCCTGGAGCGGACTTGCTGCCTCTGGCCACAGGACCCGCCACCTCGCCACCCTTTGACCCGCTGGCGGCGAACCAGCCCTTGCATCTCAGAGTGGCGGGGCACGCGCGACTGGCGCTGCGGCCGGCGCCGCTTGGTGGTGGTGGTGGTGGGGGTGGCGGTTTCGGAGCAGGAACCGGAGCAGGGGTGCTGCAGCAGCAACAAGGGAGACAAGGAGCGGCGCCACCGCCGCCCTCGGGAGGGCCCGACTCCAGGGTGGGCCCCAATAAGTTTGAGGGTAAGCAAGTGCATTTGCCGGAGAGTTGTTGAAAACCGTTTCCTAATATTTCCATGTGGGATTCGGATAACGTCCAACGGTCAACTGAACTACCGGTAACGCGGTCGAAGGTGTCAAAAATGGTGGAGGAACACTTTCATGGACGAATTAGATATGTGATGAGCGGTAATTATTACGTCATCTGACTCATCCAGTCAAATGGTCTCCTTTTTGCGTTATTTAAGATAGTATTATGTGCCGTACAGGTACGATCAGCATGTCGGGGATCCGAATAAATTCCCTGGAGCTTGTACGAAGTCTGTCTGGCAGCGCCGCAGTTGACGGAGAAGCCGGCACCGTTGCCGTACGGGCAAGGGGTCCTGGCGGCCTAGCCGCTGGCGGATCACATGCTGTGTCGTCCATGGTGGTGACGGTGCCCGCCGGCGCGGCAGCAACTGCCGCGGCGGGCGCAGGTGGTGGCGTCGGCGTCGGCGCCGGAATGGGGCCGCTGGCAACCGATGTGTTGGATTTCGAAGTGGCGGTGAGTACGCCGTGCTGTCGTACCATCTAACACGTGCATGACGTACGGATAAGGCTGGTTGTACATGGGATTTGGGTCCTGTGTATTGATGGCCGGCAACGTCTTGGCAGAGTTGTTTTGAAGCGTATTGTCGTACAACCGATGAACGAGATACTCCTGTACGTGGCAGGTTCCAGACTTGATGGCGGCGCTCAACCTGGAGGCGGCGGGACCGCCGCCGCCTGCCGTTATCTACCGACCTGCTCCCGCCGCAGCCGCCGCCGCCGCCAAGGCCACGACTGCAGTACGTGCCGACGGTGCGGCAGCATTGGTGGCGGCGCGGGGCCCCGCCGACGCCATGGCGTCCATCGGGACCCGTGGGTCAGTGGCGCCGCCGCCGGCTCAACCGCCATCATCGCAACCTTTGTCACCAAGCGGCTCCGTACAACAACCTTCCGCTGGTGTCAAGGGCACCGCCGAACGAAGCGGCGGCAGCGGTGCTGGCGGCGCAAATGCCCCTGACGGCACCGACAGCCGATTTCTGCTAAGTCGGGGACCGCTACTGCTCGAGGTACTGGCTCGGATTTTATTGCAGCGCCTTACCTGCCGTACATATGCGTAATCCTTTTTTAATTTTTCAACTTCCCCTTAGATTCCCCTGACAGTGCCGACGTTTCTAATTACCTTTCTTTTGTTCCACCCCTTATCACCCACCCTGGATCTATCCATGCAACCGGTCGTGCCCACCGTTCGGCTCGGTAACTCAGCCATGCACAACGCATCGATTTGTCGTTTATCGTACATTCGGTTTACCTCCTGCCGTACTGTGCTGTACACCTCTCTTTCCCCCGGGATCGGCTGCAGGCGGAGGTGGTGAATGGCGGTGCTGAGTTGTCAGTGCAGGTGTGTACGACGAACGAGCGCGGGAAATTGAGCTTTGCTCGACGTGGAAATGGGGTGTGGGTGTGGGTGTATGTCGTATCGGTTTTATATCTGTTTAATATGACACATGGGGTCCGACCCCCGAAACCCCCTAAAACCGCTGAAAACCCATATGACACTTCCACCGTCACCACCTCCTCCACCACCGGGCCCACGTCCTCTCCCCCCCTGCGCCCTCTCTGCCCCCTCTGTCCTCCTCCGCAACCCCCAACCCCCCCCCCTAGATAGCAAATCTCCAACTTGACGATCTGGAGGCGGGCTCCCTGCGCGGCTCTCTCCGTTCTGCCTCCCTGGAGGCTGACGTGGCGGGGCGGCGGGGTCGCGGCAGCTGCTCGGCGGAGGGCCTGAGGTTGAGCAGTCTAGCGGTCGGCAGCTTCGGCGGGGCAGTGCGGTGGGAGGGGGACATTGTCAAGCTCGAAGAGACGGTGCTGGTGCAGAGCGGAAGCAGGTGGGCTAAGCCGAGGGGGGGGGCTCCAGGGTGGCATCCAGGCCGGGGGAGGAGGAGGAGGGATGCCAACAGAATACTACTAATTTGGTCGTACATGCGTCTCTTTTGGGTTTTACGAGGCGCCAAAACGCACGGGGAATGCCTGTTGCTCGATCTCCTTTCATACCTCCCAACACCATAACGAACAACGAACTACCAGAAACATCTTTCCACGTTCCGCTCACCTGCTCCAAAACGTATGCCGTACGTTCCGCATGTCGTTCCGTACATGACACGTACGAATAGGTACGAAGTATCTGGGGAAGTCTTCCTTCCGGGGCTCGTGGCGGGCCCCACTGCCGCAGCCGCCGCGTCGCCACCTCCCACTGGCGAAGGCGAGGCGGTGGACGCATCGATAACGGAGGGATTGACCGATGGGTCACGTCGTGCGGACGTCAACAAGCGCGGCGCGACTCGCGCTGGAACTGACCCATGGGTCAGTGGGGCTGGCGGCGGCAAAGCCCCCAATGCTGAGGCCCTCCGCCAGAGCCTCACAACAAGCCAAGCAGCTAGAGGCAACGGCGGAGGTGCAACGGACGCGGCGGCGGCGGCGGCGGCGGCGGCGGTGGAGGCGGCGGAGGCGGTAGCAGGATCTGAGACGGGGGAGGAGGTTGGCTCGTCGGACTGCCGTTGGAGGTTGCAGGTACGGAAACTTCGGTATTCAGTTGGATTTGGTCGTTAACTAATGGCTTCTCTTAATACGATGCTTTTGAGGCGCGGTGATCTGTTTGGACCGCACGTTTTTCATCCCCCCCCGTTCGCAGATTAACGTACCTTCCGCCCAGCTCTCAGATTTGCTTCCTGCCGTACAGCTCGCCACCAGCGCCAGTCGTCCGGGAACCGACTATGGCGCTGCCAAGGCGCGGTTCCTGGAGGCGATCCAGGTGCCGTACTTAGGGTTACATTTTCTTGTCTTTGTATCGTACATAATTTCCGGGAGCTAGTTATTGAGCTGATTTGTAGAGCGATGTTCCGTTGGAGTTATCTCACCTATCCAGGTTTATTTTTACTATGTACGAAAAAAGAGAGTTTGTCGTACAAAGGCAAATGTTTCTATCGCGGCCAAATGTTTCGACCCACGGGTCACAAGTTCCTTCATCATTTCCCGCCTATTGGTTGCCCCGGGACGCAGTCGGGAGCGGCATCTGCTGTCAGCCCTCCAGATGTGCGGCTGCAGGTACGGACTTACATAAGGTGCCGTACTTCGTAGATGTACGAAGAAGGCCCGCGTTTTTAGGTGGTAGGATGGTAGAAGGTGTAAATTGTACGAACGCGGCTTTCCTTCGTGCTTGCCTCGTCCGCTTTCTACACACCCGTTTCGCGCTATCGTTCACCCGCCCCCCCTCTCCTCCCGCGGTGCGCCTCCTGGATCTTACCCACCCACCCCTTGTTCGGTTGACCGCAGGTGGACTTGTTCAGCCACCTACCCAGCAGCGAAACTGCAGTGTCGAATGGACCCACGGGTCGCTCCGCGAGACCATGGCGGACCCGTGGGTCGGTGGGCACCGCCGCCGTCACCTCCTTGCCTTCCGCCGGTACCTCGTCCGCGACATCCCCCCCGATCGCCGCAGGTACGGCAGGAACAGGTGGTGGTCTTGGTACGACATCATTGGCTGTTGGTGGTGGCCGCGCCGGCGGTGGTGGTGGTGGCAGCGGCGGCGGCGGTGGCGGCTCCGGCGCGGTTCCGGCGCTCTCGGAGCTATCTGGACACTGGTCTGGCAACATTCAGGTATTCGGCGTACGGAATAAAACCTTCTCACTGTCCCCAAGGATCTGGATTCCAGATTAAGATCTTGCCAGGGGAATCGCCGTTACCATGTTGCCAGTTTAGGCCTTATTGTTTCACCCTAACGCGAGATTCATCTGGGCCGTATTCCTTCCTCCGCTGTTGCGGTCAGTTAACAACCCATGCCTCGTGTGTATTTGCCGTACACCAGCTGTACGGCGGTCTTTCAGGTCCAAGCACAGTGGATTTTTCCCTAGCGGGGCGAGATTGGCGTTGGGGCCCGAGCTACCGCCTGGATCGGTTGGTGGCGGTTGGCTCCGCGGACGGGACAGAGGGGGTGGCCTTGGAAGAGCTGACCGTTGATGCGGGTAAGTGCCGTACTGGTAGAGTGGGGTTATGGAAGAAGAACTGACCCATGGGTCTCAGGACCCCGCTCTCACGGGCGCCTTTCGTTTAGCACCTTCCCTCCTTTCGAGCCTTAAACGGCCTGGCAGCTGCTGGACTGATACGACGGCCGCGAACCAAAGACTAACAAAACACACACACACACACATCTTCGGGTTTACCCCTCCTACCCGTTCTTCGAGTTCTCCATAGCATTCCTTCCCCCTTCTTTCCTTCCCCCGTTCTTTCATTTTCGCAGGCCCTGCTCGTCTCCGCGCCTCGGGCTCATTGCTTTGCCCCAGACAGGAGGCCCACTTGGAATTGTACGACTTCCCGCTCGACGCCTTCGCCCCGATTACTAATACTGCTTGGCCGGCTCTGGAGCGGGCTGCGGCTGCGGCAAAGGCACGCGGTGCGGCGCAGGCGTCACCGCTGGCGGGTAAGCAAGGGCAGGGGTGCGGTTGGCGGTGTGTGTGTGTGTGTGTGTGTGTGTCGGGGTAAAGTTAAGTCGGGCTTCCGGTTGGGGGTGGGTCGAGGGAGGGCGGTTGCGTCAAATCTCAAAGGACGGGGGGAAATAGCGGAAGGAACAGCGGAGGGTGGTGGGTTTCGGAATGGTGTTTTTTGTACGGATGTGTGTTGTTACCGGGGGTTCGGGGGTTGTGGAGAGGTGGAGGGGGGTTGAAGGGAGTTAGCGGAGCCGCCGCGCCGGGAGATTACACTTGCCGCCGCACTTGGTCGTACAGGATTACGAAAGCCCAAGATCTGGCGGTTTGTGTGTTGGGGTTACAGCCGCTTGCTCTAGCTTTGAGTACGAATCAGTTGGCGTACGCTTTTCGTTTCCCTCCCCTCTTCTTTACAGCCCTAGGTAAGCGGCTGGATGCAACATTGCAAAACCTGGGCCTCAAGCCGCCAGGTGCTGACGGCGGCGGCGGCGATGCTAGTGGCGGCGGCGGCGGCGCCGAGTCACTGCTGGGACCGCGGCCCCCTGGAGCGGGTCCCGTTGGGCCGTTGTCCGGAAGACTGTTCGTTGACGGAAGCCTAGCAGGCAGCGTCAGTCGTCCTCAGGTACGACAGTACGTCTACAGGTACCGCTACCGGTAGGTAACATTTTTACCGTTGCTATAACCGCTACTATCACACTTTTTGACTGCTTTTGATGCCCGTTGCTACTGCCGCGCGCGTATGACTGGGTTGCTGCTACTGCCGACAGGCCTCCATTTTGATGCGGGTGGAGGATGGGGCCATTGGAGGGGCGCTGCTGGGCCGAGCCCAGGTGAGGTCTACAACCCATGTCCCGGTGGCGGCGCGCAATTTATCATTTTATCATTTTCACGACTGCCACTTGTTTGCACCCCCTGGGGTATCGGAACACTGACCCATTCCCCCTTCGAACATGAGGGGGTAAAACACACATCATCAAGAACAACAAGCCGCATATGTGGAGTGGTTGTCTTTGGGTTTTATTTGCCCCCCTCCCCCTCCCCCCTCCTCCCTTCCCCCCTCTTCTCCCTCCCCTTTCCCCCTCCGCACCCTCCCCCCTCCGCACCCTCCCCCCTCCGCACCCTCCCCCCTCCGCACCCTCCCCCTCCGCACCCTCCCCCTCCGCACCCTCCCCCCTCCGCACCCTCCCCCCTCCGCACCCTCCCCCCTCCGCACAGGCGCTATTGGAAGTGGATCCGCAACAGCGACTTCATGTTGACGTGGATGTAGCACCCCGCAGTCCTAAGGGTGCTACAGCCGCCGCCACCACCACATCCGGTGTCAACGCCGCATCCGGAGCTGACAGTACGCCTCAGCAACAACAGGGTCACGGACCCATGGGTCACAGCCCCATTGGCAATAGCGAAACCGGCGGCTACGTGCGGCTCGTGGGGACTGCCAAACTGCCGACGGCGGTGTCAGGGGAAGCCGAGAAGGGGAAGGTCCAGGGTTTCGGAGCTGCTGTAGCATCGGGGACGGTGTCGGAGTTTAGAAGACGGAGGGCGCCCATTCAGGTACGAGCGAGGACGAAGAGGCCAGGAAAGGTAACTAACAACGGTCCCAAGTTACCGTTGGAAGTTGCTGTTGCGGTGGCGGATCAAGGTGATGGTGACGGTGGCGGCAGAAACGGCGTGGCGGCGGCGAGTACGGAAGCGGGTTCTTCAAGAGACGGCGTTAATGAGATGGCGATGGCGGCGGAGGGATTCGGGGCCGGCGCCGCGGGCACCGGCGGCGATGGAGCTGCTGGCAGTCCCAGTAGTGAAATCGGCGGCGACGCGGACGCTAGTGGCAGCGGCAGCTCTAGTAGTGAGGGGCCTGATAGGCCGTTAGGGGAGCGCGACGGGGTGCCGCCGCCGCCTCTGCCGCGGCCCGCGACGCCGTCATCGCCGTCATCGCCATCGCCGGCAGGGGCGGCGGCGGCGGCGGCGGCGGCGGCGGATGAGGAGGCAATTGTCGCCGCCTTGCGAGGACGCGAATCGTCACACCCAGCTCCGGATCAGGATAGACCGCAACAGGGGCAGCTGTCAGATCTGGATGAGGATCGGGTTCCGGAGCAAGAGCGGGATCCTGGGCAGCATAAGATGGACGTGGAATCCCCGGCCGCCACAGTCCTTAACTCTGCCGCATCGCCGGAGTCACCGGTGCCAATGGTAACGGAAACAACAGAAATAACCGACGGATCATCAGGTGCTAGCGACGGTCGAGAGCTTTCTGAGGAGCCGGAGGATGAAGACGCGGGGGGGTGGGCTTGGGAGACAGAAAATGATGGGGTAACCAGGGAAGGGGGGGAGGAGGAGGAGGTGATGGCGGAGCTTCATGTACGGGATGGGGGTATGGGCCTGCTGGTGGCGCTTCTACCAGATTGTGAGTGGCAAGGTGGCGGCGCGGCGGTGGATCTACGAGTGCATGGAAATCTCAAGGCGCCGCAGGTACGGCATGTGTACGGCAGCGAGGTGGCGGAATGGGAATGGGAAGTCCTGGGGTACGGCTTTGCTCGACACGTATTTGCTGTCCTTATTAATCTTGTGCAATTACTCTTTCCAACGCTACGTGTGTGTGTACGTGTATGTGTATGTGTGTGTGTGTTGCCATTTTTCGGTTTTTGGTTTGCAGGTGGAGGGGCGAGCCCGTGTGACCCGGGGGTCGCTGTTGAGTCCGGTGCTACGCTACCCTGTCACTAACCTCAACGCGGACATCCAGGTGCGTTGCCGTACGTGTCGTACAAGGGTGATTTCGCCGTCTGCGGCGACTGCAGATGCTGCTGTCTGTTATCGCAGACTGTGCCGGGCGCTTGCACCAGCTCTTGACTCCCTGAATTGCATCTCACCCACATCTGACCCATGTACGGGTATTCGTCTCATCGGGCCCACTTCCGTCAGCGTCCCCCAACCCCCCCCCCTATTTCTCCCCCTCCCCGTCCCCCCTTTTCCCTGGCGACCCTCCGGGAGCAGTTCGACGGGCACACTTTGATCGCTAACTCAGTTGAAGCAGCTTTCGGAAAGACCGGCAGCTTCCGTGTACGAGGAGCGCTGCCCGTACAAACCCACCACCACCACCACCACCACCATGCACGCTATCACCAGCAACACCAGCAACACCAGCAGCGTGTCGATTCCGGAACGGGCACTGAGGGTTTGGTGGTGGAGGTGGATGGGGCGGAGGTCCGGGCTCGTGGGCTGTACAACGGGATGGTTGATGGTCGGTTGACTGTACGGCGCAGTTTGGCGCAACCGCTCCTGGGAGGGCAGCTACGATTCAGCAAGGGTGTGGCCTACTTACTGCCGCAACAGGTAAGAAGGGTTATGATGGGGGGTACGATGATGCGAAGGAAAGGTGTGAGGATTACAACTGACCCATGGGTCTCAGGACCCCGCTCTCACGGGCGCCTTTCGTTTAGCACCTTCCCTCCTTTCGAGTACCGAGAGCCGCAAATTTAAAATGTTGTGCTGGGTGGGTGGAGGAAGGGGAAGGGGCGAGGCGGGTTTTGTGTGTATGTGTACTGATGTACTCATGAAGTACTCATGAAGATCGTGTATATTTTCTTTTAGGTAACGGTTAGTTGGTTGGAGATCTGGTTCGGGCGGTTAACCGACATCCCCCTTCCCCATCAAAACACACACACATACACACATACACGCATACACGCGTAATCAATGCAATCTCCCCACCTCCGCCCCGCAGGGCCCTGCGGCGGGTGCAGCCACCTCCGCGACCCCTTCCACCGACCGCTCCGAAACCTCTTCTGGAGGCCCCTTATCCTCCTCCGACCCACGGGTCGAGGGGCCGGACGTGGTTCGCGCGTCTTTCTCCCTTCTAAAGGCTGGGCGGAAGAGGGCGCTACTGGCGGCGGGGAGTAGACACGGGACCGCGGCGGGTGGGGCATTGGCTGTAGAGATGGTGA
Source organism: Volvox reticuliferus (assembly GCA_019650235.1). Classification (NCBI taxonomy): domain Eukaryota; kingdom Viridiplantae; phylum Chlorophyta; class Chlorophyceae; order Chlamydomonadales; family Volvocaceae; genus Volvox; species Volvox reticuliferus. The sequence goes on along the minus strand of BNCP01000012.1, from coordinate 972,896 downwards.
GTGTATGTGTGTGTATGTGTGTGTGCGCGTTGAGATGGCCATGTCGTAATTAAGTTCGGCCCGCCAAGAAGGGAGATAGGGAGGGATGGGACGGTATATCAGGTGTGGCCTTACTGACAACGCCAGGAGGATATGGGGCTGTCGTAATCAAACGTACGGATGTACGACCATATTAATTGAAGGGGCGATCTGCTTCCGACAATTCCCCAATGGCCATCCAGCGCTTGTGCGTCATCTCCACCAAACCTGATTCGCAAATTAACCCCATACTCCGGCCCCCCCCAAATACACACACGCACACGTTTCTTAGGACGCCTCGGCCACATCAATCGGGGCTGGAGGTGGTGGCGGTGCGGGCGGCTCCCACCAGCCGGGCCCTGCGCTGGTGCTGTCGGGCTTGGAGCTGGTTCTGGGCCCCGACCTGAGGGCCTTATTTCCTGTGGTGCTGAACCTTGGTCTCAGCGGCTCGGTCAGCGGGGAAGAGGGAGGGAAGGCGGAAAACACACACACACACACATACACATACACATACACATACACATACACATACACATACACATACACATACACATACACATACACATACACACGCGCGCGCGCGCGCGGAAGCCCCACTGTTTTTTCCTCGCTTGTCATGTTAACACATACACACACGCACACATCATTTGTGAGCTCCACCAAAGACACCGTCACTCCGTTGTTGGGAGGGAGGTGCCGCATAGCGTGTTTTTGGCGGGGGCCTCCGTCTCCCCCCCTCTTTCTACCCCCATCCCCCCGCCCATCACATCCCATAACCATCCCCAACCCAGCACACTCCAGCACACTGCATCCATGCAGCTCCTGTGCGCCATGGGTCCGTCGCTTACCACCCCCAGCATCCCCCCCCCGCACCCCCCCGTCCCCTACCCTCAGGTGACTCTCAACGGCCCCGCCGACCCCAACCGGCTGCAGCCCGCGGGCACCATCCACCTCGACAGCGGGACCCTCAACCTGGTGGCCACACAGGTGGTTGCAAAAGAGCGTACGAACGCAGTGTCGGAGGGGGGGGAGGGGCTACCGGGCGACAGACCGGCGCATCAAGGATGATATGCCAAGGATGTCCGCAGTGGCAACGAGCCATCCGGTTAACACTTTTGTACTAACGAATAGTTGGTTGAAATCAATTATTCAGTTGGCGTCGTACTGCTACTGAACAAACAGGACACGCTCACTTTTTTAACTCCCAACGTATCGTATCCAGTGTGTCGTATTTCTTCGCTCCCAAAACCGCAGTTCGTTCTGGACCGCGAACACGACAACCGAATTATGTTCGCACAACCCGAGCCGCCGCAACCGACCCAACCGACCCAGACTTCGCAACCGTCACTCGTCCAATCACGACCACTGGCTGGTACTGCTGCCAGGGAAGAGGTTTCCGGGGCGGCGCCATCCGCACCCCTTCCTAGTAGCTCCTCGCCCCCCTTTGGAGCCTCCGTCCCCCCTGCCCCTCCCTCGGGTCCTATCGACCCCATCATCGACCTGGTGCTGGTCAGCGGCGACCTAAGGGCCGCAATACAGGCACGTGTGTGTATGTGTATGTGTATGTGTATGTGTATGTGTATGTGTATGTGTGTGGCTTTAAGCACCTGGGGGCAGTGCCTGTGTCTAAAATGAGAAAAGGCCAGGGCGGGGACGAACTTGCGATCCGGGAGTAAATTGTTTTGGTCTCTCCAACCGATTCCTTGCTTGCTGCCTAATTTACCACATCCGTACTCCTCACTCTGTATTATAGGGCCGTAGCAGCTCATGGCAAGAGGGCCTTACGTTGACCGCCTCGGGCACGCCCCTGTTGGGCGGCGGTGCCGGTGGCGGCGGCGGGGGCGGTGTGGGCGCCATGGCTGGAGAGCCGCTGGCGGCGGCGCTGCTGGGCGGGCCTGGCGGCGGCGGCGGGCCCGTCGGCGGCCCCGGTGGCCCCGGCGGGCCTGGCGGCGGCGCTGTCGGCGGCGGCGGAGAATCCATCGGGGAGGCGGCGAGGATCCTGGAGGAGAGGCTCGCGGATGCGTTGCTAGGTGCGTTTCTTAGGATTTTAGATGCCATCGATTTGGAAGCTACTGTACGGAAAGGGAATATCGTACGAAGATTCTCCTGTAAAGATTGCTCTTAACTAATACACAAAACTGATACCCCCTCAGTTGACGCGGGCCAACGCAACGCGAGCTTTCAAAGCGTATTCCTTTAGCGCCTTTCTTTATCTTCTGATATCTCCATACCTGGTGCCAACTCCCAATCGTCAGGGGAGAAAGGCCAACTGGCGCTCCGTTCGTTGGCAAGATCCACCGTCAGTTCGTTGCTGCCCCGAATTGAAACACGGGGCCAGGTGAGGCCGGAAGTTGGCGGTTAAGAAGGTAACGGATTCAACGCACATGCAACCAGATGGGAAGCAAACGGCCCGCGAGGGTTGATGGACTTCAGGAAGGGGGGGGAAAAGGGTTTGGGTTATAATCTGGCGCCGTGTGTGTGTTTCGGGAGCGTACTGGATGTACGGCATAACGCATTCACATGCTGCGTGATGGAAAGCGGAAGCAAGGGCCCCACGGCGGCAGCTTTGTCACATGGTATATACTGTACACGTATGCTTCGTATTGCAGTACATGACACTCCCTGCCGTACACGGAACACACCCTGTGCTGTCTCCTGCAGTTGGGCAATGCGCGGTGGCGGCTGGTGGGAGCTCCCTCCCTGCCCTCTCTCATGTCCCTGCCGGACCCGGTTTCGGAGCCCTCCCGGTTCCTGAGCACTCTGGCGCTAGGCACGGAGGTGGAGGTGGCCTTCGGGAAGCGGCTTCAGGTACTTCTCCGCTACTTGTGAAGAGCGCCGGATGAGCACCCGCCGGCAGCACCTACATACATGGAGAGGGAGCGAGACCTCTGAATATTATTATGCATTGGAAGTAGCTCCTTGTTGAGCCAGCGGAAGCGGAAAGCGCCATCACGTAAAGCAAAAGCACAGTCGAACTGGAATAGATGGTTGCTTTGAGTTCATCGCCGCTGCCTAGTAGTCATCAAGACACGAACGGGCCTTATTTGTACGGTGTGCACATTTATAATTTGCTGGTGATGTGATCATTTCATGTGACCGGCGTGACCGGTCCGTTAAGTCTCCCTCTCCCGCCCACATCCCCTATCAATTTCAGACGTGCTTCAGTCGTACGGTTACATACGGTTGTTAATTTCTTTGTATTTGCACACATTCGTTTTCCCCTCAACCCCCCGAGCCCCGCAGGCATCCCTCAGCCACAAGCTTCAGGAGCTGGGTCGCGGCGGCGCGGAGATGCCCGGTGGCGGAGGTGGTACTGAGGCGCGGTTGAGTTTGCAGTTGAACGCCCGAATGAGGTTGCAAGCGCACTTGGCGCGTGGCGCGCTGCTGCCCAGCGTCACACTGCAGTACAGTAGCGAGGGCAGCGGGGGAGGTGGTGGATGGAGTGGCGGTGGGGGCGGCAGCAGCGGAGGCAACGCATCCAAGGGCGTCAGCGGTGTGGGAATCGGAGGCGTTGGCGCCCCGACGACGGAGGTGCTTGGAGGCGGCAGCAGCGAGGTGCTACCATTGGCGGCGGCAGCCACGGTGGTGCCGCTCCCGCCATCACATGAGCCACTTCTGGTGATGACAGACAAACAGCAAGAGATGCATCAGCGGTTGCAGCAACGGCCAGCAGCCGCGCAGACGGAAGAGGCCGCTAAATGCCGATAGCAAGGGCGGAACTTGGAGGCAGTTGGGATCCGTTTACATATGCAGGGGATATCGCAGCACTCCTCGTGATGACGAGGCGTGCTCAGCTTGGTGCCTGTTCGGGAGGAAGAGAACGAGCGTCAAGAGTCTTACTTTTTACTTTTTACAAGCATGTCCTGCTCACGCTCGCTCCACATGCACTCCTCTCAGCCAAACAAAACGTTCAAATGTGTGGCTTACGGGGGAGCTAAACAACAACTACTCTATTTTACAGCTCGAAGATTCATCACCGTGATGGGTATTGTAACCAAGCTCACACCACGATGCGTGCTGTGAGTGGTATTGCGTGCTGTGTGTGTGTACGGTGTGCAGCCATAGCTAGGTCGTTACCATGTCCCGATCCAATGCAATAGTAACGGTGAGCCAAACCGGTTTTTAAAAAAGCCTCAATATACACATAAAAAGCCGTTCGAGCTATGGACCCAGGACAGCAGGCGGGCATGGTGCAGACCATAACCAAGCACTTGCTTGTTCTGCCCGCGCATGCATCGATCATCAGCATCCACTTCCTCAACCACCTACCGTGTGGTGGTCGGTGTGATATTGGCCCTTGCGTTTCAGGATGGGTGCAGCGGTGCCATTAGGAGCCAGATTATGAACCCTAGTTAGTAATCACACATCCAAAGCAGCCAGCAGCATGTGCTGAAGAATTATATATATTTTTTAGCATGTTTCATGCCACACACGTACGACATTGGCCACATGGTAAACCCTGCCTCACACAGCACCCCAACAGCAGCTGCACGCATTGTAGTAGTTGATTGCCGCAAAGGCCTCTCGAGATGTTGACAGGATGCTTCTTGCACCTTATTTTGTGATAGTGTGTGTCGTACGTCTACGACTACTACACGCATTACAGCATCCTAATAAGCTCGCCGCCACAGGTAGAAAGCAACAATGGAGAAGCGTGAATAGCACAGCCGCCCTGCCTTCCAGATGTGCAAATATTGCCATCCTACGTACACTTGCTTCCAATAACACTACTCTGAAGAACCCGTTCATAAACCAGTCAGTCACAAAGCACCTGCCTGTCCATCTATCACACACACGCTGCCCCATACACGAGATACACGAGACAAAAATTCCATGCATGCATGGCATAGTTCGTGTTATTAGCTACTGTAAGGCGGACGGACTAGTTTGCTAGGGTTAATCTATGGTGTGCCCGTGACGGTGTCCACTGCCTGCCATGGTGTTCTTCCACGGCTGCAGCAAGCCCTGCAGGGACGGATCCACCTCCCATGAGCTGAGGTTCTCATATACAAACAACGTGTAAGCGAAAGCCTCTATAAGGCCGACCTGGTCTAACAACGCCAGTGATGTCGCCTGCATGTTCTTCGTAATTCTGTGAATCAACTCGCCTGCTTCACCCCCACGTGCTGCCTCCTTACAGCCCGCTATCAGCTGACGGGCCTTCTCAGGCAAATCACTAAAATCCGATTTAAACTTAACTACGCCCACATCTGGGGCAAACAGATGTTGGAAGTAGGCCGTCATATTTGACTCCATCTTGAGTATTGGCGTGTTGGAGTGCACAAACTCCTCGAACCGGCCAGTCCAACCATTTCTATCTACATCAAGAACGGCGCAGTACTCGTTGAAGTGCTCAGAGTCAATCCATGAGCCAGTGTCATTTATCTGCGCCTTCACAAAATCGTCACAGTGTACGTGTCTCGCGATCCGGACGTCAAGGATATCTGTGTAGTTGCGCGCGAACATGTGCAGCTGAATCCGAAGGGCCTGCATATCACAGTATCGTCAATAATTCCACAAAGAAATGGGGGGCGGGAAGGGGGGGATAAAAAATAAACATGAGATAAGAGCCCTAAACAAGTACTACGTCAAGCAACAACATGCAGCAAATATGACATCAGCTGCTCGAGCACACGGGATAGATAGATAGATCATGTGTGATAAACAAACCTTCACCTAGACCGCTGCTGCGCCCCTTCACATACATGCAGGTAGGCATATCGTGTCCAGTACTCGGCCACACACATGGTTCATATATAATTATATTTTATTTTATATATAACGTTCGTTCATCATCATCATCATCACTATCAGCTGCTGTGCACAATATGATTAGATACGCATCCCCATGCAAAGATGCATGAAACAAACTAACACACCACTACTGTAATGGTTGCCTCTCCATTTTGTTTGTCTTCTTCTCTTCCGATCTATTTTGTGCCATTGTGTGTCATTTTATCTATTTCGCGTTGCTGCAAGCAGGAGGAGGTAAGGCCTGCCATGCATGGTATTATTTCATTAGTTGGTTCGGACTCGCTAGGCCAATATTTCCCCTCTATATTTCATACAGTTTCGAACCACTATCTCCAGCAGCCAAATGCCATTACTATGATATGCACCATCTCTGACCTTAACCTGCCGTGTACGAAATGAACTTCCGTGTATAGATAGGTTCCACGCGTATGCATGTGTTGTATTACGGTACCGGCCTTAGCTCCTTGCTAAGTAAGTAGCCCCGTGGCTACACCCTCTATATGCTTATATGTAGAGGCTAAGGGTTGCATGCCCTAGTGCAACTGTGACACTGTCACTGGTAGACTCAGTTGAGTTCGGTTTCACTGGTTGATCCTATGTATTTCCTTAATACATAGCTCTGTTTTCTCTTCCTTAGGGATTACAGTTCTTTTTGGAGACTTGCCGTACTAAGCTCAGAGTACCTATGCTCTGCTCTTCCTATCAACCGGTAGTTATCACTACCACTAGTTGGGGGTGATACAACAAAACTGGTAGCGAGACGGTCTTTCTGGACACTTCTTTCTGTGCTTTTCGCTAATCATGGATATGGACGTTAGTCTGAACCTGGAAGCGATTAAAGCTGCACTTTACTCTGGTAAATAGAGTATTTCATAATATATTTATTGCTGTAAAATTTAGGCTAAGTCGTGCTTCTTGCAGACGACGGCGAGATTTCGCCTGCTTCTTCGTGTGAAGAGCAAGCACCTTTGTTGCACAATATCAGACGCTCCAGTGGAGTGGATATTGCAACGCAAACGTTCTTTACGTTTGAGAAGGGTACGTTTCTGGGTCCTTCCTAGAAAGTAACCTACAATGGCATCTCTCTTTGCCTTGGCTGGAGGACGTAATCGCGTGAATACCTATTCCGGATTACCTAATCCTCGTCCTATTGCTGTTGCAATGGCTTCTGGTTCTCAGGCTCGGCAAGCTGTGCCAGCTGTTGGTGCATTGCCTGATGCTGTCGACCAACACACGGGTCGCCTTGACGCCGTAGCCAATAGTGGCAATGAAACCACTTTAAATCATGTTCCTTCTATGGGAATTGCTAATGAACCTGTGAACGTTCTTGCTGCTGCGCCGCCTGTGCCAGCCACGCAAACGCCCAGCAGGCGCACGCGCGACGGGCAACCTATTTTGCTTATTGCGGAACAGAGTCCGTCTACGACTCACTCGGCTGCAGAGCTTCCGCGGGTCAGTTTGCCAACTCCGGCGTTGATGCTGGATGACAAACTAGATGCTAAGAAGGCTTCCGCCCGGGTTCGTGCTTTCATTCGGGATGTTAACCTATTCTTTGGGATCATTCCGTGGGGTCAGGACCAGCGTTCTTGCTGTCTGTTCCTGTCTCAGGCATTGCGTGGCAATGCTAAGGTCTGGTATGACGAGTGGTCTCTCTCCCAGACTCAGCTCACCGTGGAATCTATCCTAGAGAATTTGCGCATTCGTTTTGCACCACAAATTCTGTCGGTTGAGCAGGAGGCTCGTCAGAAGCTTGCTGACAAGTCCTTCTATATGAGGACTGGTGAAAATGTCCCTGCATATCATGCCCGCCTTGAGGCATTATTCCAGGATATCCCTGATATCCACCCTCGTGAGAAACTGTTTTGGTTTCAGCAAGGGTTGTCTCGTGTCCTGCAGCCTAAGTGTGCAGCTGACGAAAAGGGTAGACCCTTTACCAGCTACGATGACCTTGTGCGTCATGCCTCTGGCGAAGAGGCCCGCATCCTCGCTGAGCGCCGGTTCTGTTCTGGTGTTCGCTCTAATGCCATCACTATGCAGGATGTAGATGGAGACGACGCTATGGAGGCCTCTGATGGAGAGCCCCCAGCTAAGCGTGTGCGCGCTCACGCACCGCAGGCTGCCGCTGCTGCCGTAGGCGCCGGCCCTTCCTCAGCGTCTCGTCCCCGTCAGCGTGGCAAGCGTCCTAGTTCGGGAGGCAGGGGGAATGCGCGTGGGGACCGCCGTGGTCACCAGCAGGGTCGTGGTGGTGGTGGTGTCAACCCGCAGTCCTTGACGGCCGATCAGGAGCGTGAGCTCACCCGGTACTATAACCGGTACGGTCACCAGCTCACCCGTGGTGACTTGAGGGATTTGCGTAAGGAGGCAGGGGGCAACGTTTGTTTTTGCTGCCGGGCTGCTGGCCACTCATATGATGAGTGCACGTTGCGTCCCCCTGAGGCTCGTGCCGCCGCGGCACAAGGCAATGGCCACTAGGGCCTTGCCCAGGCTGGTGCTGAGGAGAGCTTGCCTGGGTTTTCTAAGTCCGGACAGATAGGTTCGGGTGTGCGTAGCTTTGTGCGCGCCTTGCGCCCAGAGGTCCTTGCTGACCTTGAGACCGCTGTTGGTCGCCGGTTTTCGTTTGACGCCTTGGCTGTCAAGGCTGGGTTTGACTCCACGTGTAACCTCTTGGCACCTCGTGGACGTCCCCTCTCATCGGCTGACCTTGGTGGGCACACCGTCCTTCTGATCCCCTCCTCACTTCATCATTTTCGGGCCTTGCTCAGTCATTACCGCACCTGCAAGCAGCGTCGACCTGATACAGCAGCTGGTATTCTTTTGCCACAGCATGTAGCTCGTCTGGCCTCTGCTGAGCTTGCAGGTATGCGCAAGGTTCGGTCCTTTCCAACAGGTACGGGTCTCTTTAATGGTCTTGACCTTTCAGGCCAGCAGGTTGCTTTACCTGGCACCCCGTATCCTGCAGAGGTATGGTTTGATGCGCCGCAGCCATACACACCTGTGTCACCTGATCCTTTCACTTCTGCCCTTTTGGTAGCTGCGTCGGGTGCTATGACTGCAGGTTCATCTCTTCCTCTTATCTCTCTGGCAACGGCTGGACTCAGTTTCACCGCCTTGGTGGACTCGGGTGCTACCCACGACTTTATCAGTGAGTCACTGGTTCAGCGCTTGCGTTTGCCTGTTCGCTCTTGCCCGTGGTCTTCGGTTTCCTTAGCCGACGGGGGCAAGCAAGCCATCTTGGGGCAGGTGTCTCTGCGGGTGTCTGCAGGCTCTTTTCGTGCTTGCTTGCAGCCCTATGTGCTGCCGACCCTCACAGATGCCGCATCTTTCATTCTAGGCTCTGCCTCACTCCAGAAGCATGCTGCCGCGTTTGACTATGAGGAACGCACCCTTCGCCTGTCTAAGGGTTCAGCAACTTGCGTGCTTCGATGGCTGCCTACAGCCGCAGAGGAAGCTGTTCCTGATGACGCTCCTCAGGTCAATCATGTTATCACTGCCATGCGTGAAACCAAGAATACCCCAGAGTCTGTTAGCCGTAAAGCAGCTGTCCGTATGCTGCGTAAGGGTGCTCATGGCATTCTCGTGCGCCCCTCTCTTCGGCTCAACTCTGTTGGTGCTCAGACTTCCACGCAGGACACTGAAGTCTCTGCGTTGCTCACGGAGTATGCAGATGTGTTCCGCGACCTTCCAGGGATCCCGCCGGAACGACCGGTGGATCACACCATTCCTTTGGTGCCTGGCGCGCAACCCGTCTCACGCCCCATGTACCGTCTCAGCCCTTTGGAGCTTGATGAGGTAAAGCGGCAGGTTACTGACTTGCTTGCTAAGGGCTTGATCCGTCCGAGCACTTCCCCTTACTCCGCGCCTATCTTGTTCGTGGGTAAGAAGGATGGCACACTGCGCATGTGCATTGACTACCGTGGCCTTAATGCCGTTACGGTCAAAAACCGGTATCCTTTACCCCGGATCGATGACCTGCTTGATAAGCTGCGTGGCTCTGCTTACTTCAGCTCTATCGACCTGCAGCAGGGCTATAATCAGATCCGTATCTTGGAATCTGACATTCCTAAGACGGCTTTCCGTACCCCCTTTGGTCATTTCGAGTTTACGGTCCTGAGCTTTGGTTTGGCTAACGCCCCTGCGACCTTCCAAGCTGTCATTGACCGTATGTTCAGGCCCTACATCGACAAGTTTGTCGTGTGTTACCTGGACGATATCCTGATCTACTCGAAGACTAAGGAGGAACACCTTAAGCATCTCCGTCAGGTGCTGGAGGTCTTACGGCGTGAGCAGCTGTATGCCAAGCAGTCCAAGTGCTACTGGGCTCTTTCCCAGGTGGAGTACTTGGGGCATGTGGTGTCTGCCGATGGCATCCGCATGGACCCCCGTAAGACTGCTGCCGTAAAGGACTGGCCGACTCCGACCTCTTTGCCGGAGCTGCGCAAGTTTTTGGGCCTTACCAATTACTTCCGTAAGTTTATCTCTGGGTACTCTTCCCTTGCCGCACCTCTCACGTCACTCACTCGCAAAGACGCTTTTCAGTCTCCTGAGGCTTGGACTCCTGATTGCCAAGCTGCGTTTGATGCGATCAAGCACGCTGTTGCTAATGACGTGGTGCTACACTTTCCTGATTACTCCTTGCCCTTTCATGTCGAGCTCATCTCTGATGCCTCGCTGCAAGGATCAGGCGCTGTTCTGGTGCAGAACGGGCGTCCCATTGCGTTCACCAGTAAGAAGTTCTCTCCGGCGGAGCGGGGCTATACTACCGGTGAGCAAGAGCTTCTGGCTATCATTCATGCCTTGCGTGAATGGCGTTGTTACCTGGAGGGCCGTCCCTTCGTGGTAAAGACAGACCATAAGCCCTTGACCTTCCTTCAGGGCGTTCCTACCCTTAACCGCCGCCAGGCGCGTTGGTTGGAATACATGGCACGTTTCAACTTCACCTGGGAGCATCTCTCCGGATCCCTCAATGTTGCCGATGCATTGAGTCGCCATCCATCCCTGCATGCCGTGATCCTTTCTGTGGTCACTCGACGTCAATCTGCTGCCTCTGAGGTCACTACCTCTGGCTTTGCACAGCGCATTGTGCAGGGATATGCCTCTGACTCCTGGTTTAAGGATGCCCGCAATCTTGAGCCCTATAAACAGGAGCGCGGCCTATGGATAAGCACTGATGGTGAACGTCGCCAGATTGTCGTGCCTAACGACGACCTTCTTCGCCGGGATATCCTTGCACGCTTGCATAAGGACCCCCTGGCTGGACACGTGGGTGTTACCCGCTTGGTGGAGCTAGCACGTCGCAATTTCTGGTGGTCCTCCTTGGCCCAGGATGCTGCTCGATTTGTGCAGCAGTGTGACGATTGCCAGCGCTCTAAGCCACTTTCCGGTAAACAAGCAGGGTTGCTTCAACCCTTGCCCATTCCGGTGGCTCCCTGGGAGAGTGTTTCCCTTGATTTTGTTGTTGGTCTTCCTCCGTCTGAGGGGGGGAACGATGCCGTGCTCGTCATGGTTGATCGTTTGACCAAGATGGTGCACCTTGCGCCTACCACCACCTCGGTGACTGCAGAGCAGACGGCTCGTCTGTTCTTTGATAATGTCGTGCGTTTGCATGGCATACCCAAGTCGGTCATTTCTGACCGTGGGCCCCAGTTTGGTGGCAAGTTCTGGGCGTCCCTGGGTGACCTTGTCAATGTTCGTGTGAACCTTTCCACTGCCTACCATCCCCAAACGGATGGGCAGACGGAACGCATGAACCGCACCTTTGGTGACATGCTGCGTACTTACGCTGGCAGCAATCCTCGCGCGTGGGATACTTTCCTCTCTGCTGCTGAGTTTGCCATGAACAATGCTGTTAACCGGTCTACGGGACAGTCTCCGTTCTTCTTGAACTATGGCTTCCACCCCGCAATTCCACTTGCTCGGGAGTTGGATGTGCCTGCCCCAGCTGCCAAAGCTTTCGTGAGGTCGTATAATGACCGCATGGATGAAGCTAAGCACCTCCTTGAGGCTGCACAGCAGCGTACCACTGAGTACTACAACCGTGGTAAGAAGGAAACCACCTTCAAGCCTGGTGATTCCGTACTCCTCAGTACTAAAAACCTACGGCAACTTGCCACAGGTCCGCGCAAACTTTTGCCGCGATGGGTGGGACCTTACCCTGTGAAACGCATGGTTGGTCAGGCAGCGGCCGAGCTTGTCCTTCCCTCGAATATGCGTATTCACCCCACCTTCCACGTGTCTCTGCTGCGTCCTTACAGGGCAGCACCAGATACGTCGGTTACCAATGGATCCAATATTTCCTCTGGAAACCCCGGGACCAGTCCTGATGGACCGCCACCAGTAGATTGGTTGAACAACGAACCTCTCTACTCGGTTGAGCGCATTCTTGACTACCGTGCTCGCCGTATCGGGAAGAAACGAAAACAGCTGGTGCATGAGTACCTTGTCAAGTGGAAGGGTTATTCTTCCGACCAAAACAGCTGGGAACCTGCGCAGAACTTTACCCCTGACCTGATCCCTGATCTTGAAGCAGCTCGAGCCCGTGCACGAGGGCGCTGCGAGGACGCCGCGTCCTAAAGGGGGAATAGTTGTTGTATTACGGTACCGGCCTTAGCTCCTTGCTAAGTAAGTAGCCCCGTGGCTACACCCTCTATATGCTTATATGTAGAGGCTAAGGGTTGCATGCCCTAGTGCAACTGTGACACTGTCACTGGTAGACTCAGTTGAGTTCGGTTTCACTGGTTGATCCTATGTATTTCCTTAATACATAGCTCTGTTTTCTCTTCCTTAGGGATTACAGTTCTTTTTGGAGACTTGCCGTACTAAGCTCAGAGTACCTATGCTCTGCTCTTCCTATCAACCGGTAGTTATCACTACCACTAGTTGGGGGTGATACAACAGCATGCGCCACCAACACTAACATGGACTGGATAGACATCCACTCACTCTGCAAGCATACACTTATTAAATACCACACACACATACATACGTCACCTTCAAGTAGTTGTCCTTAGTAAACTGCCTCAGTTGTGTGTCCGTAGTGTTTCCCCTCCAGATCACTACAGGTTTACGTTTACTGGGCGGGTACCTGCAGCAATAATAATAGATTAATTATTCGCAGGCCGGATAAGTACGTACGGCACTTATGATGATTCACTAGCTATTCGTTCTTCAAAGCACACAAGCGAGCAATATGCACACATACGCAGATTTTGCATTTGCCGATGCGTCATCTGCATACCTCTTCTTAATACATGTGCTGAACGCAAGAAGCTGCGTCGGGCCCAAAGATTGCAACCAGCTGTCGTACGATGGCATCGTGAACCCGGCGTCAGCAAATTGGCGACATAACGTCCAGCCGATCACAGGCAGCCCGTTGGTGCATCCATCGCCGAAGTGCAGAAGAAATTCCATATCCGGTATGGGGAACAGGTACAGGACCACCTGCAAGTGAAAAAGATTTCGATGGCAACCGCTGAAACCTTAAGTGTCTGGAGAGCATGCAGCCCTGCCCCTGTCTATATCCATGATGACGACTTACACAAGGAAATGAGGTTGATAGCAGAAGTATCATGCGTGCCCACACCGCATTTCCTACTCACCTGAAGCATTTCCGCAGCCACCTTTCGGTGCCAGTCCTCAGGTGCAGTCTCTACGACATACAATTTTCTCCCGAGTACTTTGTAGCGCACAAGATTCACACAATGCATGCAGCCCGGCCATTCCCTCGCTGCTGCGTTCTCAAAGTCCGCTTTGGTAATGTTTCCAGGCCAGCGCCAGTATGCCCGGGGAACATTTTCCCCGAAAGACGATATCGCCGTCATGCGGGGATGGTACCGGGACGATCGAGGCTCGTCGACGGATTTGGCAACTTCAAAACATGACCGCTTTCGGGAATTAAAAGGTAGCGGCCACTCGAAGCTTGGAGTACCATCTTTTGGTGTAACTGAAACGTAGTAGTCTCCCACAGATTTGAACTGTAACCTTGACTCGTTCCAGGCCGATACGCCCAGTGACTGTTGCTGGCGTGCACTTTTTTATATTAACTCCCTGAAGGTGAAACCTAGCGGTATACAAATACATATGATAGTGCAGACGGAAAGAAAGTATGTGCCGACGACTCAAGGGCATTGCGTTACCAAAGGCCTAAAAATGCAAATACTTATCGTCTATTTAAAAGTCGAGACTAGCTTAGACACAGAACTAGTAGCGGTTCGCCGCCAAGGTTCCGGCCCTGCCATCTCCGCATGCTCGTCAAGGGCCTTATGCCCCGTAAAGCTAAAACTTGAACAATCCTTTGATGGAAAAGCGTCTATATGATATGATCAAAGTCATATCGTCGCCCTGCTGGGCACGTGGGGCACGTGGATGCCATTACCACAACACGCATGCATCATGTCAGCAAATGCTTTCTAGGGATGTTACTTTTTGTTTGGCTGTTTTAGTACATGACGATTGTATGATGATGACGTTAGGTCTGATGACGGTAGTAAATTACCATCTAGGTCTCCCCGTGAAGTGTCGGGCTAAATACCAGGCGTGGGATTCCGTGGGATTCCACGTATCCTGAACGTCACACACATTTAAAAGATCTTGCTAAAAGTTCCAGTCGCAATCTTATGGAGCTTCGGCATACTACTATATGTGGGACGCCACTATATATACGATACCACGTAGAGTGGCGTCGACGCAAAGCCGCCAAAGTTACTGCAAGGTCGTATTGCGTCATACCGCACCCGCGCGATCCTGCAGCATTATGGCAACCTATTGCGTGTTAAGGTAATGATATTAACACTATCAAACTAAATGCAGTCAAGACGGAAACCTAATTGGCGAATTAGCATTCCACAGGGGCCGAATTATTAACCTATCATGGGCCATCGTGAATGAAGTTTCGGTGACGAAGAAAGTTAGGAGGCTTCCAAACGCAATTACACCGCAGCCTGGAGAGCCCGCCCCGCGACCTTTGCCTCGTACACGAAGTTCGGCAGCCAGGCCAGGGCAATTGGTTCCCCGCACGCGTGCCAGCACAGGTGCCAAGCGGCAACGGCGTGACGGCATGACGGTGGACACAGCGGGTGGAGCGCCTTGTGCCTCACCCCCTGTCGGATGGACGGTCATGGTTCGACCACGTGTTGGCAGCGGACGCACGCAGCATGGGCGACGAAGCTCCCGAGAATCAAGGAAGAATTGATCTCAACAGCGAAGCTGCGACAGACACAGGATGCGACTCTCGGTGCATTTTACAACAAGTCCAAGTCTGCGTGTGGGGGCAGAGCCCATCATCCGGACACCCATTATTTAGGTCGTCAGTACCTGCCATGACGCTGCCATCTCCAACACGAGTAGCCTTAGTGGCCGTCAAGCTGCCAGCTTGTGTGTACGGCCGTCCTAGTACAGCACACAGTTGCACAGTTGTAATGGAATGTTAAGCCTTGTAAGTTCATAGGGACAATCAAGGCAAGGCGACTGCATTGACAAAATTACCGCCCAGTGTAGAAAGCACTCACATGGCACGTATCATATCAGCGCGCAGCTTGGCGTGCAGAAAATGCGCGTTTACCGTTGCTGCGGTCGTACGTTGACATGGCATCAAACTTCACGCCAATTGAATGGATGTGAATTGGAATCAAGGGCCCCACGGTGGCAGCTTTGCTATAGGTTATAGCGTACACGTATGTTTTGCACTGTCGTACATGTATCTGTGCCGTACACGGAACGCACCCACAAGTGTGATGCACCCGAAGCTAAGGACAACAGGGACAGCAGATCAAAGCACAGGAAGCAGTCCTTGCAACTAGTTACAAATAAAGCAAGGGCAAGCCAATTCAATAATTCCATATGCCGAATCGGTTGCTTACTAATCAATCTAGCTAGGCCCTAGGTAGGGAGGAGGCAGAACGTTGTGACTGTTCGTTCGTGAGGCCTATGCACCCGCCAAGGTTAGAACCCAATATCGGGCTGGTGAATTGAACGGAGACCGGGGTCGCACGGCGTCACTGTGAAATCGTAGCTGACATTACTAGTCTAAAAATCCATGTATCGTTAGTCAGACATCCATCCGCACGCCGGATTTAATGGTTAACCTCAGTGAAAATAACATAACAATAAAACCACTATGTATGTAACGGAGCTTAAGCCCCAGAGCGCAAGTTATCTTGAATGGGCGCAGTTCACGAAGCTGGTCCAAAGGGCATGGGCAGAGAGCGCCTTCGTCATAAATTATAATTTAGAAAAACTTGGTAGGTCATGGCGGCAGAGGCGTGCAGTAAGCGAGTGGACCGGGCAACCGGCGAGCAGGCTCGCCATTGCCCGATTGCCCGGCAGCGAGCATTCTGACGCAAAACGGAAAATAATTTGATTATACATTATCTTCAAGCTAATAGCTATTATTTTATTATGCGATCATGGCGATCAAAGAAGAATTGGTTGCCGAGCAGGCAAATACGGCAATAGTGATATAGGCAAAGTAAACGTAGCTAGCGGGTGATGGAAATGAAATTTCAATGCGTGATTGATAAGAGTTTTCAACGAAAATGTTATAACAGTACAAATTTTCTTGTTTCCGGGTGCCCGAACAAAAGCAATGCTCGTCGAACACTTCGACGGTGCAGCCCAGCCAGATGATAACAATAAGATAAAGTTTGGCGCAGCAATAAAATTTCCTTACTATTCTTTATACACTTGCCCAGCGAGCATGTATACTTACGGGTAAATAATGAGAGAAAGCTTTGTGCTGCTCGCTGGTGCTTTGCATCATGCTCCCTAGCTTTCAGGCGCGCTTCGAAAATCACCGCGCGTTAATATTTATAATTTAAAACCCCCTTCGGAAGGACCGTGGGAGCTTGTGTACTTCCTGGTACAAATCGGGCAGTAGGCTAGCTGCTGCTCGCTGAGTGTTTTGGTTGATTTTGATGACAGGTGACATGCCTATAATTTTTTGTTAGGTTAATTGTGAGCTTAAACGTTTTTTGTACGTATGCTTTTGCGCACACCTGGTAGCTTGCTTGAAGTACAGGATTATGTTTTGGGGTATTACACTGTGGGCGACTCTCCCTATACCCTACCAACTTATAGGGGGGATAACAGCGCCTAACTGGCTTGCCTGTTAGAAAATGTTAGTGTAACAGAGGTCTCTAACAAATCGGGAGCTGTCTGATGGTGTTTGGGCTAGGTGCAGGTCCACCTGGCTGTCAACAACAATGTTGACAAAGTAGAACAAGAATTCACGTTGTTGATTACTACATATGACTGTCTGATGGTGTTATGGCGTGTTTTAGGCTGTTTGGTGGTGTTAATGAATGTTGGATGGGACTTAAATCCTGCTGTAACAGACTGCAACTGTTCTACCTGCTGTGTTATTAGGTCAACTGTTACATACACCATAAATCATGCTACTGCAATATCAGTCAAGGCATTAAAAAGGTAAATGACAAGCCAAGCCATATGCACAAAGAACACTGCAGTGAAGTATAGCCCTAAACCATACTATGGCTCAAGGCATCCTCATGACCATAGACCAACACATGAGCAGTTCAACCCAATTATCTCCATATAGAGGTAGCCCATACAAAAGATCTGTATATCACCCTGCCAATTTTTGCCCGTGTTGTGTGGCGATGTCAAAACATGGCCGTGCAGTCTTTAGTCCAGAGAAACATACAATCTTTGCCTGCCCGCTAAAGAAATGATCACAGCAAGAATTGAGCCCATGACCATTCAGATCTTGTCATTGAGCGAAATATGACAGGCCATTCTCTTCCTCTGATACATAATAACTACTTATCTAGAATCTCACAATTGGTTGCTGGTACTACGTTTGAATTGTAACTACCAAATCCAGACTGCCTGGTCTGGATTCTACAGTTGTCGCATTCATTTCCACGACTTGCTAACTGTATGTAGGTTCCAGACTTGTTGGTCTGGATCTTACAGTTAAGATATGTTACTGCATTCAACTTTTAACTGTCAGTTCCAGACTTGCTGGTCTGGAACTTACAGTTGATATCCGTTATCGCATCAACCTTTGAATTATGCAAGCCTGACAGGTGCGAATGCCACGCACTGCCCCTTGTTCCCTATTAACCAAAATCACTTGCATGTCACGCCAAAGTACAGTAAATCGAACACAACTAGTGCCGTACCGTCACTCCCCCCCCCAGCGCCGTGCCTAGTATGTCTGGCGCTGGTGGTTTGGACAGGACTGATCTACACCTTGAGTACCTCAACGGTGTCTCCGCTCTCTCTAAACAAGGCGTCTCTCCAAAACACCGTGGCAAAGATTACCACCCAAAGGCATCCGCTACTTCGGCACAACACCATTCTGCCCTCCTTCTGACGAGCAGAGAGCCATTTCATCCGGGCCTCATCACCCATGGTGATATACTCTATCGGGACCCGTGCTGCCGTGACTATACCGGCCTGATCCACCACGCTGGGTAGAACCAAATCTAACAATTCAGATGACAACCCAAAAACAACTGCCTCCGCGCACAGCATTCCGCTGCTAACCAGGGCACCGGGCCCCACTGACTCACGGATTCCCGTGCTAAGTAGCCGTCGCACACTGTACCCTGCTTCAAGCAGAATCGCCCTTAGCTCATTGCTCCACTCGAAAGGTAAAAGCACCCTGCGCATCTTTTCCAGCATGAGGACGCTCAATAGGTTCCTCAGCTCCTGCGTGCTCGGCTGGTACTGGACCAGAACCGGGCGTGTTAGTGCCGTGTGCAGCGCCACCACCTTGGTTCGGCTATGCCAGCCCGGCATGCCCTGCCCCAGAGTGCCTCCACTCCTCGTACTTCTCCCAGTGCCCACTCAGCTAAGGCTCCTTGCCGTACTGCCGTGCTCCTTGCGTTTTTCTTGTCCGGCGCGCTGAAGGTCAGGCGTGCACGCAGCTCTGGCAAGCCAACTTCCTCGATCTCTCCGTCCTCATACACTATCTTGAACCTGTGTGCGCGTCCTTGCCTTCCTAGGTAAGATGACACGCCTAACTTGCGTCCATCCCGCCTGCCACGTCCGCGCGGCTCACGCATAACGGCAGCGCCCACTAGCTCCTTCAGATGCTGGGGTACCGCCGCTGCGATCTTGGGCCCGGCGTCGACAGCCTGGGCTTGCTCACCCGGCACCCGTTGGGCCGTGCACCGTGGGCAGTACCAGGCACCCTCCGGTACCTCAGTCAGCTGTGGCTTGAGGCAATAAGTGTGCCACCCAGCACCGCAATTGTCACAAAGCAACATCCACTCCTCACCATCAGGGAATTTGCACACCTCACAAGGCAAACTGGCAGAAGGCCTAGCCAGCCTAGGGTCTATGGTGTGATCATCAATGGGCAAATGACATGGGGCGCAGTGTGTGACGTGCGCCGTGATGCGATTGCCACATCATCCCTCTAGCTGTAGCACACCCGTTGGCCGTACCTCCACCACCCGCAGTATCTCTGGCCGCGCCTGAGGCTCCAGGGCAGTTCGGCCAGTAGTGTTGCGGTAATACACGTAGTCTCCCATCTCGAAACGGCGCATCCGGGGTAACATCACACCTCCCCTCAACCGCGCATACCTCAGCGGATCACGGTGCTGCACGATCAGAAGGTTGGCTCCTGCGATGGCCATGTGCCTTCGCAGAATGGCGGCGCGCTGCATGATGGCTCGTGCGGCCGCCCCGGGATCATCTAAGTCCACCTCGTGTGAAAACCTCTCCCTTATTCCCGGTGGGATGGTGGGCTCCACAGCATACAAGATGTGGTAAGGCGCTACACGAGAGGATGACTGCGCGGAGCAGCTATATCCCAGCATCACGTATGCCAGGTGCTTGTCCCACTCGGCGTTAACTCCTCCGGCTTCCGCGATCCTGCGCAACGCATTCTTGCACGTTTGGACAGCCCTTTTGGTTAGGCCGTTTGCCTGAGGGTGGTTCGCTGAAGTCTGCCTGTGATCGATTAGTGCATCGACCAGTAATTGGGCAAACTCTACTTTCCACTCGCTCCCTTGATCCGTGCAAACCTCTGCGCATGCACCATACCGCCCGAGGACATGCTGCTGAAAGGCAAAGGCCGTCTGCTCCGCATGCTTGTCGGGCAGTGGAATAAAGACCACGTACTTGGAAAAATGCTCGACGCAGACCATGACATACGTGTGCCCTCTTGCCGTCCGGCAGAAGGGTCCACATAGGTCCACGCCCCAACGGTAGAACAGGCCACATACCGGTAGGGAATTGAGCGAGGGTGCTTGCGCAGAGAAGGTCGCGTTGACCCTGTCACATGCCGCGCAATGCCGCACGACCGTCGCTACGTCCTCGGCCATGCCGCGCCACCAATAGCCGGCGAGCAGTAGACCAAGGGTACGCCTGACTCCGAAGTGCCCTGTATCTTCGTGTGTCCTCTTGACCACCTCCACACGCTCCGTGGGCTTGGGTACTACTCGTCCCTTGCCACCTTGATCCAAGCGGTAGAGCACGCCTCCCTGCATGCGATAGGACTTGGCCCTTCGCACACATCTCCTTTGTTCGGAGGGGCTCGCTCCCGGAGGCGGCACCACATGTACGAGCAAGTGAAGGGTATCGTCGTCCTCCCATATGTCCTGGTTGCTTCCTTCTTCAGCTTTTGACGTGACCAGAGCGGCGAGGTAGGGCCGGTCCTCAAGGTCGCGTCCTGCGTGCGTTGCCAGGGCTACTGCCACGCCATGCGAGGCAAAGGCTGCGTGCTGAAGTGGTTTGCCAGCCTGCTCCAGGCACTTGACTTGTCCCGCCATCACTTGCAGCACTGCCAGTATGCTGGCAAGGTACGTGACGTTGTGAATGTGCGCGAATAGCTGCCTGCGCTGATCAATCGCCACATTGTCCAGCCGCGTGCTGTCTGCCTCCAATCCCAGGATCCTTTCACACTCTGCAGGGTAGAGTGTGTCGTACTGCCCCGTGACACTGTTGTACACGGGCGTGCTCCGCGTCAGAGAGCCAGAAGTGCCGACGCATCCAATCGAGCCAGGGTACAGGGCCCTGACTGGGTTGTCGTTATGATCACATGGGTAAAAGGGGCTTCTCATTTGTCGTGAAGGTGTGGGTGCGGTATGCTCCTCTGCGAGAACATCCTGCACTTGGCGTCCCGGTGGTCGAACTGCGGCCTTGCTCACGGCACCTAGCTGCTCAGGTGATGCCAGATTTGACCAGAGCTGGAACAACTGGTGCGTGTACGAGCCAAAAGCCGCCACATCCGCCAATCTAGCTCTGCCGAAGTGAGATCTTACTTGTGCTTCAGCCGCCTCCTCTCCTGGCGGCTTGCTGCCTGGAGGCGCAGCTGGGCGCCCCAATATGCAGGCAGGCTTAGGCTGTGGTATGAGCTGTTCCACGCACTTCATAATGCGTAGGACAGACGGAACCACAGCCACCGAATCACCATCCCACGTGGCTGCCGTAAGCCAGACCACGCCACTCTCAGCTCCGGCGTTTTTAAGGTCTGCTTTGGTGACTTGCTCGACATCCTGGGGTAGAGCCACAAAGGCATCCTCCCAGGCCTCCAATGGTAGTAACGTAGGGTAAGCGTTGCTGAGTACGTGCAGGCGCTCCCTGGCTAGCCGCCTCATACTGGTATCCTTGTCCGAGTAGAGGTAGTGATTGATCCTGATGCCGTTCTGCAGACAGGCCTCGAGCATCGTGCACGCTCCTCCCAAAGGCTCATACAGCGTGATGCCTTGCTGCATGGCTAGCTGGAAGAATGGCACGCCCACTTCCCATAACACGGTGTTGACCTCATCCTGGATCGGCAGCGACCTGACCCGTCGTGCGGTTGTGAACCACTCCAAGGCTCGGGCCAGCAACTGCCGTCGCTGAGTGACGCGCTGCTCATGTTCCACCTCGGGAGGCGGTCTCAGAGCCTCGAAGCGCCACCCGTTCCATCCTGCTGTAGCCTCCTCCGGAGACGGACAGAAATCATCACTGAACCGCGCTACCGGGGATGCCGAGTACAGGGCCTCGCAAGTAATCTGGTTTGCCATCCGGGAGGCACGCACCGATGCGAAGGCAGAACTGGACATCCCAGGCGTTGTGGGTGAATCTTCATCGAGTCTCGCTCCTGTCCCGTGGCTGCCCGGCTTGGGTTTCATCGAGGGTGCGCCTGGTCCGCCAGGAGTGCTAATACTTAGAAAGTTGGGTACCGGCGACACAGTTCCACGCGGCGCTGGTACAGGTTCCACCGATTCTGCCAGGTAAGGTATGGTGTGTCGGGATGACCACGCTGCGGCTCTCTGACTGCGAAGATGTCCTCGAGGCGTTGCAGCCGTGGGACGGAGTCAGCGACCCGCTCCAAGGGCTGCTTGGTCCCACGGCTCGGATGTACTGAGGGATGGCAGGGGATGTGCTTTGGGTGCTCCTGTTCCCGGTGAGTGGCGAGCGCCTGGGCCAGTTGCCGGTGCTTGCTCCGGGGTGTTGTACCACGCGTCACTTTGCCTAAGCTCTGCTAGAGTTGCACCCACCATCGCTCTGTCGCGCACGACACCACGTCAGCTGTCGTACGTGGACACTGTGGAGCGA
Source organism: Volvox reticuliferus (assembly GCA_019650235.1). Taxonomy (NCBI): domain Eukaryota; kingdom Viridiplantae; phylum Chlorophyta; class Chlorophyceae; order Chlamydomonadales; family Volvocaceae; genus Volvox; species Volvox reticuliferus. The sequence continues at coordinate 950,612 of BNCP01000012.1, read as the reverse complement.
TACGGCACCGATGACGTCACCCCTGTCGTACGTGGACACTGTGGAGCGATACGGCACCGATGACGTCACCCCTGTCGTACGTGGACACTGTGGAGCGATACGGCACTATCGTACGGTACGGCACGGTACGACGGTACGGCACGGTATGACGGTACGGCACGGTACAACGGTACGGCACGGTACGACGGTACGGCACGGTACGACGGTACGACACGGTACGACGGTACGGCACGGTACGATGGTACGGCAATGATGACGTCACTCTCGTATGTGGACGCGGTGGAGCGATACGGCAATGATGACGTCACTGTCGTATGTGGACGCGGTGGAGCGATACGGCAATGATGACGTCACTGTCGTATGTGGACGCGGTGGAGCGATACGGCATTGATGACGTCAGCTGTCGTACGTGGATACGCGTGGAGTAGTACGGCAGCGGGCGCGACGCGATCGCACGCATGTCACGCAGCACGTCGCACCGCACACGTTAGGCGCACTGGCTAAGGGCACAAGCAACCCGCAAACAGCATAACGCCTAATGCATTGTGCACAACGCTGCAAGCATGCATTGCGTGATCGGCATCGCGATAAGTGCGCATGGTCCGGCGACTTGGTCGTGGACGACCTAGAATGCATGAGGCATCGCATATCAACGCGCACTAACGATAACACGTGCATTATGCATACGCGCGCGCACGAGCATGATAAGGCGAGCGCACCTTGAGGTCGCGAGGCAATGGCTCGAGCGATGCGGCGCGTCGAATGCAACACTACGCGCGATGGCGTAGTCGGCACCTTTACGCGAGTAAAGAACATTGCATTATTGCTATGACGGCTTATATAGCAATATCCGCACGCGGGATCACGGTAGTACACTTACTACTTGCAGATCTCTTGTACCGCGAGCCGTCGCTGCGAGTATATCTGCTATGCGCATTGACGGCCTAAGTATGAATATACAAGCGAATGGATACGCAGTCTTGGTGATTGACATTTATACAAGCTAACCGCGCTTTGGTTGAGCTTACGCCTTTTATATCACTTATGGCCGTATTTCTTGGATAAGCCCGAGCACCGATTCGCATCGGTTAGATGATGATTGCCTCGGCTAGGCACTGATAGCCTATCACGTCATCTTCGCCTGTCTTGGATTATACGTTGTAACTCCTTGCATCGAAGACTTCCGCTGCCTCGATTGGTACGTTCTGATATAATCGAGCATGATGCACTGAGCCTGGTTCTCCGCAGAATCAATGGGCGATTATGAGGAGTGATACAACACGGGGTAGGGCGCGGCTCGTGGTGGGGCCGCGGTGATGGTACTCGCTCGCGTTCGGTGATCTCTTCGACCGTGGGAGCCGAAAGAGGAGAAGCGCATGGCGGGGCCGAAGTAGCTTCCGCTACCCCTCCGGTCTCTTGAGCCGAAGGGGTTTTCTTGGGGCTCGAAGGAGGTCGCTGTTCAGCGGCCCCTGGCTCCCTCTCTGTTTGGTCGACGACTAATCCTGCAAGGCGTTGCGCTTGTAGGGAAAGGGCGTCGTCCCACTGCGTTGCTTGCCTGCACTGGCTGCGCCCGTGTGAGGAGGCTAGCCTAGCCAAAAATCGACAGCCAACAGTGGGGTGATTTGCGTTGGGTCCGTGGAGGTAGCAACCTGGTTGACACCTATAGTGCGCTACCGGGAACTCGCTCTGTCGGATGGAGATAACTTGCTGGTCTCCTCGTAGGTTCCAGCGAGGGAACTTCGCGTGCACAATGATTGGTCTACAATTGTTACTAAACGAACGAACGCACTTACTGCAGGTCGCAGCGTGCAGTCGTCAGTTGGCTGGGGATAACGCTTCGCCGCTCGCCTCTCCTCAAAGGTGTTGGACTCCTCAGGAAGTGAAGGATGTCCTCTTATCCACCGAACGGGTGGTGGATAAGGCCTTGGTGCGTTGCCCAGGGCACACTGATGTCGACCGATGATTGATGACTTCTTCGGGTTGGGGAAGCAGACTTGGTGGCTTGGCTTATTTGGGGTTTACAATCTTTAACTCGTATTTTGTAGGTCTTTTCCGCTCACAAACAATAGCTTTGAGAGCCAACTGACGAACTCTTCAGTTGCTCTCGACGCTTTTATTCACGGCAAACTTCTAGATGGGCCTTACGTCAATCGACGTGGCCTCGGAACAAACGAAACGCGTGCACGCCTGTTGTGCGCCCAAAGGTACCATGTGCGCGCAATTCGTGCTACCAATTACGAAACCGTTCATGACTCGCTACTTTGCCAAAGTAGCGGCCCGTTAACCAACAAAAAGGTAAACCTAATTGCACTTATGCATGTAATATGTTTGAAACGCCCTATGTCACAACATGCGCACAGTATGATTCGATTCCCTGACATACAAAGTCTTGATTACGGTCTTAACACAATCAAATGCTAGATGTCATATTGCCGCCCGCACAACCTAATAAATGATGGTGACTGCCGTATCGCGACTCCCTAGTCGCGATTGTGGGGATGAACGATTAGGATGCCACTACTAGATAGCTAGGCCTGAGGGAACGAGCACATTTACATTGCAACGTCGGACAAGGATTCTCAAGCTCTGATTGCCTGACTGATTAAAAATACCTTGCCATTGTCCCATTGTTTCGACAATCAATTCAGACAGCCACCAAAACAGACCCTTTCAGACAATAGAAAATGTCTTATTTGTTTGCTTTTACAATCAAGAAGGCAGAACGCAAAGGAAAACAAACGGTGCACGTGACACCCACTGCATGCACTGCTTGACTATTTTCCTTTTTGACATAAGAAGATCTTAATTGTCATAAAATTTTTAATCTACACAAAACGGCTACTGCTGTGTGGCTCCTACGACTTCGGAGTTGTAAGGCCCTGCCAGCACCGAAACCACGGAGATGTTGTTAACAATGGCGGCCATGAATCAGAATAGCTTGATCGTTGTTCCATACTCATCTTCTTTCGAGTTCGAATAAGATTTCATGAATGCAGAAGTGAGTCATGAATAATTGAGTTTCACACACAGCAAAGTGCGCAATGCAGGGCAAGTCGTCCTGATGTTGGTGCTCTTCCTTGTAGCTTTACAGTACACACTACATCATTTCGTTCATACAAGCTGCTCGGAAGAATTCCTGCTGACATGTTGCTTTTGTGTTGGAGTGAGCAAGCCATACAGCCATCTGTCTGGGAGATCTGCCACGTTCACTGGTAGTAGGCATCAAATCTTCGGAGTCCTCCTTTCAAATGCTATATTCTTTGGCATTTACCATGCGTTCAGTCAACTTGGGTGAGTAGATATCTGATTTGGGTAAGCCATGCACGCACGCAGCAGCAGCTAGGTGGCGTGAGAGTGAGCGACACACGGTCATATATTATGGGAATTAAGAAGATTTGACATGGTCAGGGGAATTGGTTGCTTTCCTTTCGGGCACCGCAGGGGAAACTGATGGTTTCTCTCAGGGAGCGGCTGACCTGAGGTCGGGGGATTGAATCCCATAAATTAGAAGTTTTGACTTGCTACATCTCAAAGCGTGTATTGGGGGTGATGAGAATGAGCAGCATGCACCGATAATATACCAGGGGGATGAGAAAGAAGTAATAATGCTGAGTGCTATTATTTCTGGCGATTTTAAGTTTATTAAGTTTATTTTGAGAACTAGTGATGAACCTGCGTGCTCCTAATCAACTGCACTGTTAGATGTACCATAATTTAGGCGTCCATCCTTATCTGCTGGTGATATCCTCATTAATGATTTTAAAATAACTGCTTGCTGCTCCCATCTGCCTGCATGCAGGAGCCAGGCCAGGCTCACCAAATATGAAGTGATTCGTAGTTGTCATCATGAGCAAGGGTGAGCATGTGTGTTTCTTATTGTGAGTCACTTGTTCATCAGCATCCACATGAAAAGTCGTGCATGCTTATCATGGGTCATGATGCATGTTGAAAATTCATGTCATTTGTTATGTGCGCCAAGCTTGCATGCATCCTTGTGCTTCACTCTTATAAATAGGCCATTTACCAAGTACGTGAGCATAATTGCCCCCATAGCTGATTTCATTAAAAAACATTACTTCTTTCGTTTGGGGGATTTGGATTGCAGGTTTTTGGTTTATGTTGTATCTCTGTCATATCCGCCTACAGCAAAGGCTCGATCGAAGGATGCCAGACAACTGGCCAATCTGGATATAAGTCATGAGATACCCCAGGATACTACAATTATCCCCCCTTCCAATGGGTGTGTCCTCACACCCACAGGGGTAATCGTGACTCTACGGCATTCTCATCCCTGATGGCCTGATGGTTATGATTACATCTCCCACACACACACCAGTGCAGCCATTCACACATCCACACTGATGGATGGGGGGATTTGAACCCGAGTCTGTTTCTACCATCTTGATGCCGATTGTTGTATCTCTGTCATATCCGCCTACAGCAAAGACTCGGTCGGAGGATGCCAGATTACTGGCCAACCTGGATTATAAGCCATGAGATACCCCAGGATACTACAGTTTACTAGGGCCTGGCAATCCTTATTGCACCATCATGTGTAATGAAGGTAATAGTAGTCCTTGCCACTTGCTTTGACAAGTGATGGCCACTTGCCATCACTTGCCATCCATGCAGGTGATAGCATCGCTTGTCATCACTTGTAAGCATGCCAGTTGCATGCTTACATCACTTGTCACATGCCCCACATGCTTCAAACATCACACATTTGCTCATTACTTGCGTCATAAGTGCAGTCTTATGAGTTCATCAAATTATTTCATGTTGATTCATATGTCAGCTGCAATGTATGAACTGCAAGCACATTAGATATGGCATATGTGTGCTTGCCACTGCACTTGCCTGGATTATATATTGTGCTAGTGCTAATATGTATCATAGATAAGAACCCTGAATACCTTATAAATCAAGAAACGTTATCAATTCTTGGCCGGTCTCTTTGATACCTTTTTTCAATATGTGTGCAGGGAAACGTTGTGCACGACACAGAAAAGGTTTCGGTCTTCATAATGCACAAGATCAACAACAGCAAGAAGATGATCCTAACATTGCCCAGTGGGACCGTCAAGGTTGGAAAGGAGCTCAAGAAGCACACGGTAGTTGAGCTGCCAGTGGAGAGTCTACTTGCCAAGTACAACAAACAGAAGGTCAAGGAGTGGGCCTTCATCCATGGCTGCACCAATGATCTGTGGAAGGACTCAATGGTCCAGCACAAGGGCATGCTTGCTTTGGTTGAATGACTTGTGAGGTGTCATGAGCTGGCAAGCAAGTTGGTAATCGTGAGCTGCCTGTTTTGGTAGATGCTTATCAGGCAATAACACTACTGATGGATGAAATGTATGTGTGGACAGAAGTGGCGGTGATAACAAGGTGCGGTGTGAGACAGGGCCAAGATCAACGATTTGAGCATGTCTTTATTTGGCTGTAAATTATTATATGAATATGGATTCTTCCTGAAGATTATGGTTTGGGCCTGGATCATTCATGCCCCTACATGCTTCCATGCTAACAGACACTGACATGGATGATGACAGACAGAATTAAACAGGCATGACATATATCAAGGACTAGGACAATTTGTAACAGCTGATAAAATTTACATTGTTCATATGTACCTACTTCTCAGCAGCATTTAAAATTCGTCAATAACAGATTGGGATCACAAACCTTCGCTACAGATAGTAACAGCCTATCATTGCAATGTCATCATGTTACTTTTCATAACTGTTTTCAAGGTCTGTTTACAAATATCCCCTGTGGCCGCTCCTACCTTCCAACTTTCTTTGACAACCATTAAAGGCTAGCACTCACTTCATCATTCCTTCATCCTAACAGCTTTCAACATATTTTATCTCTTGTGACAACACATTCCTTCACAGGTCCTTACAGCAACTGTCCTGTGGCCGCTCCTACCTACCGACTTTCTTTGACAACCATTAAAGGCTAGCACTCAGTTTATCATTCCTTCATCCTAACAGCTTTCAACATATTTTACCTCTTGTGACGACACATTCCTTCACAGGTCCTTACCGCTGCAAACAGTATCTAACAATAACCACTGTTAACAGGTTGGGTTCCAGGATGGGGTGTGTCACAACTCCAAACTGGCCCAAGACAGCCTCTAACTGGCCTCTAGCTGGCTGTTATGCATTGCTAACTACAATCATCCAGAGCTGATAATGAGCTCATCTGACAGCCCTGCCTAAGAAGTTAGGCACTGTTATCCCCCCTATAAGTTGGTAGGGATAAAGAAGGGCACCGGGGGGCCTGACCGGACTGAGCCACAGCGCAGGGGAGGGGCACGTGGCTTTGTCTGTCTATCCTGCCACGTGCTCCCCCTCTCATTCGGACCAGCCAGAGCCAGGATTATGTTTGAGCAGTTTTTGAGGGTCTTATTGTCCTGGTTCTGTCAGATGGCCTGTTGTGTGGGCACTTACTAACAAGAAACAGTTGGGTATATAATAGTTTGTTTTGTGTAAGTAATTTTATTTTGCACTCGGATGCAGATGGGCACTTAGCAGGCACATGCCAGGTAGCACGCAGTCAGTTAAGTATGTGTTATATATAATTGTTTTTCCTGTTGTACCCCTCCTGCCTTTCAAGCATATTTCTGCACGCTTCGGCGTTAAGTGCTAAGGTGCAAGCACAGCAAGCCAAGCATACCGTAATGAGAGTCAGGGACAGCGGAAGTCTTCAGAGGCCAGGGGTTACAACGTACGATCCAGAATGCAGAATATCCAGTGAAGGCTATCAGAACTGGAAGCACGCTATCATCACTTAGCCGCTCCTTTAATGCTCAGGCTTCACTCAGGCCAAGTAAAAGCGTATCCAGGCTCAGGACATCAATATGGAAGAGCATACGATCGAGGGAGATCGATAGCATATATTATTCGAATTAATAAACAAGGCCGTCATCGCTCGACTTATACTCGCGACGTTGTCCGTAGTACATATCACACCAGATCGCTGATCCGCATGTGTGACATGTTCGTAATCATGTCGCAGACGATATTCTATCATCCTTTAGCCTTCACAGCATTAAGGCAATGCAAATGCAATACTTGGCAATGTTCGTTATGCGGTTCAACCGCCATATGAGTCGATGCGAATATCACTCACTCACTCATATTCCGCTCGTGCACGTGAAGTGGATATTGCATGATAAATCAGTATAAGGGGATGCACGCTCTCAGATAATTATTCCCGTGTGCGTAAGCAGACTTGCTCCGGTCGCATGACTAAAGCGGCGTTGCGCGATCCGAGCCGCACTCCTCACACTTATACGGTCATTGGTCGAACCATTCGCATGATAACGAACCGAATATTATTGATAATAATATTATGCCGATAGATTTATTAAAATCTACGTTTTTGCGAGTTTTTGTCTTTTGTCGTACTGTCCACATGGATAGTACGACAGGCCACCGGTTACCCTGATATGGGTCGCATTGTGAGCGCTACACCGAGGGCATGGTGCCTATATGATAATGCACTTAATCGACGGTCACTGGGCACCTTACCGGGTCATAAGGTCCGGTGCATGGGCGTGAGGCGAACCGTGATACAACATTTCCAAGCTCATATATTTTAACTTGCAATCTATCTCTCTATCTATTTATCTAAAGATATCCATTCTGATCTGAATAACAATCTGAGGGCTGTCTAGAACCATAGTTTTTATTATCATATTACAGCAAATTCATACTGCAACCTTAAAGTTTCCACGGGTACTACCAATTGATAATCGTACAATTTATCGTACAATCCTAAGAGTTTACATAACTGTCCAAGACGGGATTTCCTGAGGTGCCTTATCATTATGGTCCCTCATGCTGCTGCACCCTGGGTGCCCCATAGCAGGGACCAATAATGCGTCATCAAGCCAAAGTGGCAAGGAAGTACACAACTTTCCAACCATGCACACAAACAACGCACATGGCCAGGTACACGCAGAGGCCCCAAAAAACTTGTCAAACTACAATCCACATCGGTCAGTCATAGACAGACTTTACCTCCTGAATACCATTACAAGTGTAAGTTGAACATTAGCAATGCTGCAATACGTAGGAGAAGTTAGCAACTTTCTGCTCTATGCGCCATATATATGGATCCAAAAAATAAATGAGCTTGAACCATTCGTACAACATGAACCAAATAATAAGTTGCAATGCTGAGCCACACAACTACCAAGTATGCTCAATTCATTCAGCACACCAGAAATTGATTTAATAAAATTTCAGTCAGCAATTAACATGTAGACATTTATTTGTTGCCCCCGCCCCCTCCCCCATATCCCATGTGTTTGAGTTCCCCTGCCTTATCGGTGTTTTAAGAATTAAAACACAATTGTGAAGCACCACTGGAACGATAGAAGACACGCAGGTCATGTCCGTGATGGAGAAAAGCGCTGCATTGCACTCATGTAAAGGAAGAAGCGCACATACAAAAGGAACATTGGCTGAGTCATGTAGGCGCAGTGAGACTTCAGGATGGCGAGACTTGAGTTCTGCTGCAGCCAAAATGGAGGCATAAATAATTAAGCTGACCACTGTGCCACTGTAAACGTGGATTCTGTTTCCGTATTAGCTCCGAAGACGCGATTTTTGTAGCGCTGTGTACGTTTTTCACCTCCAAACTAGTTTGGAGGTGAAAAACGTTTCTGCAAGTTAACTTGCAGTAACGGTTAACAAAAAATCACCGACGTCTACAGGGATTTTCGGCTTCTGAAACAGGCCTCGTTTGCGAGGGGTGCATCACCCACTCGGGGAAAAGCCATCATCCATATATATTTTCTGTTGGATCCTTAAAATTGATATGGACTTCCGTAAAATCGATATGGATTTCCATAAAATACATATGGAAGGCTAGAGTGCAGACGTAAAGACCTCCAAATATTCATTAGATTTAAAGCTTTATCAATACAGAGAATGGAAACATGTGTTTCTGCATGCGGCATCAGTTGGTTTTGTCCTTTTGGTAGGCCGTTACCTTCCATAAAACATCACTACGAGCAAGAACTCAAAAACAGTCATTGAAGAGAAAATAAGAAACGAAAAATATTTGTGTAGAAAATCAGCCTAATGGATACAGTTTCCAGGTTCAATCCTGTACGGTCGGTGCATAGGTCGCCGTATGGTGCTGTACGTACAACTGTACCAGAAAATACTTCCTATGGGCAAGCTATGGACAACAGGTTTCAGTTATAAAGTTTAATCGTAATATATCTAACAAATGACATTCTTCTATGCGTATGCCTTCCTGGTAAGAGGTATCAAGCAGCAGATGCGAAGTTGTGGTGCCAAATTCATCGCACAGGGTTGCAAAACAGTACAATGAATAAGCACGCAATTATATCTACCAAAATCGGCTACACATTGACTGCTACATGTTTTAATGCCTCGCGCTGTATGTATGTTTGTTTACGGCAGAAGGTGAATAATGAGCAATCACTTAATATGCAGCAGTCACAGCTAAGCTTAGCTCTTGTTCTTTAATCTTTCATACCATTTCGTTAGTTGTAAGCAACCTTGCTTGCTAATATATATACCTCTTGTGTCAGCTCATCACCGTGTCTTTATACTAGGTACTGTCTCGCTCGCCTGTCCAGCCTGCTGTCCAAGACCCTCTCACACGCCGAATCTCATGAAGCACTTTGGCAAGATTGCGCTGATTACCCAAGCTCGCTCATGATACCCAGCTAATAAGAGCACACGGTTAGAGATGTTGATGAACGAACGGAACATGGGGGAGTCTCAAGTGAAAACAAATGGCAACATATATATGTATATATATATATATATATATATATATACAGACAGAGAGAGAGAGAGAAAAGGGGGAAATTCCAAAAAATCTAAGTAAGCACGGAAGACCGGTAATCAGTATGGTAATAGCTTGTCAGCCGCTCGCTCGCAAGCACGGGTCGTCAGAATGTACGGTGGATGGGCGCCGCAAGAATGGCAGGCCGAAAAAATGTTCATGCTATTCATCATCATCATCATCATCATCATCATCATCATCATCATCATCATCATCATCATCATCATTATTATATCATATTAAATGCCGTAAGCTCGTGTTCATAGTTTTATCAATACGTACGCATCCATCGACATCATCATAGGCGATGCCGCTGATCAATTAACGACAGTCGTGATCGGGGTTCAGCTAGCTCGCATATGAAGGACTGATGTGTGCTGTGATGTGACGGTACGGCACGTACTAGGTTTGGTTTGCAATGTTTTGTCGTGACATGTGATGTGATGTGCCGCCTGTCACCTGTGGGAAGGATTCTGGGATGGGGATGGGGATGGAGAGAAAATTTTGAGTTTGCTTTTATATTTTGGATGCTTAAGATCTCCCATGAGAGCCCCCTCATGCATTATGAGGTGAGCGCGAAGTCGGCATGTGACGCAGCACGTAAAATGCATAGGGACGCACGCGTGACGACGCGGGTTGCCTGCGTGCCACTCTCTCTCTCTCTCTCTCTCGCTGGAAAACGTTGTCGATGTTGCCGATGCGTGAGCAACATATACAGGTATAAACACAACTATACGACACTTTCTAGGGAAACAAAAATTTCATATGGCCAAACGTGTTCCTTTTTAACTCATCGTGTACTGCATTGCATACATTGCATGTACGATTTATACAATCAAGGGATGGACGGATCTCATTTTTGTGGACGACATGTTTAAACTGACTTTCTGACGGTAGGTAGGGTCACCGTACGATAAACATACTTACAAACGTACGGGATTTATTATTACGTGGACTGATGGTGGAATCCGTAACGTACGTAGCAGCTTCTGTCTTAATATAATAATGGTTGCGTGCCTTTCTCATATGCTCTTAATAAGCACGACGCTATATGGCAGCAGTATTGCCACGTACGTATTCGATCCCGTACGTCAATCTGTATGGCACGGGGCTTATTACCGTTACACGCCGTACGCGACCCTACCTATGTACCGTCATATCGGTATGTATGCGGCAGCAGCCGCCCTCAGCTGCTACCAGCGAGACCGACGAGCAGAGAAGTTCCCGCCTCACTCAACGCTGAACGACGGAGTTCGCGAAGTGCTGATGAAGATACATAGAGTGCCAGCTCCGAAGACATTTTCATTTTTCATTTCATATTCGTGACTGCGTGTGCATGCAGCAGCAGCAGCAGCCCTTGCGTGACGGAAACCTGTGGGGACCCGCCCCGCGCGCCCTGCGTGCCCTGCTGCCTGCCAAACGCTGCCAAAATGCGTCGTAAGGTTTACTGCAAGTAGCGGACGATAAATGCAGAAGGCGGAGGAGCCGGCTAGCGGTGGGCTTGGAAGCAACGAGCGAAGGGCCCCACTAAGAATTGCATTGTACGATTTCCTCATCACGTATTCTTAAAAACTCAAATGTCCTGAGATAACGAACCATCAACCCGCTCCGTCCCCCACCCTAAGCAAGCTGCGTTCCGTACGTAGAAGCTATGTAGGTACGTACTTGTAGTAGGAATGTAGTATTCGCCCCACCCCATCCGAGCTAGTGGCCAGTACGTCATGAACGGGAGATTGCGTTAATGGCATATATACATCTATATGCCATACCACGCAGGTTGCACCCTGCACTTAAGCCATCTGCTTCAGTCATGGGTAAGTCATACCCGACGGCTCCACTGCTGGGTGGCATCATCCGCTCCCATCACCTTTGTTGCCATGCTTTGTGAAAATTCCTGTGTCCATATGTTACTTGCGCAGTCGGATTCATTGTTCTGTGTCAGGATTGGAGACCATGCCGTCTCTGTAAATTAGTTGCAAAAAGTTGATGATGGTTGACGCCGATGTGCGTGCCAGCCAGATGGCTGACAATGCGTCTTTATATAATATAATGCAATTCAACGTCATAAAATTACAAACAATGGAAAATGCTGAAATATAGTTTTATATGTATTGGTTCAAGGATATGTTTGACAATCTTTTAGGGAACTCTAGCTGCATTATAATTTTAGTCCTGTCACGAGGACAAATATTAAAACAATTAAGACTGTTAGGCAAGGAATTGCTTGAGTCTACGCAGCTTGTCGAGAGGCGCCTGTCCATACCAATCTAACAATTGGTGAAGCACCGCACGCTGAACTTATCGGGCTGCTTAGTTTGACCGGTCCAATATGGAGCAGCGGCAGAGTAAACGAGAGCGTAACGATTATCCAGCGTTGCTACGTTTCCGAAGGCAAACCAAAGTACCATGTGAATACGTCTGCCCGATAAGCTGGAGCATTATGAGCGACCCGGTGTTGGACCCCAGCGACCCCGAGTATCGTGCTGTGGAACGTGCGGCTTTTGAGTCCCACGTGCATCAATATGGCGTGTGCCCATTCACGGGTACGTGCGTGGTGGGCTTGTCTGTGTTTTGCCATCCTTACATGCCTATATCTCAGCCCCCCTTCTTCCCTCAAATCCCATCATATGCACCGCTGACCAAAACCGTACCGATAGGTCAGAAACCTCCACATTCCTCATTCACATTTGTTCTGTGTGTAGCCCCAATGTCGCTCTGCACGCAAATGAGAAGCCCGCGAACCTCACAACCCCACGACATGGTGTTTGCCTGTCCCTACTAGATGTACAACCTCCATTCTCAAAGCCTTCGAGATTCTCCTCACTTCGCGCAGGACTCCCGCCTGGGGTTATCGATACCCTCCCGACCGTTGAGAGGGCTATTTCCGACTTCCTCATGGACGCAACTGAAGCAGAACCCATCAGCCACCATAGCCCCCAGCTGGCACAGACACCGGTGGCGAAGCGCCCACGGCTAAGTGAGGTGCAATCTTTGCCTCCGCTACCGCCGAGGCCTAACCCACGGTGGCTGATGGACGCCGTCCGGTCCTGTGGCGCGCTCGCCGGCACTGCAGATATCCGTGATGGTGTCAACATGAACGATAACGACGCGCGTGATTGCAATGGCAATCACAGTGACGAGCGCCGCGCTGTCTTTCAAATCGTTGGCACGGAGGAAATTCCCGCCACGTTTTTCTGTCCACTCAGCCGCGTGCTCATGTCCGATCCGGTTGGCTGCAAAGGCGGGTCGGTCCTGACGATGGAACGAGCTGCACTGGTGGCCTACGTGGAGCTGTACGGGACACATCCGCAGACGGGTATGAGGGTCTGGGGTAGGGCTTGGGGCTTCTGCAGAGGGCTTAGCAAAATCCGTACGGAGGTGACCTGAGTGTTCGGCGCTAGCAAGTTGTAACAAGATGGGTTGTGGAACCTCCGGGAAGGGTGAGCGCGTGGCTTCGGGTTTCGGAAACCCGCATGGGTGAAGGCGGCACGCGGGGACCCACCTCGGATCGGTTTCCTACCTACGCGGCGTGGTGGTGTTGCGCTGAGGGGTGAGACGTACATCCATGTTAAGAGACGTCATCATATTCAAGTCTGTCCCTCCCGCTATGTTACCCGTCTTCCCCGCCTCCCTGCCAACCTTCATCGTTCTCAAAACTCATTTCATATAAATACAACGTACTCATTTCTTCTCTATCGCCCCTTTACCTCCCTCTCTCCCTCTCTCCCTCGTTCCCTCCCTCCCTCTCTCCCTCCCTCCCTCCCTCCCTCCCTCCTCTCTCCCTCTCTCCCTCGTTCCCTCCCTCCCTCTCTCCCTCCCTCCCTCCCTCCCTCCCTCCCTCTCTCCCTCTCTCCCTCTCTCCCTCTCTCCCTCTCTCCCTCTCTCCCTCTCTCCCTCTCTCCCTCTCTCCCTCTCTCCCTCTCTCCCTCCTCTCCCTCTCTCCCTCTCTCCCTCTCTCCCTCTCTCCCTCTCCCTCCCTCTCTCCCTCCCTCTCTCCCTCCCTCTTTCCTTCCCTCTCTCCCTCCCTCTTTCCTTCCCTCCCACTTCCCCCTGGAGGCTCCCGTACGTAACCAGATCCGCTTTTTCCGCTGAGCCTAGTTTCGTCTCACGGCATGTTCCCGGCCCCCAACAGGGAAGCCCATGGCGCTCTCGGACATCTACCCGGACAACACCATGCGACGCTTGATCGCCCGATGGCTTGCCAAGTTTCACGATAACTCGGTACACCTCCACACTGTTCCCGCGCAGCCACCGGCCGCTACTGCTCTTGCCATTGCAGCCGCCGGGGAAGCCAATGCTCCCGGACAGATCACCAGCTGCCTTTTACCGCAGCCGCGGTTGGAAGCAGGCCCTGGTGATTCTCTGGCGGCCGGTACCTCCGGCGGTGGCGGCGCCGGAACGAGTACCGGTCCAATAGCAGCAGCAGCTGAAGCGTCCTTGGCGCGGCCATTGGCAAACACATATCCTTCGTATCCGTTGGCGGCCGGCTGCAGAGGTAGTGGTAGCGGGATCGGCGCAATCGCCGCTGGAGCCAGGGGTACCCCGCTTCTGTCACTGCCAGCGCCTGGGCTCCCGCCGGGTCATGCAGGCACCGAGGCCGCAGCTTGTGCCAGCATCGGCTGCACCCAACCTGAGCACGCTCAAGTACATGCTACCGGAGCTACACCCGAGTATATGCACATGCCACCTGGTGGTACTGTGTTTGGTTTCGAAGCGGCTGCACACCTGCCGAGGGTGGCGGCGCCGCAGCCACCGTCCGTGCCATCACTTTCGTATTCCCCGGAACAGCACCTGCCGCCACCCCTCGCACCGCCGCAACCTCAGCCACTGCGATTGGCCTCAAGCGCCCCCGCCCCGGTGGCAGCGGCTCCGGAACCACAAAATCCGGCGGGAGGAGCTTTGGAACGTGCCAAGTCGGTGCCGGATAACCAAGCACTACCGGAGCAGCCAGCACCTGTTCCGGAGTCGCTTCAGAAGCTGGTTTCGGAGCAACCGGACCATCCTCCTCAGTCCAATATTTCACATCGGCCTTCCACCTCATTGGCCGCCTCGGGTCAGATGGCTGCCAGGGACGGTTTCGGAGCGACAGGGAGATTAGAGATGCTGTCGCAGGAGGGTACAAAACAGGGAACGGGGGGGCAGATGGTTATGGTGCATTTGGAGCCGATCGGGGTCGCGGCAGGGCAGAGTTCAGGCCAACCGCAAGACGTTGCGGGTGCTGTCAATCAGCGGGAGGAGCAGGAGGGGGAGGACTGTCAGCCTAAGGTGTACATCAAGGTGGAATTGCCCTCGACGACATCGGAGCAACTCCCCTTGGGGTTCGTAGACCCTGCTCCTGCGATTGCGACTGCGACTGCTGCAGCTGCTGGTACTGCCGTTGGCGGTAATGGCAGTGGTGGTGATGGTGGGGAGGCCAGGTTGCCTCCTCGTCCTCCAGCCACCGCGGTTGGCAGGGAACAGGGAGGGGGAGCAGCAGTAACCGCGACGGCGGCGGCGGCAGCGGCGGCGGCACTCAAACGCAGAGCCAGCGCCGCCGGCAGCAACCACGTCAGCGGCATTGTCATCGGCGGCGGCGGCACGAAGGGCTCGGGCCGTGAAGGTGACGGCAGAAGCCGCATGAGCCCCGTGGACCTCGTATCTGACAGTCCTTGTGTCAGTGGCAACGGCGTCAGCGGTGCCGCTGCCGCTGCCGCGCCGATGGACCGGGACGGCAGCGCCGGGCCCTCCGCGAATGCGGCCGACAGCAACCGCCGCGCTGCTGGCGATAGCGGCATAGGGCGGCCGCAAAAGACGGTTGGCAATGAAGTCGGGGAGAAGGCGGCGGCAACGGCGGCTGGTGTCATGCAGGGGGATGATGGCGGGGCCGCAGCAGCGATGCGGAGTTCCGGCGCCGCCGTAGGTGCGTGTGACGGCAGAGCTGCGATGGTGCCAGTGGCAACGGAGCAGGGCAATGGGGCCGAGGTCGCAGCGCCGCCACCGCCGCCGATATCGGCCGAGGTGGCGGAGGTGACTGCGGGTCAGCTGTGGTTTGCTGCGGCGGCGGCGGTTGGGCGATGGGCCGCCGATGCTTCGGCCGTATCACCACTAGAGTCAGATGATGGCGAGGCGGGAAATGGGGATGCAGCGGCCCTTAGCGACGAGGAAGATGGCGAGGTAAGCTTTGGCCTTTTAAGTTACCTGACCAGGTCTTAATCGTACAATATTTTTCGTCGTACAGGTTTTCATCGTACACCGGAACATTTCCCCCTTACAGCGGCGTTGAACCCTTGATCATTAAAAGGCTGTTAAGGCTTTGCTTAAGGCCTTGCTAGCAGCTGAATGCTTGAAAGCAGCTGAGGTCCTGACTAATCGTTATCGAGTGTGCGTTGTCGTTGTTATCGTTGTCCCTACGGCAATTGTTGCAGTGGCAGCTGCAAGACGCCGGAAGGAATGGCGGCAGAGGGCCATTGTTTCGAAAGCGCTTCTTCTCTCCGGAGGTACGACAACATGTATACGACATATCTAGAAGTGTATATATATACATATGTAGGAATGGGGTCACCATGAGGCAAGGGTTACCCACCAACACCACCACCACAACCTGTGTGAATGGTGTGACGCGGGGGAGGTACGAACGCAATGGACCCATGGGTCCACTGTGACCACAAACCCACGGGTCACCCAGGCCGGGCACAAATCGGCAGTTCGTTACGGCCCAAGGACGATGAAGTGAAGGCATTAATGACGTAAGGTGGGTCAAGAAAGACAGTGGACCCATGGGTCGCAGAAACTCAAAAAGCGGTTGAGACTTAACGGTATGAGTTATAGGACTCCGGTATCCAAGATAGGGGGGGCCAGGAGGGGCAGGGGCAACAGACCTAGCGGTGCTGTGTGCCACGAGCTTCAGCATATATCGCCCTCCCGTGCTCTTCCTGACGTCACGTGCCTGTTCTCTGTTGCCCTTGTTGCTGCTGCGCGCCCGGCCTGCGTTCTCAGGAGCTTGAGGCGCTGGTGGCCGGAGTGGAGACGTACGGTGAGAACAACTGGGCCATGCTGAAGTCGTGTACGCCACAGCTGCGAGGTCGGACGGAGGTACGGCAGAAGGCTGGCCCTTGGGGTAGCATGGGGCAGGGGAAGGGGAAGGGGATTGATTGCAGGAGACCGGCGCATGAGGTGGAGAAACCGCTAATGCGCTGTGGATGGGGTGGGATTGGATAATGCGCCGGGGTGTCTGTGTGCGTGCGTGTGTGTGTGTGTTTGTGTGTGTGTGTGTGTGTGTGGTGGAGGAGGGGGATGCACCTTTGGGTTTTGGATGTTTACAGTGCGACGGTGAGTATCAGAATGCGTCGAGTATGGGAGCGGGCAGCGGGGTTGGGAGCATGTTTTCACCGGTTGTTAAGATACCGGTAAGAAGCAGTCGCGCCGGTACCATGCTTGCACTCTGGACCCGAATATATTCTAAGGGTTTATATACTAATATTTGAGTGAACAGTCCTGCATTAGTAATCTTATTATTACGACAAGTTTTATCGTGTTTAATTTGCTTGATATGGATGAATGAGAAAACGTTTATATAATGTGAAAATGTAACTTAATTATGTATATAACCTACAGTTACAGCTGTATATATATCAATATTATATTAATTGTAAAAATTTCTATTATAATAAAAGTTTTTTATATTTATTATATTTATTTTATTATTATTTATATATTATAAATAATTTATCTTATAGTTTATATTATATTATAAATGCACATGCATACAAATATAAATGTACGCGCGTGCACACCGACTGAACACAGCGAGAGGGTATTTCTTCGCACTGCATTACTGGCAAGAGCTGCTGATGTTGCAACTGCAGTCGGGGCTCCAGCAGAAATGGCGAGCGCTGGTCAAGCAGTTGGAGAGTAACTGGAGGAGGGGTCGCCACAAGCCGCCATCTAACCTACAGGCTCGTATTGCCGCTATTCGGTTTGCTCACGGAGGGATGGCCGCGGCGTGGAAGGCAGTGACAACGGCGGCGGCGGCAGCAGCGGCGGCAGCGGCGGCGGCGGCGGCAGGCGGCAGTGCGGACATGGACGTGGATGTGCATGATGACGCCACCGCCGCGGCCACTGCTGCTCCCGCTGCAGCTGACCAACCAGATCCACAGCAGGTACTTGCATGACGGGTACCTGTCATGTAGGAGTAGATAGGCAGATGGGGGGAGTGCGAAGGGGAGGGGGGGGGGAATGGAGATGATTGATGAGCAGCAGCAGGGGGCGGGGAAGTGGTTGTGGTCACGGTGGTGAGGTGGGAGGTGATGGGACCCCAGATACTCCCGCGGCAGGATGTTCGTACATCAACTTCGACGCTGCCGGAAGAAGTCCCAGCCGGGTGTGAAATTTAGGGGGTAGTAATGATGTCGTGCCGCGATCATGCCGTACATCTATATCTCTATGAGTTATGTGCGATCAACATGCACCTTCTGAGGGGTATCATATTGGGGGGGGGCGTCGCCGCTGGGCGATGTGAAACACGTGAACTGCCCCCCATCAGGTGCACTGCAGCTCATCGTTATATCAGTGGTGTGTTTTAGATGTGGCTTGTTTTGGCAATTAGATTCCTCCCTTCCCTGGTTCACACATGTCGATGTGCTGCTGCTGCCTTATCGTTCCCGCCGCTGCCGCATTTGGATCCTGTCCTCCTCCTCCTCCGGCCGCTGCTGCTGCTGCTGTTGTTGTTGTTCACGATGATGATGATGATGATGATGATGATGATGATGATGATGATGATGATGATGATGATGATGATGATGATGATGATGATGATGATGATGATGATGATGATGATGATGATGATGATGATGATGATGATGATGATGATGATGATGATGATGATGATGATGATGATGATGATGATGATGATGATGATGATGATGATGATGATGATGATGATGATGATGATGCATCCTTCTTGTTCCGTCCCACCCCCAAGGCCCCCGGTCAAGCTGGGAATGGGACCTGGCAGACGGTGCAGCAGGGCGGTGGTGCTGACGGCAGCGGCGATGGCGATCTTCCACAATGGCCCCGGCGCAAGAGCATCAAGGACAAATGGCACGCACGCCTGTACTCACACCAGGTATCTATCCCCGGCGAAATACTTCTGTAAATGTCTGTACACCTGTCTATCCACCTAACCACCTACTTAGCTATATCTCGAATAAGTCTATCCATCTGTCTTTGTGCGGCTCGGTGGCCGGACACACAGACAGATACATACACATATCGTCTCAGCCACGCGCCACGAGTACGACTACGACTGCACGGCCACCATGGCCCCCGCCTTGCCTGCCGCTTTCACCACCATCCCCACATGTGCGGATTTCTCATAACCCTGGCCGTGTCGCCCCCCTTTCCGTGCCATCAGGAGGTCGAGGCCCTCGTTGACGGGATTCTCAAGTGCGGCTGCGACTGGACCGCCATTCTGCGGGAGAAGCCGGTCCTGCGCAATCGCAACCAGGTGGGGGGATTGGGATGGGGGATAGGACAGGGAGGAAGGGAGGAAGAGGGGATAAGCGTGTGTGTATGCAAATGCGCTTATGGGGGAAGGGCTGAGCTGAACGAAGGGTGGTGGTTCAATCTCATTTGAGAAATCTAAAACACGACGTTCAGGGTCCGCAGGCTTCCGTACGTGAACATACACACACGCACAAGTGCAAAGGCACACAACCGCAACTGAGCCGTTCTCATCGCGTCTCGGGTTTTCTGTTTGTCAATTCCACCCGGACAAACACCTGCACCGCACCCATACCCGCACCCACACCCGCATCCTCTCCAATTTCTCCCCCCCCCCCGCCCTCGTGTTCGTCTCCCCCTCCCGACCTCCAACGTCCCGAAGAACTCGATCAAGTACAAGTGGGCAAGTCTGTGCGTTGGAAGTAAAAACGGCTGGGAGGGCATGCGGGCGGAGAGGCCCACCCCGGCGCTTTGCAGGAAAATACAGCAAGCCATAAGCGTGATGTCCACAAAGGTGGGTTTAGAACTCGCCAGTCCGTAGAAGTCTTCTTGAAGAGTAATGTGGGGCGGCGCCTGGCGCTGTGGCTACCATTGTGACCTACACATACACACAAACACTCTCTCTCTCTCTCCGACACGCACAGGGTGTGCAGTCTCAGGTCCCCAGTACGAGGCGGTACTGGGGGGAGAAGGGCGCGCCGCTCGTGGTGCCCAATGACCTGGTGTACGAACTGTTCGGTCAATATGCCGTACGGGAGAAGGCCAGGATCAAGGTGCGTGTTAAGTGTTGGCCAAAGGTGTATGGTATTTTTTGTACTGGGGTATTGGTATGGACTACGTGTCGAGGAGGAAGAAGGGTGGACATACAGCCGTACAGCAAATTGGTTGATACCAATGGGAGTTGTGGCGTACCTGACCGTACAAGGCCGTAATTGTCGTGCTTTCTTCAAGTGCTTCATGCACGCGGCAGGAGCTAGGACGCGGTGAGGGGCTGATAACGAAGATATAGCCAATATGCGAAAGACCCCTCCATCCATCCATCTATCTACCTATCCATCCATCTATCTACCTATCTTTCCATCCATCCATCTATCTACCTATCTTTCCATCCATCCATCTATCTACCTATCTATCTATCCATCCATCTATCGATCGATCGATCAATCGATTCATTCGTCCATCTGTTCGCCGCGCGGTATTTGACCATTCACAGGTCCGTCTGGACGGCGTCATGGACTCCACCATCCACTACGGCAACCTGCGCTTCATCGCTGCACACAACAAGTACCAAATCGTGCACTGCCCTTCCCTGCGGCTCATGGCATCAGGGAGGCAGGTGGTTAGATGGGAGCGGGGGGCGGGGGAGGTTGACCTGATAGCGGTGCTCAGATCAGCGCCTGAAGGGGGGGAGCAGGAGGGTGCCGACGGTGGCGGTGGCAGTGACGGCAGCGACGGGAATGGCGGCACCGCTGATGGCAGCGGCGATGGCATGGAGGTGGATCACGCTTCCGGGGAAGGTGAGGGTGCACATGAGGGCTGGGGAGGTGACTGCGACGAGCAGAGTGCGAGAGAAGACCCCGCGAGCAGTGAAGGTGAGGGTGAGGACGAGGACGGGGCCGAAGGACGCGGAAGTGAGAGCGGAAGTGAAAGCGAGGGAAGCAGCGAGGCTGAAGGCGAGAGCGAGGGGGAAGGGAAGGAGGAAGTGGGGGAGGAGGAAGAGGAGGAGGCGGGCGGCGGCGAAGGCAAAACCAAAGGGGAGGAGGAAGGGAAGGATGATGACGGCAAGGACGATGGGGGTGACGAAGAGGACGAGGAGCAGCAGGGGAAGGAGAAGCGCGAGGAGGCTGACACTGCAGCGAAGGTGGACGCTGAGATGAAAGAGGCGGCCCTGTGAGTTATTGACAAACGTTCATAAGAGGAGGGGGAGGGGGGGAAAACCCTGCGTGACGTCATTTTAAGGCGGGTTAGGACAGTCGAAGAAGCCTCGACGGGCAACATAATGGATACCAACAATATAGCAACCGACATACATACATACATACATACAAAGCAGGAGCCGCAAGGGAGCGGAGCGCGCATAGGTATTCCCGCAAGCTCACCCCTGCTAGAGTGCAAAGCTGGGTTACGTCATGATACGTGTAGGGTTGTTGACTTAGTGGCATAAGGGCTACGGGTCCATAGCTTTGCAATCGGCCACATCGGGTGTGGGTATGGGTGTGGGTGTGGGTGTGGGTGCGATAAGATAACGGACAGAGGAAGATCAGGGCTACATGAAGATCCCCCTACAATCAATCGGTGGACAAACAATGGTGGACTCGGTCGAATTCATTGTGATAAAGAGAGAATGGAATTTGATTCGTATGGTTATTGTGGCGGCGGGTGGGCTGTTGTCAGGCTGGCTGATTCTGGTGAGAGAGGGCCTGGTCGTCCTGCAAAGGCGCGCAACAGCTGCTTCCTGTGCTGTGCGGTGCGGTGCGGTGCTGTACTGTGTTGTTTTCTCCCCCGCTGTGGTGGAAAGCTTCGGGTCGCCCCCAGTGGTTGAAAGTTGGCAGTGGCTGGAAGGGGCGGGTGGGAGGGGCTGCGGATACCGGCATTGGACGAGCGTGCCATTATTGTTTGGCGTCTTCTCTCTCTCTCTCTGTGTATGATGATGATGATTGATGATGATGATGACGATGATGATGACGATGATGATGACGATGATGATGATGATTGATGATATGTGTGTGCGTGTCGCCTGGCCAGTTATGGCCCTCAGCGCCCCAGGTAGGGTGAGTCGTACACCTTATGACCGGTCTGGGCTAACGGATTCTGTTAGAATAATAGGGCAGGACGATAGGTGCGGTACAGGACCACCGGGCAAGCGTGCGCGAAATGGACTGACGAGCGTATGGGCTAGCAGCACACTGGAGCTCTCCCTGGTCGAGAGTTATGTGAGTTAGGCGTCCCAAGCACACGCGCTGCTGCCCTAGCTGCTGCCGCGTACATAACCCAACTATACACACAGCGGCGTTCTCGCTTGTTGCAGATGAGCTGACTGCGGGTCTTCAATGCCCCCGGGTGCTAAGGAACACGAACACGTGGACCATGTTGTCAAGTTGCCCCGCTCGCCCATCTCCACCCCACCCCCAAGCCCCCACCCGACGATGGCTATTCCTCAACTACCAACCCGTCTCCCCAGACCCCACCCACCCACTCGTGGAATGATAAATACATATATTTATACATGTGTGTGCGTGTGTAGTATACATGCAGTATATATGCAGTTCTTTTGCTGCGTCGGTCCACAACCCGGGGCGGTTGGGCCGTCCACTGCCCGGATGTCAGGGAATGGTGTTGGACACAGGTCAGACGGTGGTGTGGAGGTGCGAAAAAAAGACGAAACACATGACATTCTACACAAAACACACACACACACACATATGGGGAGCGGTGTGTGTGTCACTAATTACTCAATTATCCCAATGTCAATGCCAATGTCGTGATGTGATGTATTCGTGGCAATCGAATGAAGGACTACCAACACACATTTTGCAGCACCACCGTCCTGCCGTACACAGCAGTTGGACAGAAGCCAACAGCTGTGGGTCCCTCCTTTGCGAGACATTAATTTGGAAGCTACATGGCTGCACGTTGTGGGGATCATCTTGGCCCGTCCCGCCCACACCGTGGCTTGTTTACGCATCCAGAGTCGCTTGCACGTAAGGGCGTGTAAGAGCCTCCTCCTCCTTCGCCTCCTCCTCCTCATGTCCCGCCAAACCCTCCACAAGCCACACCACCGTACCCACCCATTTCGCAATCGAGATACTCACACAAACTGGATCTCATGAAGCATTGAAACACGCTTAACAAAAAGATCATGCTCTTACTCAACATGATGCAAAAGAATGATGAAATTACGTCACCAGAAACTCTCTCCCTAAGAATCGTCCCTGGAGTCGCGTCTCTCCTCATCCACACCCCGCCGTATCTCCAACAGATTCCGAGGCAGGGGGGCTGAGGCCGCCACCCCATTTCCCCTGATGGCCTTGATGGGTATGCAGCTAAGGATACCGCAACAGCGTGTGTGTGTGTGTGTGTTTAGGGTTTTAGGGGTTTTAGGGGTTTTAGGGTTTTCACGCCCTCGTGACCGCCCTCGTGTTCGGCAAACCAACAACCGCCAAAACGATCCACCAACAATGAATCATATGTTTCCTGTTTCATACATAGTTTATCTGATCGTAATCATTTCCATTCGTTCTCAGATTCGAATACTGTGCAGCACCTAGGAAGCCCGCAGCTCTACCCGCCCCGTGTGCGCGTCTTCACGGGCCTCTTCTTTGCCAGAGAAGGAAGCAACCCCCTTAACATAGCCCCTAACATCCCCCTCCAAACTCATATTTCGTACATTGAGGGTACCACTCTGGCCCTACGGCACGCTCGTCTGTCGACCGCTCGGACGCGGGACCCCTGCATGGAGGTGTGCGCGCTGGAGTCGGCCCCGCCCGGTGTCCCGGTGTCCCTTCTTGGTGGTAGTGACGAAGGCAGATTTAAAGATTAAGGATGTGGAGGTTCCAGTCGCACCCACACCGCAGAAGAGTAGACTTCTCCGCTCAGAAGGAAGAGCATGTACATGCCCGGTGGAGCGACGTTGGCGTTGGGGGGCCCCGCCACGGTCAGGACTCCCCCTGGCGCTGCCTCTTCATCGCTGCCCTCAACCAACTCTCTCTCAGGTGCCCCCGCTGCGGTGGATCTGCCAGCGGCAGCGGCAGCGGCAGCACCAGTGCCAGCGCCCCCGGCATTGTTAGTGTTGGTTGTGTTGGTTGTGTTGGTTGTGTTGGTTGTGTTGGTTGTGGCCGTCACGCGGTCTCCAACCTGAGTGTCAGATTCTGATGGTGACACAGCTGTAGCTCCTGGGCCGTCCTGACCTCCTCTCCCCATAGGGCCCCAGTCGTTAACGATTCGAAGCCCAACTAGCCTTTGGTTCATGTCGTACGAGTGGGTGCACGAGCACGGCGCCATGAGTACGGCACGCGTGATTTTGGGGTGCGAGTGAGCAGTGGGAGTGCCAGCGGCGACAGCGGCGGGAAAGCTGTAGGCGATGTCGTACGGTTTGTCGTACGACATGACCTCGCCCTGCACCAGCTCAATGCGCGGTTTTGCGGCGTCGTGGAAGACGTACGGCGGCGAGAAGATCTCCACTCGATAGTCGGTTTTTCCGGTTGGTGATGGATCGTAAGACCAGGCAGGATCCACGAAGAAACGGTGGCAACGGTCGCAGCCCGCCACGAGGATTGTACCGTTGGTGGTTAGGCAGGCGGTTGAGTGATACATCCGAGGAATGCGAGACAAGGCCAGCCGGCGAAATCTTGACCCATGGGGCAGATCAGGGTCGTACAGATCCGCGAAGAGAACCGGGTAATTCGCCCGGCTGTCGCCTCCGCTGGCGGAATCGCCCGCAAGCCCCTCCTGTCAAATATAATACGGTTGAATTCGTTAGGCCAAGCTGTTTACTTCGTTGATAAGGTAGTTGGCAGATGGCAGATGGTATTAGGGCTTCCAACCCCGCCATGCTCGCTCTTGCCGTACCATACGTGAAATCAGTTTCGAAGCAGTCAATACTCAGGCAGTCGCTCATACCCTTTACTCTTGCCCATTTTGGCCCCATTAGTAAGGCGTCGTACACCCTCTCGTCGACGCACTTACCCGAGCGCCATTCAAGATAACCACTTTTCCGTTGGGAAGCAACACGGAGTCGCCCATCAAGCGCCCCATGCTCATGGACTCCTCCGTCCAACCTTCGAATGTGTAATTACCAGCTAACGTGTCGTACGTCAACCGCAGGCGTTGTGCTGTACGGGCGGCCACCGTGGACAGGTTCCGTACAGCTCGCTCCGCCTGACCTCCAAACAGCATAACTTCAACCTATCGTCGTTTCGAAAAAGGACAGAAATAAACATATTTAATAAAATCTTTGGGAGTCCTATTTAGGATTATCCTAACTCTGCGCTTCACTTTCTTTGAAAGCTGCTTTTATCTTTAATTAATTGCCGTACAGGTTACAGGACCCGCCCTCATACAAGCAAAGTGAGTACACATACATAAACATAAACCCCAGCTCATTAAATTATCACGAGTATGCAATTTCACACACATGCACACACATCCGTACCCACACCACTCTGGACGCACCTGGTAGTCGCGATCCGGGTACAGCCCCAACATGACGCTGGTCCCCGTGAAGGGATACTGCGTGGAGCCGTAACCCCGCAGTCTGGGGACTGGCTGGATCCAAGAGTTGTTCGTCCAATTTAGGATCCAACCCGTACGGCCGCAGAATGTGAAAAGCAATCCCGAGGGCAGTACGTAGTTGAAAGGGTAATACACCTGCATCCACCCATGCAAGGGAGTGTGCCAGGTTAGGCGCGAGGACGGCGCGGAATAGAATAGGTGCTTGCGTGTGTGTGTGGGGGGGGTTGTGCTCGCGTATGTGTGTGTGTGTGTGTGTTCGGATGTGTGTGAAATTGCATAGTCGTGATAATTTAATGAGCTGGGGGTTATGTTTATGTTTATGTAATTGAATGTACGACGAATAAAAAAGTGTGATGTGAATAGAGGAGCCTTATGCGACCCGAAATGTACGGGAAAGAAAACAACTCGCCTGTTGTGCGCTGTCCAGGTAAGCCGATCGCATGGCGTACGGCGTCAACCGATGTGAGGAATGGTCGTACAGCTCCCAGAACTGATTGTTCGCGGTCCCAGCGCCCACTCCCTGGGTGCCCCCCATAATGAGCACTTTGCCGCTGGGCAGCAGTGTGGCGGTGGGGTACCTGCGCCGCGGGGTAGCAGGGCCGGAATCGTCTGGGTGGGGCTGATCCTTAGAAGCGTGTGTGTCTTAAGTTTCATACGTGGGGAATGGGTTGGAAAATGCGGGAGGTCCGGGGAAGCCGCAGATGCGTGGGGTATCCGGGAGAGAGCGGATCGTTTCGGTACTTCCGTGCGTCCGCACCTCCACCCCTCCGTCCGTCCGTCTGTCCGTCCGTCTGAGGACGATGGGCCCATTACCCGATTAACCTACCCACAACCGAACACACACAGACCATCTCGAGTACCACCCTGTCAGCATTCATAGAAGCACCCACCATCGCCTCCAGCCCATGTCCCGGACTTTGCGCAATTGCAGGTCAGTGCAGGAGCGGTTGAATGTGCGGATAGATTTCATACCATCGGGGTAACCCGCATTGGCCTGTGAGGAAGGGGGGGAAGGGAGAGTGGAAGGGGGGGAAAATAGGATGGGTGGGGGTGAGTCCAATCGGGCACATGTGTGCACAAGCAGGACTTCGAATGTACGAACTTTTTAGTTTGTAACGGTTAACTGAAACAACGAGATCCAATGCCAGCTCGGAGCCAAGAGGCGAATTGTGACGGAGGCCCGGGGCGAGGCGCACGTGGTTTGGATCACGTGGGGGGCCGTCGGTTTCCGGTCTATCACGATGCTATATTGTACGACGACAATCTACTTAAACACATCACTCCACCACTGTGCTATCGAGCCGTGTGACAAACTCGCTATATAATTCACCAACAGACTAACAAACATAAGTAACCGCTTAACTAACCTACCTGGTGCCCGCCAACTACCAAGATGTCCCCGGTTCGAAGGAAGGTATGTCCCGCACAGAACAGTCCATCAGGTGATGCCACGTGTGTCCAGCGGCGGGTGGGCAGGTCCAGGAAACCTGCAATGGTGCGACTACCATCGGGGTGCCGACCCGAGGGTCGCTCCATGAAGAAAAATCGGTCCGTACCGGGAACGGCAAGCAGATGTACGGCAATCATCATTGCATTGCCAATGAAGTTAAAGCGACCAATCTCTGCAACGGATGCGGGAGGCGGAGGCGAAGGCGTGTTGCTGGGTGCGGGGGGAGTGGGTTGTTGCTGCGGCCATGCGGGTTCATCATCTGTTCCACCGTCGTCCGCAACGTCGGCTTCGACGGTTTCCGTTAGACTGTTCTTCGAGGTATCAATCTGGGGTTTTTTGGGGGGAGGCGGTGGGATAAAGCTGGGCCTGGGGTTTGGAGGAGGTGCTGTTGGTGGAGGCGGCGGGGGGGATGTGCGGGGCGGCCGGGGACTTGGAGGTTGGGGCTGGGGGGGGTTGGGGATACGCGGAATCAGTGGAGCTCGCGGTCGGCTTGTGGGCCGCGGTGGTGGCGGCGGAAGGCGCGGAGGTCGGCTGGAAGATGGAATTCGTGGCGGTGACCGGAGACGGGGGCTTTGGCGCGGCGGCGGAAGAGCGCGTGAGCTGCCATTTGGGGGGGCAACGGCAACTGAGAGCTGAGACGGTCCAGGAGGCGACTGCAGATGGAGCGGCTCGGTAGTTTGGCCGCGGCCACTTGGGTTTACCGGGGGTTGTGAGCTAGCTGCATTATGGATATCTATGATTGTCAAGTTGGAAGGATAGCCAATTGCCAGGAGAAAGCGGAGCCGAGCGAGGTAGTTCGCGATGAACGACTGCCGCGGCGGCTCCGCTTTGACGATAGCGAAACATGGGGCGCAGGATAAAATAAAAATAAAGAGGACAGTAGCTCTGAGGTCTCCACAAATCCCACTGTGGAACATTTGAGATTGTTGGCGATGTGCCGCTCGCATTGCAGTTGTTGGATGACTAAGACAGTTACGCAGACCAGCTACGGTATCATGTGAATAGAAGCGGCAGATTTTTCACTCTTAAACTATTCAAAGCTGATATCGTGGCAATTTCATCAAGAGAGCTGCAGATGCGGCGTGCAGAGGGGTCCAGGACGTCTAAGCTGGCATCTTGTCGAATTTGCCATCTTACGTAGGCACATCCCCAAAAGTCAACTATTTTTATCGCGAAGAGAAAATCAACCCTACGATAGGTATATCGTATCAGGAGATGGTCGGGTGCATCCAGCTGCGAACAGGAGGCGAAATTTCAAAGGCAGTGCCAGAGTCAAACAATTTATGATTGATCATCATCATACTTCATTTCACATCCTGACAGCATATGCATACGTTAAGACCATAAAGACACGCAAGGTCGACTGTCCACAATATGATATTCGGACGCAGAATCAGCGCCTGTATGGAAAACCCACAATTTAATACATTTCAACTACTTCTCAAAAACATTTTTAAGTTGGCATAGGTGGGATGGGACAGCTTTATTGTGAGTAGAGAATACAGACCTTACCGATGATAGAATTATGCGTGGCACGCATAATATCACAAAATGAAGTCAGCCAAGATATCTAAAGATAACTGGTTTGGCGCGAACAGACGGAGGCAGTATCGAACAAAGTGCACAGGCCACGTGCACAGACTCACTATCTCTAACGGTTGGCTTTTGAGGAAGAGCAGCAATGGTGTTCTCTGCACTTTCCTAGACGTATGGCATTCTAAAGCCTTTACCGTGTGATTATACCTACGTAGGTTGTTATAAAAAGAGAACCACCAGTCTTACCGAGGTCGGAAAACCTCTCACGGTCTCACGCGGACGCACGGCGCAGCGGAACTTACGTAAGCGTAAGACGGCGTTTGTGGCCCAGAAGTTTGAGATCAATATTATTATGATCATAACTACTTCTTTTGCCGCGATTACCTGTCTACTTCGGCTATGAGTTGGATAGCACATCTCAGCGTGTCGCTTCATGGAGCGGATCGCAGCAAAACAATCTTTTACGAAACCCAGATGCCAAACTCTCAAAAATATAGGTTTTCTCATTACCTGGGTTTCTCAATACCTTTATAAACCGCACGAAGCTTCCGTGCGGTGCGCAGAGCTCCTTGGATATGAACGATGCCACGAAGCCATCCATGATACGTCTTTACAAATCGTACCTGTCGCGATCTAACCAAAAATGTCAACCATCACATCTAGCTGCCGCAGCAGCAGTCCCGTCAATCGGCGGATAGTCGGCCGCCGGCGCCTGGTGTTGGACCTTTATGATACAGCCGCCCAGTCCAGGTGCCAGGGTACACATGACACGTATCTTATTCCCACGTCCCACGTCCCCGGCAACGAGCACGACCCCAACCTGAGGAGACCCGTTCGCCCCCTACGATCGCGTCCCTCCACCCCCACCTGATTGCAGCATGCAGAGACCGCGGGGCATATGGACCGAAATAAAGTAGCTGTGCATGCGTAATACGCATTGCCGCAGATTCAATTCACAGACCAAACCGCTAATGACGTATCCGTACAGCATCCGTACAGCATCTCAGCTTACGGCAAGCCATAAACCGCATTCAACACAGACGATGCATCGATGTCCAATCAGCCAACAGAACGAACACAAGGCATAGGTAGATAGGGCACGGTGCTGAGTTGGGCGTGCAAGCTTCTGGAACTACAGCGTACGTAATAAATCACAGCATCATCAGTTCCGAATGGTGGGCGACATAAATAGGTCCATACGGAATACCAGAAAGTAGTTATTATACGACGGATACGTCGTACCTGTACGGCGTACGGTCAGTTGCCATTGCCATGAAATTGTATACTCGCGCATGCACTCAAAAACACGACAATGGTTGTGCTTGTCCTCAATCCTTTCATCCGGTAGTTGATCGGATTGTTGTCACCATAACGATGGCGGTGGAAATCTAAGGAACGTCGTCGCTGGCAAGCAGGCTAGCAAACAGACACTGCCGGTTTCCGTTCGTCCACACGAGCCATTCGCGTATATATCTGTCCGTCCATCGACGCGTCCGTACAGAGGAGGGATGGAGGAACAAGGCGCCGTACATATGCCGTACACCGCATGGCCAAATTCTGCACAGCGAAGTTTCCTGCCTTCACTGCCGTGCACAAGGCGAGTACGAATGCGTGCGCCTATCACATCATACCGTCGTTAGTGAACACTGACCCTGGTAGGGAGGGCGGAATCGACCACCCACGGCACCAATGAACATCCGCATTGCGGATTCAATAACCCCTGGAGGGGGGAGGGGGCCCGGGAATCTCCAAGAAGACAAAATTAAATTCCCGTAAGAGGGTTAGGGCCGCTCCGAAAGCTCCGAAACCGTTTGAACCGGACTTTGTAAATAACCTCTTGTTGTACATTTCCTTTCGTACATGCAGGCATGACGACACCGTCCGGCAGTCAAGGAACCCCTCTCAACCTAAACCCGTGATTGCCGCCGCACACAACCAGCAGGCAAGGCAGGGCTTACATTATGCAGCCCGAGCCTGCTGCCTGCCAGGGTGGGTAGTCGTAAAAATGCCGTATCATACGGCAACTACGGCAAATCGAAGCATATTCAACGATACATAAAAAAGCGCGCAACCAAATGCTCTATACAGAGGACCAAGTACTATGCATATAATTGAAAGATAGCTAGGACGGCGGATTTCTCGCCAGAAGCGACATGTCCCGCTGTAGTGGTCCCGCTCAGCTTGGCCACCTGTCGCCCCTCTGCCCCTAAGCAACCGGTGACCAATCCGCCTCCACCCTCTGGAATACTACACACTACCTACTGCCAATCCAAGTTTATGAAATGGTATGCTTAATGCTCTAAACTCTAGCTATGCCTGAATACCCCCCTCGGTCCTCCTCCCCTTCCTCCGCCTCCTCCCCCGAGCTAGCAGCGCGAACTACCATGGCTGGGGGACTCCCCTAAAACCTAACTAGCTAAATGCAATCGCGATGTGTTAATACACGCTCCAGGAGATGCGCGTCTTCCGTGGCGTGGGGATCGCCGATGAAATGTGCGTGGGACTACATACATCTCTTAATGGTGCTCCGGAACCATCCGTCCATCCTTTACATACGGGCACTACAAAATAAGGAAAAAGCACCTATCCGTGCCTTGCCGTACAGGGGCATTGACGTGCTGAGCGCTGTGTATCGTGTTGTTGAAGCTGTAACCGGATGAACCCCAGCAGGATGTGTGAGATGAGAACCCCACCAGCAACCCGCCCTGTGTGCAAATATCTTCTCGCCCATAAAACTCTGTAACCCCCCCCCGCCATATAAAATTTCGCTTAGCAGATTTTCATGAACACATTTCTCCTGTACGAACAATGATTCAAAGTTACGGATACGAAGTAAATAAAGAAAACGAATCACTCTTAACGCTGATTGCTAACGAGTGAGGAAGATACTGCAGCGCATGTATGCAGTTAATCGCTAGCTGTGCCAGCCGTGCAGAAGACCCTGTACACACAGCTTATCACAACCTGACCACTTAACCAGCTAAGCAGCAGCGGAGGTATAATCGGATCTAGATCCTGACCTGGATCTGGATTCTACTCTGGATAAACCCGTTGATGGCTCCTGAACTGTCGCTGCCGCCGCTGCCGATGGGGACCGCTACTACCCCCGCACAGAAACCCGCCACCATGATGCGGGCCACCGCCGTGAGAGCCCCCGCAGCCAGCTTCTGCAGCTGTTGCTCTTAATCTTGCTACTGCGGTTGCGGTTGCAGTTGCCACCGCCTTCGTGGCTCTCATAGGGGCTGCCTCCTGCGTCCCTTCACCTCCATCCCCGTGATCTGGGTTGTTGCCAGCGCAGTCGAACGCCATGAGGTCCACCAAGGGAAGAACGAAGTGGCTGTCGCGGGCTGCTGCGTGAGGATGCGGATGACTGCGTAAAAACGACGCGGTTGCCAGCATGCCATAAGATGGAAAACACAACGATGATGACGACCGTGACCATTGCAGCATAAGATTGCTGCTGCTGCTGGTATTGCTGCTGCAGCTGTAGCTGCTATAACTACTGCCACGGTTGTTGCTAGCGCAGCAGTCCGCGCCAGCAGAGTACTCAGTGTCGGAAAGATCAACCATGCAACAGCAATCGCTCAGCAAAGCGCAATTCTGCGGACCGGCTGGCGGGGGAAATCCTAAAGATGATGTTGGAGATGTTGTTGATGAAGACAGTGCCTGCGCGCTTCGACCCACGCCGTTCTGGTCCTTGTTCTCCAGAGACATAGGCCCATCCACAACTAGATTATTGCCCTGGTTCTCATAGCGGTCCCCCAGGCCGTTGGGGCCCTGCTGCCGAGCGTTGCGACTTCGGCCAGCGCCAACACCAGAATGCACCAGATGGCACCCAGGGATAAGTAAAGTGCTCGTGTGTTTATATACTTTGCTTAGAAAGGAATTCGAGTCCTTGGACATGCTGTAAAGTCCCCGTTGAAATTTCCCGTTGTAACTGTAGGAAAACGCACTGGAGAGTATCGGACCCGTTGGAATACTTAAAAAGAATTCTTATAACAAATTATTTGCCTCCTGTAATTTTTCGGGGGTTGGGTGACCGCAAGTGTCAACCGGCTTGCAAAGGCTTGAACGTTGGTTCTAAAATATCACTATCTCGGTCACTGTTGTTATAAAATACGTAAGATCAGATGAGCTATAATCAGTACGATGGAAATTTGTGATCGATAGCAAACTGGGTCAGGGCTGTGGGTTATGCTGTACCTGTTAAACAATACGAGACGCTTGCGGCAAAATTATGATTTTATATAAAGAAGCTAAAATAACAATTATGGCTGAACGCAGCAGAGTGTATGGGTTTCGAAACTGTAGAAGTTTAGATGGCCTAAAGTAGGGAAATCTCTACTTGTTCTGATGCCGAGTGCCTGAAAATGAAAACTTATAACTGAATCAGTTATGTATTTTGATTGGGCTCTTGCAGGGTACCGGCAAACGGGAACAAAGGATCGTCACGGTAACCGGATGAAAAGCAGGGATCAGTTATGTTGTACTTGGTGGCCTCAAGAGATGTTCAACAAGCAAACTGAACTATTATTGGAGTAGTGTTACATCTGGAAGTGAAATGCGTGGATGGTGCTGGTCGGGGCCGCACGCTTTTAATGAGCTTTGACTCTTCTGTCCTGTTGAATATGACAGTATGATAGGAAGGGCAAGCAAGTATTTATGATTAAATATATAAGATGTATAATACGTATCATCAGTGCAGAAGGAATTCGCTGGTGTGCAAAAGATGCATATCACCAAACGCAATGGATGCACTGGAAATAAAGCGAAAGGATACCCCATACCGCACACAGGCCGGATTCGAGCAAGGAAATGCCCCAACCGATGGACATATCAGCGCCATTTTACAATGCAATAAATTAGACCGATATATTAATCCGTTCTCCTGCGTATCTCGCAGCAGGATCAGGTCAGAGTGGCCCACGGGTCCTAGAGTGACCCAGCGGATAACGGCTTCAACCACAAATCAAGTACGAAAGTACGCGTATAGCTCGTCGGCCTGCTCCTGCAGGCCCGAAACCATTTAAACTACACCGTATCTACACCTACCGTAGATCGCCCCGTGCGTGGTCGCCCCTTACGACCATTCGTAACATAAGAATTTCCTAACCTCCCTCTGGGAGACTAGGAACTTCCCATGCCTTACATAAGATGGGGCTACCGCTGTACCGCAGCAAATTATATCGCAGCAAGTAGGTATTTTCTTTGTGTGTCCGCCGTGATTTTCAAAGACTGCTGCGCGGCCTCCGCGCGCGGTCTTCATTTTTACAAAAGTTTAGCCTGGTTTAGCCCTGTTTAGCTTGCAAGCAAGTAAATGCGTGTATGGTTATTCCTCACGCATATTGTAATTGTGAAAGCTATAATGTTAAATACCCTTATAACAACGTATTTTCCTTGTGACATACAGAAAGTCAGGATCGCAATCTATCGGGGCAGATCGGGGCGGAGCGTTTGCTTGCAGGGATAGGTATGTATGTCACAGCCCACATGCAGCATTTACCAGCAGCAAACTTATCTTTCCGATTACAGCAGCACAGAATCTTCAATGCTATCTAGCTAGGGAAGAATGGACAAAGCATCGTTGGCCCATAACCTGAAATTTCAAAGTTATAGTGAAAGTTAACAAAGCCATCATCGTTATCATTTTAAATAAAAAAGGAAATTTTTAATTCTTACAAACAAGGAAAGGTCGCGAAACTGAACATCAGTCTTGACAAGTTTTTTCACTGTTTAGGGGTGAACGTTATAACCTTGTCATTACCTTTAATCAATTGCGTTCTTGCCGTTGAGGGTCCATAATTGATTCATTTTATCTTGGTCTATCTCGCTCGTCGTATCCCCAGATGTGCGGGATCATGCCCGCGATCAAGCGCACGCCGCCGGTACCTACATGTACCTATCTACCAGCAGGGGATCGACGCGAATCCGGCAGCAGCAGCAAATAGTCATGCCTACAAAGAAGCGACGCGCTACCGCCGACGCGCCACGCCACAACGACATGCATATATGTGCATGTATGGACGGGGCAGCGAGTATGTATTTAGTTTTATTTGGCTTCAGAAAGTGATTAAGATCGGAGCCAGAACGGATTCAGCTTAGTGTCCAGCAGCTGGCGAGGCTTCGGACAGCTCCGGGCGGTTGATATGCATCCCGTTCCTTCCCGTTCACCGACTTCCGCGGAACCTGCAGGTAGGTTCTGGCGGGTACTGGCCTGCGGCCCGTTTCACGATAGCTCGCTTTGACCTACCCGTTCCAATACGTACTGGCAATCTATTTAATGGCTTCGAGCATGGACCATGGATTATCATCCTATAGTTGATTTATGATGGAGGTATATTCTAAATCAATCTTCGACTTACATACCGACCTACATACAACATAATAGTAGTCATATATAACCTGTATATAACTTATTATATAATATTACATACCTGCTGCCACAGGCGACAGCGATGGCAAATTTTACCAAACATATTTTAATCTTATGGCTGTGCTACATGAGCTACAACCTCGGCAGCGCTGCTGCTACTAATTTCGACTACTTTGTACTCGTTAGGTATGCAGAGCCTTATAGTATTCATGCATACACATATATATAGCTATCCTATCATATAGCTATCCTATAAAATAATCTAAAATATAATATCCTAAAAAAATAATATCCTAAAATATAGCTATCTATAAAGCTATCCTCCGAGACTGTCGGAGCAGGTCGTATTTTTTATATAATGCGGGATTATATATTATTACATCTACCGCCGTCGCGCGCACTCATCATCTATCGCCTGTTACATACCGCCGGCCGGAATATCACTTATTAATGCGCATCGCATGTATGGCACGACGTGAAACAATCACCTGTAGTAATAACAATGCCATATCCGCAGTCGGGAAGCAGCGGTAGTACGTAGCAGTAGTAAGTGACGGAAATCCTTGACGATGGAATGCACGTATATGTCCTGATGCCTAGGGTTTTAGTTCCTTGATTGATTGGTTTATATCTTTCCTGTCTCAGTGCGTGCGTGCGTGTTTACTCCCGCTTCCTTCATGCGCACATACCGACTGTCCCCGCCGCTATATGCACTACTCGCACTGACTCGCATAGGCAATGGCTCGGAAGCGTCTGCTCGACGACAAGCCCGTGCCCGCTTGTCCAGAATATTGGGTACGTATATATAAATAAAAAATATATGGACGGCGGGTCTATGTGCATGTGACATGTTAACTTCGTTCTATCTGCCGCCGTGAGTCCTAGGCTGTTGTAGCGCCATATAGAAACATTAAGTAAAGAATTAAGATAAATATTATTATATTTATCGTATAAAGAATTGTAGGGCGTTAACTAGAATAAGTTAATGCTATTACGGAAACTCATCAGCACGTGGTTACTTTAGAATAACGCTATTTTAAACCACGAGTCTCGTTCGGACAGAAAGATCCCCGTACGAAAGTCAGAGCCTAGACAAACAGAACACAGGGCTCGTTTTAGCGCTCTTGGCAACAAGGGTCTGAGGTCTTTGGAGAGGAATCAGGGCGACCTACTAAGTAGATAGAGTCCTGGTTTGCGGAAGCGAAACCCGCCAAATAAAGGCATTGCTAATAACAGCTACGCCTGCAACATAGGCCCTGGATGGACGCACGGTCCTGGCTCGCCGCCGGCTCCTTTATTTCTATGCATGTATTTTCTGCAACATCAGGACGTACGTACGACATTAGTAGATACGTACAACTTGATGTTCGTTGCTGGTCGGTATGCATGTACGAGCTAGAATCCATGCATCTGCTGCTGTATATATGTTCATTAGCAATCAAGGCATGCGGGGATAATGAACGAACATTGCGTTCGTTCATCACGTATGTATGTAGTCCGTCGTATAGGGTTTTAAGGCAGGCAGGTGCGTGTGTAGCCCACCGAGCGGGTGGCTGGTGGGTGGTGCGTGCGTCCGTACATACATTCGTATTTCGTGTATTTTGTGTAGGTTGGGGGGGTTTGCTTCTATGGCCACTACCTGGCAGTCCCTACCTTCCCCCGTACAGTATTTCGCGCGCTGCCCACTAGTAGTTTGATCGGAAGAACTAACCCCGCCGCCCGTGCGTGTGTTTATTTTGCGCACATGCATGGACTGACTTCATTCGCTGCTGCCGCTCCTGCCGCTACAGGTACACGTTCACCATTCACGGGCTGTGGCCCACCAACAACTCTCGGCCGTACCCGAGGAACTGCGATCCCAGCAAACCATTCGATTCGGGCAACGTGGCCAGCATCAGGGGAGAGCTCGAAACGTACTGGCCAAGCACTGGGCATACGTACGAATGGTTCTGGGGCCACGAGTGGGATGCGCACGGCACGTGCGCCTTGAGCGTCTTTCCGACTCAGCTCGCGTACTTCAGAGGCGTTCTGGATCTGAACCACAATTACAACCTGGAGGTATGTATTTATGTACGGCGCGCATCTATCTGCTGCGTGTTGAGAGCGATAGTTCAGCATCAGGTGCAAACCGCAGATAGATAGATAGATAGATAGATAGATAGATAGATAGATAGATAGATAGAGAGAGAGAGAGAGAGAGAGAGAGAGAGAGAGAGAGAGATGTATCATCTCTCTCTGGGAAAATGGGGATCTGAGTTTTGATGCATCCTGAGCGAGTGTAGACCCGCTGGCGAATACGTGTTGTACATATATATTTACATATATGCATGTCGTCCTTATTATTATTAAAAAGCGAATGCATGGCTCGCTCATAGTAGTAGTAGTAGTCATGCATACTTGTACGGCACACACACATATGTATACACTATCACAATGATAAGGTGCAAGAAGCACCCTGCCTGCCAACATCTCGAGAGGCCCTTACATACTTGCGGCACTCAACCCGATTACTCGTTGCTTTCGTTTCTCCGATTTGTTGCTTTCCGGTAATAGTGAACGTAAGTATGTACCGTGCGCCAGTCATGCATCTATCCTTTCCACGTTTCATTGTATGTATGTGTCGTAACTGAATAACGAACAACGATAAACGGATTACACTTATTACTCGTAACTCACCGATCGACCGTGCGTGCGTTGGGTAATTCATGTATATCCCCCCACCCAGAATACACTCAGCGCAGCCGGGATTCAGCCGAGTAACAGCCAGTATACTTCTACGGCTGTCGTACGGGCCTTACAGTCGCGTTTCGGGGGGCCGCAGCTCAGCTGCTATCCTAATGGCAACCTGAAGGAGGTACGTACATACACAAGGCGGCACGTGGCTTGCTAGCTATTACTATTAGAATCTATTATTACGTATATATGTGTGTGTGTGTGTGTGTGTCGTATGTATCTGCAAGATAGACCTCGTGAACGAATGCATGCATGCATGTCTGAACATCAGCGATGCCAGGAAGTCCATCCTTCTATCGATGCATGTTCCAACAGAGCCTTACTTATCACTTGCTTGCTTGGCAACAATCCATCCGCCGTAGCAGACTTGTTATTACCCGCCGAGCAAAGCTGCTCGCTCGATCGTGTTATGCACATTATTCTTGTTGCCATATATATCGTTTTAGTTCCAAGCAAGCCATTAGTATTGCAGGCAGGCGGCCTCTCGCTCCTTCTAATAGTAAAGTGGGTGCCGCCGCAAAAGCCTCTCGAGATGTTTATTCTGCGTTGTTTTTTGCTGCACCTGCTGCCTTCGTTATTACAATCATGATAGTATGTGCCGTACAAGTATGACTACATACTACACTCCTTCTCATCCCGCCGCCTGCGTACATTCTTATTATATCATCCCGTGTCTCATTCCTTGCGTGATGAGTAGTGCCATGCCGTGATCGATCCATGCGTCATCAAGGTTCGTTGATTGATTAACTGACTAACTGATTAACTGACTGATCATATGTTGTAAAACGCACCTCTTGCTGACCTCTCCGCTGCGCCCTGCCTGACCACCTACCTGCTTCTGCTGATCCATGACTCCATATATATCTAGGTGTGGATGTGCTTCCGCAAGGACTTGACACCAATAAACTGCCCCACCGGCCTGGTGGGGAGCTCGGCGTGCGGTCCGAATCTCAAGATCCCACCGCTAACAGGAAATCAAGTAACGACTACTCTTCTGACAAGGTCTCCTTCAGCCGTACCCGCGAGCAACGCTACAACTATCGATGCGCCTGCTGCAACACCTGCTGCTGATGCTCCTGCTGCCACAGCTGCTGCCGCTGATGACGCTACCGCCACAGCTGCTGCCCATGCTGCTGCCACAGCTGCTCGTGCTGCTGCCACAGCTGCCCATGCTGCTGCCACAGCTGCCCATGCTGCTGCCACAGCTGCCGATGCTGCTGCCACAGCTGCCGATGCTGCTGCCACAGCTGCTCGTGCTGCTGCCACAGCTGCCGATGCTGCTGCCACCGCGTTGGAGGTGGCGATCACTGCTGCAAAACCCTCCCTGGTGAAGCATGTCGAGCCTGCTGATGAAGGCCTTACAGGGGGCGCAGGTTTAGGTCCGTGCACCGGCGGAATCGATGACCCGGCAGCTGTGAGGACTTGTCTCTTCAGCAGCACGGCTCCCAGTGTTGACCAGTTCACAACTACAGCTACTGCAGCTAACATGGCAAGTAGTAGTCATCATGGTCATCATCACGAACATGAAGGTGCTGCAGCAGGAACGCATGATCATGATGATCGACATGTCGCCACCAGCTTCGACTACTTTATGCTGGCCAGGTCCGTCCGTCCGTCCGTCCGTCCGCGATAGATACGCCGCCGCCCCCAACTGACTGAATGAAGATGATCGATGACATCTAGATGCACCCTCCGCGCGCATCTAATGATATTGATAACACCGTGCGTGCAGCATGTGTATCTTGGCATGAAAGATCATGTATTATTATTTATTAATTATTTTTTTATTTTTTATTATTGCTACCGCTGTATATAGCTGGTCTAGTAATCGTTACTAGTCAAGTAGTTTTAATATTTAGGAAGTGTTTTAGTTAGCAGATTTCCTCTGTCGTACTGTACCCCTATTACCGAGTCCTAGTAGTGTAAGGCCCTCGGGAAGTTTTGCTGTTGCCGGCAAAACGTAATTACTTGGCTGTGAATTCTGTTCTATTTAGCTGATCTAGAAATCTTAGATGCCATCTTTTAGCTGTGATCTTTTTTCCTCTTTTAGTCAGTTTAGCAAACTTTTGTCTGTCGTACCTTCACTTCTTTTACTGTAGATGAATTTTAAACTATGTTTTTTTATTTTCCCCTTGTATTTTACTTTAGCTATGTTATTACTCTGACGCTGATGCCAGACGAGGATATGTAGGGGAAGGGAACGGACAAGGCAAAGGCCATGATGAGGGACAGGAAAAGGGGAGGGATCTCAAAGAAATATTAGTCAGGACGGTGGCAGTGCAGGGAAGTGGGGTAGCAGACCCCACAACCTGCACGACCACCGTAACTTTCAGGGCCAGAACAGCATTATAAGCGGTAGCCCCATGGATATTCAAAAATATGATTTATTTATTCCACGCCTACATACGCGCAATCTCCTTGCTTGCTTCGTTTCCCTTATTGCGCGAGCGATCCACAGGCAATGGTTGGGCACCAGCTGCACCGATGAGAAACCCTGTTACCGAGAAAAAGTTGCGACGACAGGGTACGTACGTGCGTGCGGTGGCGGGATACATAGCTGGGTGGGTGCGCATGTCTGTCTGTCTGTATGTGGGCATACATGCATCGATGATGGCGGAACCTACGCACCGCGCATCATCAGTTTGACCGACATTGTACATACATGCATTATTTATACAACTAACGTATGCGTGTACTTCGTTGTGTGTCTGCTGTCGTACTACCCGCCCGTATTTGTAAACACCCCGCCTATCACCAAAGAAAACCCACGCATACCTGCCGCTTGTCATCGCCGGGCAACCGGCGGGCGAACGGGCGACCGCCTCGCTCGCTGCTTCTCCGGCTGCTGCTCTTCATGCTGTTCCTGCCTGATACGCTATCTAGTTTCATGCTGGTATCAATACACCATTATTATGTTTTATTTTATTTATATTATTATTATTGGTGTGACTGTGCCGGCGGCCTATCGATCAACCTGCCTCATCACCCCGTTAGCGTGTGCGCGTGTGGGACCTGCTGCCTTGCTCACTCAGATGCATATGGACTACGTCCCTCAGGCTGCCGTTGCTGCTCGCTCGCTCGCTGCTGCCGTTACAGGAACAAGTTCACCATTCACGGGCTGTGGCCCACCAACCACACCGGTGACCAGCCGAAAAACTGCAATCGCGACTACCCATTCAAGCTGAGAGAACTGGACGACAGCATCATGGAAGAACTCGTAGAGTACTGGCCAAGTGTTACGCGCCGCTCCACCACGAAGTTCTGGGCCTACGAGTGGGAGAAGCACGGCACGTGCGCCTTGAGCGTCTTTCCGACTGAGCTCAAGTACTTCGAAGCTGTTCTGAAACTGCACCGCACGTACAACCTGGAGGTATGTATTTATGTACGTACGTATGTACGTGCACATGTACTTATTTACTCACAATAATGCCGTATGTACGTACAAATATTTGTACAATTGTTATTTTTATTGTTGTGCATCTTCAGTCCGCCAGTTAATAAATTTACAACAGAATTCTTACTTCTCGTACTTCATTCGTTATAGACCGCGCGCATCGCAATCACTTCTCACCTGTTCCATCTTATGTACATATATATAGTCGCCCACAGCAGTGTAACACCCCTTAATACAAGCATTATTAATAGCGACAGCACATTGATGTTTTATCTGGCTACAACACATACACATATACATATCCACTTTACTTGATTGATGATATGTATATATAGACGCACATCACCACGCACATTCATGCAGGACGTCCTCGAGGAGCGGGGATTTAAAGCAAGCGATACTAGATCGTACGACACCACAGCAGTTTCAAATGCAATTAAAGACGCCTACCATGCTCAGCCGGTGCTTACTTGTGATACGGAAGGCAATCTTCGCGAGGTAAGTAAGTGCATGGGTGCATCATCACATATAGTGACTGCATGGTGTACGTGCGTGCGGGTTATATACTATATTATTGATGTTATGGCACGTTTCGTTTGGCACGAGATTGTGTCCCAGGATTGATCCCGATATTACAAAGAATAGACTTTCCTCTATTGGTTGAGGGTGGATGTGCCCTCACAAAGATGGACGGTGACTGACCTCGGATAAAGTGATCTGTGAGCGGATTAGATATGGAGTTGATCTTGCCGTCGATCCGGCAGATTCCATTGGATGCTGGTGGTGGGTACTGAACCCGGGAAAAGCACACCGAGAAGTCCGCGTGTGGGTGAAAGGATGCGGGTGCCCCTAAATACTGGGGAGGGTGGGACTGCCAGGTAGTGGCCACGGGTGAAGCAACCCCCCCTATATATTCTACACACACACGCACATAAGTATATGGTGTGCATGTATCATGTATGGGTAGGTATGTATGTGAAAATAATGACCCTGCCTAAATGGACAGCAGCAGCACCACCAATAAATAAAATGCAGCCTCCCACATACAGACATGCCCCACATCTATTTATCTGCAGGTGCGCATGTGCATCCGGCGGGATCAGGGCGACCTTACAGCCTTTGACTGTACAGATCAGAGAGGCAGTTGCCGCTCCCCCGAAATAATGATCAAGATACCGATGATTTTATAAGCCAGCCAGCAGGAGCATCCGATTTTTCATTTTGACGGCAATTCATGATAAATTAGCTGCCGTACGTTCCATTCGTGAAAAACCTAAACCCTCGCGAAGCTGACCTGCCTGCTGCTGCAGCTGAGAGGCAGCTGCATGCATCCCGTAAGTATGCCAAATCTGATGATGCCGATGGTAGATCGTGATGGGTGAAATGGTGATCGAAACTGCAGCTGTCCTGCATGCTGGAGGGGGTACGTAATCACTGCTGCCATGGGAGACATGCATGACGACATTAATCTTGGCATCAACCCATCCATACATTATTCATTGCGGTCAAGGGAGGGCGAGCAAGCGAGCTGCTGGCTGGTTTATTTGTGACGACCGGTGGCACCATGTTGACAGCATCTGTAGTAGTCGTACACACTCTAGCACAATATAGATGTGCAGAAACTCGCCATCAGCATCTCGAGAGGCCTTTGCGGCTCTCAACTACTACAGCATCATAACATTATTGGATTATCATGTACATGTGCGTGTATTGGGGTGTTACACTGTGGGCGACTCGCCCTACAA
This sequence comes from Volvox reticuliferus, assembly GCA_019650235.1. Classification (NCBI taxonomy): domain Eukaryota; kingdom Viridiplantae; phylum Chlorophyta; class Chlorophyceae; order Chlamydomonadales; family Volvocaceae; genus Volvox; species Volvox reticuliferus. The sequence continues at coordinate 907,836 of BNCP01000012.1, read as the reverse complement.
GGGTGAACACCAAGGGGTGTATATATGTGCATGCGTTGACTTCTGTTTTAGGGAAGTCTAAATAGTTTATGGACGACAGAAAGTACGGAAGCGCTGTACATTGGTATATATGGTCAAAACTACGTCAGTTGCCCGTACATTAATTGAATGTATTATTATTATTATTACAAATAAAAAGGATGCGCGTCTTTGCGTGCAGGGTGAGTCACCCACAGTGTAACACCTAACCTTTCATAAAGGAGTCGTACATACATATATACATATATATATAAATACCTTGACCGACATGCATGCAATCACGCAGCGATGACGGACTAGTAATAATAATGATCGCAGAATGAACAAATGCGTGATCAAGACTGCAAAATGCTCGGCCTATTGTACGACCTCGACAGCCACAAATGGTTGGGACAAAACCCTTAACGTCATCCAGGCCGCTACCCATGACCAGCAGCTGCATGAAGTTTACCGACATCCACCCACCCTCGCCGCTGCAGAAGCCATGTATGTTACGGCAGATGAGGGCCCTTGTAACTTCTTATCCTCAGTACGTTACACTCGTAACCTGGCGAGCAGTGAGCGATGCTCCACTCTCTACCTAACCCTGTGCCGCCCGTTGATCGGCTTGGCGATCGATCGATCCCCTGCACCCTGTGCCGCCCCGCTAATCGGCTAAACACCTATCGCCGAAAACTGCCCGGCAACCCTGCGACTCCTGCCTGCGAGATCCTAATATTCCTGAGCGCCATGTTAACAATGGAATGTTTGAACTTGGATCAGTGGCCGGCCATGACGACTCGTTTCACTGCTTGAACGAAGCCACTAAATGCGCCTATGCCCGCAAGAAAAATAAAGATACGTCAGAGAACTTAATAAGGGCTAAATGCGAGTCGTTGCTTATTGCCAACAGCATACCGGTTGAGCGCTAGGTCCGTCTCGCGATTGATCTCCCGCCGCCGCAGAGTCTGGTCTTCTTGTTGACAGGACTAATCTTGGGATGCCACGAAATTCAAACCAATGCTGCTCCATCGAAACATTATTCGTATGTTGCGATGGTGTGCTTTGGGCACCTCTTGTTGAGGACCGCTTTGCGCCGTTTGTCTTCACAGCACAAAAGACGTTGTAAACCATACATGGTGTGTACTTTAACGGTTTATTTTATTACCCTATATTTTATTACCCTTACGTTTATTACCCTTAGTACCCTTTGTTGCTTATTGCCAACAGCATACCGGTTGAGCGCAAGGTCCGTCTCGCGATTGATTTCCCGCCGCCGCAGAGTCTGGTCTTCTTGTTGACAGGACTAATCTTGGGATGCCACGAAATTCAAACCAATGCTGCTCCATCGAAACATTATTCGTATGTTGCGATGGTGTACTTTTGGGCGCCTCTTGTTGAGGACCGCTTTGCGCTGTTTGTCTTGACAGCACAAGACGTGGTAAACCATACATGGTGTGTACTTTAACGGTTTATTTTGTTTCCCTTACGTTGTTGAGAAGCTGGGGTTAATTGTATAAGTGACCATGCTAAGATGTATGGCAAGTCGGATCTTGTACGTATACATGGTTCCGTAAGTACGACATACATGTAAAAAGCGACTTCATCGTAGGTCTGGCTTCTGTGTGGTTATGTAATATGTGTCACATTTGGTGCTTGTATATGACCTTATATGATTGCAGATTGCGAGTGGCGGTAGCTTTAGGGCTAGCCAATGGTGTTACTCTGTACGTACCAAACCGCGTATGCCACAGGGATGCGGCGAGTTCGTGATACCCCCCGATGCCATCTAATAGCTCGATGTAGGGGCCATAATTTCCCCTAGCTTCGTAAGACTCGCTTATGGTTGTGTTCCGATTGATGTATTACACAGATAAGAACCAGTGATAGCTAGCTTCGCTCGGGCCCTACTCCGTGCGTACTCACCGGCCCTACTATTGTAGGGCCGGTGAGTACGCACGGAGTAGTAGCAGTCGGCAATATTATAATTGATATTACTAGCAGCAGCACGCAGGCGGCATTAGTCAATCATTTCCCCTTATCCCCAATCGGCAACATTACGCATCATCGCAAGAGCCTCCCGCCTGCCTAACAGATGCGCCAGTCGTGCATAGGGGGGAAGCAAACGTACGTGCCTCGGCTCGGTGGCACCCAAATATCAACGGAAGAAAGCGGGTGGCGAATGGTATTGATTTATTTGATGGGCAGGGACGGAGATGAGGGGGAACGAGATCCCGGAGTTGCCCAGGACTGTTCTCGACATGCTTGAACGCCGTCAAGGTAGGCAGAGCGGAAATGGAGATACCGCCCGTAACGGCCCCCACTTGATACCTGCGCGTACCTGTTGCCGGCTACAGAATAGCAGGGCCACATTTGGCGCGTGCATTGCCAGTCTAATTTCCGAGGTTCGAACACGAGCCCAGTTGACTATTTCTTCTGTAGTAGGGGATCGGGCATTCCTCGCCTTCCAACCATAGCTTTACGGACTTTAATAGTTTTCCCCTCATCTGGGAAAGCGACATATGATATTATACTTAACGGTAACAATCTAATAGGTTGCACCATTGCACGGGTTCCTTTTTCTGTTGGTTCTCCTTTGATTTTGACAAATCCCTAATGACTTATTTTCACTTTTGACTTGTATCCAGCTCGGCGGTATCATGGGCCTGCTGGCTCTTATGAGCCGTACAAGGCCAAAGAGCATGTAACTGGAATCGGATTGAATATGGAAGTAAAGGTCAAATTTAGAGCTTTGCTCGTAAATGGATATTTTACATGTATTTGATGAAATAATAGTTGTTCTCGTCATGAAGACTTTGCGACGATGCTCCAGACATAGCACACAGGTTGCAACTTCAACCCCCACTAGCTTCGATTGTGCAAAACTGATAGTAATGAAATCTATATGATCCAAAATTATTTAAATTTAAATGACCCCAAATACAGGATTCTGCAGTTGATGATTATGCACCGTAAAGTGTGACATGATTAACGCCACGGACTTCCAACCCATCAGTACCGGCATGGGAAATTGCCACTTTCAAATGCCATTCGACCATATATCGAGTACTTCCTTGAAAGATGATGACGGGCAGGTGGATGTCGTACACCAGCCGCCTGCCATGACGGAAGCGTACCAACGGTGCCGGGCAAAGCCACCGGTGCTGCTAGCCACCACCTCCCGATCCCTTCAAACCAGCTGTAGCCGGTCGAGGCTCATCAGGGCACGTCCCCTTGGCGAGTCCACCGAGCTCCAATCGAGCGATGATGACAGCGAGGTCGGTAACAGTCGCCATTCGACAGCAAAGCAATCCCAAATATTGGGAGAACACGTCAGGTCATGACCATGAGACATCTTTTTCTCAGGCACATGGACACATGGTATCCCTCCAATCCCTTTTGTCTGTTCATCTCACCGCACAAACCCAAACCCAAACTCCCGTCCTTCCCCCCCTTTCCAAACCACTTGTGTTTACCTCGTCCTCGTACCGGCCCCGCCTAAGCACAAACACCCAATACCTCCATTTTTCCCGTTTCACAGCTTGATTTACTTACGGGTATGAATGCACTCGCATTCTTTGTTGAGCCACACGCGGCACCACACCACCTACACGCGCACACACACACACACACACACACGCGTGTAAACATGGGCATGCTCGCCGTTTCGTCAGGATGAGGTGGAAGGCACCACCTGCATCGGAAGACGGCGCCGCACCTGCGTCAACGGAATCGCTCGGGGCTGGTCCCTCTTCGTGGAAGCCGCCGCTCGGTTCATTCAGAAGCCCCCATCAGATTTGGATGACGAGCTGGAACCTGATGCCGATGGCGACAATAACGATGGTGCCGGCGATGAAGACGGTGGTGGTGGCTCTAAAACGGCTTCAGAAACGCCGCGGGAGCCGCACCGAGTTTCGTTTCTTGAGGGCCTTCGGCGGCTCCTTCTGGTTGCCTTTTGGGAGATCATCCATCCGGAGTCCAAGTTCCGAACTGTCTGGTGGGAGCGGCGTTGGGTTGGGTTATACCCGCTTCCCCCTCCCACACACCTCACAATCAATCACACAGGGTGTATGCGTCGTATGCGTGTGGGCGTACCTACTTTTCGTACCTACCTACACCGTGCGCTTTCGCCGCTCCGTACCTGCCTCGTCAGTTCTCACTTCTTACTTCAATCCTCCACTGATTGTCTTTGTCCCGTCTCTGTTCTTCCGTTTTGCTCTTGGTTCTGTATCGGTACGAATAATTCATGACGCGCACGTACTCACCCAATACTTCGTACTCACCCAATAAATAGCACTGTGTTTAACCATTACGTCATCATTGGGTCCTTTATCTCGCGTGCTCCACTACACACTTCGCATTGGATTTTTCTAAAGACTAGGTGTTAGGGCTTTCTTCGTCCTCGTTTCGAAAGGGGGCCCGTACTACCCACTTCAATGGCACCCTCTTGCCCGTCTATGGGAAGAAGGGGGAGAAGATCAGGGGTTAGTGAGGGGGGAAAAGGAGGGGGCCGGGCCGCCAGGAAGCGGTGGACCCAAGCGCATCAAAAGTAGAGTATAAATTAAACCGTGGGGTATCAGTGCGGGTGCGGGTGCGGGAGCCGGGCGCGGGTTACGGTCACTGTTGATGGGATGCATTTATAATACACAGATTTGGTGTTAATCCCTTTTTCGCCGCTCTTGCGCCCAACAAGTACGACTGGGTGCGGGTGCGTCTATTTTCTCAGCTCCGTACGTGCCATTGAGGATTCCTTACCGCCCGCTCCGTCAATCCATGTATCCGGGTATTGCATGTGCTCCCCGGGGGCCCCCGGGTTCGTGTGACCGTGTCAGCAGGTTCCCCCTCTGCCCCCAATCCTCCACCACCACCACCGGCACGCAGGGACGCCTTCGTCATCTTCTGCCTCATGTACGTGGCCTTCGTCACCACCTACCTGCTGTGCTTCGATTTCGTGTGGCATGGCCGAGTCATATTCTTTGGTAGACCCATGGGTCGGCACTTGGACGGAGACTGCCAGCGTTGTTTTTGCTATCTCTAGCTCCGGAACCCCCCTGTATATATACGGGATACGAGGAATATGATGACGAGAATAAAAGGTTGATTGATTTAAGAAAACAAAAACTGCGCTGCTTTGTATACCGGTAGCGCCCGGACATGTCTCCGCCTCCGCCCTCAATTTGAATTTCGCCTTCAGTGGTGGATTTGGATCACAACTTCAAAATTTCCCGTTATATTTCATTATGACAGATTTGTTCAAATATTTTCAGTCCGTTCCCTTTCCCCTTCTTTCCCTCCTTCCTTTTCTCTTCAGCGGTACTTGACCTGTTGATCAACTGCGCCTTCCTGCTCGACATCCCCCTCAACTTTCGAACGGCTCTGCGAAAGGGAGACGACGCCGTTCGACGGCGCCAAGTGATCACCAGCCGCCGAGCCATTGCCATCAACTACCTCTTTGGTTGGTTCGTGGTTGACGTAGTGGCGGCCCTCCCCTGGACCTATGTGAGCGAGTTATGTAGTCTTCTGTATGCCGGGAAGCACCTTCAGATGTCGCAGAAGCACCTTCAGATGCTCAAAACTCCAAAAGCCTTTTGTCATTATATCTCGTTACCTTCCTAGTCAAACCGAGGGGTTTCTACTCGAGCTCCATCCCCGCTGCCCTCCTCCCCACTCTCGGCACCGCGTCACCAAACTCGCACCCAGTTTTTATACATATCATAATGGTGGTGGTGATGATGATGGCGGTGGCGGTGGTGGTGACTGGTAATGTGTGTGTGTGTGTGTTTTCCTCAACAACAGCAGTACCAGCTCCCTCGTGTATTCGCTTCTTCCCCAAACCCATTTACACCCACCATTTATCAGCACCACAACCACAACCACTCTTATTTCTCCGTCCGCAGATCACCCGTTCTCTGGCGTCGTACATGCAGTTGCTCAAGCTACTGCGGCTCGTGAGGCTGTTGCGGCTACTGCAGATGTCCAAGTCGATGCAGGTATGGGCCGCGGCTCCCCCCATTGACGAGCAGCATCAGGACCGGAGCGGACCGGAGCGCGGACTAGGGAACGGGGAGGGGAACGGGTGTCACATTAGCGCACTGTCATTCACGCTGTGTACCTTTACGATCGCATCTTGGCTTTTCATTTTATAGCTGCAGTCTTGGGTCCCATAAAATCCGCATCATCATCATCATCATCATCATCATCATCATCATCATCATCATCATCATCATCACCATTCATTCCCGTAACTTCTTCCCCGGGCACCCGAACGCGGCACTCAGCGGAACAGGCTGTACATGAACATGGAGCAGTCTCAGGGCGCCGCCATGGTGCGACTCGTGTCGTACGTGATGGGTGCCGTTCTTGTACTTCATATGAGCGCTTCGGCATGGTTTTTCGTGGCGGTGATGCAAAGTGAGGACCTGGTGGGAACCTGGGCGGAGGCGGCGGGGCTGCAGGATGCCGGCAATTTCGAGAGGTGCGCCGCGTGTGTGTTTTCTTACTCTCTTACCTTAACTCACCTTCCGTACTTTTGTGCACATATTTACATGTTGACGTGCATCGTGTTCTCCCGCCACATATTAGAAAGTTGAAATATCAGTTTCCAATAACAGTGACTGAAATCCTGTCATCCAAATCCGTCAAGATTTGGACAAAGTCGACGACTGTCGTGTAATAGTTATGTTGTACAGCCGTCCGTTGTATAACCTCCCGTACTAGTTACAGTACATTTCCCTACCGCCCCACGTACAGGTATCTCACGTCCCTTTACTTCGTCGTCATCACCTTCACGACAGTGGGCTACGGTGACGTGTACCCTGTGACCACTGCGGAGCGCTTTATGACGTGCGTGGGAATGTTGATCGGTGTTGTGACATTGGGCTATATAATCTCAACTGCCAACACCATCGCGGGGAAGGCCGACAAATATGAGGTGGGCGTATTTGTATATCGTCCATGTGCTTCGCTAAAAGGATTTGCGTGAGCTGAGCTGCTTGGCTCACATATCTCCCACATGTTTCATCCTCAGGCATCTTATTTACAGCATCAGGAATTTTGGGGATTTTGGGAAACACACACGTTCCCCGTTCCCCATGTCCGCCGGCCCCCCCTTTTCGCGTACCCGGAACCTCCACCCCAACCCCAGTTGGCTAGGTCGGAGCTGCTCGACCGGGTTGAAAACTTCCTCGCGACCCAGCCCCTGACCGATAGCCTCGCCACCCGCATCAAGAACTACTACGGATATGTCACCCGCAGAAGGTTCAATGACCGCGACGACCAGGAGCTGGTGGCGAGTGAGCTCTGGGGGTCTGAGGGGCGAAGCGGGTATGGATCGAGTTGTGGATCAAACGGCGAAAGAGTGATGATAAAATAATTAAATGTTTTTTGTCAGCTGGTTCCCGAAACGCTGCCACCCTCTCTCCGCCCGCCCTAACCCCCCACAGGCCTCCCCAGCGACCTCCGCCGCGCGGTCCTCCAAGCCATGCACAGCCAGCTCGTGAAGCGAGTGCCCTTCCTTCGGGAGGCCGCCGTGTACCACGAGGCGCTGGTGCTGGAGATCACTGCGGCGCTCAAGCTGGAGTTCTTTTCCAAGGGTGATTGTGTGGTTTCGGAGGGCGGTTGGGACACGGAGCTGTACTTCGTGACAGGTACGTTGCCGGGTCACAACTGTCGGGGTCTCGGGTGGGGGAAGTTGTTGAGTTCGTTTCTACCGTTGCGTACTGGTGGTGTCCTTTCGGCGTCATTGAGCAAGCGGTTGGACTCGGTTACTGGACCCAGTTGTGTATTCCTGTTGAAATTTTGTCCGTAGCGTGACGGTGCGTGGGTGGTACTAATTTTATTATCATTTATTTATTCGTTTATTTATTTATTTATTATCTTTGTGAGAGTGTACATATGGCAGGTATACACAGACAAATATGGACGTCCCGTATGCATGATATATGCAACGTACATTTACAATAATGTGTGGAGATGTGTATGTGTGTAATTATATATTTTTAAAATTTTCTTAATTGTTTAAGTCGGGCCGAAGAACGAAGGGATAGGACTGGGCTTGTCGGGAGTCGATTTCCTAATTTTGTTCCCCAACTCCCACATACACACACATGCTCACGTACACATACACACACATGCTCACGTACACATACACACACACATGCTCACGTACACATACACACACACATGCTCACGTACACATACACATACACATGCTCACGTACACATACACACATGCTCACGTACACATACACACACATGCTCACGTACACATACACACACACATGCTCACGTACACATACACACACACATGCTCACGTACACATACACATACACATGCTCACGTACACATACACACACATGCTCACGTACACATACACACACACATGCTCACGTACACATACACACACACATGCTCACGTACACGCTTACCACCACTCACCGCATCGCACTTCCTGCAGAGGGAATTCTCCACGTCCGTCAATACGTGGCCGACTCGCATGCGGGACCCGCCGACATTGCTGGAGGCTTGGGAAACACACCCACACGGGACGACCCTGGATTGAAGATTGCGGCAGCTGCTGCACCCCCACCGCAAGCGGGCGTTATAGCAGCCAGTGGTGTCAAAGCTGCCGCTCCCGTCATCCCTACCACCACCGCTGGTGACGGCGACGGCGACGGCGACGGCGATGATGAAGATACCCCACGGAACGGTCCTGCAGGGGCCAGCAGCCGCAGCCGCGGCGGCGGCAGTGGTGGCGAAATTGCGGGCAACCCAACCGGATCTCACAGAAAAGTCAGTATTGTACGGAGATGGCTGGCTGCTACTGCCGGAGGCGGCATCCAGGCGCACTCCAGTCCTGGAGATGTCGTACTAGAGATGTACAGCGGAAATACGGTCTCGGCTCGTGCTGCCACGCGTGATGATGCCGAGGGGAGGCCCGTGACGACGGCGGCGACGTCACAGCCGCTACCGCGGCCGCCGCCAGCGGAGCTGGAGGCGGTATCAGCGGACGGACGCGAGCCAAGATTCGTGACACGATCTGGATCTGGTTTGGAGAGCTTCTCGCCCTCCTTCAACGCTCAAGACCCAGGGATCCGTGTCGGCGGCGGCGGTGTCGGCGGCGGCGGTTTCGGCGGCGGCTCCTTCGCAGTGGAGGAGCTGCACCCAGCGATGTCACCGGTGCCGCAAGGGAAGAGCCGGTCGTTGTACGACAGCAACGTACGGTCTAAGCGCCTGAAAGAGCTCAAGGTGTGTGATGCCGCAAATATACTCGCCCTCCCTGAAGTCAACCCGTGTGCGAGAGATGGGTAATGTCGTACGTAATACCGGTATCTTGCGGTCTTGAGCTCTGACTGGGGTCCTGTTCGGAAAACCCGAGGAACGATCCATTGAGTATAAGTGTGCCCCTCTGCCTTCCGGAGTCCTTTAAACATTTTATCCTCTAAACTACCAACGACTTAACTACTAACTACCTAACCACTGACGACCTACTTAGCTATCTGGCAGGGCTCATTCCTTAACAAATTGGCAGTCGGGCGTTTCCAAGGGCTTCACCTTTTTGTACAGAGGGAATGAACCAGTGCTCCATCTCTACTCCACCCCGTCGCAGGAAGGACACTACTTCGGCGAGTACGGCTGCCTGACGGGCTGCCCGCGTACAGCCACTGTAATTGCCGTACAGATGTGCGAAGTGTATTGCCTGAAGCGGTCGGACCTGAAGGCTGCCATGTCGAAGTGGCCGGGGTTGGAAGCTGCCTGGAAGGTGCGCTTGCTGGGGGAGAGTGTAAGGGCTCTGCTGTTGGCGGGTTGAGGAATGGATCTCGGGCTCAGGGGCGAGGTGAGAATGCGGCGCTATTGACGCCCGGCGATTGCAGAAGTCCCCCTCTGCCTGGCCTGATTGTCCCCCTCTGCTCGTCGTTCCCTGGCGGCTACGTTTACCACGTCCCGAGTAAACTTCCCCCGGCTGGCCCCCGCGTATCCCCCGGGTCCCCCAACTCATACATACACACATACGTCCGTACGTCCGTACCCCAACCCCAACAGAGGTGTGAGGAGTACGGCACACGGGAGAGAGGTCGCCTGCGTTTGCATCTCCAGGCAGATCACGCACCGCGCTCGCTGTCTTTAATGGCCGTTGAAGACCCGTACGACAACCGCCTGCACGACAGCGCCGTGAAGGCGGTCTGCAACAGCCAGAAGCGCTACCAGGACTTCCTGGATCACTTTGGCGGCGCCGCTGGCATAATCGCTACTGAGCCGTCGCGAGTGGCAGCTGCCGCGGTGGCTGTGGCTGCGACGGCGCGGCGTGACCGAGTTTCTTCAGAGTCAGGGTTGGTGGATGCACCTGCGGCCCATTAAGGGCACAGGTTGGGCTTCTACACAGCAGATGTGAGAGAGGAGAGATGTGCATCTGTGCATCCGTGTGCCCATGCCAGGCTCATCATCCGGAGAGGGTTGTATTTCGCTTTCCTTAAAATGACAAGTATATTATGCACGACTAAATTATTGCATCTCTTCGTATATTATAATACTTAATTTATATGTTTTTGCGTATGTGTTGTGGGGGCGGAGAGCAGACGGACGGATCCACCGTGAGAAAGCCCCACCATCGTGCTACGGCGTGTCCATCGGAGGGGCTGAATAGGTGGGGACAGGGGGAGCTACAGGGAGGTGAGGACTGAGGAGGCTTGCGGGAGTGGCGTCATCCTTATTGTGGGCTACACAGCCGGTGGGAGGGCAGCGGGGCAGCGGGGGTGGTAATGGCGGGAAGCAACAGCGAGCGAGGAAGGAAGGGTCAGTGCAAATGTGCATTGCGACGGAGGCACGGACCGAATGATTGCCAGGGATGCTGGCATCCCATATCCGATTGGAAATCACCGGCAGCCCGAGCAGCAATACGGCAGCAATAAGCCCTTGTTACGTCGGAAGAGGGTTTGACGAGATCGCCATCCGCTGGCAGCTCGAGGTAAACGGCGTTTGTAGTCATAGGGCTGTATACAGGATGTATGCCGGATGGATGTACGTGACTGTTGATGATTATGTAGGACATAGTAAGACAGCCATTCTCATCCAACGTATCCATAACATCAGATTCCAGCTAATCCTCCATTCCCCAAATGGGTTACGCATTTCACCACTATGCATACCGCAAGCAGCTGCGCGAGGTGGGCGTATCAACTGCGGCGCATTTGCATGACCAATGGGAAACGGTCTGGAGGTGGCCAAGCGTGGCAGGGCCTCGCATGGCTTGGCTGCTTTAATAGGGCGTAATAGGGCGTCCTTGGTAGTGCGATGGGGTAAACGGGCGGGCGCGGGACACGCGAACATAAAGCCCTCCCATTGCTGATTGGGTCACAGACTACCCTGCGCTTGTTGGGTAGAGCAATGTGACTCATGCTGACTTATCACGAAGACTGGCAATAAGCTGTTCCGCTTCAGCTTCAACCGAGGGACATATAGACCATGAACCCCACGTGGGTTAGTGAGAGGGTTATGTTAGGGTGCATGCATTAAGTCTCGGAGGATGAACCATCAGTGCATCGTTGCTTATTATTATGATGATGATGATGATGATGTTACAAACTCAGGAAGAGCTCGTAAGGCCCGTACGAGCCAGGAGGCTCAAAGGACCGCAAGAACGAGCAGTGAAAAAGAAAGAAAAATGATAGTAAAAAGATAGCGAAACGGAACACTAGTGAAAGAGAAAACATACTGCAGGACAAGGTCAAGTCCTGCCAACATGCGATACACGCTTTTTACGGATGTTATGAATAATCCGAGCAAGGTGCAATTGATCCTGTATTGACATAACCTGAAGCATTGTCGAGTTCTGTCCCATTCCTAAGCTAGCAAAATCGGCACGGATTTCATCATAGGCAGGACATTCCAGCATCACATGGTACTCATCTTCCACAGCATCAGCATTATTGCAAACACGGCACCAGCGTTGCTCTCTTGGGCGACCATTAGGGCGGTTAACTTCTAGAGCCCAAGCACCAAGACGAAAACGAAGAAGGGATGTGTAGGCAGGCATTGGGATATAGCTAGCACCATGCTGCGGCATACCCATCCAATTAGTGTGCCTACACATTTTCACACCAGGTTTACCACCATCAGATACAAAATCACGCGGTTGGGTAAGCAAACGTGGGCTTAACCAGTCTTCATTGAAGCGTTCTTCCAGGGTAAACATGACAGAGCCAACACAAATCTCTCTAGAAGCCAAGAAATTCACACGATCTTCGAGATCTAAGTCAATGGGAACATCTGGCCAATGGCCCAAGCATCTCAACATTTTTAGGACAAAAGAACCCCAAGTAGGGCTAGAGCAATCAGACAAGAGTGCAGTACGAATTTCTTCACGAAACACATTATAAAAGATACCATTTCTACCTCGCACTAATCTGTTCCAAAAACGAAACACAAGAGTAGCCCAATAAAGATGTAAGGGATCCTGACTGAATTCTCTGAAAAGAAGTCTGTTATCAGGGACCCTGCCAATGGATGCAAGTGTTCTAAGAAACGTTCGTTGAATCCCCACCATGCGATCCTCCATCGCACGTTCAAAATAACAGTACCTGCCTTGCGCATCACGGGGGTTATCAAGTAATCGTGAGAGAAAATACGGACTCCACACTTGGGCGCCATAAGAGAGAATTGCACGTATTTGAGTGTCGAAACACCTCAGGGCTATCCGAGGAATAAAGAGGCCCCTTCTGTTAAGTTTATCGATAAGGGCATACATAGCGCGTTGCCCTGCCTCAAAAAGCTCATTAGTGCAGGATTCAAAAGGTGCGTCTGGACCGTAATAAAGGCCTAAGTACCTGGCCCGAGTGACCCACTTCATCTCTTGAAATTCGTACCGATTGCCATCTAAACATCTCAGCCCTACCCTCAGGATTTGGGAAGCCAACAGCCGATGCTTCTGGTCAGGGTGAAAATAGACTACCTCACACTTACGGGTATGAACAGTCATACCAAAGGCAGAACACCATTCACCCAAAGCCGTGAGGACACACATTAGCCGTCGGTGGTTGTGCGCAAGTAAATTGAGATCATCGGCATAGAACATGGTTGGGATGCGAGTGCTATCAACCACAGGTATATCCTCCACATACATGCCCTTTGGGTTGCACAAGCTTATTATGAACACCGTTAGGGGAATGACTGAAATGGTACGGGTAAGCGGGCTTTTAAGATGTTCACGAGGTAAAAGTATTCTGGCATGGTTTCACTGTATATCAAAGAATCTCTGCAGCGATCCCGATGATGCAGTAGCCCTTAGCGATCTTAGTAACAAAACGTGCAAGCTGGGTAACGCAAGGAGCAAGCCCCAGTCTCCGTTTAGTCGTCATCAAAGCGTACGAGATTTTGAAGACCTTTATGATGCAAGGTTGTATGGTCTCAGATTACGCCCGAGGCACGGCGTGTCCGTGTCTGCGTCCATCGGGACAGTAAACTAGGAAAACAATAATCTGAACGTTAATATTATGTTTGCGAGGAAGCATTTAAAAGGTATAGAAATCAAGATGGATAGGTGCCGTTAGGATCAAATTCCACAGCAGCTTGCACATATCTGATTTCCTAAACTGAGGTTGGAAAATCTTTGAGTGTCACAAGATCCTTACAAAGTTCTCAACTTTTGGTCTTCCTTGGTCAAATGGGTCCTCAACCTATCGTCTTGGACTCAAGCTCCGGAGCGTGTCGTACAATAAGATCACCGAAAAGCCTCGACTCCGTTACACTAGTTCTGTTTTACAAACACACACAGCGAAACATTATGGCATCTGTTACCTGCCTGCCGAGCAAGGCCGTCGCAGTTTCGCGTGCCAGGTGAGGAATGCTTAATAAGTGGCCCATATGCGATAACTTAATTTCGACCATCATCAACGACAGTTGTTTCCCAATCCCAGGAGCTCACGGCCAGCCTCTCATCGGCTGTCCGTTGTGGCTTCGGCACAGCTTCAGGTAAGGGTCCCGAACGCATTGCCTCGATGGCGGCATACCAGCGTTTCATCAACAGTTCTGCCTGTAGCAAAATATATGTTCATTGTTGATTGAATTATATTAGCTGAAGTTGTTATGCGTCTGTAGTCAAGCTGTGCTTACGTAGGGATGCCGACACCGTGCCGGGTAGGTTGACATGATGCTGACCTGCGCGTTTCGTGGTGTATTGTAGCCACCTGCATCTCGTCGTGAGGTGCTTGGAGCTTCCGTTGCAGCCTTTTCCCTTTTGCTGAGCTCCAGCCCAGCACATGCGATCTTCGGCTTTGCCGAAGATGACTCGAAGCTCTTCGCCGACTACAACTCCGAGACGGTAGGCGCAATCGTCATATTAGGATGCGAAGATCCCCATCCCGACATTTCGGTATGAATTTTTGCCAGGTTGCAAGACCCACGGACCACGCCGTGCCAAAAGTGAACTCTTGTGTGTAAATGTCCAAACAAGAAACCTGTGTTTTGCGCCACATTGCGCCCCAGTGGATCCCATTGCCCCATGTATGGCGAATGTAGCTATTGATAAGTATGGAATATCCGTATCCACCCGATGCATAAGAAAAGTCATACTTCACGCTTATGCCTGGCGGTGCCATACCTCGGACGGACGGAAGGAGGTGGTTATACACCAAAGGGAGCATATCTTCGAATGCTCAACTAACGGTCATCGAAAATTAATCCTGGAAAAACACCTTCCTCCTTTCTCCGTGTCCAGAATGCCATCCTCGGCAAGGTCAAGGTGACTTTGGCCCTTGACAAGGATGACCCCACGAAGGAGGACACGGTGAAGGCTCTGCGAACGGACATTAACAACTGGGTCGCGAAGTACCGTCGCGAGCCGAAGGTCTCCGGCAAGCCATCTTTTGGGTACGCATTTGAACTGATTTGGTAGATCACGGATGTTTGGACAACGCTGTCCAGAAGCCGTGTTCAGTTGCCATCCTGCCTAACCCATTTGGGCTAGTGCACGTGTCCGATGCCCAGCCATGGGCACTCACCAGTTTCAAGTGCTACAAGAAGTTAGGAGCTCGTTCGGAGAGCAAGGGCTAGGGACATGTTTTACGCTATTTGGCCTCGTGATAAAGCGCAGTTTGCTGTAGTGGTTCTTTTGCTTGGCATGTTAAGGTCAAGGGAGGGGGACGGGCGGCCTCTGCGTGCGACGTGTGGGCGCGTTTTGGGCTCGTCATGGGCCCTGATCTCCGGTCACTGGGATCCGCTGCGTGATCCGCATCTCTCGTTGTCTAAATATGGATGGTTCTGTAAACGTTCTGCTTTCGTCACGGCGCACACATATTTGGTCATGCGTGGGCGTTGGCTTAAAGCACCCTCCTATGTCGTATTCCCGTCCTGTCCTTGCGTGTAATCTGTAGCAACACGTACTCGGCATTGAACGCTCTGGCGGGTCACTTCAACTCCTTCGGCGCCACGGCCCCGATCCCAAAGAAGCGTCTGGAGCGCCTCCAAAAGGTGAGGGGTGGAGGTGATTCCCAATATATAAAGTCAGTCGTCGCATGACACCTAGCTTTCCGAGCTCTTCGCGCTTATCCCGCCTACATTCCACCCCTCCCTATTGCGCATTGGTGGGTGGAAAGGCCATGTAGTTGTCCATTTCTGGGAATGTTGATTTCCATTCCGTGTTGGTGCACATCCCTTATGCCAACTTACGTCAGTGACCTAGTTCCATGCATTTTTGCCTCACGCACATATCAGAGCATGACAATTGGAGCAATTGGGTTATGGCAGTCTGGGGGGTGGCTGACACGACCCGGCGGTAACTGTCTCTGCGTTGCCCTGTAGGAGCTCGACGACGCGACAACGCTGCTGACCCGCAACCGTTAAAGCTGCCTCCTCTGCGTGTACATACGAGGACGCTGCGGCCATATGAAGCAAAGCTGATTCCGGATTCACTGCGCATATCAAAGCAGTTTGGATGTTGTGGGACGAACATGTGTTCATATACACTGGTTAATTATATTTAAATTGTTTCAAGGAAGGCATTATCTCCGGGTGCTTTTGACGAATTTATTTGCTACCTTCATTGGCAATGCCTTTTCCAGTTTTTACGCCATGCTCAACGCGGTTTATTGGGGGTTCCAGTTAATCGGAGGTCGTTATTCTCCCGGTTCCCATCTTGTGAAGTGCAGAATTGCGGTGGTCTGCGTTGTCGAGTGCCGTACGTGTCAAAGAGAGCTGCGTCGCCAACGTGTGACGCGTTCGCGTGTAACGAGAAACACTCGCTCACGTATGCATGCCTTATCAGATTAGCCTCTGTCGTGCGCATCCTCTCCCATGATGGAGGAGGAAGACCGGGCGGTGGTGACAAGACTGCGGCCCAGTCCTAAATTGTAACAGCTGTGTGCAGCTTTGTACAACGTGATCAGCTTTGTTCAACCGCATAGCATGCTCTATAGGAATCGAACTCCCCCGGCGGCGGCGGCAGCAGCAGAGCATTATGTATAGAGGGATTGTGCAATATTTCAGATAAAGGCACAAGTCCCACATCCCAAACGGAACGGCAATACGATCAGTTCCTCCTCGCTATCACGACAACAAGAAACAGTAGCGGCACGAGAAGGGTTTTGCAATCACATTTTGTTCGTCCCACGCGTGCAAATACACACATCCGAGCCTACAGCATATACGAAGCATCTTATACTACTATGTGAGATGGTGTCGTACATAATAGGCGTCATGCAGATGAAACTTAGTCACCAGCTCGTGTTATAAGCACACACGCACACACGAACGTACGTTTTGCATATTTCTGTTGTAGGTTGCTAGGTATCGGTTTGGATACGACTGCAACCAATTATCGTCTTATCCCCATCCCTACCAGATACTGAGAAACGTGGGGTCCATTTGTGCCGCCCTCTCAACCGAGTGACTCTGAGATAGCAATCAACATGGCAATTGCGTACGCCAGTACGGCAGCGCCGAGGTTCCACACTTTTCGACACTGGTACTTGCCCAATGCCCAACGCATCCTGCAAGATGCAGTATCCTCTCACACATACATATACACACACGCATGGTTGGCTAATGGTAAAAACTTAATATATGCGTCTTTTCGCGCAGATTCACAACGGCCCCTGTTATTAGTTTTTTGGTCACGATGACGTGCGCGCGCCGTACACCACTACCCCACACGCAACTCTGCTGTGCAATGAAGCCAGACGGGGGACCCACTGCTGCTGCTGCTGCTGCTGCTGCTGCTAGCTGCGTACAGTGTGGAATTGCAGCCATCCGGGCATCGCGACGATATCCGGAACTCCCACCCCTAATGTGTGTTTGTATTTGTCTGTGTTCGCGTGTGTATAATCGTAGAAAGGAAAATGACGTATAGGGGGCAGACAACGGAGCACAACCAGACAGACACCCTGACTGCAGAGCTCCAAACACACACAAGCATAAATACACACACACACAGCTTGTGGTTAACCTAACAAAAATGCCTGCATGAAACGTCCGTCACGGTAATGCCGTATTTCATACCGGAACATACCGTTCACAATTCCAGTACGACATGAAGTCCAACGCAGCTCCAAACGTACCTTCATACGCCTACACCCTTGCGGCCCGCCTAACCCCGGCCCCCAGGTAAGGAGGCCCAACTTGAAAATTACCCCTGCGCACTGCTCACATGACTGAGACCATTCCTTTCGACCATCAGCCGCTTTTCAGGCTGCTAGCGATGGTGAGTGCTTGCGGTACGTCAACCTCCGGATACCGCAACTTTGGCACATCCTTAGAGAAGCCCGCCAACGTCGCCGCCGTCAGCGCATGAGCGCCCGCCTGAGCCTTCGCCCGCGCCACACTCGCCTGGAGCGATGTTACGTCGACCGCAACACGGGCCGGCGGTCGCGGGGCCGGCCCCGCACTGCGCGGCCGCGTCGCGCCAGCGCTGCCAACGCCGCCGCTGTGCGCCGTACCCGGCCTCGCTGTACCGGGCCGACTCGTCAACCCACCCATCGCCGCCGTGGCTGCGGCAGCGGCCGCCACCGCCGCGCTTTGTGACGTCGATGTTCCCCCCGCCGTTGATGGCGGCCCGCCAACACCGCCGGCGCCGGGGCCAAGGTTTGAGGAATTCCGTCGCGGCTCCATGCCCCGCGGCGACCCAGTTCGAAGTACTGTCGTGTTACTGCGCCGCCAGGCGGAGGGGTTTTGGTAACAGGCGGACTGCGGCCGCAGCGCGCCGCCAGGTGACGACAGCGCCGATGCGGCGGCGGCGGCGGCAATACCCCAGGCCTCCACACGGGCGCTGCACGGCGCTGGCACTGCAGCCGACAGCGGCCGCTGCATGTCGCCATTGAGGACATTGGCGAACCTTGCGCGGCCCGCCGACAGCGGCCGGCTGATGTGGCGGGGAGTGTACGGTGACCCAGCGCTGTTGGGCTGCATGTGGTGTTGCTGTTGCTGCAGCTGAGAAAGGTATGCATGTTGGAGGGACTGGTGAGGGTGGGGGAGATCGTCGACGCTTCCGGCTGCGGACAGGATGCCAGCTTCGGCCTCAGCGCTGGAGGTCTGCGCGCGCTGAGCCGCGGGGGACTCGTTTCGCGAGGAGCCGCTGGCCGGGCTGTTCGCCGAGAGGGGGGTCTTGCCCTGTGTCAAGTAAGCACGTCGGCCGATTGGCAGATGAGCGGGTAAGTTGGTGGAAGGTGGGTGAAGTGGGAAGGGGTGCGGGTGGAGGTGGAGGTGGAGGTGGAGGTGGTGGAGGTGGGGATCCGTCTGAAAGCGGTCTACGAAAATCTGCCCAACAAGACAAGATGGGGGGGGCGGCCCTAACCGAGAAGCTGGGCCAGTGAACAGAGAGTAGAAACAAAGACATCTTTTGCATCCGAGTATTTCCGCACAATATGCTACTGCGACTGCTACTTCTGTATATCATATGTTATGTTTCGGCCGCACGCTCTTTTCCCATCTCCTCTCCGTGTCCGTCTTAGCAGGTTTTACTTACCTTGGCTATGCGGTTGATGATATCCATCGGGTCACGGTAGGTGAGACTGCGGGTCGGGGGTGAGGCGACCCACCCTGTCCCTGGCTCAAGCCGCCGCTCGTGCTCCGGCCAGGGCAGCAGCTGGGGGGGCATGTCAGGGAAGGCCTTCGCAAGCCCCTCCGTGAGCGCCTGTCGACCGCCGCGGGGGAAAGGGGTCAGCGGTAATGGGGGCGGGTGTCAGGTGTTCAGAAATATGATGTGTGATGTACCGGAATGGGGGAATGGTGTATGAGGACCAGATAATGGCTTCAGTGCTGATGGCTTCACTGGCGATGTGGGACGACGAGAGCCTAAAAAGGAGTCTGGGGTGAGTGTTTCAGTATGAGGCGGAGCTTCCAGGAAGAGCTTTCCGACAGCGCGCCCTTGTTGGCAGTCTACTCCCACTCGGCTCCTCCTGACCATCGTATTTGTCCGTATCTGCCCTCTTGGCTCATCTGCGACCTAAGCTACCGCATTCCGGCTGATACGCAGCTCTAGTTTGGGACCTAGCCATTTTGAACACACACACACAGGCATACACACGTATGCACATAGATAGGTACACACGATCCCCGATGCACCTGCATCTCCACCACTCGGTCGAAGTTCGGTGTGTTCGGCATCAGGTTGACGCCCAGCTCAAACTTGTTGGCGCAGTGCCGAATGTGCTCCGCAAACACCTGCACTCGGCCCAACTCCGCCTGCGTCGCGGGAAACAGTTTTGCAGCATCAGCATCAGCATCAGCATCAGCATCAGCATCAGCATCAGCATCAGCATCAGCATCAGCATCAGCATCAGCATCAGCAACGGCTGCGATGCGTGGGGGCCAGTGGAACATCTGCCTGTCTGTCTGTCTGTCTGGATGCCCTAATAGGCCGAACCCCCCTCCCCGCATCGCTCCTGTGGGTTCCTGTGTCCCGCCGACCCATGGGTCCGTTGCCTACTCCAACCCCCCTCACACCGTAAGCGCCGTCTCTAACCTCTCTCCTCCCCTGCCGGAGCCCCCCGGGCCAGATCACGGCGCACCTGGGCTAAGCGCGCCACGTGCACCTTGGGCCAGATCTCCTGGTTGAACCGCTTCACGCGCTCCAGGTCCCGAGTGTGCGCCTCCCGCACCGCCGCACAATCCGCCTCATAGGCAGCCTGGACTCGTAGCCGTCAGGGCAGGAGGTGCGCGCAGGAGGTGCGCGCAGGAGCCACAGAGAAATGAACTCAGCATCAGCATCAGCATCATTGTTGTCGCTGACAACCCAAGGCTGCTGCTTTCCCGGGTTCTCCCCTTTCGACCCCCCCCCCGGGGGGTTAACATTGCACTGCATCCCCATCGCCGGAGCTTTTGCCTTCGCCGGCCGTACATCCCTGCCAATGAACCGAGTCCTCCATGGCTTCACAAGACCCCGACCCAGCAGACCCCCACCTCCTAGCCGGCCGGCTTCCATCCGCCTCCCCCCTCACCCCATTCCATACCCCTACTCCCTCCACGCCCAAGCGCCCACCCACCCACCTGCACCCCTGCCAACGCTTCCTGATACCGCCTCCGGGCCTCATCCGTCAACTGCTCATTGGCGGCCTTCAGAAAGGCGCAGAGCTCCGCGTGGTCCACCTCCGCCTGAGCTTTGCCCTCCTCGTACTCCTCCTGAAGCCTGACGCATGTGGCCTAGAAGGGAAGGGAAGGGGCCAGGTGTTGAGGAAATGGCAGAGATCGGGGAAACGTGTGCTAATGATAAAACCCTCATATGCTGGTGATAAGCTGCGTCCGCACCGTCTCTATGATCTTTTTTCCACGTGTATCGGGGCTCCGTGCTTCTGTCTCATCTCTTAACCTGACATACACACACACACACACACACACACATAACCCCCAGTTCCCCTTCGCCCAACCCCACGTTCCTCCTACATACACACACACATTTATATACAAAACCACATACACACACACATTTATATACAAAACCACATACACACACATATATATACAAAACCACATACACACACACATTTATATACAAAACCACATACACATACACATTTATATACACAACCACATACACATACACATGCACAAACACACCTGGTGTTCCTCCATGGCAGTTTTGATCAACCGCTCGTTCTCCGCCGTACGTGCCTCAAGCCGCACTTTGTGTACTGCCTTTGCCTCCGCCTGCACCGCGCCATACACCATATGTGTGTGTGTGTGTTGGGGGGGGGGG
Source organism: Volvox reticuliferus (assembly GCA_019650235.1). Lineage (NCBI taxonomy): Eukaryota > Viridiplantae > Chlorophyta > Chlorophyceae > Chlamydomonadales > Volvocaceae > Volvox > Volvox reticuliferus. The sequence continues at coordinate 886,660 of BNCP01000012.1, read as the reverse complement.
TAAGGGGAAGGGGATAGCGCGAAAGTACGAAAGCTATAACTGAAGGTCCCGGAGCTGTAACCTCCTAATATGCCCCCAATACCAGTTCTAATAGTCCCGCCAGTTGCTGCGATGTGCTTCCTGGACCCTGGACCGCCACCGCTCACCCAGCTCTCCGGCACCCGTCAACCTAATCCGTTGTTGGTCAACCTTACAACACACACACCCGTCACACTTTCACCCTCCTAACACTGGACAAAGGCAGCTGGCATCTCCCTCCTCTCCCATATTCGCACCCAGTTGTTGTACATCACGGTGGCGGTGGTGGTGGGGGGGTGGCGGTGGTGGTGATTGGTAATGTGTGTGTTTTTCTTTCTAAGGTAGCAGTACCAGCTCCCCTCGTGTATTCGCCTCTCCCCCAAACCTACCTCCCGAACAACCTCGCCCCGGCTCCCCCTGTCCCCTCCGGCCCCCACCCACCAGGCGACTCAAGTTGGTGGCCTCCACCTCCTTCCGCTGCCGCAGCAGCTCCGTGTGGTCATCCTTGTGCCGCCGGTTGTTCTCTTTCACTTGCTCCACCAGGGCCTCGTGCATCGCCTCAGCCTCCGTCAGCCGAGCGTCGTTCAGTTCCAGCACCTGAAGGTGGGTGAAGAACCGTTGAAGAGGTTGGATGCCCAGATCCAGATCCAGATCCAGATCCAGATTCCAAAGAGGGCACGTGACGAAACGACAGAAGACCTCCGGTGGCGGCGCTCACTTCCCCATGCAACGGGGGGAGGCGCTCCTCTGATAACCCTCCTACGACTCGATGTCGTACAACGTATCGATGTGGCATATTCGTACCACCGTGGTTTCTTCCCCCTCTCCCTAAACCAGTCCCTACAGCACGCACCAGCCAAACCACCAGCCAAACAAGCACACGAGCACGCACGACACCTGCTGAGTTTTGGCCCTCCACTCGGCCTTGAGCCGGATGATGTTTGCCTCGTGCTCTGCTCGCGCCTTCTCCCTGTCCGCCTGGTGCTGCCTCGTCAGGGCCTCCTTGGTCTCCTCCCACCGTCTAATGGCCTGCAGTGCATCGTACAATATATTACCGTACAACATATTGCATTATTATGCAACAGATTGGGCCTAACGAGCTCTAACGGGTTTGTCATGTCATCATCATATGCAACAGAAGCAGCAGCAGCACCCTATCCGTAGAAGCAATAGTGCCGTACCATATCGTACTATACCGTACAGGGTTTCCGGGTGAGGAAATTTGTGTTGCATGATAGGGCCAGGCGCCCTCCTCAGGCGCACAACCCCGCCCGCGACTCCGTCTGCTTCCCCCAGCCGCGCATACTCACATTCGCGTGCGCCTCCTCCTTGGCCTTCTTCTCCTCCACCTCACTGGCATGCAGCTGTCTCAGGCGGGCGTTCTCGGCATTGATCCGGTCCACCTCTGCGAGGTAACGCGCCTCCGCGTTGTCCTGGATGGCGGAAGGGGGTCCAGGGAAGGGGGCATCGCAAACCACTCCTCCACGTCCGGGCGAAATGTGTGTGCATCTACTGTGTGTGTTTGCCTGTGTGTATCTGCGTCTGTGTGCGTGTGTTTTCGTGTGTGTGTGTGTGTGTGTGTGTGTGTCTGTCTGTAGAAGGCCGGGGATGAGAAGAGGAGACAAGCACGCCAACCGTTTCAGACACGACACGTTCGTACATCCTCTTCTCCCTCCCTCCCCCTTTCCACCACGTACTTCATCCTCTCATCCCCACCCGCCTCCCATACTCCCCCACCTCCTTACCATGAGCGCCAAATTGGCTGCAACCCGTACGGCACCGCCGTACACCACATCTCGTACCAGTCCATTGGCATACGCCTCGTACACAGCCTTTCTGTATTCCTCCACTCTCCCCGCATTGCGCCGCATGGCCGCCAGCTTGCGGCCGTTGTTGACCTCCAGGTCCGTCGCCACCAGCGACTCCCACAGCTGCCGAATATCGTCCAGTCGTGCGGTGTTCGTGGCGTCATGCTCCTCGACCACCTCGGGTGGCAGCAGGCGGCGCTGCGGGGTGGGGTCACGTACGTGTATGTGATGAGCAACAGATATGTGTGCGACTCCGCCCAATCAAGACCCATGGGTCGTGATTGCTTACGACGCGACACCCACTGGGCGGAGAAAAGCGGACGTCAGGTCGTGGGCGAATAAGACACATGTACGGAGATGTGTGTTGAGGATGGGACGGGTGTGTTCTGCATGACTGTATGTGTGTGTATGTGTGCGTGTATGTATGAACGGGTGTTACATTGCGCTGCTGTGGGGCGACTCGCCCTGTGTGCAAAGACGAGCACCGGGCGGGGACCCTGACCGGGCCGAGCCACACCATCCATGCATGGATGTGTGTATGTATGGGTTGGTGGGCGGATGGAACAGAGGGGATGACAGGGGAGAGAGAGCGGGGACGTGGCGGCGGCCGACGAAGTGAAGGAAGGGGACCCCGGGGGGGAGATCCGCCACCCACCTTGAACTCGTCACTTTTCTCGCCACGCAGAGGCTGAAGCGGTGCCGTCGGCTCTGGCAGCAGCGGCGGCGGCGGCGGCAGCGTCGACCCTTCCGGCAGCAGCCCTTGCCCCGTCGGCTTCCTACTCCCCGGCGCCGCCGACGACGCCGACCTCGCTGACGTCACTCGGCCGCTGCTGCCGGCGCTCGCCATGCGGCCGCTGACAGGGCGGGACGACGTCGCTTGTGTCGTGGTCGAGCGCCTGCCGGCGCCGTCCTGATCCCGCCCACCGCGGCCGCTCCCGCCGCTGCGGCTCTTGGATGGCCGTACATCCAGCCCGTCGTCCTCACCGCCGCCATACACAGCATCCAGCGGCGCTGACGCCTCCGCCATGTCTTCTGTTATTGCTTCCAAATACTCAGACGCACCGCCGGCTGTCGTCTCAAGGCCGGCAGCGGCGTCGGTGGCATTACCACTGACGGGCCTTGAGCCGCCGCCACTGCCACTGCCACCACCCGCCGCTGCTGCCTTCAACGCGCTGACGGGTCGCGAGCCGCCGCCGCCGCCGCCGCCGCCACCACCGTGGGTAGTGGCGGCTATCGCCGACACCGGCCTCGAGACCGGCGGCGTGTGGGCGGGCGAAGACAGCTTGTCCGCCACGCGATCCAAGCCCATCACGGTGTCGTACTCAGCGCCGGCGTATGCAGCCCGGTGCTCCGACGGTTCATAGCTGAGCGGCAAAAGACCACTGCCAGCTTTATTTTTCGGCAACGCTGCGTAGGCGGCGGCGGAGGTGGGGCGTGAACCGGTGCTGCCGCCGCCTATGGACACATACGGCCGGCCACTGGAGGTTCTTGGGGAGGGTTTGACGGTGGCGCCGCCGCCGTCACCACCGCCGCGGGCGGCTGAGAGCTGCTCTTCGCGCTGACTCTGCAAAGCGGCTTTGGCTTCCTCCCAGTCCTGTGTGTGTTTAGGGGTATTAGGGGCATGGTTCGGCACCCGGGGGTTTAGGGGAGAAATGATCAGTGAGGAGGGGGAAGAAGCGAATACACGAGGGAGCTGGTACTGCTGTTGTTGAGAAAAACACACACACACACACATTACCAGTCACCACCACCGCCACCTGCTAAGTTAATAAGAAACACAGGCATTAAGGTATCAAAGAAATATCCATTGATCCTAATTAGGATCTCTCCACTGTCCATTTGCCGCAACTGTCTACATAAAGACCACCCCCTTCCCAAATACGACATCCCAAACCCCTCCCTCCCCAGCTTCCCCTCCCGCCGCTCCCCAACCCCCCCCGCACAATTCACATATATGCACACACATCTATCTATCTATCTATCTATCTATCTATCTATCTATCTATCTATCTATCTATCTATCTATCTATCTATCTATCCATCCATCCATGTGTGTGTAGATGCACACACAGATGCATATACGGACCTGCAGCCGTTCCATGTAGTCCCTCTCCCAGTCTCCGTGCGCCTGCAGAAAAGCTTCACGGGCGGCATCCACCTGCGGTTGGCGGTTGAGATGCAGTTGTTAGTTCACGACCACATTCGCGTTCTCACCATTCGCGTTCTCACCTTGGTCACGGCTATCGTGTCAATGACATTTGCTGTTTAGGCCCCCCATTCCTCCTTGTTACCCCTCATCCCCCCCCTCATTGGCTTCCTTACTTTGGCTTGGTTGCGCGCCCGCACAGCAGCTGCCGCCGCGTCGTACGCAGCCGTTGCTTCTGCCAGCCGCCGTTCATTCGTCAGCCGTACCGACTCCATCGCGACCGCGTGCCGCCGCCGCGCCTCCGCCAGCGCCGCGTCATTGGCTCGTATCGCCGGCGCCACCCGCAGCTGCTGGTGCAGAACCGCCACGCGCTCCATGGTGACCTCCAGGGGCTCTGAAATGCCCAGTCGCAGGTTCTTGATGCGCTCGGCCCGCAACTGCTTTTCGGCCCATTGCCGCTCCTCGCGCTGCTCCGGTGTCTCGTTGCGGAGGTCGACGCGCTGAAAGCCCTGGCCGGTGACCCAGACTGTGTATGTGTGCGTGCGTGTATGTGTGCATGTGGACAGGGTGTGGAGGGAGGGGGCGGGGGGGCGACCCCAGGCGGGGAAAGGGAAGGAGAGGGGAAAACGGGCGGGGGGGAAGGAGGATAGCGTGTGAGTGTTGGGAGAGGTGGGGGCAACACAATGGAGGGGAGAAGAGAGGGAGAGAAGGATGGGCGAGAGGGAGGGAAGAAACTGCCGGTGCCGGTGCCGGTGTCAGTGTCAGTTTCGGCACGAAGCGTTGAGCCGCGGAGAACAGGAAGCCGACACGCGATGGTTCTCTTCCTTTTCTCCTATATGCGCCATGTACCATATTCTGTGTATGTGTGTTATGTGTGTTATGTGTGTTATGTGTGTTATGTGTGTTATGTGTGTATGTGTGTGTCGGTGGCCCCAGTTGCCAGCAGCCAAATGTGAGCAGCTGAAGCCAACTGAAGCCAAACAGGAAACTTCCCCAAACAGAACAGAGCGCGCCGCGGCACGGCAGGTCCTCTTCCACTGGCCAGCACAAGGTTTTCCCCTGCCGTACTCCCATCGATCTTGTCGTACCTTTATGGATGTCCGGTGTATATCGCTGGTAAGATCCCCCGGTGAGCTCGGCGAGTCCGCGCAGAAACCGTTCCCCGGCGGAGTCGGGGTTGGCCTCAGCGGGGATGAAGCCTGGGGAGAGGGAGAGGGCGAATATGGTTGGGAGGGGCATTGTACGTTGGTGTTGACGGGGTAGGAGGAGGGGTTTGGAAGCACACAACGAACTTGTGCAAACACACACACACATACACATACACATGCACATACACATACACGCACACACGATTCGCTGGTGAGACAGCCCAACGGCACCAACCCGGTCACCGCACTCACCCACTGCATGTATGACCGGTAGATTCCCCGCCTCGTTCCGCCGCGCCAAGAACTCCAGACAGGCCTGCTGGTCATGCGCCATCCCATCTGACAAGATGTACCAGCAGTCCGCCCCCGTGTGCTGCTCAGCCAGCGAGAAGGCGGCGATCATGTTGGTCTGGCCGACTGCGTCCGGCCAGTTGGCTACCCAGCGCTGAGCGTCAGACAGGAGGTCGGGCTGGGTGGGCATGAGGGCGAGGCCGCCGGAGGCGGAGGAGGCTGCGGAGGCGCCGGCACGGAACCGGTCGGGGGAGCTGGTCCTGGAGCCTGTGGTGGTAGCGAGTGGGAGGGACGGGGGAAGGGAAAAAGGGGGTTTAGAACCGGATATGCAAAAATCTAGGGGGTGAGGTGGGGTACGACAAATACTTGAACGTAAAATCCAGATCCATGTGGACGTACAATTGGCGGGAATGGATTGAGTTGGAACTTTAAACCAACGGAAAGGGAACGAAATGGCGAAGTAGTTGGATCCTGACGTCAGTTAGATCCCCCAAGTGCTCGCCCTCACCCTTCGCCGCCGCTCCTCTTACCCGCTCCTGCACCTCCAGCACCTGGCGGTGCCTTGCTCGAGTACTTCCCTCCCACTTGGCGCCCCGAGTACGGCACCTGGCTGCTCTGTAGCAGGCCCATGCGTTCGCCGTACCCGGCACTCCAGCTCCAGGCGCCTCCGGCGAAAGTGATGACGTCAAAACCCGCGGCTGCGGTGGCGATCTCACCTGCGGGTAGGGAAGAGGACTTCATATTTTAGATTGCCACACGGCTGGTTTTATGACGGTTGGGTAGGTCCACTCCAGGGAGGGTCCCTTTAAGTAGGTTACCGTACGGACATCAGTCCAGTGTTTTCCGTACGCCCTCGACTCGGCTTGCTCCTCATTATTATCTTATTAGCTGATGAAGCCCTCCTCCCCCCACCTTCCCTTACACCGAAATATACACATCTACACGTACGCTCCCTCCATGAAACCCGGCCGTGCGCCTGACATCCCCCCACCTCATCCACCTCCCTCGGGTATACGACTGCTGCTCTCATCATCAGGGCCTCTATTTCTATTGACGAAAACAGAGACCCTACGATGTCATGCCGTACATACACATTCCCCCACCCCTCCAGCCCACCACGGTAGCACGTACCTTCTGGATCCAGCAGATCCACGGCACAACGCTTCAAATCCCGAAACCGGCCCTGCTGCCGGGGGTGCATCGTACCGGACACATCGCAGATCAGCAGGGGCGCGGTGCCGCGGAGGAAACCCACGGGTCGCGGCTCGCACGGCGACGCCCATTGCGGTACGAACTGTGGCGGCTCAACATACACAGGGGACTCCAGGAGGGGCGGCGCCACGAGCACGGGCAGATCTTCCAGCGCTTCGTGGGGGAACTCTTCGGGCAGTGGCTCCGGGCCCTGGGGTGGAGGTGGGGGTTCGAGCCCGGGGAAGGGGAAAGGGGTGATGGTAATGATGGAGCAATCACACCAGCAGCTTATCCCGCGAAAATGCCGTCACTACATACACACACGCAGATATACACACGTATACACATCCCCATGCGGATCAAAAGCTCCGAAACCTGGTTTCCCCGCGAAGCTCGTCCGGCTTATTCCTCATCCCGATCCCGCCGGGAATTCTCAGTGTCGTACATAATACATACACATGAAGTTGTCCTTCCAAAAAAAGCACTGCAAACCCGCAATGGGCCCCCCGCCGCCGCTGTCCCCCCTCTTTGTCCCCACGCACTGGCTCCGGTCGCGGCGGCATCATAATGGGCGGCAGATCGGCGAAGGGTGCCGAGAAGTTGACCCATATTCGTGGTGTGCCTGATGCCTCTGACGCCACCGACCGTGCCTCCTCCCATGCCTGATCCTCCGGCGTCTTCACCACCGCCAGGGAGGTACGAGACATGGAGCTGCCGCGCCGCGCCGACCGAATGCGGGGTGACGGCTCCGGCATGGTGGCGGCCGCTTCGCCGTCGCCATTCGAAGACCCTGCCCGGGGCCCTGCCGACCACGGCCTGGCGGCGCCATCGCCTGTAAGCTTCCGTTGCGACGCAGCCGACGAAACGCGGGTGCGAGGGGTGAGCGTTACTGGATTCGCAGCCGCGGCCGCATTGTTGCCGGCGGCCTCGAAAGGGCTGCCGGACTGTACGGCGGCGGACACCGGTCGTGATGGTGCTGCTGAGATCGGTCGTGACGGCGCTGCGGACACCGGTCGTGATGGTGCTCGAGAGGTGGAGCGCGAGAGGGCGGCGGGGGAGGAGGGCACGGAGGAGAAGGGGGGGTCGGGTTCGGGGCCCCCCATCCAGGCCAGCTCGAGTCTGGGGATGGGCTCCAAATCCAAACCTGCAGCGCGCGTGTGTTTGTGTGTTTGTGTGTGTTTGTGTGTTTGTGTGTGTTTGTGTTTAGGGGGGTTTCGGAGCCGGAGCGGGGCGGGTGGTGGACGAGGGAAATTACTGGCTTTGGACACATACACACATGCACACCCACATACACACACTTCCCTCCTCCCCTCAAACACCCACACCCACACCCTCACATGTGTCCCTGTCCTCTGCTCTTTGTCCCCCATAAGTTCTCTCAAGCAAAGAGAAACAAACAAAAGTAATTGGGTCCGCGACTGCACAGCGTCCTCGTGACAGGGGCTTCCGGCAGCAGGGTCCCTTGTTCCTCCCGGCCTCGCCATTCTAAACCCCCATCCCCCCTCTCACCCTTCAGCAGATCCTCATCCAGCGGCTCCAGCTCCGGAACCACCGGCAGGCTGTTGGGTGGGTGTACGAACCGGGAGGTGTCCATGACGCGCTGAGCAGCGGCACTTGCGAGGAAGGTGTCACGGCTGGGGAGGTCGAGCTGCCGGGAGCGGGCAGGGGGGAAGGGTTTTGAGGGAGGGGGTGGCGAGCAGGGGCATTGGAGGAAAGGGGAAATCGCCACAAACGCCACAAAGAAATCAAAACCCGGACCCAGGATGTACACCGGAGCTGACGTCCTTGCATAACATGCACCACATGAACACCAGCGGCTTAATGGGCTTTAAGTCAGCGCCCCCCTCCACCCCATCTCCTCCAGCCTACCTGGAAGGGCCGCAGCCCGCTCCAGTCGTGTCCGTGTTTGGGTTGGCCGTACGACGGTGGCGGGGGCACATCGGGCATCAGGGGCGGGGGCGGGTCCACGTATTCGGGCTCCACCAGCGGCTCCACTTGCAGGAACTCGGGCGGGATGAAGATCGGCAGAGGTTCCTCCTGAATAGTGTACAGGGGGGTTGGGGTGGGAGGGCGTGGGGGATGGCAAATGCCGTATGTGGGGGGCAGAGGGCAGGGGAGAAAAGAAGACACGATAGTGGGAGGTTTCGGAGCCACGGCCAGGTGAACAGCAGCTGAAGGCTAAGGCAGATGCATCCCCGGGTATGGCTAAATCGAATGACGAAACTGCCGGTGATTGTCGCGACCCATCCGCAAGTCGGTTATGTGCATGTGGTCTACCGGGTCTCACCAAACCAAACCAAAGGAAAACTGAACCGGAACCAAATACCCCCAAGCGCCGAACAACTGAAGTACCGAACTACCCACCAACCAACCACACAACTCCCCATATGTGTATGAGTGAGTGCATGTGTATGTGCACACATCAAATGCACATACACACAAACACACACACACACACACACACCATGCACACACCTTGGGTACAGACGGCACGGGCGGCACCGGCAGGTACTCGGGCTCCACGAACGGCGGCTCCGGCTCCAGGATGGGCGCTCTGAACGGCGGGAGCTTCAGCACCGGCATGGAGGGGGCGGCGGGGATGAGGTGCAAGTTGGGCTTGAAGTCGTCCCACGCGGGCAGCTCGGGAGGTGGAGGCAGCTCCAGGGGTGGCTCCTCAAGCAGCGCCGGCGCCTTGGACAGCTTCCGCAGCATCTCCGCCAGCTCTTCGCAGTCGCCCATCAGCTCCCAGTAGCTGCCCTCGTACACACCATGCGCCTGAGGGCGGGTGCAGTACATGTGTGGATCCAAGATCCAATATCAGGCAAACAAAACACCGTGAAGCGCTGGTCCCCAGGCCGCAAGATGCCGGCTGCAGCTGAGGAAGAGGTTTCGTACAAATCCAAAAACACGAGATTAATTAGGTCATTCACATACACATACACATGCACATACACATACACATTCACACGCATATACACACATACATACATATCGACATATATACTCCACTACACACTACGCCCGCGTGTCCACGAACGCGCTTTAACTACCCCACCCTCATCAACACACCCCATAGCTTCATTCGCTGGCCGCGCACGGACTCATGGGACAAGCCATCCGACCCATGGGTCCCTCAGGTCCTTACGGAACCCACCCGCCGGCCGCCTTTGTGCCAGCCGTCGAAGAACTCCCCCGGCGTGACGTTGGCCTCCACATCCTTACCCACACCCGGCACGAAACTCTGCAGGCAGACACAGAGCCACGGGGACGCGGGTTTGAAATCCAAAATCCAAATAGAGTACGAGCAAGTTAGTTTCCTCTGGCAGCCTCAGAGTAGCGCCCAAGTGATGTGCATGCGCATAACAGTAGATCCTTCATCTGATCCTTTTATCCTGGGGCCTTATTCCTTGTCCCTTGTCCTGGGGCCTTACCCCCCTCCCTCCGTTCGAAAACCTTCAAGCACCCTTTCCTCTCTCCCCCGTGTTCCCCTCTCCCCCGTGTTCCCCTCTCCCCCGTGTTCCTCTCTCAACTCCGCCATCCGGGCGGACACACAACGACCACGAAAATCGACGAAGCTAAATCCAGTGGTGGGAGGTGAGGCGCCGGAAGCTACAGGGAGGGGCCCTCCAAGACCCCATGATGAAGTCGCTAATCGGAGGATGAGGTGAGTGGAGGAAGCGGACAGCACTCCGCAACCGGCGGGCGCCTCCGCTCCCCTGCCTCGTCGGGAGCTGCGCGACACGACTGCCATAGGGCCCCAAGACGCATCTAACCCACAGGCGCTGCAGGCGCAGGCGCCTCCTCCGGACCTCCCTGCGTGTCACCCACCCGTGTATGCACCTAAGTACGCTTATACTTCTTCGTAATTGCATCCCCTCTCTCCGGTGTGGTGTATGAGAGACCTCGGCTGGGTCGTAGAGAAAAGGGTAGGAATCGCGATAACAACCTCTACACACACACACACACACACACAGGCACAAACCTACCCACCCACGCACCCCGGTATCCACATCTTCGGCAAGTCAGTCACATGCCCCTTATGCATATTACAGCATTCGGCTGATGTGTAACACCACCAACTCAGCACACAACACGCGGAAGACGGGGAAGTTGGATGGTCCGGTAAGCCTGGAGGACCTTCCCCCCTCCTTCTGTCCGCTGTTTCAGCCATAACTCTAAAGGGCCTCCCTGTAAGGGTTCCCCGTGCTGGTCCCTGTTTTGTTAGGGTTTTGCTTGTTTCATACTATTGTTCACTATCCTATTGTTTTCTCCCCCCTTCCCTCCAAACACTCGCTCGGCATATACTTACTTTTTTGTTGTTATGCGGCAGTAGGGGGCCCCCTCTTCCGGCTGACTACTGCATGGCTCAGTTCGGACAGAGTCACCGCCCCATCTGCACACGGCCCATCTACACACGGCCTTTGTCCACACGGGCAAAACTCCCTCAGCCCTAACCCCCTCAGCTCCATTGCTCGTAAGCCCCAGGAACTCCCTCCAGACGCCACTGATAAGCTACAGGAGCCTGCTAGCCGCCTAGTCCTCCTCTGGCTGAGGGGTCAAACCCCGATACGGTACCTTGGTGTGTTCCCAAACGATATTGGGCTCCAAGATCATCATTAGCTGCGGTACACCCAGGTTTACATCAGGCCGAATGAGGGACTTCCAGCGGCGAGAGCGGTTGCGGGGCTGGGACCCCGCGCGGCCGCTGGGGATGGTGGCCCGGCTGACACGCTCACGCTGCGGCGCCTGGGGGAGCGGCCGGAAGAGGATGAGTGGGAGAATCGAGTGGTGATGAAAAAGGTGGGCGGAGCTAGGGATTATAAACTTGGTGGGCGGGAAACCCCCATTATTGGATTTAGGATCCTTTTTAGGAACTGAGGTTTATAGAGTCGGTGGGCGAGTGGAGAAGTAGGTAGGGTGGCAACGTACTTGACACACATCACACGGCTTATGGATTTTATTTGGAGGGTTGCGGAAACAGGCAGGGCCTCTTGAAAGGGTGTGCATGGTACGGTGTGGAGGGTGAGGTCAAGGGTTGGGAGATGGCCAGCCGGGGGGAAGGCGAGAGGTGCGGCCTGGGCCCATTTTTCTGAATTAGCGTATGGAAGGGTTATACATGTCTGTGAAAACCGTTTATGTCTATACCAGTGCGCATGGCTTCAGTAGACCATGTTCCAGCTAGTCATGTCGAGCATTCCGTGTCAAACAGTTGCAGCACAGCAAGAAGCTGGTGCAATGGCATTAGGCTATCGCATCGATACCGGATTACAAAACTTTTAATTATTCCAGTGCAGGTTCAACCGCCGGGTGCATACCTGGTGAGGCGCAGGGTTATTGAGCCGCGTCCTGGCTTTATCCTGGAGCGTTTGTTGTATTTGCTCCTGGCCATAGCTTTTACCCTTTTCAAGCGTCATTGCTTCTTAGGCGTTCAGCACGCCGCGGCAGGCTTTCCAACGGAAATCGCAGCTCAGACACCTTTCAAATAATGATATCTTACTTATTAATTAAGTAAAAGGACAAAATGTGCATGCAGCGCTTGCAATAGAGCAAACGCATATACTCGTCTGCAACCATGCCTACAAAGTTGGCATTTGCTCAACCATAATCTCTTTCAGATGTTTCGATATCTTCTTGATACAAAATCATTCGTGACCGCCCGAGGCCGGACTGAAGCTGCATCATAATGCCGTACTCGAAGTCTTCAGGACAAGCTCATTACATAAATTGGGAGCACACAAATTCTAGCATGGTAAGTAAATGTATTTATAACAATGCTAAAAAATAAGTTCCATTTCTAGGTTTCATTACGAGGTTTCTGGCTTCTTAAGCGCGTGTATATGCAAGCGAACCGTGCCGATGGGCAATATCGTTGAAATGATAAGTACTCGCCATTTCGCGTATCTTTGATATGCATTATTTGTTTGCTGAGAGATGGAGCTGCACCTCAACCGGAATGCTGCATTTCAAGTTGTTGGGGAAAGGCGTGCATATCAAGATGAGGCGAATGAATGTATGAAATTATTTAATTTATCATACATATGTGAACTTGTGCGATAGTACAACATCAGCTTTGACGGCTGTTACCCTTTCGGTTTTGCCTGCTCATCGTAGTCCCTAAACAGTGATGGCGTGTAGTAAGTTACCTGCTGACAAAGACGTTATCCGCGAGTCATTTATTACTGCAGCAATAAGTCCTGAAGACTGTCGAAGTCCAAAAAGTGACGAGTGGTAGTGGCAGTCGTATTCCTAGCAGCTGCATTCTGCATCCTATCCGTGACTCAGGTGCATCCGTGGATCAAGCTACCATAATTCCCCCAGTCACGGCCATTCCACCCGTCTGCAGCCTGATGGCCTGGTGTCCCCGTATGTCCTAATAATCTAGCTAGGCCCTAGCTGGCATATACAAAAGAAGGGGGCTGTCAACGAAAGGGCGAACCAAATCAGCAAGAATCCCTTAATAGACTGCGCCAGCCAAGGTGAGGCACGGCAATTTTGTGATGAGCGCTGATGGAAGCGAGGGAAAAGAAGTATCCTATTTTCTGTTGTACATGCCTTGACATCTACCACGGCCAGTTCGTGGCTGGGCGACTCCTTCCCTCTCCGCTGGCAGCACAAGCTCTACTCGCAATTCCAGATGACGCAGTGAAATGGAGTTTTTGGCTGGGGTGACAAACGAATACGAGCGGCTGGCTGCGTGCATCCCCCCCAGCCAGCCAGCCAGCCGTCCCGCCCGGCGTTGAGGTGGTTGTGGTAAGGCTCCACTTTGCGTTGAGACAGGGAGGTTCTGCTGATGGCAACAATTTGAAGTGTGTGTCCCGTTAGTTGATTCGGGCCACCCTACCTCCCTGCCTCTCGCCCGCACACGTTTTCCCCCGGTCTTCAGAAGCAACTCCGCGTCCGTCTGTCACCATGCCCATGTCCCGCTATCCTGCTCCCATAGGGCTTGTTAACACCCGAGTCCCGTCGTGCGATCAGCGCGCTCACATTATACATCTTCACACCCTGCCTGCTATTCAGCAAGCTAGCGGTCGGGACGGGACTGCACGAGGTGGGACGCCTGTCCCTGCCTCGGACCCTTTCCCACACCTGACGACCATATTGGCGGACGATATCCAAAGGGCCAGGTCGTGGAAACACATGCTGACGATCGAAACCGTTTGTACTATAAAAAAACCTATGATAAACACACACACACACGCACATATTTATAGTCGTACAACGGAATTTGCCATTTGTCTTGATCAGTTCGCCACACACTTTGATGCACTTTCCTTACTTGGGGCTCGTATATTGAAAGCACACAGCCCGAAGCATAAGCCCCTGCACACTTCATTCCACACCACGTGGTATCATGCTTTTAAATATGCATTTGACTACCGCTTTCAATGCTGTAACTCCCAGAAGTGTACGGTGGTTGTGCGGGGACTGGGGCCTGCCGCCCCAGTTCCCCGCACTTCCACCGTCTTGGTGTACTGGGGTCCAAAGTAGATTCACTGCCCCAGTTCCCCACATTTCCACTTGCCATAGATGTTTCACCCTAGGTATTCCTCTGATTTTTCTCTTAGTTGTTTGTGGTGGTGTGTATGTAGCTAATATTTTGGTTCAACATTTTCCCACGTTGTAGTCCAGGGGGGGCATCCAGGCCGCCCTCCACCTTCATCATATCCCTCCTTTATTTGGCATTCATGGCTCGCACTGTCCATATGTGTACATTTATTTAGCTTCAATGCGCCATCCATGAGTTTGGAAATGCGACTAATCAAAGAAATAAGTGGGAGCTGCACTGCGTGGCAGCAGCACCCTGCAGTGGGAGCTGCTGGAGTATCCTGGGGTATCTCATGGCTAATATCCAGGTTGGCCAGTTGACTGGCATCCTTGGATCGAGCCTTTGCTTTAGGCGGATATGACAGAGATACAACAGCTGCACCATGCATCAGCGGCAGCACATGGCAGCTGCACCCCTTGCAAAATCCAGCAAATCATCGATGGATGAAAAAATCGTTATCGTCTTCTAGCTAATCAAATGAAATTAGCAGCATATTGTACTCTCTTCATGATTAACTTTATCCCAAGTTTCTTTATTTTTTAATGGCCATTTAGCCTATAAATAATATATAGGCTAAAAATATATTAAATATATTAAATAATCCAAACTGACTTAATATCCACTATATAACTGTATATTGCTTTAGGGTTTTCCTGAATCAGACAGGTTTTTGTTAATTATTCCATCCATAATTAAAAATGAATGAAAAATAGAGGTACAACAATACGAATTCATGGGCTCCAAAATAAACTTTCAAAATCAGTGGATATTATACCAAAGAGCTTGGCAGGTAATGGGAATCTAGTACTTAGTCCGAATCAGCAATAAATTACATGAGCCAATATTATTTTGAAGTTATTCATCCATTTATTGGATTGCTTTAAATGCCTAATATATATAAGTACATATTTAATGTACACATATGAATATTAAAATCATGAAATCTATGCAGAAATAACCAACCTTAAAGATCTGAAATCGGAATTAAATAATGATCAATCTTATGAGTATGAGCTGCCTAAACATCTTGTAAATAATCATGGCAACTGAAATTCTTAAAGTAAATATTTTTTGCATTTTATGCAAAATGGATACGGCAAAATATCTACAAAAAATGTTGATTGCAAGAGTGATAATGCAGTTAAACTTGGTGCCGCTGTTGAATGTACTCATATGGCTAGCAAGCCCTTGGGTCTAAAATAAATTTAGGATATCACGTGGCAGCTGCACTGCACTGCAGCAGCTCCATGCAGTGGCAACTGCACCATGTGGCAATGGCAGCACACTGCAGCAACAGCACGCAGCAGCAGCACAGTGCGGCAGCCGCAGCAGGTGGCAGCGGCCCCACACAGCAGCAGCACTGCATGGCAGCTGCACTGCATGGCAGCAGCAGTGCATGGCAACTGCACTATGCAGCAGCAGCGGCAGTGTGTGGCAACTGCACTATGCAGCAGCAGCGGCAGTGTGTGGCAGCGGCACCGTGCAGCAGCAGCAGCACACAGCAGTGGCAACATGTGACAATGACAGCGCATGGCAGCGGCAGTGAGTGGCAATGGCAGTGCACGGCAGCAGCAGCATGCGGCAGAGGCAGTGCGCAGCCATTGGCACTCACTGCCGCTGCCATGCGCTGCCATTGTCACATTTTGCCACTGCTGTGTGCTGCTGCTGCTGCACGGTGCCGCTGCCACACACTGCCGCTGCTGCTGCATAGTGCAGTTGCCATGCACTGCTGCTGCCGTGGCAATGGCAGTGCACGGCAGCAGCAGCATGTGGCAGAGGCAGTGCGCAGCAGTGGCACCAAGCGGCACCTAGCAGCAGTGCATGGCAGCTGCACTGCATGGCAGCAGCAGTGCATGGCAACTGCACTATGCGGCAGCAGCGGCAGCACGCGGCAGCAGCACCGTGCAGCAGCAGCAGCACATGGCAGTGGCAGCACGCCGCAATAATGGCAGTGCACGGTACCGGCAACATGTGGCAGCGCCAACATGTGGCAGCTGCAACACACGGCAGCAGCAGCGTTTTGAAATCACATTTAGAGTTATATTATTATTATTATTTGGAGACTTACCTGAGCGAGTAATGCTTACCCTTCGCGAGCAGAATGGCAAAGGTGATGTTGGCAAGATCCAACAAATTGCTGAAGCTCCAAGTTTGGCAGCCAAAATGCGTAATATCTATATAAATTGCGGGCTATAGATGAAGCGGTAGCTATAATAGCAGACAAATATTGCTGTGCGATACAGATTAACTGTCAACTGAATGTTGTAAGGATATTTCTTTCTAGACCCATTAGCAGGCCATTGACTAGAAACATTTTATATCCTAAACAAAAATAAAACCTTTAGAGCATGAATCTTGCAGGGCTGGCCAGTGCCCTGCAGGATACATAGCTACTACATGCAACAAAAGACTGAAAACACCTAGCTAAAGAGGTCGTCAGGAAATCGATGATTTAAATAGCTTAAAAATTGCCCAACAGAAATCATTTCATTTTCGTCGCGACGGCATAAATTCCCGAGGGCCTTACACTACTAGATAGGTCTCCTTACAGGGGCGGACGACTGTATAAATTCCCAGGGGCCTTACACTACTAGGACTCCTTACAGGGGCGGACGACTGTATAAATTCCCAGGGGCCTTACATAAACGATTACATAACCGACAAAAAACTATAATAACAAAAACGAAATAAACTAGATAAAAAAACTAAAAGCAACTAAAAATTACTAGACTAGCTAATAAAAGCGGTAGCAATCATCAGTCATGTTGTAGGTCTGCTGCTGGGTCGTCTGGCCGTAAAGCTGGCGGGAGTTCCCCTAGGGCTCCGAAACCAGCTGGTCCTGTCGTGCGGTGTTGGGAATGTGCGTGGGCAACCTTCCGTTTGTACTCCTGGCGGGGCTGGCGGCGGACCCTGTGTTGCCGCTCGCAGCAGCGCTTGGGCCAGCGGTACACGGGAAGCTGGTGATGTGAGGTACGGTAGATGCGAATGCGGGGGGCTGCACGTAGAGACGGTTCGGGGCAAGGGCTCACCGTCAGGAATGATCGATGTGATTAACGTGTACTATATGTTTATAATATAGTATTTTTATTTATTTTATACTAATAAATGATAAATTTAATGTGTAATATTATATTTTCAATTGGATTATCCCAATCGTATAATAACTGGATTCACACATTTCTTGTCCTTGGTACGTTACACTTAATAACATCAACGCCTCCACAAAACTCGACTTAAGCTGCTAACCCATGACCTGATACACATCGGCCTGCAACACATGTTGGTACCCGTCGTTTTTTAGTTGCTCCTAGTGGCCGGTAGAGACATCCATCTTAACGCCCTAATGAAGCAGTTGGGTGTTGGGGGGGGGTGGATGGTTATTAACTGCCATTGCCATATTATATATAATTTTAAATATTCCTCTGATGCTCTGCAACGGCGGATACCATCCAGAGCTCAGGGAAACACTGTATAGACAAACCATTGTACGGCATTTCCCGACTCTCGTCCAAGAACTTGACTTCTGTCCGGAGCTAGGGCAACTAACCATTAACAACGGAGTTATATATATATATATATATATATATATATATATATGCTTCGAAAACGTAATGATGACACCTTACAAGAGAGATTCCGTGACATTATTGGACGGTTGAAGTGACTCCCAGCGTTTTGCTTCACGACCTCCATCCAGTGTGGGTTTTCGTCGTATATTCTGCCCAGTGTCTCCCCAGTGTTTCTCCCCTTCTCTCTCTCTCTCTCTCTCTCTCGCTCGCTCTCTTGCTCTCTCTCGTATACAGTTCTCGTAAGGATCTCGTCGCAATGTCGTTCACTTGTCCGTTCGCAAAGGTGCTCGCACTATTAACAGCGGATGTTAATAGGCGAATACTACTCAAGAGCGGATCTTGGAAGTAGTCCCAAAGGCTTCTCCTTGTGGGGGTTCACGCGCGCCGACGTCTTGACGATTGTGCAGCGCGACGACTTCCGACGGAACTAGTTTGGCGAATTGCGATAAGATGGTTACAATAATTATTAGCTCATAGATGGTCTGTTACGCTCACGAAGAATAGCTCCGAGAGCCAATTGACACTTGGTCAAAGCTCTCGACGCGTTAAATCCGCCGCCGACGACTCACAAGGCCCTAACGTCAAACTGGATCCAACGCTACAAACTGCGGCTCTGGAACCACCCTAACTACTAACGTTCGGTTATCCCTTTGAACCAAATTAACAAATTAAAATTATCCATCTAATAACGGGAAATAACGTTGTTAACTCGTCTATCCATTAGACGGTTACAACTTGGTCCGAACATTGCTCGCGACGACATTGGGTCGTCGTTCTGCTTCGCCCAAACTTCTTAGCTAGCTACGAAGTATGACAGGCACCAAGTATGTCGTGACAGCTGTCACGACATAGTACTGATTTTCGTACATACTACGTGCGAATGCGTCACTCCCCCCCCCAGCGCTGAGTGCTTTAAGCGATTTGCGCTGGTATGCCTTAAGGTCTAGGGGTCCTTATATCAACTCCCACATCTCTTCCACCGGCCTCAGTAAAGCCTCCTTGAGTGCTACAGTGGCAAACAACATGATCCATACCTTCTGGCCTGCCGGACTCAATGCCAGCCTTCCTTCTAATTGCCTCTTTCTCAACCAATTTATTCTAGCTTCATCCCCTTCAGTGATGTACCTCATCGGGGCACAGACAGCCATCAAAAGACCTATTTGTTGCATGGTGCTGGGCATCAGCAGATCCAGCAACTCACTCGATGCTCCAAACACTACAGCCTCAGTGCACGGCCTTCCATCCTGCAATAGTACCTTGGGGCCGACTGCTGCAGGTTTAGGCTCTCCTAAAATCTGCCTTACACTACATCCCTCGTCGTGCAAAGCTTGCCGGATTTCGTTCTCCCACCGGAATGGCAACAGGATACGGCGTGCTTTTTCCACCAGTATTACCTTGCACAGCTTCTTCACCTCGCCTAAGGAGGGTTGACATTCCTCCAACCTGGGTTGCTTTAGTGCTGTGCGTAGGGCTTGCACCTTGCTTTGGGGATGCCAGCCCGGCATGCCCTCACCCAGGGTTTTGTTGCTCCAGCTCTTCTACACTCTCCAGCTTCCAGCTTAGGATTGCCGGTTCTCCAGCTGCTGTGCTCTGGGCTGCTTTCTTTACCGTGGGCACGGATGCCAGACGGTTTCGCAGCTCAGTTACACCCATAAGCTCCACTTCTCCATCTTCATACGTGATTGCAAATCTGTGTCCTCTGCCTTGCCGTCCCACGTATGAGGCTACACCAAACTGCAGTAGCAGTAGTGCCAGTAGCGCCATTGCCATAGGTGACTTCCATGTCCACTTGGGCTGATAAACCCGTGCACCAGGGGGCGGGGTTGGCATGAACTTTTTCCGCTTGCTGGTCCACCGTCGAGGCTTTGCTGGCTCAAGCTTGAGGTCCTCTGAAGGTGCCGCTGAGGTGATCAGGGCATCAAGTGCCCACAGGCCGCTGCCTGAGGTCTGTTTTGCTAGGTCGCCTGCTGAGGTGACAGCTGAGCAGGGGGTTTTCTTAACGGTGCACCCACCCCCCAGCTTTGTGATTGGCGCTGAGCCTTGCACAGAGCTGGAGGTTATATAGGCGGTCCTAAGGAATGCAGCCGCCGTGGCGTGTGCTGGATGTTTGATCGAGGACATGGGAATCGTGACCACATACCCCGGGTTTTCCAGCAGGTTCGGCAAAAAATGCAGCTGTGCTGTGGGGTACTGCGTGATGGAGTCAGCTACTGCGTGCATCTGCTCGTTTCCCACCAGGAAGTCAAACAAGGGTGTGTTGTCCACCACCAACGTCTGAGTCAGGTTGAGTGCCGTGGCGTGCTGGGTGCCCGGCAAAAGGATGAGCTGAATTCCTCTTGAGTCCACTTCCTCCTGCGTGCTAACCTCCGGGTTTGACGACGTGCTGAGCGTCGTTTTGGAGGCAACTAGGGGTAGCCGTAGCTGCTGTGCTGCTTTGCGAGTGATGATGTTTACATCCGCGCAGTGGTCACGCAAGAACTTGAGCCTTCCCGTTTCCAGGCCATAAATGCCCACAGCACCAGGTGGGTAGTAGAACATGAGTTGCTGCAGTTTGAAGTATGCTGCAGCTGTTGGATTCCGTTGCAGCAGGTGCTCCCGTTCCTGCTGTGGAATTTGCTGGATTCCCCGTTTGCCCGCCTGGTGCTCACCAGTTACACAATAGGGTAAACCCGTTGGCGTAGACATGCTGACCGGCTGCATTGGCTGCTCCAATTGCTCCGGTTGCTGCTTGACTTCGGCCGCCATGGCTTTGCGTGGAGGGGCTTCGGAAGTTTCCCCCGCTGCAGATGTGTGCCCCGTCTTTGTGCTGTTCTCCGTTTGCTGGTGTAACTTGGCGATTTTCTCCAGCATTGCCCAGCTGGTAGTTAGCTGCACGGTTACCTCCTGCACTGCTTGATTTGCTGTGTGTGTTGCCGCCCGTGGCCTGGTGATGAGCTTGGGCAATGGGTACACGTCCATCTTGATCGGGGCCGGCTGGAATGATACTGGTACCTGCTGATGGGTCTGAGTAGCACAGCTGGTTCCCGCCTGGTACTCTTCAGCTGACAACAGCACGGAGCTGAGGTTAGCATTGCGGCGATTTGGCAGGTACACATCTTCCTCCTCATCTTCCTGCTGGGCAGCCGCTGCTGCAGCTGCTGCACGCTGTTGCCTTGGCTGCTGCTGCAGACGAATTTCCTCTAGATTGCGATCGAAGGTACTCTGCAGAGCCTTGGTCGGTGCTTTGAAGTTAGCTGTTGCCTTGTCTGGGTGTTTGATGAAGCACTGCTCTTCCGTGTGGCCAAACCGCCCACAGTACTCACATGACGGTGTATCACGTTCCTTGTGCCCAGCACCGGCCACGGGGGCACGTTGGGGATGCTGCTGCAGTGCGGGTCTCTCCTCGGATGCCATCGCTGCCCGTAAGCGCTTTGCTTGCGCTTCAAACTCCGCTATGAGGGCCTCAACCGTTGAGTTTTGGCTACCCCTTGACGTGCTTGCTGCTGACTTTCTGCCATGGAGCACCCGGCAATCTTTGCTGTCGTGTGAGGAGTTAGCCCCATGGTGGTTGCAATAGTACCCAGCGCCAGCGGATGGCACTCGAGGCTCAGCCTGGCTTTGTTTGACTTGTGAAGTTGTGGTTTCTCTGGCCGATTTTGGAGCCACCTTCTTTTCCATATCGTGCTGCTGGTTCATCCATATGCGCTCAGCATCTGCTGCTATCTTGGAAAGGAGGCCATACCATTCGTGTGTGCTCACGTCACAGTATTTAGCCTCGATCCGTTCCCGCACATAAGCGTTTAAGCCGTCTACGTACTTCCTAGCAATGGCCCGCTCACCGTATTCCTCCTTGGCGTAGGGGATGAGCAGCTCAAGCTCCTGGAGGTAGCTTGTTGGCGACATGTCGTCTTGCCGGAGCCGGGAGTACTGGATGAGTTTTGCATTGCGCCTCTGGGGCTCAAAATGCCTATCCAGTCTCTCCAGGTAGTACTCCAGCATGGACTCCCCATCCAGCTGCGCATCTGGCTTGCCAGACTTGTCTCGGAGCCATCTGGTGGCATTGTCCTTGGCGTCTCTCATGAAAGCCTTGTGCCACGTGTAGAAGGGTGTCTCCGGTGTGGGAAACCCATCCAACAAGTCGATGGCATCCTCCAGCGGCACCTGACCTCGTTGGTATCGAAAGCGCCCACGGAGGTGGCTCATGGCTCTGTGAGCAGCTGCCCTAAATGCTGGGAGGTGCTCATGAGTGAATTTGGGCATTTGTGCTGTAGACTCCATTTGATATGGGCTGTAGTCGTAATCGAAGTCTAGCTCTTGATATGAAGCTAACTTGATGTGTGGGGATGCGGAATCCGTGCACACAGCTCCGGTTCTTTTTGGCTCCGATGCCTCTGACTTTGCTGATTGATCTTCCTCACCAGATTCTTGCTCACCTACGGTTGGCTGAGTGCGTGGGGATGCGGAATCCTCACACGCAGCTATAACCTCCCTGGGCTCTGGTGCTTCGGACTCAGCTGATTTATCTTCTGGGCTTTCTTCACCTGAAACCTGCTCACTTGATTCTAGCCCTTCCTCGTCTGACTGCTGCTCAACTTCGTCTGCTTCTGACTGGTCTTCTTCAGTGCTGGATGAGGCTTCAGCAATTGGTTGGACTAGTGGGACCTTGGCCTTTCTCGGTAACGGTGTTACAATCGGGATTGACACACCGTCATCAAACTCTGGGTTGCGTTGCCACTCAACTTCCTCCCGCTGTGTACGTAAACTCCTTGAGGAACCGCTGGTGCTGGGCCTGGCGGCTCTATCAGGGTTACGACGGGGGTTGGTTCTGTCCGCCAGCGCTGCTCCACACTAAAAGCTCAACGAAATGAAGAGGTAGTCCCACAGAGGAATGGTGAACTGCTACAGGCGCTAGAGGGCTTAGGAGGTTGTGGAGCTTGCTTTCACAAGCAGCACCCAGTGAGCTGTCCTCCACAGGGGCTTTGATGGCGTCCACCGCAGGGACTTACTGTAGCTGCAGACTAGGTGATGTGCCACGTTCAGTCACGGAGACTGTAGGTGGCAGCTCACGTGGCAGGTGCGGATCCTGCTCACGTAAGTCTTGGGGTTGATGACTGCCTGTTTAAGCAGTCCCGGGCACTGATGGCACAATACTGAGGCAAGAGAAAGCAGTAATTCTAGATCAATTCCCGACTGGCAGCTAGAAGTCAGGCAAACGTCCCTGCAGAAACCGCTTAACAAACAATGAGGATTATTCGCTAGCTTGGGCGTGGCGCGCCTGTTTTGTGGCGGCTTGGTCAGAGCGGATCTGACCCAAGCGAACTCGTTGGCTGCAGGCAGTGACTCAAAATTGCCCTTATAAATCTTACTTGAATATTACGACCTTATGCACTACCGCTCCACGCAGCGTGCAGAGTCAATTGGCTGAAGGATCTCGTCGCAATGTCGTTCACTTGTCCGTTCGCAAAGGTGCTCGCACTATTAACAGCGGATGTTAATAGGCGAATACTACTCAAGAGCGGATCTTGGAAGTAGTCCCAAAGGCTTCTCCTTGTGGGGGTTCACGCGCGCCGACGTCTTGACGATTGTGCAGCGCGACGACTTCCGACGGAACTAGTTTGGCGAATTGCGATAAGATGGTTACAATAATTATTAGCTCATAGATGGTCTGTTACGCTCACGAAGAATAGCTCCGAGAGCCAATTGACACTTGGTCAAAGCTCTCGACGCGTTAAATCCGCCGCCGACGACTCACAAGGCCCTAACGTCAAACTGGATCCAACGCTACAAACTGCGGCTCTGGAACCACCCTAACTACTAACGTTCGGTTATCCCTTTGAACCAAATTAACAAATTAAAATTATCCATCTAATAACGGGAAATAACGTTGTTAACTCGTCTATCCATTAGACGGTTACAACTTGGTCCGAACATTGCTCGCGACGACATTGGGTCGTCGTTCTGCTTCGCCCAAACTTCTTAGCTAGCTACGAAGTATGACAGGCACCAAGTATGTCGTGACATCCTTGGTACGTTACACTTAATAACATCAACGCCTCCACAAAACTCGACTTAAGCTGCTAACCCATGACCTGATACACATCGGCCTGCAACACATGTTGGTACCCGTCGTTTTTTAGTTGCTCCTAGTGGCCGGTAGAGACATCCATCTTAACGCCCTAATGAAGCAGTTGGGTGTTGGGGGGGGTGGATGGTTATTAACTGCCATTGCCATATTATATATAATTTTAAATATTCCTCTGATGCTCTGCAACGGCGGATACCATCCAGAGCTCAGGGAAACACTGTATAGACAAACCATTGTACGGCATTTCCCGACTCTCGTCCAAGAACTTGACTTCTGTCCGGAGCTAGGGCAACTAACCATTAACAACGGAGTTATATATATATATATATATATATATATGCTTCGAAAACGTAATGATGACACCTTACAAGAGAGATTCCGTGACATTATTGGACGGTTGAAGTGACTCCCAGCGTTTTGCTTCACGACCTCCATCCAGTGTGGGTTTTCGTCGTATATTCTGCCCAGTGTCTCCCCAGTGTTTCTCCCCTTCTCTCTCTCTCTCTCTCTCTCTCGCTCGCTCTCTTGCTCTCTCTCGTATACAGTTCTTCGATAAGGTACATCCATCAAATACAAACAATTCAAACCTGAGAGGTTAAACTCACCCTCTGCCCTCTTTCCCTCAGGCCTTATGCCTCGGGTCGACCCCTTGGCGATGCTCGTCATGCTCGTCATGCATGCAACCCCCACTGCCGTACTCGTGCACAGCATGGCAACCATTTTTAGCAACAACGAGGATGAGGTCGCAGCTATGCTGTTTTAGCAATACGTTGCCTGCTTGCTGACATTGCCACTGGCTATAGGCGTGATGCTGCAGCTGCTGGGGCCAGCTGCTACAGCCCAGGAGGCGTGGCTGGGCGGCATCGCTGGGTGTTGTATCATGCCCTAAGCAAAGGGCTCGCTCGAGTTAACGACAGTGGAATACGGATACGAAGCAAAAGTACGGTTATCCTAGGTAATAAATAGAGGTTGCTTTATGTAAGTTACAAATTCGTTTAGGGCAATTTAGAAACTTCCGTCCAGTAGCTAGCTAGCTAGCTACTGCTGGACGTATGCACGACAATGCTGGACGCAATGCCAGCGGCTGTTGGTATTATTGATGGTGGAGATGAAGGAAGCGGCTGCCATGTGCGTTGTTTCGGGTTATGTCTGTGATCCGAATAGCCAGATATCTGTAACGTGCAACATTTGCCGGTACGTAAGCCGTAACGTCACATCAGCTGAGGTTGGGTTTATTATTTGGGAGCCCCATTCCTCTCTTCTAATGCGGCTCTTTACCGCATCAACAGTGTATCGCTACACCAGCTGGCCCTGCCTCGAGGACCTAGCTAGTGTGAGGTAACTGTGCAGCTAACAGTCAGTACCTGGAGGGGCGTTTTTGGCACTGCTGCTACACATACTGTGCTAGCTGAGGTCTGACCGAAGGTCCCGGGGTCAAAATCCTAACTTGCGCACACTGCTTGAAAAATATCCGATAGGATGCCCATGAATCCCGTCCGCCCTAAGGTAGATACTCGGGCTGGTGTTGCCCGCCCCCGGGCGTTCCAAGCAAACAAAAGATGTGGTTGTGCCGGGTAAGTATGCGAACCCCATGCGTCAGGTGCAAGGCACAAGCTGCCCTGCGGGGTGCCAGGGGCGCCCGAGGGCGTTCATTCGTTCCAGGGCGGGGAGGAATGTGTAAGAAGAGGGGAATCCGCCCCCCGACATCACGTGCTATTGGCACCTCCTGCTGTGTTACACGCCTGTCCTAAAAATCCTGAAAGCTATTGCGCGTGCTATTGCCGGGGCATGACGTGACATGGAGAATCCACTGCCAGGTAGGCAATGGTAAGCACATGCATGCTGGCAGGGCCAATCAGGTAGTGTCTGGGACTTTCCCTCTTGATTGAGCGAGGGGTGGGGAGAATGCAGTAGCAATGCAGTAACTGCACAAATGCTTAGATTGTAATTCGGTCAACAAACATCTTACAGAAAGCACCATGGAGTAACGTGCATGATTGTCCCATAACCTTAACGTGAATTTTCTGTATGGTGAAATGTTCGCTTTACGACGGACAGCAGGTTTCAGTATAATCCATCCATCCAGGATGAAATGACAGTACGACAAATACATACATACGACATCCCAACCCGCCTGCACCGGCACCCACCAATCCATGCATGCTTGCAAACAACAAGAAGAATTCCGTCCATCCTAATAATAACCTAAATTTTGCGGTGCTTGTGCGGACGACTGCAGACGATGTACCAAAGAACCCTAACAACCCTAACAACAAGACTACTCGCTCGCGAGCTGATAGCAGAAAAAATGGAGATAGATGTGTTTGACTTATTATGGCCTGATAAGGCATGTATGTGCAAAGCCCGCCGCGCCACGCCGATGCAGATAATAAGCCATTCTAAGTATGTTCGGTAATAAGCCAAAAATTGTACAATTGTACAATTCCTCGCTCGCCATCCACAGGCTACATATACATGTACATATACGTACGTGCAACCCAGCAATTCATCCCAGGAATGAACATGTACTGCTGTCCAGGCACTACTGCCGGTACTGTTTTCTTCCTCCATCCGCAAAAATGTGCATCCATCCTATGCATGCCCGCAACCTACCATCAGCCGTGCGTACGTGGCACTGCTGTGATGTGGGTGGGCTTTTTTATCCTGAATTCCCCCGCCCCCATCATTTCCACTAGATAGGCGTGTGAGCTCCAGCAACCCGCTGATCCACACACTACAGGCTGCTGGCTGCGGTCAGCAATTCTCATCAAAGCAGTCCAACGCCCTTCCACCACTTGATTGCCATATATTGGCACCCTTAGACACCCCAGAACCCTAAGACACCCCTTAAATATATACAGCCGTACGATACGGGAAACAACAACAAATAGATGCCACTGTTTCGTACCATACCGCTCGGGCTGCTACTGTACACATGCACACGCTTCATCCTGTGATGATGATCACGCAGATATATACTGATCCGTCCTCCGCTTTTCCTTCGTCACGTGTGCGGTAGGTGTCAGTTGTAACAAATCCGGAGAACCTTCAGACGCTGCATTTGACCTGCTGCTGCTGCGGCCGTCTGTGGCTGCGACCGATCAAAAGTTACGTATGTGCGTGTCTGCCCCCAATAAAGACCTGCATTGTCATCGTCGTTGTTCTTGCCCGAGACTACTGTCAATATTTGCGCTCTGCGCAAATAGTGATGAGACTATCATGAGGTATATGTAATAAAACCCTAAAGATGAGACTATGCCTGATAATGCCCATCGTCAGCAAATCCTATATGAAGCTCTTGGAAATAAAGGGGATACTTGGCGGTAGCAGTAGTGCTTGCGAAAAACTGGCCAATCAGCGTTATATCGTTATACATCGAGCCAATCAGCGTTATTTAGCATAACGCTGCTGCCGAGTTGGCTCTTGACGGGGAAACGTGTTGCATGTGCACATCCACGCACAGCCAGCCCACGTACTTGATCGTCGAACGGTCCATCCATCCAAGAAACTAACGCAAGCAAGCAAGAAGCACCCCGCGGCCATACATACAGAAGATAGAGCTTCACTACTGCTAACTCATTCCGCTGCCGCTTCCACTGCCACGTCAACCAGAAAGTGGTGATGAAATTGGTTTCGAGCCACCAAAGAAAGGAAGCTGTTGGAAAATGATGAACAGTGGCGAACGAGGACGACGAGGTGGAGATGGGGGCCGAGGGGATGGCGGAGGGCGGGGTGGAGGCATCGGTGGCCGGGGGCTTGGCGGCGGCGGTCTTGGAGGTCGGGGACTTGGCGGCGGCAGGGTTGGTGGCTGAGGACTTGGTGGTGGAGGGCTGGGAGGTGGAGGGCTAGGCGGCGGCGGTCTGGGAGGTGGGTTCTCAGGCGGCTGGGGACTGGGTGGAGGTGGACTGGGCGGCAACGGGCTGGGTGGTGGTGGGCATGGAGGTGGTGGGCAACGAGGTGGTGGCAACGGGCTGGGTGGTGGTGGGTATGGAGGTGGAAGACTTGGGGGGTCCGGAATGGGGGCAATGGGACTTAGTGGCTCAGGGCGTGGATGAGTGTTGTTTGATGGGCTTGGCGTCTTAGATGCTTGGCTTGGCGCGTTGGTCGATTTAGCGGGCGAGCTGGTCGTTGTGCTTGGTGCCGCTCGAGCAGCTGTACACGGGTAGGTAATAATCCGTTGCAAACTTCAGATAAAAAATTAAAAGGATTCAATGAAATTGGTATCAGGTAAAGTATTTACAGATATGCATTCTGCGACAGGTAAAGGAACCTCAGAGGAGCAGTATATATAATTTGGGCGGTAGTCGGTCAGCTCGCTCGTCGCAGCACTGTTGCGCACTGTTCACGTCCGACGGTTTCAGAGCACCGCTAACGCGTAGGTGTTATGGTGATCCCATATTATACATACATCTACGTAAAACATAATAATTCATAAAGCTCGGGATGAGTAGTTTCAATTCTCACCGTGAATTGCCACCATAACCAACAAAGCCGTTCGAAATGCCATTCGCCGCATGTCTGGATCTCTTTATAAATACATTGGTTTTAAAATGCGAGCGTTCTATATTCCTACATACAAACTAGAAGTAACAATCCATACGTATGCATACGTTTCTACTTTTGCCGTTATCACGTATAAAATGATGTAATCAGGAACTAACTACTTAGCATTATTATGACATGACGCAAGTAGGGCCTTTGCAAAGGACGATGGCAGGTAATGTGTGGCGTCTTTGGCAAAATCCAGCTTTTTATACATACAGTTGATGTTGCCGATGTTGTACACGTCTGTTGTACTACGGCTGCTGCTGCAGCGCCATGGGTACGACGGAATGAAACTGCTCGATGAGTGCAACAGAATTATGTAACCTTCCTATGGAATGCCAATGGTTTTATTGCAGTACAACATATAAAATACATATTGATAAACAATTGCACACTGTAGCATTACGACTGCTTAGATAGATGGACTGTTTTCTGCTAAATCTCGTTACACACTATTGTCCCCAGCCTGGTAATAAACAAAGGGATGGGTCGAGTCGAATTGGAACACCGATGCAGGTGTGTCAAAGAATGGCCAGCCAAAGGCCCAGCATCCACACCGATGACTACGTACGTACGTATGCAACTCGAAACATAACACCAATGGCACACCGCCGCCTACAAACCTTCCCTGCTCCAGAACCACAATCGTTCGTACCTCGAGTGTAGCAGAGGTGGGGTTCACAGGGGTGGGTGGACAATGATGTTTAGGTACGGAAACCTCGCTTCCTAAGGAACTTTGATAGGAGGTATACGCCGGGTGATTAGAGGAGTGATGGGGATGCGGGCGTCAGCACTGTACTGCTACATTTTGCTACGTTAACTGAGTGCCTCCGAATCTTAACCTTGCTTACTTCGGTTTGAAGTGCGTCTGTCATTGTCCATTTTCCGTACAAATGATATCGTGAAGGGAGCAATCTATAGCGATAGGTAATGTCTCGATAATCTCTCTCTATCGAGCACTTCGGGTCACTCCATAACCAGTATCATCAATGATGGTAGTACCACAGATGGAGCAGCTAGCTAGCATGGCAGGCAAGTACATACCAGCGAACTGCGCTACAATCGAGGCTAATTAGGTGTTGCCAAATAAAGACATACGTAAAATGCCTGGGTGTGGACTGCGGAGATCTATGCATGGGAAAGGTTGGCAGCACGCGAAGAGCATTACAGAGTGGGTAGACGATAATATTATTCCGGGTGTCGATCACGTGAGATACGGCGTACGGCAATAGACAACGATTGTCGATACAAATTTATTTAGCACATCCTTCGTTGGGGGTGACGTACGATCCGACCAAAACACCGTACGACGATGACTTATTGCATTCATGATTCATCCATGATTCAGGTGTTGATGCAGACTCAGGCACTGAAACAACCGGCTTCCACTCCCTTAATAAGCCGTAAATATAAAACAAGTCGTATTCACAGCGGCGCTCTCTTCATTCTCTCGCCATTCCTAGCGCCATTCCGTTCGACAAAATAAAGCGTAGCAAACTACGGTTGGTCACGCATAAGTTACATATGATACGTAAGAAAGGAGAGTGCAGCAAAGCAGTCGCATCGCAGCACGGATTACCCATGCCTGCAGGGTAGCTTTCTGTGCGGCACCTGATGTCATACTTGTATGTCCTTATACCGGTGTCGCATGTCATCTCACCTTCCCCTTCTTCTTCTTGCTGGGGGCACTCCTCTGGGCACTCCTGCTGGGGGCACTCCCTCTTTCTCCCTCTCCCTTACCTGACCTTCCCGTTCGCTGACCTTTACGCAGCCCGTTTATCCCCTCGTGAAATCCTCAACAGCGCTGTCCGCAAAACTGCATCTCTTCACAGCATCTGCAACATCTCACATATGGCCTCCATGACTGCCGCCGCCGCCGCCCGGCGCCCCTCGTCGTTCGACAATGCCGTACCATGACGGCACTCCAGTGTGAGCGCCGTGACGGTGCCATCGCAGCACTGCCTGCTGGCGGCCAGGAAGGTGGCGCCGTAGCGATCCTCGGGCAGCACGACTGCAGCGGGGCCCTGAAAGGAGACCGTGGGCCGGTGGTTGGAGGCCAGCGTGCGCATCAGCCCTGTGATGGTGGAGAGCAAAAGAGAAGGGGAAGAAGGGGGAGAGGGGGAGAGGGGGAGAGGGAGGGGGTAATGATCATCCGGAAGGTGGGCCCGGAAAGCAAGAGAAGACAATTCTACGACGCCGTCACGAAGAACCAACTTTAGTTAATATAAACTGGATGATAAATAAATTTAAAAATGTATATTATCCAGCTACTAGGGCGTGTATCATATAACGAAGCAAGAAGCATACAGATAGACATATATACGTACAAACATACACATACCTGCGCGGCGTACGGCACTGAGCACCACTGCGCTCCAAGCCTCCTGGGTTATAGACGGTGGTCGGAAGGAGGCACTCGCAGACAGTAAGGAGCCCGCGTCGTCAGGTATGGCACCGCGGCTCTGGAGCGTCGCCACGAAGGTTGCCAAATCAGGCAGGGGCGGGATGGCCGCTCCGATAGCCGAGGCATCTGCATCGGTGGCGGCTGAGCCGCGGTCGTACATCGCCTGTTGTAACAAGGTTTCGTAAAGGCTGCCGTACACGGGATCCACGAGGCCGGTGGCGGGTGGGCAGGGAGGGCCGTCCAGAAGTACGAGCATGACAGCATGACCTTGCTGCTCTAGCGCAGCCGCCGCAGCGAAAGCAAGCATGCAGCCGTATGGCGACGTCGCCGCCAGGCAGTACGGCCCGTGGGGCTGCGCCGTCAGCACCGCCGCGCCATACACTTCCGCAAGCCGCGTGAGTGTGGGTGGTATCAGCAGCGATGGTACAGGCGCTGCCGACAGCGACAGCTTCGATGCAGCCGCCGATGGCAGCGCGAATTCCGGCATGTTAATGCCGTACACGGGAAGCTGTAGCAGCTTCGCCAGACCGCGTACGATGCCGGTCGTACAGCCCGTCTCATCATGCATGAACCACACTGGTTGTGAGGTCTGCATGGGGCCGCTGGCGACACCACCCGCCGGCGGCGTCACGGTTACTCCAGCCCGGCCGCCATTCACCGAATGCTCCGACTGATGGTCGCCGGCAACACCGCTCGCGCAGATGCACTGACCCATGGGGCAAAGCTGATTAAGCGCCGCCAACGTCACTGACGGCGCCGGCGGCGACGTCAACGGCGCGGGCTCAGTGGCTGTCCCGCCGTCAGCGCTGACAGATTTTCCACTGCCAACATACACGTACGACAGTGTACCACTGGCGAAAGCGCCGTCATGCGCCGGTCCAATGTCTGACGATGGCACCTGCACGGCCCCGCTGCCACCGGGACCTTCCGTTCCACCTGTGGACGAGCTGCACGACACCAATTGCAGTAGCGGCACGCCTGATGTGGTCATCGTCGCCGCCAGCTGCCGCCGAATTGCGGCAACGCGGCTGTAGCAGTTCGCCGCCCCCCACAGCAGCTGCTGCAGCTGAGAAGCAGTCAAGGCCAGGATCGGCAACTCGGCCGGCGCCGCCGGCTCCATGCTGCCGTCAGTGACAGCCCCCGTCCCCGCCGCCGCGGAATCGTCATGGAGCCGTACCATTTGTACAGGCTGGACGAGTAGTGCGAAGGACCTCGTGGACCCCGCCGCCCAGCCCGCGTTAAAATCCCGTACGCTCCCACTGATGACGCTGGCGGTTGACGGTGCTGCGTGCAGGAAGACCGTCTCACCGAGGAAGGGCGCCGCGGGCTTATGCCTGCGGGAAAGGGGCGGATGATGAAAGGAGGCGAACAGCCTTGACAGACTGTACCTCGACCGGTGCGGCTTGGGAAGGAGGGTTTCCCTCGCGGCCTGTTTCTAACCACCACCCCGCCCCGCTCCGCTGTACCCGCCATCCCACTGCCCGCCCTATCTCACCCCGCCCCCCTCAGCATCGTAATCGACGAAGCCATGCATAGGGTGCTGTGTGGGGGCAATATGCTGCTGCCTCATAACCCTGGCCCCCCTCCTTCTCGTGACCGTGGCCGCTGGACCTCCCTACACAGCCTCTCATTCTCGAACTCCACCTGATGCGTTCTCCAACCTCACAGCCCCCCCCCCAAACCACCCCACTCAGCGGGCAACCATACTCCACCCGGCGGGCGGGCGGTGGGGTGTCACTTACGTGTGCGCAATGGACTTGAGGTACGAGGCGGTCCACAGCATATCCCGTACTGCCGTATCCCAGGACATCTCGTCCATGGCAGCGGTGGGGCGGTAGCGGACAAGGTACTCCAGCTGCGCCTCGGGTCTTTTGAGGTGGCGGCGCGGAGGGGCGGGGCGGATGATGAGGGAAGGCGGGGGGATCAGGGATGGGGGGCAAGGTGTAAGGCCCCCAAAGGTCAGCGCGCTATCCGGCAATCCTTATAACTTTTTTCCCGATGCGAATTGCAAGCCTGTGCCCTGGATTCTCCGTGTGCGTGCAGGACTTCCTGCTATTCAGGGTTCCTGCG
This sequence comes from Volvox reticuliferus, assembly GCA_019650235.1. NCBI lineage: Eukaryota > Viridiplantae > Chlorophyta > Chlorophyceae > Chlamydomonadales > Volvocaceae > Volvox > Volvox reticuliferus. The sequence goes on along the minus strand of BNCP01000012.1, from coordinate 853,860 downwards.
TTTTCTTCCAGTCTTTCGTCTCCGCTGATTCATATTCAACACCCGGTGCACTGTTTGACGTACCGCTCCGCCAGAGCGTACACGTCGAGCAAGAAGGCCTCCCAGGCCGGCAAGCGAGGGGGATCCGCCGGGGGGCCCGCAGAGGCGCTCGAGGTAGCTGTGGCTGAAGATGAACTGCCATCGCCGCCGGTGCCGCCGCCACGGTCAGCCACACCGGTGGTGGTGGCTGCGGAGGCGCGCTTCCCATCATCCCGCCGCGCGCAATGCTTGTCGTACAGTGCCTCAACCATGCCATACAGCACGGTCCAGCTGTACTGCATTTCTTCCCAGCCGTACCCCGCGCGGCCGTTGGCGGACCGGGCCTGCTCCTCTGCCAGGAGATCCCATTGAGCACGGGAGACACCGGGGGGCGCCAGGCCACCTACGTAGTCCATTTGCGCGGAGTGGCCCTACGAGGCGGTGTGAAGCAAGGCGGGGATCAGGATGTGACTTTCTTCAGGGGCAAGATATGCGGAACGGGAACCTAGAGGACCCGAGGAACAGAAGGCCCAAATATAGATGATGGAAGTATTAAGAAAACGATCTCGCGGAGGACCGAATCAGCAAAGAAAAAGATGCCTGCCCTCTACCTGCATGGTAAAACCCGTGCATGTGTACGAATATGTGTACGACTATGTGGAATGGGTAGCTCCCCTTCAATCCCAGCAATCCCAACTGACAACTGCCTGGCGGCTGACCTGCTCCTCCAGCAGCCTGCCAACCATCGCAAACTCGGTCATATCCAGATCCGGCCGCCACCCCGCCACCCAGTCACGCAGCTGAAACCAGGGCTGTGAGACCACCTCACAACATCGCCGCAGCCGGGGGTCCTCGAGGAGAAGAAGTACCGTCGCCATGAGACCGCCGCCGCTGCCGCCTGCCGATGATGAATGCGGCGGCTGTAGCTGCACTGCTACTTCATACGCGACTGCGGCGGCAAAACCGACACCAATGACGGCGGCTGACAGGATTTTGCCGTCGGGGTCTCCGCTGGTCGCGGCGGCGGCAGCGTTGGTTATAGAGCTAGTACCGGCGGCGGCGGCGGCGGTTCGTCGCAGGGCTGCGCCGCCGCGCCGACGGCCGCTTGAGCCGGTGGCGCCGCCGGCGGCGGCGCTACCGCCGCGCGTTTTCAGGAACGGCGCGACGGCAGTCCTGGCGGCGGTGCATAGTTGCGCAGCCAAGGCCTGCGCGCTACGGATCTGCGACAGACGGTTGTTGGAGGGCAGCTGCAGGCTGTAGCACGGACACGGCAACCCTGCTACAGCAGCCTCGAGCGCCGGTGGCAGACGCGGCCCGGCGTCCCCGAGCACAAACACGACGTCCACGCCTTCGAGACAGTGAGCCATAGGTCCCTCCGCCACGCCGCCGCTTCCACCGCTGGTCTTAAGCCGTACGGACCGCGAAGCCGCAGTTGCGGCTGTAGCAGCATTATTGAGCGGTGTTGCAGTAGCACCTGTACTGCCAACGCTGGTCGCGCTGAAACCCATCGGTAACGGCAGTGCCTCGCCTGACCCGGCGCCGGTTCCGGAGCCGCTGGCAGCGTACGGCGCCGTACCTGCGAGCTGATGCGCCCTGCCAGCATCAACACCCATACGCTCCAGGTACTCTGCCAGGCCGTCCACCTGGACCAGGGAATCAAACATAAACCATTTCAAAGTTTCAGTTGCAAGTGGCATAACAAAAGCAAGTAGCACTGTTGCACATCGTGATGGTTTCGATTAGGGTTTGTGGCCAACGCGTACAATGAAAGCTGATGAGTGACTGACTGAGAAGAGGATCACAAAGATAGTTCAAATCTGCGTAGGCGTCCGGCCTAGGATTTGGGCCTTATGGGCAATTTCAGTACGAAGATTTGAAGCGATGGTACAAAATCGGGACGCAAAGTTTGATATGTTGAATGTTTGATCACTTACCGTCACCTCTCCCTCCCCCTCTGCTCTACTGCGTTCGCACCTCTTCTGCGGGCATTTGCCATCCACCGTCAACACCACCGCCACCACCACCATCCCGCCGCAACGTCTCCGCCCAGCCGAACGGCCCCAGGTACTGCTTGAGCGCCGAAACAATGTATGACATGTCCCGGACGCCTTGGCGCAGCAGGCTGAAATGGTCGCCGGGAACGTCAATAACCTGTGTGGGGTGGACAAGGGGGAAAGGGGAAATGAAAGAGGTGGGGATGTGTTTGACACGCACCCGTGTGTTCCACAACTGACCGCATCGAAGTTTTTTGACCCATAAGAACGTTTCAGTAAGTTGCCAGAGCCTAGCCTGGTACGGGCAGCCCTACTAAGCATGCACACGTATAGACGTGTGTGTTTTACCACGGCGGGATTTCCATGTGGATTTCATCTGGGGCTGTACTACCTGCGCACGTGGCCCTCTTCACAAACGGGTCGCTAAAAGGGCAATCAAGCGAACTGATACAATCCAGTCAGACCACCAGAAGAATGCTGGGCTAAGGCTCTACGTTTAGAGATGCGCTTCGGTTAGAGTTGCTCTCGTAGGCGGCTCGCCGTGCTTCCTCACCAAATCGTCCACGTACTGAGGAACAAACAACCTCTTATTATTATCGCAGACTGCATTGATTTGCAAATTCACCGATCCACCGATTTACCAACGGCTGCTGGATTAGACTGCATGATGTCGCAGCATTATTGAGGGGCTCCTCTACACATGCATCTCTCAGCCGGAGATGGCCCTCATTCCCCAACTAGCCACGAAATCTAAAAACGAAATAAAGGAACCCCCTGTCGATGGTTTTATCCTTCGGGGTGGGTCGGGATGTGTGTGCGTGTGTGTGTGTGGGGAGGAAATGGTCCTTGAGGCTGCATACCTGCAGGTCGGTGCACAGATCGTGCCAGCAGATGCCGTGGGCGTACATCCAAAACCTGGTAGGGTTAAGCGGGGGGTTGAGGGAGGGAGGGGGTGAGGGAAGAGGGTGAGGAGGGAGGGAGGTGGAGGGAAGAGGGTGAGGAGGGAGGGAGGTGGAGGGGGAGGGAGGTGGAGGGGGAGGGAGGGAGGGGATATTGGTCAGAGGGCCCGGTATGGGTGTAGGAAGCGGACCGTTGCGCCGTACAACCTCACACGCTTTTCCCAACCAGGCTGCAGACAGGCTCATGCAAATAGGTTACCGTTGTACTATTGGGTTACGCCGACACGAAGCAAACAGGTGCAGATGGCCGCCGAGATACCAGGACACACGACTTATCACATGACATGATTCCTGAACACCTGAAAACCATGATGCCTCCAGCATCAGCGAAGAGGAGTTTGAGTTACCAATCCCTCCCCAACTCCTAATGCAATTTAAGAGGGCGCTGCGGCGGGGAGAAGCCGCGGGCTGGACCCACTAGCCCCATAGCGGCAGCTGCAGGGCAATGCCTGCTAGCGGTGCCCTACCTGGAGTCGTTGACGTAGTCGCAGGCTCCAGGGGTGGATGCTCGGAAATACAGCACGCGTGCACCCAGCAGGCGACCGGAGAAGCGGTGGCGGCGCATGTCGGAGACCTGGAACCAATACGTGCACAAAATTACGCATTATATATTTATGCAGCCAGTGAACACTTATACAAATTCCAATATGTTAATTTACGCGTGTATGTTCTTGTGTTTAGGTTGCGTTTGTGTTAGTGTTAGTGTGTGTGTGTGTGTGTGTGTGTGTTCTGTGTGTCCCCCATCCCAGCAAGTGCCAGCCCCTTCCCCCCTCACCCCGCCCTTCCCTCACCCCACCTGGCTGCCCCGCTTGACCGCCAGCGCCACGTACTCCACTTGTAGCCGCACCTCCTCCACCGGCATTGCATCGTCCCGCATCACCCTCCAGATGGGCGCAAAGAACTCGTACTTCTGCTGCAGACTCATCGACTTCCACTCTTCACTCTCACGGGGGTGCGCGATGCTTCGAGTGCGTGTTTGTGTGGGGGAAGGGGGAGGCGGAAGGAGCGGGTGCGGGAAATATGAGAGTGAGTATGGATGGTGATGGTGAAGAGGTCGAGCACAAAGGGCTCATCCTTGAGGTGATGCCGGTGATGCCAGTGGTATTAAGATTCGGGTTACGACCGTACAATCGGGTATCCCCAAAGAACGAAATTGGAAATGTATAAACTAGGCCGGCTTGGGATAGTTGTCAGGATACCCAGTCCTCCACAGACGTTAAGTTGAATATATCATAATATATAATTATATGATATGGAACTTAATAACAATCAATATGTTTTGTTTCAATTAACTGGAGCAACAAATTTGGAAGAATCGATGAAGAATCGATATGAAAGGACGATCGGCTGCGTCCTCTGTACGGGTGTGGGAACGTAAGGCCTGAGAGCAGGTTCGGTTCCAGGCAAACACATTATTCTGTTGGCGGCCATCCCCGCACGCACCTGGAGCCCAGGCCTATGGCATCTCTGCCTAACGCCCCCAGGATCATCTCCATGAGCTCCAGAGCGTCCTCCTCCGTGCACTCTGTGGCGTCGGGCTGTAGGGGCCGGACCTGTGGGGTTTGGGGAGAGGGGGTGTGTGTCGTCCCGAAGGGGGGGGCGAATTTGATTATCTCCGTTCCGTGGGAACTAAGAGGCGCTTAAGGGCAGGATTTGGGGTTGCTGCTGTCGCTGGGGATGGCAACAGGATGGGGCGTAAATTAAGTAAAAACAATTAACAAATTCAGTAGATTTTACAAAAGGGGGTAAAGGCGGGACCGGAAGATACCATGATATTGTCATATTCCCCATTCGGTATGCGACGCTGCAACGCTACCTGCATGCTACCGGGATTTTAAAATCCGTTTGTTAATGCTTGGTCGCCTGGCCACATGACCGGTTGTCAAACGACCGCTATGTTTCACCTGCCGTACCTGGATGGGAAGAATCTATGGTTGGAAACCCTTTCGTCACACCGCAACCCCATCCCAAGCTGCTGTCCCGACGCCCCCGGCTGTGCCCGTCTTCTCCTGTTCTTTCTCGGTCTCTCCCCCTCTGCTCGCCTCCACGACTTCCCTGATCTTCCCCCTCTCCCTGAGTGTCCCCCCATCTTCCCCGATGGACCTGCTCAGGTCGTGGTGTGTCCATGATGACCAGCAGCCCCACATCGTGGCCCCACTCCTCCAGGAGCAACGAAATCGCCATCGCTACCGCGCCTCCGTAGGAGTGGCCGCCGATGAGGAAGGGGCCCTCGGGCTGCACCGCCAAGATATCCAGTGCGTTGCGGCGAGCCAGACTGCGAGAAATGAAAAAATTAAAACCAGATTAGTCTTAGCATCTCCCCGTTTTGTAACCTGCGTCTAGTTGCCTTGCCTTTTTCGGGTGCTTTTCAGAAAGCGGCGAAACAAAGAAAAAATGTTATATTACTTCCTCTAAATATCCCCAAAGATATCTTACCTCTGGATGTCGAGATCGTTGTCCTTGTCAAGTACGTATATGGGTTGGTCCGCCCACTGCAGGAACGCCGAGAAGGAGAAATAAGCCGACTGCGCGTTGGCCACCCCGGGCGCAGCCAGGAATAAGGGCCGGGGAGTCGGGGGCGGCCGGAGCACCTTGAGCAAACTGGACGGAGCCGCAGCGTCGCTGCCGGCGGCTGCAGCAGCGTGCGACCGCTGCCGCTGCCGCTGCCGCTGCTGTCGCTCCCGCTGCCCGCGGCTGCGGCGGCTGCGGAAATGTCGGGCACTGTGCTCATGCTGTCCTCCGAGTTCTTCTTCCTCCTCGCCATCGCCTGTGGAGGCAGCTTCTTCATCATCGGAGTCATGCAGGGATAGGTCCTCGATGCCCTCGTCCTCGTCCTCCTGTTTCAGGGGGATGTTGCAGTGGTAGTGGCGGCACGTGCGGCGATGTCAAGGGAAAGGCAAGCCAGCCGGGGCGGCATGAGGGCGGAAGGAGCTGAGGCAGCACGAGGGTATATGCGTGTAACAGTGTGCCGCCACCATAATCGAAACCGCGCTTCCTGTCCCAGTCTGGAATTTCACCAAGTAAACGCAGACACAGACAGATACAGCCATACGGCCAGGCAGACAGACAAAGACAAAGACAAAGACAAAGACAGATACATACACAGAAACACACATGCACAAACGGACACATCCAATTGCCATATCCGTGGCCATGTCTTCTTCAGATAGCCGCATTCCCCCTGCTGTGCTGATGCTTCATGTTTAAGGAGGCGTAGCAGCTTGCTGTCATATGCGGGGGGGGGGGAAAGCTCTCAGCAGCAGATCGGGTGAAATACCGAAAACAGAAATACCAACAGAAAACCAAGATAAGCGAAACTTACGCAACCACCACAACGGGTGATCATACGGTATCATACTGGCCGCACTCGCGACGCGAACGCCCGCACCTGGTGATGATCGGCTCCTGCAATTCTGTCCAGCTGTCCCTCAATGTATCCCACTATCTCGTTCACGGACTGGTGGTCGTACAGCAGAGTCACTGGCAGTGCCACCCCTAGAGCCTCCGACAGGCCCCGCCGCAGCTCCATACCCGCACGACTATCCACGCCGGCACCGATGAGCGGCTCGGCGGGATGAACCTGCCGACCCACAAGCGAACGGACTTCCAGCATAATGCGTCCTGCCAGGTGCAGCTGCCGCTCCTCAGGTGACATGGCCAGAAGCGTCGGGTCGACGGCGCTGGCGGCGTCGGCGTCGGCGTCGGCGGCAGTGTCGATCTCGGCCGTGACGTCAGCGGTAGTCGCTGCAGCGATGGCACGCGCGACGTCGGGGGCTGCGGCGTCAATGGAGACGAGGACCGCGCCGTTAAAGCGCACTATGGGGGTTGGAAGACCCGAGCCCTCGCCGCCGGGGGTGAGCCTTATGGCGCCGCTCCGGACGTGGATGGACGGTGACGTGAGCAATGACGGCGACGCCAAAGTAGCATCCTCAGGATGGATAGCGGACGCAGCTGGGCCTGCTTCCAGCGCGAACCAAGCACCGCTTCTGGACTTGCCATGGCCACTTCTGGCGGCGCCGCCAGCAGCTATATGTATGGCATGAATGCGCGCCAGGTACCACGGCGCAGTGACAACAGTGCCGACAGACAGCGTGGCGGCCTGCAGCGCTGACTCCAGTGCGCGTGGCTCCAAGGGCTGCCCGTGCGACGCCGGGTCACAGTCCGCGGCGGCGACCAGGGGCTGCGGCACGACTAACGATGGCGGGAGCGGCAGCAGCGGCACCGACGGGAGCTGTAGCGCGTGCAAAAGCGCAGAGAGATGAGCCCTGTCCTGCTGATCAGCTGATCTTGTACCATTGTTAGGATCCGCTGCGGCCAATTCCACCGTTGCTGCCGCGTCAGCGTCCACAGCGGGTGCCAACGCAACTCGTGCTAGCAGCTGTTCTGTATCATCCACGAATATGCGGAGGAGCATACCGCCGCTGCTTGCGCCGCTGCTGCCTCCGCCACTGGACAGTGTAATTTTCAGCTCGGGAATGGGCGGTTGCCCGGCGGCGATGATACGTCCCGGCAGCTGCGGTGGCGACGACATGACAACGTCCTGCAGGACAAAGCCCTCAGATGCGCTCTCCAGAGTGGACAGGAGCAGTCGGATGGCGGCGGCAGCGGCCGACAGTACCGCCGCGTTTGTGAGCAACGGTGGCGGCCGTCTGCGGCTGCCGCCGCTGGGCGTGTCTACGGTGATGCCATCCCATAAGTACGACAGTGCCGGGTGGTCTAAGCGGCCAAACATCGTCGTACGCACACCACTGCGACGGGAGCGTACGACACGAGCCGAGTGAATAAGGAGCTGCGGCTCCGGCGCCACCCAATGCCTGCGGTCCATCACAACCCATCCTGACTCTGTGTTGCCAGGCGCTGCCGCCGTGCTGTACGGCGTGTGAGCCACAGACGATAGCAACGCATGGGCGTTCGTGCCCTGTGCGCCAAAGGAACTAACACCGAAGACAGCCAGGCCGTCAGCCGAAGCCAGCGGCAGGCCCGTTACGCCTCCGCGTGCGACCAATGAGCCGCCGCCGCCGTCGCCGCCACCGCTGGCGAACGCCTCCAAGGGTGCTTCTACTAACGGGTTCAAAGACCGCAAATTGAATGCTGGCGGCAGTGCACGGCGCCCCAGTGAGGCGATCGCCTCCGTCAGCTCTACGGCGCCGGCCGCCGCCTCTTGGTGACCGCCGTAGCCCTTCACACTGACCCAAGCGAATGGTTGCTGCCGGTGGTACGCCGTACCATCAATGCCGCGGACGCTGACACTGACACCGGCACCAGTCAGGTAGGCGGCAGCGGCTGCGCCCAGCTCAATGGGATCGCCCAGCGGCGTGCCATTGGCGTGCATCTGCAAGCCCGTTACCTGCCCTGGCGTGACGCCGCCGCTGCGTAGCGCTGCCAGAAGAAGCTGTTGCTGGGTAGGGCCATGTGGAGCCGTCAGTGCGCTGGTCTTGCCGTTGGTGTTGACGGCTGACGCTACTAGCACCGCCATGCCTCCCCGGCTTCTGCTACTGCTACTGCTGCTGCTACTGCTGCTGTCAGCGACATTGGAGGTAGGGGCGTCCGCTGCGCGGAGCCATAAGGCCCGGCAGGCTTCGCCGCGACCGTAGCCATCGGCCGACGCGTCCATAACCTATACATGATAGTCCCAAACGGTGATAAGTCCAGGTTGGCAGAGAACGAGAAGGCAGGCGGAGAGGGGGATGGTTAGTTCGATGACGCAAAGGAGGGGTTTGAACCGTTTTGAGAAAATAAGATATATTATGAAGGATAAAGTCACATTACATATTATGCGAATATTTTAAAATAAACTGATTGAATTTATTATTTATAAATTTTTGCATGAATAAGTAAAGTATCGTATGAATTGATATCATTGATTTAAAAAAATGAATAACAGCGTCCTAGTTCCGTCTGGCCCCTGAAGACATACAGGCGATGGCTCCTGTCAAGCAGGCCTCCCTTCTGAATGCGGCGCGGTCTTCCTGCCTACGTCCTCTGCATGCATCGTCCTGCCGACCTCCCTCCCAGCCACAAAATCAAGGCACACCTTGGAGCGACCGTCCGCGGCCAGCAGCCCTGCTGCCGCCACCATTGCCGTGGACTGCGACACAAGATTGAGCTGCACACCCGCCGCGAGGGCCTCGTCGCACTCGCCCGCCGCCAGACTGGCGACCGCCTGGTGCGCCGCCACCAGAGAGCTGGAGCAGGCGGTGTCCACGGAGGCGGAAGGACCCCGCAGGCCGAGAGTGTACGACAGCCGGCCCGACGCGACGGCGAAGGAGGCGGCGGTGAAAGAGTACGGACCGATCTGCGGCGCATTGCGTGCGAGGGCGGGAGGGCGGGGGGAGGGGGGGGAAGAGGGGAATGGGCGGGAGGGACGGGGGGAGAGCGTATTTAGAGCACCCTTCGTTTAAGTACATGGTTTGGTTGTTGAAAAGCATACATTCACATTGCAGATTGTAGATCTAAATGGAAGTAAGCACATGCACGTAGATGTCCATCAGACCTCAGACATTTGCCCACACCTGCGCTCCGTGCCGCTGCCCAAGGGCTTCGTAGTCACTTGACGCGATGCCCACGAACACACCCACATCCGCCCCCAGCAGCGACGTCAGGGAGATACCCGCCGGCACCGCCTCCAGCGCTGACCGCAGTAACAGACGCTGCTGCGGGTCCAGTGTCGACGCTTCGGCAGGACTAATGCCGTATAACGTGGTGTCGAACAGCTCCACGCCGGCCATGAAGGCGCCGAATTGGGGGGGCAGTTGGCGGTGCGAGCTCGCGGCAGCCCGGGGGTCAGCGGCGTCCCAGCGGCTGAGCGGCACTGCCATAACACCGTCACCACCTGAGGCAGCGACGGCAGGATCCAGCAGATTCCACGGCAGAGATGACATCCCGGTAACGAGTACGACAGGACCGGTGCCGCTGATGCCATGCCGACGGTTGCGGCGGCTGCGGCCGCCGCCGCTGCCGTCCGGCGCCGCCGGCAGGGTCGCTGCGCAGCCCTGCTGCTGCTGCTGCCGCTGGCTCTCTCCGATCAGGTAGCCCGTGATGGCGGCCGTTGTGGGATAGTCGAAGACCAGCGTAGCCGGCACCTGCATCTGCACCGCTGACTGCAACGTATTCCGCAGCTCCATCGCCGCCAGGCTGTCCAGACCCGCCTCCATCAGCGGTGCCTGGTCGTCCACTTCCGTGCCCACTGCCGCCGCTACCGCTTCCCGCACCAGCTGCCGCAGCGCGGCAACGTCCCATGACCTGTCCAGCCCCGCCACCGCCGCGACTGCCGCCGCATCATCCAACCCAGGAGCAGTTCCCGCAGCGGCGGCTGAGGAGATGGATCGACGCCACGCAGCGGCGGTCGAGATAGCAGTGGAGCTCAGCTGTACACCAGAAAGCCTCCAAATGGCGGCGGCGGCGGCGGTGCCAGCCGCCGCTTCATCGGCAGCGGCAGCGCCGCCGCAGACGGCGGCAGCTCCAGCGATAGACACCTGCAGTTCGATGCTGCCGTCGCCGACGGTGATAGCGCCGGCGTGAAGTGCCATTTCACCGCCACGAATTGCGGGCAGGCGGCGTTGTGGCAGGCGACATGCGCCAATGTACGCCACCACACGCATGGTGCTGTCACGACCGCTGCCGCTATCGCAGACGCCGCGCAGCTGCATGGCGGCTTCCAGAGCATTAGGAAGGCCGAATAATCCGCCGGCAGCTGACTCAAACACGTCCAGTCGCTCCAGATCGGGTGCGATCGAAGCTGTCGCGGCGCCATTCAATGGCGCTTGCATCGCCTTCGTAAGGTCCAACGATTCCTCGATCCAGCGACCCAGCTGCGCCAGACGGATGCCCGATAATCCAGAGACGGTGCCGCCGGTACCAGGGGCTCCGAACCCACGCTCTGGTTCCACCAGTAGGTTAGAGGTAGCGGCGCCGCTAGAGTCGGCGATAGGAGCGATGAGCGCCGTCACCGTGGCCGTGAGGTGGCGCCGGGATGACAAGCCATCAACGCGGCGAGTGAGCACCTCCAATGCGCCGCCAGCGTAGACGACGCAGACCAGTGATTCGTGAGTCCGTGGAGGGTGATGTGCCGCCGGGGGTGACGACGGCGATAGCAGCAGCTCCTCGAGGAACACCGGCGCGTGGAACCTGACGGCGGACAGGCCTCTTTCCTGCGAGCCGCCGCTGCTGCCTGCAGCGGTCTGCATGGACGGCGGCTGCAGAAGGGCTGTTGCTGCGGCGCAGATCTCCAGCAGGAAGCCCGTAGGCAGGACAGCAGGGCCGGCGGCATCAGTGGCCAGGAAGCGGAAGCCGCCACGCAGGAAGGCCAGCTTGGCGGCACTAAGGTCGCATTCGAAAACGGCGAGCACCGAGGAGGGGAAAGAGGAGGGGGTGAAAGACGAAGCCGATTCCTGATCAGCCTGGAAGCCGTTAGGAGCTGCGATGGAAAGCCATGGCAGTAGCAGGCTGGGCGGCGGAGCCACCCAGAAGCTCTGTGTTCGCCAGGACACCGGGGCAGTAGTAGCGGCAGCGGCGGCGACGCCGCAGGGCGCGTCGTCAGCGAGGTCGCGCGTTGGAGCTGCTGCAGGGCGCTGCATCACCACGTGCGCGTTGGTACCCTGTATAGCGGTAATTGGGCAGGTCGCGGCAGCGGCAGCAAATAAAAGGGAAAGCGAGGGTCCCTATTCGAGGGTCCCCCTATAATGGGGGAAAGTGACCTGGGCAGGGCCAAAGGTGGCAGAAAGTAGGCGGTTATGCAGTTACGTGAGTGACATCTGGCATCTGCATCTTACTACACCTCAAAGGCTCGCGCCCCCTCGCTCCCCAGACGCGGGCTGGCACCGTCCGCCTGGCTGGCTGAACGAACACACCTGGAAAGCAAACGCGCTGACGCCAGTGACGAGGGCCTCACAAGCTGGGCCCAGTGGCTGACCCGCCATAGCACGTGGCAGCATCCAGCCTCCTCCTCCTCCTCCTCCGCCGCCGCCGCCAAGGCCGTCGATGTCGCCGCCACTGCCAGCCAGCGCCGCCGCCAGGTGCGGGTTCACAGCACGCAGATGCATCACGGGGTGCAGCTGGCACGAACCCAACGCCGTCAGTGCGTGTATCAGGCCCATGACGCCGCTGGCGGCCTCCGTGTGGCCGATCTTGGACTTGGCCGCAGCAACAGCCAAGGGAGGCCGGGCCGCGGTGGCAACAGCGGCAGCGGCAGCGGCAGCGGGAGCTCCGGACGACTGCAGGACTGCTCCTAAGGCCCCGACTTCGATCGGGTCGCCCAGCGGTGTGCCGGTACCGTGCATTTCCATGCTCGTTAGTTGGTTGGGCTGCAGAAAGGCGGAAGGGAACAGTTCAACATATGTTGGAATGAGGGATACCACGGAACATAACATACAGGCCGTAGACAGCTCACCTGAAATCGCTTGTAATTTTTTTGTGGCTTTCTTATTAAATACTGCCAACGTTTCTGTCTAAATTTCTCTTTTTAAACAATCGGTTGCACCACCTAACACGGTTAATGTAATAATCATTTGCACTTCGTGGCTTTATTTGGTGTTTGGTTGGTCGGCCTCCACATCCACACGTCCACACTATGTGACCGCCAGCACGTCCCACGTCAACTTGCCGCATCGCGCTCAGTTGGGACGGATGTAGCAGCAGATGGCTCCTCCTCGTGAGCGGGCCCACCCACCCACCCACCTCTTTCTCTCTCCCATTTCCATTCCCATCATACCCACTCACCAGCAGTCCGGCCTCCGCCAGCGCAGCCCGCACCACCGCCTGTTGTGCGGGACCGTTGGGCGCAGTGAGACTGCTGCTGCGGCCGTCCTGGTTGACAGCCGACGCCCGCACAAGCGCCAGGCAACTGCACCATTCTCCTTCACCTCCTCCGACTCCATGTCGTCCGCTTTCAGGTATAGTGAGGCCATCTAGTGAGAGCGCCGTCAGCACCACGGCACCGACTGCCTCGCCACGGACGTAGCCATCAGCGGCGGCATCCAGTGTCTTACAGCGACCCTCGGCCGACAACATCCCAGCCTTCTGGAACATGGCAGTGGGGTCGGGGCTGAGCAACACCCCAACTCCCGCAGCCACAGCCGCCCGGCATCCGCCAGCCAGCAGCTCCCGAAGAGCCCAGTGGCTGCCGACCAGGCTGGACGAGCAGGCGGTGTCGACACTGACGGCAGGCCCGGTGAAGCCGTACATGAATGACAAGCGGCCGGAGGCGACGGAGAGGGCACCGCCAGTGGCGCCATAGGCAGAGGCGCCGACACCGGCGCGCCTACAGTACGGGGGACTGATACGACGAATTAACCTGCAACTGTAGGTCGCTAACAAATGGAGAGATCTCTCCTGTATACTGCACTTCACTTAGGGTTTGAATTGCTTAAGCAAGGAACACTTCTTCCATGTCCCTTCAGGACAACATTCCATGATTTGACACTCCCCGACAGCCCCTTTTTCGGGACCACCGTCCAACTTGAGACCAGCATGCAATAGTAACAACGGGATTCACTCTTCGGCACGCAGCTTACCGGCAAACCCAATTGGTGTACTCCGCGCTGGCGATGCCGACCGCCACCGCAGTTGTGGCACCCAACTGACCCACGGGTCTGCCCGCTGACGCCATCGGCATCGCCATTGAGGCTGAAACCAACGCTTCGTGCGCCACGTGCAGTAACAGACGCTGCTGGGGATCCATCAGTGTAGCCTCGGGGGCGCTAATGCCGAAGGCTGCCGCATCGAAGAGATCCAAATTAGGCAACCACGAGCCGAAACGCGCGTGGGCGTGGCCAGTGGCGTGCCACAAACGGTCCACGTCCCAGCGGCTCAGCGGGACAGTCGAGATAGCGTCGACGGGCTCCAGGGAAGCCATGGCTTCGTGTGGGGAAAGGCACGACATGCCCATCAGGCCCACGAGCGGCACTGGCGCCACCTCTGCCATGGTGCCGAGGCCCATGAGCCGCGGGGCTGGCATACCAGTGTCCACAACGGTGCCCGCATCGACAGCGCCGGTTTCGGAGCCTGCACCTAACTGGGCGGCAATGAAATCTGATACCGCCGCTGATGTGGGGTAGTCGAACACCAGAGTCCCCGGTAGCTGCAGCCCCAGGCGGCTCTCCAGTGCATTCCGCAGCTCCACTGCCCCCAGGCTGTCCAAACCTGAACTCATCAGCGGCGCGTCCGGGCTGACCGAGGAGCCCACCACGCTACGCACGGCTTCCTGCACCACCGCCTCCACTTCCTCTCTGGCCCTCCTGCCCTGTACCTTCCTGCGGCTGTCGGGACTTGAAGTGGCGGCAGTGGCGGCGGCGGCAGCATCGTCGCCACCAGCCACAGCATGGAGAGTTGCCATGTGTAAGAGGAGTGGCGGCACCGGCTGGTCGCGGAAGCGAGCAAGGAATGTGGGCCAATGGAACGGCACTGCCGCGATGACGCCGCCGCCACCTCCACCGCCACTGGCGGCGGAGGCGGCTCTGCTTCTGCTAAGAATTGCTAAGACGCCCTCCAGCGCCGCCAGGCCGGCGGTGGGAGACACAAGGCCCATACCAGTACGCTCCACACGAGCCGCCGTCTGCGCGTCTTGAGCCGCCATGCCGCCACCAGCCCACGCGCCCCACTGCACACTGACCGTCGGCATACCTTGTGAAGTTGCTACCGCCGCCGCGGCATCCAGTCCGGCGTTCGCGGCGCTGTAGTTCGCCTGGCCGGGTGAGCCGAGGAGAGAGGCCACGGATGAGAAAAGGACGTGCATGGCGCATGGCTGCAAAAAGGCCGCCGCCGCGGCCATGGTCGCAGCGGCGGACGTCTTGGCTGCATGTACAGCACGGACACCGTACAAGGTCTGGCTTCCGAATGTGGCGTCGTGTAGCACTCCGCCGGCATGGAAGATGGCGCTGATGGGCTCCGACGTTGCCGCCGCGACAACGGCTGGGCAAATGTCGGCAGCGGTGCTGCCATCACAACACAGCAGCGACAATTCGCAGTTGTAGCCCGCACGTCCCGAATCGAGCACGGCTGAAGCAGCGTCAGCGGTGAACTTTCCAGTGCGATTAAGCAGTACAACTCGTCGGCACACGGCCTCCGCCAGCCACCCAGCGAGCAAGGTTCCCAAGGTTCCTGTGCCGCCAAGCACCAACGCGGCCCCAGAGTTGACGGACCCATGGGTCGTTGTACCGTTGTTGTGTACGTTTCCTGCCGACGCTGACACCACCACCTTGCCCACGTGACGCGCCTGGGACATCTGACGCAGTGCTGCTGCGACGGAGGCCAGACCGTGCACGGCACCAGGCAGCGGACGCAGCTGGCCTGCAGCCAGCCCTGAAGATACGCGTGAGAGGCCGGCATGCAGCACACTCGGCGGCATGAAGTCCACCGCCAACAGGCCGTAGCGCGCGTCAGGGCGCTCGCTCTGCACCCGCGCGGCCGACCAGATGTCGCGCTTGCCGATCTCCACCCAGCGCCCGCCGCGGGACAGCAGCGATAGGCTGGCGGACACCAGGCCGGGGCTGGTCAGGCTGTTCAGGACCACATCGACGCCCCTGCCATGGCCACCGACCGGCACCGACGCCAGCTCCTCCACGAAGCCTAGGTCGCGGCTGGTGGACACGTGGCGCACACCGAGGCCCCGTAGCAGGGCGCGCTTGGAAGGGCTGCCCGCGGTGGCCACCACCTCAGCACCCAGCGCCGCGGCCAGCTGCACCGCCGCAAGGCCCACGCCACCCGCGGCCGCGGGCAGCAGCAGCTTCTCGCCACGGCCCAGCGCTGCCGCCTGCCGTAGAGCCGCATCCACCGTCACGAACACTGTGGGTGTGGTGGCGGCCTGCTCGAACGTCAGCTGTGGCGGCATAGGCACCAGCGTCTGTGCGCTCGCGAGGACGTGGGAGCCCAGGCTTCCGCTCGCCAAGCCAAACACAGACCGTCCCAAGTGGTGAGGTGAGCTCGACACTCCCGCGTCAGTGGTCCGCAAGCCTACCACCACTCCCGCGCAGTCGCTGCCGGGCGCGCCCGGGTCGCCAGGGTACATGCCTAACACGTTGAGCACGTCCCGGAAGTTGACTCCAACCGCCTGCACCCGCAGCAGCACCGTTCCTGGCGGTGGTGAAGAAGTAACGGCTGCGTCTAGCGGCACGGGCATGAGGCTGTTAAGGGAGCCGCGAGGCTGCGGCAGTAGCTGGAATGGCGCCGGTGGCGTCGCCGCTGCACTGGACGATGACGGAAGTAGCAAGGCCGTACGGGCGATTCCGGCATGGACGAATAAGCCGTACGCGTCAGCAGTAGCAGCCGCTGCGCCGCCGGGTTGTGGACACGGCTGTCGTACGAGAAGCCCTTGAGTTGTGCGGCTTGGGAGTACACGGCCGGCAGCCATAGGTTCTGCTCCCATTATAAGGCCCCGTGTCGGATGCTCCGCGTTGAATGTTCGAGCTAAGCCTGCTACAGCGGCGGCCACTAGGCTTGTCGCAGCCGCAGCGGTGTTAGTGGTTGTGGCTACAGCGCCACGCTGTGGGAGAATTCCGTCCGTCGGTGGCGGTGCTGGACTTGCAAGCTGTAATCTGGCACCCGCCGATCCGGCAGCTGAGAGCTGCTGTAACGCCGCCAACGCCGCTGCAGTATACGGGGTCAAATCTCGATCCTCGAAATGTTTAGGTGGTATGAATTCCATCGTCGCCGGAACAGCCAGCTCCAGACCGCTACCATCACGCAAGTCCAGAAAGCCTTCTTCAGCCCCCGGCTCTGTCGCTACCCACACCACCTCGTGCAGCATCTCTACATGCTTAGTCGAGCCGCTGGCAGTCACACCGGAAGTCCCGATGGCGGCGGAGGCGGAGGTCGCCCCGCCACCGATGGGCTTAGCCTGCAGGTCTTCCAGTGCACACAATACCGATCCGTAGCTGTCAAGTAGCATGTGGTTTCGGTGAGTCGTCGTCGTGGAGCCAGCGGAAGAGGCGCGGGTGGAAGAGGCGGCGGCGTCCTCTGCAACGCAGAACATCACCTCTTCTCCGTGTGCATCGCCAGAGCGTACGGCGCTTCCACTGCGCCTGGCGAGCGCGACGGTGAAGGCCTGCAGTCCAACGGGCACATATGCACTGCCGCCGTTGGCGATGGTGGCGGCGGCGGGGCCGCCGGCCCCCACAACCGCTCCCAGCTGCAGGACGCCATCGAGCGCGGCTACGTGTACGAAGCAGCCGTCCCGTTGGTGCGTACTCATCGTCGGAACTATCCTGCCCGCCGCGATACTGCCCCGTGGGTCAGTGTGCACGGCCTGCAGACCACGGAAAGCGGAGCCGTACTGCAATCCGGCGGCATTCATCTGGCCGTACACCACTGTCGGGGGCATCGGCATCGGACAGAGAGCACGCATCGCGTCCGCAGACACATGAACCCGTGATGGTTTGAATGAGGCTCGTGCAGCGGCCTTGGCGGACGGCAGCAATGGCGGCTCAGCGGCACCGTCGACATTAGGTATCGTACATGTCGACGGCCGAGTGTGCAGGAGCGCCACCTGTGCCGTCATGTGCACGGTCGGCAGTTGATGTCGCGTGGAGCCGCTGCTGCTGGCGCCACGTGAGATGATACGTACGGCACCTGACGTCGTATCCAACACAGCAGCAAGCTCCAGCAGCGGCGAAGAGGACGCGGCGACCCCTGCTACGTTGGCGGCGGCAGCCGCTGCCTCGGTGCGCGGCGACGGTATCACGCACGGCGCGGCAAACCGTACATCTCGCAGCACCAGGCTCGCCGCCATCGTGGCGGCAGGCGCCGCCGCGACGGCCGCCGCCACCGCCATCTCCAGGTAACCCGCTCCGGGGAACAATGGTTTGCCGCCAACAACATGATCGTACAGGTATGACAATTGGGGTGACGGAAGCGGCAGAATGATCTCCACCAGTGGCTCACCGCCAGGTGGGGGCAACACAAGGCGGGCTTTTTGCGCCAGCGGATGGCCCAGTGGCATCGGCAGCAGCCGCTGGAAGTCCTGATGCTGCCACAATATTGCCGTACCTTGTGACGGCATCCTATCCCTTGACGGTCCGTCATCACCGGCGCCGCCGGCGCCGCTGCATGTCGATTTCTCAAACATGCTGCTACGGTGCAGCTCTATAACTGCATGAGCATTGATGCCGCTCATGCCAAAGGAGCTGGTGCCGGCGAAGGTTGGCTCGGCAAGGTCCACAGCCGGGGCGGCTTGGATTGGCAGCTGCATCGTCAGCCTGCCGCCGCCGGTGCTGGGCCCGCCGTCGCCAAGTGTTGAGGCCACGTGTGGGTTAATGTTGCGGTAGCGCAGCGGTTGGGTAGAGCGTTGCAGAAGAAACATAAGCGCCTGTAGCAGACCCGCCAAGCCTGCGGTACCTTCCAGGTGTCCCGTCAGGGCCTTAACAGCACCCAGCGTCACCACCGTCGCCTCCGCCGCCGCTTCCGCCGTCGAAGGCTGCGGCAACATCGTTATTAGTGCCTTACGAAGCGCGTTGCTCTCGATGGGATCGCCCAGAGGCGTGCCCGTGCCGTGTGTGGCGATGAAGGAAAGCGCCGACGTGCCAGCCTGTGCCATTGCCGTCGCCACCAGAGCCGTCTGGCTGGGTCCATGAGGCGCCGTCAGACCACTGCTCCGACCGTCCTGGTTCACGGCTGATCCCGCGAACACGGCGCGTACGCAAGAGGGCGCAGAGCCCTTGGCAGAATCAGCAGCAGGAGTAACAGCTTCTAGGACGATGCTAGTGAAGCCCTCGCCACGCCCGTAGCCATCCGCTTCGGCCCCGAAGGCCTTGCAGCGGCCGTCAGAGGATAGTGCCTGTACTCTGGACATGGCGGCGGAGGCGCCACGTGGCAGTAGCATGGCATTGACACCGGCGGCGATTGCTACTGCCGACTCGCCGGCGCGGATGCTGGCCGCCGCGAGGTGCGCCGCCACCAGGGAGCTCGAGCAGGCGGTGTTGGTTGGGACGCAGGGACCTGCAGCGCGGCAATCAATTGAGAAGGGCGCGGGATCGTCATCCTCTTCATCCCCTCTCCCCAAACGAAGCGGGTTTATTATTCGATGGATGTGCTTAAGAACCCCGAGGGCGACAGTAGCGGCATGGTGCGATGCGGCTGTGAACAACACCACCTCTCACCTGTGAGACCGAATGTGTAGGATACACGCCCCGCCATGAAGGCCAGTCCGTTGCCCGTGACGGCCTGCGCGCTGCCGGACTTGAGACCTCCCGGTCCGGCGAGCAGCTCGCCGTACTCCAGCCAGATGCAGCCGACGAAGCAACCCGTGGGAGTGCCAGCCAAAGAGCTCGCCGATCTGAAAAAATGCCAGCGCGGTGCGGCGTGCAATTCAGTTTCAAACCCAAAGTAAAAGCCAGCGTAGCGAGGAAGTAAGCGTAGACATTTTAAACTAACACATCACAGGAAGGGGTGCAAAATGGAGCATAGCACAGCACGAAATGAAGCAAAATGAAGTGTCGCGCGGAGCACAGCATGACGCGGAGCACAGCATGAAGCGGAGCGCAGCATGAAGCGGAGCGCAGCATGGTATTGTAACAAGGCCCAACGCAAAGGTGGTGCGCTCTTGCACAACACTCAGTTGAACACGGTCATACGCATGGCGCGCGGCCTTTACATGTCCGTCAAATGTGTGCGGTTTTACGCCTCCTTAGAGAATAAAGATACGGGCGCGCACCTGCCCGCGTCAGTGAAGGCCCCCAATGTCTCCTCCAGCAGCAGGCGCTGCTGTGGATCCATCAGTGCCGCCTCTCCCTCGCTCAATCCGAATGCCGCCGCATCAAACGCGTGCACCTCCGACACGTAGGTGCCCAACCGCGTTGCAACGCCGTCCACACGCGCCAGGTATGCAAGTTCTGGATCCCACCTCCCGTACGGCGGCGGTCCGTGCATCTCCATGCCGTCACGGCTGGCCTCGTACAATTTTTGTATTCCCGTCACGCCGCCAGCATAGCGTGTGCTAAGGCCAGTGAGCACGACCACGGCGGCGGCCCGGCGGCCACTGCCACCAAGCCCTGCTGCTGCTCGACTGCGTCGGCGGCCAGCTCCCGCCAACTCTGTCACCACCTCCCGCAGGGCCTCATCCTCCTCGGAAACTGTACCAGATCCTTGGTCCCGGAGCTCATCCTCCGAGCCATCACCGTCTTCATTGTCTTCACCGTCGTAATACCTACCGTCTGTGGCGGCGGCAGCAGCTGCTGCAGTTCTGGAACCGCCGGCGCCTGGTGCCGTAAGTTCCGTGACGATATAGCCCGCAACCGCCGTGGTGGTGGGATAGTCAAACATCAACGTCGCGGGCAGCTCCAAACCGAATGTACGAGAGAGCTGATTTCGGAGCTCCACGGCCCCCAGACTATCCAGGCCCGCCTCCATTAGGCTGGCGGCGGGGTCCAGGGAAGGCAAACCCATGACGCCACGCGCCATCTCCGATACGTTTTCCAGTACAACAGCCGCGGATACAGCCGACGTGTCGGCAGCGGCGGGGCCGGCGGAGGTCCGAGTGTACTGCCGGCGACGTCGGCCGGACCTGCCCTTGTGCTGGTGTGCATCGGCGCCGCTCGTATTGTTATTTATCGTGAGGGCTGTAGAGAAGTGTGAGAGGAAGGGTGGTGGAGGGCCCGGCAGGCCGCGGAGGAACGCAGGCCAACGGAAAGGGTTGGCGGCTACGACCGACTCGGGACCGGGGCTGTCCGCCAGAACCCCCGGTAATGGCGAGAGGGCCATGGATGCCAGGACACCTGTGAAACGTTCAGCGAGGTAGGCAGGGTGGGAGGAGGCCTCAAGGGAGGAGCATTAGGGTGGAGAGGTACGGACCGACGGACTGACCGCCCGACCGAGCATGCATATGGAGCCCAGTACCTGCCAGAGTACACTCAGCTGACCCGCGACGTGGAGGAGCATTACACAGCCCGTTAAAATGGACAGCAGTTACTTCTTTGATTTAGCTGGCGTAACTTGGAGGGAGAGTTGGAGGGATCATCTACCATGCGTACCCCTTTCCCTCATCCATGATTGATGGATGTGTGTGCTAAAAGCGCCATGCAGGACTACGCACATCCCATCATGCTGGACTACCAATGGGAGATAGATATTCATAATTGTACCTTCCAGCGCCGCCAAGCCCTGCTGAGGCTGGATGAGCGACATGCCCATACGCTCCACACGTGCCGCCGTCTGCGCGTCTTGAGCAGCCATACCGCCGCCAGCCCACGCGCCCCACTGCACACTAACTGCCGCCACGCCACGCGCCGCGCAGCCAACCGCGTAACCGTCCAATCCTGCGTTGGCAGCGCTGTAGTTTGCCTGTCCGGGCGCCCCCAGAAGCGACGCTATGGAAGAGAACAGTACTTGGCCCGCCGCCGGATGCAGCTGCGCCAGCACGGCAAAGTGCTCCAGGGAGACATGCTTGGGCGCGAGGACTCGCCGGAGGGCTCCAAGGCTCTGTTTGCTGAGCGTCGCGTCGGCCAGGACGCCGCCGGCGTGCACAAGCAACGTGACGGGGTGGACGCCGGTGGTGAAGGACAGTGCACCGCAGTCGGCGGCGGTTGCGGTGTCGCAAGCATTGACGGTGACGATGGAAGTGGAGGCTGCGGCCGAGGTCGCCAGCCGCTCCGCTGCAATAGGGGGCAGGACGCCGGTGCGACTGAGGAGAGTGATGTTCGTTGCACCATGTTGACAAAACCATTCTGTCAGCAGGATACCCAGTGTGCCAGTGCCGCCGGTGATAAGGATGCGGCCAGACAGCGAAGACCTGTTGCCAGCATCAGCAATGAGGGTAGAGGACCCATGAGCACGCATGATGGGGCCCGCCTGCCCGTCGTGCTGCGGCGCCATCATGCCTGCCGACGCTGACACCACCACCTTGCCCACGTGACGCGCCTGGGACATCTGACGCAGTGCTGCTGCGACGGAGGCCAGACCGTGCACGGCACCAGGCAGCGGACGCAGCTGGCCTGCAGCCAGCCCTGAAGATACGCGTGAGAGGCCGGCATGCAGCACACTCGGCGGCATGAAGTCCACCGCCAGCAGGCCGTAGCGCGCGTCAGGGCGCTCGCTCTGCACCCGCGTGGCCGACCAGATGTCGCGCTTGCCGATCTCCACCCAGCGCCCGCCGCGGGACAGCAGCGACAGGCTGGCGGACACCAGGCCGGGGCTGGTCAGGCTGTTCAGGACCACATCGACACCCCTGCCATGACCACCGACTGACGCCATGGACACCAACGCCAGCTCCTCCACGAAGCCCAGGTCGCGGCTGGTGGACACGTGGCACACACCGAGGCTCCGTAAGAGGGCGCGCTTGGAAGGGCTGCCCGCGGTGGCCACCACCTCAGCACCCAGCGCCGCGGCCAGCTGCACCGCCGCCAGGCCCACGCCACCTGCGGCCGCGGGCAGCAGCAGCTTCTCGCCACGGCCCAGCGCTGCCGCCTGCCGTAGAGCCGCATCCACCGTCACGAACACTGTGGGTGTGGTGGCGGCCTGCTCGAACGTCAGCTGTGGCGGCATAGGCACCAGCGTCTGTGCGCTCGCGAGGACGTGGGAGCCCAGGCTTTCGCTCGCCAAGCCAAACACAGACCGTCCCAAGCGGTGAGGTGAGCTCGACACTCCCTCGTCAGTGGTCCGCAAGCCTACCACCACTCCCGCGCAGTCGCCTCCGGGCGCGCCAGGGTCGCCCGGGTACATGCCCAACACATTGAGCACGTCCCGGAAGTTGACTCCAACCGCCTGCACCCGCAGCAGCACCGTTCCTGGCGGTGGCGAAGACGTAACGGCTGCGTCTAGCGGCACGGGCATGAGGCTGTTAAGGGAGCCGCGAGGCTGCGGCAGTAGCTGGAATGGCGCCGGTGGCGTCGCCGCTGCACTGGACGATGACGGAAGTAGCCGGGGAACGTAGCACGCGCCGGAGGCGGAGCCAGTGCCATACCCATCGTACATTTCGTCACCTGCTGCCCTTGTCGCAACCAATTCGCTCAGCAACAAGCCTGGCGCCATGGCGGCGCTGCCAGCTACAGCTGCCAGCGGGTCGACTTGTGCACTGTCAACCCGGATTCTACTCCCGACCTCCTGCGCCACTGTGCGCATCAAGCCCTGCAGGCCGTAGCCGTAGATGGAGTCTCCAGCGCCGCAAGACGGTCCCACAGGGTATCTCGCGCCCGCAGCCACACCAGCGGTGCCACGCAACTTGGCTGTAGTAACACGGGTGGTAGCGCCTCCCTGAACGACTTGCATTGCATGCGGCAGCAGCCACCTCGATGGCGACGCCACAGCCGCGGTTGTCTTTTGGCACCTTAAGGACAGCCACGCGCCACGTGAGGAACCGCCATTAGGCTCCTTCGCAATTCCTCCCACAGCCCCGCTTTCTCCAGCTGCTATTTCCTCATCCACCAGCCACTGAACGGAGTAAAGCATTTTGCCGTCGCCGGTGGGGCCGATAAGACCATCATTAGCGGCAGTAGCAGCGCCAACAGAAGCAACGGTAGGTGCGGCCAAGGGATCGGCTACAGCCGTCGCGAGGGCGCCGGGTGCCCTGCCTGGCCGGTCAACCGCGCGCGACTCGAGCCCCGAAACGAAGACGAGCGGCGTGCCATACACGTCGTACAAATGCACGTCACGGACCAGCGACTGTCGGCCCTGAGGAACCATTTTACCGACTTTGGCTACTGCATGGAACTCGCGATCCATTATTCTTTCTGCTCCCGCCGATACCGGCTGTTGCCCTGCCGCATTGGCGTCCGCGTAGGAAGGTACCTGGATGCAGAATAGCTGGACGGCGACGGGTACGTACGTGCGTGTCTGTGGCTTAGGATGCGGTTGGGATCGCTCCATCGAAGCCGTGTTACTAGTGGATGTGTGGACGGTGCCGCCAAGCGGTTCCGCCGATGGCTGTTTGAACGGTGCAGCATGGGTTCCTGCCACCGCTGCCGCCACCGCAGCATCAGCATCAGCAGCATCGTTCGAGTCGGTGATGCCGGTAACAGCTCCCAACTGGAAGGCGCAGTCCAGGACGGCCGGGTGGGCGCCAAGATATGCGCCATGATCCTCACGACCCGGAAGTTGGAGTGACGCGACGGCGGCTGCGGCGGCGGTGTGCAAGTTGCGCATGTGCCTGAAACCAGGTCCGTACTGTAGACCCGCCGCAGCTAGGTCTTCGTACACAGAGGTGGTCGAAAGCGGTATCGGCGCTGCTGCGCGTGCGGCATCCTGGCTGCGGCCGGCCACAGTGGTGGTGCCTTTTGTCGTTGCTGGCGATGAGGAGAGCTGACCACCAGCGAGGAGCATCGGCAGCCTACCCACCTTGGCGGTTAGGTGAATTCTAGGCTTGCTGCGTTCATCGAAGTATCGGCCGCTACGCCGGCTCCTGCGGGTCGCGGTGGCGGTGGCGGTGGAGCAGACGACCACCTCACCGGTTGCCGTATCGATCGCCACTCGGAGATCCGTCACCGCCGCGGCGGCGGCGTCTTCGGGTATGATCAGCGGGGTCAGAATCGCAATGTCTGTCATCGCTACTACCGGGCTGGCGCTGTGACCGGCAATGTGGACGGCAGCTGCAGCCATTTCGAGGTAGCCGGCGCCCGGGAAGATAAGCTTCCCATTGACAACGTGGTCGTACATATAAGATACGGAGGGATGTGACAGATGAATATGAAAAACCATCTTGTGGTCGCCAGCGGTGGTGGTGGCGGCGCGGCAGAGTGACGAGGATTGCGGCAGCACGTACGCATATTGCCGAGCCCAGGCTGGCGGCGATGGTGCCGATGACACTGTCGGCACTGCCGCCGCCGCCATCGCCTCTCCACCTGACGACAACAGCACGTGCGCGTTTGTACCCTGGAAGGCGAAGGAGCTGACACCGCAGATCACCGCTTCAGTGTTCGCTGCGGCCACTGGCCGGCCTGCCGGCTGCCGTAGCAACGCCATACCGCCGCCTCCTTCTCTGCCGGCGGCGGCGGCACCTGCGATCGCCTCCGTCAGGTGCGGATTCGGCGCTCGAAGGTGCAGCACCGGCAGGCTGCATAAGCTGCGCGCAGACCAGGTGGCGTGCAGGATGCCCATGACGCCGGCGGCAGGCTCGGTGTGGCCGATACCGCTCTTGTCCGTGGCCAGCGTTAGCGGCAGCACCCGACGCTGCTGTGGCGGCCGCGTGAGCTGCCCACGACCGCCGGCGGCAGGATCCGGGATGGCAGCCGTCAGCACCGCCGCGGCGGCGCCGACCTCAATGGGGTCACCCAGTGGTGTGCCCGTGCCGTGCATTTGCAGCGTTGCCAACACCGCGGGCGGTAGCCCGGCCTCCGCCAGCGCGGCCCGCACCACTGCCTGCTGGGCGGGACCGTTGGGTGCAGTGAGACTGCTGCTGCGACCGTCCTGGTTGACGGCAGTAGCGGCTAAAATGGCCACGGTATTCAGCGGCAGCTGTGTTGCGTTCGGAACCTCGGACGCCCCTCCGGCGTTAGGCCAGAAGGCTTCGAGGAGAAGGGCTGCTGCCGCTTCACCGCGCACGTAGCCGTCAGCGGCACCGTCCAGTGTTTTGCAGCGCCCATCCGGTGCCAGCATGCCTGCAGATGTGAGTGCCCAGCCGGGGTTTGGAGAGGCGGGCACCTCAGACCGGTCGTAAGGGCGTAGGGCCAGGCGCAAAATTCCTTATAGCCACATCGGAATTCTGCTGAAGGTAATGGACCCAACCTTTATGTCACACTAATGATGCAGTGCGATACACAGCACGGCATGTGGCGTGCCCACCCCCATAACTACCAACCTACCCTACTAACCGTTCCCCATAAGGCTCCCCTCATCTAGTTTTTGTCCGTCCCATCTCATCCTCTTAAGTGGAAGCCCACGTAGCCAAAACTGCTCAAGACCAGTAAATGACCCATGTTCCAGAAACTGCTCGAAACTGCCGCCAGTAATCCTCCTAAGCCGTATGGGCCTTCACTACAGGCACAAGCTTTACCATTAGCCTGGTTAAGACTTCGTATCAATAAGCGTGGAGCCCGCGAGGAAGCATCTAGATGCCTGTGTCTCCCAGCCCGCCATACCAGCTGTGTGGAACATTGCTGACAGTCCGGGTGTCAAGATCGTTCGCACGCCGGCCACTAGTGCCCGTCCGCAATCCCCCCTCGCCATGCCGCGGACGGCCAAGTGAGCCGCCACCAGACTGGAGGAGCATGCCGTGTCAATTGAGGCTGAAGGGCCACGCAAGCCGAACGTGTAGGACAAGCGGCCGGCGGCGACCGACAGTGCAGACCCTGCGTACCGATAGATAGGCAAACGCGCGCACGTACGTACAGGCGTGTTGATTTCGCTTTTTCTTTTTGCCAACAACATCCGGCTACAGTTCCTCATCCGTCAACTTTATAACGAACTTCCAGGTAAGCGCAATGCCCGTTTCCCGCCATCCAGCGTCCCACAATTGCCGGTCTGGCAAATTTCCGGTCCTCTTTCCCGCAGATTGCGAGACTTTTCCCAGACACAGATACGCATGCAAGACTCCCCCTGGATCCATGGCGTCCTGGTACTATGGTACGAAAGTCCTTGGAGAGCACTCGGAATACCCCCCCTCCCATACACACCAACACGGTAAGCACACAACTACGCACATACGTTGCCCCGGGCCGTTATTTAACAAGCCCTGTCCCTCCCACATCCCATACACACACACACACATAAACACGATAGCTCACCTGTTGCGCTGTACACGCCAATGGGGGTGTGCGCCTTCTTTAGGTCCGCGTAATCGGGCGTCGACACGCCCACGAACACACCAACCACCTGCGCCTGTGTCGTCGTCGTGCCGAGGCCAAGGCCGAGACCAGCTGCCTTCACTTCCCGGGCGCCCTCAACGACTGGTGTTGAACGGGCGGCAGTGCCAGTGGCGGCTGATGAGCCGGTGGTGACGGAGCCGGCGGCGGCAGCCAGCGCCTCCCAGCCCAGCTCCAGCAAAAGGCGCTGCTGTGGATCCATCATGACGGCCTCGGGGACACTTAACCCGAAGGCGGCCACGTCGAAGGAAGCCACGCGGTGAGCTGGCAGGAAGGCGCCGAAGCGTGGCGGCAGCCCTTCCACCAGGCCCCGTTCCACGTCCCACCTACAGAGGGGACAGCATCACAGCATAATGCATGAATTTGTTGGCCCCTCACACATGATATACGCTTCACAGATGCATCTTCAAAGGCAGCTGCACAGTGGAAAACCTTATATGTATGTATTCAGATGATTAGGGAAGCACGTGTATCAGGCATGTGATCTTTTGCCGCAATGGAGGCTACCGCGCCCTCTAAACAGACGACGTAGTCTTCGGGATAGAGCACGCAATTTCCGCACGCAGTCGCGTGCGAGAATGAAGGTGCCGTACCTGTCCTCCGGAACCACGGAAATAACGTCACGGAGTACCGCACTGCCATCCTGACGCCAGGTGGCGGCACCGCCACCTGGCACCGCCTGTGCCGTGGCCACCACAGCTACCACCATGCTGCCGAGACTGCGCCCGCGCCCGTGGTTATAACCATGATTGCGCCGCAGGCTACCGGGGACAGCAGCGTTAGCGAGCAAGTGGCTTCGGCGGATATTGTACCTCCGTCCTTGTGCCGCCATAGCCTCCGCCCCACTCAGGTGGTCGTCAACCCTCTTCCGCCCAAGCGCTATCGTATCGTCATCCATGTTCACATCTTCATTTTCATCCGTGTCTGCACCTGAACTGAACAAATCCACCAGGTCGTCCCAATCTCCTCCCTCGTCGTCATTGCCACTGCCATCATACTCCACCAAATCGCCGGCCAGGGCATGGCCGTCGGTTGCGTAAGCCTCCTGCTGTGGTTGCGATTCTTGTGGCATTATGGAGGAGCTGATCAGCGCGCTGATGGCGTCAATAGTAGGGTAATCGAAAACCAGGGTGCTGGGAAGGGAGACCTGAGGAAAAGGCCCGGAGGGCCAGGGCCAGGGGCAGGGGCAGGGGCGGGGACAGGGGTGCTTTATGTGGCATGTCGCCAGCTGGGCAGGATTTGGTTTGGGTTAGTGCTGCCGAGAAGATGAGAACGATGAACCTCAACCGGTGTCCTAGACAAGATACCGCGACTCTGAACGGCCAACACGGCCTTGAGCAGTGCTCAAGATTATCAAGACGGCCAAGTCCTAAATCACCCAAAAAAAACACCTTTTCATGAACAACAGTTAAGAGCCTTTAGGCCGGTGAGGCTGGCGAGGACGATAGATATTGTGTGAATGGGTCACATGGTAAACGAATAAAACCCGGAAAAGCCGGAGATGCTCCCTGCCGGGAAGGTTCCCACCTTCCTGCCGGAAAGAGTCATTGTCTACCTCGCATACATACCTAACTTTGATGCCATCCTCTCAAAATCAATCTTGGTGCACACGTCGTGCAAGACCGCAAATAATTTTAACCCACCTGCAGCCGGCCCTCCAGTGCATTCCGCAGCTCCACTGCTCCCAGGCTGTCCAAACCTGAACTCATCAGCGGCGCGTCAAGGCTGACGGAGGAGCCCACCACGCCACGCACGGCTGCCGCCACCTGCAATGCCAGTGCCAGTGCCGGAGTAATCGTCGAGTATTCGTAATCTGATCTGCAATTGTGATCCCGCGCGCTCCGTCACGTCGCGAGCCAACTAGTTCCGTGCTGTGTAAGTATTATGTTAACGTTTACGCCGCTCTGCTAGAGGGACTTGGGAGGGACCTAGAGGTGCATGGTGTTTCAATGAGCAGATATCCTGGCTAGTGCTGAGCGGCATAAGTAGTGCGATGGGGGTAATATTTTGCCTGAGAGAACCAGTGTTTGCTCCACACCGCGAAGTAAATGAAATACAGATGTAGAAGTAGAAACCATGCAGGCACATGTAGCCCCTGAGCGATCACGCGTCGCATTCAATGGGCATGGCATCAGGTTCTGTACCTCATTTCGCAAGGAATCAATGTCCATCCCACGGCGCTGCACCACCGCTGCCGCAGCTGCTGCTCCATCTGTACCAGCAACGGCAGCCCTGGCGGCGGCGGCACGCGACGGCCGCTGACGGCGCTGCGAAACAGTGGTGTCGCGTCCGACAAATGTTGTGGTGGCGCTCGCAGCAGCCGAGACCTGTTGATGCACGGGCATCGCTTTCAAATCATCTGGTGCTGGCGCCAGGTACTGCAGTATTGGTGCCAGCGTCTTGGGCGCCATGCGTTCCACGAAGCGATGCCAGTTAAACGGTGAAACTGCTACGATCGGTGGGCCGCATCGCCCACCAACACCCACATGCGTTGCGGCTGCCAACACCGCCTCCAGTGCCCTTAGACCCTGCTCAGGTGTCAGCGCACCCACGCCCGCAGCCTCATTCTTGGCAGCGGTCTGCAATGCCATGCCCGCATGCTTCCACGCGCCCCACTGCACGCTCACAACCGGCACGCCGATGCTCAGTAGGGTCGCTGCAGCGGCATCCAGTCCCGCGTTTGCGGCGCTGTAGTTGGCCTGCCCGGGCGAGCCGAGGAGAGATGCCACCGACGAGAATAGCACATGTGGGACGGCGCTAGGGTTGAGGACCAGGAAGGGCTGAAGTGTTGCCAAGGCCGAGAGTTTCGGAGCCGTGACGGCACGGGCACCTGCCAAGGTCTGGTTGGCTAAAGTCGCGTCTCCGAGAACTCCACCGGCATGCATCACACCAGCCAGGCGCAAACCCGTCGCCGCGAGCTCGTCCCGGATGAGAGCCGTCACTGCCGATGGCGATGCAGCATCGCAGCGAATGACGCTGACCGCGGCAGCATGCAGTGGCGACGTCGTCTCATGCAGGCCAGTCAGCGGGCTGGCGTCGGCGGCATCTGAAGAAGCTGGCGGAAGCTGACCGGTGCGGCACGCTAAGATGATGCGCAATCCGGGTGCGTTCGTTGCTAACCAAGACGCCACGAGTGCGCCCAGAGCACCGACACCGCCAGTAATCAGCACCGCATCGCCGCTGCATGTGAATGCGGCTGATGGCAGCAGTTCAATGGGCGCGGCTGCTGCGGCTAACGGTTGTCGTGATCCGTGACCATGGCTGTTACCATTGCTGTAACCTGCACCACAGACACTAAGTACGATTTTGCCCACGTGACGCGCCTGGGACATCTGACGCATGGCACTAGCGACGGAAGCCAGACTGTGAGTAACACGGCGGATCGGGACAAGAGCGCCCGAGGCCATCTTGCAGCTGAGGCTTGCTAGCAGGTGGTGCAGCACACTCGGCGGCATGAAGTCCACCGCCAACAGGCCGTAGTGCGCGTCAGGGCGCTCGCTCTGCACCCGCGCGGCCGACCAGATGTCGCGCTTGCCGATCTCCACCCAGCGCCCGCCGCGGGACAGCAGCGACAGGCTGGCGGACACCAGGCCGGGGCTGGTCAGGCTGTTCAGGACCACATCGACACCCCTGCCATGGCCACCGACTGACGCCATGGACACCGACGCCAGCTCCTCCACGAAGCCCAGGTCGCGGCTGGTGGACACGTGGCACACACCGAGGCCACGTAAGAGGGCGCGCTTGGAAGGGCTGCCCGCGGTGGCCACCACCTCAGCACCCAGCGCCGCGGCCAGCTGCACCGCCGCCAGGCCCACGCCACCTGCACCGGCATGTACTAGCACACGATCTGACGAGGTAACGCAAGCCTCATTTCCGAGTGCCGCCTCCACTGTGATGAAGATAGTGGGACTGGCGGCAGCGTCTTCAAAGGAGATGTTGGGTGGCATGGCGGCCATGGTCTCGGAGCTCACCACCACATGCGATCCCAAGCAACCCGTCGCAAGGCCGAAAACCGCCCGGCCAGCTCCGTCACCCGAGATCACTACACCCGAGTAGTCGCTGCCCGGCGCGCCCGGGTCACCCGGGTACATGCCCAGTACGTTGAGCACGTCCCGGAAGTTCAAACCCACGGCTTTGACCGCAACAAAGCAAGACCCCACAGGTCGCTGCTCCGTCGGAAGGTCCAGGGGGGCCGGGCGGAGGTTCTCCAGGGAGCCTTTTGGCAGCGGGAGCAACTGGTGTGGCCTGGGTGTTTGCTGGCGGACGCTGGGCACCAGACGCGGGACGGACACTGCGCCGGCAGCGTGGGAGAGGCCGTACACGTCCCCAGTTTGCAGCCGCAAACCTGCGGGCTGCAGCGGCTGTACCTCCAGGCTGGCATCAGCCACGCGGTCTGCATCCGACTCGAGGCTGATAGAGAGCGCGGGTACCTCCAGAGCGGACGTGCGGGCCGCACCACCGAGAACATGGGCCAGCAGAAGTGACAGTCCGCCGACATAGCTGTGCTTACCGCTTCTGGGGTCCAGAGCTGCGTTCCGCAACTGCCGCATGCCGCTGCAGACAGGGACCGGCAGGGCGGGCGTTTTAAATCGTAGAGCTGGTGCCTGAGATGCGGCGATGGCGGCTTGCTGCAGGACAGCAAGGCTGGTCGCCACCACGGTCGACGGCTCCAATAGCCTGGGTAAGGGGCGCATATCCAACACGGAGCCGGCCATTGAGTCCTCTGCCGCGGGCACGTCTATTGGCCAGCTGATCTCGTACATGAGATCTACGTCATCATGTCCTTTAACATCGCCTGTCGCTGCCGTTGCTGGGGATGACGATGCTGGTGCCAACTGTAGCGCTGCCACAATGTCGTGGCCGTGGGGAGGTGGGGTGGGACCTTTGGATATAGGCTTAGCCTGCATGCCCGCGATGTTGCACACGTCTTCACCGTCCAAGCCAATGAGCCGGTAGTCGCTGACCACCGCTTGCGAAGCGGCAGTCAGTGGGAGGGTAGCAGCGGCCACTGTCACCGGCGTCACGCAGGCGCTGCAGCCCGGGAGGCCGCGATGCTCTCCTTCGGCGGGCTTGGCCAAAGCAGCGGATTTGGACGCAGACGTGGACGTGATGAGAAGCGCTTCGAATCCTGAAGGTACGTAGATACCGGAACCTGACGTCCGGCTATCACGCTCAATAAACACCTGGCCGAGCTGCAAGAAGCTGTCCAGCAGGCCGACTCCTAACATCAACCCGTCGCTACAGGCGGTGTTCAACGTCGCGGCACCTGCATCGTCGGGGATGTGCGGCTGTAGCAGCATGGCAGTAGCAGCAGGCCGAAGCAGTGGCAGTAAACCGGTGCTGCTGCCGAGGCCATCCAGCACCGGCGCTGGCGGAGGCGCGTTCCGAAGGCCTTGCAGGGCTCGAATGAGGTCGCTCAGAGGGCTGCCCGGTGCTGGGGATGTGGCCGTGTTACCTGCCGGCGAGAGCGTGGTGGTGGCGGCAGCGGCGTTCTGGCGCCGCACAAGTGCCACGGTTGCCCGCAGGTGCACCACCTGCGCGCCGCTGTGGCGGCTCCGAGTGAAGATGGCCAACCGGCCGGATTTCAGATCCAATCTGCAGTACAGCAACGGTGCAGCGGCGGCGGCGCCGCCGTTGCCGGCTATCACCGGCAAGATCAGCGGTGACTGCATGGTGGCGTCCATTATGACCAACGCAGAAGTGGCGGCGGCCACAGCCGTTTCACCAACGCTGCCAACTGTGTCGAGGTCATTACGCAGCAATAATGCACGGGCTGCAGCAGCTGCCATTTCCATGTAGGCTGCTCCTGGCAAGACGTGCTTGCCGGAGACCACATGCTGATATAAGTAGGCTAATCGAGGATGAGACAGATCACCCTGCAGCGTAATGGCGCCGGTCATGCCGCCGCGACGCCGGAAAACCTTCAGCGCCCTCGCCGCCAGGAGGTGCGGATCTGATGCCGTGCACCAGTGGCTGCGTCGCCGCCACTTCATAACCATGGCGGCAGCCATGGGCTTTGAGGAGGCCATGCTACCGCTGCCGCCATCGGCAGTCAGCCCGACCGCCGTAGCAGGGCCGATGACCACGTGTGCATTAGTGCCCATGAAGGCGAAAGAGCTGACGCCGGCAAGTCGTGCTTCAATGGGTGAGTGCGCATCAGCGTGCGGGCTTGCCACCACATGCGGGCCCACGCTGCGATTGGGCAATAGGGTGTATTGGACATTGATGTTAACCGAGACGTGCTGTGATTAGATAGAAATCGCAGGATGATCAAATATGTAGGCGACGCGAATGCTGGTGAAGGACAGCCCTGAAGGGTGATCTTGAAGGCAGGAGGTGCTTAACGGTTCATTTCCCCCGATATCGATGTAATTGGACGTGGTGCAGAGCAGTAGTATAGTAGCAGTAGCGGCGGCTCAGCGCAGCTACATGCGTGTTGCTATAGATGTATCATTTTAACGTCACGTCAGCCGCTTCTTAGATTGAACACCGAGTCGTGCTGCATGCATAATGGAATGGCTGTCTGTGCTGCCGTCAACCTTTCGTTCGTTCACGGCTACACATCCAAGTATCTCTTATTAGGAGTGTTAGCTCCTTGCCCCACCACCGTTTAGGCCACTATCGTTTAGGCCGCTTCCACTCGATGGTTGCTATCTAGTGCCTGATGATGGTCGAACCAAAATCGGAAATCGATATCGGATAATTCTTCTTATTGATTGGCACCGTGCATCTTGTGAACGTACTCGGTCGCTTGGCAAGGGGATAACACTTTGTATTTCTGATTTAAACCAAATCGCTAGGCGGACAGAAACACAGAGAATTATTCTCCTGCACCTGGGGGAAGGCGGCCCCCACTGACCTGCGGCCAGCCCCAAGCGCAGCCGCCCCCTCACGGCTGGCTGCAGTTTCAATCGCCGCTGCCACGCTAGGATTGAGGGTGCGCAGATGCAGCAGCTGCGGCCTCTCCGCGGCCGCCAGGGCCAAAGCCGCGTGCGATAGCGCTACCAGTCCCGCGCCGGGCTCTGCATGACCATGATGCGACTTGGAAGCCACAAGAGAGACGGGGCCGCCAGATGTTAGATAGGAGGCGGTGGGGTGAAGAGCAGACGGAGAGGCGGCGGAGGCGGAGGAGGACAGTACGCTGGAAAAGGCGCTGACCTCGATGGGATCGCCCAGGGCAGTGCCTGCGGGATTGAGCAGGGTTGAGGGGTTCATCAGTTGAGGGGGGATGTTAGTTCAAAAAAAAACGTTCGATGGTAACGAAGTCTTGAATTCAATTTAACAAATGAGCTTGGAAGGATGCTGCAAGGTGCTGCTTCAGATACCCCTGAATGGGTACATGGATGCATCCCGGAAACCATGCATGCGGTCCTGCTATGCAACGCACCCGTGCCATGCATCGAAAGCAGACTAAGTTCTCTGGCGGTGCGGCCCGCCTCCGCCAGCGCGGCCCGCACCACCGCCTGTTGCGCGGGACCGTTGGGTGCAGTGAGACTGCTGCTGCGGCCGTCCTGGTTCACGGCAGCGCCCAGCAGGACCGCCAGAGCGCGGCCTTGTGATGGCAGTGCCACGGCAGCATTGCGGGCAGCAGTCGGCGCTTCTGCGCCAAGAATCATGACCTGGGTAGGCAGGTGAGATACCACATATTACACGGCGGCAGATCAAGTTGAGCAGTTGGTAGTTGTGTAGTCATAGTCAGTATAGTTGTGCAGTTAGTAGTTAATCACGTTGTTACGTGCCAACCGATGAAGGGAAGTCCCTACCATGCCAGCAGCCTGCAGCTGCCTCATGGGTATTTGTGCATTTTGTGGATTGACAAGAAGACAGCTGATGATGATGATAGAAACCCTCCGTCGCATCTCACCTAATAGACAGACATTCAGACAGACAGACATTCAGAGACAGATGGACATACAGACAGACAGTGCTGACCTGCAACGCCTCTCCACGCACATATCCATCTGCGCCGGAGTCCAGCACCTGGCACCTGTGGGGATAGGTATCGCCGTTGGTGGGTTTGAAGGAAAAATTGTTCCAAGAAGGAAAACACGGGCCGGGGTCTGAATTCTGGGGCTGATGCGAGTGCCCACGACCGACCAGCCGCACCTGCCCTGCGGTGATAACATGCCGGCAGCCCACACGTAGGAGAAGGATGTGGACGTGGTCTGCACATGCACACCCGCAACTGCTGCTTCCGGCACTTGGCCCTCCAGCAGAGCTCGATGTGCCAGAGCCGCAGCTACCAGCGATGCGGAGCAAGCTGTGTCCACTGCCAGCGCGGGACCTACGGCGGGTTGCCATGGCCATTTAGCTCCGTTCAGCTTGGTGTCGGGAGGGTCAATTTACAAACGTTGAGAGTAGGCAGTAGGGAGACAGCGTTACCAGTCAAGAGAACCGAGTATCCGGGGTGTTCATTCATCCGCACCGGCAAAGCGACGAGACCGGCAAGTATGACGTATGGCTGGAACAGGTATGTATGGGGATATGGATTCCCTCACCTGTTTTTCACCATTTGTTCTACCTGGATGATGAAGACGCACTTCTTCTGCTGGAGCTGTCTGAAATAAACCACTACCGTTCGTCAATCGCACGCTGTGCAATAATCGCCCGTCGGAGTTTCCAAATGATTTCAAAACGGTTTGATTGCTGATTAGATGTAAGGCTGTAGATACGCCCTAGTTTCAACTCCATACCTGAAAATCCGAACGTGTAGGACACGCGGCCGGCGGTGACACTGAGCGCGTTGGCGGTGGCGTGGAAAGCTCCAAGGGAGCCCGCGTGCGTCTTGACCAGGGAACCATAGTCGGACGATGCTACGCCCACGTAAATGCCCATGGGTCGCTGGGACGACCGAGGTGCGTAGTGCAGATGTGGCGGCGCTGGCGGTGCCACCGCCGCGGCTGCCACCATCGCCTCGTGCATCCCCTCCAACAGCAGCCGCTGCTGCGGGTCCAGCAGTGCTGCCTCAGCGTCGGCAATGCCATAAAGTTGAGCATCAAAGAGGTCGACGGCGGGCAGGAAGGCCCCGAAGCGTGCGTCCAGCGTTCGCGCCGGGCTAGCGTCGATGTCCCAGCGGTTGAACGGGACAGCATTGACGGGGTCACCACCGACACCGCCAAGAGGCGGCATGCGCTGCACCAGAGACCGCACGACGACTACTGCCGGCCCATTCGCTACTAAAGCTCCCACCACCGCGTCCCTTCCGATTGCCACTGTGCTGGCACCGGAGACGGCTCGCCAATGGCGGCTGGAACCCGTGCCAGGAGCGGCATTCGAGACGTGGACTACCTCACCCATTGCCCGCACATCTGCCGCAAACTGTACGGCAATATCAGATCTAACCATTAGGGCTTCTAGATGCTCCGTCAGTGCAGCAATAGTAGGGTGGTCGAAAACCAGTGTCTGCGGCAACTGCATCCCCAAACTGGACTCCAGGGAACGCGTAAGCTCCACAGCCCCCAGGCTGTCCAGCCCGGCAGCCATAAGCGGCTGGTGGGGCGAAACGCCGCTGGAGACAGCTCCGCCGCCCAAAATCTCGCCGACGGCAGCGGCGACCACCTCCGCTACATCCAGCCGTCCACGACGAGGTGGCGGCACGGCCGCAATTGTGGCACACCCATCGGCCGCAGCTCCAGGGGGAGGGGCACCACTGGCAGGAGCTGTGGGCTGGGCAAGCTGTACAAAGAATGCAGGTAAAGGCTCGGCCTCGGAGGCCGTTGTAACGTGTTGTTGCTCCTGCTGCTGCTGTTGTTGTTGTTGTCTGAGGGTTCTGAACAATGTACGCCAAAAGAACGGGCTTGCAATGGTGACGGGGAACACTGGTTCCGGCGCCCTAATGCAATCACGCGACTGAACCGCGTACTCCAGGGCGTTAACTGCCTGCTCCGGTGACAACATGCCCAAGCCCATGCGCTCAAGACGCGCCGCCGTACCGGAATGCCGCACCGCCATGCCGGCCCCCCGCCAGGCACCGAACTGTATGGATGTCACCGGCTGGCCTGCCGCAGTCGCCACAGCGGCGGCGGCGTCTAACAAGGCGTTGGCGGCGCTGTAACTGGCCTGGCCGGGCGAGCCGAGTAGAGAGGCCACGGACGAGAAGAGAATGTGGGATACGGCAGGATGGCGGCCAGCGGCGTCAAGCCAGGCCGCCAGGCCGCCGGCCTTGGCTGCGATGACGCGCCGCATGGAAGCAAGTGTTACGCCCTGCAGCAGCGCGTCCTCCAAGACGCCAGCGGCATGGAATACGCCCAGTACTGGAAGCGGCAGCACATCCGCCGCTGGCGTCAAACTGTCGCAAGCAGGAGCTGATCGACTGTAATCTGATGTGGGGAAACTTCGTGAGGACAAAAGCCAAGCTGCGTCCTCTGAGCTCGTCATATCTGCTTTGGACGCAGTAATCGCTGTCATGAATCCCTTATCAGGTCCGCCGGCTGCATCAGCTGACGTCTGCAGTGGTGATGGGGGAAGCGGCAGGAGGCCCGCCGGCAGAGCACCGCTGCGACTCACTAAATGTACGTGTCGTACTCCAAGCGCAGCCAGCCAGTGAACGACGTGCACCGCCGCCATTCCTGAACCGCCGGTGACAATGTATGTGCCGTCTCGGGGAAGGGAGTCGCGGAGCTCTGAAGGTGGGGCTGACGGTGGCGCACCAACACTAGATGAGGCACCCGCGGAGGGGACAGGGGTGCATCGTTCTGGCGCTGGAACGAGCCGTGCAGAGTACGATACACCACCAGCGTCCGTCTGGCCATACTTGTTCGTTCTTGCTCGGTTGGAGGTCGGGCCTGCGGCGTCAAGGCTCCAGTCCACAGCCGCCAGTAAGCCGCTGGCCACGGAACAGCCGCCGTTGGTAGTACGGCTAAGGGCTTCATTACGGAGCGGCGCCAAGTCGGAGGTACCCAGGGACATACCTGGGTGCTCCTGCAGCAGTGTACGCGACATCGCCCAGGCAGCTGCACCAACACCGGCAGCGCCCACACCCAAACCCAGACGTTCCATTGACTGCCTTCCAGCAGTAGCATCACCAACAGCAAAAGCAGTAGCAGGAGCCGCAGTAGCAGCGGTGCTTCGGCTGGGGAAGCTGAGCAGATCGTGATGGGCCGCGCAAGTTACGAGCTGCACCTGACAGTCTGGCGCATTGGGGATAAATCCCTGCAAAGCCGCCAGGGACTTGGCCACGCCTTGCAGCGGATCCAAACTCCATCCTGGCGGACAGCCCAAAGTGGCGGCAGCCCGGTGCTGGTGCACAGCATTCCGTTCCTCTGTCGGGCCCTCTGCTTGCCACTCCACCACGTACCGGGTCTCCTCCTGATCGTCCAAGTCCACCCCACTAGTATCAATTGCTCCGACCGCGGGCTGGGGTGCCGTGA
Source organism: Volvox reticuliferus (assembly GCA_019650235.1). Taxonomy (NCBI): domain Eukaryota; kingdom Viridiplantae; phylum Chlorophyta; class Chlorophyceae; order Chlamydomonadales; family Volvocaceae; genus Volvox; species Volvox reticuliferus. The sequence goes on along the minus strand of BNCP01000012.1, from coordinate 815,803 downwards.
CAGCTGCCGTTGCATCACCGGTTGCGGTGGCAGCGGTAGCGGCAGTTGAAATGTCCAAGACGCGCAGACCCTGTAACCATATGCCAGGGCCATTAATAAATATCTCCATATTGGCGGAGGTGTTGCAGGTTGCAAGCGGAGGGCCAGCGTCAGTGGCGGTATGGGCACCGTGTGGTGGGGCCATACAGCATGCCCTGAAGCCCGCCAGCGCGGCACTGGGGTGGGGCGCCAGCTGCAGAGCTGCCGCAATCCAGCTTCCAAGCTGCAAATCTGGCTCCTCGTCAGCCACACTCATAGCAGTGGCGGCCGCTGCCGCTGCCGCCGCCGCACCGGAGCTTCTGTCCCTAACGCTGCTGGAATCCGGACCTGCTGCACCACAGGCGACGTTGACACCGAAAACGGAAGAAAGGGTCAAAATGGGCAGGGTGCGGTACGGGTGGTGGAATCCCCGCAGCATTACCGCCAGAGCTGCCAGGGACGCGTCTGTGTCGGTGTCAGACCTTCCGATGATTTGATATTGACCAACAGGGCTGCCGCTGCAACTACCATTTGCTGTATCTTCTGTTGCCCCATGCGATGCCAACGAAACTATTCGTGCCACAGAGGCCGTGAACGCTGGCTCAAACGACAGATGAGGCTGCGAGGAGAGCACCACGCCCACACGACCAGATGCGCCGTCCACGCTGCACTGCAGCACGCCGCCGCTGATGATGTCGGCGTCCAGATTACAATCGGTGACTTCAGATTGTAATTGATGCAGGTCCCCAGAGCTGCGCAAAATGGACTGATTCAGGCAAAATTTGCCGTTCACTAATACTACATTTGTCCCAGCCCCACTAGCTTCTGCTAACAAGACAACTCGCGCAGCAGCAGCCGCGACAGACACCATCAGAGATGAAGCCAAGATGAAGCGGCTTCTTCTGGTCCGACCATAACCGGCGGAGGCCAGAGGAGGCAAATGAATGGCCGCCAAAGGCGCCAGGCAGGGCCAGCGCAGCGGCATCTCGAACAGGAACAGCGGCCGCACGCCAGCGCCTACAGAAGTGACGGACCAACGCAGCAGCGGCGTGCATTGTGGGTGTAGCCAATGCCGACGGCGCTGCCACACGCCGCACCCCGACGCTGCCACGCCGGCCCCTGTCCCAGCATCCACGCACTCCTCAGCCCCATCCCTTGCAGTAATAATGCCAGTGGTTGCAACCAGTACGTGTGCGTTGGTACCCTGGAAAGCGAAGGCGCTGACGCCGCAAATAGCCAAATCATCCATCGATTCCGAAAACATGCTGTCGGAACTGTAGGTCGGATCAGGAAGGCTGTCAAGTGATGGCGGTGGTAGCAGCGGCTTGGGACCCAGTTGTCTTGGGGCATGGAGAAGCGGGGTGGCAGGGCCGGCGCTGTCCAGTGCACTGGTGATGTATGGATTAACTGAACGCAGATGGAGCACTTCCAGGTCGGCTTGGTGGATCAGGGCCATGGTGGAGTGAAGCAACCCTTGCACGCCAGCCCCGGGCTCGGCGTGACCCAACCACGACTTTACAGCTGCCAGCGTTAGCGGTGCTGGTGGCCGCGCCGCCGCTGCAGCTGCCGCCACTGCCGGTGGTGGTGTGAAAACAGCAGTGATGGCGCCAACCTCAATAGGATCGCCCAACGGTGTACCGGTGCCGTGCATCTGAAGACCGCGGACATCTGCCGGCGACAAATTCGCCTCCGCCAGCGCTGCCCGCACCACCGCCTGCTGGGCAGGGCCGTTGGGTGCAGTGAGACTGCTGCTGCGACCGTCCTGGTTGACCGCACCGCCGACAATCCACGCCTCAGGCTGCCGCCATGGTGTGGCGAGACCTTGAGCAGCATATGAATCCGGAAAAGCACCGAGCAGGAACACGCCCACTGCCTCGCCACGGACGTAGCCATCAGCGGCGGCATCCAGTGTCTTACAGCGCCCCTCGGCCGACAACATCCCAGCCTTCTGAAATGCCGCAGGTGTGTCCGGCGACAGTGTAAGGTTCACGCCAGCCACCACAGCAGCTTCTAGTTGGCCCAATACAAGGGCATTGAGTGCGGTATGAGTCGCCACCAGACTGGATGAGCAAGCGGTGTCGATCGCGAGTGCAGGACCATTGAATCCGAATGTGTATGACAGGCGCCCAGGTGCAACCGAGAGACTCGCACCGGTGGCAGCGAAGGGTGAGGCGATGGGCACGTGGCGCAACGTGAGTTTATTATAATCCATGGAAGAGACGCCGATGAAGGCTCCCGTGCGCATGCGCCAATGATTGGAGTTGGTGGCGGCGGCTGCAGTGGCGGCGGTGGAAGTGGAGGAAATGGACAGGAGGGCCTCTGCTGTGCACTCGAGCAGCAGACGCTGCTGGGGATCCATCAGTGTAGCCTCGGGCGCGCTAATGCCGAAAGCTGCCGCATCGAAGAGGTCCACGGCGTGCAGGAAGACGCCGAACTGGACGGGAAGCTGGCCACCGAGCCGGGCGGCCTGGTCCTCGACCTCCCACCTGTGGGTTTTTGTGCATGTGTGTGTGTGTGTGTGAGAGAGAGAGTGAGAGAGAGAGAGAGAGAGAGAGGCAGGCGGGGGGGAGGCAGAGAGAGAGTATATGCGTGTGCGTGTGTGTCCGGAGATCACCAAAACTAACAACAACAACAACAACAACCACAACCACAACAACAACAACAACAACAACAACAATAACACGGGACACAAGCAAGCAGATCACTGAAAAGGTAGTCCAAAACCATAAATGGGAACCATAAATTCTCTCAAATAGCATCCTGGGAAGTAACCAGGAACGCCAAAAAGTTTATCCTACTTCTCTTGGAGTTCGGCATCGGGAATCAACGTTCGTTATTAAGCCAGTGATCTCTCAAGCTCTCGAAAGACGCAACAAAGCACAGGCAGCAAAAGCTGCGCAGCCGCCGCTAAGTTGTCGTTTGTCTTCTGAAACCCACCTGCTTATGGGAACTCTGATCGATGCATCCGTGCCACGCAATCGGCTCAGACCCTCTCCTGCGCTGCACGACGCCGTTGCCAGCACGCCAACGACAGGCAATCGTGGCCTGATGGTTGTAGAAATGCTGCGGCTGTCGCCGCTGCCCGCCGAAACGGACCTTGCATTTGCTGGCCCCGTCGGCGCCGGGGTCGCACTGAACCATGACTCCGCCTCATCGCCAACCGACGTGGTAAGTGATCGGAAGTCTTCCTCCTGCTGCTCCTCCGCCACTGGAATGGAGCTGACAAGCTGGTCCGCCTCCCCAACCACAGTGCTCCGCCGATGGGCCGTGTGGGATGAGATGTATCTGGCAATGGCCGCTGATGTGGGGTAGTCGAACACCAGCGTGCTGGGTAGCTGGACGCCTAGGCGTGCTTCCAGTGCATTTCGCAGCTCCACTGCCCCCAGGCTGTCCAAACCTGAACTCATCAGCGGCGCGTCCAGGCTGACGGAGGAGCCCACCACGCCACGCACGGCTTCCTGTACAGCCGCCAGGGTCGCCTGTGGATGCGCCGCGGCAGAGGCAGTGTTACTGAACCCGCTCGTGGTGCGGCTGACAGTCCGGCCACTGGTGCGGTGCGCAACGAGCCGTGAGGACCGATTATTGCGACTGGATCTGCGGCTGATTCCGCCGCCACCTTCCGCAACCCCGGCAAGTCCGCTTGTCCAAAGTCGACTTGGTCTAAGTGTTTCCTCTGCAGCAGCTGGCAGGCCGCGGACGGCCCCACTAGGAGGCGTCGGCCCTTCAACAGCCGCGGCCATGGTAGCGGCGCTTCCTGAATGCGTCAACGAGGAGATATATCCAGCGATTGCTGCTGACGTGGGGTAGTCGAACACCAGCGTGCTGGGTAGCTGGACGCCTAGGCGTGCCTCCAGTGCATTCCGCAGCTCCACTGCTCCCAGGCTGTCCAAACCCGAATTCATCAGTGGCGCGTCCGGGCTGACCGAGGAGCCCACCATGCTGTGAACCGCCTCCTGCACAGTGGCCAGGGTCGCCTGCATGCGGTTAGCCATATCAGCTGCTCCACTGCCTCCGCTGCCAGGTCGGCTAACCTGGACACGCACACGACGGCCCGTGCCTGAGGTACGGCGGCGAGTAGTGGGACCCATGGGAGCACCAGTGCTGGGCGTCGGCAAACGCACCGCCAGCGCTGGCGCAGACGCCGGTGTGGAAGCATCAGGTGCAGTGCTGGAGAAGTTGGAGAAGAAGGCCTGCCGTAACAGCATCGACGGGTGATGGATGGCGTGAAAAGGACGGGATTTTAAAAGTCATCCCATGAGATTCAGGATGTCGTCAGCGCTGCATGCGTGCAGCTTGTGAGAAAGCCTTCATATATCATGTGTATAGTTGGGACGAGACAACAGCAGTCGCATGCATAAACACATCTCGTGCAGACAATCCCATCAAAATGCAAACACATTCCCATGTTAAGTGCACCACGCACGCATTCCAGCAGGCGTACATGCGGGAATAGTAGGAGAACGCATGTCTAAAAGCAGCGAAGGAGTTCCGACGTGAGCGAAATTAAACAAAGCTCAACAAAACCCAGAGCAAGATTTCCGCAGCCCTTACGCAACCCTCATCAGGCAGCTGACCTGAGATGTCCCCCGGTTTCGCAGGAATACTGGCCACGAAAAAGGCACTGCTGCAATGCTTGGCTTAAACGCGCACGCCGGCTGAGTAAGAGCTCCTGCAGAAGCACAAGATAAGTTTAGAGGACGGACGGAGAAGACTTTGACAGATAGATGATAAATTGATTCAGATGTCAGCAAGGCATGGAACTCGTAGTGAATTAGTTTGATCGATCTGATAATAACTGGTCATAAATACAACGCTTGACAAGACGCAGATGTAATTTGGCTGACAATAGAGCAGAGGTACCTTCTAACGCCGCCAACCCCTGCTGAGGCTGGATGAGCGACATGCCCATGCGCTCCACACGCGCCGCCGTCTGTGCGTCTTGAGCAGCCATGCCGCCGCCAGCCCAAGCGCCCCACTGCACGCTTACGAAGCCCAGGCCGCGGTCAGACAGCGCAGACGCGGCGGCGTCCAGTCCCGCGTTTGCAGCGCTGTAGTTGGCCTGCCCGGGCGACCCGAGCAGTGAGGCCACCGACGAGAATAGCACGTGTGTGGCACCCGGCTGCTGGGACACAGTGCCAGCCCAGCGGGACAGCTGACCCAACTTAGGCGCGAACACACGACGCGCGCTCGCAGCCGTCTGGTTTCGGAGCATTGCGTCCGCCAGAACACCACCGGCGTGCAGCACCGCCAGGACAGGCTTAGCGCCAGCGGGAGTAAACGCCAGGGAACAGTCTTCGGCACAGGATACGTCGGCCTTGACGACCTCGACCATGCCCTGCGCCTGCAGCAGCACACGACACAGGGCCGCCTCAGAGCCGCCGCCCTCAGCACGACCCGAGCGGCCGAGCAGCTGGATGTGGCAGGCGGCGTGCTGTCGCGCCAGCCAAGCTGCCAGCAGCAGACCCAGGGAGCCCAGGCCGCCGCTGATGACCACACGGCCGGCAGAGCTGGCCAGCGGCTGCTGCTGCGGGTTGAACACCACCACCTTGCCCACGTGCCGCGCCTGGGACATCTGCCGCAGCGCCGCGGCGGCATTGACCAGCGAGTGCGCGGCCAGGGGTAACGGCCGCAGATTGCCGCGACTCACACCTGCAGCCACTCGCCGCATGGCGGACTGCACCGCGGCATCCGGCAGGAAGTCCACAGCCACATACCCCGCGGACACGTCAGGCCGTTCGCTCTGCAGACGGGACACAGAAAAGATGTCGCGCTTGCTGATCTCCACGAAACGGCCGCCGCGGCGCAGCAGGCTCAGTGTTGCGGACACCAGGCCAGGGCTGGTCAGCGTGTTCAGCGCCACGTCCACGACACCGCCACGGTGGCCGCTGATGCATTGTGCCGCCGCCAGCTCCTCCACGAAGCCCAGGTCGCGGCTGGTGGACACGTGGCGCACACCGAGGCCCCGTAACAGGGCGCGCTTGGAAGGGCTGCCCGCGGTGGCCACCACCTCAGCACCCAGGGCTCGTACCACCTGCAGGGACGCCAGGCCCACCCCGCCCGTGGCGCCATGCACCAGCACGCGCTCGCCTGGCCGCAGCCCGGCGGCGTTGCCAAACACCTGGTGGGCCGTGATGAAGACCGTGGGCATGGTGGCCGCCTCCTCGAAGCTCAAGCAGCCAGGCATCGCCACCAGCGTGTGGGGGCTGCTGTGCACCAGTGTGCCCAGGCTGCCAGCCGCCAGGCCAAACACCGCCGTGCCCGGCGGCAGCAGTGCCGCATCCACGCCCTCACCAGCAGCCACCACCACGCCCGCGCAGTCGCCTCCCGGTGCGCCCGGGTCGCCCGGGTACATGCCCAGCACGTTGAGCACGTCCCGGAAGTTGACACCGACAGCCCTCACCCTGAGCGCCAGCTTGCCAGCCGGCACCGCGCCCTCGTCTCCAGTGATGGGTGACGGCAGCTGTTGTGGCACCAGGTTGCCCAGTGCGCCGCGGGGCCGAGGCACCAACTGGAAGGAGGTATTTCTTCCAGCGCCTGGGAGCATAGTTTTTAGACGCGCCTCCAATGTGACTCCTCCATTGCACACGACGTAGTAGAGATCTGACAGGATCTCATCACCGCTATGAAGTGCCACTTTCGCTTGAGTAGCCTCGCTGCCAATAGTCCTGGGCACTGGCAGCGTTTCCGCCGCGGCTGCTCGTAACATACCTGACAGCATGCTTGACAGCATCAGCAAGGGTGGACTTCCAGGAACGGTTGCAGCTGGGCCCCCAGCGAAATGCACCGCGAGAGCTGCGGCTGCAGGTAATGTGACAGACATCGGCAAACACGCTGTGACGCCCTGCTGCAGCACGCCCAACACCGTTGCTACTGCCTCGGCTGGGGTTGGTGCTACTGCGACCCGTGTGTCCAGCACAAGCCGCTTTTCGCGTTGGAGTATTGTTCCTGAAGCCGTCGCGTCCACCTCCATGGGACCTGTAGCGATCCATTCAGTATTGTAAGTTACGTCCACATCGGGGGCTGGCGATTCTGCAGCCGTGGGAGTCGTGGCTGCAGCTGTAGAGACAGTCTCTGGTGGCCGTGTCCGCCGTCCGCCGACGCTGCTTGCTTCCAAGCCCAACACACTGGTGGTGCAAATGGCACTTGATGCCGTCAAAATGCGGTAATCGGTAAAGCTGCTAGCGGCAGCGGAAAGGCTGGTGGCTGCGGCCGCCGCGGCATCAGCAGCCGGGACGGCAATCGCAAAGACTTCTCCACCAGGTAGAGAGACTTCTTGACGCATGCCTGTCTTATGACTGCCCAGTACTACGGCGCCGATTCGCACTGGAACCTTGGCATTTTTCTCCGTACTACCAGCTGCCGCAAGCTGTAGCACACTGTCCAACGTGGCTGGATGTAGCATGAAGCCATCGGCGGCGTCGCTGGCACCAGGCAGCACTTCCGCCACTGCCATCCCAGACGAGGGCCGAAGCTGGCCCTCTGCATAACCCCGCGCTCCCAAGTACGACGCGGCAAGCTTCCGCAGGTATGGCACGATGGTCGGGATTGCATTACCCCCGCTGTTGTTGCCATCTCCAGCTGCGGTCATCAGTGCGCCGCCACCCAAATGGCTGGCCATGGCGGCCGTTAGCGTGGCTGTCAAGTGGGAGGTACGGCGGATATGGTGCAATGACACAGCAGGTGGAGCTGCCGACGCCATTGCTTGGGATACGGAGGAGATAGTCAGCCTGCCTGTGCCCAGATCCACTCTGCATTCCAACACCAGCCCTTCCGGCGCCACTGGTGCCGTAGCTGGAGATGGCAGCAACAGCGGCGCCGGAATCGTTACGTTGCTCAAAACCACCGACAGGCTGGACCCGTCGCCACCCTTACTGCTGTTGGAGATCATGGTGGCGGCAGCGACGGCCATTTCAATATATCCTGCCGCTGGGAAGACAGCGCGGCCGTTGATGCGGTGGTCGCACATTACGGCAAGCTTAGGCGAGGACAGCTGCACATGGAAAATAGCGACGGCAGGTCCATGGCCGCCAGTCATACTGCCGCCGGCGAGCCGCACGCCTTGCGCTAGCACCAGCGCAGGCCGCGGCGTGACCCAGTGGCTCTCCCGGTGCCATAGGCGATCATCGTAGGCATGGTGAAAATCACCATCATTCGCGGCGACCTGACATAGGGGGATGCACCGTGGAGGCACCAGGGCGAGGAAGCCATCGGCCGTCGGTGTGAATTACTCATCCCCATTAGATTCTAGTAATGCCGTAACAGCACTAGCCGTAACGGCAGCAAAATCATACTATTCCCGTACAGGACGTTGAGATTTTCACAAAACTTACATGCTCGTCGCAGGCCCTCAGAAGCACATGTGCGTTGGTACCCTGGAATGCAAAGGCGCTGACGCCGCAGATTGCGCCCAGGTCGTCCCATAGTTCTGCCTTCTGCCATCGTCCGGGCCCAGCGAGCCGTGGCAATGGGCCCGTTTGTCGTGGTGCAGCCCAGCCGGCGGCAGTGCTGGTGGCGTCAGTGGATGCATCGAATATCTCACGAACGTTGGGGTTGACGTTGACGAGATGGCTGATTGGTAGGGTGAGCCGCAGAACTGCGAGCTTTGTGGCATGCAGCATTCCCACCACACCTGAAAGGGTTAAGAAGTAAGAAAAGAGGTCCCTCATCAGGCACTCAGCAGGCGGGGACTGGGGACTTGCTGGCTGGGCGGAAACGATTACGGACCTGCCATGACGATGTGATGTGTACGGCGCGCCTCAGCGGCATTTAGGAGCTTGAGGTTTTTCACAAAATGGTAACCGCATCAGGTGCAACGTATTAAGCAGCCTGGATGGCATAAGCTACGAATATGATTGACATTATTACATTAGTCCAGATTGGCTGAAATGTAAAGAGCAACGGGGCCCTGTGGACTTTACCTGATGCTGGCTCCGAATGACCCATCCAGGATTTGCTCGCGGATAACAAGAATGGCCTGGAGCTGACACGGTGGCGGTCGAGGCCACTGACGGTGGTATGATTACGCAGCACTGCCGCGGCGGCTCCAACCTCAATGGGGTCGCCCAGCGGCGTGCCAGTGCCGTGCATGGACAACGCCGTCACTGCGGCGGGGCTGAGGTCCGCTGAAGCAAGCGCCTGACGGATGACCTCCTGAGGTATGGATTCACAAGCAGCAGATTAAGGAACCGCAGCACCAAGACGACCGCCGCAGGTGTGTGCTCGGTGCTGATATGGTTTTGCTTGGAAGCCTAACGGAATTGTTTCAGATGGGTCCATCGTTGGGTGGCAGGAGTGGCAAGCTAACCCCAGCATCTTTTCAGAGGGCCCACGGTATTATACCCTCCCTCAGCTCCTCTTGGCAATCCTGACATGCCATGGCAAAATCATCAAAGCAAACGAGAGCTTCGTACAACCGTCGTGTCCATATCCACGTCGGCTTCCAGTTGGTCCCATTAGTGCAGGGCGTTATGTATACTTGCATCAAACCAATCATTGATCGCAGCTTTGTACCTGTTGTGCGGGGCCGTTGGGCGCAGTGAGGCTGCTGCTGCGGCCGTCCTGGTTGACAGCAGCGCCCAGCAGGACCGCCAGCATAGGACCGCTGTCCCTGCAGCCACTGCTGCTCCCGGCGCCGTCACGCAGAGCGCCAAGGACCACCACACCAATACCCTCGCCACGCACGTAGCCATCCGCAGCGGCGGCGAGCGTCTTGCAATGACCGTCGGGTGACAGCATGCCTGCAGGAAATCACCGTCCAGCCAGAATTTACCGTTGAAGAAGAACGCTTCATCTTAACTCATCAGTGTTCTATGCTGAGTTGATGGAGAGATGCAGCTGCAGCCCCCGGTTGGGTTTGTAATGGACGGGTTAATGCTGTGGGGTGGGAAAGGGGATATGCGTGAGAAATGAGTAAAGGGTGGGCCGGACCGGTTGGGCTGGTTGGGCTGGTTGGGCTGGTTGGGCCCCAACCAGCCAGCAGTATACCTGGTGAAGCCGCCCCCAAGCAAGGCGGTGATGCCATGGGCGGACCCATCTCCACTCCCCAGCTCAGTGGCTAGATCAATCACCTGACCACGCTTGGGGTTTCTATCTGCTTGCCAATCTCACTCCTGTCTTTATGCACACATGAATGCGCCAGGAAGGATTCCTGCCATCAACCACATCCGCGAAGGGTGCGTCAACGTGGCAGCGCGTACAGCCAATGTGTGGATGGTGGTGTCGTCGTTGGTGTGAACGAGGCTTGCGCATATGGCTGATAGATGTGTTTGTGGATTTCCGCTTCCTGGACATCCCCCTACCGATCTTAGCTCAGCTGGAAGAGCGAAGGACTGTAATGGGTCTAGCATGACATCCTTAGGTCGCCTGTTCGATCCAGGCAGATCGGATTTATCTACAGTGTCCGGTATTAGCCACGGACCCCATTCCACTTTTGCTTGCACAATGGATACACGCAACCTACGTAGTGATCACCCAGCGGCACATACATGTCATATGTAGACTGAGAATGGAGTAACAGATAGGACTCCCCAGCGCAGCAGCAGGATGCACAGAGTCATTCAACCATGCATGGTTCTCATTATTCGCAGAGCCAAGTGTACGTGTTTTTAAGCCAAGCTGACAGCAGATCGGGTGAGTACATATGTGATGAGCCCCACCCATGCATGCAAGCTGCTGAGGAAAAAAGAGAGAAATGTGGCAGTTGCCAAAAGCCAGGCAGGGTGGGTACAAGCAAAAAGTAATACGGCCAGGAGTGATGGCACATCGCATGCCCTCAGGAATTATTAAATAAAGGGTGGCGTACTTAGGCACTCGCGGGGTTGAGTTTGGTGTCTGTTTTCATGACCTCGGAGTTACCGGCCTTTCGTGCCATAGGGCTGCGCGGGAAGGAACAATTGCCAATCAAGAGACTTACCACTACCGCCGTACTACAGATATTTAGATGTTTATCAGCACATCCTTCGCCGTATGAACGCCTTGCCTGTAAGACACACCCTTATTTTACCTGCACGCTGGAACATTGCAGTCGTGTCCGCGGACACGGTCATGTTAACGCCACACACTGCAGCAGCGTCTGCCTGATGGTACATCAGTGCTGTATGAGCTGCCTGCGCTGCCACCAGACTGGACGAACAAGCCGTGTCAACGGTGACGGCGGGGCCACGCAAACCGAATGTGTATGACAGTCGGCCAGAGGCGACGGACAGTGTAGCGCCTACAGCAGCCAAGGCACGTGGCCCACAATATGACAAGTAGCAAAGCGACAAAAAAGCGAATATTGCCCGACAACTCAGAACACGAATGACACTGCTGTGACATATAATAAGCAGGATAGCCACTCTAGTTACAGTTGAAGGGCAACAGTAGGGTTTAGGGTTTGGGTTTAGGGTTTAGTGTGCCCTATTATATTACGCACGTGGGAAACTGTCACGCACGTGATAAATGAAAAACCACATCCAGCCTGATAACAACTGGGGACCATGATAGGTATGTGACCATGATAGGGTCAGATACAAAAACGCCACCTCGCGTACGGCTGCATGCAGCAGTGTTGTTGCAGATCCCCTACCTGTGGCGCTGAATGCTGTGACTCCGTGCTTTGCGGCAAGCGTCAACTTCATGTAGTCGGGAGACGATACACCTACAAAGACACCAAACCGATCACGGTTGTACCATCCGACCTCCCCGCTGGAGCCGGGCCCGGGGCCAAGGCTGTGGCTGTGTATGCTACTGGTTGCCACAAGCGATGCAGCGGACATCGCCTCGTGCAGAGTTTCCAGCAAAAGGCGCTGCTGCGGGTCCATCAGAGCCGCCTCTGTGGGACTGATGCTGAAAGCCGATGCGTCGAAGTAATCTGCCTGGCCTAGCAAGAAGCTGCCGAAGCGTGCCGGCAGCATGCTGCCCGGGCTGCCAGCACCACCATGTACGTCAGGCCTAGTGGACAGTGCGGCGACCGTGGCACCGTCCACATCCCATCGCTCCAGGGGCACGGGGCGGCAAGCATCACACGCATGCACTGCAGTGACCAGGTCATCATTCCAAATGGTGTCCAGTGGGAGGCGGAAGGCCTGCGACATCAAGCCCACAATGGTTCTCGTCGCCACAAGAGTGGATGCAGCTATGTTCGCTGGTGCCAGCGAAGGCCTGCCTGCAGCAGCTGCCGCCGCCGCGGCACGAAAGCTAGCTACCGAAGCCGGAAGTGCCGCCTCGAATTTACTGGCCCCTCCACTGCTGCTGTCATAGTACAAATCATCATCAGGGCTGTTGCTATACAGTAATGTGGGTGATCCTTGAAGATCTCGCTGGAGCGTGCTGCTTACGTAGAAGGCAATGGCGGATACAGTAGGGTGGTCGAATACCAGAGTGCTGGGCAGAGGAACACCAAAGGAAGCCTCCAGGGAGGTTCGAAGCTCGCTAGCACCCAGGGAATCCAGACCTGACTCCATGAGCGGTGCGTCAGGTGACAATGCCACTGTGCTATCCGATCCGAGAATGCCCAACAGGATTTCCAAGATACGCTGCTGAATATCTAAATGTTCTTGCTCAGGCTGCAATTGGGGTGCCACGGCGGCAGCCCCCCGCCGCTGCAACCAACGTGGCGCCGCCCTTCGGCTTCCGCGAGCCTCGCGCTCACTCCCATAAAGCTCCGCCAAAGGTACGGGCAAGATTTTAGCCCGTCCTAATGCTGAATCCTCAACAGGCTCCGCAACGTCCTTTCGTGCAGTACGCTCATTTAGCAAGGCCGCAATTGCAGACACGGTAGGGTGGTCGAATACCAGAGTGCTGGGCAGAGGAACACCAAAGGAAGCCTCCAGAGAGCTTCGAAGCTCGCTGGCACCCAGGGAATCCAGACCTGACTCCATGAGCGGTGCGTCAAGCGAAAACACCGATGTAACTTCATGACCCAAAATGCCGGCCAAGGCATCAGAAACTCGCCGCTGTATCTCGACTAAGGTGTCAGCAGTAGCAGGCGTAGAATCACCACGAGGGGCAGAGCTGCTACGATGCGGCACCGTCAGGACACGCGGAGTGTTCAAAGATGGCTGAAGGGAAGGCAATTGGTTGGTAAAGGCAGAGAAAAAAGATGGAATAACAGCCACATGTCCGGCTTTATCCATGAGACGGCGCTGCAAGAAGGTTGGCCAATTAAACGGGACAGCTGCCACCACCGGACATGGCGCGTAAGGTGCGACTCCGGGACCCGCGGTGAAGACCTGCAGCACGGATGCAAGCGCTGACAAGCCCTGCTGAGGCTGGATGAGCGACATGCCCATGCGCTCCACACGCGCCGCCGTCTGTGCGTCTTGAGCAGCCATGCCGCCGCCAGCCCAAGCGCCCCACTGCACGCTTACGAAGCCCAGGCCGCGGTCAGACAGCGCAGACGCGGCGGCATCCAGTCCCGCGTTTGCGGCGCTGTAGTTGGCCTGCCCGGGCGACCCGAGCAGTGAGGCCACCGACGAGAATAGCACGTGTGTGGCACCCGGCTGCTGGGACACAGTGCCAGCCCAGCGGGACAGCTGACCCAACTTAGGCGCGAACACACGACGCGCGCTCGCAGCCGTCTGGTTTCGGAGCATTGCGTCCGCCAGAACACCACCGGCGTGCAGCACCGCCAGGACAGGCTTAGCGCCAGCGGGAGTAAACGCCAGGGAACAGTCTTCGGCACAGGATACGTCGGCCTTGACGACCTCGACCATGCCCTGCGCCTGCAGCAGCACACGACACAGGGCCGCCTCAGAGCCGCCGCCCTCAGCACGACCCGAGCGGCCGAGCAGCTGGATGTGGCAGGCGGCGTGCTGTCGCGCCAGCCAAGCTGCCAGCAGCAGACCCAGGGAGCCCAGGCCGCCGCTGATGACCACACGGCCGGCAGAGCTGGCCAGCGGCTGCTGCTGCGGGTTGAACACCACCACCTTGCCCACGTGCCGCGCCTGGGACATCTGCCGCAGCGCCGCGGCGGCATTGACCAGCGAGTGCGCGGCCAGGGGTAACGGCCGCAGATTGCCGCGACTCACACCTGCAGCCACTCGCCGCATGGCGGACTGCACCGCGGCATCCGGCAGGAAGTCCACAGCCACATACCCCGCGGACACATCAGGCCGTTCGCTCTGCAGACGGGACACAGAAAAGATGTCGCGCTTGCTGATCTCCACGAACCGGCCGCCGCGGCGCAGCAGGCTCAGTGTTGCGGACACCAGGCCGGGGCTGGTCAGCGTGTTCAGCGCCACGTCCACGACACCGCCACGGTGGCCGCTGATGCATTGTGCCGCCGCCAGCTCCTCCACGAAGCCCAGGTCGCGGCTGGTGGACACGTGGCGCACACCGAGGCCCCGTAGCAGGGCGCGCTTGGAAGGGCTGCCCGCGGTGGCCACCACCTCAGCACCCAGGGATCGTACCACCTGCAGGGACGCCAGGCCCACCCCGCCCGTGGCGCCATGCACCAGCACGCGCTCGCCTGGCCGCAGCCCGGCGGCGTTGCCAAACACCTGGTGGGCCGTGATGAAGACCGTGGGCATGGTGGCCGCCTCCTCGAAGCTCAAGCAGCCAGGCATCGCCACCAGCGTGTGGGGGCTGCTGTGCACCAGTGTGCCCAGGCTGCCAGCCGCCAGACCAAACACCGCCGTGCCCGGCGGCAGCAGTGCCGCATCCACGCCCTCACCGGCAGCCACCACCACGCCCGCGCAGTCGCCTCCCGGTGCGCCCGGGTCGCCCGGGTACATGCCCAGCACGTTGAGCACGTCCCGGAAGTTGACACCGACAGCCCTCACCCTGAGCGCCACCTTGCCAGCCGGCACCGCGCCCTCGTCTCCAGTGATGGGTGATGGCAACTGTTGTGGCACCAGGTTGCCCAGTGCGCCGCGGGGCCGAGGCACCAACTGGAAGGAGGTATTCCCACCTGACGATGAGCTTTGGGTCTGACGCAGTTGCGCGCGAAAGCAGACGTATGCGGCTTTGTACATGTCTGGCTGCATTACCACGGCTTTACGTTGGATCCCCGGCTCCGCAGCTACAACAATGTGATCTGCACTTGTATCCACATGAGCAATCACATTAGAGTTGGCTTGCTCCGAATCCATTGTTCGCAAAAGGCCCTCTAGACTGCCAGCAGCTGATTTACAGACAGCATTTTCAATGCCACACATGGTAAACGGAGTACCTGCTGGCAATACTATACGGGTGAGAGTGCGGTTGCGGGTGGGGGCGGATGCAGCAGCAGAGCTGCCGCTGGCCTGCAGCAGTGGAAGCAAACGATTGAAATTCAGAACTCTATCTCCGGTCTTGTCGGCAGCGGTTTCTGCACGTATAGGCGGCAGATTGTAGCCCAGTTGAAACGACGGCGTGGTCGTCACAGCGGCCAAGTCATCCTCCGCGATCTCATCTGCAGCCAGCATGGTGCTGTAAGTGATGGTGTTAGACAGCACGGCTGCACGATGCTCAGTCTCGACCACAGTAGGCAGCGCAGGAACGCGTGTAGGCATCACTTGCCGCTGGACTGCAGCAGCTTGCGCAGGCGGCTTCGACAGGTGCTTGGCCACCAAGCCCCGCAGCAAAATACCGCCACCACATCCAGCTCCCGTCGTGTCTAGCCACACATCAGTCCATATCGATTCCATGCTCGTATTCCCAGCAACCTGCGCAACACAAGTCGCCATTCTTGTGCCGCTTATCCCGGCTGGAACTGATGTGGAATCAACCTCGTCAGCTATACCACTGTCTGCAGCAGCTGGCCGTGAACCATGGGACAGCACGTCAGCCACAGGTAGCAGCAGGCAGTTTACCCCTGCCGGCACCATCAAGCGGCCCCCAAGCGGCTGCCGCACAGCACCCAGGTGAAAAGCGGCATCCAGCAGAGCTGGGTGAATTAAGAAATCCGGATGGGAGGCGGGGAGTGGCAACACTGCAGAGGCTGCCGGCTTCATAGCGTCGCCACCATAGACAACGTTTGCACTGGCAGCGCGGCTATTGCAGGACCATGAAGCCAATTGGCGGGCCAGTGCAGCTAGGCGCCAGAATGCTGGGGCGGTATTTGTCAAGGAGCTTAACCCCCCGGTGGCGTTGGCAGCGGCGGCGTTAGAGTGTGGTGCGTGCGGTGACGGTATCAGGCTGACGCTGCCAGTCACATGGAGCCGTGTGACACCACCTCTACCAATGCCATTAGTCGAGGTGATGCGGATGTTGCCACTGGCACTGTCGATTTCACATCGCAGCAGCAGGCCTGCTGCCCCTTCGGAACCAGCAGATCGGAAAAATGCAGCGCTAGCTGCGGGTGTAGCTTGCTGCTGCATGATAGCCGGTGTGAGGATGCGGATGTTGGTCAACGCCACAGACAGTGAAGAGGCAACAGAGGCACTACGGTCACGTCCTTTCTGTGCAGAGCTTCCTCCACCAAAGGCATCACCGCCTGTGCCTGCACCGAATACAACGACGGCAGCTGCTGCCGCCATCTCTAGCAACGCCGCTGCCGGTACGATGGCTCGCCCTCCAACCTGGTGGTCTAGAAGGAAAGCGAGACGGCGGACTGAACTTACAACGACGTCAAACGTGCACCGGCCTTTGGTGGTTGCGAGGCTGGTGCCCAACATAGAACTCAGCGGCGGCAGCACCCATAACCGCCGCCGCTCCCATTCGCGTGCCACGCTGATATTTCCAACGGCCACTGCCGACGTTGCAGAAATGCAGGTGCCAATCCCGGGGGCGTGCTCGGGACTGCTGTCGTTGTCGGCGGCTGTTAGCAGCACGTGCGCGTTAGTACCCTGGAACGCAAAGGCACTGACGCCGGCGATAAGAACCTCAGGGCAGCGCGACCGGTCACTGTTGCGGCTGACGGCCGAGCCCAGCGCCTGGGCTTCGAGCGGGATCTGCCACGCGATGCCTAAACGACCTGCACCATAGGCTGCCATATCACTAGCAGTAGCAGCAGTGGCTGATAGCTCCAGTGCACTGGCCACATGGGGGTTCAGATTGCGCAGATGGCCCAGCGGCAGCGCTGCCGCATGGGTTAGTGCAGAGTGTGCGTGTACGATACCCACAAGGCCCGCGCTTGGCTCGGAATGTCCGTACCACGCCTTGGAAGAGAGCATGGTGAACGGCCGCTGCAAAGCTGGGTAGCTGCTAGTGCTGCTGCTGTTCATGCCCGCGCCTACATGTGCGCCTGCTGTGAGAGATATGTCTTGTGCCATGCCCGAAGGTGACATCACCGCTACAACCGCGCCGATTTCAATTGGGTCGCCTAACGGTGTGCCAGTGCCGTGCATGGACAGAGCTGCCACAGCGTCGGGGCTGAGGTTCGCAGCGGCAAGCGCAGCACGCAAAGCAGCCTGAGGAAGCATGATGAGAAGGGCGGGAGAGGCAAATTGATTGCAGTTGTCTGCTGAACTTGCCCAAGTGAAAGGCACAGTGTCTTCCCCCCCATCAATCAGGAAAGCGTCAATTGAACGGAGATAGATGTTCCCAGTTATTACGCATTATGTACATACATATTATTGCCAGGCACTGGCAGAAGGACAACGCCGCACGCCCCAGGATGCTGGACGACATGATAAAAAAATATGACCTCCATGGACGCATCAGTAAGGGATTTGCATGTTGTGGGTTCACGGGACGGTACGTAGTTTGGCGTGACACATGCGTGGACGCGATTGGCGCCAAAAACATGGCACACAACAAACATGGTCCACGTCAACCTTGCATTCTAGAGGCAGGGCACGGTGAAGCAGGTTTCTATGCTAGTTGAAATCCTGTATTTACAACTGCTCCGCGGGTTTCGTGTGTTTTCATTGCACGCCGTATACACGCCTTCTGTCATGGAGGCCGTGGAGGCCACGGAGATGACCGTACCTGCTGGGCAGGACCATTCGGTGCAGTGAGGCCGCTGCTGCGACCGTCCTGATTGACGGCTGCGCCCAGCAGGACCGCCAATGGCGGCGGTGGCTGTGAAGCATCCACACCGGCGACACCGCTACCACCAGCACCACCACCACTGACGCCCACAGTTGCCAGGGGCACCAGGCAGAGTGCGCCCACCGCCTCTGCCCGCACGTAGCCATCAGCGGCGGCGTCCAGGGTCTTGCAGCGACCCTCGGGTGATAGCATACCGGCTCGCTGGAAATGCAGCGGCGTATCCTGAAAGATAGGATGCGCAGGAGATGAACGTGATTCAGGTGCCATTGCCCCCAAACAATTGACAAATTCACGATCATTACCTTTCACTTCGGCGACCAGGAAGGAAGGAATCATGCCAGAAGCCCAGCTCACGATACATATATAAAATGCACATACATACACACATATATCTACATATATAACACAGTATTAGTTCTTACAGCAGATTGTCTGTAAATTCCCCACCCCCCATCCCCCCCACACTGCACCGGCCAAACGATGGCAGAGAAGGACAAATCTACATAACACATCCGGGACCCAAATCCGACCATCCTTATATTCAGCACTCACCGGGCCCAGTGTAAGGTTGACACCAGCTACAACGGCAGCGCCACAGCTGCCGAAAGCCATTGTGGCAAGCGCCACGTGCACTGCCACCAGACTGGAGGAGCAGGCCGTGTCGACGGTGACG
This sequence comes from Volvox reticuliferus, assembly GCA_019650235.1. Classification (NCBI taxonomy): domain Eukaryota; kingdom Viridiplantae; phylum Chlorophyta; class Chlorophyceae; order Chlamydomonadales; family Volvocaceae; genus Volvox; species Volvox reticuliferus. The sequence goes on along the minus strand of BNCP01000012.1, from coordinate 797,217 downwards.
GCAGGACCCGTCAAACCAAACGTGTATGACAGGCGACCGGAGGCGACGGATAGTGCTGAAGCTGTCGCATTGAAGGCTGTTGCCGCGGGGGCCACCCTGTGGTGTGGATGAGGTAGGGGCGGCGATAATCAAGCGTCCACAATCAGATTATCTATCTACCTATACATCTAATAGAAAAACGTTTCCTTTACTGCGTTTACTGCTGCAAACCAATTGGCGTTGTCTCTGGTCAGATAGACGGACGTCATCCTTAATGAACGCGAACGCAATGCAACGAAGGTAATAAGACAGCAACAGCATCCCTGCTGCGCAGAAGTACATACCCGGGCCCGAACCTCCCGTGATCCTCACGCACGATAGGTAGGAACACACAATCTTGTGCACCGCCGGTGCCCACACCACTGTCATACAAAAACCACCGGAAATTTCTCTCCCTTCCCCATACCACCATCTTACGGTGTCAGGATGAAACGATTCAGATGCCGTCAGACATGCATGATGCATTCCACCTACTTACCGCATCGTAAGTGTCCGATAGTCGTGTGAGGATATGCCGACGTAAGCTCCCCACGTGCATCTGAAAGGGGAGAAAACGCCAGGTGGCAGGTGGCAGGTGGCAGGTAGCTAGAAGCTATTGCAGCAGGGTCTTGTATCATATGCCCTTAACGCTTAGGGGCTCATAAATTCATGATAGGTTCAGCAGCTTACATTATCATCATCATTATCATACTTCACAGGAAAGCACTGAATGGGACTCCGTCCTTGCAGCCACGGCACATCAACCAGGGCATGGGTGCATTATGCAGTTGGGTCTGCCTAAAGTAAACACATGGGCGCATCTGTTCGCTGTACATCCTGCAACATCAGATCCCTCTATTCCTATCTGGTTTTGTACCACTCCTTGGGTAACGACAAACGTGACTGACAGTTCTAAGTATCGAGATTTCCCATTGGCAACGGGCAACAAGGAACCGGTCGTCCCTTTTACCCACTACTATTATTCCTGCCGTACCTGGTATCCGAGACGTCAGCAGGCGCGGCTGTTGGTAGCGCCAACCGCAAACCGCCTGGCACCCCGGCCAAAGCGTCCGCGGTGCACTCGAGCAGCAGGCGCTGCTGCGGGTCCATCAATGCCGCCTCGGCTGAACTGATGCCAAAGGCTGATGCATCAAAGACCTCGGCACCGGCTAACAAAGCTGCGAAAGGTACAGGGACCTCCCCCCCAACGAGCGGTGACAACGGGTCCACATCCCACCTGCCAACAAGCCAGTTCAGGGGACGGATCACTTACACCAATGACACATAACACATTGACAGTTATCAGTTAAGTGTCGACTGCATTGAATATTGGCATTGCGTTGGCTCTAACAGAACCCTTATTCCGGTACGCGGCTCCTCTATGCACCTGTCCACCCCCTCATGCTATAACCTTTCATGGAGGTCCACCGAAAAGCAAATGGTGATAAACAAACATTAACCCTTAGTGGAGCTACATCGGCGTAAGCGATGAATCAAAACGTGCACCGAACGTGCACGTTAAGTTCCTCCGCTGCGATGTACTGATCCGATACTTAAGTAACCGGGCCCCCAGCCAGCAGACATACAGCGGCTCCCCTAAGTTGCTTACGACTTTCTATTCCCCGCACTTGGAACTAGTGGATGATAATGAAAATTCGCACCCACGAGCCTGAAGGCCTTTGGCCGTGCGCCAAGCCCCTCGCCTCACCTGTTGAGAGGGATCTTGCAGACGCCGTCAATCAGGTAGGGTGCCAGCCCTTGGGTGCTAGCCCCACCTGAGCTTACATCTCCAGGCAGCCTGTGTGTCATACTCACAACTGCTATGGGGCCCAAGCCTGGGCCCTGCTTAGGTGGCTGCGCCCATGGCAATACCAAGGCAGGCTGCGCCAACACGCCAGCAGTAAAGGGCGCTAAGGCCAGATGCGGTCTTGCACTGGCCGTAGCGACGCCCACAGCTGCTGATGACGGATCGGTATAGAACTCCGCAAACAGGTCGTCATCATCTAAAGCAGCCGCGTGTCTTTTCGGCTGGATAGCTGGAGCTCCTTCTTCAGCTCGAGAGTGGCCAGCAACTGGTGCTGATGGTAGGCTGGCGACTTGCACGCGGCTCGCAATGTAGCCTGCGACTGCCGTCGGCGTTGGATAGTCAAATATGATTGTGCCTGGCAACTGCAGCCCCAGGCGGCTCTCCAGTGCATTCCGCAGCTCAACTGCTCCCAGGCTGTCCAAACCCGAACTCATCAGAGGCGCGTCCGGGCTGACGGAGAAGCCCACAACGCTACGCACGGCTTCCTGTACCTCACTCAACACGTCCGCTAAGGGTGTAGCCACTGTCGTCGCCTGCTCAGCTGGTGCCATGGACACAGCCTCCATGGCCGCCTTTGAATGCGAAGGTACCATTGCCATACCTTTTGTAACGGGACGCACAGGCACAGATTGTACCTTCCGACCTTCAAAAGCTGTAATCCAGGAGAACAGGCTCGTAGACTGCCGCGTTTGCTGCCGTTGAAGAAATGTTGGCCAATTAAACGGGACAGCTGCCACCACCGGACATGGCGCGTAAGGTGCGACTCCGGGACCCGCGGTGGAGACCTGCAGCACGGATGCAAGCGCTGACAAGCCCTGCTGAGGCTGGATGAGCGACATGCCCATGCGCTCCACACGCGCCGCCGTCTGTGCGTCTTGAGCAGCCATGCCGCCGCCAGCCCAAGCGCCCCACTGCACGCTTACGAAGCCCAGGCCGCGGTCAGACAGCACAGACGCGGCGGCGTCCAGTCCCGCGTTTGCAGCGCTGTAGTTGGCCTGCCCGGGCGACCCGAGGAGTGAGGCCACCGACGAGAATAGCACGTGTGTGGCACCCGGCTGCTGGGACACAGTGCCAGCCCAGCGGGACAGCTGACCCAACTTAGGCGCGAACACACGACGCGCGCTCGCAGCCGTCTGGTTTCGGAGCATTGCGTCCGCCAGAACACCACCGGCGTGCAGCACCGCCAGGACAGGCTTAGCGCCACTGGGAGTAAACGCCAGGGAACAGTCTTCGGCACAGGATACGTCGGCCTTGACGACCTCGACCATGCCCTGCGCCTGCAGCAGCACACGACACAGGGCCGCCTCAGAGCCGCCGCCCTCAGCACGACCCGAGCGGCCGAGCAGCTGGATGTGGCAGGCGGCGTGCTGTCGCGCCAGCCAAGCTGCCAGCAGCAGACCCAGGGAGCCCAGGCCGCCGCTGATGACCACACGGCCGGCAGAGCTGACCAGCGGCTGCTGCTGCGGGTTGAACACCACCACCTTGCCCACGTGCCGCGCCTGGGACATCTGCCGCAGCGCCGCCGCGGCATTGACCAGCGAGTGCGCGGCCAGGGGTAACGGCCGCAGGAGGCCGCGGCTCACACCCGCAGCCACTCGCCGCATCGCAAACTGCACCGCGGCATCCGGCAGGAAGTCCACAGCCACATAGCCCACGGACACATCAGGCCGTTCGCTCTGCAGACGGGACACAGAAAAGATGTCGCGCTTGCTGATCTCCACGAACCGGCCGCCGCGGCGCAGCAGGCTCAGTGTTGCGGACACCAGGCCGGGGCTGGTCAGCGTGTTCAGCGCCACGTCCACGACACCGCCACGGTGGCCGCTGATGCATTGTGCCGCCGCCAGCTCCTCCACGAAGCCCAGGTCGCGGCTGGTGGACACGTGGCGCACACCGAGGCCCCGTAGCAGGGCGCGCTTGGAAGGGCTGCCCGCGGTGGCCACCACCTCAGCACCCAGGGCTCGCACCACCTGCAGGGACGCCAGGCCCACCCCGCCCGTGGCGCCATGCACCAGCACGCGCTCGCCTGGCCGCATCCCGGCGGCGTTGCCAAACACCTGGTGGGCCGTGATGAAGACCGTGGGCATGGTGGCCGCCTCCTCGAAGCTCAAGCAGCCAGGCATCGCCACCAGCGTGTGGGGGCTGCTGTGCACCAGTGTGCCCAGGCTGCCAGCCGCCAGACCAAACACCGCCGTGCCCGGCGGCAGCAGTGCCGCATCCACGCCCTCACCAGCAGCCACCACCACGCCCGCGCAGTCGCCTCCCGGTGCGCCCGGGTCGCCCGGGTACATGCCCAGCACGTTGAGCACGTCCCGGAAGTTGACACCGACAGCCCTCACCCTGAGCGCCACCTTCCCAGCCGGCACCGCGCCCTCGTCTCCAGTGATGGGTGACGGCAGCTGTTGTGGCACCAGGTTGCCCAGTGCGCCGCGGGGCCGAGGCACCAACTGGAAGTTCGATTCCCCGCTACATGCGGGCCCGTCGGCTTCAGATGGAAGCAGGACCGTAACCGATGCACTACCATGGGAAATGCATATACCGTGGGGGTCCCATTCGCCAGGAGTTTGTGCTGTACTTGGTACAATATTCAGTGAGGCTGTGACGCTGTGAGGTAATGCAACATGAGATCCGCGCTGGAGACCTATTGAGCCCGGCATCGCCACGGCCTCTGGGCTGAGCTGCATGACTCCGAATGAGCGGCCACTCTGTTCCATGGCCACTGCACGAACGGCACCCTGCATAGCCCCGGGTCCAATTAACGCCTCTTCCAGCGGCTGTAGCGTTCTTATACCGGTGCTGCTGCTACTGGGATTGTAGTTAGATAGGAGCAAGGCAGCCGGCGGCGCTTTGGTCAGTGCTTGCAGCGTGCCCAGCAGCGTTGACACGGCAGCCCGCCGGGAGTTGAGCTCTAAAGCAGGAGACAGCGGCCGTAAGCTTGGGCTCTCCAATGCCAGTTGGGACACAGCCGGCTCGCTTACCGCCAGGCGTGAAGCAAAAAGGATGGAGGTGCTCTCTTTGAGGGTTGCAGCACCTGATGCTGCGCCTGCCCTAGCCAGAACATCAGGTGCTGCTGCGGCCGCAGTGACGGTCGTGACGGTGGCGCCGCCAGCACCGCCAATCTCCTTCGCCAGCAAGCGAGATACATCACACACCGCGATCCCGTCGCCACCGCGGATGTGGTAGTTCAGCGCAATCTCCCCGCTTGCCACCGTGGATACGGTTGAGGCTCCAACACTCACCCATGCCGCCTGCTGCTTGCCCGAATCCATCAGCGTTGTGCCGACGCCGGCCGTTATACCAGCAGCGTGCAGGGGTACTCGCACCAGGCCCACGGCAGTGGGCACACGCAGCACAGCCGCCTCACCGACGCTGACAGGCACAGCACCTGCCTGCAGGCTGCAGTCCAGTAGCGCGGGGTGCAGCATAGTGCCGCTGCAGTCAGCTGGAGGCTCCAGGCACGCCAGGGTGCAACTTGATGTTGGACGCGGTGGTGTACATGGCGTTGGATTAGCCCTCAGTGTGGATGGCAGCATGCGCTCGCCAACTGGCTGCTGACAATAGCTGTGAAGGAGTGCGACCAGAGCGTAGAGCTTCCGCTGGCCGTCCATCACCATCGACGCATTTGGCATGCCGCCGCCACCATGACCGTCTCGGCTGGATGCAGCTGCGACGCCAGACTGGCAAACCACCAGGGTTGCGACGCCGTGGAAGTGCACCGTGGTGGCGGTTGTCGAGCTGTTGCTACGACCTCTGTTTTGCTCTGCCTCGGACCTGATCACCACGCGACCAGTGGCCAGCGACACACCGCATCGTAAGAGCACGCCGTCATCTGAGCCGGTTTCGACCGGCTGCTGCAGCACCAGCGGCGCTGGTATGGCTGCTTCAGTGATGGCAATCTCGATAGCGGCAGAGCCAGCAGTACTGCCGCTAATGCCCGAGGCTACCGTTAATGTTGCCACACAGCTGGCCGCCATCTCCATATAACCAGCTCCCGGGAATATGGACCGACCACGGACACGGTGATCCCACAGGTAGGTCAGCAGGGGTATACGGATGAGGCGGCACTCGAAGAAGACCGTACGGGGTTGCTGCTGCATGGTCATGCGGGGGTCAGGGATGGATGCTGACTGCAGCAGTGAATTGGCAACGGGCAGAAGCCAGTGGTGCTGCTTGAGCCACTGCAGCGCGTCCGGGAAAGAGGAGGAGGCGGAGGACGCGGAGAGGGCTGCTGCTGCTGCTGCTTCGACGCTGCTGGCCCCCGTTGCGTAGTGGAGGAACGAGAACATATGTGCCCCGTCTGCAAAACCAGCGCCGATGGCTCCACCCTCGCTTGCAACTAAATGACTTTCATCGCCAACAGTGCTACCAGCGGAAAGCAGCACATGGGCGTTGGTTCCCTGGAACGCGAAGGCGCTAACTCCGATGCAGCTGGACTCAGGTATTAGGGGCTGTGGTCCATAGCCATGTGCAGGGGCTGCTACACCGGGCCCTGCGTCCCGCTGAGCTGTCATCGGCTGTAGCTGCCGTGGCAATGACCATAAGTTAGGTGATGATGTCTGTGTTATGGCGGCGTCAACGTATTCATTAAGATGGCGTAGGTGCATGATAGGTAGGATCGACCCGTGGGTAGCCACCCACATGGCGTGAGCGATGCCCACCACGCCAGCACCTGGCTCCGCATGGCCATAAGATGACTTGGAGGAGAGGAATGCGATAGGCAGTCTGCACGGGACGCCTGAAGAGCCGGTAGACGTGGATGACATTACGGTGTCGAAGACCGTCAGGGCAGCACCGACTTCGATCGGGTCGCCCAGCGGTGTGCCCGTGCCGTGCATGGACAACGCTCGCACATCACCAGCAGAAAACCGCGCAACCTCCAGTGCCTCGCGCACCACCGCCTGCTGCGCGGGGCCGTTGGGTGCAGTGAGACTGCTGCTGCGACCGTCCTGATTGACGGCGCCGCCCAGCAGGAGCGCCAGCGGTTGTAGATGGCGATGCCGGCGTCCCTGGAGCATGGATGCGTAAAGTTGGGGTATGGGCGCAAGGCAGAGCGCGCCGACTGCTTCTGAGCGCACGTAGCCATCGGCGGTGGCGTCCAGGGTCTTGCAGCGTCCCTCGGATGATAGCATGCCTGCATTGATAGATGCAGTTCACACACACACATACACACACATCATCATCAACAACATGGCACTGGTACATTCTGCTCTCCATCTATCACGTAGACATGGGAACACTATTGATATGAAGGGTGGGGTACATGACCTTGCCTTGGTTGTTCCATTCACTTGGAACGGATTCGTCTCCACCTAGGGACCTATATCAATAGCCGGGTATTTCCGGTGCAATGCTCACTGGCAATTTTGCACCCTCTGCCTCTATCTATCTCTATGACCACTGAGTCCACTGCCATTGGCTCCGGGAACTGCTCCGCGCAATTTTGCACACCTGCTTTCTGGAACATCGCCGGCGTGTCGGGAATGAGCATCACGTTGGCACCCGCAGCCACGGCCGCATCACAGCCCCCTAAAGCCATGGCAGAAAGCGCTGCATGCACTGCCACCAGACTCGACGAGCACGCCGTGTCGACGGTGACAGCGGGGCCACGTAAACCGAATGCATATGACAGGCGACCGGAGGCGACGGATAACGACAGACTACCGGTAGCGGTGTAGACCGTGGGCTGACGGCTGTGACGCGCGATAAGTTTGTTGTAGTCCAGTGCGGAGGTGCCGACGTACACGCCCCAACGGTCTCGACTGATGCCATGCAGGTCACAACCGCTGATGCCAGCGGTGGGGGAATCGACGGCAGTGACGGCATCCTACGTTGAAAAAGGCATGATTTTAGGAAATGCCCGGTGCACTTTTGTCAGTTGCTATCCTTTCCCATCCGTGGTCATTTCCATGAGGGACGACGCGAGGGACGAGCGTCAGCTTCCGCAAGCTAGGTGAGGAATTCAGCTCAAGAACGGGTTAGTTGTGTAACATATATCCATGATAGTTTAAACTATATTCAAAAAGTAGTGATAATATCGAGGCAACTAAGACAACTGATCAGGTATGTGGGAAACATGCATGTGTATACATGATGTATGGAGGGCATGTGTAAATGTGACGGGCGTGTATGGTTCGGGGGAATATGTGGCATGTATCTACGCATGTGTGAGGCACATGTGGTAAGGATGCATGCACTCCCCCTAACGTTAACGGCTGTCAAACAAATAGCAAAGGAGGTGGAGTTAGAGGAATCGTTGCCATATCATCAAAAAAACAATTCTTAGGGCGGATTAACTATACATTCCAATCGACTTTTATCACTTTTAAGACAAGGCATAATCAAGGCTGGGTCGTTTTGCACATAGTCTCGCTCGAGGAGCATGCACAGTTAGCGGGGGACACCCGTGGAAGGCCGGCATGCGTACGTGGGACGAGTGGAGAGACAATATGAGGCGTACAAAATGTATTAGGGCGGCGATAGGGCGGCGTTCAAAATAAACAATAAACAATAAAATAAATAAATAAAATAAATATAAAAATGAAATTTAATCCAGCCAGGCAAGAAACGCGCACGAGCGAGACCTCTTCAAAAGACACGAAAATGAACACCAGGCCCAAATGCAACGGGTCAACTGCTGCGTGACTACAAACGGAAACAATGTAATTTACCGTCTTGAAGACGTCATCACCGCCCTCCCGAAAGCGCTCACCGCGGCAAATGCTTCGGCGCATGCCTCCAGCAGCAGACGCTGATGCGGATCCATTAGTGCAGCCTCGCCGTCGCTGATACCAAAGGCACCTGCGTCGAACGTACTGACGCCCTCCAAGAATCCTCCGAAGCGCACCAGCGGGCCATCAAGGAACACCGTGTATGCATCGACGTCGTACCGGCTGTATGGTACGGTGCTCACGGCGTCGATGTTGCCGTCCGTGGCCACTGTGGGGACGCCTGGGAGGGAAATGGACATACTGACGATGGCGGCGGTGAGCGACCTACCCTGTGCGACTGCTATTGCCCTTCCAACTAAATGGTCTGGAGACTGGGCTGTGGGGACGACAGCAGCGGCAGCACTAGCGGCTGCCCGAGCACGGGTGAATGGTGCACGGGACTTGATCAGCGTGGCGATGGCAGCCGGTGTGGGGTAGTCGATAGCCAGCGTGGGAGGGAGCGTCATTCGGAAGGCAGTTTGCAGTTGGTTTCGGAGCTCCACTGCTGCTAAGCTGTCCAGACCGGCCGCCATGAGGGGTGTGTCAGCCTCCACGGAGCCAGCACCAGATGAGTCCCCAGCACAAAGCACTTCAGAAGTGATTTGTAGGACTGTACGAATGGTATCATCGCCCTGAACCGCAAGCTCCTCCAGGATAGGATTAGCAGCGGCAGTCGCAGCGGCTGCAGTGTGCGATGCCAGCGGAGCGGAAACAGGTGATGGCATCCTAGCAACAATCATATCGGTCATGGCCGTCGGTGTGGGGTAGTCGAACACCAGCGTGCTGGGTAGCTGGACGCCTAGACGTGCTTCCAGTGCATTCCGCAGCTCCACTGCCCCCAGGCTGTCTAAACCTGAACTCATCAGCGGCGCGTCCGGGCTGACGGAGGAGCCCACCACGCCGCTGATGGTATCCTGCACTTCAGCTAGCACGCGTGCATGCAGCGCCGCCGTTTCTGCCGCGGTATCTGTCACATGGGTGACACGGGAAAATGGTGCAGCAGCAGCAGGGTATACAGCTGCTGACACCGGCAGCGCCATTGGCGCCATCGGGCCCGCAGGATGGTGCTCCAAGACCAGCTGCTTGGCGAAATGCTGGAACATGAACGGCACAGTACCTCCACGGCGGCGAGCGGCGACTTCCAGAAAGCGCTGCCAACGGAATGGCACTACCGGCACCACTGCGGGCCCCACCGTCCCGCCACTTAAAGGGAGACGGGACGGCACTGTGTTGTTGCACAATACCCACTCCAGGGATTCTAGGCCCTGGCGTGGCTGTAGCATCGCCATACCCAGTCGCTCTACTTTCCGGGCAACCGCTGCAGTAGCGGCCATGCCTGCACCTGCCCAGGCGCCCCACTGGATGGCTGTAGCACCAACCCCAATTGTGCGGCTGGCGGCGGCGAGTGCGTCTAGTGCGCCATTGGCGGCGCTGTAGCTGGCTTGGCCCGCAGATCCCAGAAGAGAAGCCACGGAGGAAAAGAACACGTGAGCAGCGACCGGCAGCGTGGCACCTAGGACCTTAAGGATAGCAGCACTGCTGCGTTTGGCAGCGGAAACTGCCCGGATGTCGGCCGCAGTTTGGCGCCCTAGCACGGAATCTGCCAGCACACCACCTGCGTGGAAGATCGCCAAGACGGACCGCCGACCGGCTGCGGACGGCCCTTCTTGGCCCAGACCCATGAGCCACGTGTGATCAGACGCCGCACATGCATCCATTGAACTGATTGTAATCATTGACCCATGGGCCTGTGTCAAATTGCTTAGCTGTTCGGCAGCCACAGGATTCACTGGGTGTCCCGAACGGCTTGTTAGATGGATTTGCGGAAGGCCTTGGGCAAGAAGCCATTTGGCAGTCAAAAGTCCGAGCGTACCCAGGCCTCCAATGATGATAACAGTTCCCATGGGAGGAGATCCGAGCGAGAAGGTTCCCAGAAGTGGTGAAGAGACAACAACCTTGCCCACGTGCCGCGCCTGGGACATCTGCCGCAGCGCCGCAGCGGCATTGACCAGCGAGTGCGCGGCCAGGGGTAACGGCCGCAGGAGGCCGCGGCTCACACCCGCAGCCACTCGCCGCATCGCAAACTGCACCGCGGCATCCGGCAGGAAGTCCACAGCCACATACCCCGCGGACACATCAGGTCGCTCGCTCTGCAGACGGGACACAGAAAAGATGTCGCGCTTGCTGATCTCCACGAACCGGCCGCCGCGGCGCAGCAGGCTCAGTGTTGCGGACACCAGGCCAGGGCTGGTCAGCGTGTTCAGCGCCACGTCCACGACACCGCCACGGTGGCCGCTGATGCATTGTGCCGCCGCCAGCTCCTCCACGAAGCCCAGGTCGCGGCTGGTGGACACGTGGCGCACACCGAGGCCCCGTAGCAGGGCGCGCTTGGAAGGGCTGCCCGCGGTGGCCACCACCTCAGCACCCAGGGCTCGCACCACCTGCAGGGACGCCAGGCCCACCCCGCCCGTGGCGCCATGCACCAGCACGCGCTCGCCTGGCCGCATCCCGGCGGCGTTGCCAAACACCTGGTGGGCCGTGATGAAGACCGTGGGCATGGTGGCCGCCTCCTCGAAGCTCAAGCAGCCAGGCATCGCCACCAGCGTGTGGGGGCTGCTGTGCACCAGTGTGCCCAGGCTGCCAGCCGCCAGACCAAACACCGCCGTGCCCGGCGGCAGCAGTGCCGCATCCACGCCCTCACCAGCAGCCACCACCACGCCCGCGCAGTCGCCTCCCGGTGCGCCCGGGTCGCCCGGGTACATGCCCAGCACGTTGAGCACGTCCCGGAAGTTGACACCGACAGCCCTCACCCTGAGCGCCACCTTCCCAGCCGGCACCGCGCCCTCGTCTCCAGTGATGGGTGATGGCAACTGTTGTGGCACCAGGTTGCCCAGTGCGCCGCGGGGCCGAGGCACCAACTGGAAGTCTCCAACCACACGGTCACCATCACCTACTACCAGTTTGCAGGGAAGCATTACGTCACGCAGCATCACTCCACCCGTCTGGATGGCACCGTAAGCGTCCTCATCCGGAGCTGTTGCCATGGCCTCAACCGTAAGGGTTGCACGCGATGCCTGGATAGTAGGGCCAGCCTTTTCCTTTTGCATCCCTGTTTCTGTGTTTGCTGCAGCGTTGCATCTAGCTGCGCAGAGGATGCCTGTCTCGGCCTCAACAGTTCGCAGCAAAGCCGCCGCAGCTCCGGCGACCATTGCACCGACAGAATCCACTGCGGCTCCCTTGGCTGCTGGCGCAGTCAGCCGTAATCCCGAAACTCCTGCACGCACAGCCTGCTGCGCTAGCCCAATGGCGACAAGTGCCTGAGCGTTGGGCGCAGCGCACACGCCTAGCTCCCTGGTGGTGTTTTCACGTCTGGTACTGGCCTGGCTACAGTGGACGCCGTAAGGCTCCGAAACTACCTGGACAATCTGGTAAAGTACCTCCTGCTGCTCCACACGTTCATTTGTCGCATGGCCTTGGGCTGCTGGCGCCGCTAACGTTCGGGGTGGCCCAACGGCAGCAGGGATCTCGCTTGCCGTAAAAGGTGAAAGGAGCGTAGGAGACGCCCGGGCGGTATCAACAGCAGCGAAAAGCACCGCTGGAGTCGCCTTCCTGGCATCGAGACCACGTAGCCATGCAGCCCCTATGTCACTGCCAGCGGCGATGTGAATGTCTGTAATGGCTCGCGAATCACTGCAACCGTCGCGCAGTGATGCGGTCGCATGTAAGAGGTGGCATTCCGTGTCAGCAGCAACGGCGGGGGGGTTGGTCCTCCCCAAGCCCTCACGCTGCCGTAGCTGTACAGGTGGCGATGTTGGTGACGCATAGCACTCCAGGGACGCCGGCACGCGCAGGTGGCCAATACTGCAGCCCCCATGGAACGCTGCCACTGCACCGAGTTGTAGTACGCAGTCCAGCTGAGCGGGCGTCACGCGCCCCGATGCCGAACCATCGCCTCCGCTGGCCGCTTCTCCTCTCAGGATTGCTGCAGATACCGCCGCTGACGGCGTCGGCGGCAGTGACCGCGCCGCCGACAGCCGGTGCATAAAAACGCCGGTTTGAAATGTCAGCAGCCGACTCGCTATGGATGCAAGGCGCATCATCACAGCCTCCGGCCCATAATCCTCTTCCTCCATGATTGCCGCCACGGAGCTGGTAGCGACTTGGCCTTCCGAACCAACCGCCTGCCGCCAGTCAGGGCCAGAGCCGACCAGATGTGATTTGGCGACCCGCCTGTGGTTCAACACCTGCACAGCTGCGGTGAGGTGTGTGCTGTGCGGCTGCGACCTCAGCGTTGCAGTCGCTGGTCCCTCGGAAGCGGGCTGCTGCTGCTCGTTTCGGCTGAAGACCACCACGGAGCCGCGCGTCAAGTCCACCCGGCAGCCCAGCACTACCCGCCTACCACAATCGCCGCTGCTGATGCGCATGCCGATGCTCCTGCCGCTCCTATCACCTTCCTCGAGCACCGGCAGTACACAGGGAGAGGGTATAGACACCCGGCACATCGCCACACGGGAAGTCTCCGCCTCACTCGCAGCCTCTGTCCCTATCCTCTGGTCAACCGCACCACGAGTGCCGGCAGCGCGTTTGTATTGATGCTGCTTCTGGAGGAGTAAGGTGACTGCGCACCCGTGGGCCATTTCCAGGAAGGCCGCTGCGGGCACCAGCGCTCGGCCCGCCACCCGGTGATCCCACAAATCTGCATGGCGCGTGGCCGTCAGCTCGGTCTCGAACATCACCATGCGTGATGAGGCAGAGGGCGCCAGCGGGGGCAACACCACGCCAACCCACGGGTCGGGACTAGGGTGCACCCACATCCTGTGAGGTCTCCAGAGAGGCTTGCAGGCTGGCGATGACGACTCGCTAATGAAATCGGCAGTGTAGGGCTGGGACGCGGGAGATGTTATTAATAAGTGTGCATTGGTGCCCTGGAAGGCAAACGCACTAATGCCGATGATTGCGGACAGCTCGTTCACTGGTGATGGTGATGGCGATGGTGATGGCGGCAACAGCAGCGGCTGTGGGCTGCGCGGCATGGTCGCCACAGGCATGGCGTCGGCGGAAGCCGCCTGCAGCGCCGCGACGACGTGAGTGTTTGGCGAGTGGAGGTGAAGGATAGGTGCTACCGCTCGCCTTAAGAGCTGCTGTATAGCGAAACACATGCCTGACACGCCTGCCGCAGGCTCCGAGTGGCCCAGCATGCTCTTCGCGGCCAGCAGCTGCAGCGCTCTTGTCGGTAGACCCGTGCCAGCAGCACCGACAGCGGCAGGTGAGCGACCAGGTGTCAATATCGCGTTGGCCGCCAGGATGTCCAGTGCGGCGCCGACCTCAATGGGGTCGCCCAGCGGTGTACCGGTGCCGTGCATCTGCAATGCCGTTACGGCGGTAGGTGCAACATCAGCCGCCTGGAGCACGGTGCGGATGAGGCTCTGTTGCGCGGGGCCGTTGGGCGCAGTGAGGCTGCTGCTGCGGCCGTCCTGGTTGACGGCGGCGCCCAGCAGGACAGCCAGGGGCTGAGCCACGCTGGGAACGGACGGGGAGGCGACAGGAAGCGCCTGTAGCAGCAGCATGCCGGCAGCCTCAGCACGCACGTATCCGTCTGCAGCGGCGTCCAGCGTCTTGCAGCGTCCGTCCTGAGCCAACATGCCTGCAGTGACGAAGCGCACATTTAGATAGCATAGCCCGGTCGCAGTACCGCTTGTGTTGCTGCGGCATAGAATGTTGATTAGCTCTGTTGGCAAAAGGAGCCTAATTCCTTACCTTGTCGCCGCATTTGCAGTCACACCCACGATGCGAATTTTACATAACGGTACGCCGACATTCAGACAGATTTTGCCCATCAGACAGACTGACTGACAGACAGAAATACAACACGGGCACGGGGAGCCACAACAGTTTGCCAATACGAACCTGCACGCTGAAACATGGCCGTCGTGCTCGGCAGGAGCATCATATTAATGCCGCCAACAAACGCCGTCGCCAACCCGGCCGCCGCCGCCGCCGACTGGAAACCCGGCACAGTAGCAGTAGCACCGCTACCTCCACCGCCACCGCCACTGTCATGATATGACACCAACTCGGATGCCGATGTCGTGCTCGAAGACGTCAGATACTCATAAGCCAGCGTCGTCGCAACCAAACTAGATGAGCAGGCGGTGTCGACGGCGAGGGAAGGTCCGCCCAAGCCCAAATGGTAGCTAATGCGGCCAGCTGCCACGGACAACACTGCACCTTGTGCAGCATACGGACCAGAGACAGCCCCATGGGCCTCGCAAAGGCGGTGGTACTCGGTCCAGGAGATGCCCAGGTATACGGCTGTGCGGCTTTGGTTGTTCAATCCCGCTGCCGTCAGGACAGCACCGTCAGTGGTGGTGGTGCTGCTGCTGAGGTTCCTGCTGAGAGCACCGCCGATGGTTCTGGCGGGCGTCGCAGCGGACACCATGGTAGACACGGCGAGGTGCAGGAGGAGGCGGTGCTGAGGGTCCATGGCCATCGCTTCACCGTGGGATAGCCCGAAGGCACCAGCGTCAAAGTCTGCGACATCAGCGAGGAAGGCACCGAACTGCACCGCCAGGCCGCTGCTCTCTGAGGACGGATTTGTGCAGCGGTCCCAGCGATCCAGCGGCACTGGTGTGATGTTGTCATACACTGGGAGGCCGCCGCGGAAGCCGTCGCGCCACGCGTCTCCGTCCTTGCGGGCTGCGGCGGCTGTGGCTGTGGGCGCCAGCAATGAAGCCATGTCGTAGCTAAGGACTACGACCACGGGGGGTGGTGGCACTGCAAAGCGGATGGCACTGACCGGTTGCATCGAAGGCTGCGCGATTACGGCGGTTGTGCTTTGAATATCCGGACCCATCACCAATTGCTGTAGGTAGTCCATATCTTCCGCTTCCAGATCTGCCAAGGCCGCTGACGTAGCAGCGGCGGCGGCCGCGGCGGCAGCAGCAGCAGCAGCACGAGATGTTGGCATCGGGGTTGCCGTGGCCAGCTTATTCGTTAAATATTGCGTGATGGCGGCGGTTGTGGGATGGTCGAAGATGAGGGTCGCGGGGAGTGGCAATCCGCCGAGCCGTCGAGACACCAAGTTTACATACTCCACAGCGCCCAGGCTGTCCAGGCCGCCTGTACAGATGATGATAATGATGATCATGATGATGATGCAGACAAGTCCCCCGTCAAAAGTGTAGCTTTAGTCAGTAGCATGTGCAGCAGCATGATCAAAAAGGAAGCAACAACCTCACGCACCAAAGTAAACAAGAAGATCAAGTATGCAGCAGTGAAAAGTCAGGGTAGAGACGCCTCATCACTTGAAAAAGCAATACCACGAAACTGCTACAGAGTTGTCGACGCGATTCTGACATGTCCCTTACCGTCCCCTTTCCCACGCTCACCAGACATGAGCGGCTCATCCTCGGGTAGAGAGCTCCCAAGCACCTCCACCAGTGCCGCCTCAACCTCCCGCCGTACCGCCTCGCGGCTGTAGCGCTGTTGCTCCACCGCTGCCGTCGCCACATTGGCAACTTGCTCCGAGACCTCAGTACGAGTCTGCAGCTGCGGCTTTCGTTCGGCATAAAACCTGCCGTATAGCGGATGCTCCAGGGTGTGTTGCGAAAGGTACTTGGACCAGTGAAAGGGGTTGACGGTGACGACACGTGCGGCCGCTGGTGGGGGCGGCAGAGGCAGCGGCACGGCAGCACCGCGACCGCTGGCGGCGGCGGCGCCGAGCGCGTGCGCAAGTGCCGCCAGGCCTACTGCAGCGGGCAGCACACCCTGGCCGATACGCTCCAAGCGAGAGATGACGGCGGTGCTGGCCATACCGGCCCCGGCCCAAGCGCCCCACTGGATGGCCATGACCGGGTGACCTGCAGCCGTTTGGTGACACACGCCAACACCCCCAACACCACCGGCATCACCAACACATAATAATGAGATGCTATTAATCCCCAAATGAAAGGCATGCGGCGTAGCGCACGCGCGCAACCACGTGTGCGTTCACAACGCGGTTCAATGCGGCCTGGCATGGGCACCTGCCACGATGACAGAGCGGACAGATAGGAGCAACATGTTTAGTGTACACGACCGTGTTTCCCAGCGAGAGGAACTGCTGCCCCAGATGCAGTCGCCTGACCAAAAGCGGTTTGGAGATGCATTATGATCTGATGAACGTTCCCTTCTATTATGACTTCACTCGCCATGGCTACGTGTTTTCCCCGTGCTTGATCTCCCAACCGCACCGGCTTCACTCCATGCCTCTGCCATCCTGTCCAGCCCCGCGTTTGCCGCCACATAGTTGGCTTGTCCAGCAGCGCCAATGAGCGACGCTACGGAAGAGAACAGCACCAGCTGGCTCAGCGGTGCCCCAGAAACGGCGGACGCAGCCAACGGCTGGCCGGCAGCTAGCTTCGGGGCGGCCACCTGGCCAACATTGACACATACACACACATACACACACACATCAGGTCATGTTATCATCGGATTACATAAACTAAAAGAACGCAGATGCAACAAGCCTGAGATGGCATATATAGAGCTTGCTAAGGACTGAAAATGCACCCGCTGAAGGACCAACCCCGCATCTAATCCTCGAAAAAAAGGATTAGATGCGGGGTTGGTCCTTCAGCGGGTGCATTTTCAGTCCTTAGCAAGCTCTATATATGCCATCTCAGGCTTGTTGCATCTGCGTTCTTTTAGTTTATGCTACCCTTCACCAAGTTCAGCGCAACTCAGAGTAATCACCTCCTCGTGCAACGGATACTTTCGGCTGCCGCAGTGCGTATGTTGGGATGTGACATGGGGATTCAACAATATATCGTTTCGGATTGGTGCGAAGCCACCGTAGTGATTGTTATTAACAAGAGAGAAAGAGCACATGAAGCCATTCACTCACCTGCCGTGCCCCGCGAAGGCTCTGCCGCGGCAGCATTGCGTCAGCCAGCACGCCGCTGGCGTGTAGCACAGCGTCCCAGGCGCCGTACCCTGCGCATCCATCGCAAGCTCCCCCACCCTGCTCCCCCTGCTCCCGCCCCAGCTTCCATAGCCCCTGAGCATCCTCTGCGCAGGCTACATCCAGTGCCTGCATAGTGACGGAGACCCCGCTGCCTGTGAGCAGGAGTTCCGCCAGCTCAGTGCCTTCGTCAGGACTGGCCGAAGCACGACCACTGCGGCTGACTAGGTGCACATGACCCACGGTTCCGCATCCTACCAACCACCGAGCAACGAGCAGGCCTAGGCCGCCGGTGCCGCCCGTTATTAGCACGCGCGAACGTGAGAGAACGGACCCGAGGGTCGGCCCCACGGGCGCCGCGGCGGGCGGCAGGTAGGCAACGACCTTTCCAACGTGAGTAGCCTGAGCAAGTGATCGGAGCGCTGTGGCCACGGCGGCCAGTGGGTACGATAGGTTCCGGAGCGGGTTTATTGCCTGGCGGGCTAACAGCGAAGCCACATGCCGCAGCTGTGTGTGCAGGACCTGCGACGACGTTCCGGAAGCGTATTTGGAAGGCACAAGATTAGGTCGCATTCGTAATGTTCAATCATTGACGCAATAAATTGTACAGGGCACATGGGTTTCCAACATTATGGTTCAAATGAATTACAAGGTTGAGCATTTTTACGATATTAACACCTGCAGACCCGTAACTCGTAAGCAATACATGGCGCTGACCTTGATTATAAAGGAAAGAAAGAGAGGGAACATCAGACAGAGAGGTACTTCTCAACCAGGATTGAAGGCATCCCTCTAAGTACCTTACCCTCGGCGGCATGAAGTCCACAGCCAGCAGGCCGTAGCGCGCGTCAGGGCGCTCGCTCTGCACCCGCGCGGCCGACCAGATGTCGCGCTTGCCGATCTCCACCCAGCGCCCGCCGCGGGACAGCAGCGACAGGCTGGCGGACACCAGGCCGGGGCTGGTCAGGCTGTTCAGGACCACATCGACGCCCAGACCCCTACCGCTATGTTGCCGTGTACAAGGCTCCGCCGCAGCTGCGGCCAGCAGCAGCGGCTCCACGAAACACGTGTCGCGAGAGCCAGCGGCGGCGCCGACACCTTCTCGCCGCAGCAGCGAACGCTTGGCGGGGCCGCCGGCGGTAACGAAGGGCAGAGCTCCCATGGAGCGTATAATCTGCGAAGGGAAGTGAAGGCCGAATCGTTATTTACGTCCTTAGCTTCAAGACCCAGAAGGCCCATATGGTTAACCCTCAGGGCAAGCACAGCATGAGCACGATCGACAGGGGCACGAGTTCGGCAGGCAGCAGGGAAAGTTACGCCACTGCCGTGCAGAACGAATACGAGGGACTGCACCGGAGGGGCCCCGTGCTCATCCATCAACACGGGACAGGCCTGCGTGCACAAGTCAGCGGTGGCACTTCTGATTTTGCTCGCCCTACCGGCGTTGTTGGACAGACTGGAGTTGCGACCGCAGCGGCTATTCCCCCCTTCCGCCTAGTTCGTCAAGCCCGGAAGCCAGGTATACACCATGCCCCGTCCTTTGCTGCAGATGCAAAGCTTGAGCGACGGTACTGGTGCACACTTGCCTGCAGGGCAGCCAAACCAACACCGCCTGCCGCGGCGTGCACAAGGACCCTGTCTCCCGGGCGCAACCCCGCCGCCGCCTGCAGCGCAGCGACCACCGTGACAAACACCTGCATGAACAGGAATGGAAGGGAGGCATTTGACTCAGCAGCTCTTCGCAACATATAATTTCTCTTCCACTCCAAAATGCCCGCCGAACGTTTCCGAGAACGCTGTCGCACCTCATCCACAGTGACGACGCAACTGGCCTGTGGCAGCTGACTCTTCCAGCCATGCAAGCCCTACCTTGTCACCCCGTTTCCTCCCTCCATAATGCACATACCGCCCCCAACAACGATGACGACGGCAACGACGACACCACCACCACCACCATGGATGGGTGCATCATTGACCGACGAATTCGGAGGATCGGACATTAAAAATCCCAACGCACCGAGCTGAAATGACTTTTAAACAACTAGGCTTGAAAACAAACACGGGAGGTGAATTTAGCTAGGCTGTGTACATAGGCTGTGGCATACCGTCGGCACGGAGGCTGCATCGACGAAGGTCACGTGTGGCGGCAGGTGCGCCAACATCACCGCGGGGCCGACCACCCGGGACCCCATGCAACCGTGCGCCAGGCCGAAAACGGCATCTCCGACCGCAAGGTCGTGATTGCCAGGCCCTCCTGCACCTACAAGAAATCAGATAAAGTACATTTAAGCAGTCGGTTCTTAGGACGCTAAACAATAACCTTCGCATGCAGCTCAACCGGCGGCTTACGGATGTACGATTCGATTGTATACTGCAATACACACGTGTAACAACAAGTGTTGTATTGGAATGGCATGTACTGCATTGCTCTGTAGCGGCCACATGCTGCGTTCTTGGAGGCCAAACGCCACGTGTACATCACAACAACACATGTCCCACAGCGCAGCGAACATACTGTTGCTGGAGCCTCGACCCCAAATACTCGTCTTTATTACTTGGTAGTGGATTTAGGGTTTTCTGGTTGAACGGTTTAAGGAATCTACACAAAGTTAGGGACTAACGAACAGCAGCCGCTGTACCAAACAACGGATGCCCACCTTGAAACGCATGAAGCATTCCTGGAAGCATTCCTGGAAGAATCCATCCATCCGCCGACCCCGCCCAGCACAACATAATTCCCCTGGTCCCCACCCGTAGTTGTGTGGTCCGGTTCGTACCTAGGCTTTGCACCACTCCCGCGCAGTCGCTGCCGGGCGCGCCCGGGTCGCCCGGGTACATTCCCAACACGTTGAGCACGTCCCGGAAGTTAAGACCCACGGCCTTCACAGCCACCGCAACCTCTCCAGGGCCGCACGGGGTACCTACACCGTCAGCCGCGAGCGGTGTCGGCACGATTGCCAGGTTTGCAAAGGCCCCACGCGGCTTGGCCGTGACGTGGAAAGCCTCCGGTCCTGGCGGTGCTGCGTCAGCAGCAGGACAAAGCTGCCGCACCGCGACCGCCCCGCCAACTGGAAGGCCCAGGCTGAACGTATCCAGGACGCCGCCATCGCTGTGGCTGTGCACGCCATGCTGATCAGATGATGCTGCGAAAGTGGCCGGAGCCCGGATAGTCAGAGACACGTCTTGATTGGACATCTCAGTCGCTGCCGTACGCAGGACGCCGTCAATGGTGGCAGCGGCCACGGCAGCGAGTGAGGGGCGCAGCGCGCAAGTACTGCCGCTAGCGGCGGTGGTGCCGCTGACGATTGTCCCAGCGATGCGCTGCAGCGTCGGCATGCTTTGGACGCCCTGGAGCAGACTTATAGTGCCGGCGGTTGCCGCCGGCCCGTCGGTGGCTAATGCAATGCGCAGCTCCGCCCCCGCCGCATGGGAATCCGCCCCACCGCGACCTCCATCCCCACCTCCAGCTACGATTTTCACACCGGCAGTCGTGGTCACGGATGAAGCAGCGGCCCACAGGTCGGTTTGCTCGTTGGGGTCCACGACTGCCGACGTCTCCTGTGCTACGGGTACATCGACGACAAGCTCCGTTTCGTACATCACATCAGCAGCACTGGGCACGACCTGCTCACGCGGGGACATGCTCCCCTGAGCCGCGGTTTCTGCCTCTGTGGCCGCCGCCGCCGCTGCTGCTGCAGACTCCACGGCTGCAGCTGAAATCGCGGCCACAGATTTGCGCTGCATCTCAACGGTCACCAGCCCGCTGATCACGACGTCCGGTGCGGCCCCCTCTTCGCCCCAAAGGAGGAAGCTGCTCACCGAGCGATGCTGTTGCTGTTGGTGCTTTGCCAGCGATGGCGGCGACGGCGGCTCATGCTGCCAGGTATATGCCTTCCCGCCAGCAACCCAAACGCGTCCCTTGCCGCCGCCGCCGGCTTGGCGAGGCTTCGCCGTGAAGAATGCTACAGCCACAGGGATCTTCGCAGCGCTACCGGGCTGTAGCACGCCCAGATGGAACGCGGCATCGACGTCAGCGGGCCGGGACAGGTACCCTTCTTCTGCGGACGCCTGGAGCGCGGTGCTGCCCGGGTATGGCACAGCAGCGGAGGACGCTGTGTCGGTTGCGGCGCCGTTGAATCCCACGGGGCCGGGCACGGGAGAATTGGCCGCGGCAGACGCAGCAGCCGAAGCGATACCCAGCACAATAGCAAGTTGACTCAATGTCCTCTCCACAGGCAGTGCTTGATCTTCCGCCCTGGCGGCGACCGCTGTAAGCCTGCTGCCGGCGGCAGCAGCAGCAGTGTCCGTCGGCGGCACGATAGCCGCAGCATGGAACACTCGGGTGACCACTCCCCGCGCAACCAGACGAGGACCGCTACCGGTGTTCGATGATGATTGGGCGGTGGCACCAGCGCTGTCAAAGGAAAGCTGCACCACCCCTGTGGCTGAGTCGACGTGGCACAGCACGACGGCATTAGCGCCGTCTCTGCTGCCCCCCTGAGCTGATGATGTTGATGTTGGCGGCAGCGGCAGAAGGACAGGGCTGACGATTTTCAACTGGGAAATGCCCCACTGCACGTCGGCGGTATCTGGTGATGAGGCCAAGGCGGTGGCAGCGGCCGCAAGGCACAGTTCCATCATAGCCGCGGCGGGCAGCAGAGCACGTCCGGAGAGCATGTGATCTCGAAGATATGCGATTCGCGCCAGGGCGGACAGCCTGTGGCGGCAATAAAGGGTAAATTTAAGTTATGTTGGGTTGGAGCGGTGGCGGCGGAGGCCAGGAAGTACAGCAGCAGGCGTTCGTTCTTTTTGATATTCCTTTCTTAATATAACGGCATGCCATGCTTGTTACCGTGGGTTCCTGCTATAGATCGGAGCGGTGAGAATCAGCTGGTCAACGGGCCGTTACGGCGAAGTAATCTTATTTTCAAGTTTTACATCTGTACGACACGATAATCCTGAAAATGAATTGAGAATGCTAATATGCCCGCATGCATTTCCATTGTACTGAATCCAGACTGATGCGCACTTGCACTCCGCCACCAGCACACGCTGGCCACCCGCTTCGGCGCCCGCCGTCGACAGTGACCAAAGCAGCGGATGGATCACCGGATGAACCCAGTGCCGTGTCGCCGTCGCCGATGGCGTGAATGTAGCTGCGGCGTCGGGTTGCCTTCGTGCCGGTCCCGATGACGAAGACGATGACAACCACGACGAAGAGGGTGCCGCCGCCGCCGCCGCCGCCAGTACAGCATGTGCATTGGTCCCCTGAAAGGCGAAGGCGCTCACGCTTGCAATCAGAGACTCGTGGGAGGCCGGAGCCGCCATGCTAGTGACCCATGGGCTCTCGGCGCGAGGCAGCAGCACCAGTGGCTCGGGTGAGGTTCCCGCGGCATTGGCGAGCTCCAGAGTGGCGTGCAGATGTGGATTGAGGTTGCGGAGTTGGATGAGTGGCTGCGGGGAGAGCTGCTGCACCTGCCAACTCAGTCGTAACAGGCCCAGGATGCCTGTACAGGAAGGGGCATCCAGGTTGCCGCATGGTCAGCTGGCTTTCAGTTGTCATGTATGCTTGCGCGAGAACTGTCGAGCAGGGACCGATAATGCTTTATTTTTATGCTTTATTTTTGCCTCCCCCTTGTAGTCATGAAGCTGGCTACAAGGGGGAGAAGAAAAGGCAGACGGGGACCCGAGACGACCATGCTGCAAATTGGTTAGGAGGTTAGCTGCCCGTAGGACGGGGCGGGGTCTTATCAGTCGGCACGGCACCATATAGTTGCGGGTGTCATCTTACTCTGCCGCAGAGGCCGCAGGAGCTGGGATGAACAGCTCGTACTACGAAAGGACACAGCGCACATAGCATACGATAAGTACCATGCCGTAGCTAGCCGTACCTGCAGCAGGCTCCGCATGGCCCATGTGCGATTTGAGCGCCGTCATGCGCAGCACCTCTCCCGGCTTCCGTACCGCAGGACTGGTTCGGGTCCCAGTTGAGCTGCCCGCATCGGCGGGGCTGCCTCTGCGCATGTAAACGGTGACAGCGGCGTAGGTCTCGATCGGGTCGCCTAGAGGTGTGCCGGTGCCGTGCATCTCCAGACACGACACGGCCCGTGGATCACAGCCGCCGGTGGCCAAGGCGTAGCGAATGGCGGCCTGCACCAGGAACAAGTGACAGGCGGCCATGGTGCGGAGGGTACATTAACCCGTCAGGGAGGCAATCGGTCTCATGAAGAAGGTCTGCATTATGTTAAGCTATCAAGGACGCCTCTGTTGGCGCAATGCGTTACTGCGAATCGCCATATGAAATGGTTCGCCACACAGGTTGGGAACAGCACCGGCACACCTGTTGCGCGGGACCGTTGGGTGCAGTGAGGCTGCTACTGCGACCGTCCTGGTTGACGGCGGTGCCAGCCAGCACTGCAACCGCGTCATGGCCGCTTGGCGCGGCGGCGCCAGCTGGCAGCATCTTCATGATTAGGGCCCCCACGCCCTCCGACCTGACGTAACCGTCCGCTGTATCATCCAACGTCTTGCAGCGACCGTCATCGGCGAGCATCCCCGCGCGGTTACAAGCCTATTACAAAGCAGGGCACCATGCGTCAGAGACATGTGCAGGGTAAGCAGGTCTTCCAATAGATAGCGCTCCGGAACCAAGATCTCTCCCATGTCACCCGGCTTTTTCACGCTTGGCACCAAAAGCCAGAGCATCCCATCCCATCCCATCACGTTCCATGCATCCGCCCTTCGCCCACCACTACTCGGTCAGGTCGTCCAACCTTGCAAAGGTTCACTTTCGTTCTCTGTTTTTTTCTCTATCCCTTACGTCACCACTGGTACCTTGCCCTAATAGCCGTACGTAGGTGCATGCATCTATCGATCTTTATGCGGGTAGGTCTCAATGCTGAAAAGCTTCGCGCTAAACAACTAGAACGCTTGCGTTTCTTGTTATTGCTATTCCGTAACATAACCGTTGATCTCGCCCGTCGATATTTTCCAAGTGATCCAGCTCGTCCCAAAAACCGGGTTCTTGTAAACGAGGTGTGCATTTCGGTACGTGTATGGTACGTGAGGGCTGCGGGCTATATTACCCACCTCACGCGCACCCACATACCTGCGTCCAGCTGCTAACCAGCGTCAGGTTGACGCCCAAAACGCCCGCGGTTGCAGTCTCTTCCGCTAGCAGCGACTTGGCCGCCAGGTGCACCGCCACCAGACTGGACGAGCATGCCGTGTCGACGGTGACGGCGGGCCCACGTAAACCGAATGTGTATGAAAGCCGGCCGGAGGTGACGGACAAGTGTGCGCCAGTCGCATAGAATGCATTCACGTCGATGTTCTGCTCCAGCGTCATACGGGCATATTCCAGCTGCGACGTGCCGACGAAGATGCCCATGGAGGCAGATAAAGTGCCGGCGGCTGGTCCTGCTGCAGTTGCTCCTGCGACAGGGAATGGAGTAGTGATGGCTGCGGCGGCCTGCAAAAAGAGCCACGCCCAGCACAGGCGATCCACGTGAGTTGCGGGGGCGGGAAAAAAGGTATCCTTATATTAAAAAGGTGTCTCGAGTGGAGTACGAATGGAATTTTGGAGATGTGACCAGCATGATATGATGAGGTCCTTCTCATTACGAGTACCGGGCGCTGAAGAGGACGCACTAGCCAACGGCCGGGGCCAGACCTCATCCTACGGCCTACGCTACGGCGCCCGAAAGATCATAAGAAAGGCCAGTGCGACGGCTAAACGATTTATTTATGATCGGTTATGAGTCATAGCATTGTTGAGGTGCACCAACGATCGATATTACAGTAAACCCAACGATAACCCATCTAAAACGATTCGTCCATTGTTCCTCACCGCGCACCCTCTAAGAAGCGGATCTTAACTCACATGATGGACAGAACGGTCGGTCATCATCGCCTCCGCGAACGCATCCAGCAGTAGGCGCTGCTGGGGGTCCATGAGTACAGCCTCGGCGCGGCTGATACCGTATGTTCCCGGGTCCCAGGCCTCCACGTCCGCCAGGAAGCACCCGAGCTGGGCGGGCAGCGTGGGCTCTTGCAGACGATCCAGATCCCATCTACGAAAGGGGAGGGCGACACAGTCAGATCTTACGTATAATATTCATACCGTGTGCAATGCGAGCGCTCATCATAGATTGCGTAATTGAGTACGGCATACCACCACGCTGGTCCATGATTTCCCGAAATGTGCACTGATTTTGGTTATGAAGGCGCATGCTTTAAATACGTAGTCTGCCGCAGTATAATGTGCATAGCGTAAGGATGACGCTTTCGCACCTGCTGAGGGGCACTCGGGTGGTTCGGTCTGCCGACACGCCGGCCCAAGGACCCGCTACTGTCCCGCCCGGCGCCCGACTCGCCGCCGCCGTGATCACAATCACGTTCCCGCTGACACCGCCAATCCCAGTAGACCCACGGGTCACGGTCGCCGGTGCCTCTGCGCTCGACGGAACCTGCGGCCTCGGCACCACTGATCGGGAGGCCGTTTCGCCCTGCAGCGGCTGCAGAGGCGCAGGGCGGGCTGTCAATGGGGTAACTACGGCTGGCGCCTCGGCTGCGGTTGCGGTTGTAGTTGCAGCTGCGGTTGGCGCCTCGGCTGCGGCTGCGGCAGCGAATACCGGGCGCAGTGCTGCGGGCGGGGCCGCTGCTGCTGCGGCTGCTTCGGTGGCGGCGGCGGCGGCGGCGGGGATAGCTTGGACGGCGGGGATGGCGCCGTTGGTAGCCAGGTATTCGGCCATGGCAGAGATAGAAGGATAGTCGAACGCCAATGTGGGTGGCAGCTGCATGCCTCCCAGAGACTGCTCCAGGGAGGATACAAGTTGCACGGCTGCTGAAGAATTGAGACCTACAGAAAGGACCGGACCGAGAAGATCATCTCCATGAAGGCTTCGTTCAACAGCCCTCTTAGAGCCGATATCAGTGGTTGCGGTGGAGGACCGAGGATTCATCGGCGCTCCGAAACAATTGGACCCGCAGTACAGATTGATTCATTCATTCGAAGACGGGAGACTGTACGGTGACTGCCGTGCTGGAGAACGCGGAAGGACAAGCAGCAACCAGCCACGAATGCTGAGGTGCGGGATACTGGAGGTTGCTTCGTGGCCGATCGATGAACTTACCCGCAGACATGAGAGGCGTATCTTCGGCAATGCTTGCCACAGCGGGGCCACCCAGGACCTCCATTACTGCCTGCCGCACGAGAGACGCCGCCGCGGCCTGTGCGTTGAACGCCGCCTCCACGGATGGCGGGAAACCGCAAACTGATGCTGATCCTGGCGGACACGCACAGAGAAGCTCTAACATCATTCCCGTGCACCATTTCCACTTGACAGTGGAGCCTCGCGCGGGTCACAGGCCTCCACATTGTCACGAGCCTAGACGCATGCGGCGTGCCATCCAAAATCGAGCTGTGTATTTCTATGTGTACGTGTGTGTATGTGTATGTGTGTATGAGTGTGTGTATGTGTGCCAGAGACAGAGAGAGAGAGAGAGAGGGGGGGGGGCCGAGAATAAAAAATAGGGTTCTGCTGTTTCTTGGCTTAAAAGCATGATGTTTGAAAACAAGGAGAATACCTGCTCCTCCCGCTCTTCCTGGTATCATGTATTTATGTTCGCCCTCGGCGCTTGTGCCAGTACTGTTAATTTTGGTGCAGGTGCCGGCCTGGACAAGGAAGTCCGTAATCTCCGCAATGGTAGGGTAGTCGAACACGAGCGTGGGCGGCAGCTGTGCACCGAAGGCCACCTCAAGTGCGTTGGTGAGGCTCACAGCGGCGGTGCTGTTGACGCCAGCGGCCATCAACGGCGTATCTGCCGACAGCGGCGGCGCCGCAGCACCTCCGAGAGCCTCTCGTACGATGTTCAAAACATGGGAAAGGATTTGCTGCTGTGACGGCGCAGCAGCCGCGGCCATAGCCGCCACGGCTGGTGGCGGCGGTACCGCCGGCACAGAGGCAGCAGCAGCGGCTTCGCCGTTGCCGCCGCTGCTCACTCCGCTGAGGAATGCCTCCATCTCATCCAAGGTTGGGTAGTCGAAGGCAAGTGTGGGCGGCAGCTGTAATCCTAGCCGGTCTTCCAATCGCGACACCAGCTGCACAGCGGCTGAAGAATTTAACCCCGAGGACATGAGAGGCGCCGTGCCCGGCGGTGGCGTGTGCACCCCGAGAACCTCCGAAACCACCTCCGCCAAAATGCTTGATACCGTCACCTGAAGTGGCGGTTCGAGGCCCACTGCGACAGTAGATGGAATTGCGCCCAGTGGAGTAGTGCTTGCAGCAGCCACATCTTCAGCACCAGTAGCGACAGTAGCAGCAGTATCGGCAGCAGAAACTGGCAGGAGTATTCCAGCCGGGGAAGGCAGCATGCCGCGACTCGCTGACAGGATAGCGAAACGCACCAGCTGCGGGTCACTCAGTGCGGCGGGGCCCAGTGCCACTAGGCGCACAATGGCGCCGGGGTACACCTTTGAGAGGGTCCGCTGCACGGTCTCGGTTTCAGAGTGGGTGGGAAGTTCGCGTGTCACAACGACCAGCTGGCGGGCGCCTGCCGAGAGCGCCGCTGCGACAGAGCTCGCCAAGCTCATCCTGCCGCTGCCCGTGCAATAAGCCATCGCGCCAGGAGTATCCGCAGATCTGTTAGTGACCGTAAGTAGCACCAGAGGCTGCTGTGCCGGTAAAGACCGGATCCGGCCGTCCGCATAGTAAGGAGGAAGAATGGGAACCTGCGGAAACGCCTGCCGCATGGCATCGTATAACTGTCGTATCTCCCGTGGCATCACGTCCTCTTCTGTGGCCGCATCCTCACGCACTGCCAAGTCCACCACAGGCGACCTGGCATCGCGTGCATCCTCGCGAACCGCAATAGCCGCGACTGCTGCAAGCTGCGGCATACCGCGCTTCGTTGACAGGAGCGTGAAGCGGAGGACGCGCGGATCAGCTTGGCACGCACGAGCATTCACAGCAAGCACTCGGACGATGGCAGCAGCGTAATTGCGTGTGACTGCGGAGACTTTGTGGCCAAGGGCTGATGGGGGATCTCCGGTAATCACCAAGATGATATGGCGGGCGCCGGCGTACAGGGCCCTAGCTGTAGCGGCGGCGGCGGCTTCAGCGTACACGGCACTGCCACGGGCGAAAGTTGCTGTTGTTGCTTGCGGCGGAGGCGGCGGTGACGGCGGCATGACAATTACGTAGGTTACCGTCTTGTCGGTGAATTCGTTGAGGGGTGATAAGGGAAGATTGTGTAGGCCGTAAGGCCCCACATTGCGGATGCTTCCCCCTGCCGCCGCTGTCGCCAGCAGCCGCGGTGGTGGTAGTGGTAGTGGTGGTGGTGGTGGTGGTGCAAAAGCGGCGCGAATGGCCGCCGCCATGCGCAGCGTCTCCGGTGCTCCAGCTATTGCTGTCTGTTCGACAGCCTGGGGCGACGGCAACTGGTGCGGCTGTCGCTCCGGCGGAAGGGTCATTAGCGGCTGGCACACGCCCTGTGGGACACGTGCACGTGCGGCGGCCAGTCCGCCTGGAGCCTGTCCCGGGGTAGCTGCGACGGCAGCCCCCGGAGCCGTGAAGATGCGCCTAAGCTCCGTCTTGAGAACTTTGCCGGAGCCGGTGACGGGCAGTCGGTTGAGGAAGTGGATCTGCAATGTCATGACATGAAGAAGCCCTTATTCCCTTTAAGCCCATTTGGAAGCACAGAAAGTGCTCTTTTAATCGACAAATTTCGACAAAAAATAAAAATTATGTGCATCGCCATATTAAGTGATGACGGCAAGTAAGAATAAGCCGAATACGTGTGTGACGGCTAATAGATCTATATATGGAATGCCGCCGTACATCAGACGGGTAACTCTGCGGCTATGATGGCTTCTTTTATTAGGTCCGTACCTTCGTCGGTACTTTGTAGTGAGCCAGCCGGCAGCGGCACCAGGCCAGCAGGTCCGCCTCCGAGATGCCAGACGCAGCCCCGGGCATCTCCGCCCCTGCCGGTGCCGCGGCCTGCCTTGTCACGACCGCCGCTATCACCACCTCGCCCAGCAGCGCATTGGGCTGTCCAAAGACGGCCGCCTGAGCTACTGTCGGGTGCGCCTGCAGCACCGCCTCGACCTCGCTGCAGTACACGTTCTCGCCACCGACAAGGATCTGAGTTGCGCAGGGCGGGTAGGGCGGGAGGTATTGGGGGTATCGTGGGGGATTGCGGGTACGGATTGTGCACGTGTACAGATGCGAGGATGCGAACGAGAACACATTGAAAGCATCGAGGGCCGAGGAGGGCGCTGATCACAAACGGGCCCCAGTGCAGGTGTCAGTCATCCGGACTTTTGATGTTAAATGCATTTAAATCTAAGATCCGCCAGATACGTTTTACGAAATTGCTGCACCTCTAGATTACACAACTAAGCCTGGCGTCCGCATATTATAATTTTGCCAGCTCCCCGTCCTGGTGGGTTCTATCACCCACAGGATGGCCTTTTGCCATGGCCTCATGTCCGGTTGCCCGGACCTTGTACGTAAGCCCAGGCCCCGGACTAGCGACCCATACCCATCACCGCACCATGTCCTTCTTGCGGTCGACGACGCGGATGTAGCCCGTACGATCCACTGCCGCCAAATCACCGCTCCGGAACCAGCCCCCGGGAGCGAAGGACTCTGCCGTTGCTTGATCCCGATGCCAGTATCCTGCATCAAGAGCATCACGCGCTCTGGTCCATTCGTTCATGCGCGTGTCTGTGAGAAGGAATGAACGCAAATACGAAGAGATGCTTCCTAAGCACCTACATTCGTGCTTCCTTACGACGCCAGTATTGCCAGGCCGTACGGCCCCCGGATTGGCATTTCGTGTTTTCAATCGTATCCCACTGCGTCCTGCACCCGCCTACACGGGCTCCAGCACCGTCCACACGGGCTCCAGCACCCGGAAGCCTTACCAGCAAACACTGTAGGGCCCCTGCACCAAACCTCGCCCACTTCGTCGGACCCGGGGGTCACGTCGTGGTGATGACCATGGTCGTCCTCCGAGACAACGCGCACCTGCCAGGGCCACGACATGTAACCCGCCATCGGCTTGCGCTCCTTAATCAATATGGGTTTAGGATTCTAAAACCCTAAGTGCATTATGCGTGGGAGAGAGTGTACGTATATCACGTCACGATGGGGGGCGACAGGACCCTGACCGCATGGGGGAACCTTTTCCCCGAAGCACTCTTAGCTTCGTTCCTGTAGTGGCTGCCTGACAAATGGCCAGAGCTCTTTGCAGGCAGGGGCTACGTGAATACTCGTCAGGCCCTTTGGGTTTGGCCCTCTCTGTCTGGTGTTGTCCTCAGCAGGACCCTTTTCCTTCAATGAGACCATGTAGGGAATGAAGAATGAGCACGCATGCAAGTACAGAAGAACGAACACTCCAGGAACAACCCATGAAAACTCCATAACCCGCCAACCAAACAACCCGCCAATCAATCAAACAAAAAAGCTTGGGAGTTGGGACAGACCAGCCTCGCCTTAAGCCTCGGACGTCCTACTCACCTCCATGAGGACGAAGGGGCGGCCGCAGGTGAAGACCATGTCCATCAGCTGCGCGGAGCTGAGGGAGGCGATGTCAAGGGTGGGGTTGATGACCGCCCGAGTGGCAATATCGCCAACACTGCCAACGCTGCCGACACCTCCAGCCACAGGCGAAGAAGACGAAGAAGGCTCGGCGGGCGCGCCCTGTCAGGGACCACCAAAGAAGTGGCTCACGTTGAAATTAAATACGCATGTAGGGAATACGCTGAATTAGGGAAACGTCCTGAAAGTGCGAGTAAGGGGGTACATAACCTTTATCATGCGTGTGATATATAGCTATAGGAGCTGGTTGATGACCCACCCCCCGTACGGTTCCGGACGGCACCGAGGGCGTTACGACGTCCACTGTCCCAAGGGGAAAATAACGTCATGATTTCATGATGTCATGATGGGAGCCAGGATGACGACGCGGTCGTTTAAGGCAATCGGAGCCGGCGAGAAGAACACTGCAAACATTCCACTAAACGTACTTTACTCATCCCATTCCCTCCCATGCATGTCATTCTATCTCCCCTGTCGGCATTGCACCTCGCGAGGGGTGTTAAAAATGGCCTCATGGGTAATATATACAGATCTCAGGCGCTGTCTCGCCCGCACGCCCGCACGCCCACACGTCCGCGCAGCCGCACACAGGCCAGCGCAATGCCGGTATCCATCATTCGTGATCATGACCACGCACTCATAAGTCTGACTCGCCAATACCCCAAAAGACCAAAGCCCCAGGCCTATTTAAGCCATATATCTAGGCGGCCGGATGGGGACCGGCCCACCTTTGCTCGGCGCCACCAGTGATACGGCAAAATGCTCATAGAGATCTTGCCACAGACCTCCGTCATGCCATACGAAAGGAAGATTTCGCACCCAAGGACAGCCACTGCTCGTGTCAACACGGCCGGTGACTGCGGACTGCCACCACAGCTAACCACCCGCAGGCTGCTTGTGTTGGCCAGCGGCAACAGCGGGTTGTTTGCCACCATGGTGAGCATCGTGGAGGCCATGTTCGTGGCGGTAATTCGCTCACGCTCTGCGGGAGCGGGATACACGATTACATGCACGGTTATAGCAGGAGACAGACGACTGTGGGTTTATGTTTGTTCTTTTCCACGGAGGGTGACGGGCTCAGGGTTTCTTATGGGTGCGCGTGAACACGGATGGTGCGGCATCGGCATGGAGGGCTGACGTAGGGGAAAGGCATATCATCAGGCGCTAGTATGCCCGGGGGAGGGTGGTGCAGAGGTTGCGATGCAACAGGGCGCGTGTGCGTCCATTAATACACAAACATACACATACACATACACATGCGCGTGAGTGCGCCAGTGCACATTGTCACAGGTCCGCACCCATGATGAGGATGGCGTCCGCAGGTGTGAAGCTGCGCATGATGACGTGGCGGCCGCCGACCAGCGAGATGGAGTACACCGCGAAGACGTCCACCAAGTGGAACAACGGCGCGATGTGGCCCCAGACATCGCCCCCGTGCAATCGCATCTCTGCATGGTCATGAAAGGGGAGGATCGTGGCAGCAGGGATGTTGATCTGTGACGGGGGCGCGGTCGGGGCAAAGGTTAGCAAAGCGAAAGAGTGAACGGTACGGAGTGAGCGACGCTTTCGGTCAGGGCTACGTGGCAGGTGTGGTCGTGGCAGAAGCAGCAACCAAGCGCAGGGTGCCTGGACACGCAACAGTAGCAATCATGCATAACAATCAGGAGAGGCGTGAACTGGATATATCTCACGCCGTCAAGCCATCATAAATAGGAAATACGAAGTAAGTGGCCTCTACCAAGAGGATTTGGAGGCGTGAGTTGGGAGGGCCCCATCGGTTTCAGGGTTTTTGAGGCGTATTACTTGTGGAGATGGGAGGGCCCCATGGTATGGTGTTCAGCTCTTGGTTAAAGAGTTACAATTTGGTGCCATAAAAAATATATGAGGGGGGAAATGAATATAAGGGAGAAATCGTCGGTGCTGTGGGTGATTCCTCGTGTGGAGAGGGCGTTCATATGTAGTGTACGCAATTAGGAATTCCGCCCGACTAGCTTGTGACTAATAAGGAACTCGGAAAGAGTGTACGATACGCGCACACCTGCGATGGTGCCAATGGCGTGTAGCATCACGATGCGGTGGCTCAGCAGCACGCCTTTGGGCAGCCCTGTCGTGCCGCTGGTGTAATACATGTGATACGGTTCATCGGGATCTGGAACTAGGGGTACAGCAGATCCAGACGGAACTACTCCATCAGGCGCAGCGGCAGCCGCGGCAGCCGCGATTGCTGCCGCGCGCACCTGACTGGGTCTGCGCTCTGGCGCCGCAGCCCGAGCTTCGGTGACCGCATTATGGTACGATACCACGTGGACGAAGCTTCCGCGCCGTACGGCGCCCCGTGCCAGGACCCGTGCCATCGAGGCGGTGTTGCCGGCATCGACCAGGAACATGGTGTGAAGGCGGAGGACGGGTGCGGTACTGGTAGACGCGGCGTCATTGCCGCTTTCAGTGGCTGCACCATATGCGTCATGGGCTGGTCGTTCACCAGGCGTGCTTGCGATATCGAGAGCTGCTGAAATCGACGCCCCGAACTCGCCGGCGTGGGTGATAAGAACCTCGGAATCGGAGTCACGGAGAATGTAAGAAAGCTCTGGCGGCGCAAGGTTGACGTTCTGGGGGCGGGCGGGAGACCCTCCGGTCGCTCGATGAGATGGGTGGCGCGCATCATGGAAAATCCGCGTGTTTGGCACGTTCAATGCGTACGTCAAAATCAACAGATGTAAGTTGCATATAACTGCCCTAATAAGCTAACTTCTTCGATAACAAATTATTTTATAATTTAAATGAATTAGATGCAGAGAACTGATTGTGTAGAAAAATCTCTGCATTTCGGTGCGAGCATGAAATTCATAAATTGTACAACTGAACTCATAAGAAAACTCTCTAAGCTCATTGTGGGAGGAGAACGAGCAAGAGAGAGAAAGATATGTGAATGCCAGACAAATTTTATAAATGCGTCCACCCACCGCATATGCACAGCACGCTTAGGCACAGCATGGCGATATGAGTCGATGAGAATGGAAGATGCAGGAACCTGACGGGCACAAACTCTACATCACGAAACTTACACACAAGTATAACGGGTCCTACTGCGCTCCCAAATAGGCGCGTCACCAACGTTCCGAAGGTAAGCGCAACCGCCACCAAAGCAGACGAACTACACGAACGCGGTTAAGTCTCCTGCTTGGAGCTGTAAACGTTTGTGTAGGTTCTATAAGAACTGTGGCGAAGCCTAGCCATGCCCAGCTGCCACCGCACGGAGTTGTACGGACTCATGTACACGGCTAGCAGGTGGCAGCGTGCACGAGTCCGTACAATGTCCTGTGGCAACAGGGCTGAAGTTGTGGCCCATGTGAGCCACAACTACGTATGACATTGGAATGCTGTCATCTGTCATCAGCTATTGACATTCACTGGATTGTGTGCTTGGTGGATTCTTTTATTGAAAGCTCGGAATCGGATGGTCGAGCCCGATCTGGGGAGCTCGGAGTACCTGCGAGTACCCTCCACCCTCGTCCACCCGCTCGAACAACCAACTTTTTGAGCTTAGGAAACACAAGTAAATTTTTAAGCATATATCAATTTGAGGTAAAAAAATTGATTATTCCCTTTTTGCAAATTGGCCATGGTTTCCTTTTCTTTCCTTTCTTCCGGGCCAAGCGGCCCCGGGTCCTGCTGCGGGGATACTCTCGTGCAGTGATATCCGTGTGGCTTTAGTGTTCGTGGCTATCAATAGGAGAATTTAGGAGTTTCTAGGAGAAGCTAGGAGAAGTTTCTAGTCTTTAGGAGAAGTTTTGCTTGGCGGATATCCTGAAGGATGGCTTGCAGTAGCCGTACAGCGTAAAGGCATGGTTGCATCTTGCGAAATTCTCTCATTGCATACTTCGGGTTGCAGTTGCGACCGTAATACGTCTAAGGACGCTAGGTCACAGCCGCTTTAGAATGGCCACATGTGCAAACAATCCGTGGTGCGTGCATTCACCGATGTGAAACTCACCACATTGACCACCACAGCCCTCACGAGGGCGGCCGCGAAATGGAGCTCAATTACCTCGCTGCGATTACGCAGCATAACGGCGACACGGCTGCCCTGGCGCACACCGGCATGTAGCAGTGTTGCGGCGGCAGCCACCGCGCGGTCATGGAGCTGCTGGTACGTGAGCAGACGGTCCACTTCCGGCGCTGCTGTATCGAATGGCGAATGTGCAGCCTGAGCTGTCGCCGCTGCAGGTGCAGTCGGTGCCAAATCAACGACTGCAAGGCGGTCACTGAAACGAGCATTGGCATAGGCAAGACAACACCAGGCATCTAGGGCGGGGGTTACTAAAGACTTTTGGGCTTCGGCGGGATTGGAAGAGAAGACGCCTGGTGCTCCGGGCACGGTGGGCGCAAGGGATGTGGGAATTGTAGCGACCGCGCCGATGGTTGACGTTATTCGCTCAGGCATTGGCATCTCTCGTGCAGCAGTTGAGGTCGAAATTTCAAGCGCTGATGGTACAAAGTGTCTTATGGATGACTCTGTCGTAGAACCGTGCTGCTGCGGCGGTTGGTCAAGGTCGCCATCGGTTGGTATTGCCTCGGACTTGCCACTCGTTTTGTTTCCCATAGCTAACTAGCTTCAGACGTGTGCGTTACGTATCTTATCTATCGCTACCCTATCGTGTGCGAACCCATGGGTTACGGTACGCAAAGTTTGACGGCGTAGGCTGGCAATACCGGTGGTTGTTGGTCCCTAGAACGTCGCTGATAGCTCACACGGGAGGGAATTCACGATTGCAAAGGTGCACCCTGGTATAACAGGGATTGGGTTTTTGTAACCACCTGGGGATCGAGCTGTCAACAACCGGCTGGGACGGGCGAACGCCATCTATAAAATTAATGGCAGGGATATTTCCACGCAGAATTTCTGAATGATCCGTCCAAGCGCCCGTTGCCTCTGGGCCTGAAGTCTTGGATGGGCACGATAGCCCCTTGGCCGGGCTTCAATGACTCCTGTACGGAAGATGTTTTTGCTGTCGATGTAATAACTATGATAACTCAAGTTATATGCAATGCTACTTTGATGTCACTTATGCGGGCAATTCCTGCGATTGCATCTCGAAGCGGGAACTAAACGGCTCACAAAGTATCCATATGCGGCTGGTTTTGCAAAAGATATTTAAGTGAAAAGCTAAATTTTGTTATACTTTTGAGATGCTCTTGCGCTGAATCGAAAGGATGGGAGGCGCGGCAAGTAAGGACTTCATTGAGAATGGCCCACGGACAGCAATTGCAAAGGAGCTGGATGAGCTTGGTGGTATGTTGTCCACTGACAATTGAATATTTGTTATTTCCGTGACTTATGCTCTTTGGCGGCGTGCTGGGTTCCTGGTGCATGCAAGGAGCCCCAACACGACGTGCAGGGACATTTGCACATCACTAATGTTTTGATATGAATACTTAGTCTAAAAGTCAGTCTTTTGCCGTGTTTTAGCCGCTCGTTGTGTTGGCATGACACTATGACCTTGCCAAGACCAGCTTTCCTTGAAACCAGCAGCGGTTTATTTATGGGCAGAGTTGGATGTCGTCTAGCCTTGTCGATGTTTATTTTACAAGTTACACATTCTATTTCTGTTCTGTGCCTGACCGTGCTAGAGGGCCATGTGAATTACTATGTCACATCCATGGACCAATGCTGCGGCAACATGTTGCACGCATGCCTATCCCTGATTTATTTATTCCTTGTTATCCAGGTTATGACAGACCTGCCCTGGCTAAAAACCAGAGTTTCACAGCCCGACTTGACTGGCTGGGGGTAGGTGTTGGGTCCAGGTTTGTGCAAGCAGGGACCAAAGTCTACTTCATGGTGGAATTGAACAAATTCTGTGCTTTTTATGGCCAGTTGAAGGAATCATGCTTTCCCGTTACGTGTGCGTGTCTGGCTGATCGTGCTAGGCAACAAGCCGACACCCTTCCAGGCCAACACTAAAATAGACGTGTGCTTCACCTGGGGATTGCATACAGCCCATCTGCTGTCAGTTCCAGTGGATGTTTTGCCATACCCGGCACTCAGGGGCTATACTTGGCCACCGGAAACCGTGCCTTGAGATGCGCGGGCAGTGGGGATGGGTTTGCTCATTTGAGGTCCTACTTGAAGATGCTCGCAGTACGCTGCTTAACATCATGCGAGCGCTGAGCACGTGGAAGTATCCATGCGGTGCTTATGTCCCTTGAGCTCGCATCCGCCAGCGCGAGGAACTCTGCGATGCATCACATGCATCACGCATTAGTGTCCTTAAGCAGGCAAATATTGAGTTTTAATCCCGCCCTTCTACATTGTGCTTCTACATTGTGCAGACGCAAGTCGGTAAAGCCAGCGATCAAATCGAAGCGGCCCTGTCAAAGGATGAGCAGGCGGGGCGAAAAGAGCTGGAGAAAGAGGTGCAATCCAGCTCCGGGGCTTAGGCTAGGATGAGGGTGAACATAGGCTGGGCACTAGCTCTATGTTCTGAAGGGGGCATGTTGACACTTGCTGGAAAGCCGTGGTGTCGTAACATACGCTGTGTTGTCCCGTGGAGCTGAGATGGGACAATTGGCAAGTGCACAAATATGGAAGGATGCTTCACATGCCGGATGGAGGACGCGGGGCTTACGGAGTGAAAGACTGCGTGAGCATGCAAATGGCTGTTCTCGTCGCTGGCTAAGATATGTTTGCCAACGGTGCTGAAAATATACATGCAAACTAAGCAAGATCTCTCCTACCGCCTATAGAAAAGGCAGTAATATAGAAAGCTAGGCTATACTGCCGCGCTCTAACGCGTGATTCCCTTGTAATGCACCATATGAATGCACCACGCAGGCTAAGCGGCGCCAGCTAATGGCACTACGCCGGGGGCAGGGCGACATCCAGATGAATCTGCAGTATGTGGACTTCTACCTGCGGCAAAAGCAGTATGAACGCGGGTGTGTTGTTTTGGGAGAAGGGAGAGGGTGCATATGTACGGGATGCAGATGTAATAAACGTACGGTCGGTTAAGACACACGGCCTTCATGCTGCTGCTCAGCCCGGAAGGAAGATCAGATTTTATGTAACGTTTCGTGTGACGTGAGGTGAGGTGCAACATATGCCGGCAAATATTGAATGTAGCTAGAAGCTTCCTGCCAAGACCACTGGAGACATGCGTTTGCTGTCGCTGCGCTGACACGAGCACGAGCTTTTAGGGCATCAGGTGGAGAGATGCCGCAGGAAAACATGTATAATGTCACCAGGCTGTTTTCTTTGCCATCTATGAAGCCAATTCTAGATTGCATTTCTCTTGTTGTTTGCTTTTACGGGGAGTCAGTTCTCGTCCAACACTTTTTTCCCGGCGTCCCATGGGTCTACAGATCCACCATACTTCGTAACTCCCAAATCAACGCTATAGCCGCGGAGGCCGTGGAGGCCTCAGAGGCATCGAACCCCAAGCTGTGAGTCACTCAGCGGATGCTGTGCATTGTTAGGTTTCGGGAGGGTTATTTGCAGGCTGCACACCTGCGATCTCTGTGACCTGTGACATCTCTGGAATAACATTAACAGCTCAACTCCTATAAAGGGGTGCGGCTTTATCTAATGATCGCTGTTGATTCGTTCACCCTTCACACCTGTCACACGGCTAGTGATCCGGCGATCATGGGGTGACATATTTACGATACAACAAACATCAGGGCCCGCACCACCATTCAGGTTGCGCCGTCCCTTTGTTCCACCTCAGGGATGCCGCCCGCCGCACAGCGGAGCAAGTGGCGACTTTGCAGCGTTTGTACAGCAGCAAGAGCGGACCGGGTGCCATCTCGCCAGGAGGTAAGCGGGGGACTGGGCGGGACAGGGTAGGGAGGCATGCCTGGTATTAGGCATTCCGGAACTGCCCGGGGAGTCCACGCGAGGGTGCTTGAAGAACGGCGCGATATCAAGCGCGTGTATCGTGGTGGAATGCGGAGGCTTGTGCGTTTTTGGGGAACTGCAAAACTGGCACAGCATTGGCTGCTGGCTGTATGGTTACGAGTCTAGGCCACGCGCCATGGTACCCGCCAAAGCAGTAGGCACCCCGGCCGCGGGCTCCGCATCCGCAGGTAAGGTAAGGAAAGGCCTTGAATGAGGACAATGGTATAGACGGATTAAAAATGCGCCTGAGGAGGAGAGACAGTGCTGACAGTGCGGCACGGAGGCCAGGGCCAAGGAGCAGTTAGCTCGGCTTGCCGGCTAGCCAATGATCAGGTGGTTTGGCCTGCACAATGTCCTGCATGATTATCCCCCTTAAACGACCGGTTCTCTCTTTATAGGCTCGCCTGGCACTGCGGATGGGAGTCCCACATCTAAGGCTCCTGCCATCGGGGGCGGTAACAGCAAATGGCGGCAAACGGTGCAGCATGCCAAGAAGACGGCGTTCCTGGCCGTGGGAACATACGTCGCTATGAATGTGGGTGGAAGCAGTGTTGACCTTAAGCAATGGAAGTATGCATTGATGGGCTCTTTGGATATCCAATCACGGTGTCTCGCATGAGGTATTGTGGAGATCAAATGGGAGCTCTCTCTCTCTCTCTCTCTCTCTCTCTCTCTCTCTCTCTCTCTCTCTCTCTCTCTCTCTCTCTACGTTTCGTTCGCATCCACGAGAGGGTTTATGTGGTTGCCCCCCGAGTTCGGGCAGCGGGGTGTGCGGGACAATGTAAGGTCTGGACGGCAAATTATTCATAACGATTATTACCCAAGGGTCTTCAAAGAAAATACGGCATCCTGGAGACCATACAGATGATGCAAATTTGTAGGGGGTTGGAAAAAACTTTGACTTGAACGTCTTCGAACTGTTGTGCGACTGCGTTATATTTAAGCCCCGTTTGCCTTTCTTGCTCGTCCACAGGGCAAGAAGCGTTTCGACGGGGGGCGCATCGATAGCTTCGCGCTGTTTGCGGAGCAGCAGCTGGGCGACGGCGTACAGAAGTTCGTAGAGGAGGGCGAGCGCCTGGCGGCGGCCCGTGACAAACTTCCTGATATGAAGGTGCGTTACGGCTTGTCGACTGGATGACTAAGCTTGCCCAAGGCCCCCAAACATAAATGCTATGTTATACACCAGACGAATTACAGACATAACATGGTTATGCCGGCAGCACGAAGCATTGGAGCAAAGGCCTCCGCAGCTGTGATTCAGGGTGTATGCCGCCCCTATGGACTGTAGATGCCATACCGGGATATAGCCGCATGATCGCTGTGCATCAGGCACACAGTGTCCAAGCTGGCGTATAGAATTCTACTTTGGGTGCCGGCTGTGAGGGCATTGCGTGGGGACTTCGCATATTCCACTTCTGTACAGTGAAACGATCTCCATGGTCCATAATAAGGCATGAAACATTCCTAATACATCCTTCATCCAGGCGGAGCTGGAAAACCTTCGGTCTGCGATGCAACAGCTTGCTGTGGAACAGCAAGCCATTGAGGCGTCCTGTCCGACTGACGCTCTTGACGGAGCCGATAGTTCGGGCGACGCCGGGCCGGCTTCGGACGCGGAGGTGGCAGCAGTGGATGCAGACGATGGCGCGGATGCGGAGGAGGCAGCGGCGGTGGCGGCTGCAGCCGTCGCTGCAATGCGGCACCCTCAGCAGAAATCCACCGCGCCCAGCAAACCCCGGTGGCATTTCGCGGGCCCCGCACAAGGATTTGAGTCGTATGCAAGGGCGAAGACAACGTCTAGGCTGCGGGGTGCGGTCGGACAGGGTCGGGGTCTCCTTACGGCGACCCGGGGTCTCCGTACATGTGGCTGGGTGGCTGTCCATATTGGCATTGTGCCTTGCCGTTTGAACCGTTATATTCAGCTAGCCGACCTCCCATGTTTGCGCCCAAGTGAATAGATTTCTGTTTCAGTCGCGGCAATTTGTTCCATTGCTTGCGTTTTCAACATCTTCACGCCGCTCGCGGCCTCGCGTCTTACCTTATACGCGCCCACGCTGTTCCTTACTATGCGCGCAGACGCACCTGCCTCAGCCCCGCCAGGCAGGCCGTCTACTGCAGCCGGCAGCGGATCGTCACAATCCGCGCCTATTCCATCGCCACTGCCCACTGTCGGCTCCCTGGGCGGCCCTGCCCCTTTGACCTCCGCGCGCCGCCGCGGCACTGTTACCACCACCGGCATCATCACCACGCCAACCCACCTTCAACAGCAACTAGTCAGCCAGGCATCAACCAACGGTTCGCCGCCGCTGCAGCAGCTCAGCCCAGGGGCGAACGGCTTCGGCGTGCAAGGTGCCTCCAGCATCAGCCGTGGCCGCGCGGCGCTCACTCGCGCATCATGGTCAGGGGCGATATCACAGCCTGATGCATTTGGGACGCCCAGCGGCGGTGCCAGTGATTCATTGATTGGTATGGCGGGCCAACAGCATGGTACCCCGTTGCGGCCGTTGCGGCCGAGCGCTCCAGGCGTGTTGCGGGTGTCCGCAGGGGGGATGCGGACACGTAGCGATCCGCCGACGGCTGCAGGAGCTGCTGGAGGAGGGGGTGTGGGCCCGCTGCGGCCGGCTTCACCACTGCGGGCATCATTGCTAGGGATGGGGCCGCGCCCACCCTCATGCGGAGGATCGCCCGTATCCGCGTCGGGTGGTCGACTGGGGACACCGCGTACCAGGTGAATACTGGGCAAGGATGGAGAAAGGATATAATACTCAATAGCATGAACTTATAGCTGCGAACAATCCCGATGCAGAGAATCCCGATGCACGTGTTCATGGTCGATGCGGAACTGCGTACATTGTAGAGGCGGAACTGCGGAACTGTGGACAAAGGACGGGCGAAGGGAGATAGGCTTCCTCACGCTGTAATTGTTTCAAAGACGATGCGATAAGGCGACCGGATGTATTCTCACATTATGTGGAGTGTATCCTGCTCAGGCTTGCTGACAATTGCAGACGCGTCGTTGGCCGTCTCCCTATCCTTCGGTGTTTCCAACGCATTGGAGTGGTCACGCATTTGCGTTCTCAAATGCACTGGCTCTCATTGCCCCTCTCCACTCGCAGCGATACGCACCGGCCCATCCTAGCATCTGAAACCCCGACCACCCCGGGTGAGCACCGCGTGGGCACCATGGCGCAGCGGATCGCCAGCAAGATTGCGCTACCGCTACGCGCTGCGAAGCACCAGTTGCGCGCTCTGCGTGAAGCCGAGACGGCCAATGTACTGCGGCAGCAGCACCTCCTACTGGCCATAGAGGAGAACGCGAACATCTTGCAGTCGTCCTCAGGCCTGCTTAATATGTATTGTAACCGGTACGATGGAGGAGGGCAGACGAGCTTTGGGGCATGGGTGTCAATCTCCATGCACGCATGTGCCATACTGGATCGTCCACATGTTGATAATGCTGCTTTTGCATTAGCTAACAATAGCATGGGCATTATCGCCGTCGGATTTGTTCCCTTTGCTATATCAGTGCCAACGGGCGTTGGGTGGAAGCACAGCAGTGGACCATGCCGCCGGTGCACGAGGCGGCGCTACCGACCTTACGACAGCAAGCTGCGAGGTACCGAGATGTGGTGCTGAGGGACCTCAAAGAGGGCCGTCTGGCGGTGCAGGTGCGGCCGAAACCAGGCGTGAAACATTGAGGCTGCAGCGGTGCCCTATTAGATGGGGTTTTGGGGGATGTTGAACGCGTCAAAGAACCTTTTCATCGGCTGCCCGGCTGTCGAAGCATCGCCTGCGGAGGGTGCAGATGCCAGACCTGGGTTAATGGGTAGCGCTCAAGGCTATGAAATGACTTATTTTAATATTAACTTGGCGGTATCTTGCCGGTATTTCATCAGTCCATCACTGTCAAGCCAATGAGGCCACGGGTCGCCGCGTTTCTAGGCCGAACCCTTCATCGCCATTCCGCACGGCCACCGGCCAACCTCCTCTGACCTTATCCTACCTCCCACATCTCGCAGATCCACGTCGATGATGACGTGTTTTTGTCTGGACGTCTGGGCCCCGTGGCAATGTGGTCGGTGGACCCTTGGCAGCTGCTGGTGTTGACGCACCCGGCTAGGACCGAGTGGACTTCCCACCTGGTGGGGCTGGGCATGGGCGTGCGGCAGCTGCTGGCCCTGGCGACCGCAGTGGAGTCGCTGGCGGGGCCTGAGGCGGTGGGCAAGATGCAGGTGGTGCTGTCGTGCCACGAGGGCCAGGTGGAAGCTGTGGTGCGGGACCTGGTGGCGCGCAAGATGTGCAGGTGTGCTAAGAAAACCGTCCGTCTCAGATAAAACTGGCGTCCTTCGCGCCGAGATTAGACGCAAATGAGCGCTTCTTCCTGAATATCTAACACTCCGTCCTTTAATTTAAAAGATGCATCCTTGCTACAGCAAATCCTTAGTTTAGTCCGGATTGACGCATGAGGAACGGCAACACACAGCGCAGTTGTGGTGGTATGGATGGCACTCATTTATGGCATGGGATGAATGGCACTCAATAACTCAATAACACCGAAATCTCCTGCTAACCCTTCCCCGCGACCCCAGGTTTTCACCCGATAACGTTATTATCAGCGTGCAGCAGCGCACCCCGGGACACATTTACGACAAGACCAAGCACGGGTTCGTGCCCGCGGCCCATGCGCCGATGCGCGCGGCTGGGTCGGGCTACGCGTTGTTGTCGCTTTGCTGGGCGGGTTCCGAGTCCTTCCGGCTGGGGGGTCCCGAACTCAATGAACGGCGCCCTATGGAGCGCTCGGCGATGGACACATTCCTAGAGAAGTGAGGCTGGCTGGTTTTTGACGGGTGGGGTTTCCTGGAGAAAGAGAGGAAGCGCTCCCAGGTTGAGGTCTCCTGTGACTGGGTCCATGGGTTTTCTATCAGCAGATGTCCAGGGGACGGCATGTGCCCTTGCAAGTAGGATATGGCCTGGTAGCGGGCCTTCTGGGGCTGCGCAAACGGCCTTAGGCACAAGCCGGTGCCGGTCGCTCGCCGGTATGTGGTGGAAGCCTATTCTCCAACCTCCATCCCCATTCGCGTGTCATCGCCGGTAGTTGAGAAAGGACCGCTCGCTTCTTATTTAGTAAGTATTCATTGCCCGTCTTGCGCCTATTTCCTCCTGGTCTCCACTTCAGGGGTATCAACTGGATGTCTAGCTGGCGGCTCCGAGACCTGGTGCACTACTCCCCTGAAAGCTGCCTCAACATTGAGCAGCTGGCGCTGTCTTACGCCCTGGCCGACAGCATGGATGCCAACATGAGCGTACAGGTGGGATCTAGCAGAGGGATTTGACGGGGAGGTCTGCGGAACCGTGGGGCAGCTGCCTGCGTAGCTCCTGGTGCCATGTTGGGGTCGTCGCGGATATCGCCCGCGGGGAGGTGGAGGAAAAGTGGCCTTG
Source organism: Volvox reticuliferus (assembly GCA_019650235.1). Taxonomy (NCBI): domain Eukaryota; kingdom Viridiplantae; phylum Chlorophyta; class Chlorophyceae; order Chlamydomonadales; family Volvocaceae; genus Volvox; species Volvox reticuliferus. The sequence continues at coordinate 752,804 of BNCP01000012.1, read as the reverse complement.
TGATACGGTGAAACCCTGTATCTGACTGCTCATGGAAATCCCTGGGGCTGATGCACTGTCTGTTTCTACGTGGACATGGACCCTGTATTTATCAAATTCACCTATCCACATGGTGTGCCATGGATGGCTGGCTGCAGGTTGAGTTGATCGAATCATTGCACGGCATTAGCCGGTACGGCTCCGGCATCATATTGTCCTTAAAGGAACGAGCTGTGGTGGCGGCGCAGCCGCCACCTATTACCGCCGCGGCGAACGTGCCGCTTCTCCGCCGGAATGGCCGCGCAGCGCCGCAACCGGCTCATGGGTCAAGTCCTGCAGCTGCATCTGCCACGCCCGTATCATCTGCTGCAGCCTCTGTTGCGGCATCACCTGCCGCGCCAACCTCCAGTAACTCATCTTCTGACACTACCCGTGCTGCAACAGCCGAGTTGCCATCGTCATCTCAACAGCAGCCACAACCGCCGTCCCAGCCGCCCACAAACCAGGCCCTGAGGCCACTGCACACCCCTCCGCAGCGACAACCCGGCGTCAACCAGCCGTCGCCGTCGCCGCCGCTGACGGGACCGCCAAAAGTCGCATCCCCTCGTGGTTCCCTCGATCATGGAGGCAGCGGCCGCGCCAACGGTGGCAGCAGCGCCGGAGGCGGGGGCGGTGTGAGCAGTAGCAGCCGCCGGTCGCTAGTATCTTCTGGCTCAGCCCGCGCAGGTGGCATTGGCAGCGAGGGTGGACCGCTGCCGGTGTGTGATATCAAATGGGCCGACGTGCAGACACCAGCTCTGGCCAGTAAGTTGGGGATTTCGGAAGGAGATGTGATACGGATAAACACCTCGATCTTCAAAAACACCCTAGCTGTGCTGGATCCGGTTCCGGTAGACTACAGAGTTGCCGGTATGGGCATTGACACGGGATCGCGGCATTTGTGCAGATGTACGCAGGTTGCACACCATAAAGTTATACAAACGAATATGGATTCGTGTGCATGTGCCTAGTCAATACTTGTCTGTCAGTCAGTTTGTGTCTGTCAATCAGTCCGCGTTTGTGTAACTATTGTGGATTGGTCTTGGGCGTGTAATTTCACATGACTCGGGTTTTGCATCCTCCGACATTCCATGTCTTTACCGGAACAAAGGCCCCACGTGGATGCATGTCCTGAGTTGTTGAAGTTGGACCGTCCTTAACTCCGTTCCACCTTCTGCACTGGATTGGTGCCCGCCTTGCTGCACTCATATTTTACCCCGGCAGCCGGCCTGCAACAGCTGGTGGATGCTGCGGCCCAGCAGAACGGCACACCTCCCCGCATGGCGGTGTCCATCAAGAGGTACATGTATCACATACCCAGCCTCAAAGGTAAGGTGGAGCCTGGGCATCACATGTTGTAATAATACTCTTCTGCCAACCTTCACGGCCGTATTTGTCGTTGTATTGGTTTTTACGATCATTGCTCCTCAAGCCGTCGAATGCCGACCTCCCTAATGCCCCACTGTGTTCAGCCATTCTCACTGGGCCCGGCATATTCCGACCATCGATCCATGTTGGAGAGGGCGGCTACCTGTACGTTACCTTCGACGCCTCCGATATTACCGCACAGCCTGGTGCCCGCTGTGTGGCATTGTCCTACGGGTCCCGCACTAGCACGACGACGTCTGGTGCTGCCGCCGCCGACGGAGTTGGTAGCAGCAGCATCCAGGCGCAGCTTCCGCCGGTGCTTGGGGCCGGCGGCGGCGGCTCCGGTACCGTCTCCAGCGTCAGCATCAGCGGTGTCGGTGGCGCCGTTGCTACGACATTGACGGCTTCGAACAACAATGCCATCATGCTGGCGACGGCGCAGGCGGCAGCGACGGCGCTGCAACGGGGCCGGCTGCTTACCAACGACACTGACCTGGACACGCTGCTCTGGGTGATGGGCGAACAGGACAACCATCCGGCCTTTCGTGCCAGCGTATCGGCTACCAATACTGCCAAGTCACGGGTCACCTCCCATGCAGCGGGCGGCGTGGCAGGTGTCACCAGTAGCATGATGGGCAGCCCCAGCCGAATGCAACTGCAGCAAAGGGTCATTGTGGTGGCTGTCACGGACGACGTGGCGTGTCCGCTTGCGGTAAGGCGGGGAGGGGAGAATGACATGGCTGGTTAAGCCAAACGCTCATCAAAATCTTATCAGTTGTATCACTTGAGATATGCCGAAGCCCCTAAAATGCAGCTAAGCTTGAATGAATCGAGTTCGGATGATGACCCTGTGAAGACCCAATCCCCCATCCGCCCACCACCATTTCCTTTGATTTTTGCCCTCTTCGGTCCTGTTGGCTAAAGATGCGGGTCGCCATGGCAATTATGAAGCCCGGCGCCGACTGCCTGCACCTGCTGGCAATCGCGAAGGACCCCTCCGCAATGGCAATGGCGGCATCGCGGGCAGTGGCGGAGAAATTTGAGACCATGGCATCGGCTACGCTTGGAGACGTCAAGTCAATTGTGCAGGTCGGGAAGGTCCAGCAGCTAGGACGTGTACTGTTATGCTAAGCAGAGGGGTGGGGTCTTAGTTATCTGCCATATCCTCTGGCCGCTTAACAAGATGGGTAACACCCACGGCAGTGTTCTTTCCGTATCGATGTTCCCAAGCTGTCGCCATTTTGGTCCTCATCTACTCCATATCACGCGGTGGAAATCTGATGAGTTCCATTTGTAACCGCTTAAAACTTCATTTCCAAGTAATTATGTGAGCGCGCGTATCCATGCCTATCCCCGCATTTGGCTCCTGTAAAACATTTGGGCCCGCACATTTAGACACGCACCCGTACGCTTCCTTAGCATTTCCCATTGCGCTTCGCCTCAGCATCCCCAGCATCTCCATTTTTAATATCCTCCTGTTTGATATATACGTGTTCTTGCACCCATAATTACTTGCACCCCTCACTCCTTCGTCCCCGCAGGTAAAGCGGCAGTCCATTGTGGAGGACATTGCGGCCTACGCGGAATCCGTTCGGGCCACGCTGCTGGTGACTGGCAGTATGAGTCTGGCGGCAGCGCAGGGATCCAGTGTGGTGGGCAGCGTAGCGCTGTCCCTGGCACGGGACTGCAACAGACCAATGCTCGTGGTCAAGGTGAGATTGCCGCCGCAGTGGAGTCCACAGCCTAGGGAATAAGTCGATCCCGATATTTCCACAGCAATGTCACTTCCATATATGAGATTACACCTTCCAGCTTGTCCACGGCAAACATATTTGCTCCTTGGGGGTTACGGAATCATCCCGGCTTGCGAGGGCCCTCTTTAATCTCCTCCAGACGAAAATTATATATTTTATTATATTTTTATTTTATATTAATTATTATATCTTGCCTTGATCACCGAAATGGGTTGACCTCTTTGCGTCTAGGCAGTGTCTAGGCAGTGAAATTGTCCTTGCCCTGGCCCATGCCTCGAAACCCCCAATCGCCTTCAGCCAAACGCCCGCATAGCTGAGACGGCGTACGAAGTGGGCAAGAAGCTGTGTCTGCGTGCTGCTCTGGCTGCTGAAACGGGCAGCCGACCCATGGTTCGCTTCGTGGTGGACCACGTGCTCGATGGCACCCGCGGTGACAAGCTGGTACTCGTCCGCGGCAAGGCTTTTGACAAGGACATGCAAGAGCTTTCGAGCAGGTAGGCAGGCCAGAATCACAGGAGTTTGCGACCATGGTCGTAGCGGGGCATGCAGTAGATGCCTGGAGGGAAAATAAGAGGGTAGAATAAATAACGGACGCTGGGCTGACTGTTCCTTTACTTCTCGTCTAACGGACATGACGCTCTAAATTGGCGTTTCGTTACGCCTGCGTCGTAAGTCACCTCATTCCGGAGGCTTCGCCGGGCCACGCAGCACCGCGGCCCACCGTTCTGCCCTTTTGCTTGTCCTCCTATATTATGTGTCCTCCTATCGTGTCCTCCTGTATTATTCAAATTCTTTTTAAGGATAGTTATTATCCGCTTAATAACCGCGTTTTTCCCTATGCGGTCTTTACTCGCCACCCAGCCGTCGCATCCTGGACCACCTGGCGGAGGAGGCCGTGTCCAACCGGCGCTTCGACTCGTCCTTGGTGGTGCGGCGCATGGTGCCCGGCTCCTTTGAGACGGAATGCCAGCGGGTGGCGGATGCGGACCAATGCCACATCGTTGGGGTGCAGGTGGGCGCAAGACGGATGGGGCGTTGGTGAGGGCGGCACACCTGGGGATGGTGCGCCCGTCCGTTAAGGGTCAGTTGAAGTACGGGTTGTTGCGGAAATGGAAGCAGTGCTAGGATTCTTTTGCTTGTCTTCGTTGCCGTTCTTCTTTTTGAGAAATAGGGGCAAACAAGTGTACATGACTAAGTGCAAACCACTTCCTGCTTTACTCTCCCTACCACGATATCCCTTGCCTCTCCTCTCTCCATCTCCGGTGGTGGTTCTCTTTCTTTACGCCTCGTCCGTCGCCCTGCTGTGAAATGACGGCAGCTCGCAGCTGCGTTCCCGATACGCATCGTCGCTTGCACTCGCCCACCTATGGGACTGATTGGCACTGACCATGTACGATGTACAAGGCGGTACGGCCGGTCCTCTTTCCCGCCGCAAGATCATAATCATTTTCATCTTTTTCATCTTTGTCAGTATCGTTCGCTGCATTGCCCCAACAGGTACCCGAGTGCCGCGGTCCCCTGCCCGCCTTTGTGACTCAGCTGCTGCGAACCAGCCGGTCGGCGGTGCTCGTGTACCGCACCACGCAGGGCAGGGCTGCGGTAGCGCCGGCGGGGCTGGAGCCGTCGGCTGAGGACTCTTCGTCGTAATGTCGGTGGTGTAAATTGACGTAGGCGGATGCGGTGACGGCAAACGGGCCGGGAGGTTCTACGGGAGGTGTAGGGAGCAACAGCGGCCGAAACAGGAGCGGGTGGAAGGCGGAAACCGGGGTGATGAAGAGGCAGAGGCGCACGGAGGTTTGTTGCATTTGGAAAGCGCGACGCGTATTTTCACAAAGACTGGCATGTGTGCGTATATAAGTCTGGTTGGTATTGCATTTACTTGGACGGAAGCGTGTCTTCGAATCGGAAGCGATTGTACGGTATGTTTGGTACACCGGATAAGATTCTGCCTGTGGGGGGTCTTGTATTATGCATGACGCGCTACATTGCACGCAAATAACGAGATGACTGACCCTGCCCGTTTGGGGGATGCCGGCAACCCCCACGATCGGCGTGCTTATCACCTGTATATGCGTGCGTCCGTGAATCTTAGGCCGGCTAGGCCAAAGAGCGCAAAAAGCTACCTACCAAAAAAGCTGCCATCGCAGCGATATGCGAGATGCAACAGCAGCCGCCTGGTGCGGTTGGAATCATGCTTTGTGGGGAGATGGAAGCGGCCACTAATCAACATGTGCGATCTGATGTAGAACCCAACAAATTGGCGACACCAGCCTTGGCGCGGCGCGATGCCTTACAGTGGGTGGGTGGGCTTACCGTATTGGAACGCGCAAGGTCGCGTGTTTTAGCTTCCAGTATGTGGCTGCGTGGCTGCGTGATGATGGAATTGGCGGTGTCGTGTGGAAGATGAAGTGGATGTGTCGGACCGACAAGCGAGAAGCCGTGCGTGTGCCTGTATCCGTGGGCAGGCGTATCTACTGATTTTGATACCTGCTTTGCCATCGCTGCCATCGTAGTTTTGGTGAAGCGCTGCTATGACACATGATACGTTTTGCTGCTGATAAATTGCATCCCAACTTTGTGAAGCGAGCGCCTGCAGGAATGCAGGAGCAGTCTACATGTTACTGGTATCAGCTCCTTCCCCGCGTGTGTGGACCCTGGCCAGCCGGGCGAGTTACCAAGTGCACCATCAGCCGCCCGGTATTGGTGAAGTACTAATGCCCTGCGCAGTGCCCTGCGGTCTCATAATAATGCTTGTCTGGCTATGTTGCTTGGCCGCGAGCGACCATTTCCCGGGGTGTGGCTTTGAACTGCATGTCTGCCAAATGTTGTGGCGCACGGAGCGAATACATGGCCTGCAAGAACTCGTGCGTCCTCTTTCGCAGCGTTAAAGGCCTTGCAGCGGGCGTGTGTGTACGTATATGTATGCGAATGTGTCGGTAATCCGCGCTGCGGTGTCTGTGAGCTGTCTTAGGCCGGACGCCGCGTGCGGTATGCGTGGCACGGCGAACGTGGCCGCTGTGTAATGCTCTCACATGCTCCCAGCAGCAGCCGCGGCCGTTGGGCGTACGTGGCAAAGGTTGGGGACGGCTTGGGCGTGTCGCTGAGGAGCTCTTTCGTGCACTGCATGCAGTTCGTGTGGGTTGATTTGCCTCGAGTCTGGTTGCATCCTGCTTCATATGACCTCCTCTGTGGTGGTTTGGCGGAACCCTGGACATGTTAGTGCCCAAGCAAACTGGCTGCTGTCCACCTTGCCCTTGGGATTTGAGCTCGCAGAGTGTTTTTAGGTTTCACATATTTGCCCTACTTGTTATTTGTACTCCTTTTGTGTGTTTCCATTTCCACGTCCGCAAGCCCGTTGAGCAGCAGCGTTTGGGCGAGTGCTTCCCTGTACAGTGTCCCTCGAGTACATAGCCTCCGGCGGCGCTGGTGACTGCGTGCGGTGCTGCGCGAGCTGATACTGATCTTGGTAATACTTCGCTATTGGCTGGGGATATGACATGACCTTGTTTACTGATTGTTCGAACGACTATTTCCCCCCGATGACGGCTTCTGGCTGGCGCTGGTGCATCAACCGGCGTCTAAGTGCGCATCCTCTGATGTGCAAGTAAGGTTGTGTTAGTTGCGGCTTTTCGCCGTACGTCTTTATCCGTACCGCTTACCTGCCTTGGAGCATTGTGTCGTGCCTGGGCTTACGTCGGTTGGACGGTCACATAATCGGCGGGGTTCATGCGGGAGCGAGAGAGGTCTGGAGTGGTGGAGCGAGGTGGCGAGGTGGCCGACTGGAGACATGCATGCCTCCTCCGCACCGGCTGCCAACCAATTGCTATCGACTTTGGGCGACAGTGGGGCCTGGGGTAGTACCTAGGGCCATGCGTTCCCTGAATGGCATGCCGCGGTGGTTGTTTGCATTCTGTAGGGGAACGGGAAAAGGAGACGGGTGTACATTTTTTCTGCGACGAGGTTGCTCAGCATTACCCAGGTGGGGTTTGTGATGCATCCGCGCCGTCAAGGATATACATGCTGTACTTACTTGGAAGGCTTCGGCACATTGAACGTATATAAATAAGCGCATAGTCCGTCTGAAAAACTCCGTACAGCATTACTATTGCGGCTGCCAACGCTTTACTTGCGCACATAGCATGATGATGATGATGATGACGATGACGATGTGGGAGTGTTCAAGTGAACACGCGGCAGGGGAAGCAGCCCCCTGACGCTGTCTACCTCGTCTTCCCTGACTGGAACGCCCTACTAACTAAACGTACCAACCTGCAGAGCATACCACCGTCAACCAAGAGATGCATTGACTGCCATTCTCGGCAAAGTGCTCACTGTTGGTGGGTCCTGGACCGCAAGGAAGGCTTGCATTTAGAGTTGGTCATCCATCAACACCGCCCCCTCCCCTTTGGAGTGAGCTTTGACTGGCAATAATGTGGCGAGCGATGTCATTCGACGGCGGATGGCTGATACCCTCTAATAGTAGCAACTTTACAACCCCTCGCGTATCCTTGCGTACTCGTTCTGCACTCAAGGATTTCATTCGTCCCATCCGGATACACCCTTTAGCCCATACGTGCACATAGCGACCACATGGACGGACGGACCCCAACACTGTTGCATCAAATATATCTTGGCAGTCGCATCATCAGCGTCCCTCAGCGCCACGCAGCACAATACAACATCGCACATCAAATGATTATTTTCTGTTTTGTTGTTTGCTAGATCAACTACGAAACCAACCACAAAAGGTAACATGACAGTTGCGCGAATGGGCGCCTTCACAGCGCGCCCTGTGCTGCGCTGTACCCGGCAACACGTTCCTTTTGATTACATTCCTCCGCGAGGAGGAATGCATCACCTTGTTTAAAGGGCCGCGGGCCGCCGGCCCCGTTGCGGAATCCCTTCCCTTCACATTCCATCACATCACAAGCTCTCTGCTTGAAAGAGCACGTCTGCGAAATAGCGAACGTTACGCCACCCCTGCTCCGCCGCGCGTATATGAAGGAATGTGTTTTGGAAAACCTATATGAAGGAAAACCTCCGTCCGAACAAATGACGGTGGTGGTAGGTGCACTTTTCCACTCCATCATCGCAACACAGCTACCACAAAGCGCAATGTGTTCCTTACCTGCATATTGGTCGACCCTTACACACTAGTATTCTTTTACCCGGCGGCATCTTACATGTGTGCAGCAGCACAGCTTCGTACATGACCGATCCTCCCCGACACCCCCAACACCCCTCTACACATACCCACATTCTGAGCTGCAACATTCCCCTGCGACCTCCCTGGTCTTTGAATCCATACGGGGTAACTACCCTGCTGCCACCATCACTATAATGCCACAATGCCACAATGCCACAAAGCCATCATCACCGCACCACCACCGCTGCTGCCGTTGCTGCGTACAGAATTATGCCTACCTACTCTTTAACGTCCCACCCTTCCCCGTACCAGCCTCACAGGTTCGCCAGATTCTTGAGGGATCAAAGCATCAAAAATAATGATAAGGCCTTCCTCCCCACATCTTGGCGCACACATAAGGCCTTTCAATTACCATACCACTCCTCACGCTGCATAACGCTCCCGAGCTGAATAAAACCGGCACCTCGTTTGCAGCCGTTCCAGCCGCTGTCACACGGCCCATCAGCCCACCACCTCGGCCTCCCGCCTTGCCTTTCTAATCGGCCAGAATGGTAGCACCTTCACTCCCATGCGGCTTCTGGAGGTGTGCCCTGCGTCGCTGCCCTTGCGCTTCCCTTTCTTGCTCTCGTCCACGGTGTCCACGGTGACCGCATCCTTCGATGCGGCTGCCCTGCCGATGTCGCCATTGATGTCGCCGCCACCATCGGTGGCGCGGCGCTGGGCCCTGCGCCCCTGGACATACCCGACCACGAACACCAGAAGTAGGAATGGGGCTCGCAGCAGCAATCCCGCTGCGGCGGCCTGCCACCAGGGCCGGCTGCCCGGGATAATCCGGCGAAAGCGCCGTACCTGGAGAGCGCGGCGGTGAGGAATGCGTGTCCAACAGGCGTCCGCCAGGCATCAGCAGAGATGCATATGGTTTAATAGTGGGAAAGGGAGCGCACGAGCAGACACTGAAGTTGCACAGGGAGGCATTATTAGTTGCCTGTTGAGGAACCGAGGATACGAGAAGGCCCTTCTCCTGGCTAGGGAGGAGGGCCTGTCCTTGCCCCTTACAGCCCGCTCGACTTCAATCCCGCCGGGTACCCCTCAGCCCCTGCTACCTGAGCCACCATGGCCCGTACAGCACCCTTGCGCATTCGGTCGATGGCGATGACAGGAGCATTGACCCGTGGGTCCGCGCCCTCCGTCAGAAGCTCTCGGCTCTCTTCCGGCAAGTGCATCGCAATGCGCCGGGGAAGCGCCTCCAGAAGAAACCTGCTCCATAAACCACGAACCACGACTTTCTACACCAATCAAAAAATAATAAAACCACAACATACGTACGACAGCGTTAACCAGGGCAGCAACAACGCTGATAATAATAATGATGATGATATTATTCATTATAAATAATTATTGTTATATTAACAAGGAAGCTAACCTAACGTCATCCCACCGCTTCATCCAATCGCGATATCGCTTCGTCCCCTCTTTGCCTCAATACCCCAAATCCATCCATTAAAGACCCCGTACAGCGTGAGCCAGAGTCCTCCTCCGCACCCTTCCTGGAGGTCCTTCCCGCGGCTCAATTATTGTCGTATATCGTCCTACACGACGGCCATATTCCCAGGTGCCGTGCAGCGACTTGGCCCTCAAAAGCGGGCCTCTCTCTCCCACCTCTCTCCCATTTAAAAAGCCCCTCCCCCCTCCCCCTCTCAACGTACTCACTTACGTGCCGGCGGCACCGCTTCCCCGTCGCGGTTTCCCGGCCACGTCAGATCCGGATCCTGCGCCTCCAGTGTCACCTCAATCCACGGGACCCTCAGGATGCGGACGTTGTCGGGCTGGGCGCCGTCCAACCCCCGTGCCAGTATCTCACCCACCTGGAGAAGTCAGCGGAGAACCGATGGACCGACCGACCGACCGTCGGAAGGCAGATGTGTGCGTGAACCACATATTCAATCATATGATTATCGGTTCATTTTTGGTTCATTTTTAGTTCATTTTTGGTATGGCGTGGTCGCTATCGGATGCATTAGCAGTCCATATCAATCTCATGCGCCCAACGGGAACCCTTCACTGCTGCTTCACCGCTCCTCCCCCTCTCCCCCTCTCCCCCTCTGCCCCTCCCTGCAGCTACAATTCTGCCCCCACAGTGCATGTCCGGGAGCCGAACCCAATAATATTTAAATGTGGAATGATCCAAAGTGGTTCAAACGGGCGGTTCGGCGGTTCTTTTTCCTTGTTGTTGTCCCTGTCCTGACGATCCCGTCCTTCCCTTGAACCTCACCAAGGCCGTGGCGCTCTCGACAGCTCCCCCGGTGACGTACGTGACATCCAGCAGCCCGTCATCCAGCAGGGCGTCAGGACAGGCCTGTGGGGCCCCAGCGGGCAGCAGCGAGGAGAACAGGGCGAGGAGGCTAAGGGACGGGCAAAGGGACAGTCGTTCGCCAGGACGACAAAGGAAAGAGAATCAGAACCCAAATGAGGACATCCCGTCTAGAGGAGGAAGTGACCAGAGACTATGACAACGACCCGTGGGTCGGTAGGGCACGTATGCGAATACGGTGCCGCGAATGAGAGACTGTGTCTCAACCGTCCAAAATCCGTACAGGCAGTACGTAAGGAGTTGGGGGAGGGAGGGAAAGAACGAGCGAGGTTTTTACCTTTACGTGTGAAGAGCCAGAGTGCCGGACTGGGTTTGTTGTAGCCGTTATTAGTGGCGGTTGTGGTGGTTGCCATTGTGGTATTCGGGGTGTGCTCTGCAAGTGCGATACTCCCATGTACTGCCGTCACGGCTTCCTCCCCGGGCACCCCACGGACTCCCCACCCCTCCCCGTCCGCCCGTCCGCTTCTCCCCCCATTCCCTTTTACTCAAACCTGCAGCATGCTGGCCACTTGCCGGCTGTTTCCCGCAGTCAGGTTCAGAACCTCTTCATGCACCTGCTGGTGGCTCGGGGGAGTTGGGGGGGTGGCTGGTGGGGCTATGTGTATGTGCTGTGTGTATTGTGTTTTGCGCATTCGGGTAGAGGTATAAATACACGCCCATGACGGAGAATGAACTTAACCAACCCCGGTGAAATGCCCGTTTGTAAAACAGATTTTTCGGTTAACCGTTGGCCCTTCGTGATATCGCCACTACGGCTTCCCGCAATCCATGCACCAGTTTGCTCAACCGCAACCACAACCAACACAACCACTACAACCACTACAACCACCAGGTACACACCCAAACACCACATACACACGCCTAGCTGTCTCATATGGGGAAGGACAGCTTCGTATCGATGGATTCGTCCTTCCCCATAGAGTCTCAGGAGAATGCGCGTGTCTGTTCGTGACATGCAGCATTCCCTGCTCTGATCTTTACCCGGCTTTATGTTGCAGGTCCCCACCCGCCATCATCCTTTCTCTGCAGACGGGAGAGATGCGCGCGCACGGCCCCCCTACATACACATACACACACATACACATACACGTCCCGCCCCAGCTGCACACCTCAACCGTCTTCTTCCAGCTGCTGCTGAGCCATCCCTTGACCTGATTCTTCCTGCCTCCAGACAAAGAAGAAAAAGACCGCACCGCATGCGGCTGGTCCGTACTAGGCTGAGGCGGCTGCTGCTGGTGCTCCGAAGCGGTGCCCGTCGCCGCCGCCCCAGCAGCAGCAGCAGCGGCATCCGCAGTCCCCTCCGATGCGGCTCCGACAGCCGCCTCTTTCGCCACCTTCTGATGCGGCTGTTGCGACTCCAGGGGGGCCGGAAAACGCATCTTGACGGGCATGGCGGCATAACCGGCCAGGCGGGCTATGCCTAGGTAAGGGGTAACCGGGTTTCAGAGCGCTTCTCGTGAATGAAGGGAAATTCATTCGAATAATAAAGCAGCTTGCAACGCCGTACGCAAGACATATGTCGGATTAAACCGGATTAATTCAGATCCGAAACCAAACCGAACTCTAACCCATTTGAACCCACTTGTGTTATGGCACGCAAAGACGTGTTTTCTAACGTCTTTCCTGCCTGCGCCTCTCCCCGTCACTCCCCTACACCGCCAAACCGAAGCTTCCGTTGACTGGTCAAAATGCTCACCGACCTTTGACCAAGTACGCCGCTGGCCCCAGGAGCTTCTTGGCCTCGTGGCTGGTTTCGGAGCCCAGTTCGGATGAGGCGCCCAGAGTGGCCGTGTTCATGAACACCTGCAGGGGGCCGCGCGACCAGATGACCACCCTGAGCAATGATGTTGACGTTTTTATACTACTACTGCGGTAGTAGTAAGCGACAGGGAAGGCGCCGCATCTTTGACTCCTCCTCCCAGTTTGGGTTTGCTTCGTTCGGTGGAGCCCAAATTGTGTTGGGGGGGGAAGGGGGGAATGGAGAGTAACGATCTTCAATGTATCATTTTGACATCTGAGCTCAAAAGAAGGAAAGAGGGGCGGAGGTGGTGGATTTGGATTTGGATCCGGATTCAAATCTGATTTGGATCTGGACGTGCAGGTTGAGATGGTGGACATGGAGGAGTGTTCTGGATTGGGTTGGTTAAAGCGCGGCACTTGATTTGGGGCTTATGTTCGTTATCTTCGTTTTATTGGTTATATTGGTTACGGAAAACGGGGAAGCTGCAGGGAGGGTGGTGTAGAAGCTGTCATGTCTGTCATGTAGAAGGGTTCATCACACTCTCGCCTCTCCGTTCAGAAGCCCCACGTCCAGCTGCTTGAGGTTGTCGGGGCGGCAGCAGAGCCGAAGAGCCGACTCCAAGTCCTGAGGTGAAGACCGGGGGGAAGTCAGGGTGCGTGGGGTGAACGAAGACGAGTAGACCCCAACACACACACATACACACATACATACACACACATACGCATACACACACGAGTAAATGGTTCCCCGGGAAACGGGGAAAGAGCGGGGTTGCCAACCAACTACCCACCCCCCCACCACCACCTGCCTGTGGGATGCCAGTAACGGCGGCAAAGTCGTTAGAGGTGCCCATAGGCATAAGGCCCACCGCGATGTTGCGGGGTGCTTTGACCTGACCCGGCACAATTGGGCAGTTCGGCAACCGGTCGGTTGATGGTTTTGTTGATTATTGTTAGTATGGTTGGTTAGTTGGCTTGCGTTGCGTAGGTGTGGGAGCAGCAGGAGGAAGGGGTCAGGGTTTTGCACAAGACGTTTTTTTTATGTGTTACGACAAAAGGTTTATGAGTACGGCGGCACTCGCGCAGCTTCCGAACCCCCTGCGCGTGTGCAGCAAACAAATGAACTGGTGATGATGAGGCTGGGGCGAAGCAGCTCAACCTGCAGGCCCCCTCACCCGGCCCCTCAACACAAAATCCAAACCGTTACCCCAGCGGTAGCAGCAATATCATATATTCCCAGGCTCGTGGAACTGTACGACAATTTCGGTATGATTTGCGGAAACTGAGATCCTACTCAATGACCCATATGCGCCCAGCCGCCGCTGTCTGAAGGACAGTGGCGCAGTCGCCTTAGGTCGGCGGTCTGCCGACTGTCAGTCTCTGCGCGTCCAAGCCCCGGGGGTCTCCTTTATCGCGCAGAGACTGACAGTCGGCAGACCGCCGACATAAGGCGACTGCGCCACTGTCCTTCAGACAAATATCATCCCACTTCCAACAAATAAACGACCATCCAACGACCCGCCGGCCCGCAGGCCGACGCGTACCTTAATGAGCGCCGCCACCACCTCATTGAGGGTGCCGTCACCTCCCGCCGCTACGATGGTGTCTGCGGAGTGCGCCTTCACGATGTCCTGCAAACCGAAACACGTAACAGAGAAGGAGGGGGAGAGAAGAAAAGAGAAGAGAAGGGACGGACAGGAAGTACCGAAGGAGAGACGCGCATGACGGCGGATGGTACGGCGGATACGCTCTCCCCCGTCCCTACCTCCCTCCTACCTTTCGGACTCACTCAGTTTGTATCCTCGCTAACAACACCGGTATATGTGCGCGGAGCCTCGCCCCCCTCGCCCTCGTCGCCCTCGTCGCCCTCTCGCCCCCCTCGCCCCCCTCGCCCTCCTCGCCCCCTCCCCCCCTAAACCCTCCCCCACCTTTTCCCCCTCCCGCACCTTGACAAATCGCTGCACGTCGCCACTCTCCCAGGTGACCTTCACATCCACCTTCAGACCCTCCGACCGCAGCACCGCCACAGCTGCCCGCACGTCTACCTCGTCCGCGCGCTTTCCATGCAAGATGATGGTCACGCGGTGGCTGCCCTTCCTAGAAGAGGAGGCGGTGGTGCTATGCCCCGAAACCAAAGCATCCTGCGCCACCGCTGAGGCGGACAATGAGCGGGAGAGGGGCGGTCCCGAGGGCTCCAGCGACCGCCGATAATTGGGGTCGGTGGCGGGGGGGGCAACGGCAGTGGCGGACGACATTTGTGCGGGGCCGGTGAATGCTGGATGGAACACGGTTGGTCGCCCTCACACTCTGCTGAAGAGTGGGAGTCAGCGGCGCCGCAATCAGGAGAGGTACGGGCCAGCTGCGGGTCACTGCGGTGTGGCAAGTCAGGTCATAAAACGAGGGCATTAACAGAAATGCAGCAAATTGAGGCAGGTTTGTTGGGGGGGGGGTAGGATTGGTGTCCAACCACAGGAGGTCGAGATAAATAGATGAATGGGTGTGTTTTTGCGAATATGTTTAGGCTAGCTAATTATGTCAAGAGGAGATGTGAAGGAGGCGTCAGGAAGCTCCGTGGCTCATTTCGTATGCGATCACAGACGCCGTTTCTTCACATAGCCTAAGAGCGGCAGGCCGAGGTATCGAGGCGAGAGGGGTACAGAGGTAACCAACATATCACTCAGAAAGCTACCTACGCGCGGAAGCTAATTTGTACCGCAGAAATGCATTGCATGGATTCGTATATCGACACCAAATGAGGCATACTTTTGGGTGCGGGGCAAGTGCGGGGCGGGCGTGCCATGTCTGTGACCTGATGCCGCACCTGCTCGATACTGGATGGCGATTGCAGTATGTGGCAGCTGCTTGCAGCGAGATGTGGCTGCCGCCAACAGCAGGGTCCAGCCGACTTGTATCGGATGCCTGATCGAGCCCGAGTCCTGGCTGTACGCGGCAGAAGCGCGCAGAATCCGACCCGTGGACCTTCAGAAAGCAAAGGCTAAAATAATACGAGAATTGATTTAGTATGTCAATAAACGCAAATTTGATGTTTAGGATGAAGTCCAGAAAGCAGCTGCGAAACGTTTTCCGAAAGCGTACGTCGGACAGCTGCGTACACCTCCTCAGCTGGCTGGGCGTGCGCATCGGTCGAGATGCTCCAGAACTCCAACCAACTCGGACAGCCGTTAATGGAAATTCTCCGGTGAGGGAAGATTTCCCGTAGGCTACGAAGCTGGCTAAGCGTATATGCCTAAATGACATTTGATCTCGACATCTTTAGGTTGCAAGGTGCAACGCAGCCAGGACCAAATATATATACTGACTGCGTCATATCACGGTTCCTCAATACTGCAGCATTTGACAGCACGCGTTCATATAACGATAATCATGCGATACTTTTATGTTCATCCAAAATATTTAGCCCTGCTCGGCTACGGGGGTATGAATATCCTTGCATCTATTGCTAGCATGCCAGAAGAATCGAACGCTTAAACGTACACGTGGGACAATACGAAAGTCATTACAAAGTCAGAGGACATGTGAAACTTTCAAACGCTATTCCACCACAGCAAGCAGAGCCCGCGCCATAACCGACGTAGGGTGACTCCCGAATAACGAGGGCCGCAACGAGGGCGCTAAGTGGTCAAGGTGCATCGACGACCGGGCAGGCCCAGGCGCGGCAAACTATATGCCTCATCTCCGGACGGACAGCCAAACCATTACATGCCGGAACGGGGAAGGGAAGAAGGGACCTGAAGGGAGACTTTGACGGAGAGAGAGCAAGGCAGGGAGAAAGGAAGCAAGGGAGGGAGGGAGAGAGATGGCGAGCAGGGGAGTTACTTGCCACCTCCGTCTCCCTCCCTCCCTCCCTCCCTCCCTCCTCCCTCCCTCCCTCCCTCCCTCCCTCCCTCCCTCCCTCCCTCCCTCCCTCCCTCCCTCCCTCCCTCCCTCCCTCCCTCCCTCCCTCCCTCCCTCCCTCCCTCCCTCCCTCCCTCCCTCCCTCCCTCCCTCCCTCCCTCCCTCCCTCCCTCCCTCCCTCCCTCCCTCCCTCCCTCCCTCCCTCCCTCCCTCCCTCCCTCCCTCCCTCCCTCCCTCCCTCCCTCCCTCCTCCTCCCTCCCTCCCTCCCTCCCTCCCTCTCGCTCCCAGCCTTACTAACTCCCTGTATGTGGTTTTGTCCCTTTATGTATGAACCGGTGCTGAAGGGCTTATTAGTGGCATTGCATTGCACCTGTTGGGGTATATTGTTATCCTAAATGAGGTGGAGACATTTTGTGTGGTGGTGCCAGCCTCCATGACGAACGAAATGTAGCTTGGGGACCAGCTGAGATGTCTTCTTTTGTAGTATGCCGTATTATATGCTGTATTCTTTTGTAGTATGCCGTAGTATGCCGTATACGTATGTCTTCTTTTCAGGAAATCCAGTCGATTCGGGTGCGGTCAAGGAGAACATTATTAGCGGTAGCAGTACGACAGCAGTAGACCTTGAGGCGGTTCGTAGCGCCATGCAGTTCATCGTAACACCGCTGTTCTCATACTCCATGGCGGACTCCCAAGGTCGGGCGGCATTTAACTTCACAGCCCCCCAGAATTTAGGCGCCTTCGTGATACGGTACGGATATTCCCGATACGAAGGACCGTATGTCGCCTGGAGAGGACTGACGGGAAAGGTGTGGGTCAATGTGTACGGCATACAATGTGTACGGCATAGAAGCCACTGCAATCCCTTGCATTCAGCATTTTGAAGCGCATTACTAACGTTGGAGGAAGCGTGTTTCTGTTAGGAAAAACACACACATACACACACACGTACAAGTATACGTTTTCTCTTTGCTGCCGTTTTACGACATTTCCTTCAGTAGTGCAATGTTAACCCTCGACATCTCTCCTTTCCCCCATCCCTTGCTCCGTACATAGGGCATTCGCTGCTGCTGGGCGTACTGCAAAGTACGGCGCTGCGGAGGGCAAGCTGGTGGTCCGCCGCCACCTGTCGCTCACACCAAGTGTACCGCAATTCGTACGTGTTGGCGACACGTTCGAAGCTGGAGTGGTGGTGACCGTGGGGTCAGCGCCCGTTACGGTTAACGTTACCCTGCAGGTACGGCATGGTGCGTGTGTGTATGTATGTGCGTATGCGTATCAGTGTGTATACCTGTGTGCCACCTGTGTGGGGACCTTGAAATTGCCCGGTTTGGCCCCTCGCGGCTGGTGGCTTTTTGAATGCACTTTCCAACCGATCTACGGTCGTAACGGCACGAATACGCATCCTCTCGTGCTCCATCTAAACTTGTGCTGCAAGCACTAGTTGCCGTTCTGGGTCCGCTGTAAGGATTGCACGGCGGATGAAAATTGCTGCCCACTGCTGCCTGTGGAGACCACGGGGCTCGCTCCACCATGACACCCATTGTCCCAAATGGAAGGCCCATGATATCCGACTAAGCCAGGTGAAGGCTTTCGCTGGTTTACTTTTATGTCATCCCAACACAAAGCTGGGAAGGGCTGATCAGGGTTTCAGGCAGACGTTGCGCAACTGGAAAAGGAAAGGCGGAAAGGGACGAGGGAAGGCCCAGTGCAGTGCAGATGCATGCATAGACCTATGATATGAGATATGTGAGATATCACATAACAGTCTGCTTAGACGATGACCGCTACGGCACAGTACGAATTACGACACCGTACAACACAGAACAGAATTTACAGGGTGTAAAGCTGTCTCCATAACCGACCAGACTCCTTTCGTCCTGTTAGTCCCTTCGCTGTGCACGCACATTCAGCAGGAGCTCAGAACATGCGCTCTGGCGCTATGGACATTAGGGCCATGCTCTTAAAAGAGCTGATGTGGTTGCCACAGACCCATTTCCGTTCACCAAGCATCAGTAGTACTTTTACTTCTTCTGTCTTTGCAAAGCACTGCTTTGTGATTATGCACCTAACTGACCTCCTTCCGCTTTTCCAGAAATGGCCAACGGTTGTACGAATCAGGAGCCATACAACTCAACCACCAATCCATCCCACGCAAATATCCACCTATTATCACGCCGTTGCACGTGGTCCACTAGTAGCAGGCCCGCATTGCCGGACAACAGGAAGAACAATACTATAGAACGCCGCATGCCGCTGTCGCCGCTGTCGCGACGAGTGCTGCTGTTGCCACGACTCCGGCCGCTACTGACGGAGTTGGAAATGTTAGCAGGGGCCGGAGTGGTCTCGTCGGCACCCCCAGTGGCTTGTGACCCGGGCCCTGCAACTTCCCATCCCCACGGCGGCTTGATAAGGAGTCATCGCTGGACACATCCCTGACATGAGGCGCGAAACCATGCGTCGGGAGGCGTGAAAGGATTGATATAGGCGCATGCGAAACCCCATGCTAGTATGCATCCCAGTCTGGTGCCTACGCGTTTCATCCAGTCCAGGTCTTTCCCTTCGACGCCGCGGGAAGCATGATAACCAACCTGAGCCTCGAACATTTGAACCGAGATGTCCGGGAGCAACTCCACGAACAGTCCCGTGATTTCCGCAAAGGATAGCTTTATCCGGGCCGCCTTCGCTGTGCAATAAAGGCTGTCACGGGTGCGAAGTTGACTGCACAATCAGCTATCGAAAAACGTTAAGCTGGAGCGGAAAGAGCTGGACGTCCGTAAGATTCGGACCCTCTGTCATGATTTAACCATGGTCTGCAGCAGCTGCCCCAGGTCTCGTATATTCGCCCCTTCCACCTTTTTT
This sequence comes from Volvox reticuliferus, assembly GCA_019650235.1. Taxonomy (NCBI): domain Eukaryota; kingdom Viridiplantae; phylum Chlorophyta; class Chlorophyceae; order Chlamydomonadales; family Volvocaceae; genus Volvox; species Volvox reticuliferus. The sequence goes on along the minus strand of BNCP01000012.1, from coordinate 733,689 downwards.
TGTCGCGACAAACCCCCGGATTTAAAATCAGCTTAATTCAACCCATGTCGAACAAGGTCTTTGTACTCAATATCGCACTAAAATCGAAATTACTTGCCTTGCCAGGGCATATGCAGCGGCCAGCAACACCACATCCGTGACAATAACGGAAAAACGCTGCGATGAAGTATTGTATGGCGGATGCGGAGCTTAATTACACAGATTAAGGGTTTGGGGGGTCTCTGGCCTTGTAATTACAATTAAGGCTTGTTAAGGCATTAAGGGGGGTAAAAGCCCTTAATTATGTATTACATTACACGTGTAATTGTAAGATGTAAACGTGTAATTGTAATTCCCATCCTGTCCCATCCCTAGGTCTGTTGCAAGAGATGGTCTCGGTTCCAGCGTTGGAGCTAAGATACAGCTGAGACACGGCTATCATACTTGATGGATGTATGGCTGCCGCTATCCTACGATTCTAAGCACCACGTGAAGTCTGTGTGGCGTGGCCTGGCCAGGCGACCCGGAGCGTGAGGAGACGCAGCAGAACGAACCATGCGGTCAGCCAGCAACAGCAGCGGTAACATCTTCACAGCCCGGTGACTCCGACACTCGTTCGTACCGCTCTTCTTATTAACATAACCCTGAGCATGCATTGGGAGTTGGGTCCGGGCTATTTCAGCTTCCCCCGGGATTTCCATAAGCGCTTGCACCATTCTCACGCTTCCACACACCATGTCGCCTGGGGTCCTTTAGGCCGCTCCATTTATGAATGCGGTGCTACTGAGGAAGGGGACAACTGATGCCAATTGGCACGAGTTTATCTGTGGTATAACCAGGAGCGCAGGCCATCCTGGCCATCAACGTACCCCCCACAGTACACAACACTTCGCTGAACGCGCAGGCAGCAACACCACGCACGCACAGTGAGTCGAAGCTAAGCCAGCGCCCGCCAAAGCCTCACTCACTCACTGTACAGCAGCGTCGCAATGCACACACCGGTCCACACTGAAAGACCAAATCACGGCGACGGGGGCGGAGAGTCAAACATCCGGGGGTAAAACCAGCACGATACGGCCACCAGCTCCCGAGGCCAGGGACGGGTGACAGGCAGACACCGTATCCCACGCACGCGGACGAACACCAAGGCTAGCAAAAGACTGCAGACGACCCCAAAAGTCAGCGACAACAGCGAGGCAGGCTTTATAGGTTCTTGATGCAAGGCATGATTAATTTCAAGAAAAGGAGAATCGATAGTATTGTTCTGTTCCTGCACAAGAACATGAACAGGCGACCTGTGCCTTGAATGTTATAAGCTCATATGGTTTTTTAGTTGTTGGCTTGTTGGCAGACAATGGCAGACACCGCGGGGGGGGGCAACGCGCCCACCTGGCACCTGCCGCGCCGCCATGATGGCACGCTGCCGCCCAAAATCTAGGGCCGCCAAGGCCGCTAAACACACCACATCCCACACCGGCTGCTCAACTGACTCGGGCGGCCGCACAAGCCACAGCACGGCACAGTCGACAATGTCAGCTTAGAAATTGAAAATGTCCTGCGTGCGGATCAATCACCATCCCCATATGCTCTGGGAGTGCGCGCGCCAACACGCACTCCCAAAAGAAATGCCGACGGTCACCCCCAGTCATGCACGCACCACACGCAGGACAGCAGGCAGCAGTGCACGTGCCAACATATTGGCATGCATGGGAAAGGCCCAGCACCCATTGACAGCGCCTCTTTAATTTGAGTTCTCCCACTGCAGGGCCCAAAGTCGCGCGAGTGTGCCGGTAAACACGCCACGGGCGGTCACCTCATCATCCGTTCGGATACCCGCCTCCAGTAGATAGAGTAAGTGGCGCTCACGCAGACGAGTCATCTGAGGCGCAAGCTGCAAGACAGTAACAAACTTCACCGAGTAGGTTTCCAGCATCACCGGCGGGCCACCTGCAACCACCCACCCCAGCACCCGAACCACATGCTGTAGGTCCCCGATGGTAAGCTGCCTCACCCTGCTGCCCTGGACCCTGTGCTGCAACCCGCCCGCCCCTTAACCGGGCACATCGCCTTCCAAGATGAACAAGACTGAAAGGCGCCCAAGATGAAGGATAAGGCCACAGTGTGTGTGGGGGGGGTGTTAGGGACAAAAGGTTTCGACCCCATGGCCCATAACCTCGGCCCCCCCAACCTACCTACCGACCGACCGACCGATCTGTCATACACCCCTTCAATCCCTTCCATTTTTTGTCCGGAGTAGTGCCAATGTGCTCCTCTCGGTGAGAACTATTGCCCGGTGCAGTCCGGGATTTCAACGCTTTAATGCGTCAGGTCAGGCGTGAACTGCTACACCATACGGTCAGAAGGATGCACTAGAAGTCCCAAATACACGTTCAGTGGCGTTGCGGGGTCTCTGTGGCATGTCTGAGGCGCTTTTGGAGACAGCTGGGGTTGGCATGCTGGAGACATGTCGCAATGACATGTTTATCCAAAAGAAAAAAAAACCGTGACTGGTGGCCCATATGCGCTCGCCTGGGCTCAGTATACCTTTCTATTTAATTTGGGTCACGTTCAGCGTGCGTTTGGCAAGGCCCGGAGACGAAACCCCACGGTTCCCTAGGACAAAACCGTGGGGGGAATCCCAGACCGACTGACCGACCCAGAACTTTGAGCCCCCATATCTTTCCATTTACTCCCTTAAAACACTGAAAGCATATTCTAAACGCATGAGGCGGGAAGGCACAAAACTCTGCGCACCACCTTGTAGCCGCACAGCAAGCGGCTGGGAAGGCGCAGGAAGGGCCGCTGCGGTGCGCACCTCTCACAGACGCTTTGGGGCTACCCGCACGGGGGAACTCCTCGCACTGGTCTGCGCCGAGCCATCAAAATGCAGCACACACGCTGTCGAACCTACGGACTTGAGGGTTCCTTGAGTGACAGATCGTGCTGTCCACGACCACGCTGCCAACCTCCATCCTACTAGCGACAAGGTTGGTGGGTTGCGGCAGGGCGTTTTTGGTTGCCGGCCTCTCGGCCAGCGGGGTGCTGCTTGGCTCCGTGCCTGGCCTGTGCTGTCACGCCTTTCCTCGCGCCGTCGTGCCACCAGGGAGTTCTTCGTGAGCCCGGCATCCTAGGCCGCGCCTACCTAAGAACCTTAGCTGCGTCCATCACTGCCTGCTGCTCTGCTCTGCTCTGCGCAGCACGGCCCAGCCTGTCTCCGCCCACCATGCCAGCCTGCCAGCAACTTCACCACAAGCCTCCACGTCCGCGCTTTAACTGGTCCGTTGCTACCTGGACTACAAGGACAAGGAAGGTGGTCCCCGTGAAGCACGGGAAAAACGGGCTGAGCCCGCACCACATCTACCATCTGAGGCCGAAGGTTGTGAAACTACCTCATCTCCCGGACATAGCCGGGGTCAGTTTGTGCAGGCACTGCCAGCCAGGTGTCCAGTCACTAGTCCAGACAGCCAAACCACAGCATGATTAAACAGCCTCACTACTCATGCTGCCTGTATCACGTGCTCTCACTCGCCTGTGGACTGCCAACTAAAACACCGGCCAGCAACATTAGCCCGCACGCCCGCGCTGCTTTTTGGGCAGCTCGGCGCTCTCCTCCTCCACGTGGCCTTGCCCGCCCCCTCTGCTCCGCACATGCGCACATTCTCCGCCATTCCCCAGGCCACCACCACCAGGCCCTGGGCCACTGCTACTGGGGCCGGGGCCACTGCTGCCAGGCCCCGGGTCACCGCCGCCAGGCCCTGGGCCTCTGCCACTGGGGCCGGGGCCACTGCCGCCAGGCCCCGGGCCGCCACCACCACCGGGCCACAGCGCCACAGGTCGCTCATTGCCCAGCAGCATCTTCATGAGTGCGTGCCCATGTTCCTTGCCGAGTTGGCGTCGCGGCCCTTGAGGGGGGCGGGTCATTTAGAGCACCACGATTTAGCATTGAATAGAAGACCTAACGGGCTATAACGTGGTACTCGTGGTCTATGCTGGTATTGAGTTCAGCAGGCAGGCAGGCACGGACAGAGGTGGTCCTGGGGGGCTTCACCGTGCCCCCTTCTTTTTAGCATACTTGTAACACTCTGACGGCACCCTTCCCATACCGGCCGCCTTACCATTCGGAAGCTTTTTTAACGCCTTAGAGACTTCCTCAAGCGTTAGCAGTCGGCCTGGATGGCCTTCGCTGCAAGGCAGAGCTGAGCTGGGCTTCAAAGTCAAGGCATGCCAGCCAGCCGTGCGTCGCCATCTTTTGCAAACCGCGGTCTGACCTTCAGGTGTGCAGCCCAGCTCCTTTCCGAACTTCAGATGCGGCTTGCCCAAAGCCACCAAATCTACCCCGTGACGCGTCCTCACACTCTCACACTCACTTGCATTCGACTCGATGCCGTGCTTCTTCGGGCTCCCTTTCCTGCCTTGCCGTGCCCTGTTTCAGCCCTTGCTTGCCACTCTGCCGCCCGGCCATTGCTTTGCTGCACTCCGCCTGCATTTTCACCCTGTCCGCCTGCAACACTGATTCCTGGACGCTGGTCGGCTGCCTACAGGTGCAATGCGGCTCTGCTCGTGCGTGCTGCGACGTTGCAGTGTGGTTATGTGGTGCTATCACCTGGCCGGGCGCCCAGAGTGTGAGGACTGCGCATCAGAACCTCCGTACAGTTACGGATGATGGCTTATGGAGATCAGGTTACACTTGCAAACTGTCTTGGAGACATTGGGGCTAGACGGACAACACGTTTGGCTGATTTAAGTGCTAACAGTGTGATGCGCAAACAAAACAACAGTATTAGCCGAGACGAGGGGCCATTGCAGCTCGTTTAAGTCTCCTTACAGGGCTGAGGGAATCCACTATTCCAACCTGTAACATCAAGTCAAGTCAGTTACTCCAGCAACGCACACAGTTCTTGCTTGCCATGCATAGCTAAATGCCTGCTCTGTGGGTCTGGGGTCATATTCACACTCACAGGACTTCACAACCCTGCCCCTTGCCCTGCTCCATCACACCCCTAGCAGCGACTATATATGCCTGCCTCCTGTCAACACCCAACTCTTGTTCACGCCCCACAGCTCGATGCTCCTTGTGTACAGGCGCAAGCTGCCCTGTGGCCGTGCATTTTGCGGTCCAATGCTGGCCACGAACCCGACACCACGCACGCTGCAGTATGATGTTGCCAGGGCAACGTCTTTGTGTGCAATGAACTGCTTGGTGCACTGCTTGATCTCATCAATAATGCTGACGCCGCGATCGACCACCAGCACCAGCATTATGAGTGGAATGCCCACCCAGGCCAGCTGTAGCCCACCTGTTCAGTGCAGATGCACAACAGGGAAAACAATTAAAGCACACATAATGCAACAGGCGGCATACCAAGCTATAGGTGAGCTGCTCCAGGCAAGGCATAAGTCGGGTGGCTTTTGTCAGGCTACAGGGTACTCAGGAGTTTGCCCATGCCAACATGTGCAGCACCACGCACAGAGGCATAATCACCTGCTGTCGGCCGCTTTCAGCATTGCTGACCAACACGGCTACACGTTCTAACTAAATACTCCAATAACCCCTCCCAGAAACCTAGCACAAAAAGCCAGCGTAGACCTGGCTGCACCACGCTTGAAATCCCAGCCAGCCAGCCCTGCCACTTGAGTTGCCACCGCACCCAGCTACGCCCTGCAAACCCCGGACCACTTGCAGCTGAAACGTGGCCCCAATCATATGAGAACAGCAACTTACCACCGCTCGTACCACCAGTTGCCGCGTTCTGGGGTGCTGCCGGTGCGCCTGTCAGAAGCGGCTGAGGGCAGCACGCAGCTGGTCAGCAAGCGCACGCCGTGCCACATTCACGAGGCTCAATGATAACAAGCAAGGGCTCAACGGACGGGGTATCACCACAGGCGAATTCTCTGTAAGGCCAAGGCGCCGTGAGCAGATCCCTCTTCAAATCCCTGGATGATGTCGCAACACAAACTCACCGGATCCAGTCGTGCTCTCCACCCCCAGGCCAGTCACCGAGCCTGCACGACATGGAAGCACGCAAGACTGCAGCTTCAAGGTGCCACGCACAAACAACAACCCCAATACGCTTTGAGGATATTCATCGGTCGGTCGGGCAATCGGTCGTCATTGGGTCACGTGCAGCTGTGCCCACAGCGGCAGAGGTATATCCCCGCCGGCCGATGGCCAGCCTACTCCGCCACATAGCTCAACCAGATACATCCTAAACGTACTAAACTGCCGAGGGATGCTAGAGCTGCTGTTTTTGCTCAGGCCAAGGCGCCGGTGAGCAGATCCCTCACCTCGGGCCTCCCGATGGGCCTCCCTTCCTTCATCCCAGCAACGCATCTTGCGCCTTTACAGAAATGTATTCGTAGATAAGCGCATCGTTGTCTTCATCCTTGATGCTCCACAGGGCCAGTTCCTCGGCCGGGAACGAGTCCAGGAACTCAAGCAGCCGCGCCGTGCTTCCGCGAGGTGCCACAGCGCGCACGGCCGCGACAGTCCGATTTCTAGAGACCATTCGATTCGAAGGTGACCGTGCAGGATTTGCACAGGCTATGTGCACTATGCGCAATCGTTAAACGGAGGCAATCGTTACAGATAACATGACGTTACTCGCGAAGAGCAGCTGAAAACATGGCAGTCCGGGGGCCTGTTCCGAGAAGCAGAAGCAGGGATGGGCTCGTCAGGGCCGATGGGTCTGAGGAAAAAGCCGTACAAGTGCTCAATTTGCGCGCAGCTAGGTCTCCGGGTCAAGTGTCGGGCCATACGTGGGGCCATACGATACGTGGGATCTATTCCACGGAACGTGGACCTCACAAAGTAAAATAATCTGGCCGAAAACTCCAATCGCAATCTAATTAATTTTTGGCATATTACTGTTTGTAGGACTCCACTATACGTAGGACACAACGTCGAGTGGTGTCAAACGCAACGCCGCCGAAGTAAGCTTTTGCAAAGTCATACTGCCTACTGTTGCAGTCAGTTGGCCGCCAGCTGTAATCCACGGCTAAAGAAGCCCATGTACTCTTCTTCTAAATGAATGCATATTTACAAGTTCTTAGGCCCATAGAGTGTGGTGTGATGTATACATTGCGGCGCGCTGGCATGCTCTCGCATCTGCGCTAGCAGGCGTTTTGGCATTACACGCTTTACTTGGTATTAAATTCCTGTCCTGTGACTCGTGATAAGTATTTTTTTGCGTATGGAGGAGGTCTCCCGTCTTGATCCGTTTGTATAAGCCAACTTCCCACAGTCACACCCCTTCGTTAGTCCTGATCCTTATCATACAGGCTGAAGATTAAATAATCAGACGTTGAACATCTTGCCTCGGAGCAGTGCTTGTGGCCTCTAAAAGTTATAGTGAAAGAATTCCACGTTACCACGTTACCTTCAAATCTGCATATGTGCCACAGTACCCATGCATATTAAGCACTGGACACGGCTTCGGGCTATTCACCCACTTTCCTGCTACGTTGATGTAGCTACTTGTGTGTTCATTGCTTTGCGTACTCAAGCCCCACCCCGCGCTGGCGCTCCTCACGCGAGTTCCCCCTAACAGTGCACATTCCTCCTACCCCAAACCCGGACTCGTGTGCTCTCATGCCAGGCACTGAGCCGAAGCATTCCTTTCTGAGTTTTTCCTCAAAAAATGCGACATTATGAAAGCCGAAATCAGAAGGATGGGGTGCACCGGGCGCTGATAGCAGGTGGAATTACCATGTCCTTGGGCACCGTACATGGAGTCATGCCATTTGGGGTCATGCCATTCCTCGATCTTCATAATGTCGGGAGCAGGCAGTTGCGTCATGTCCGTAGTACCCGCCATTCGGAGTTAGTGTTATGTTTGAAAGGAGTCGTGAACACTCCTTTTTCCATAAACCATTGGTTGTCGATGTCCTGTGTGAGATCCCTAACTTACCGGGTGAAGGCCATCTGTATCAAAAGGATTGCAGTCCCCATTACAGAGCATCCCAGGAAGCGTACGAATTTCAGTTTGAAGGTTACAATGGTCTGGGCTGAGCCGGGTTGGGCGGAAAGTCTTGCCGCTGGAGTACAGCCCTATTGATACGGGTCGTCGTATGAACCCCTAAAAACCCCCCAACGCCCCCTTCCCAAGCCTGGGCATGCGGGGACACTTACATGCAAGGCACCCCGCACCCTTCCGTCAGCTGTTCAGGGCACCCATTGCGATGCGCTGAACAAACGCCATTCGATCGAAACTTACAACATACTGCTCAAAGGTGCAAGCGAAGTGAAGCGAAAGCCAAACACCTAAAGCCTACCACCCCTTGTGTCCCCATCTGGCTGCAGGCAAACACACACCGAGACAGACAGAGAGACAGACAGGCGCGCCACCAGAATCGTGCCACAAAGCTGACCTGTTCCGTGCATGCGCGTCTGTGCGCATTTGTATGATTCGCCACAGACGGAGGACTTTTTGGAATTCAGACCGCCAACCTCCCATTCAATTCATTCTATTTCGCTCCGCCCCACACCCTCGTCTTACAAATCCCAGGGGACACAGAACGGCGGATCCTTACCTCGTCGCCGCACCCTCGGCCCCCACCCTGTACTGTACAGCACCGAAGCTTTGGCTTCGTCCCTGCTAACCTTATGGAACTCTCGTCCCACCCCACGACGTATATTCATTTCAGCCAGTTCGACCCGCTCAAACCCTCCGACCTCCACCGCCGCCACCAATTCATGATAATGCTCACATGCCCACTCCCTCCGGCCGCCCTAGCCGCTTATGCAAGTAGTTCATGACCGCATCCTCCACCCAGCGCTGCCGGAACACCTCCGTGCGCCTCTCCAGCTCGTAGTCGCGGCCGCTACCCTGTCGAGCCATGCGCACGTCGCGAGCCTGCGCAGCGGCAATAGCAGCAATAGCTGATAGCAGCAGCAGCTGCAGTAGCATGCTTTGACGGTTGGCAGAAATGATACCTGAGAGTACGAGTAGCAATGGCAGCAGCAGCTACATAGCTATGTGGTTCCGGTGGGTGCGCCGTGCGGTTATGAGTGGCAGTGGCAATATGGGTCAAGGTCTTCTTCTACTCAACCCCGATGTCGCAAGTTCGGTCAAGCCTGGTCCCCAACCAGCTCTGGAACTCGCCATCGATGTGAACCGTCAACCCCCCCCCAACACACACACACACACACACATGTACACAAAGTACACAAAACAAAACAATGCCTACGCAAACAAAAACATCCGAAATTCCACAAAACGCATGACGCTAGAAGATGCCCCTGTTTATTCGAATAATTCGGGTACATAATACCCGTAAGCAATCCAGACCCGGACGAAGCCGCTTTTATCGGATATGGACATCATCAATACCAAAGCTTAGGGCCTCCGTACCTGCGCCGCCAGCAGCGCGTACGTCATGTCGATAGGACTGTGTGCGAAGCCCAACAGCACCGCCCGGCGGCGGCGGCACTCGTTCAGGCGGCGGATTAGATTGGTCAGCTTGGCGTCCATGGCCTCAATCTAAGGATTTGCGGACGAGGTTTTGGAGGTTTTGAAAAGTGAAGAATCCACACGGCATACAGACAGAACATATCCTCTCCATCTCATCAGGATACCTTCATCCAGCCGCCGGCAGTTTAGTCACTTTCGCTCTCAATTATGCAGGCTACACGTCGACAGCAATACCACCGAGATGCTTTCGTCTGAGTTCCCAAAACTACAAGATACGAGGGTGAAGGAACATGACATACCATGAGTTGTCACATTTGTATACAATAACGTCCGAGAAGCGTTCTGGACTGGGTCACCCATACCCCCCCCCTCACGTTCCTCAGATGACCCCCCCATGAGCGCCTCCTCCCAGTTACCTCCTTATCCTTGTAGTAGCTCTGCAGCACAGCCGCCATCTGGTGCGGGTGCGGCGAGGGCTGGAAAAAGTCCACGTCATATAGCTCCAGGTTACAGTACCCGCTTAGCGTGGGGACCCGGTGTCCCCCTGATGAAGAGGCCGCCGCTGATGTCGCAGCTGCAGCAGCAGACGACTGGCTGATGGCGGCGAACGACGGTTTCAGGTCGTCGAGCCTTCGGCAAGGAGGATGACAAGTATCCGCGTTTTTGGTCGTGTTATATCGGGATGAGATATCAGATGAGAGTCGTAAAATATGTCTATATGCATATGTGTCTATATGTTTATATACTGGACCCCTGCCTCGCAGCTTCGGAGTCGGATTATAACGAATCTTGGAAAGTAAGCCCCCATCTTGCGCAAAACAAAAGAACCCTGTAACATCGAAAACAAGAAAGGCCCAATCATTCCTAACAGCAATCCGTAACCCGTTGCAGCACGCGCAGCTTCTGTTCACCCTTCATGGCTCCCCGCCTCTATCGCCATCGCCTGATCGCCCCCGCTTCCCTCCAGCGACATACTTGATGTTGTACTCAATGCGAACAGGCGGCACCGGCTGTAGCAGCCCACTAAGGCGGCCTCCCAGGTCGGACAGCTGGAGTGTTCGGCAGCCAAAAACCTGGCCGCGTGGGGGCGTGCCAGCGTCGCAAAACATGCATATCGCAACTTTTCACAACTATTTAAATACTCTATATTGATGCAGCTCATGTCAGGTAGGAATGTTAAACAGGAGCTGGCGCCCGCCCTGACCCTGACCACCCTCAAACCCCGTCCCGTCAGGTGCTGCCGAAACCCTGCCTCCCAGGATTGACACTCGCACCTGCGCCAGCTCGGGAGTGAGCTTCACGTTAATTGGGTTCTTGGGGTCCTGAAGGAAGCCGAGAATTGGAAAGCGGCGGAAACTTCACGATCACGGGAATTCACAAAATGTAAATTAGGTGCTTAGCATCTATACACAGAGCCCTGGGGGGTTGAGGGGAGGAAAACTACAGACAGAATGAGTACGGCAGCTTAAGGGAGGAACGGGAAGGAGCGGCTTGGAAGCGTGGCAAATACAGCAGAATCACAGCAAAGGGATTCATATGATGCAAAGGCTGGGAGAAAAAGGGGACAAAAACTCCCCGGGACGGGGGCGCATGCCCCTGCATGTCCGCCACACCCACACTGCATGCTGCTTTTCCCGTGATATGACCCCCCGCTAAAAATGCTTCAGCCGCAGCGCCCACTCGAAGCGGCGCCGTGAGGGTATCATGCTTCCTAAAGGATATGGATCACACAACCGGTCGATCAGCATTATTTTTTCGACCTCCCCATGAGGTGCATTTCTCCCATTTCTCCACCCTCCAGCCAGGTACGGGTAAGGATGTGTGAGATTATAACCGGCAGCAGTGGCACTCGCTCCGTGTGGCTCGCTTTTTCGGTAACCACTGCCCGAGATGTATGCATGCTCAATGATGCGCTCCGGCGAACCTGTAACCGGCGGCTCTTGATGAAGCCGTAGAGCGCCACCATGATCCGCGAGCGTGTCTCATGGCCCATCATACCCAGAACCTCCGCCAGCAAGGGAGGCAGCACGTACCTGGATGATTAAATGTGGTGAAAAAGAGAGGGAGATGGAAACAGACTGCTTCAGTGAATAATACACGGTATGTGGGACTCCAGCTTCACACACACACACACACACACATACACACACACGCACACGCACACCAGTTCCAACAGCTGATGCCTGTCGCTGGTTTTTGTTATGCCACACACGCACGAGAAAGGGAGGCGTGTTGAGAGGGAGGGAAGCACACCATGTCAATCTTGGGCTCATGGGGAAGGGAGGTACGGCGAATAGACAAGACTTGGTACTGCTGCTGTTAAGAAGAGGAACAGGAATTACTAACCATCACTACCACCGCAACCACAGTGATATACAACAACTGGGTGCGAGTATGATGACGGGCGTCGGCGGAGGGATAGTCCATGACATGGCAAGACGTGAAGCATGGCCAATAAAACCCAGTAATATGATAACGTTCACCCGACACGGCATGACGCATAATCACCTAATCAGTGGTCCCTTGCTCGTCCGCCGCCTCACCCAGACACATACCCATGCACCTCCGCCCACCGAACAGATAGAACAGGACACAACAGGACAGGACATGGCAGGGAAGCTACCAATGCGGACCCCAACTTCCCCCAGAAGAGCCCCCCCATCTTTGGCACGGAATCGCTGTAAGGGCAAAACCACCGTGTGTGTGTGTGTGTGTGTGTGTGTGTGTGTGTGTGTCAGAGGTTGTTTCATATCGAGGACGTCCCATCGCACCTCTCTGGCTGGTAATCGGGCCACAGCAGCACCGTAGCCTTGCAGCTGCGGCTGCCCTGACGACGCACCTCGACAGCCTCCCGGTGCGGACCTACATGGGCACGAGGCGATGCTCGGTCCTTAGGGTACGAGAGAACGTGATGTGTTATGTGTTATGTGACATACAGAGATGCCATCATACAGCCCTATGGAGACCCGATTATACCGAAGTCGTCGTAGAAAGGCCGGGAGGGTGAGACGGCCAACGACAAGCGAAGCTAAGCCACTGTGCTGCGGACAACTCAGCAAGCCAGCGGGCAGCTCGAAACCGGGAGAAATTTGTGCAAAATGTTAATTGTTGTGTGCGTGTGTTAAGGCATATGCAAACGTTCTATAAAAAAACCCTAAACCTTCCATATCCGTAGTCCACATGCTCGCTGGATGATTCCGCTTTCAACCAGGTTCAGAGCTCAGACGGTACTTACATGCATCCCCCCCCACATACACAGTGACGCATAGGCATATGGACACGTATTGACGTACGTGGTACGAACCAAAACACAGAAGAACCTACCCGCGTGGTTGCCCTTGTCCCACACCACCCGGCCCGCATCCCCCGGATATTGCTCCGGATCCAGCTGCACCTCCACTCGCCGCAGCACTGCCGTAAGAAGCGTGTGCCGCGTCGCGCCCGACGCCGCCGCTGCCTGCTGCTGCGCCAGGTGCTGCGCCGCCAGCTGTTGCGCCTGCAATAGCAAAGTAGCAGAACTGGGGTCGCCGCGCGCCGCCGCCGCGCCTGCTGCCGCTAGCGCCGCGCGGACGAGTTGGTCGGCCGGGTCTACAAGGTGCCCTGAGATCGTCAAAACCAAACTAGGCGGTTCCGGAGCGGGCTCAGCTGGGGAGGATGGTGAGGGGCTGGGACCAGCGAACATTGCGTTGGATGCGGCAGCGAGGGCAGCCGCATTGGAGGAGACGGCGGGCGGCTGCGGCGGCTGTTTGGGCGGGGCAGGCTGATTGGCGTAACTTGCCTGCAATGCGCAAGCATGAGAGATAGCAGCAAGACGCGAAAGAAGGGAAGGGATGGAATGAGGAGAGATAGGGAGGGATGGAGAAGGAGGCGCGGAGGACGGCAGAATGGGTGGTGAACATGAACGCTTACCTTGACGGCACCTGCGGGTCAGGTGTTTCGGCAAGCAAAGGCAAGTGCGGGGGAAATTGTGGACAAACAAGTGCGAATGTCGTCGCGCCTAAATTTTGCGCGTCGTTGGTTAGATAACGTGGGAGGGCAGAGAGGGCTGTGTTTTGCGGGCGCGAACACACTTGGTTCTGGAGCTCCATGGCCTTGCCTGAACGATGACACGCAGCACGCGTTTCACAGGCTCATGGTACGGCGGGAAGGGCTCCTTAAAGTCAGCCTTGCGTCGGTTGATCATGTCGGTTACCATGCGGTCCATCTCCACCAGTTGGTTGTATAACGGCGACTCCGGTATGGCTGTTGAGACCTGTCATGTGCAAAGGTTACCCGTGCACCCAGCGATTGGGGAAAATGCTTGAAAGCGCTGTATGGGACCATAACACAGGTAATGGTTCATGGTTTTTGAGACGCTTGTGTGGTAGGGCCTGCCGGGCCTATACCATTGGAAGTTATAGGAACCCAAGGATTCAGGTGGCGGCTCAACTCACAGCACCTGTAGAGATCGCTCAGCCTGTGTCAATGCCTTCTTGTGCACCGGGTCGGTGCCTCGCATACCGACATGCAACCATCAAGAGTTGAGGTTTTCATGGTTAAGGGTTTCCAAGAGAGGCATGAACGTTGGTCCCCGTCAAGATATGGGATTTCTTGGTGATGGGATACGCCTTAAGACTGAGCTGGGGAACGTATCCGTTGTATGCAGGTACGGAACGTATCCGTACCCACACCTCACCCCGGACCCAGATGGCTGGAACACCCTTTGACGAAGCGACAGCCGCCATTTTGTTTTTGCTCTTTCGTACCTTCTCCTGGACAGCCGGCCGCTCCTGACCAAACTTCCGTTTCTTTTGGCGAGGGCCCGCCTGCGCGGTGCCTAATGGTCGTGCAGCGTTTGCAGCCACCGCTGCTGCAGGTGCCAAGGCACCTACAGTGGCCTGATTGGGGGCGGCAGCAGCTGCTGTGGGCGCGACGACGACCATTTGCGGCGCCGCGCCCGTCCCCTGTCCCGCCGTGGAGAACGGATGGGCTGTTAGGTGCAATCACGGAACCGTTGATCATGCAGAATATGATAATGCCTACCGGCTGCTGGATAGGTATTGTTCCATATTGGACCGAAGGCAGTTGTTGAGCGCCGGGTAATTGCATTTGCATTGTCTTTGGCTTTACACTTCTCCAGCGAACGAATAGGCTTCCATCTGTAAATGCTATACACGAGTCAATTACATAACTTGAAGATGTATAGGCGTCCTTAAATCATAAACAAAAAACTCAACTTGCTGCTCCGAAAACGCTCAGCAACTAGTCAACAAAAAACTGAAATAATACCAATTTGCATGAGTAATTGCATGTATTCTGGTGCGCACCTATATTTAGAAAGCATGATGGGTTCCCATCAGGGCCCTTCTCGTGTTGTACGATTTCCCCAAAAAGCTGTGCTCTGTACAGGTCCTTGCTCGGATTATTCATAGCATCCGCTAGTGACGCGTACGGAATTTGTTTAGCACTTAACCTTGCTTTGCTATACGTTTCTTTTGCCGCTTTACTTCGACGGCATTTTCCCTCAGTACGATTTTGTGTTTCTGTTTGTCACCTTTCCTGTTTGCTGCTCGTCCTCGCGGTCCAATATGCCTCTTGGCTCGTCCGCGCCATATGGGATCTTTTTGAGTTTTTAAAAATCATGGTCACGGTCATGTACGGGTCCGTACCTACGTACATTACGGCCATTGCGCCTGCCAAATTTGGGAGGGGTGTTCGTGCCCGCCATGGCCAAGGTACTGAGCCCTTCTGGTCTTGTTTAAGGGATGGCACAGCACAACAGGCGATGGAATCAAAACCGTGTGACCTGGTATGTGAAGGTTTCGGACCGGTTTCTGCAGGTCTCTGGCACACGAACAGCTTGGATGGCGCAGGCGCAGTCTACTGGTTGAAAGCTTAACCCAATTTACAATAATGTCGTTACGTAACCCTCACAACGAATTACTGCATATTGCTGTTATGGACGAGTCTAATTGCCCTATTGCAGTCTTAAATGAAACTCTAGCCGCCCAATGGCCACGTTCGTGGATACCCGTGGTAGAGTGTGGTAGAGCTGCCGGGGCCCGGGTTAATTCTTTTGCATTTGGCGTAGAAGCTTCTATATATCCCTATGGCTTCAGGTATGTATCAGATCCGAAGGTTTCCGTTGGCAGGGGTAACGGATGACCGAAGCGGGCGGTGACCGACAGCACTGCATTGGCGTATGGATCCTTGAGCACCAGCACTGCACTCACAGTAGTGTTCTTGGCGCCTCACCGGCCATGGAAGGTCGCCGCCGGCACGAGGCTGTTGAGGAACCCCACTTTAACAACGAGTGCAGTCAACAACAGATTAACGAAGTACCCAACTGTCGTCATCAAGGCAAATCGGCAATTTTTTTATGCAGAGAAGTTCGATTTGATTCTAATGGCTACACTCGATAGTGCTAATTGGAATCAGAGCAATTTCCGAGAACGTTTGCCGATTCCAATGATGGGGAAAATTCACAGATTCCTAACCCTCGCTACGCAAGGGGCTCCACTGGGGTGCCGGCCTGTTGCTGCTGCTGATGATGACGATTACAAGATTCAGAGGAGTCGTAAGGCCTGGTACGTACGAGCCAGGAGGCTCATGGACCAAAAACAAACAAAAACACTAAAGACCAAAAACAATATAAAAGAAGGATAAAAATAAAATGTTAATAAAGCTGAGTTAGTACTTAGGACAAAACAAAAGGAAAAGAGAACAAGGGTAATGCAAGATGTTATATCGTCTCACCTGCCCCAGACCCCTCATCACATGCTCGATTCCATGAAGCGCATTGGCCACGCAGACTCACGGCTAGGGTACGTAGGTGATGGCAAGAACATGCTGACAGGGCAAATTAGAGAGCTCAACAAAGACTTGCCCTCCTTAGGGGAAGAGTGTAGAATTTGTGCACACTATGGCACACACAACCACAAGAGAAGGTGCATAAAGCACCATGCATCTAATCGTCTTGAAAGACCTTTTTGGCGCTCAACTACTACACTTACAGCTATGTTTCCCTCCGAAAAGTCACCAACTCGATTGTCAATTTACCCTCACCCTCCTAGTTCATCAAATCCACCACAAGGCTAGCTGGCCTTTATTGTCCATACATTCCGTATGTAGGCCGCCAAGGCAGGCATCTTGGGGTGTTACACTGTGGGCGACTCGCCCTACAAGGGCGAGCACCAAGGGGCCTGACCGGACCGAGCCACAGCGCAGGGGAGGGGCACGTGGCTTTGTCTGTCTGTCCTGCCACGTGCTCCCCCTCTCACTAAGACCAGCTAGAGCAAAGAAAGACTCAGAGGCTCTAGCCTGGCCACTAACAGAGCACTGAGGAGCACCACGAAAACGAGGAGGGAACAAAAGAAAACAGGGGGCGACTAACTGCACAAAGAAAGGGACCACTCTCCTCCAACACAAAACTGAACTAGCAAGAGCCTGAAAAAGACACACAGAAGCCCTCAGATGAGAGACGCCAACAGGAGAGCACACTCAAACACAGCCAAGGAGGAAGAACCCAGCTAAAGACAGAGGGGGGGATGACGAGCCAAATTGGCGCCCCCCTAGAAAGCCTCCCGGCCCCACCCACAGCTGGCCCCTCAAACACCTGCACTGCACAAGAGGGAAAGACCTCTCTCACTGCCTCCCCCAAAACCCTCAGAACCCAGTGCCTGGACACAGGCTCCTCCAGCCACGAGACCCTCCACTCTCTCCCTGCCCCTCCTCAAAGGCATCTACATATGCAAAATCCCTAACCAGGTCACCTCCTAGGATTCCTAGGAGGTGAAGCATGTTATTAGCACCTCAGGTCTCACCCTACAATTCACTAGATAGACCTGCGTGGACACCGTAAGAGATAGAGAATACAATGGACATGATTTGCGCATCAAAACACTTCAACCCAATTCTGGGCAGCAAAAGGGCCTCCCGTCTCAGCTCATTGATGGGTGCATGCATAGCGCTAGGTCAACATCAGACGAGTCAAGTCATGAGAGGTCAAAACCCAAACGAGCCAGGAAATGCGCGGATATGGGCCGTGCATATCCCGCAGAAGCTTGGATAGGGGGAAACGCAGAGCGTAGCGAAAAGCTGACAATTTTTTGAAAATGCTGATCCGGCATATTGCCGTGCAGGAATCCATCAAAAGCATTAGGCGTTAGAGCTCAATTGTTTAGGTATGTTTACAAATGTTAACATCTAGAATGCAGTCCTAGGGCCCAAGCCTTGTGTTACGCAAATGTTGACAGTGAGGGCATGCCGCCAAGAACTCAGCCTTCGCCGCACTCATGCAATATAAGTCGACAAGGTAACGGAAGAGCCCTTGAAATATGTTAGATATAAAAAGCCTACACTGTATTTCAAAGGCGAAGCTTTCTCCTGGGTGGATGCGTTTCCGTTTCCGAAGGTATGGAGTGGGCACACGACGATACGAATGCTTTCATGCCAGGGCATACATATTCCTTAGGAAAACGGCTGTCGGCATTGTCAGCGTAACTGTTGGGGTCTGGACTGTCCACTGCCAACTCGGCGTTGCAGCAATTGCCATTCCGTGCGTTGGTGCTTGTCAGTGGTTTTCTGCAGCTAGTGGTTCTCCGGGTATCTTTTATATTCCAGTCTTAAATGTTTGTTTTTTGTCCTTGCTCTTGGCATGAGGACTCCGTTTTTGCTTTAGGGCTGTTTATGCGACAACGATAATCCTTAGGGCCATTACATACGTTTTCTGGCTTAGTGGTAACGAATGCGTTCGGGGGCCTCATGGGGAGGTGCTGCAGGTTGGCTACTCACATGGCGATGGCTTTCACTGACGCGCCACAACCAAAGCTCCAAATCCATTTGGAGATTAAAGCGAGCACCTGTCGACATGTGTCAGGTAGCAGATTAAGGTATGATTGCAGGGCATCAGCTTTGGTCATGGCATGGGTTCGATGTATGGCTTAGAGCTGGCTCTTGGCCAAAGTCGGCTTTGGCCAAACAGTGATAACGGTTATGGTGGGTCTTCCCGCCCTTTCCGCCATCGGGGCCACATACATCCCATAGGAACATTGGCATGCATTTGAATGTGGATTCGGGTAAAGTTGTGAGTTTGCAGCTCGACTCAGTTGACTCAATCTACCTACTCATGCATCAACCAACTTTCGCAAATCACTGAAGTGTGAACTCTCTCCAGGAGTCCAGGTCAGGTATCAAAAATCCCCTAGATCCCCTAGTTCACATGTAGTACAATTGTGTATGGGCAGGGTTAATTTGACGGAACACGGATCATGTTCATTACATGGGCAACACGGCTCTTCCCCAAAGCAGGTCAACATTGCTCTATTAGTACAGAATAGTTTCGTTTTTGTGAGTGCATTCATAGGGCAATTAAATATATACTATACAAGCACAAATTGTTATCGTTGTTTGAATGGCACGCCCTTATTTCTAATGGATACGAAGATCATCCATTAAAACCCTCCATTAAGTTTCTTAATTTTTTAGACAATCTGTATAGGATTTGCATATCGAAAGAAATCGGGAAAATGGGAGCTAACTCGGAATAGGCTCCCTCCGGACGACCCCAATTCCCAATTCAGATATGGGTCCGGTTTGCCCTAATTGGAGTTCCTCAGATAGATGGGAATCATCTATCCCGTAGAGCATGCAACGTGCTCCACGCACTTAAATCGCTAAACTCCAGCGAGTACCTTGGCTCGCTTAATTAGGTGATCCTGCGCTGCGTCAATTCGATCATCAAGGTGATTAGGTTACTCAAAATGCTCCTAGCTAGGCGCTCAAATTGCTACACGCCCCCTTTCAAGTCACTCAGGTTCATCAGGTAGCGTGCTCGCACGTTCCTCGAATCTTTTTTCATTATTGTGCAGGAGTGTTAATTTCAGCCTGGGAGTTTGGTCTAGTGGTATGATTCTCGCTTCGGGTGCGAGAGGTCGTGGGTTCGATTCCCGCAACTCCCCTTTTGGTGTCGATTTTTGGTTTACTGAATTATCGGTCACTTGGCGATGATCATGTGCTTTCACTAAGACAGTTGTCGGGTCACTGCGCGAGCCCATGGCACGGGAAGTGCACCGGCCCATGCTTTGCTGCATTACACCTAGGAAGATGAAAGGTGGGCGTGTAACCATGGTTGGCGTGGTGTGCCGCAGCTACGGTGTGGCTAGCTGCGTCTACATGATTGGGTGAGCGGCCCTGAGCACCTGGATGTTTTGTAAGTGCTCACTACCACATCTGCGTCAGGCTCCGCATGCAACTACGTGCTACCAGATGCCGTACTGAATGAGGTGCTGCCCTGTCTGGCCCATGATGTACCCCGGGCCCCGGCAAAGCGGACCCTAAAGTACCACAGCCGTCCGCTGTGGAGTATCCTCCATGGCAGAGTCATAAGGAAATTAATGTATGCATCCATCTAGGCTGGTCCCGTACTCAAGGTTAAATATTTAGTTACCTTTCTGTAAAGGTTCCTGCTGATACATCCAGGTATCGAGCAGTTGAGTTGCGTGTCTCAGGCTAGCTGATCCTTTAGTGAGCCTAATTCAGCTCGTAACTAAAATTACCCAGGATAGCACCCGCTTCGAAGGCTACCTTTATCTGACCTCGATCTGGTCCCATGATCGCCCAATGGGTTGCACCCGTTCGATCTGACAGCGCCCTCGTTTGGGCCCTGCTGGCTATCGTGGTGAGACGGGAAAATTGAATACAATAATTGACACGTTCAAGGGTATCGATGGTATCGCACTGCAGATTGCTTGCAGCTCAACCGACGCCTGGCAGCGCGACAGTCCATGATATCGTTCTTGAGTATGAGAGCCTTAGGAGTCTGGACCGAGGTCCTACTTCACAGCTCGGTGTATTGCTGCGTCTGATATGGCACTGCATGAGTGTAATACCAGCGGGAGTAAGGCCCACATGAGCAAGGAGGCTCAACGGACCGTGAGTTCGCGCAAGGACAAGTTAGGCTGAGGAAATTAAGCAAATCTTCAACATGAAACAAGACAGTGTTAAATATCTTGCATACAAGGTACACCCATTTTGTTAGGTTGTCAAGTAGCAAGCAGGGTTGGCGGCTCTAGTGGTCTGGTAACAAGCCTGTCAGCTAGACGGTACGAAGTTCGTTGGACGTTCGAATTGGACCTTCTTTCTTACTAATGTTGATATCGACTGAGATCCATGCACTCGGAAATAATAAAATTGTTAAGAGATTGTTTTCCATGACCGTTGTACGTGCAGCCGCGGGTGCTCGGTGCGTCCATACGAAGGCTTGCAGTGCTGTAGGCGCATCCGTCACCGCAAACAATCAACGAAGATTCTCTCTAAATCTATACCCAAAATTACTCTTTTGGTCAAATTCGCCTGGTGCGTCATTAGCACAGTGGCGTAAGATAATGTCCGAGTCGGTGGCCGCTGGGCGACCAGCCGAGCCCGCGCAAGTTACTCAGGCGACGGCTAGCGCCTTTGGATCGGGGTCTCAGCAAGATTTCCTTGTGCAGTACGTCGTAATCCGCAAGGACCTGTGGGGCAGCCTGGGCTGGCCCCTGGGCAGCGTCGTGGCGCAAGCTTGCCATGCCTCTTCTGCCGCCATGTGGATGTATCGGGATGAGGAGGCTACGCAGCAGTATCTTGCGCCGGAGAACATTGACCACATGCGGAAGGTGACCTTTGGAGGAGCGCGTATTGGGCTGTTTTAAATTAAAGATGTTGCAAAGATTGCCGCGTACCGCCAACAAGCAGCATCTACTATAATTTATATTCCTAGCCTCCGATCGCGCCCCCAACCCGGGGCTGCCATTGGAATCTGCACTCCCGCCAGCCGTGCGACGTCTAGGTCACCACGCGTTTCGATTCCTGTAAAGCACCATCACAGCCGCTCTGCGCAGACCCGCGGTCCGAACACCTTCACCGCTCCTGCAAACCAGGTCAGGGGCGGCGGTAACATGAATCCCTCCGTATCGTGCAACTTACCAACGCGATTTTTTGGGGGGGATTTCTGCACCATTCATTTCGGGTCAACCCTTTTGGAAGTTTCGGTTTTTCCGACATCGAGTGTACACCATATGGCGTTCCCAAATCACGCGGCTTCTTCATGAAAGCATGCTGTGCAATCCTGTCAGCAGATGGGGTGAAATTCTGGCCGCCGAGCGCTTCTGTGCCTCAGATTTGTGTAACGCCGTGTCACCTGTATTCTGGTTGTGACCAAACAGGTTGTCTTGGAGGTCAAGGACGAGGCGCAGCTACGAAAGCTGTCGGAGCAACTAGCCCAAGGCGGTATAGGGCACAAACTATGGGTGGAGCAACCAGAGGACTTCCCAACGTGCCTGGCCACACGGCCCTACGCCAAATCGCAGGTGGCTTCGTACTTCAAAAAGTTCCAGCTGTCCAAGGCGCCCATTGGTTGAATTGAAAGTTCCATGTCTGGTGTTTGCAAGGCTGGGTTGCGGCGTGCCCATATCTGCCATATATACCACCATAGCGATGTCTACACGTTTGTGGGGTTTGTAATATTTATGCCGGAACGCCGAAAGTCTTATGGAGGTGGAAGCGGAGGTGGAAATATGAACTATCTGACGTGCGCAGACAACGGACAAGTAACGGAGCCCAGCGCCTAATAATCTTGGGTCAAAGGTATTAGGTTGCCCAAACATGACAATTTGCATGTGGCTTGTGACGAGGTACTGCGACTGGCCTTCGTCGCGATTGGTCAGAGAGCGAAACGTCTGCGTTGTGAAGATACGACAGAACAGAGTTCCGTGTGATCGATGACATGTGGGTGCTTCCATTCCTGGACTCCGCTATGCCCTTAACTTGCGAATAAGTGAAGGCCGAGCATATGTAAGCATGATACGAACGCCTGGCCCATCAAATGCATATATCGTGCCTTAGCGAGCGAACTGCTGATACGGTAGTATTGGGTAGCAAGTGGAGGACTGCTATGTGCCCGCTGCTCGGAGTGTTACTACTGGTG
Organism: Volvox reticuliferus; assembly: GCA_019650235.1. Lineage (NCBI taxonomy): Eukaryota > Viridiplantae > Chlorophyta > Chlorophyceae > Chlamydomonadales > Volvocaceae > Volvox > Volvox reticuliferus. The sequence continues at coordinate 711,360 of BNCP01000012.1, read as the reverse complement.
CGATGCTGGTCAATAACCCTACTTTCTCCTCAATAAAGAAGAGGTAGGAAATCAGAGCAGCGACACCTCAGTATTGTGTCAGCTATGCGCACACGAAATGGTGGACTACAAGGGGAACATGATATGTTATGGGCGGCGCCGGGATCGTGAGATATACTGTACGTTACAGCACAGCGCCCGCTCCCATCCCTCATTGGGTGCTGCCGGTCTGTGCCCACGCAGCCCCGTCCGGTTTGTCCAGTTCCGCCGTATATACACATATAATATGTATCACAAACGACAAGCCCATACGGTTAACGCGATAAAGGCACATGCGGGCTTCACTTGCAGTGTTCTATGCGGTGCATCAGTGGCGAGGCATAGATGTAGGGTGTCCCATTCGCTCCAACCCACGCCGTCTCCTCGCGTTAACGCACGCAAAGGCCTCCCCTCGCACAAGCAAACGCATGCGCACAGTTCAACAAAAGCCAAGCTAAGCTTGCGGGAGTTAAATCGGAGCATCACACCAGCACGCATGGGGCTTGCCACCGTGTCCCAAGGCGAATAGCGGCCACTCAGGACGCATCGCCTGAACCCTGCTCCGCAACTAGATGCAGGTAAACATCAGCAGACCGGCCCGGGACCCAGTTGTTGATTGACTTCCGCAAAGCGCCGGTGGCGATGTTCACTGTGGTTGCAGTCTAAGGTGGAACTTATCACGCGGGAGGCGCGGCTACACTGTGGCTCTGTCCCAACCATAAGTTTGATACGATGGGCCGTTCAAATCTTTAATTCCCGGTTGGCTTATCACACCTACAATACTTTTCCAAAGCCCGGCGAGTTGCACGGAAAACACGACAGCACAAGGAATGTACAGAGGACGTCACGCCACAACACGGCTACCCCGCACTAGTTCTCGCCCAAACTCTGGCCCGCCGGCCGACCTAACGATCAGACGGACCATGTCACTGCCCGCCATCGCGCTACTGCAGCGGGACTTCTCATTCCTGGTATCATTGAAGACCCCAAAGCGATGCCGCCTACGGCATGCCAACCCATTCCATTCCTTATTATTACCCCACCCACACCAAGCAAGCGCCAATTCGATGCTCGAGCTTCGCACGCTGCACCATTAACATAAAAGGATGCTATCCACCCCTTCGCAGCGCAACACGCACGCAGAGTCCGCATCCGCTAACTCGTCCTTTCCCACGTCCAAGGCGCATACCCCGGGGGCCTTCTTGCGGAACGCCAGCCCTGACGCCACCTGTCGCACGGCGCCTGGCAACTGGCTTCACTCCTGCTGCTGCCGAATCCACGATGAAGCAGTAAATTGCCATAAAGATGGAAATATTAGGTCGTTTTGCAAGCGCCATCAGCCACGTGCGACGTCCCTGTCGCACACTCAGGCTAACTGCGCCTACAGTTACCGTGCACGCACCCTCTCTGTACATAGCCTAGATCCCGGATGATTCCCCTTCCCATCCCTCGCTGCACCTGCAAAAACGCAGTCGCAACATCACTCCGCTACGCCGCTTGTGGACACCATAGCATAGGTAGCCCTACACACTCCCCTTCCCTCGATCCCTACCCCAACAAGTGCGAGAGGCACCACAACGCCACCGCCACTCAGGCACGACGAGATAGATGGCTGTTTGCCGACGGCGTGGCATGACCATCTCACATGGCGTAACCACGGCGAAGCTCCTCCTCGTCGTATGTACCCTCGTACCCGTCGTAGTTCGCATGCATGATGCCCACGTCGTTGGGACCCCATGCACCACCACCACCAATGTCGTCGAAGTCGGCCACCAGGCGCTGGTCGCCGATCTGGTAGCCATAGCCTGAGCAGGAAAACGCATAGCACGGAACAGGGTCAGGCAGGCACACGGACAATGTCCGTAAATGTAGCAGAGCCGGCGTCACAGCAATTTTGTGATCAGCAATAGACTGTTGTGATTTGCAGAGAGGAATAATTTAGATAGATTTCATTTCTGGAAGCAAGATCCCAGAACAGCCTCGCCACATGCAGATTGGCGGAGTGGATGAAATGCCCGAATCCAACGCCTGACTCCAACCTCGGCGCTCCTAATTCCGAAAGTGTGCGATTCAAGCAGCGGCGCGGCCAGATTCCGGCAAGTCAGCTATCAGTTTCATTGCAGCTTCTGATCAAATAATTCCGATTACCAACCCGGGGCTCCTATGCCGTCTGGATTCCTTCTCCTTATCTCTAATTCATGGGTTAGAGCCTCCGCCTTTCCCAGACCCCAAATGCCCAAGAGCAAATGGTAAGATGTCTAAACCGCCATTAGCGATCCATCATGCTACCTAGAATCCGCCCTACGTCGGTTTACGCCAGTAAACGGGTGCAGCTCAAAAAGGAAGTGTACCACTCGCTATAGCGGCTGCAATTCACGTTCCCTGTGCCGATTTGCGAGCCCCTCCCATCCCTCCTCGTCAACGCACCGTCTCCGCTGTAGTCTACCTCCGCGTCGTCGTAGCCGTGCCGCGGGCGGGCGTGCTGCGGACAGGCATGCGCACGGAGTCGTTAGTACGTGTCAAACTCAGGCGTGCCACAACAAGAGCCGCTAATGACGGTGAGGGACAAGTAGCGGCAGGAAAAGGAGCTGTCTAATTGCTGATTGTCAGCCAGCAATTTCTCCCTTTTTTGGTGGCCCCGTCTCCTGTGCCCTGCGTCGCACTCACCGCCGCCATCTGGTCCGGCGGCTGCGATACAACGTCCAGCCACTCCTGGTTGAAGGATTCGAACTTGAGATTGCGGATGCGCACTGCCCATTCTTCGTCCGTATCCATAATGATGTCCAGGCACTGGTCTGCCACACGCCGAACCTACAGTGTGGGTGAAGAAGACAGGAACAAACGGCGAGCCAGAGCACGTTGGAGGCGGGCCGGGTGTGCTTCCATGTGGCACGGATTGGGCACGCATTGTCCCAGCAGCGCCGCACTTGCTGTCAGCGCGCCCTCTTCACAGTTACCAAAGCGCATGCTAACCTTCTTGTCCTACCCCTCCACCTCTCCACCCGCCCACCTCCTTGTTCTTGTCCTGCAGCAGGTCCACCAGGTAAAACACCACTTGCTGAGTGTTGGTGAGCAGCATGGTACGCGTTTCATCGTGCAGTAAGAACTTGTGGAACGTGAAGGCGATTTGCAGTACAAATTCGTCATCCTCCTTCTTGTCGCCCATCAGTGTGAAGAGGGTGGCCACCTGGGAGATGCGGCGACGAGGGCAGCGGATGGAGAACAGAGAATGTCTGTTAAATCTGCCCTTGCGTGGAATTTTGTATGTTCTCCCGTTGTGAAGATCCCATGATCTTGTTGCCAGAAATCTGTCAGAATTGGAAACGAAAATGTCCACGCGAACTTCCCGCCTTAACACGTCCCGTGGTGCATCGGTCTACCTTTTCCACGCCTTCAACTACTCCGTCCACTCCTTACTTCAACAACATCCCCTTCAAAACTCCCCCCTCCGTCGCCCCGCCCAAAATTTGCCCTCCGCGGCATCTTACCAGTCCGCTTTGGCAGATGAGTGGCGCCGTGCCCTCGTTGCACAGCACCCCTACAAACATAACGACCTCGAGCAGGATGTCATCGTCGACGGCGCCCGGCTGTTGACAGCGGTGCGGAGGAAAAAGCGAGCGGAGGGCTCCTTAATTTGGGCAATTAAGGTTGCGAGAAATAAGATCTAACGAAGGCCATGTGGGTGCGCATAGGGTGCGCGTTGAGACAACTTGGTAGGATTCGTCGGTATCTGGTATACCACACTAAAATGCCAACGTGCTCGTCCCAGCCGATGTCCCCCTTGCACGGTTATAAGTACATCGCGAAGAAATAAAAATTATCCGCAGCCCCATTAAACGCATAAACACATCGATCATTACATGGGTAAAAACTATCCAATCGCAAACAACTTGACCGATACTGTCAACGCTGACTCAAAAACCCACGGACCCTCTGGCGCACCTGCGCGTACGTGGCCAAGAAGGTGAGCAGGTCGTGTTTGCGCACCAGCCCCAGGAAGTCGAATTCGGGGATGTAGAGGTTGGCCAAGCAGCCTAGTACCTCTACGAACAACTCCGCGGTGATGTCGGGGGCCTAAGGTGATCGTTGTTATGGCGGTTAAGGTGGTCGTGGCGGAGACGGAAGGGAGCGTCGGGACGGGTGGCACAAGTGATAGGATTAGTCGAGGAGGGCCGGAGAGCGACATTAAATACCATCGGTTTTTTCGGTTTAGGGCCTTTTCCCAGCATACGTACAGTTACACTTATTCGTGGCACACAGGACAGGATAGACGAACAGCTTCCCGGGTCGACGAACAGACAAAAAACCGGAGCGTCCAGGTACTAAACGCCACCCATCCAGCCATGCACGCACCCGCAAGAGCGTGACAAGCTGCTCAACGTAGGGCCCGAACCGCCGCTTAATGGCCAAACCGTCTTGCTGAGACAGGTTGCGCAGCACCTTGAACATCAGCTCGTCGCACGTTTGGAAGGCGCGGCGGATCATCTTGTCAAATCGGTCGCCCTCGCACAGCGTCTGGAGGGGTTCGGGCGTTCAAGGTAGTTGTGACTACATGATGGGAGCGGAGCTGTCCCCAAATGAAGGCGCATGAAGGGACTATTACAGCAGCGGTCCCGGAAAGGAGGTGCAGAAAGGAATATGGCTTTGCAAGCAAGAGACAACTGTAAAGCCGCGAAATCTTTACACGTCTATCATCGCCGCCACAATATCAAGTTAAACACCCCGCCGGGAGCCCAGGCCCACCTCTGCGTTTCGTGGGTTTTGCGTAAGGTTGACTGCCAGCGCAATAAGCTCGGGCGTGTTGCGCAGGTCCTGGTTGACAGGCAGGCAGAACAAGCCAGGTGAAGAACGTAAAAAGGAGGCCAGAAAAGGGCAAGCAATGCTGGCGTCATCAGGACGGGGTCAAAATGGGTTAAGCAGCAATTGCGAGCAATTGAGATGAACTGATCCGGGTCACTTGCCGTTCACCCCGCGCTAGACCACAATGAAGCAAAACGATACGTACAACAAAACTACCCACCTGGACGCGCATGAGCATGTCGTACATCCGGTTGAGGCAGTCAGTGAAGGTAAACAGGCTCTTGTACTTATCCTCCATGGAGATATGGTACAAAAGACCCAATACCACCGGCTGGAAGCGGGGAACTGACATTAGCTCAACGGCCTGCGGTAGGGCATCAAGACGTGATGGACGTGGTCAAGACAGCAACCGAACGCAGAGATGTCTGGTCGGCGACATGCTTTGATCCTTAAAGCAGCCGCACTGCGTGCAAGATGAAAACCAGCCACAAGCTGTGTAGCCCACAAATTACAGGAACGTGGCAAGAGCCATGTAGCCGGTGGAACACTCCACCAGCTGGGAAGCCTACTCGGCACACCTTCGGTATGAGTCCGTGCTTGACCATGTCGTCCCGCAAAACATGGTCGAAAGACAGGTTGTGCAGCAGACGTAGCACTGACATAAGCAGCACGTCATTGAGCACCGGCACAAACTTCATCAGCTTCTCCACAATCTTGCAGCTCGCCATCGTCTCTTTGTTCTCCTTGTAGATTGACAGCTTCTTGAGGAAGGTGGTGGCCAGGATGAGCAACTCCACATTGGACCGCTCCAACATCTTTACCAGGTAAACCACAATGTTCTGGTGCAACATGGCAATATATGGGGGGCCTCGGGTTTATGGAGGAAAATGTGTGGCTGTGTGCTATCGGTGGTGGTAGAGGCGACAACAGCACAAGGTACATAGGGAATGGGATCGAATCATGGGACGTGTATGATGATGCCCTGTCATAGGATGATCGCGAGAAACGCTCAAGTCGTTTGAAACGTTGATGAGCACAGAAGGCTGCGTTCAAAAGCCGCCCTAGGGCCACCCTAACGTCGCGGCACATCGCATGTCGGTCCCTAGTTCACGTGCATGATGCCCAACTGGCCAATGCCCCGACTCCTCGTCACCTTTTTCTTCATTTTGCGCTCCACCTCGATGTCCTCCGATAGGTTCAACAGCATATAGAAGGCGATGTACAGCAGGCGGTCCTGCTTCTGAATAAGTGCTAACAGCTTCTTCTCCCGCTCACTGAGGGTCACCTGCGAGACCATCACGCAGGAAGCAGTGGACAACGGAAGTGGAACCAGCGCCCCAGGCACGGGCAGCGGGATACCGCTTAGTCGAAAATAGTGTACAAATCAACCTGTGGGATCATCATCACAAGTACGGACCGCTATTGCATCGCGGAGTACGAAGGTCCCGTACGAGGAATGGCTACCTCCCCTGCCGTTTCTGGCATGGGATCGCGACCATACAAGTGATCCATCTGTGGGAAATTGCCACTTGCCGGAGGTGTTGAGGCTTAAAAGCGCATTAGTGCATGGCCTCGCTTTCGTGAGCCTTCGGGTCAGGCAAGTCTTCCATGCGCAGGCTGGCACATCCGCACCTGTCCTTGGCTGGCCTCCAGCGCCTTCTGCGCCACCATGGCGGGCGATATGCCCTCCTCGGCGGCCCTGCAAGAATGGAGAGAAGCCAGTCGTGGGAAAACATGGGCAACGCTATGCCAGCTTCCGCGGCAAAGCAGTGCTTTTACCTCTCTATTGCGCGCGCCCTTCATATGCTACGATGCGCTAGATTATGCGTCGGTATACGGAGCTCATGACAGCAAACCGCTTGCAAGGGCAAAAGGGCTGAAATACGTCCTTGCACGCCATCTCCGAAGCCCGAGACCACAACCGGTAAACCATCGACAATCTTTACGCGACTGTGAATTCGACCACCTATTTGCGTACTCATGCACGCCACGCAGGCAGCTCATGAAAGGAATGCCTGAGACATTGGAAAGCGCAAGCTCTGCTATTACACTCTGCCTCTGGCGCAGCATATTAAGGCCAGCCGCCGCCATATGCAGCTCCAACATACTCGTTGTACCCGACCCTGGCAGCCTGCCGTAAGTAAACGCTACCAAGTAAACCCTCCCGCACACACCTGTGCTCCGTGCGCTTGATCTCCAAGTCAACCAAATCCATGGTCAACGCGCCCACCTGCAGTCAACAGTGGAAAGCGAACAAAGAAAAAATTACGGGCCGCTCCCCTTCCCGCCAACAGTCGCGAAGCACGCACATTCCCTCCATCATACTGCTCACCTGGTTCTGCATAATGAGTCCGTGGAATTGCGTGAAGTTGGACACTGAAAAAAATACTGACACAATGTTCGTACACAGGTCGATAGACCGCTTGCCATCCTCGCGGAGCACGCGTGCCAGCGTCTGGAGCAGCGTCTCATGACTGAGCAGCGTCTGTGCGGGCCGCAGGCACAACAGCGAAGACGCCGCCGCCGGAGCGCCATATAGATATGTAAGTGCAGCTATACAGAGGATGCAGTGCCGCTAAATGGACAACATGGTAGGTGTTGCCCATGCAAACAATTCATCAACGGCGGACATGAAGCTACGATGCTCGCGTTGCCCGGCCACAACCAAGGAGCTCGAAGCAAATCCCAGGTGACAGTTAAATTAAGCATGACTGTGTCCCGCTTAAGCAGGACTCCAGCCGAAATGGCGCCATTCGTTAACCGACTTGCCAATCTAGGCTGCGCTTGCAACACGCTCACTATGCCACTTTCGTTCTCTATCCAGTGCATCTCATGGTACCTTTGGCCCAGAGGCAAGCGGTTGGCATCTTCCACCCCATCGGCTGCGCCGCCCGTGTTTTAATGACCAGCGCCAACTTAAGCGCGCCAACCACCTCAGCACCCACCTCAAAATTCTCCGTGTTCCGGAACAGCTGCGCGATCATACCCGTCGCACGGACCTTGAGGTTCATATCCTCCTCATACAAACCCTCCTGCGAGGCCATCCAGCGGGAAGGGGAACCAGAGTGCAAGTGAACGGATAGGTTTCATTTACGGCGGCGGTAATGTGTGCATAAGGCCATGAGCAATCTCGGACGGCCAGGCGACCTGTTCTACATGTTTCCCAATCGTGCTTGCATCAAAAGCTTAGCACTTGCTGCGACGGGCCCCAGGGCAAATGGCTGCAAATGTTTGGCGAAAATATCTTGGTCCCATCTTGGAGATGCGATGCGGCCGTGTTTTACGCACAAGACCACAAGTCCTGCATGAACGCCGTTCTCAACCCAGTTTCAAGGATGCAAAACACCCGCCGCACTGAATCGCTTTTCCATTTTTGCGGCATAGCGTTCTTTGGCATACGTGGGGATGTAGGCTCCTAAACAGGATTCCGGGAAACCCCTCATCCCCGCCATTCGAGTTACAGCTTACGATGTAGCTATCGAGCTTGTTCACGTACGCCTGCTCATATTGCTTCTGCTGCATTTTGAAAATCTGCATTGCCTGTGTCTGCCGCCGCTGCTGCAGCTCTGCCCGCTCCTCGGCCTCTGGGGGTGCACCAAGGTAATATATAGACAGGGATGGCACATTATTGCAAGGCAACGGGAACACGGCGACGACCAAGAGCCCTGCTGCCAATTACGGGATGGCCCGAGCGCTGGGCATGTAGTCAGACAGTTATACCAATAAGGACACGTAACCAAGCGACATGCAACTTGCGATTGGCACTTGGCGCGAGTCAGCTCTTGAACCCAGAGGCGGCACTGGCGGCACACTGTCGCAACCCACAGAGTAAGGACCCTGATCCCAGCTCTAAATTCGAAAAGCATACGCTTCATTGCGTTACAGGGGTGCTTACCGTTTCAACATATATGCAACGCTGGATTAAAGAAAGTGGAAAAACAGCCCATTGGCAAAAACTTTGCACCCGGCAGCATTCCCAGGAACGGCGTCAAAGCTGTAGCACCATTGGCATGCAGGGTAAATGGGTTGCGCGCTTAAGCGGCTGCGCTTGAGGTTTTCCTTTTCCCGTCCCCGGAGTGTGGCCAGCATGTGCATGGCGCACAAGTAAGCATGGGACCACTGAAGGCTCAACTGTGTGTCATGAGCAGATCCAGCCATGGGCACCGTGCGATGGCTGCCCAGCCTACTCCCTCTCATTCGGGTTTGTCCTGTACAGTGCGGGACAGAAAACCAGGCCCTATAACGCGCATCCTAACTAATGCGCTCCAGATGGAGTCCGGCCGGCGCCCTTCCATTCCATGCCATAACCCCAACCCAGTCGTGCGTCCATCCAGCTTTGTTCCTTGCCCACCTGCATCAAGCCTGCTCTGCGCCTTGGCTGTGGGCTTCCCATTGAGGGTGGCCCCCTGCGCTGGAGTGGCGGCCTGAGCCTTCTTCTGTGGTGTCCCAGGCGGTGGACCTGCCGGCTTCTGTGGCGTCGCTGGTGGCGGCGCAGCTGCAGGTGCTGGCGCTGTGGCGGAGCCCTTTGCTGGGACCGGTGCGGCCTTCCCCGCAGGCGCAGCTGCTGCGCCTGTAGTGCCCTTGGCAGCAGGCGCTGCTTCCTTTTTTCCCCGGTTCTGTAGATGGTACAGCAGCTCCTCGACTTGACCAGCCTGTTACCAAATGCGACAGCCCGGCGTGACGCTCCTCCTTTATGATAACTAAATCGGTATTAATTACAGGAGAAGCATTCTACACGACAAAGGCGGCCGCGTGCTTTCCATACCTTCGAAGGATGAATCAGCTTGCATTTCTCAATAATCTCCGTAGCTAGCAATGGTACGTTAGTCTTATCTGACAGCGATTTGACCGAGATCCTGTAAATAACATGAAGACGAACGGCGCCGTTAGCAGCAGCGTGAAAAGAAAACATGCCGACAGCAGGCCGAGACGGACTTACTTCTTTTCACCTGGCTCCTTACTAATGACTTTCTGAGAACCATCAGGCAGTGTAGAGACCTCTTGGACCTGTTGCGTCGGGAAGATTGCACGCAGGGCCGCGGGTACGCAAGATGTGGAGAAAAAGGGCATGTCAGCGGCCGCAGGTGCACGTGCGCTATCCCTAAAGGCCATAAGTCAGAGCCATATCAACAAAATCATTACTTTGGGGTCTGAGGCTACCCAAACTGGGGATCCGGACGCACCTCATAGTGCACAACGATGGCAAGCTCCTCCGGGTGAGCCTCTATCTGACCGGGCTTAATCTGTGCGCAACAATCAAGGCCCTCCTCAGTACACTGAGCCGTTAGCTTAGGTCTTCAGCGTCCATTCCTTGCCTTCTTTTTGGTTTCCGACATTTTGTATTCCTTTTTTCCTTGTATCGGCTCACGTCAACGTGTACGCTTCATTCCTTATCCATAACGCCTTTGATGGGGACTTGCAAGGTGTTGTAAGAGCGTTCGTAAAGGGGTCCGCAGTCCAACAAGTCGCAAGAAGCTCGCGGACCCTGACACTCAAAATAAAGGTGCGTTTATTTAAATACTTGTATATGTGATAACTAACCTGAACACAACTAGCACATGGCAGCAAACAGAACAATTGGGAAGAAAAAATTGCCGTGCAGTTGGCATCGCTCTGTGTTCCTCATGGCCACAGCTTCGTTCGCCCACATCCCATTACTTGCGTTTTCATTTAGATTGTATCACTATGGTGAGTTTTGGCTACCTGGGGTAGGCACGAGTAGGCTGCGTCAAGACAGAAGCACTTATGTAGGAAACGCCCCAGTCTAGGCCCACACCGATATACCATTACTATAGGAAGCACTTTGATAAATTGATGCCAAAGCAAACTGGAGGTATTAGGTGAGTCGCCGCGCTTATGGTGATGGGCCTCAACTATGCCCGTTGGCATTTTCGTCGAGGAAAGCGCGTTATTTAGTTTCGGTCTGTCAGTAGATGTTTCTTAGTATGTTGCGCCGCCATGCCATGGCCTTAATACCAACCGTGCCGACCCTAGGAAAATGGTTCTTTCTCTGAAAGGTACCCAGTAACGGCAACAGTTGCTCAACGTGGCTTGTATATTCCCTGTTTTACAGTCTGGTCAACTTCCCAGGTGCACAATCCTAGCACCTCCTTGGAGATAACGCAAGTGCAAGCCGCCTTCCCTCGGCCAACCGTGCAGGACCTGGAATGAAGAGAAGCCTTAATAGCGCGAGCTTGGATGCCTCATCTGATGGAGCCGAATCTGTGCCATTTCGGCCGTCGCCAAGTGAACTCGCCGGCGAGACCCAAGGGCCACGTATCAGTCCAGTGGCCTGGAGCGCACGCTTGCAGCACCTCCCTGACGACCCTGCACAAGTCCCCAATAATCCTGCAAGCCTCCGGCGGAGTAGTAGCGGCCGGAGCCGGCGTCGCCGACACCGTCGAGCGGTAGGAAACGCACGGGGCAGGTTGACCGGCGCCTCGCAGCTCGGACGGTATTAAACAAATTTAAACGTCGCATCCGGGTTACCAAGAAGCATATGCAAGCTTTGGCAACGTATTAATTGCGCAACAATGCGTTCTTGGGTCCAGTCTGCAGCGCCGCAACCTGACGGCGTCCGATTCACGGATACGGATAGTTGTACTTTTGCCGTACACTGGCGCACATGGTTGCGGGGTTCTTGCCGCATATGTTACTGTCGGTCCTACCTGCGCAATACCATGGTTAAGATCCCGGGTGATGACCGAATAGCCCGTTGCATGTGTTTCTGACAGGCTGTAAGCCTACTTAGGTTAACTTTCATGAAACTACTTATTCTCAACGGGTAGGGGGCTTGGGTTTCTTCATGGCACTGGGCGGCTACACTTCAAGGGCGCTTCTGGGGCACCAGATTGCTTTCTGTGTATAGTTGTCGATGAGGTTTTAACGTCCTGCTTTACAGCTTTTAGGTGCCGTCTGCACTTAATTTGCTGTTTGTCAAATGGTTATCAATTCTCTACCGGCAATCTAGTGGCCAATCATTAGCAATGGAACTTATATGCCGTGGTCTGTGATGGTGAAAAGTTATGACCTATAGGTATCATCGTGTATGTCGGCGGCAGCAAGTGCGTGCTTCGCGCCAATAGCTGAAATCGCCGTAAGCTGAGAAACCTCTGGTATCCCAATAATACTGGTTATTCCATCTGCATTGACGTGTTTCTGAGCTGTTTTACAGTTCAATTAGGCTTAGCTTTATCCACATCTTCCGAATCCCCATCTCATTGGGGGGGCTGATTAGAGGGCACTTGTCTTCATTGCCAAGTGCCTCGTGCCAGTGGTGCACGATTGGGAGCTTTGTGGTTGCGGCTTCGGAACGCCCAAAGCCGCTGCACCATAGGGTACCGGTTACTGCAAAATGTTATCCACGATATTGGGATCGGGGCCGAGGGGGCAGGCATCGCGCCCGAGGTTGACCACATGCACTGACCACATGCTTTCGTAGCAATACAGAACGTGGCTGGATCTTACAATCAGCAGCAGTTGTATTCACAGCGATATTGCTGGCTTTACAAGTACCAATCGTCGATGTGCATGCTTAGGGATTTAAAGCTCGATTTAGTCCAGCATCTATGCCTCAAACTCGTAGCGTCCGCGGCCATGTAGCTACTTGTTGCCATTGGACCATGTGCATTGCTCTTGCAATGTTTCTTCCCATCACCCTTCTTCCAATCACGCAGAAGACGCGTGACGCGTCTCAGCGTAGACGCTTTAAGCGCAGCTTTAACGCACGGCTCGCCTAGGATCTCTGCTTGCACGTGTAGCATAAACCGCATTGTAACGAACTGGAGGGTGTTTGAAGCTGGAGAAAGGTTATTCTCCTGCTCCACACCACCTAGACACCTCAGTTCCTCACGGTTATGCACATTTTATAGCTGTTCTATTGGCAGATCTATTTCTCGTGTTGCATGAATCGCAGCACCATATTGCATGTACCCGCGTACACGTTGGTTGCGGTTGCAATTGCATTCGTACGGGGTCCGTTTAACCTCCCATGCCACGCCCCGGCATACAGGATCCCTGGGAGTCGTACGTCCGCGACAACTGGATTCCTACCCTGGAGCGCACTTTCGGCCCAGATTGGCGGCGGCATTGCCCTGGGGAAGTTGCAGCGCTGATCTGGTGGGCTATTGCCAGTCGGATGGGTTCTGCGGCCGCAACGGCTGCGACAGCAGTGCCAGATCTGCACCATTCTGGAAGCCCGCCCACGCAACCCATGGCGTCACCGGGTCCCGCTACTAGTGATGCGCCGCGGGCCCTGCGGTCGGGCCACCTTTCAGCAGTGACAGCATCACCATCGTCACCGCCATCCCTAGCGCCGTCGGGGTCGAGTCGTGGCGCCGGTGTGCAAGGCGTGGCTCTTCCCCTGCATGCGCTGCTTTTGCCCCTTTCTGCGGAGTCACTCCTAACGCCCAGGAGGTCAGCTGGCAGCAAGCCGGAGACTGCCGAGGGGTTTGCTACAGCCGCAACCAGTATTTCAATATCACAGGAGGACGCTGCGGCGATTGTGGCAGTGCGGCAACAACATGGGCAGTGCGGCGCTGAGCGTCCCATGCTGGCAACGGGTGGCGCTGCCTCGGCGCAGCGCAGCAACGGTTTGGGAACTGTCAACAACGATATTGATCCTGGAGGTGGCGCCAGTGCCCGCAGCGAGAGCGGGGCCCCATGCACGCCCGATGCAGTCGTCGCAACGGTGGTTGGGGGGCCCACGGCATCTGAGGGGAAGTGGGCCTCATCGCAGCAGTCCGGTACCTCTGGCGCCACTCCAGCTGCCCAGGCCGCACATGTCGCCCAGCAGCAGGCTGCCGGGAGCAGTGAGGGTGGCAGCAATGACAGCGATGACGTTACTCGATGCCGGCGGGATGGTGCTGGCAGCAGCGGTGAGGGGGACGCCAGTGTTTACAGCGGCGATCTCCTTGGTGCAAGCATACCAGAGATTTCTTCAGGGGCCGGGGATGGGGCGCCAAGGGCCCATGCAACCACTGCTTCGGCAAATTCACCGACAGGGATCTCAGCGGGGGGTTTGCTAGTCGCGGGGCCTGTTGGGTGGGACGTGAAGGAGGAGGCGGACCTATTGTTCATGCTACAACAAGGACTTGAAGCCAGATTGGCAGTGAAACAGCAGCAGCAGCAGGGATCAGGGAGCAGTGAGTCCGTTGCGGAAGCGTCCTCAACCACGGCAGCAGGACCAGCAGGCGATGGTGGCACCAGCATCACCGGCGCATCAGGCCGTACGCTGCCTGTTTTGGATCTATCACGGCCACACATGAGTCGCACAGATGGCGGCATCGGTGCTGCGGGCGGCGGCGGCGGCGGCATGAAAGTCCAGGGGCGATCTGTGGGCCCCCAGATTAGCAGTGCGGCTTCGAGCAGCGCCGGCAGGCAATCGTTAAATGTGGCGACGAGGTCGACAGAGCATCCGGCTGTGCAGGTAGCCTCCTCGACTTATGAAACGACGCCCAACGCGCCGGCGGGCGGCAATAAATCGACGGCTCAGGCCAGCGGTATGGCACGCATGGATGGTGGGTGCATCGGTGAAGGCGATGGCGGTGGTGGGAGCTCTCGCGACGGCAGGACGTTTGTTTTGGATTTGGACCCCTCAGCGCTTCCTATGGCATTGAGTGAGTATGCAGCGAGCTCTGTGCGGTTGTGTCTCGGCTTCTCCTCCAACTTTTGTACGTTGCGTTGCTTCAATATGTGTTGAAGAATAAATGTCTTAATCCCTACAGAGGTGCAGTGATGGCACGGAGAGCCATTCGCCAATCCTGTACGCCTTGTATGAGCTTGAACGCGTTTCTCCGTGCCGTATGTTTCTGCAGGCGTCGATGGAACCCTCCGAACGCTTCTCAATGCCGTCAGCAACGCCGTCGCTGCCGCAACCAGTGGTGGTGGCGGCGCAGCTGGCGAACTACCGTCGCGGGGCACCACATTACTAACCCCCGGCTCCGCTTGGCCAGCTAGGATCTTGCTGCCGGCCGAATCCAGCCTGCCCATGACAGCGATGACAGCCACCTCCAAGACCTACAACATGCAACTGCCTGATGGTACATTAGTCCCTGTTCAGCTTGTCCCTTTGCACACGTCCATGGGTGGCGGCGTCGCCGCGGAAGCTGCTGGCCTCGGCGACAGCGATGCCGCCACTGCCGCTGCCGCAGCGGCGGCTCTTGCGGCTGATGACCTATCCAGCCTCCTGGCCGCCTCTGCTGCAGCGGTGGGTGGTTGCCGGCCGCTATCGGAGCTGTTGAATCGGAGCGACCCACAGGGCAGGCTCCCGTTGCATGCCGCGGCGGCGACGGGGCGGGTTGAGATGGTGGAGCGGTTGCTATCGTTAGGCTGTGATGCGGGCCGGCGGCTTGAGCGGGACTTCATTCACGGTGGCAGGGGCGATGCGACGAGAAGCCGGTAACGCCTGGGGTCAGGCAATTAAACAGACTGCGAGGTCGATATAGGGTAGGCAGATTAACAGACCGCGAGTTTGATGTAAATGCGCTACGATTGACGATATTGCCAAGGTGTTGGAACGGCTTAGGAGGCTCAATAGGCCTTGCCTATCCAAGTCTGGCCCGCAGGTACGGAGAAGCTAAGGATTGGATGAAATGTTACAAAAACGACATCTTATTGCGTTACTGGAGTCCACTTGTTTGTTACGATGTTAGCTCTTACGAAAATGAGATATCCAGAGCCTGTGTGAGAAGTACCCGGATTCTCCTGGCACTGTGTAACCCACAGGCTTGATTGTGATTATGACTGCGCGAGCAGCGCCAGCTCTTCGTACACGTACGGCGCAGAAGAGGACGACAACACACCTCTTGATGATGCAAATGTTGCGGAGATTGCCATGCCGGGGCCGTGCAGCCGGCCCATTGCAGGTGCCAGCATCGAAGGTGCTGCCGCTTATCCTTCCGACGGGCCCACGCTTGGCCAGCAAGAAGGCACCGCTGTTGATGGTGCGGGAACCAGCGCCAGCGCCGCTGCTGGCAGTGGCGGACGGGACGTTGACGACGGCGCCAGCGGCGGTAGCTTTACTGATAGCGACGACATGGCGTTCGGCGCCGATGACGGCTCCCCATCATCCATGAGCGTGGCACAGGCAGCGCGGCTTGGCCTGCACATCGCCCTTGACACCTGTGGCGATCGGCTGACGCCCGACCAGCTTCACTTTCTGGCGGGTTAGTGCGTTCATGTGCTTTAGGCGCACACGTGGACTGTTGCCTGTGACGCACGACGCATCACCGTCTAGTTGCTGTTTTGCAGCGGGCAATAGTAGATACGTTGGAAAAATTCACCCAAACTGCGTATGCCTGCTAATGGCTCGGTTGAGCCAGAGGACTACGGTATCCCGTTCTTGCTTTGTTGATATCCCATTGCCGAGACGGGTGAAGATAGGCATTAACGAGTGGAGCTCTGCTTGCTGGATCACGCTCAGTTATGTGTCCTTGCCGCCGACACCCTCTCGTTGTACTGTCTCTCAAAGGGAAATTTGCGGAACAGCAGCTCTGGAAATCCACTGCTGCAGCTCTTATGCCTTCCATCGCACCCACGTACAACGGCAGAACCACCCCAGCGCAAGCCGTCGCCACTGGCCTGCGGGACGTCAGAACGCCTGCAGTTGTCCCGACTGGCTGTTGCTACCCTGGGGATGGATCAGCATTTGAAGACGGTCTCGGCCCAGCGAACGGCATGAGAAAAAGCAACTGCCTGGAGTGTGCGCATGTGGAGCCTGGGGATGCTGGTTATAGCAATGGCGGCACTGATACCCCGCGGCAGCGTCCACCGCTGCCACAACAGGAGGCCGCGGCCCCGCTATGGCGCCAGCGGTCACCTGCTCATGATCAGGCTGTAGATCTACCGTTCCCACCGCCACAGATGGAGAATGCTACCGCCCCATTCTGGCGCCCATCTTCCGTTATTCCTGACCCTGTTCTGGACGTTGGCATGGCCAATCCGGCTCAAATGGCAATGGGTGTCGCCTCAGGAATGGCGCCTCGAGGCAGTGGATTAGACGGGATGGTGCAACAGCACCAGCAAGGCAAGGAATCTTTGCGGGTGGCTGCGGCCGTTGATGCGCAGGGGCTGGAGGCGTCCGCGGCCGGTGCTGCACTGCCGCCGCAGCAGCAGCAACAGGGCACCCCGACACGTCAGGCCACAGGGGAGCGACGGAAACGCCACGGGGAGTCGCCTGAGCGACTTTACGACGATGAGCAGCAAGTCGGTGCAGGCGATGACGATGAGGGTGGAATGGATTGCGTCCGCAGTTGCAACACGGATGTCAGAGCTGACGCTGGCATTGGCAGTACACGTGGGGATGGTGAACTCACATGTTATAATGGAACCGGCAGTGCCGCAGATACTGCCGTTTCCGCCGCTTCTGGCGCTGAAGCATCCACGAGTTTTATGGTGCCATCGCAGGCTGTAGCGGCAGTGCGTGTTGCCGCTGGCGGGGGCCCACAGCGACGACGGCCTCGCCGGCTCACTGCCACCGCTGCTCGCACCCTAGGGCAGCAGAAACAACAGCTTTACCAAATATACGACGATCCGCGGACTCGTGTGTCGCGAGTTGCATCAAGCGGGCGCAACAAGCGGCAGGCCGATGGCGATGCCGTGGACGTGGGCTTGGTCGACGGTGAAGGCGACGGGGGCCACGAAACCGGTCACGATGCAAGCCCAGGCGGTGGGTCAGTAGGCGGTGAGGGCGCGACCATTGGTGAGGGCGCTTATCCACAGGACGGTGTCGCGTCTGGACGCACATCGGCCCCGTCGGCCGCAATCTTGGCTGGCGGCAAGGGCGGCGGCGGTGCCACCTGGATGGCCTCGCCTCTTGGCGTGCGGACATCAGATCGGCGTTCAGCATCTTCCGTGGTGGTGCCTTCAGCGCCACCATCGTCTGGGCCCAAGCGAACGGAGTATATCGATGATGAGGGCGGTATTGACGCGGACGAAGATAATGATGGTGGGTTTGATTATGACAGCAACCCAGACGTCGACCTTGGCGCCGATGTCGACGACGCCGATCTACAGGGCTTCGGTGTTGCGCTGTTAGATGGCCTAGGATCCCTGCCACTGCCGTTGCCGCTGAGCCTTAGCGGTCGCCGCTTCCGGCGCGGCCGTGTGCCGGCCCCGTTCGCAGCACGACCTAGCTATGTTGGCGCCTCACCGCTGCACCTGGCAGCGGCGCACGGTCACCTGGCGGTATGCGGGGTGCTGCTGCGAGCGCCGGGTTGTGACTTGGCAGCCCGCACGGCGCAGGTAGGCTGAGCCGGGCATTGGCTGGAGGATTGCGGCAGGCCTTCATGACTTATATGGGGTCGGCCATGAGGGCCGAATGTTACCTATGCGGTCTTTCTCCAGTACAATGAACCCCGGGTCCCAATCGTGTCCTGGTGCTGCAGCTTTGCACTCAACTCCTGAATGGCGCTAGGGGACACTTCTGTTTACGCTTTGTTACTGTCGCAAAGCCCGCGAACCACATTTCATTCCGCACGTCCAGGGCCGCACCGCACTTCATCTGGCGGCTCGCAACGGGCACGAGGCTATAGTAGCGCAGCTATTGCGCGGCGCCGCCACCGCAGGTGCTGCCGCAAATGCTGCCACTTCGGTGTCTGCTACGGGCGCACCTCTTGGTCCCAGTGGCGTGGCAGCGCAGTCTCACATGCTGGCAGATTTGGTGGACGCAACGGATATGGAGGGGCACACAGCGCTGCATCATGCAGCAGCGCTGGGACACTGGCGGGTGGTGGAGGAGCTGTGGCCCAGGTGCGGAAGAGGGGTTTGAGGCGATAATTAAGCAGTGGCAGTGGAACTTCAGGGGGAAGTTGCGGCGTCGCATCACGGGAGCGGGCAATGCTATCCGCTACCGTGCTGATTTAGACGGCTTCAGCAGTTTAGGGGTCTAGGTGTTGGGGTTAAGGTTGGAGTAGAGACGCCAGGTGCGAGTTCCTCGCTTGGGGTGTTGCCGGTGTGTGTTGGTCGTACCCCTGGAGCATAGTGAAGCCAAAGAAATGTAGAGGCACTGTGTATAGGAAAAGCTAATCGAAAGGTTATGCCGATATGAGCCGATGATCTGCTCTGCATTTGTAGTTAGTGCGACATACGCAATTTAGTGCAAATAGTTCGCACAGCAAAAAGCCTGGTTACGCCAAAATATGGTATGCGACTTGCGGTCATGTATATGTGCCGCGCGCCTCACCTTCTTGGCCTCCATATTGCCTTGTGATCCTGCTGTCACTGCAGGGGCGCCAGTATTGATGCCGCTGACGGCTGCGGCCGCACACCATTGCACTACGCCGCCATGGCGGGTCATGTTGAGACGGCCGGGCGGCTGATTATCGCGGGCGCGGGAGTTCACCGCCTGGACTGCGACGGCTACACACCAGCACACTTAGCGGCCATGCGAGGACATGCGGAGGTAAGGGAGCCCTGGGAGACGGGTGTGTGTAAACAACTGAACTTTGCATGGCGGGATTCGCGCATTCCGTGCCGTTTTCCCTGAGGATTGGTTAAGGTGATGTATGGAAGCGGTGGAAAGGACTTCCGTGACTGCCTTAGGGCTTTTGAGCACACCACGCAGCCCCATCTGCTTCGTGCCTGATGGTGTCCACCCTGCTGCTCCCAAGCAATGCGGACCTGTCGGAAAAGCCGAATGTGTTAAGCACGGGTTGATGCAGGTAGCGCAAGCCCACATTGCTGCCCCCAATCTCTTCCATTTAAGCACTGATGCCCAGTAACGTGCGAAGTGGCGTGACTTGACAGGTTCTCGAAAAGCTGTTATTGGCGGGCTACGAGGTGGACCTGCTGGGAGGCCCAGCAGCGCCGCAGCCGGGCGGCGAAGGCTATGGCAGGGATACAGGGGGACCGGAAACCCCAGCCATAGGCGTCTCCAGCCCAGGACGGCATTTGGCGCAATCTGCGTCTTTACAGGATTGTCAACAGCAGAAGCAGCAATTTGCAGGTCCGGAGACAGCACGTGGCATCCTCGCGCGGCCAGTGCTCCGGCCGTTGCAGCATCAGTCGACGCCAGTGCCGGATGCGCTGCCGGCGGGGCGGCAACAGCCTCAGCTTGCATCCACAACTGGCTCCCGTCCCATAACCATCGGAAACGGCGGTGGAGGAGGTCACACGGCTCTGCACCTGGCGGCCTCTGGTGGCCATTGCGCCGCCATCGCAGTCCTGCTGCAGCACGGTGGCGGTGCGGAGCGCCGGGATTGGCGCGGCTGTACAGCCCTGCACAGGGCTGCGGAGGGTGGCCACCGGGGCGCGTTTGAATTGCTGCTCATGGTGCGACTAGATGCTGAACTATGGCGAGGTTCAGTTTCGAGCTGTCATGTACAGCAATCAATCCCTGGCTCGGTCACGTTTCTTCGGCTGTTGGCGTAACCGTTATGTGTACGGGCGGAGATGGCATTGTGACGGCAGCGGATTTTATTGGTTGGATTATTAGAAGTAGACCCGTGTTGGGTCTACTTCTGGCTACAGTTGTTGCTCGAACGATGCTGTCAAGCGGAATGTAGTGCGGTGAAATTCCGGGTTCGCCAGCCGGGTCGCCATGAAATACGAAGTCCAGACGTGAGCGGTGCGGTGCGGTGCGGTGCACGGCGGTGCGGAGTAGTTCATTAGGTTGTAGGTAACAAGGGCCATTTGGTTCCGCTGCCGCCGTAGCTCGCTCATGGACGCGAAGGGACTTTTTCCGTCAGGTTGTTTTTCCATTTTCCGCTAAGTCACCCATACATCTGGACTTAACCTCGCCAACCTTGCCCCTGTCCCGCGTGTCTCATCGGCTTCGCAGCACGGCGCCGACCCGCGGGTGACCGACTCGTCAGGCGCATCCGTCCTGCACTCTGCTGCCCGCGGTGGCAACCTGGCGGTCGTGCAGCGGCTGCTAGATCTGGATCTCGATCGTGCGGCGGATGCCGACTCCGCCGATACCGGTGGCCGCAGTGGCGGTGGGCAACGCCCTGATGCCAATGTGCGTCTTAGCCAGGTTTCAGTACATGATCGCGGTCCAATCGGAGCCACTGTGGACACAACGGAGGAGCAAAGGTTGGACGAACAGCCCCAGAGCCAGCCGGGAGAGGCAGACACTGCGGCAGCAGTAGCGGTGCCGGTACGGGAGCAGGGGCTCAACGCACTCGGCGGGACTCGTGGTTTAGGCAGCGGTTGGGGAATAAGCCCAGCCGCACCTGCGCTTGACGGCCGGTTGCCACTTCATTGGGCGGCGGCGGCTGGTCGGGGTCAGGTGGTGGCGAAACTGCTGCAGCTAGAGTCCTGTGCAGGGGGAGACCCGTTGCGGCAGGTGCGAGGGCTTTGGGTACAGCTGGGTTCAGCCAAGCAGGTGTCAGGTGTCAAGGCGTGTTGTGGAGTCGGTAGTCTAGGAAGCGCACAACTACGGATACGACACGGGACAAACTGCTGAAGTCGGCGAACCTAGATACGTGGCCAAAGGTAAGGCTGCTATCCAAGCACGAAGGACAAGTGCTTTGTTGGCTCTAATTCTATGGCCTTAGGTATGCTGCCAGTCGGCTGGGTAGTTACGTAGAGGCGATGTACGTTTGGCCCTCATTCTGCACAGGATCACGAGGGTGCTACCGCTTGGCATCTGGCAGCGGCGGCAGGCCAGGAGGCTTCCATCCGTGTCTTCCTGGCACCACCCCCCGGCGTCGCGCCTGTGAACGTGGACGCGCATGACGGAGATGGCTGCACGGCGCTGCACCGCGCGGCAGCGGCGGGTGCCGGAGGCGTGGTGGCGCTGCTGCTGGAGGCAGGTGCCGATCCGGCGGCCACGGACGATGGAGGACGCACGCCTCTGCATTACGCTGCGGAGGCGGGGCTGGTTGAAGTGATGCGGCTTTTGCTTGAGCACGTGGCGGCAGAGGATGTGGATCGACGGGTATGCAAGGGTTAAAGAGTTCGGCAAGCTCACGCAAAAATAGGAAATAACAATAGCCGTGTATCATCGTTCGCTGTTACAAGGATTAAATAGTTAAACTGTGCATAGCTGTTTCAGTGGTGACGACAGGCCGTGTATTGATTCATCGCAGCCGAAATATCCAGCTCGGATGGATAAATTTCGGGAATGTGCGAATGCATTACGACGATGCCACCAAAGGGAGAATGATACGTTACGATGCGGTTGATGTCTTGCATTCCGTCGCGCTGCCGCAAATGATGACATGGCATTGATCTGCCCGGCGTATTTTGCACAACGTGGCCATGTTCCAGCGCACCTGAACACACAGCAAGTGCTTTTCACGGAAGCGCATGCGCACGCGCACATTCGTGCTTACGCGGATAACCACGGTGCATGGGCTTGCTTTGCAGGACGCGTTTGGATGGTCGGCCCTCCATCACGCCGCAGAACAAGGCAACGCGGCCATGTTGCAATTGCTGTTGCAGCGGGGCGCCTGTCCCCACTCTGCTACAGCACACGGTTGGACCCCTGCCCACCTGGCGGCACGGGGCCACCACGTGGGGTTACTGACGGACCTGCTGGCGGCCGGTGCCGACCCACGGGTCAGGGACGCCGACGGCTGCACACCACTGCACTTCGCTGCGTTGCGCGGTGACAAGGAGCTGTTCGAGCGACTGTTGGCGGCGGCCGCCGCCGCCGCCACTAGCGAGGCGGTGTCCGTTACGTCAACGGCAGAGTCGTCAGCGGCGGCAGCGCTGCCGCAATCACTGGCGCTGCGAGACGCGCGCGGTTACACGCTGCTTCACTACGCAGTGGAGGGAGGTAACCTTAATATCATGAAGCAGCTACTGGCTGCGGGCCTATCAGAGGCAGCAGAAGAGGAAGCTCCGGCGAGGGCGGGTGTTGCTGCGGCCGAGGCAACAACAGGCAGCATCACAACATGGACGGCTGCAATTCCCTTCGGACTGGGTGTTCTTTTGCCATCCAGCGTCCTGCAAGCACCCCTCCCACCCACAGCGACGGCATCGTGCCTCCTAGTGCCTCCAGCGCAGCAGCAGGTGCCGCAGCAATCACAAGACGGGTGCAACAGGGACGTTGCCGCAGCCGCTGCCACAGAAGAACAGCCCAGTGACGACAGCGTCACGGTGCAGCCAGCTGGGGCCGGGGCTACAACACGGGCCGACATCCATCCATGTGATACGAGCCCTCACTCACGAGCGCCCCTCAACGCGCTACATCTTGCGGCCAAACTCTGCATGACAGATGTTGTACAAGTGCTCCTGATGGCGGGATATAGCGCAGCTTCGCGCACGGCAGCCAAGGATCAAACGCCTCTACATTTCGCGTCCATGGGGCCGATGTGCACTCCAATTGAAGCCCGAGCTGCGGCTGACACAGCTGCCGCGGCTGGGGCCGCCGCTGCCGCCGCGGTGCCGCGGGAGGCAGCAGCGGCGAATGCAGCTGGCAGCCTGACTGGCAGCAGGAAGCGGCCAAAACCACTGCCGGCGACGCATGTGTCCGTTCCGCAGCTGCCCTACCCCCAGCTGAGTCAACAACGGCGCGACGTTGCTTCCAGCGGCGGCGGCGCAGCTGGCAGTGCAAGCGCCTACCACGCTGAGCAGATACTGGTGGTGGATGCACTTATGGCCGCAGGCGCTGATCCGCTTGCAACGGATGCCTCGGGCTGCACGGCACTGTCCTACGCCGCAGGCAGTGGCAACCACGCGCTGGTGGCACGGCTGCTGGCTCTGGGTTGTGACCCGCTGAGGGCTGATCGCATGGTGCGTATTGGGACGGAATTTCTATTCGTTTGTTTTAATTCAAGCCGTGGCAGACGCTGCGTTATATGTATAGAAACTCAGGATTTGCGCAAACAAAGGACACAGACCTGGGCACACATTTCAAAACGCGCTATCTGCTGCGCGGAAAAGGGTACCGGGAGCATATAAACCGCGTGTGCACATGTTGCAATCCTGTGTATACCCGGCTCCGCTACGTCCTTGGATTCACCCACGCTGCTGTGCTGTGGCGTTGCTGCCGGTGCCACTGTGCTGTATCCACATGCTGTTAACTTGCCTTGCCCCGACGCCTGCAGGGCCTTACGCCGTTGCATTGGGGTGCTGCTGGCGGCAATGCTGAGGTCGTCGGCGCATTATTGGCAGCAGGCGGCGGCGGCGGCGGCGGCGGCGGCGGCGTCACCAGCACCGACCGTCTGGCTTCACTGGACTGCCTTGGCCGCACGCCGCTCCATTGGGCGGCGGAAGCAGGATCACTGGGCTGCGTGGCAGTGTTGACAGGCGCAATGATTGCGGCGTTCATCGGCGGCAGCTCTGCTGGCACAGCGACCTCAGGTGCCGCTGCCACCTTGGCGGCGGACCTGCTCCACGCACCGGACGCGGGTGGCTGTAGCGCTGCGCAACTGGCAGCTGCAGGAGGTCATGTCGATGTGGTAGCACGGCTGCTGGAGGCCGGTGCCGGCCGTTCAGTCACTGGCGCCGATGCTGCTGCTGCGGCAGGCCTTTCGGCACTGCATCTTGCAGCGCAGGCAGGACTAGAGCAGGTGGTGGCGCAGCTGCTGTGCCTGGCGCCGGGCAGCAGTGTTGATGCGAATGCGCGTGACGCGGAGGGCTTTACTCCGCTCCACGCAGCGGCGACACGTGGGTCGGCTGCTATCGTTGCGCGGCTGCTCCGCGCTGGTGCTGATCCCAATATCGCTTCTGCTGAGGGCCTGCTGCCGCTGCATGCTGCCGCTGCTGGCGGCCACTTGGACGTCGTTGAGCTGCTGTTGGACGCCGGCAGCCTGGTGTCCTATAAGAGCAGCGGCGGTGCGACCCCGCTGCACCAGGCAGCCAGCAACGGCCATGCTGTGGTTTGCGAGGTGCTGCTGGAGGCAGGCTGCCCCGTCATGGGACGGTAAGGGTGGTACTCGGTAGCAAGAACATGCAGGGGTGAATCCCCATCCCGGTGGCCTGGGACTCAGAGATTAGGGACTCTTGTGACTTTCTCATTAGTGGGATCTCAATGCGCGCCGTTCACTTACATTGTCTGTTCGGCGAAAGGGCTATGCGTGAGTGTGAAATGCGAATCGACTATCCTCCTCTCCCTTAATCCGCATTTCAACACGCTTCACCTAATGCGAATCGACGAGATGGGAAGGTGCTGAAGGATCATTGCCGATGGACGTTGCCGGGACCGTGTAGTTTGATTGCCTGGTATGATGAAACTGCCCACACGTTTGATGAAACAGCAAGCTGCCCCATCTAACGCCCGTTTACTATGGCACATGTGGTTTCGTCCATCGCCCGCGCATTCCAGGCTTGCCTCGGGGGCTTCCGCTCTCTACTGCGCCGCGTCTGCCGGTTGGGAAGACGTAGTGGAGTTGCTGCTCCGCTCAGGGGCTGAGGTGGACGCAGCCACGAGCTCTGGGTGTACGGCACTACACGGCGCCGCTACTAACGGCCATGCGAAGGTAAGATGTCACAGTACCCGTGTCCGGAAAGCATCTGGCTTCTTAGGCCCGTTTGGGTTGGGGTTTTCGACGCCAGTTCTTATGCGCCCGCATGGACGAGACCCTGTGCATGACCTCACCTTTTTACTGCTAAGTTGCCAAATGCCTCTGTGTGTACGTATGGCGAGGCTGCGTGATGGCCTCCAGTTTCCAGTCATGCGTAATTATAACGTCTGCTGCGAAGGCCCAGTCGATGCTGAAATCCTACAGCTAAGACAGGATGGCTGGTGTTGCAACGATCTGGAGTAGCCGCCCGCCTGGCGCTGCTTTCTACGCGTCCTGGCTTCCGTTTTTGACATCTGTCTACGGCCCGCGGGCATGCAGGTCATCTCCCTGTTGGTGGCGGATGGCGCCGACAGCGACTTGCAGTCCTCCAATGGACACACGCCGCTGCATAACGCGGCGGGGGCCGGCCATGCGGCGGCGGTGGAAGCGCTGCTGGCAGGAGGCGCGGACGTGGATGCGCAAAACAGCAATGGCAACACTCCCCTGCACACGGCCTCGTCTAAAGGTGGGCAACGGTTCCGGTTTCAGCCGTCCCTGTTTTGCTATTTTACCCCTTTGATCAGGTGTGGGTGTAAGCAGTTGATTAGCTGCTTTGGCGGTTGGCTAGTTGGTCCATGGACGAGGCTCTGAAGGCACGATCTAAATCATCCTTTGTTCTACATACTTCCTGCGTGCACGCTCCGACATGAAGAGATCAATTTGTCTCTTTTGAGCCACTTAATGCATATAATCCCGCGCTTTGTGTATTTGGGCCCCCGTAGCCGGCGTTGCATCGGCGGTGTGCAACGCCATTTCTTTATCTTTCTATTTACCTGTCTGGCACTGCAGGTTACCTGGATGTTGTATCACAGCTGCTTACAGGAGGCGCCGATCTGCACATCCGAAACTCTAAGGGCTGGTGTGCCGTGCATAGCGCTGCCAGCAACGGCTTTTTCGAGGTGGTCCTTAAGCTAGTGCAGGTTGGCACTGCAAAGGATTAATGGGATCGCGACGGGGTGCAGGTTGGGAGTTTAGCACATCCATCGTGAAAAACGGGTGGTTACCGTATGCCGAAGGAAGTGTCGAGCTATGAGACCCCTAGGGTGACTTCAATGGCTTTGGGTCGGCTTACTCCCAAAAGGCTTTTCTTACATGTCCTGGTTTTGGGTAGGAACAAGGGACGTGGCCCACTGGCTCGTGCTTATTTAAACAATTATTGAACATGGCTGGCCCAGCAAGGAGGCTTCTCTGGACCAGGTCCACGCCTCAGGCGTTGGTAAGGCCGCTTCTAACCAGACTAAAAGAGGGCGCAAAGAACCATGAGCTGACCTTGAGTTCGTGCTCTTGGCATTGCAGGCGGGCGCCAGCTGGCGGCGCCAGGGTGAGGCGGACGTGGTGCGATTGCTTACCCGCAAAACCACCTATAAGACCTCCTACGTGGAGGGGCGGCTGCGGCTAGCAGAGCGGGAACGTCACCGCATTAACCAGCAGCTACAGGCGGGAGGGGGCAGGCAAGGCACAGGAGCGGGGGCGATGATGCTCACGGGCGGGCCAGCGGCTGGAACAGGTACTGGAGGCGCAGGTGCAGCGGGAGGGGTGGCGGCACCGGGGACTGGAGAGACTGTCGGAAGTACGGCATCGGCCGCCGCTGGGGCCGGCGGCCGCCACAAGGGTGCGGTGCCAACGGCTGCAAGCTTCGAGGTACGCGGTAGCGGTGGTGCCGAGAGTGTATCCGTATTTCATGTGCGATGGTACAATCTGATCGGATGTCACGGGGGCCGGGGACATGGTGCAAGTAGCGTTGCACGGTAGGCTTCTAGGGGCAGCCGTGAACATGCAAGCCTGTTAGGACTTGCGACAGTAACTTCTTCTTGCAGTGTCTCCGGTTCCTCGAGGTTTCCAGTTGCACAAAAAGCTATATGGCAGCTATGATGACGCCCTTCGACGTACCTTTCTTCTGTGTTGCTGGCACACCCGTACCGCCCTCGCACCTCATCACGTATTATGTTTTACCTTCCAGCCACGTTCCCGTTCACCTCCTGGGCAGGACCTGGCGGCTGCTGCAGACGCCAACATGGCAGCGCTGCTGGAGGAGGAGGCCGCAGCCGCGGCGGCGGCAGCGGAGCGCAAGGCGAAGCAGAAGAAAAAGAAGGCGAACAAGGCGGCCAGCAAATCAGCTTCTACTAATGTTGCATCGGTGGCTGCCGCTGAAGCAGCTGCTGACGCAGCGACCGCGACATCTTCTGTCAGTGATGGTGTGGACCTGATGGCCAAGCAGGAAGACGAGGCCTCGCCGACAGGGGCCAAAGCTAAGGGAGCTAGCGACGCAAAAACGTGTTCCGGATCGAGCATGCGCCCCGCTGCGACTTTGCAGGACGATGGTAACAACGCGGTTGCCGCGTCGCGCCCTGGAACCTCTATTGCCTCCCCAACGAGTGGTACTACAGCTGGCGCGAATGGCCAAAAAAGCGCAGGTGCCGTGGCTGGGAGCGGTGGGGTCGCCACTGCCACTGCTGCCGCTGCAACTGGCCGTGTTGCTGCCGCCTTCAGCAGTACACCATCGAAGAAGTCCATGGTTAATGCCGGCGCAGGCCAGCGCCCAGCCAAAGCCACTACGACCGGTAACGTTATTGCCGCAGCCGTTGGAAGCAGTAGCGGAAGAATCACTACCAGCTCTTCATCCATCTCCACGTCCCAGGTCTCTCCTCTGAAGGGTGGCACCGGCGCCATGCTTTCGTCGAGCACGGATAGCCCTCCCGCAGCCAACGGACCCACGATTAGTCCTGCCCACTCTCCCGGCGCCGGAGCAGGGACAGGTAGCAAAGCCAAGGGACAAGGCGCTTTGACAGGCGTGATTTGCAGCGGGGGAGGCGGCGGCAGTGCAGGTGCTGCTTCCCGAGGCGTTGGTGTGAGATCAACATTTGATAACGCCTATGGGGCGACCAGCTCCATGAACGGGCTGGAGATGTCGCAGGCGCAGGCGGCAGCAGCCGGACCTGTTGAGGCGAAGCAGAAGGGTGTAGTTGCTTCGGCCACGGCCGCCATGAAGACACAGCCAGGCGGCAAGCGTGGTGCGGCCGCCAACGTGGCTGGTGCCATGGCCGGCACGTCAACGACTGCTGTAGCAGTCGCGGGCCGCACTTCCGCAGCTCAGGCCCCTGCCGGAGCTGACGTGACGACTGGCGGAAAGCATGCGGCGGCTACCGGGCTGCTATCACCCCGTCAGCAGCGCACGGTGAACCGGGAGCCAGCTGGTGTTGCTGCATTTCCTTCTGCAGCTGCCACCACGTCAGCATTCGAGTCCCCAGTTGCATCTGCGATGCCAAAGGCTGTTAGGGCTGGGCCCGGAGGAAAAGGAGCAATAGCAGCTGGAGGGCAGTCTCCGCCCTGGCAGCTCTCCGCAGCAGCCGCGGCTCCGGCGTCGCCGCCGCAGGCGCGAGCACCTGTGCGCAACGGTGCAATGGCCGCAACGTCTTCCAACAAGGGAGCAGCCACTGGGTCGTCTTCGCCCTCTCTAGTGCCAGCTGCTGGGGTCACATTGCAACCACCGTCTCTGGCCGTCAAACCTGTGACGCTGGCCCAAGTGGTAGCGGGGGCCGGCAAGCATGGCGGTAGCAGTAGCTCTGTCGTAGGTGGTGGCGGCAGCGGGAATGGCAGCGGGGGGCCCAATTCGCGTAAAGCTATCGCAAACAGAGCTCCATTATCGTCTTTCGCAGCTCATAGCGCAACGACGGACGATGTCGGCGCGTCTGCAAGCATTGCGAGTGGCGACAGCGGCGGCAGAAGTAGCACAGCAGGTTCAAGGCCTTCCGCTGCCTTGGCGCCTGGTTCAGGCATGGCTTCGGAACAAGCTGCGCTAGGCGGACCCGCTGCAGCTGCCGGAAGCACTGTTGCTCATCAACCAACCACGCCAATGGCCAGCATAGCCTCTGCGGGGGCCGAGCTGCCAGTCCCCCAGCCTCTCCCTGAGCAGCTCCCGGCAGCACCAGCGCCAACGCTACAGAAGCAACAGCCGCATAGCACATGCTTCGTCGATACGGCAGCATCTAGCATAGGCCTAGGCTCCGGCTCCACCACGGGTCCAGGCGCAGCCACCCTCGCAGCCCAAATGGCGCAGGTTCCTCGTCCGCTGGTATCTCAGCCGGCCACCGCCTCGACCTCGCAACATTCAACGCTGGCGCCCCTTGCACCGATGTCTGGGGACAACCTGACTGTACAGTTGCATACCCGTCATTATGCGCAGCCACAGCTACACCCACACACACAAGCACTATCGCACTTACAGCCGCAGCCGGGCGGCGCCGCTCCATTCCAGGGCTTCGCACGCCAGGCCTCGCTGCAGCAAACTGCACCTATTGCTGAGTCCTTGCGCCTACTGGAACCTGGCGCTGATCGTTCTGCCTATCCGCAGCCGCCTGTCGGAGCATCTGCTCCGCAGAATCTCGGTCCTGGCCTGAGGCAAGGCATGGGGCTGGGACCCGGAGCAGGCGGGCTTCTTGGAGGTCCCGGCTATACGCATCCGGCGGTCAACGGCGCCCAGTATGGCCACGCTGTGGGCCCGATGCCGCCAATGGGAGGCTCAGAAAACGCAACGGCAGCGGCGGGATTGCCGGCTGGGGCATTGGGCATAATTCGGGCAAGCAATATGGCCGGCCATCCCTACCGGCCTGTTGGTACGGCTGCAACGGGTAGCAGCACCGGTGGCGCTGCGGGAATGCCAAGCTCCGCCACCGCCGCAAGTGCGGTAGCGGCACGACAGCTATTGCCCTCCCGTCCGGCTGCGAGCCAGCCTGTCTCACCGATCCGTACATACGGCGTCGTGAATGAGCATCGTACGGGTCCAGGGGCCGGACCTGCACCGTTCGGTGTACGGCAAGGTGTGCCGGTGTTAACGCAGGGAGTGCCACACAGCGACTGGACGTTTTGCGCATCTGGCGGCGGCGATAGCACTTCCACGGCAGAGAGTTTGAACCAATCGCTCAGCGGGTCCTTGCTCCATCCTCCCATGCCGCCTCCATCTCCGCCGGCCTCCCAGACTCCCTTCTTTGGCACATCACCTGGGGCCCATTTGTTGCCAGGGATGCTGCTACAGAGTTATCCGACGGCGGTGGCTTCATCGCCTCCACCTCCACCCAGCATGATACGGCCGCCCCCGCCCCCCCCACTGCATGCTCTTCATTCGGGCCATGGTGTAAAGCCTGGCTCCGGTCCTGTGATGCAATCGGGAGGGCTCTCAGGCTTTGGCGACGGCTTCGCGACTTGGACTGCTGTACGCGCCATCAACGCTAGGGACGCTACCGGCGGCGGTGGCAATGGCATCCTGTCGACATCGGCGCCGGCGCATCAGCGCAACCCTGGAATGACGACACCAGGACCGACTGCAGGTGCCAGCGCAGGCCCCGCGGCCGGATCCATCTCTACCGTTGGGGTGGCTGGCGCAGATCTTACCTGGTCTCGGTATCCGCAGCCATGGTCCAATGCAGCTGTGAATGCTGCCAGCAGTGCCGCCGTGGCCCCTTTCGTCGCCTTGGATCCAACCGGTGGCGCTTCCTCCGGCGGCGGTAACGTCGGTGCAGGGTTCTTCCGCACCGGTAGCTCCGTGGCGTTGCACGGCGCCACTGTACCCGGTATCAGTGGCGACGCTGTGCAGCCGGGCAACAGCCCGGTCCGCACCGACTCAGTATCGGCGCTGCGGTCCTCCGTCGGTTTAGCGGCAACGACGACGTCGACAGCCACAGCAAGCAGCCTGCTGGCCGGTAGCGGCAGCATCTGGTCGATTAAGCCATCGGAGGCGGCGGGAGGTCTGGGTAGCAGTGGCCTGGTCTCTTCAGCCTTCTCGCCATTGTCCGTCCTTAACACCCGCCCTCTCACGATCCGCGATAGCTCCCCGCTCAATCCCAATCCTCCAGTTGTCAATACCCCATCCACCGCCGGCTCTGTGAACGGGGCCCCCGCCTCCGACAATTCATCGATGGACCCATTGAAGGCCTCAAGCCGCGGCTCCAGCTCTGGCGATGGATCCGGGCCTGGCGGTGGTGTTGCAACCTCTTGCTCAATGGACGCCAAGCCAGCCACAGCCGCTGGCGGCGGCGGCGGCGGCGGCGACAGCTCCGCCGTTGCCAGTAGCACCACCGCCACCACCATTGGTTCAAGCTACAGCTTTCACTGTCCACTGACCAGGAAGGTGATGACTGACCCGGTGGTGGCGGCGGACGGCTTCACATACGAGAGAGCGGCCATCCTGGCCTGGCTGCAGGCACATGCAGTATCGCCGTTGACGGGGGAAAAGCTGTGCAGCCGGGATGTGGTGCCCAACTGGACCATGCGCGCCGCCATTCAGCTCTTGGCGAGGCAGTAATCAGGCTGTGCGGGTCAGAAGCAACCGTGAGCTTGTGTGAGAGGCGTGGGCGCCATGCGTAGACCCCGGCGCGGCAGATGCACCAATGCAGTCGACATCATCGCATGTCATTTACACGGCCATTGCGCTGGTAGCAAGATTGGTTCTCCACACAATCGTATTAGGGTAGTATCTGGGTTTTCGTGCAGAGCATGGGTTGCGTGCAAGTTAGAGGCGCACGCTTGTCTGTCACTGCGCTAACCCATCAGAGATTGTATGGGCGCATAGTAAACAGAAGGGGATCGGCAATTGCAGTGGCAGTGGTAGACAGGTGGCGGAGACGAAGCGCCGGGACAATGCTAAGCCAAAGCCTTGGGTATTTACCGTTAGTTGTCATTATGACTTTTGAGGGGTGTTACGATATTGATGTTGCATGAGGCTAGGGTGATATCAAGTAGTGGCGCCAGGTGGTGACGGGTAGGACGAGTAGTTAGTGTGCCGAGCAGGCCGCCGATTTATGATAATGGAGGGAATTTGAAGGTTTTGCAGATGCAGCAGGCTCGGCCATTCATTTGAGCGGCCATTTGGACGGCGCTGCGAGGGTCTCACAGTTCCGCCAGGCCGTGCAGTGCGAAAGCGCCGTTGATTGCGTGTTGCACGGCCTGTATGCGTGCTTGGGGCGTGTGTAAGATCGCATCGCGGTGCTATTTACCCGTGAGTCGTTCTGTGCTGTGGGAGTCGCGCCTGGGGAGTATCAACATATGCATATGAGGGCGAAGTTTGCAGATGGAGGAGAACACAGGGAATGTAAGATGCTCACAGCGCTTGATAGGGTATTCTATGCCGGATGGCGGTCTTAGGTCCTCAGGTGCGGCGGCATCGGCGAAAGGCCGCGTGCTTTGGGTTGCACTCCGCGATGCAGCAATGCTCCGCGGCGGTGCTGTGTGTGGTGCTGTATGGCGGTGGGGGATGACATGGCGCACGGAAGGCACAGCACAGCTTGTCTGCTATTTTTGTAGTCTGTGTGCAGATTATATACATCAGCGCCCTTCGTCTCGACATTGCTTGCCAAGTTAAGGAGATGTGGTGTTGCCAGCAAAAGAAATAGTGTGTAGGGATGTCCGCTTTTGTGTATATGTGTGTGTGTGTGTGCCTTCACCTTCCAGTTAAGGTGCGTTTGCCTAGATTTCTGGGATGGCTTTACCTAGAGTGGGGTGTGCGTGGTCGCACCGAAGGGTGTGATGTGATTTTGAATGTGGGTCAGCGGCAGCGGCTGCGCGCGAGGTGTTGGGGTTTCGTTGTAGATAGCCTTTAGTCTTTGCGTTAATTGCGTTCCGTAGGTTGAGCGACATTAGGTGCTATCAAAGTCCCCCCGCTGTTTTCCTGGGCTTGCGTTGCCTTACCGCATATTGTTTCGGTAGGCCTCGGGGTTTTGTGTCATCTGCTACTCATGAGGTGGGCGTTAGCTTGAAGGGATCAAGGAGGTTTAGCCAGGAAGGTCAGTTGGCCAAGTATGGCGCCCAAGCTAGGTACGCAGGACTGCGGAGGAAAGTACGGGCGAGAGGTATCTGTACGGAAAGTACGTGCAAAAGTAGGATCGGCCGTACCTGGAGTCCTGGAATTTGGAACAAAACAATACGGGCTTTCAACTCCGTAGGGCGCATATCTGCCCTGGAGGCTGTATGGTGGATTGTGGACGTGGCTCTGTTAGGGGCCCGTAGCCGTGTGTAAAGGGAGGAGGCCGGCGCCCGGAAGCCCAAATGCAAAGGGTGCAGCTTGGTCCTGGTCCGGTCGGGAGCCCAACAGACGGGTGTATAAAATGAGAATTCAGGTCGTCAGGATCGTAGTGTGAAGGATAGAATGAAGCAGAAGCTGCCGCAGCTTTAGTTTAATATCTTCTTGACAGCACAGTGCTATGGCCGCCAACAAAATAATGCCACAGGTGAAGAGCGCCAGAGCTTAACACGCACGGGTACACCTGAGGACGACGAGTGAACTTTAACTGGACGTTTCAATCTGTAGCCACGTGGCATCAGCCGTTTCTCGGTAGTAGTGAACATCCCGAAACGGATGTTTTCTGGGATGCTGCTCTCCTGGATTTCAACTTCAATTACCAAATCTTTCACGCTGCACCGCAATAGTATGGGGGACGGAATCTCCATGGTACTGAGACACCTACTGTATGGTTCCGTTGTACGTGATAATTTGATCGGTTGTCAGAGCTGGTGGGACCTAGATGGCGTTAAGGGGAAAAGCAGCGCTACGCGGCCTTGCGTACACTCTTTTCCCAAGGCTGCGGCAAGGCGTGGCCTTCGATTAGGATGTGCATGACATTTCAATATTTTGGGAACGCGCTTAGATCGCTTCTGTGCAGAACGGACGCGAAATGTATGAGTAACTAACATCCTCAGCTAATATACGGTTCCCAATCAACTGCTAGTGAGCGATGAGTCAATGCCGGGTTAACGCGGCAGGACGACGCCGCGGTTTGCCTTCCGTAGTCGATATTCAGGGGACGCAATCAGGTAGAGGTATGCAGCGCAGTGCCAAGATGCGTCCCCCGCCCCGCAGCGCTGCTCCGCTCAAAAGATGGGTGCAAAATGGGTCCCAAGGTAAGTGACAGGACAGGACAGGATATCGATACTATCTTTCCCGCCATACGTTGTGGTCCAACCCGATATGGACAGCTCTACATGTCGGGGACGTTTCCAGGCACGTCTTCCAGCTTTTGCATACCCAGTTCTGATGCTTTGGCCTGGATTCCCTCTGCATTGGTAAAAGATGGCTCGGGAACGAGAGGCTTGTATATATGTCGGGGAGACCATGAAGCTGATCAGTCGGTGTTCCCATTCGGCTTGATCCATCCCTTTGTTTATTACCCCGCGGGGGAAAAAAGTGTGTAACGAGATTTAGCAGAAAGTTGTCATCCGGTTGTCATCAAGCAGTTGCCAATACACGTCACCTCGTGGCGTGGGCTCATAATTTACTCCATAAGTGGATTATAACGAAATGCTTACGGCATGATTTTCCTGAATCGCAAGGCTCTGTTTTTACAGGTCACCGCAAGATGACCACTCTGCCCTGCTGCATGTAAATAAACAAGGGACCAGCAGATGCATCGGCAATATAGTACCCGGCACATGAGTACGCCCACAGGCGTAAGCAGTCCATGAGCACGACATAATCTCGCGTCATGTCCCCGCTCCGGTTATCTATTCCTCAACCCGTTCCACAGACCCTGGTCGAACCTCACACCTGAAGATCACAATCTTAATCCTCCATCACAACTGGAATCCGCCTACAGCGCGGAGGACTACCACTTACAGCATTAATGAAACGTACCACACCATGCGTTCGTGTTGATGTCAGGAGGCATCTGACCAGCATCCCCGTCGCCCGTTGCCCACTGTGCTGAGCCAGACAAGTTGTATAGGGGCATAAGATGTCAGAGCTTATGGATCAGCTTGTTTGGCATGGCTATCATAAAGTTAGACTATCATGGCACTTCCCAACATTTCTAACCGCGATTAATCACGCGTGTTAGCCCTCCCACTCAACGCATGAGCGAGTTGCCCTAGGAGCATGGCCTAATAAGAAATTGTGTCATGTGCTTGCTGGACTGCCTGCTTGATCTGCTGCAGCTCCTCATTGCTGAAGAAGTGGATCGTCCCTGACGCCACTCTGTTATGCAACTCGTCCATGCTGCTAGGCGCTTGCTCCTGGTCTGGCTGAATGCTGCGGTGGTGATCCACCACCACGCCATGGCTGAGGGCCTGATGCCTCTGGACCTGCCCCGATTTGCGGACCTCCCGCCAGCCTCCAACCTACCATGCTGGTAGTCAACGTCAAGGTTAACTGCCTCTTGGCGACCTGCCGGCAGCACCACCTCAGTTGTGGTGGTCATTGGCACCTGCTTCAGTGCTGCACCAGTCCGGACGCTTGCCTCATCACCCCATCCACGCGAAACCCTGGCATTGCCGCTTACGTAATGTTTGCTGCTGTTGCCAGCTGAGTTGCAATCCCCACGCACACACCTGCCTCATCCAACTACCTGGCCTGCCACAGCCGCTGCCCCGGCTGCCGGCGGCAGCAGTGGACCCCTAGCCCACCGATGGCAGGTGACTCACCCCCATCCCCCTGCCAAGCCACAGCATCTGCCATGCCAACTTAAACCCCCTTCGGACGGTGCACTCCAACGGCCCCTACTGTCGTGGCCACCGCCAGCCAGGAACCTGTGCAGTAGCTGCCTTATCTCTTGGGTTCGCCACTTAGTTCGCAATAGTTATCTCCACCCTCCACGGCAGCTGCTCTGCGACTGCTCGAGGCCCCTGTCGTGTCGCCGCCTCAGCTGGTGTCAGTACTCCGTAACACCGGTGCTGCAGCTGGCGCACCGCACCCTGCAACTCGTCTGCTAGCTTTTTGAGCTTTGAAATCAAGTCCTGACGAGACGAATGTGGTTCACGTTCTTGCAACATTTAACATTTCTCCTCTTGATTGTGCCAAGAAGAAGAATAGATATTCCCGATTACTGCTGGCTGGCTTGCTTGGACTGTTTTTGACCTTGAACTGCGGTAGTTTAGTTCGCTGACCACCGAGATATCCGGTTTCGTTAAGACCAAGAATGCAATGGATGCTACAATTCCTTCGGAACGAAAACACGCACCATGACGAGTATTTTACCTTCCTGCGTTTCCATCTGCTCCTCTCCAGCATCTTCGCGATCTTGCACGGGCACCGCCGAACGAAACTGAAAAACTGAAATGGCCCGAAAGAACACGGAGGGACGCAAGAGGTTCCGAGGTGTCGCATGAAAAAAGTTTATATTGGAGATGTATTTTTATTGATTACCCGGGGCGGATATTTTATGGCGTAATTGATTAGGCCCACACGAGCCGGGAGATCGCTAGACCAAATCAAAAACAAAAGAGATCAAGAGAAAAGAGAAACAAAAAATTGTTGCTTTACCAGAGTTATATAATAAGGGTTATTAGAATGTGTAAATAAGGGGGGAAGAACCGATGATCGCGGCGAATGATCTGCTCCGAGTGCCCAGCCCATCCGCTGTACTGATTACGTCGATACGTCTCCCAAGTCCTATGGCCCGTTGCAGCTCATGAACGACGTTTGTAGCTTTGGCGATGTCGTTGCACCGTCGCATAATCTCAAAACAGGTTCAGGGAGTTCTGCAAGTTGCAATGCATCGCCATCACACATTTGGTGCGTTAGACCTCGGTACATCCTCGTGGGATAGACTGGAGCTACTTATATTTGGGAAAAAATCTTCTCATTTTTGGTTTCATTTAGATTTTTTAACGTTTGGCGTTGCCGTCCGTTAATA
Source organism: Volvox reticuliferus (assembly GCA_019650235.1). Taxonomy (NCBI): domain Eukaryota; kingdom Viridiplantae; phylum Chlorophyta; class Chlorophyceae; order Chlamydomonadales; family Volvocaceae; genus Volvox; species Volvox reticuliferus. The sequence continues at coordinate 674,474 of BNCP01000012.1, read as the reverse complement.
GGACCAGCCTGGCTCGTCCAGGCCTTTCGGGCTCCCGCCAGCCTTGCAAGGTGCAACCGTATCATCGTGACTGGTCGTGACGCATTATCAGTGCGTCCAAATGTAAAGTTACGGCCCACGTGCAGAGTTATGCTTATCAGCACAGAATGCGTTATTCCGTCACCTGTCAAAGGTTATGGGCGAAGGGTGTCATGGCGAACATTACCAACTGGAAGTTGCAATGGCGATATTATTATGGCAACGACATGCTTTCTGGAATGATGGGAACTTCCCATTATTTGAATCGTGAACGAATGGCTTTTTGGATATCCTACCCTATCCGACTACATTTTCAAGACTGCCGTAGAAACTTGTAGCTTTTAGCATGCATTTCTTGCAGAACGGCGGGATGCTGAAGAAGTGTCCATTCCAATTGTTCGTGTAATTTTACAATTTACGCCTCTTACGGCTGGTACCCGTACAGATTTCCCGCGGGATTTCATGCAGCAAGCAAACAGTGCGCAATGCCCGTGCTGAAAAGCCGCCGAAAACTGCAATTCCTCTGTTCTTCTTGTCATTGAAATTTACATGATTTTACAAATCTAAATTTAAAGCTGTATTAGTTATCAAAACTAGCAGCATTCATAATCGTAACATTCCGACGACGGATTTCTATGCCACCTTCAATATGATAAATTGTTAAATCCAGCGTCTGACGCAAGAAACAGGTCGAGTAGTGAAATCGCCGTATTGCGCAAAGGTGGTCACTGACTAAGGGGTTCCCGACTTACTCGCACATTGGGTTTGCGAGGCGAGTGCGCATGTGCTGTTCTTGTTTCCATGCATGGTTGAAGAATACCATAAGAATCATTTGAATCATTAACACGCTAAGTAAGTGAAGCATCATCGCTGAACAACGGAAACTTCAACGAGCGTAGCTACAATCAATCAGTGCTTACGCATGCGCTTTCATAATCCGTCGAGAGCCGTCGTATGATACGATACCGAGAGTGTGGATAGGTGCGGACACCGCGCTGCTAGCTGAGGGTATCGCAAAAGGAAAACTGAAGTATGGATTTTTTTCGAGGATTGGGAAAAGGCTTTATGTCGTTGTTGCGGCTGTTTGAATTCAGGCCTTGATTTCATGACACCCCATGGAAATGCCCGCGCACGCGATCGACCAATTAAGCTTTGAATATAATATTTGAGGTCGAAAATGGCTGTGCAAGACATTGATCGGGCCCTGTCGGACAGGTAGTTCGATATCGACCCTCGAAGCGCGAAAGTTCACCACCACTAGGCCCCAGTGTAATCAGAATATCGGCAATAATGATTTACCTCGAAAATTTATAAAGAATTCTATTTGTTGTAGTAGTTGCAAGCGTACTTTTGGATTGCAGTCGTTCGACAGCGACAGTCACCCTTCCTGGAGTGATGGATGTCTTATGTAAATGTGACTTCTTCAGGCTTTCTTATTCTGCATTTTCAAACTGACCATTGATCAGTTCTATTTGCAGCGTCTGGGCTGCCGGTATCGCCAGCGTGGAGCGTCCAACATATTCACGCGCCTTGTTAGGGCCAAAGCTACGGAAATCCTTCTAGGTTACCGCTCTGATAAAGGTAATGATGTTATCGCCCTCACAATATATTTATGTTTGCCCGCTTACATTGCCAAAGCTTCCTGGACAAATGGCGTGCGCAGGTACGATTGTTTTGAATCTGTCCTACTCCTTTCCGCGCTTTATTCTATAATAAATTTTAAACGTAACTGTAATGAAAATATTTGTATTAACGATCTTCATGCATTTGCAATTTTGTCGCAGGCGCTTCTGTGGGCGCAACGCTCAGTAGCCCTCGAGGCTTCTCGCTAGCATGAAAACCACCTTCAGATCGAGAGGTTTTCTCTTGGCGCTGCTGATATGCTTTACCGTGTCGGTTCAAGCTGACGTCTCGGGTGGGACTGTCCAGTCCCCAACTGACGGAGCAGGACGGTTACCTTCCCCTCGTTCTCCCCGTATTCCTCGTCCTCCTCGTTCCCCAGCTCCACCGCGGCCCCCATCCCCACCCCCAAGGATTCGTACGAGCTCCCCGCCTCTGCCACGATCCGTGTCCTTACCCCCCACTAGGGCGATCCTGTCTCCCTCGCCACCTCCTCCACCACCACCCCAGCCATCGCCGCCGCCAGCACCGCCTCCCCCCCCTCCCCCACCCCCCGCCCCCCCCCACCGCCTCCACCGCCGCCAGCACCACCTCCCCCACCTCCCCCACCCCCGCCACCTCCCCCTCCTCCACCACCCCCAGCACCACCTCCCCCACCCCCGCCACCCCCCGCCACCTCCCCCTCCTCCACCACCCCCAGCACCACCTCCCCCACCCCCGCCACCCCCGCCACCTCCCCCGCCTCCACCACCCCCAGGACCGCCCCCTCCTCCCCCGCCTCCACCACCACCTCCCCCGCGACCTTTTCCTCCTTCACCAGCGCCACTAGGATCCGTAGCGCAACCTCTTTCAATCATGGACGATCTGGTCCAAAACTTCCCCTTCGCGGCCTGCGCTGCACGGAACATCACCCTGTCTTCCTACCGCCTCGGGCCATCCCTGGGCCCCACCAGTGTGTCTCGGACCGAAAACCGGTACTGCTTCTGGGTTAAACGTACCGGCTACGTGGATCCCAAAAGCGCCTGCATGAACATGACCGTCAATAAGGTTGACATCATCGTCAGTGAGTTGTGGTTCGGTTGGTGGGTAGTCACATGAGTACCGGGCTTGCGACGACTAACTTCGTTTGCCATGTTGATTCCCGTACGACGGTCAGACGGGGATCTAATCAGGTCGTGCGCACAACACCACCAATGATAGGTGCCGTATATATATATATATATATATATTATATGTGCATGTTTTTTTTAAATTTCCGCGCTTGTGTGTTTCCATGGGTCATTGGGTACACACAGACCATACCCCACATCTCCACGATTCGTCAGCCTCGGTAAAGGAGGCACCTCTGCAACTCCGCTCCTCCATCTTGTACGTTTCGCGCACCCCCTGACATCCTAACGGAAACCCTGAATCCCGATCGCTGTTCCCGTCCCATGCAGACCGTGCATGCGTGGAGGAATCTCCACGGCCTGTCCGTGCGGCAACGGTGAACGGTGTACCGCTTGCTATCTACTTCAGCCCTAGAGTATACAAAGGGGAGTCGTACTCCACCTTGGCCATCAGCCGTATTTCCGATGTCTTCCCGAAGTTCCCCCCGGGTGGGTTGGAGGTATGCTTAGAGCTCAGGATTTCCAGCCTCTGCAGCCAGCCTGAAACTCTGTGCTATGGGGGCCGGTGTGTTTATGCGCTATTTAATGAGGACCGAACCTGCTGCCCCACCTCTCAAATGCCAGTTGCCTAAGTTGGCACGATACCGTGGGATACTCCAAAACCTTAAGTATATCTGGGCTGCCTGAACGTAAAGTGAGGCCGCCAAGGACATCGCTGCTGCATCATACACACTGTTTCTTCCTTTACTACGTCTTCTCTATAGCCTGTTCTGTCTCCGCTTCAACATTTATCTCAATTTTCAAACTTTTAGGCGGCCTTCTCTCTCTTGATACTCAATTTTCAATCGGACGAGCGGGGCATCCGCTATAACTAAGAATGCGTTATCTATCACCTTCAACGGCGGTTAGCTTAATTACCACTTAGGAGGGGGCGGCATAGTAGCCTACTTAGTAGGCAGTAAGCAGGCGCGATAGAAATTCGGATTTCGAGCACCGAGCGAGTGCGGCGGATATTGGTGCCGCAGCATCTTCACGTATATTTCTTGAACGATCTAATTAATAATGCGGCGAATGAAGTCCAATGGCTAGGATACATGCGAGTGGATGCGTCTGTGGATGCTGGATGGCTCGTAATATGATGCCCTAATATGAGGAAGAGGTAAAAGAGCAAGCTATTGAACTAAGTTGTTTGCTATCTCGGACTTCGTCGGGAGCTACGATGGAGATATTAGAGAGGCGTAGTACTTGAATTTATGCTATAGGAGTTGTGGCGCAGCCACCTACCGCTGAAGTTGGCGTGTCAGCTGCATGCAAGGTTGCTAGGCTATGTCGGTGCCTCCCCGTATTGAGGTCGCTTCTGATCCAGTGATGATGTGCGTGTATTAGACCGTTCTGCGCTGATTGCCGCGGAGGCACGCAGGAAATGGTATATAATTGCATCCGCTGCGGCAGCTGCGGTGTGTATGATGGCGCCTCATCATTGATCGAATCGGACCGCAATCACGATATGCCTTGCTGCCTTAAGCTACTACCCCCACCAAGTACGTTATCGTGTGGACCATGTGATCGTGAACGCGAATGCGAAGGTAGCACCTTTGTTAGCGGGCGTCGGTTAGACATGTCTATATGTGTGTGTATATGTCTGTATATGTGTATATGAGTGTGTGCTCACGTGCACACATCGGGGCTCGTTCGTATTTCTTGGGGTTCTTTCTTAGATCTTTCAGCTCCCAGATCAGATCGCCTTAGCAGGTGCTGGGCTGCGGGCATCCAGTGTGCTTTTTACCTCCAGCGATAGGTTTGTTCGCTTTTTGTTAAGCGGAATCGCTCATGACTAGAGGAGGAGCCTTGTGAACATGCAGACCTGCCTCAGCCTCAGGCCACGCGCGCTGCGACCCCGAACCCCGAGTCTTAATCTGGGGGGAGATGCTCACATGTAGCCTTTTTAGACCGAATTGTATCGTCGGGGGCATTGTCCCGAAGGACGAGAGAACCTTCTTCGTACCAGGCACGCTACACTTGCATGAAGAGTGGTGGTGCGTTATAGTCGGTAGGTTATGGTGCCAAGAGAAGAGGTAGAAGTATGTCATCTTCCTACTTAAAAAACCTACCTGCCCATACAATGTCTGGCTACCTACAATGAATGGCTACTGCAGCACAGCCCCGCCTTGCTGTACCTTGTCGTACGTTAATGCGGTGCAATCATGGGGATCTGGAGAATAGGTCGCCTTGTCAAGCGACGGTGGTATGTCGGCACGTAGGCATCTAGGTTGTTAAATTGAATGTCGACTTCGGGATCTAGACATTAGGAGAGTCGGTGGTGAACCCTTCTTGACAATTTCCGTTGGAGGTCTCTAAATAGGTTATGTTAGCCGGCGGATGATCGTACTTGCCCTTATCTGCACAGTGATATGAGTACTGGAGAAGTTTGAGTTCGTCAGGTAGAGGTCAGGGTATAGTTGCGTGCCTGGATGTAGCCATTAAGCGAGTGGATGGTTCATCTCTACTCGATAGCAAGGTCTGTGATGTTCAATGAAGCTGCTTTCTTTCTCATTAGGTAACACCTAATGGGGGTGAACCTCAGCTGACTGTTGGGAGTTTCCAGTCATAGGTACACATTACGTAGTCGTCATCCTACATCATATGTCATGTAGTGCCAGAGGTTCAGGACGAAGTTGTCGATGTGTATGCCAAACATAGATGACGACCTCTTTTGATCATATCTGGTTTTGGGGATCGGTGGTAGATGATTGTAGATCGCGTTTGGACTACTTTTCACCGAAGGTACATAGTAATCATGTAATTTGATTGTCAAAATCGACGTTTTTTCATAATACATCGAAATAGATAATGTACTTAAAAGCGATTATAGTCTCTTGAACACAATATAATGGAAGCTAAGGATCCTGTAGTTCCCTAACCAGTCCGACCAGTAATAAGACGCGAGGCAAACACTACAGTTTTACAGCAAGTATTCCCTTCCAGAAGGAAGTACATTAATAAAGTTACATTAATCCATGTAGACTGTTTTGGTATGGATCCAATTCCAGTGTAGACAGATACGCAACTTGTCAAGATGGATTGCTGGCAAATTAGTGCGGCATAGTGACAGAAAAGTTAAGGAGACAAGAATCAACCAACGCTCGTGTTCAATTCATTTATTCTTTATCTGTCTGGGTAGTAGGAAGAAATTATGGCATAAGTTTTCTTAAATCTACCGCAATATTGACCATAAGTACCTTAAGCATCAATCGAACGGAAAGATCTGTGCATGCGCAGCAAACGGATATAATTGCTCATATAAACATTTGGATGCGATGGGGAGTGCAAGAAGCAACGCGTAGGAGGAACAGTTTGGCATCCTGCGAAAGGAAACGGCGAAAAGGGCATCGAGCGATAAGTAAGCACCTTACCACTGTACCTTACCACTGTAGATTGCGCTGAATTAATCCTAGATGATTCTGTTTTATAACTTCCCGGAATCGTTCGGTTGGATGGATAGCTATATGGTGAGTTCTTGTACTCAGGGTGTTACCTCTCTAGGTCAAAAACTTACATGCGTGCCTCAAATTAACTGCAATACCTTGCTGATTCCCCGCGACCTCCGATATACAGCTAACCTGTTACAGCCGAACGTTATTGCAATCGCGGGCTTTCTTGATTATTGCATCACTGGTACATGCTGGTACATGCGTCACACCAACTGTTGTCACGACATAATTATGCTCCTGTCATACTTCGTGACTAGTAATGAAAATTAGGCGAATCATAGCGACGATGGCGCATTCGCACGTACTGTGTACGTTTTTCAGTACTATGTCGTGACACTGTTACTATCTAGGCAACAAGGAATGGCTGGGCAGGAGGGTTGCTGCAACGAACCGTTGCCGCCCATCGAGAGAACACTTTAGAGAACGATTATAATTACAATATAGTATATATCGTAACTGAGAAGTTGTGATGCATGTCACTCTCATGATGCGTAGTCGAAGATCTGGCACTGGCACAGCAGAGCAAAGACGGTGGGTCTGGCCCTTGCGGAGGCGCACCACGCATCTCGCACGACCGTGGATGGAGCGACAGTACGCTTCCCCAGTCATTATGTGCGCGTCTTGCTCCCCACCGTATTAAGGAGTTGCAAAGCAACGCCGCAAGGAATCCCCACACCGTACCTCTCCACTGGATGCGAGAAGTGGAACAGATCACTGCGAAATTCCATTGGGCTGCGCTGATGGACCAAACATAACCTTCCCCTACAGCACATCGGTCTCAACCGCAAAGCATACCTGATGAAATGCCGCACAACAGGCCCTCCTCCACCGCCAGCCGCCGGGCCATTTCCACAGCTTCGTTGCTGTTCACCTTAACTACCTGCGGCGTTCGTATGTGGAAAGACGGAAATACGAATGGCGTCCATGATGCAGTCGAAGGGCAAAAGCTGCTTATACAGTAGTGCCATACGTTGGGAGAGTAGACAGGCCAATGTTAAGCCAGAACGGCATAAGTGGAACCGTGGTGCTACGAGTAGGCCTAGGGGGTAAACAGCTGATACTCTATGGGTTGAGTCCATGAAACCCGACCCAAGACCCAACCCGACGGTTGTATGTCTACTCCCTCCCTTATCCCTCCAGAGGGTTATAAGGGATTCGTACATAGGCCCCATTTAGGCTTCCCACCCCACCCCACGCCATGCCGCGCCACCCCACCCCACGCACTCCACCCCACCTCCGTAATGCCTCACCAATCAACTGACAGCCCAACCCCTGGAACTGCTACTCTCATCAGGTCGGTTAGCCCCGGTTACCTTTCACGTACATGAGACCATGAGACGACAATGGAAGCAGCAACAAGCAACAAGCAGCAACAAGTCACGCCAACAAGCCAAGCCATACACATGCGTGGGACATGTGGCGGATTAACCCTTGCAATATGCAGCACTAGCGACGGCAGATCCAACTCTTTTGCTTACATACCTTTTAACGGAGATCGTTGAGGTCACAGCCCCTGAAGAAAGGTTGTTTCCCGCACTCCCTCACCTTCTTAATGTGTTACTTAATGTCAAAATGCAAAACCTCATCTGCAATAATGCCGCCACCGTAAGCTCCTCCACCACCACCCTTCGCTCGTCCTCATCCTCATGTGGGTCCATGGCCATGGGAGGTTTCTGCTTTCGTGAGCCATGCTGCACCTTAGCAGCAGATGCAGCATGGCCTTGCACTACCCCAGTGGCCGGTGCTGCCCGACCCAGTTCCCGGATGTTTGCTCCCATTCCACCACGCATGCCTATCCTGCCACAGGGCTGCTGCAAGCTACTGCCACCTGGTTTAGCTGCACTAGATTCCTCGGGAGTTGACTCCGCAACATAGGGCCCCTGGAATCTAATCATTGCTTGGATGCAGCCCCTGCTGCCTGAACATTGACGAGGGTTGCTCCTGCATGACAAGGGGTGGTGGTGGTGGTGGTGATGGTGGGGGTGGCGGCTGGGGCCCCACGGTTTGACAGTGGTGAGCAACCACAAACGGACAACCAGTACTTTTACTTCATGCCTATAGGTTGGAAAGTTATGTTGCAGGTCAGAGGCAACTGCTGCAAGCAATGGGTGCGTCTCTGGCAGGTAACCTCAATGACCATTATTATGCCCACATAAGTGGGAGCACTAAAAGATGCCAGGTTCATGTCTTATTACAAGCACGATTATGCGATCCTGTTGCCGTGCTAGCCATCGTCATCCCACAAGCCAAACAAGTAAACGTCCGTCGCGGACGTTCCATATTTCAAGCAAATCGCGAACGGAGACGCCGCGCATCATATTTTTGACATATTCGATATGAGGTTAGTTCACTTTGGCGAAATTGCGGATGCGGCTGAGGAAGTACGACTTACAAATTCCTTCTAGGAACAAAGTAAGGATTGTCATTGGCACTTTGCGACTGCGGAATCACGCAGCAATCGGCAGTTTGTTGTGTGGACCGCTATAAAGAAAAGTGGATGGGGCCGCGGGCATGTGGACGAGACCTGTACGGGATCGATACTTTGTTGCGCGCTGAAATCAATAACATTGCGGAATAAAGTGTAATTGGCCCCGATCAGTTGTCCCTATACGCAGGTGCAATATTCTTACTTCGGCTCGTTACCTCTCCGAAACTCTGAGGCACAAACTTTTAGTGTTCCGAGCTTAAGGTCTACGCTACCATGGCATCGACGACCGTGCCCGTTAGCCCGTAAGAGTCGTAAAAAAACTATATCTTGATGGCTTTCGGTGGCCTTGCTACGGTCTGACTTCGTTTCTCAATTCCAGGAAGGGGCCGGCTACGTATATGGAGAACAAGGAACGGGGTTATAACAGCAAGGCGAAAAGCCTTATTTATGGTGGAGAGGAGAGGCCCGAGACGCCGCAGAATGTCGGCAAGAAGAGTAAGGGTGCTGTCTTGCGTCAACGGTGGCCATTTTTTTGTGCTCACCCAGTCCTTTGATCTGCGGCATGCATTTAGTTTCCGCTCTATTGCAGTAGGTCAATAATTCGGGCCGGCCTGGCTTTCCTCTCTTTTTTTTCCTTTTGCTCTGAAGGCGTCCCGCACAAGGGTGGCAACGGAACTGCTCCATTCGCAACATACAAGGCCGATGAAGATATTGCAAACAAGGAGTACCATACCAAGCCTAAGCTGAAGGAGGGTGCTGCAAAGGTACTTATGTCAGCTGGCGCATAAGCGTCAGTCAAAGGTTTGCAGTTACCTTTGTAACCGTATTTGCTCATGACCGGCGAACGCTATGACATGCCTGTTAAATATTGCAAAGTCAATTCTTGTTCCCCAATCACTGGGCCCGGAATCACACCGTACGCAATTGCTTGGCTGACGTCCAGTCGCCGTGCCCTCTGTTTGCCTTGCTTCCGCAGCCAACTGGAGCATCCTTTGATGCCGACGTTTATCGGCAGCAAATTGCTCAGAATTACACCAACATGCAAGCCAGCAAGGCTCGCAACTATGGCGGAAACGGCGTCTTTTAACTCCAGCATATATACGCAGGGTTGCTTGTGCATCTTTAGGTCCAACGAACATTCTAGCGCGAGTGACCCAGCTGCCTCTTGTACAGGTATTCTGTATGCTTTATGTATTTGCTCCATTCCATTCCTGGCCGTTGTATAGGCATCGTGAGATGCATCAGCAATGGCACAGACGCGCTGTGGTATGCCTTGGTTTTAGAGTGTATGGGCAGGCGTTGGACGGCGATCGCGATAGTGCCATCCCTCACTAATCATTGAGTGAGACGGGGCTCATCAACAGGTCGCACGATGCTGTGCGCGTGTTCCGCATTGCCATGTTCCCCTGACTTGCATGTTTTGACCTCACATGGTCCAATGGCAGGCTTGTCACCGCTATTCTTGTGCAAGGGCTGTGTCAAGACTTCAGAGAGTGGCACATGTGTTTGACGTGCATGCCTCTCGCTTTGGTAACTTGCTTGTCAAACTTCAGCCGTTCATCTCTGGTTCATCCAATAAAGGTGCATGCTGAAAGTCGCTCAATAGATTTCACTGCAGTAGATTTGGCAATTTTGGCTTTCAAGGTTTTGAGGGACCTTAAATGTGATGTCACTGTAATAATTCGAGCACCTTACAAGTTGAATTTGTTTGATTTGAAAAACTACGTGTCCCTAAGGTGAACGCAAGCTGCCCATCTACGCTTTTTCAATATGGCGACATCTTCGACAGCTCTGGTGTTATACATGCAGCAGCTCTTCAGATAGCCACCACATGCGTCGACGCCAGGCTAACTGTTCCGGTACTGCATCAGAGATGAGATTGGGTTCTAGGAAACAATATTTTGGAAGGCTGCCCGGCCAAACCAAATTAAGTATTAAGGTCGCATGAACGCACAGCAGGGTAGTTAGTACATGGGGGATCATATTGCTACAACCTTCGTGTCAGCATGCCAGCAGCCTGCCCGCATAGTCCAGCGGCCTCCATAGCCATGTCACATTCATCCGCTGCCTATCTACCTACCTACCTATCTACGTACGCAAATTGGAGTTTAAATACGCTAAGCATGGGATGCAGCCGCAGCGCCAATGCAAAGCGCCTTCCCACACACATCTATTTAGCGCAAAGAGCCGACCCATGAAAAGGCAATAAAGGTGTGGTCGTGGGTCTATGACTAATATGCACTGTAGATGCGCTAGCCCCACACAGAGCAAAACAGTGGGGGCTAGTTTACGGGCGCCCTCCAGCAACCCATGGGCCCCTGCGACCGGGTCCATATCTTTCCACCTCGGCTCCTATGCACCTGTCTGTGTCCCGCGCCTTCAGCTTCTCTGGCTCTCACCTGGGTACGGAAAGGCAGTGGTTCAAAGCCTTCGCGCTTGAGAAGGTCATTGAGAAGGCTCGGCACGCCGTGGACGTGGTGATTGACCCGCTGCGTGTGTATGTGAGTGCACGTGTGTATGTATGCATGTGTATTTGCAAGTGTGCGTGCGTGTAAGTTCGTGTGTGAACGACAGACTCACCACAGACAGCTCACCACCCTGGGACTCCATAACTCTCCTCCCTCCATGCATGCAGCCGATTTGCCGCGAGAAGAAGGGACACGCACGACTTATGGCAAGGAGCTGGGCTGGGCTTGATGGACTTGCTTCTCACCCCACCCAGCTCACCACTGCAGGCGAATTCCTTACCGGCTTGCTGAACTGCTATAGTTTCCACCATCGTTATCTAATAAGCTTCGGCCATGGCGCAGTAGCCTGAGAGATAGGTGTGGCCGTGAGATGAGTGTTGGACAGGTATACCGCCCGAGGCTGTATAGCCTACCAGTACGCAATTCACAGCTGGTTAGGCCTCATTCCAGCTCAACTGTCACGCGATTACCCTGGCGATGAAATTTGTGTGCTGTGCAGGTAGGCACCTTTTATTTCATGATAATTCTGCAATATGAACATATGAATATAATGTCTCATGCAAGCATCTATCCTGCTGTCGGAACGGTATTGTGTGACCGTTGGTGGTAATAGGATATGTGCATCAAAGCTACATTATGTCAGTAATACAGATCAAATAAGTATAGAAACATTGATTTATTACTAGGTCAGGCTTACCGGTATATCGAATGGAACTAAAGAACGTGAGCCAAGGGCATCAGAATGCGCGAGCGGCATTTCGCGCATCGATCCGGACTCCAGGTGAGGTAATTACTTGTTCACTATTTCATAATGAATAACTTACATCTCAAATTTAGGTGGTGATCACGGTTGCTTGCAGTGCCAGTACAGCCAAGCCGGGGACGCAGGGAGGTGCTCCAATTGGGCATCGCGCTACCGCTGCTTGCACCAATGTAAGCTTCTTAGGATCAGGTCTTATGGATCTTGTACGTGGCTGCTTTGTTAACGGCGTCGCCAACTGTCGCAACCCGCGCCTATTACGCGATATCCTGCCTTCTTCACGTCTTCTACGTCGCCAGGCCAGCATTTGCCGATGTCCTAGAAGCACAGACGCCTGGAAGTGATGCAGCGGCGGCGGCCCTGTCGGTGCCTGCCGCTCCTAAACCAGCGGAGGTTTTCCTGGATCTCGAGTTCCAGGTCGTACCGCCGGCGTCGTTCAAGTTTGTCGACACGCAACCTATATACGATCCTAATCGTGAGTCGCCGCTAATTTCCTTACCGTTATCAGGCCATACGGCAACGGCTGCCGTGTGTAGAGGGCGCGAAGGAGCCCCTTAAACCGTCGAGCAGCTGACTTCCAGTCTTTACCAAGCAACCAAACAACCTCGGCCATGGAAGAGAGTTACCAGGCTCTGGCTACTATGCCCAGAAGTTTTAAGATTCTCTTCCGAATACTCCTTTTTCCCGCACCTCAGGCCGAGGGCCGGCTCCGGAACCAAGTCCTGTCCGTGCGCGCTTCGATTCCCCGGATGGATCCACCGTCCTATCAGTAATCGTACGTAATGCCCAGTCCATTCGTCCATCTATCCTCCAGGTGCGCCGTACATATGATGCTCATGTGCCGTACATATGCCTGCTGCGTGCATTGTAGGCCGCTGGGCTCGTCAGGTTGCTGCGCCAGTGCCTAGCTGTCCGTGCGCTTTTTTCTCTTGATACTCATTGAATTGGGATGAGTCATTGATCGTTGGATCCAGCTTTCAAAAAACATAATCGGTGAAGGATCCAGATTTCCCAACTGATCACCAGTACATCTATCAGTACGTCTATTAGTTCCCACATGTCTGCTCGTCCAGGTGACAGACTTGAGCGTTTTCGGGGGTTTAGAGGAGGCCGCCAAGTTGCTGCTACCCCGGGGATCACGGGTACTGTCGGCGAGCACATTACAGGTACGGTACATTAGTTTCCTTCGCCGTCATCGCCGTACAATAGTCCGTCATGCGGACCCGACGGAGCTCTGGATGCCAGGTGGTTAGGGCACTGACTTTCCGTTTCCATCTTGCTTGGCGCTCCCGTGCCTTCCGTCTAAAACTGCCACTTCTACATCATTACACTGCATGCCTCGCAGCCCACAGATGAATCATTTTGGGTTTGAATTCGTATATTCGTACCCCCCCCTAGGTCGTCCTTCCGCCCAAGCAGACAGCCCTCGGCCCGGTGGAGCTCCCGCCTAAAAATTACTACAGGTTAGTTAGTTCTTTAGTTATCTTTCCATTTCTAAAGCTTTTTGATTTAGGTGAGATTTCAGCGGTTGTTGTTTCAGGGGTGGACTCGTCCGTTTTGGATGTGTCAATCAGCTTTGCCCCTGGCTAAGCTCACCACTGCGCGCCAGCAATGTCCTGCTGCCTGACCGTTGTCAGTCCCGCACGTGCAGGTACGAATTCACGACGACCAGCGGTCTCCATGTGGTGATGACGGCGGCCGCCATGAAGGGCAAGGTCTTCGTGTGTGGGGGGTCCACGTCAGCGGGAACGGGATGGGAAAAGTACGGCGCCGTTCTACGGGAGGCCACCGAATCGTTTCATTTACGGAGCGACAACTTAGTGCTATGAAATGATAGTGTCCGTACGACTACCCCGGGTCGTGTGCAGGGATTGCGAACTTGAAGGTCCGTCTCAATTTGGGTGATGTAGCAGTACAGCACGGCAAAATGCGTTTTATTTTCTTTCGTTTTATTTTATATAATTGTCAATGGGATTTTTGCCCGGTGCGTGGACTCGGGAACCCGGAACGGCGTCACTTTGCCCGGTGCCCGGTGGATTTTTGTGCCACAGCTATCCTATGTTATTGGAGGAAGAGGACCGCGACCAGGTGTACATCTACATTTAATTAGATGTACGGACCCCAATTTAATATTCTTGCAAACTTCTTGCGAAAGAGTGAACCGAACGGGGAGTGAGCGCCACCGCTACAATCGCCACAACCAGCCAGAGAAAATACCCCCTCCCTCCCTCCCTCCCTCCCTAACTAGCACTCACTTGATGGAAGGTGGGTTTGGTAAGGGCTTCTTGGATAAGTGAATGCCCAGTGCCCAGTGGCCAGGGGTATTCTGGGTTTCTGCCCTTCGGCCGCCTCGGCCACCTTATCACTAAAATCGCCTCCGGGGCCCTTTCCCAGCCTACCCCCCCGGAAAAAATAATGATCTTAAACGCGACCATCACCCCCAGGTCGTCCTTTCCCAGCGTCTTTAGGCTTCGTTCCCGGCTAAGCAAACACTTTTTCATATGCCCAGCGTGCCATGGCACGCGGTTGCCGTGCCTGTAGCTCTGGAATAAGAACTCTTGTGCGTGTTGAAGGTTGGAGGTGATGAAAACCGACACGTACTACGCTTGAATGAATGTACGGAAATTCATTAGCGTCCCCGTACTATTCATTACAAGGGGCTTCAACTGGCCGCCGAAGAAACCTGCACTGTTATGTGCGCGAATCAAATCTGCAGAGCTGAGCGGCGCAGGAGGGGGCAGGTTTCTGCCGCTCAGCTCTGCAGGTTTGATTCGCGCACATACCTTCGTATCAGATGCAAGATCCGAAGGAGGCTCGTCTTTTGTGAGTTGTGGACAATACGGTGGAATTGATGGCCCGGGTATGAGGAATATGAGGGGTATGAGATCACGGTCAATCGAGCGGTCAATCAAGCGGGCGGACCGTACCTTAAAGGGCCGTTTGTCGCCCTCTGCTTGTGCCGCCACGGAGATAGCCGCGGAGGACGCGCTATTTTCGGTTTTACCGCGGTAGTGCAATTGTATTACCGGCAGTGAGGGGCGCACGCGTCTGCGGTGCAGTTTGGGCGAGAGGAGTGTATTTATCTGTTATTCGCTTATTAAAGCGTAGACTTCTCTTACAGAGAAAGTCAAGTTCTTGGACGAGAGTACGGGAAATGCCGTACAAATATTTGTCTAAACAATGTTTCCCTTGGCTCTAAATGGCATCCGCCGTCGTAGAGCATCAGACACATATATGTATATATTATATTGTCTACACTAGTAGTTGCGTCTCCGGTTTTCCAATAGCACTATGGACGGCGGTGATGGCAATGGCGGTTACTAACGACCCACCACCCGCTCAATACAGGTTTCCTAAAGCCTATACTTTCCTAAAGCTTCTAATAGACAGCTCAATATAAGAAAATATGGATTTTACTATGCTAAAAAAATTTCACTTAGGCATCATCTTGGAGGCGTCGCTGCCGGTTGGGTTGCCGAGCTCCCCGTGAAAGCCTCCGTTTTCAGCGCTATAAAAAGAGGATCAGATAACGCTATGTTGATTTCCTTTCTTAAATAAATATGGCTTGGAAGTACATGCTTTAAGGCGTAGGTCAGGCTGGCTGTCCCGCCGCGGCTGTCAAACGAGCAACATAATAACTGCCGATCATGGATTTATTCCTACCAAACACTAGATAATATAAAATGATATATAGAGTTTTATATTTCCAAAGTCTTCCTTCAGTGAGGTCATTTCAACCGACACTATCTGTCGCTTCCAAACTGCTTTAGCCGTCTGTATCCAATCTGCAATCAAACAATCAATATTAAATAAGGATTTCGACTCTTTGATTCGAGGCCTAAACGTATTTTATCGGCGGATCTTTCGTGCGAGCCGTTAATCCACATTATTTGCGATAAGTCCTACCGCTATACCATGCATGATTTCCAACTATCTACATGCCAAATCAATGTTCCTTATAAAGTTAAACTAGGACTATACGAAACTGCGAAAGACGTCATGGTGTGCCAGGGGGGCCGCTTCAGAGCTAATTAAGCTAAATAAATGCCACGTGGGCTTTCTATTTTTAATGAACACAGTGCGACATATATAAGCATAAAGCAGCATAAATAAATAAATTTAAGTTATACATATTATTGTATCTATCACAGAAAATGCAGGGAGAGCGTAAATAATACCGAACAAATAAGAGTAATTCTGTTTGAATTAAGCGGTGTGTCAGGAAATTAATGAGGGCTATATGATTCATGGATTGTGTTATCATATTTACACATATGGCACAGACGGCTTCCAGTGCAGGTGCGTAACACTTCCAGTGCAGGTAACCCATCGGAACGAACCTACGTATCTGCCCGTGTATGTAAACATTATTACAGGCTGCCACCTGTATGTATGACGCAGCTGCTCGACTGCTGCTGCGGCTGCTACAGGGAGGCCGGATGGCCGGTCAATTTACGCGTATTTACGGAATAAGGCATACATATATGTTCGTAGACCATGAGAAAGGCGATCTCGTATTGACGCCACAGGCGCACGCCATTGCCTCCCGTGAGCTCTGAGATGTGGCTCCTGTTGCTTCTGCTGCTGGGCGTTCTTGCGCCCACCTTTGCACTTCCTGAAGTTGGAAGAATCCAGGTACACCGTTTCCCTAGTGACCCGTTCAAAGTCATGTTGGCTTAAGCAATTCATGAAATGGATGTGGAGTGTCGGTTTGATCGTTACTGCGTCGTTTCTTGCCGCGCGCCGCGTGCAGTTTGACGAGTATGGCCTCCCGAAAGAAGATGCGCCGCATCACCACCGGCACTCGAGGTCGCTGAACGCCCAGCAGCAGCGGAAATTTGAAGTGGGATCGACTTCTTTAAATAGCAATGATGATAAATTATCGTCTGAAAGCACCGACATTGGACGGCGTGCTCATCATGACGGTCTCTCTTACTACGCCGCGGGCACTGGCCGCACCAGACAGCTTCTGCAAGCCGCATTCCCCGCAAAGGGGCGGCTAATAAGCTCTGAGCCTCCGTCACCGCGTCCCCGCCCGCCGCCGACTTCACCGCCACCACCACCGCGTCCTCCCCCTCCGCCGCCACCTCCGCGTTCACTCATTCCGCCGCCACCACCTTGTCTGCCTCCTCTGTCGCCACCACCTCTTCCGCCCCCTCCGCCGCCACCGCCGCGTTCGCGCATTCCGTCGCCACCACCTCTTCCGCCCCCTCCGCCGCCACCGCCCCATTCGCGCACTCCGTCACCGCCGCCTCCGCGCCCGCCCCCTCCGCCGCCACCGCCGCGTTCGCGCATTCCGTCGCCACCACCTCGTCCGCCCTCTCCGGCGCCACAGCCCCGTTCGCGCATTCCGTCGCCGCCGCCTCCGCGCCCGCCCCCTCCACCGCCACCGCCGCGTTCGCGCCCGCCCCCTCCGCCCCCACCGCCGCGTTCGCGCATTCCGTCGCCGCCGCCTCCGCGCCCACCCTCGCCGCCGTCACCGCTGCGTTCGCGCATTCCGTCTCCACCGCCGCGTCCGCCCCCGCCATCGCCATCGTCGCGTCCCCGCTCTCTGCCGTCTCCACCGCCGCCGCGTCCGCCCTCTCCGTCACCACCGCTGCGGCAACCCTTTCCATCACTGCGTCCGCCATCTCCATCGCCGCCTCTGCGTCTGCTCCCTCCGTCACAGTCGCCTCCGCGTCTGCTCCCTCCGTCGCCTCCGCCTCCGCGTCTGCTTAATATGTCGCCGCCGCCGCCGCGGCAGTCCCCGCGGTCTCCATTGCCGCCGCCGCCGTCCCCATCGTCATCCCCAACCACACGGACGGCTCCATCTCCGCTTCCATCTCTGTAAGAGAGAGAGTGTGTGTGTGTGTGTGTGTGTGTGTGTGTGTGTGTGTGTGTGTTCGAGTGCGTCCATGATGACGCAAGGTTGTCTATGTATCAAGACAAACATACATGGCGCTGTTGGTGGCCAGGCTAGAGTCTTTCTTTGCTCTAGCTGGTCCGAGTGAGGGGGGGAGCACATGGCAGAACAGACAGACAAAGCCACGTGCCCCTCCCCTGCGCTAGCCGTGGCTCGGTCCGGTCAGGCCCCCCGGTGCTCGCCCTTGTAGGGCGAGTCGCCCACAGTGTAACACCCCAGTACAAACATACGTGGGTAATGCAAGAGGCGGAGTTTACATTTTGTTCACGGATACATTCATGTATGTGGATATGCTGTACATAGATGTCCATGTCTGTATGTGGCCACTGCTTGCTTTGACCTGATAGATCCAATCGAAATAGATGTGTAGATAGGCAGTAGTACATAATAAGTTATAGATAGTGTTGATAATAGATGGATAGATAGATAGATAGACCAGTGCAAGAATAATAATGTTAAATATGCACTTCGACTATTATGTGGACGCTCGCTTGCTTGTTCAACTGTGCAGACGTCCGCCACCGCCATCTACAAAAGTCGGAGGTGCGTCTAACTATTTTTATTCATCTGCGCTTATTATTAGGGAATCGACTTAAATTTATGAGAACGTGAAAAAACATGATGACATCCCTTTGAGCGGATAGTCATGAGCAGCAGGGTCACACTTTTCTCCCCCCTACCCAGCTACCTGCATACGCATACACATAACCATACACACATGCTAGGTACCCCCGTCTTTTCTTGGGCTCCTTCGCTCGGGGAGTTTTGGTGCAGCTCTGTGCTCTTTAGCAACCAGGCTAGGGCTTTTCGTGTTTTGTGTGACATACAAATGTGGCATGCCGGCTGCTGTCATCAGGCTGCATGGACCCGGATGCTGCTCTGGACCTTCACAACCAGTACCGAGCATATCATTCTACTCCCGCACTGGCCTGGGACAACACCCTCGCAACACATGCCCAGGTAATCCAAATACATATACATGTGTATAAATTATCATGTAATATATACACATGATATATAAAAACTTAATTGCATGCACTAAAGAACGTCGTCCATTCCATTATTTATACACATACATGCGATGTAATCCTTCTCTCTCTATATATACGTATTCATGTAAATTTGTTGTACAACATACGACGTGTTTCTTACATTATCATGTGTGCACGTGAGAATGAAATAAGGTAATAATGATTTTAATGCATGTCCTAATATCAACATTCGTACAGCGGGGATAATAAAAGGTGCAACACTGCTGTTATTATTGATCTTCAATCTATATGGGGTGTTACACTGTGGGCGACTTGCCCCGCAAAGACATTTCTGTTGTGAATATATGTAACTGTTGGCAGCTTGCCATAATGCTCTGTTACTGATAACGTATACACATGTAATGCATGCTTGCCCCTGTATATGTGCCTAACCATGCATCGATCCCCAGGCCTGGGCAGAAACCCTGGCGGCAGGGGGCTGTGGCTTGAAGCATGAAGGCCTTCCGGATGAGGGAGAGAACTTGTTCGCTGCATCGAGCTTCGATACTGTCGACTTAAACTGCACTTGGGCAGTCGAAGCATGGTACGACGAGGTTTCGGAGTACAGCTTCACGAGCACACCGTACAGGGACAACAGAGGCAAAGGGATTGGACACTTCACCCAAGTGGTTTGGGTCGACACCACCAACGTCGGCTGTGGAGCAGCAGAGAGCACGACGTCGTCTGGCAATGCTTGCTACGTTGTGTCTTGTCGATATGCACCTCCAGGAAATTATGTTGGCGACGGTTCTTACTACGACAACGTCCGCCGCCCAAAGGTTGCTTGATTGGTGACTTCTGATGTATGTATAAATAATATATCATATATGTATGCATGAATGCGGATGCAGATTCCACATACAGGCTGGCATGTGTGTTAGCAGTTGCAAGCAGCAGCGGGAAATTATTGGGTACGTGCGTGTGAGGGGGAATGGAATGTGTGGTAGCCTGCTACTGCCAATAATGTTCGTCCCCTACCTAGCTAGCAACCTGCGACTACATACTATACATATGTACAGGCTCATCATTTCCCCCCTGCCTATGTATGTAGTTTGGTTTTGTCTATCTTCCAGCTCGGCTGAGTAGGAGTGTTTTTTCCTGGCGGCGTCTCTCCTCTGGGGAATCTGTGTGTGTTTGCTTGCCAGGTTCTTGCCAGGTCAGAGTTATGGTGGAGGAGAGTGGTTCTCGTCTTTAGAGCAGCTAGTTGTCTCGTTTCCTAGGGTTGTGTTGTCTTGGTGCAGCCCTGTTAATAGCCAGGTAGGCTAGAGCTTCTGATGCGTTTTTGTTTGCTCTTGCTGGTCCGAGTGAGAGGGCGGGGGGGAGCACGTGGCTGGACAGACAGACAAAGCCGTGTGCCCCTCCATCCCCTGCGCTGTGGCTCGGTCCGGTCAGGACCCTGCCCCGCGCGGTAGGTGCTCGTCTTTGCAAGGCGAGTCACCCACAGTGTAACACCCCTTTTATATGTACAGATTGGATCATCTGACCTCTTGGTAGTAGTAGTGGTAGTAGAGAAAGGAAATAGTGCGACCACTTATCCTGCTGGCTTACTGAGAGCTGTGGGCGTCGGGTAGAAGCCAGGCTACGGTTAGCTAATAATGGGGTCATGGCCTGTGGAGGCTTGCGAGGTGGGCTTGTGGACAAGATTTCACCTAGGTACCAACCCCCTCACTCGATTACGATGAAGCTCTGCTCTGGGCTTGCGTATTACCACGCCTACAAACTAACCGATGGTGCTCACTACCACCACTTTTATTTGGGCCAATATATATAATCTTCTCTTTATTTGCATCAAGTCTTCCTCCTTATGTGTTGCTTGCATACATTAGATGGTATATAGTGACATGCATGGACTTTATTAGGTGCCAACTATAGTCGATGATCAATTTATTACGTATAGTCGGTTCGTACGTGTTGCATTCATTCCAGCATCTGCGTGCTGATCCAGATGAAGGACCTGCAGTATCGTAGTGGTTATGTTGAGTAGACATATTTCTGCTAAATAAACACCGCAGTGTGTGAATACCTGCTGATTTTGAAATGACTGAAAATGGAAATCTGATGCAGCACGCATTTATTAGGTTAACTATATCTGAAGCACCCGAGCTACCTACCTGGTGCACGCCGGCACGCCGGGATGGAATGAAACCGTTTTAGATAGTTTTGCATTATAGCAAATTTCCCTGTATTTAAAAACCACAAAATTCGCATATAGATAGATGCATGGAAATAGAGGTAAATGCATGGCATACATAGTGGCTGGACTGCCGCATGTATACTCCCAGAACCGCTACGTACGTATTCAAATAAATAATACGAGTATAGTCTAGGACTATACTACTTCTTCGATGAAGCTCTTAACTGGTGATGCATGCTAGGAATACATATTGCGTGAATTGCGTGAATTCAAAAGGAACACTGAAGACACAATCCAATGGGCAGTGTTGAAGCGATAAAAGCTGTATTTGTCCGTCATCGGGGTTATTATTCGTTACGAGCGTTTCCCTACATACGTACCGGATTTAATTGCATGCATGCATGCATGTATGTATGTTGACCATCAAGAGGACCACGCCGCGGTGTTCATTGAACAGATGTCGACATACGAAGTTGCATTTGATTGCGCAAATCTCTGTCGCTCGTCGTCGCCGCGACACAGCATAGCAGCATGCAGTACAGCCTTACTACACTTCAAATTGCAAGCCAGGCATGGGCGGGCACACACACACACCGGCTGGAGCTCCATATCATGCGGGCATTAGATTTAGCTATAATATTGCGCATGCGCATCTCCAGTTCCCAGCAGTCCAAACACGCGACGAGCGTGACGAGCGAACGATAATTACGAACGAGGTTCGTTCCGCCTTATTACATACGTACCTACCTGCCTCTAATGCCGCTTTGCGGCAGACGGAGGCAATGCGCAAGCAAAGGATAACCACTACTTATTATTTCTTCGCAAATTAATTAATTGTTTTCGATGACTTCTTGAATTGGCAGGGCCAACGAAACGGCAGGACGCTGCGCGATGTGGAAATGCGTACCGACCGTCGTGCGTGTCAGGATACGTACTTGCGTGCATCCGCATAGAAGTTAACTGAAGTCGGGAAGCACGACTGCCATTTTTTGTTACATGGCTGTGAACACGACAACTCGAAAGGCGTGGTCACATCGACGAAAGAAAAAGAGAAACTGCTGACCACGAAAGGAAAACGCGGGCTACTATCACTCAAAAAGACTGGGAGGGCCGGGCGGGCCGTTGTTCCGCAAGGAACAACAAAAACAAGATAACTAAACGGACAAAGCGCGAAGCTAAATACAGTCCTGAGAACTCGGACTGAGTGGCGAAATGCCGTACCGCAATTTCCACCACGAAACTATACCCTCAGTTAACCCGCCTTAGCACACTAAGCCCGCATTAACTGAAGTCGGGAAGCACGACTGCCAACGAAGAGAAACCAACTTAGACATTAAAAAACTGAGCAGCAAAAGGCGCCACCCGCCCTGCTGCCAACGAACCAAAAATTGCCCGAGCCGCCGGAGAGCCCAGAACCCCCATATCCAAATAATGCTGACGCAGGGCCACCGAACCAGCGGACCAGCCCCCAAAGCTCTCAATAACCTCCATAGGCACGCCCACGGCCCGAGCTGCTGAAGCTCCACCCCTGCGCAGACTGTAGAGGGTATGCAGATCAACTAAATGTCCCAGACCACCATGAACTAACGCCGAACGAAACCACTGTTCCGCCCCAGAAGTAGACTGCCGAAAAGGCCACAGCTGATTCGAATGCCCCAGGTGCCGATCTAACACCAAACGCAACTTGGGCAAACCACAAAGTGGGAACTGCAGAACAGGAGCAGACTCCGGCTTCACGATACGGCCCTTCCAATTAAGGGGCTTATAACGAAAAACAGCCAAACCTTCCACCTCACAAACCTGAGCCCAGACCACCGACAACAGCGAGTCTGGACGAAGGAAGGTACAAAAACCGAGAACCACAAAGAGCACTGGGACAAAACACACCGCGGAGAGAGGGAGCCCGGACAAAGTGTCACATAAGGACAACAGATCCCCCGCACTGAACGCCAAAACAAGGGAAGGACGCGTCAGCAAAGACACCTGCAAGCGCTCCCAACCACGACGAAAGGCAGCAAACATAAGATTATCATTGGTGCAAGGCTTAGGCAAACCTAACAGCTCATGAACCGTATTGACCGCACTAAAGTACGGCTGTGCAGTACGAGCTTGCACCGTACCTTTTGCTGCAAGATGCTGGGCCCACAGCACCCCCGTATAAGGGGCAGCAGGCAAAAACTCCAACTCTTCCGAGACACAAAAACGCACAAATGCTGCAAAATGGGAGGCATAAGCTTTCCAGGTTTTGGGGCCTACCCTCGCAAGGATCACACCCGCAATGTCTTCTAGTCGCCGCTCAACCTGGGGGTTCGGCGCCAGCCCCCGAAGATGCTCCACCACCAAAGACCGCACCAAAACCGGAGCTTGGGCTTGACCCCAATCTAACCCAAAACGAGCCTGGGGCGCAGTGCCCACGTAGGGCCGTTGAAAGGCCCAATCTACCACTGCACTCGCACCACTACTACCTGCCACCATGGCAGTTTGAAGTCTGACCCGAGGTCTTGCTGCCGTGACACGAACAGATCCGTACTGGACGGAAGAAACCACAGGTCGACGGCCATCTCCATCAACTGTTGCCACCACGGCTGAGCGGGCCAATACGGCACGACGAGGGTGACGGTAGCCTGCTCCTCTCGCACCTTCTGCATCACAGCCATCAGGACCTGGGGGTCAGTTGGTGGACATCCGTAGGCATTAAGGCCATGCCACGGCTGCAACAACGCATCAACCCCTGAGGATCCTGGGCAGTGAAAACGCGAATAGAAACGCGGCAGATGGGCGTTAAGATGGGAGGCAAAGAGATCCACATCATGAGGGCCGTAACGGTGCTCCAGTCTACTAAACCAACGAGGGTCCAGACGATAATCATCCCGATCAATAAAACGTGACGCAGAATCTGCCAAATTGGCCGCACTGGTTACCCGTTCCACCTGAAGGGAGATACTGTAATCCTGCAACATAACCCACAACAGCTTTAATTCCGCATGCAACTTAGGGGACCGAGACGAATAACGTCCCAAAATTGCCTGAGTAGTGGTATTATCCTCACGAATTAAGACCACTCGCTGGGTAACCCAAGGCAAAAACGACTGCAGGGCATAGCGCACTGCCCTAAGCTCCTTCCAGTTAATATGCTCGCCCACTTCCGCCTGGGACCAGAAGCCCCGAGCTGTGCGCCCATTCAACACCGCACCCCAGGAATGGCGAGAGGCATCAACCGAAAACTCAACTGACGCCGGACCTACATGGATTGCCGCTGAACAGTGTTTTACCGGGACATCCGCCCACCAATCTAGATCGCGTAAGGAACCCCTAGACAACCGAATTTTGCCCGACCAACCAACTGGCTGGGCTATATCATCATACAGATTGCGCAGGAACAAAGGAGCTGGCAGCAAAGCCAGCCGGACACTCTGCGCAAAACCACATAGCTTCGCTAACTCTCTCTTCTGAACAAGGCGCCTATTTTTCTTAGCCGTGATCCGCAGACCCACAGCCATACGCCGCAGCTTGGACAACTTCTCGGCAGGCACTTCAAACAATCCGTCTGCCAAGTTAACCAGAATGCCCAAATGGTAAACTGATTGAGTAGGCTCCCACTGACATTTACTCGGGTGACAGGATAAACCTACAAACTCAATCACCTGCTTAATCCATGTCGCCCCTGCACGAGCCTGCTCTTCCGAGGAAAAAAGGAACAAGAAATCATCCAGGTAGGGTAAGACTCGAATACCTCCACGATAAAAAGGCTTTTGCCGGCCCGAAGGATAAAACTGATGAGGCGGCATAGGTGGCACGAGACCTCCCCGACGAAGACGGCTCTGAGGGTCCCTCCAGAATCGGACCACATTACGCATGATCTTGGTGAACCAATAAGGACTGTTCAACCACCCCATTGGTAAGGCGTCCACCTGATAAAGGCGCCCACAAAAACGAAAACAAAAGTATTTTCGGTGGTCAGGGCGGATGGGAATATGATAATAAGCATCTGCCAAATCCACCTTCACCGCCCAAGCCCCTTTCACACCCATGTGACGTAATAGGCGAAGGGACTCATAACGACACTTGCGGGCTTTCTGCGCGATATTCATCCGCTTCAGGTTCACCACGACTCGCCATGTACCTGTACCCGGCTTGGGCACACAGAAAGCATTGACGATATGCTCCGGCTTCACCTCTGCCGGCACCCGCGAAATAGCACCTAAGGCTAACAGACGTGGCTCCTCCTTTTCCAGCCACCAACGCTCTTGCTGCGCAGTAACAGGAAAACTGGGTAAGTCAAAGGCTGGGGGGATGCAACCCCCACGAAACTCTACCGGAACTCCTTGCTTCAGAACATGAAGCGTACGGGAGTCAGCTCCAATTGCCCGCCATGCTGCTAACCGTCCCGACACCCGCTCATGGAGGGGAATGTCGGGCATGGCCCGAACCGACTAATGGCTCTGCCCCGAGCCGCCACTCGGGGTGGTCGACGAAACACCTGCGGCTGCAGAGGCAAAACGGCCAGGAACGAAAGCCCGTCCGCCAACCCCCCGGCCACTGACACCCCGCCCACCACGGCCCCGCCGAAACTGGCTGCCAAAATCACGGCCACGAACCTCTTTCTCAGCCAAATATTTGCAATTAATCTTGGCCTTGGTGCGGGCGAATTCCGTGTCAAATTCCTTCGTCACAGGATCTGTGAGGATACGCTCTGCGGGGGCAAAATACCGCTGATGCAACGCTACCACCCCATCACGTCCGCGCATGGTAAACTCCCCTATGCAATTGATTCGCGCCTGCGTCAAGTCCCGTATCCACTGCATGCAATACAAAAACGTTCCACTGGCATTATGTAGGATACGCCGGAGATCTCCGGCCATACCTGCGCTTCCTGCACCACCGAGAAAAGCTTGCAGTTCCTGGAGACCTGCCAGCTGGATCTCCGCAACACCAAAAACAGTCATCAATATCATCAGTTCATATAGAAGCGAACCCGCACGATCACCGGACGTGCGCTGAATTCTATCTAGGGCCTGATATTCGGCGAAATCCTGGTAGCGCTGCAAGACCAGGTTCTCAGGACCCATGACAGACGGCAAGTTATGGAGAATATGTTCAGCAAACGGGAAACGGGCACCGTGCGGGTTTCGAAGCGCCGCTGGGTTACCATACGTCTCATCGAGGACCGCAAGGTGCTCGTCTGCACCCGCGGCCGATGCCGCACCTGCTGGAACTTGCGCCGTTAACCGGGACTCCAAAGCTCCGAACCGCGCTTCCATCATTGCTGCCATTCGCTCCATTTGCGCGGCGAGGTGTGCAGTCACATCCGTGCCGCCCGAAGGTAGCTGTCCCGCGCGCAGATCCGCGATCGGATGACCTGAACTCGCCGCGGCGGCCTGCTGTGCCGCCAATTGTTGTGCCGCCGCCTGTTGTTGATGGAGTTGGTGTTGATATGCTTGTTGCTGTTGTTGGAGCTGCTGCAAAGCCTTAGCCTGATGCTGCGGCGAGAGAAAGGGCCCTGGGAGGGCGGGATTCATTCCTCGAACAAGTCCGCAGACAGCTAAGCCGACCAACAACCTCGCAAATAATTCCACTTTTACCATCTTAGCCGCTGGCTATAATCACCCGAAGGGTCGTGCTGAACTGTCGTCGACACAGCGGAGTAACAAACGAGCGCGTCCTAAGACGCGGGACCTGTCCGTTGTTCCGTTGTGGTGCACGCCGGCACGCCGGGATGGAATGAAACCGTTTTAGATAGTTTTGCATTATAGCAAATTTCCCTGTATTTAAAAACCACAAAATTCGCATATAGATAGATGCATGGAAATAGAGGTAAATGCATGGCATACATAGTGGCTGGACTGCCGCATGTATACTCCCAGAACCGCTACGTACGTATTCAAATAAATAATACGAGTATAGTCTAGGACTATACTACTTCTTCGATGAAGCTCTTAACTGGTGATGCATGCTAGGAATACATATTGCGTGAATTGCGTGAATTCAAAAGGAACACTGAAGACACAATCCAATGGGCAGTGTTGAAGCGATAAAAGCTGTATTTGTCCGTCATCGGGGTTATTATTCGTTACGAGCGTTTCCCTACATACGTACCGGATTTAATTGCATGCATGCATGCATGTATGTATGTTGACCATCAAGAGGACCACGCCGCGGTGTTCATTGAACAGATGTCGACATACGAAGTTGCATTTGATTGCGCAAATCTCTGTCGCTCGTCGTCGCCGCGACACAGCATAGCAGCATGCAGTACAGCCTTACTACACTTCAAATTGCAAGCCAGGCATGGGCGGGCACACACACACACCGGCTGGAGCTCCATATCATGCGGGCATTAGATTTAGCTATAATATTGCGCATGCGCATCTCCAGTTCCCAGCAGTCCAAACACGCGACGAGCGTGACGAGCGAACGATAATTACGAACGAGGTTCGTTCCGCCTTATTACATACGTACCTACCTGCCTCTAATGCCGCTTTGCGGCAGACGGAGGCAATGCGCAAGCAAAGGATAACCACTACTTATTATTTCTTCGCAAATTAATTAATTGTTTTCGATGACTTCTTGAATTGGCAGGGCCAACGAAACGGCAGGACGCTGCGCGATGTGGAAATGCGTACCGACCGTCGTGCGTGTCAGGATACGTACTTGCGTGCATCCGCATAGAAGGTATAATGATGCAATCTGTGCGTGCGGGCCGCGCACCATGCCACGTCAGAAAACCAAGAAACTAGGTCAGCTGCTGTGTGCTGACATCAAGGCCTTTATCATCAGCTAGATGGTGAATCTGTCCCAGAGAAACCATGCTTCAACGAAGGCCAGCGGACTTGCTTGAGAACGAATTTGAATAGACCAGTGTGAACTACGCACGCACGTGCGTAACAGCAGTGCGGCCGTTTCTTTGGGATTTCTGCGGTAGATACGATGAAAACGCACCTCGACCAACTAAGTAATATAAATATCCAAGTAAACTTGGCACAGGTTCTATTGCTTGCCTTAAATGCGTGGACAATCAGCAGGTCAATAAGGTGCAGCAGGGTTTCGGAGTTTCCTCGTACCGTAACTTGCGGGGTCGTCGCGTCTGGTTACATTTACGATAATAGTAGTGTCTAATAAGTATTTGACGGTAGATATATATGAAAATTCCAAAAGAGCATGGTTATCATGCATTTCACATATCACACAAAAATGCTGTGATATTTGCCATCAAAGGGGATGGAGCATGCATTATTACAGAATAATGAGTTGGATGGAGTAATCCTGTTTGCGTTATTTAAGTCGTTGGGTCGGGAAACCAGTGAGACCTATATAACTCATCATCGTTTGTGTAATAATAATTATACGCAAATTATTTATATTGCTGATATACGTCTACTTACTTCTGGTGCGGGCGCGTGTAAAAAGATATGCACACGTAATACCTGCCGAAACCTACCTGCCCTGTATGCACGACGACGCATCTGTTCGAGTGGAAGGTGCTGCGGCTGCTACAGGGAGGCCGCATGGGGTCAATATATATATAGCTCGATATATATCTATATAGGGCAAGGGAAAGGCGAGCTCGTATATCGGATGCGTCACGCACAGCAGGCTCATGCCTTTTTCTTCCGTATTAACCTGTTGGGACATGCGGCTCCTGCTGCTTCTGCTGCTGGGCGTTCTTGCGCCCGCCATCGCACTTCCTGAAGTTGGAAGAATCCAGGTACACCGTTTCCTCGAAACCTGCCTCGTTGAAAGTCATATTGGCTTACTAAGCAATTATTTCTGGAATGAACGAAAGTCCATTTAATAAAGTCCATTTATTTCATCCTTCGTTCCTTGCTTTATGAGTTTGATCGTTACTGCTTCGTTTCTTGCCGCGCGCCGCGTGCAGTTTGCTGACGAGTATGGCCTCCCGAAAGAAGATGCGCCGCATCACCACCGGCACTCGAGGTCGCTGAACGCCCAGCAGCAGCGGAAATTTGAAGTGGGATCGACTTCTTTAAATAGCAATGATGATAAATTATCGTCTGAAAGCACCGACATTGGACGGCGTGCTCATCATGACGGTCTCTCGTATTACGCCGGGGGCACTGGCCGCACCAGACAGCTTCTGCAAGGAAAGAAAACGAAGTCCCCTCCGCCTCCACCGCCGCCTCCGCGTCCGCCCCCTCCGCGTCCGCCCCCTCCGCGTCCGCCCCCTCCGCGTCCGCCCCCTCCGCGTCCGCCCCCTCCGTCACCGCCTCCGCGTCCGCCCCCTCCGTCACCGCCTCCGCGTTCGCCCCCACCGTCGCCGCCTCCGCGTCTGCTCCCTCCGTCGCCTCCGCCTCCGCGTCCGCCCCCTCCGTCGTCGCCGCCTCCGCGTCCCCCCCCTCCGTCGCCGCCGCCGCCGCCGCCGCCTCCCTCGCCTCCGCCTCCGCGTTCCCCCCCTCCGCCGCCGTCGCCGCCGCCGCCGTCCCCATCGTCATCCCCAACCATACTGGCGGCTCCACCTCCGCCTCCATCTCTGTAAGATCGGAAAGGGAATTATATTCTGACTCGCTACGTAGCAAGCAATAAGCCTGTGCGCCCATTTCGGTTCATATCAATATAATAACCCTTCGCATGGGGTTGAGACAACATATGTATAAACAGGTAGAAAGATATACATATACACTCCTACAATGGTGGACGCAGTCGCTCACATCCACACGGTCATGTATGTGCATGTAGGCAGCGTGCGTGACAGAGGCAGCCTGATATTGCTCTCTTTATTATCTATGTCTTGTTTACTGTCCTATTATGCTGCATATACATTACGAAGCCCATCAGAGAAATGTGTCAGGGCCGCGGGCCATGATTATAGGTTTCGTACAGTCGTACAAGCAATAATGTCAGGGCGGTGACGTGGCGTTCCTTGAAGTCGTCCTGTACTACTACAAGTGTATATAAAATTTAGTGCAAAGGACAATGGGTACATAGATCGATCGCAAATGAAGCACACCTGATTGCCACTATACACTGATTATTAACGCCAGGTGGAAATCTTATTATGAAAGCCTTGATTGACGAATACTGGCATAAACACTGTTTTCTGATGGGCTGCTCTTCCTGCCAACCCTTTTACTATACTGCCTAACCCAGTAGCTGTTCTTTTTAGCTGTTAACTAACCCTTAATATATAAACAAACTATTTTTCCATAAGTAAAGAAGTTTAAGTAAAGTGGCAGGTTGCAAAATAATAACATATTCAAATTGGAAAGCTTCAGCATAAATATTATGCATTGTGGGCATGGTGCTGTTACCTAAAGTATAGGTTGGGGATGCTCTGCCCACTTGTTTTCCGTAAATTCGCCAACTGTACTTTATGGACGGTAAACTGTATATTACGGACAAAAAAACATTTACGGAAAAAAACCTTTCCCAGAGTGCAACACATATGTCGTCGTTATATAACGATGCATTTGTATTATTATTATTATTATTATTATTATTATTATTATTATTATTATTATTATTATTATTATTATTATTATTATTATTATTATTATTATATCGTGATGTTTGCGTGGATGGCTGGTGAAATTTGTCTGTTGTCTGTGTGTACGTGGTGTATAGCTATATATTTTCACAGCAGGCTACTTATTAGGGTTAGTTTTTACACAATGTTAGCATGTTATCTAATAAGAATTGATTCGTGATTACGTACTGCATCCACTATGAATTGGTAGAGGAATGTTAACGCGACTTATTAATTCCAATATATATATGCCTTCCTGCTGCGTGCAGCGTCTGCCAGGATAATAGTACAACGGCACCATACTGCGCATCATGGAAGACTGGGGGCTACTGTGAAGACGGTTATTATTACAGTGATCCATGCTATACCATAAAAGACTACTGGTGTCCCAAAACCTGTGGCGCATGCGGGTAAGAATTTACCATGCGTGCGTGCGTGCGCACGTACCTTGTCGGTATTGATGACTACTTGTTTTAATCCTTACATAATATATATTAGTGCGCATGCACGTGCCAGAAGATATAAGCAGTTAATTTGTACGTACGGCGGCACGCATAATCATAAAGGTATATATGGCTCTAATATAAAGTAAGGCAATTTATTTGTAGGTAACAATAAATCTTCATCTCAATAAATCTTTCTTAGCATGCAGAAATAAGCTTTACTTATAGTTAATAAGGGGGGGTATACACATGGCAATTCATTAACGTAAATATGCATACATATAGAGCGAAACATATTGGTACCATTCGAATTTATTTTTTGGATAAATCTTATTAGGGTGTGCTTGTCTATCAACGACTTCCCTTGATGCAGGGGCCCCCCCCCGCCACCGGCTTCAAATGATCCCAAAATCGGAGGTGAGTTCCCTGAGCGAGGCTGGTGAGCCAGGTATTGCATAGAGCAGGTATTGCTTACTAATTAGTTCGTTCCACTCCCAGCCATGTTGAAGGAATGCAACCAAGCAACAACTCGAAACGTATGTGGTTACAGAGCAGCACACACATATATATTTAAGGGGTGCTACACTGTGGGCGACTCACCCTGCAAAGACGAGCACCGGGCGGGGGTCCTGACCGGACCGAGCCACAGTGCAGGGGAGGGGCACGCACGCGGCTTTGACTGTCGGTCTGTCCTGCCGTGTGCTCCCCCGCCCTGCCTCTCACTCAGGCCAGCAAGCAAGAGCAAACAAACACTCAGAAGCTCTAGCTGGCTGCCTACCTTACATCATACATGTATATGATATGGTTTATTTATTTACACATGCATATATCTGTGTGTGTACGTGTGTGTGCGCGTGTGGCGTGCGTGTCACCAACAGGTTGCGTTGATGCGGATGCTGTTCTGGATCTGCACAACCGCTACCGAGCGACTCACACCTCCCCACCACTGGTCTGGAACAACACCCTTGCATCGCATGCTCAGGTGAGTACATGCGACATAAGCATAAGCGAGATACTGTGTTGTATCTCTTTATCGGTGTAGTATGATGATATAGGGTTAATTATTTGTCATTAACATACAGCAAAGATACTATTATAAATATTTCTATTGATATAAATATCGAGATGTTAAGAGATAGAGCTGACCATGCATCTCTAATACTAACCCTGATGAGTAGATAGGCAAGCGGGATCATGATATGTACATACGGCATACAGTCATTCTCTCGGATGACGTAATTGTTTATTAGATTTGTAAGGTGCATCAAGTAGATTTTAGATGCACCTTACATAGATATTAATTTATTAGAAGACAAATAATGACCCTGCTCACTTATTCGTTACGCATTGGCTTATTATTAGGTCTTATTGCATGCCCATGCACGACTTATAAATTCATCTATCCATCTAACCCTCTCCCTCCCTCCTCCCTCCCAGACCTGGGCGACAAACCTGGCAGCAGGGGGCTGTGGCTTGCAGCATGAGGGCTACGCGGGTGAGGGAGAGAACTTGTACGCGGCGTGGAGCTCTGCCGGTACTCTCGCCCTGAACTGCAGCGCTGCCGCCAAATCGTGGTACGACGAGGTTTTGGACTACGTCTTCACAAACACACCGTATACGGACAACGCAGGGAAAATGATTGGACACTTCACCCAAGTGGTTTGGGCGGCCACAACCCAAGTCGGTTGTGCGGCGGTTCGGGGTTCTCAGTGTTACGTCGTGGCATGTCGATATACACCACAAGGAAATTGGGCAAGGGATTGCTTCTACTTGAAAAACGTCCACAAGAACACCACGGTACCGTCACCACCCCCTGTCTCTTCACCACCGCCGTCACTGACGACGAAGCCGCCACCACCGCCAGTACCGCCACCACCATCTATAAAATCTCCGCCCCCAATTGTGTAAGTTTGTTGGTAGATATATAGATATATAGGCACCACCATCTATCTTCAGGCATCCCCCCCTGGACCGACATACATCGATCTATCATCTTGTGTGAACTGGGGGGCTCTATGATGACCGTGCGCACGCATGTGTGTGTATGTGTGTGTGTATGTGTGTATATGTGTGTGTGCGAGCGCGTCCGTGATGACGCAAGACTGTGTATTTGTCAAGACAAACATACGTGGGTAATTCAAGAGGCGGAGTTTACATTATGTTCACGGATACATCCATGTACGTGGATATGCTGTGCATAGATGTCCATGTCTGTATGTGGCCACTACTTGCTTTGACCTGATACATCCAATCGAAATAGATGTGTAGATAGGCAGTAGTACATAATAGGTTATAGATAGATAGATAGATAGATGGATAGATAGATAGATAAGTGCAAGAATAATACTGTTAAATATGCACTTCGACTAAGTATTATGTGGACGCTCGCTTGCTTGTTCAACTGTGCAGACGTCCGCCACCGCCATCTACAAAAGTCGGAGGTGCGTCTATCTATCTATTTTTATTCATCAATCTGAGTTTTGGATCTGCGCTTGATTATTGAGTACAACTTAAATCTAAAAAAGGAAGTGAACGCATGACTTGGACCTAAATAGCCATTTAGGTATGCACATTCCTGGCTTGAGTGAAGAGGGGAGCACGTGACAGGACAGACGGACAAAGCCACATACACATACACATACACATACACATACACATACACATACACATACAGATACACATACAAATACACATACAAATACACATACAAATACACATACAAATACAAATACAAACACAAAAACAAATACAAATACACGTAAACATAAACATACAAATACACATAAACATGAACATACACACATACACATACAAATGTGGCATGCCGGCTGCTGTCATCAGGCTGCATGGACCCGGATGCTGCTCTGGACCTTCACAACCAGTACCGAGCATATCATTCTACTCCCGCACTGGCCTGGGACAACACCCTCGCAACACATGCCCAGGTAATCCAAATACACACACACATATGTATTACGTATCGATGGGGCGAGTTGTAGTATCCTGGGGTATCTCATGGCTTATATCCGGGTTGGCCAGTTGTCTGGCATCCTTTCGATCAAGCCTTTGCTTTAGGCGGATATAACAGAGATACAACACAAGTCGCCCACAGTGTAACACCCCTTAAATATATTGGGGTGTTACACTTGTGGGCGACTAGCCCTGCAAAGACAAGCACCGGGGGAACTGACCGGACCGAACCACAGCGCAGGGGAGGGCCACATACATAAATGCATGGATATATATCTGTGCAAAAAGGGATGGAATGCATGGGTGGTTTCCTGATGAACATTTGTATAATCTAAAATACCCATATATGATGTGTCCATATCCCCATATATGTATCTTACCATCGATCCCCAGGCCTGGGCAGAAACCCTGGCGGCAGGGGGCTGTGGCTTGAAGCATGAAGGCTTTCCGGATGAGGGAGAGAACTTGTTCGCTGCATGGAGCTCCGATACTGTCGACTTGAACTGCACTTGGGCAGTCGAAGCATGGTACGACGAGGTTTTGAAGTACAGCTTCACGAGCACACCGTACACGGACAACAGAGGCAAAGGGATTGGACACTTCACCCAAGTGGTTTGGGTCGACACCACCAACGTCGGCTGTGGAGCAGCAGAGAGCACGACGTCGTCTGGCGATGCTTGCTACGTTGTGTCTTGTCGATATGCACCTCCAGGAAACTATGTTGGCGACGGTTCTTACTTCGACAACGTCCGCCCTCCTGCCTGATTGCCGGCCTTCTGAATCCAGCAGGGAATTATGGTAGCTAGCCTGCTAGCGCCGGTCCTCTCACCCTCAGACTACCTGCGACTGATGGTTTGCTGGCTTCATTTGGCAGGACGTACGGTGGCTGCTGCTAGGATACACATTTAGCTGAACATCGAATTCGAACATTTCTATCTGATGGCGCCTTAATTCCGTGCATGCATGGTCTAGTTTACTCCAGCATATTCAGCAGCGAGCACACCAATACCGCAGGCTTAATTGTTATATGTGATATATATATACTGCACATACGGCGAAAAAAAGACCTCCACCAGCAGATTGCTGCTGAGCGTATCATCCATCCATATCGTCAGCAGGCAAGGCCCGTGCGTGCTTGGACTTTTCATTCATTCATGATCATCAATAGTCACGCACGCACACACGCACGCACGTTGCTTGTAACAGCCTACCTATATTATAAGTAGTGATAGATGTGGTCTGTTATTACACACGTCATGCATCCCGCCCGCATGTGTATACATATGTATTCTGCTGGGTAAAAGCTGGCTGGCTGGTTGGCTGCCACATGCAGACTATATATGTATATATACGCAGGACGCCGCCATCTGCTGCCGGGCTGCTCCAAATGTATGTTCCGGCTAGCACGCAAGCTAAGGATTATTGAACGCAGCTGAATACGGCTAGCGAGCTATGCAATCCATACAAGGATGAATGAATGATATATATTTGCTTAGGGTGCCTCATGAATCATTAATCAGGCAGCGTCATTCTGCTCTTCATGGCTCATTCTATCTCGCACGAACATCGATGTATGCATATATGCCGTACATAGCAAACGTAAGTACGTGTGTTCAGCATTACGTACTTGATGAGCGCTTAGTATCGATCCGAATAATGGTGTGGTTTCGCATGGTATTATCTTAGGGTAGAAATTGTTGTAAGGCAGGATCGGAGCGAGTAGTCACCCACAGTGCATGGGTGCGTGGTGATGGTATCCAAATATGCATGTCTATTTCGCGTGATGAATAGTACCGTCATGTCAGTCATAGCCACCTTGCTTTCATATTTACACGCACGCATGTGTTGTGCGTTAATTTGCAAACATATACATGCATGTATATGTATGCATGCATGCACTACTTAGATTAATTGCCTGCAATGTAAAGCCCCTTTTTAACTTATCTATCTATCCTGCCGCTCCCATGTTTGCATCATCTAAAAATGTCCGTCCTCATCAAACGAAAAGCAAATAAAGGGCTCACTAGCTAGCTACTCATTTGCCGGCATGCAGACAGTAATTCATAAGTTCACATTATTAGCAATTTATGTAAAGTTGGCAACAAGTTGTGCGATGTGTATATTGATCAGCAGGCATCCACCTTCATCAGCAGGCAGACGGGATTCAGTTCTGAGGCGCATCCTTTCGCGAATGAATCTGTCAACCCGTGTGCATTATTATAGCCAGCAGGGTTCGGCCCGAGACGTTGGGTCATCAGTTCTAGCAGTTAGTTCGCACCATTATAACACTACTGGTGCAAAGAGCATATGCTCTTATCTTTGCATGACATGCATGTGATGCCGGCGGGGCAAACACACCCGCCGCCCATTACACTGGGAAGATGTGGGGAGAGAAATAAAGAGGCTGGGCAATCAACATGGCGCGCGGCTATCTGACCTGAGAATCTAACTGGATGGGCAGCAGCAGAACAGCCAGGGTGTGCAATATTTATTTCGTGGAGCATTCATAGTTATTAGTGCTGTCCATATCTGACCAGCAGTGAGTAGTAGTAATAACAACACGGCACTACTCTGTCGTACACTTCTCATGCATCTATCATATGGGCATTTTTAGGACCTGCAATGGAAAGCAAGCAAGCAAGGGTTTACTAAATTGAATCAAGTCTACATTGGCTCCCCAGCAGTAGTTGTATGTGTGATGATGTTGCTTGGCTCGCACGCAGCCGACCCTCGATCGACGCGACATCACACGCACACCAGCTAGTAGCGAAAGCAGGCAGGATGGATGGGCGCACGCCTGCCTCCACGTGGATTGTCAGATAAGGCCATTGAAAAAGGCTTGGGAGGCTTCAACGACGAGGGCTTGAAAAAGCTAGGACTCGAACTTGAGTTGTAAATCGACGATGATACGTGCTGCTGTAGTGCGTTATTACAGAGGCCATCGGAAAACCCAATACCTAAAGGCGTCGTCCCGATACATAGATAGAGGGGTGCAGGAGTTTTGAGGGGCCAGCTGGGGGTGGGGCCGGGAGGCTTTCTAGGGGGGCGCCAATTTGGGGGCCCCCCGGTGCTCGCCCTTGTATGTAGGGCGAGTCGCCCCCAGTGTAACACCCCAATAGATAGAGCGTTGCTTGCGTGTTACATACATGCCCCCTTTCCCGGCTTCCCTCCGTTTGCTTTGGGGCGCAGCAAATCTGAAACTGAACCGCTGCTAGCTGCTGATTAAGTTCGTACCATATATACCATCCGTTTGCTGTTGTACGGCATACCCAAGGAACAGGCATACGCAAGTACGCATGGGATGCATGTGTTAGGGAGCTGCGGCGAAACGAATAGTGGGGATTCGGGAGTTTGAGTTTTTGTATATATAGAATCTATCTATCTAGCTAAAATGGTAACACACCAAATGTGGACGTGTTTATCTGTCCTATCCAACGTTAAACTTAACCAGCTTATTATGAAATGGATCCTTATTAGGCAACGGTCTCGACTTTAAAATATAAGCCAAACCGCTGACGTGGGAATATATATTATATATACACATACTCCAACAGTCGAAGCCATGCCCAATTCAAAAAGACGACCCAATAACAACACATCGATGGAATCAGGGAGTGATCACGAAAAGTATGTATCTATCGTACAGCAGCTGTGACAAAAAAGCAGACAGACAGACAGACAGACAGATAGACACATGACGGGGAAAGGCAAACAGACGTGGGCAGGTGGTACCAACCCAAAGCAACAAACATGAACGAAAAGGCGCCGGGCTATTGGATGTGTACAGCAAACAGTACGGCATTTGGACACGCACTGGAGACCAAACACCCCCGCGACATGTTCTTGTAATTTGATGAAATGTGTGTACAGCGGGAGTAGAGAGATGAGACACCCGGAGAGCTCCGTAACCACCCACCCTCCGTAATCGTCCAACACTGACACGACATATATTGTGAAGATACGACAGTGCGTATATGTCATGCGCTCATATGTGTTGGCCAACCGACGGTTCACACTGTTGTACATGTACGGCGTACGGGGCTATGCATCCATTACTTAACAGAGGTTACTCACGCACATTAAATGTGGTGCAAAACTCCGGCCTGACGATCCCATTGGATCCGGAATTAAGGTTAAGGACGCATCCAATCCGATGATCCAACGGAATCGTCGAAGCGTTAACCACTTGGGCCACTTGCCAGTCGTCACTTGCGACATGCGAACACAAGAAACTCGTACGACAACTACTACTTGTAGGACAGCCAAAACAAAAACTCCAACCCTTTTTTAAATTACACAACATATGTCGATCGGAACATGGACCATCATCCTTTCAACATAGATTTTAAAATGACTTTAGATGATGAACCCACCTGTAATTTTATGTACGGCCATTTGCCGTGCTTCTTAGAAAGCCCCGTCACGACCCGTCACTCAAAAATAGAGCTACCTGGTCCAGAGGTACGAATAAATGTAGGCAGATGGATTGTGTGACGCGGACGCAGCCGCCGGCACCACCCCATACGCTTTACCTGAACCCTAATTTGTCCTTTCCGTACAAATTCGAATACGAATTTGTACGCGTGTGCCACATATAGGTATATATAGTAGGGTATATAGGGTATTCGTAAACACGTGGACGACCGGTCACACTTTTGCAACCTGGCAGTAGTCCTGGCAGCAGCATGTATGCCCTCCTCAACACGCAGGGCCCTTGAAGAAAATCTGCCGTACACTATCATCATCACCACCATCATAATAATAAGAATCTACAGTTTAGAAAGGTTGCTTAGCTTGACTGCGGAGGCAGCGGTTGTGGCGGCGGTTGTGGGCGCAGGCTGCCTCCTGGCGCCGTTCTCTCTCGATAAGATATTCGTCTCGAGTGCCGCCGCCGCCGCAGCAGCAGCAGCAGCAGCAGCAGCAGCAGCAGCAGCTGTCCTGGGTCCTCCAGCGCCACTGCAACACTCCGGACAGTCCTCCGCTTCTTTCTCCTCCGTGGACATCTGACGGGTACCGCCCGTAGCCGGCTCCGTGCACGGAGCCCCGGTTGCGTCGTCCGGGAATGCTCCGGGCGCAGCCGCCACCTCCGCCGCTGACTGGATTCCTCCTGTCGGTGCCAAATAAAGCGGCGCTGTAGCGGCAGTAGCACTCGCGGCGGCCGCGGCTCCCGGACCACTCATTTTCATGGAGCGCCAGCGTGACGGCGGCCGCGGTTGCACTCGATTAGCGCGCGCCGCCGCAGCCACTGCGACCGCAGGGTGACCCATGGGCCACTTCCGCGCAGCTGCCGCCACCGGGCCGAAAAGCTCCGCCAGGATGGCACTTGCCGCCAGGCGCCCAGAGTCGTACGCGCCGTGTGCAGTGCCGTAATGACGGCGGTGCGTTGCCTCTCCAGCAAAGTAAAGGCGGCCCAGCACCGGACGAGCAAGGTCATCGAAGGCAGCACCAGTAAGGCCCGCGGGGACGTACGTGTACGACATCCTGTACGGCAGCGCCAATATGTCAGTCCTTCACGAACAGGAACAGGTCGACAACAACAAAGATATATCAAACGACGCAATAACGAAGCAGCTGATATATGAAGACCAATGCCTCAGAAGACGTCGTACACCTCGACACCTGAGATGTATATCCCAATGCATGTGGTGGTGGCGCGAAGGATGCTTGGCGCAACAAGTACGCTAACGAAGTCGTGGACAAGGCACGCGGAGAGGGGAAGAGAGAGGCGGGAAATGTCAAATGATACGGACCTAAATGACGTGGCACATCCCTCAAGCAATGCAGAAGCCTGCCTCGTGATCCACCAGCCTTGGATTTTACAATATAATAATAATAATAAATATAATAATAAATAATAATAATAATAATATAAATAATAATATAACTTATTATTTTTAAATTACTTGTTTAAACATGTAATTTAACCCTTCCCTGTTAGCAGCTTTTAGGGCAAGCTAGGAAACATACAGCTCTGCACCAGGGATTACCCACCTGGCGTACGGGTCGCTCCCCCACCGTGTCACCACCACCCGGCGTGGACGTCGTACACGCGCCGCGCCGTACATACCCGCCAGGGCCTGTAGAGCGCCCTCCACTGCTTCCTGGTCGCTAACACCCTCGAGTTGTACGGCAGACTCCCCGAGGTTGAAAGCTACAAGTATGGGAACCCCGGCCACCTGCGACCCCGCGCATTATCATCATGAAAGCCAAAACATTCACAACGGCAAACAGCACTCATCCACATAATATATTTATTTACATTTATTCATTATCATATTACATGTGTTGATTTAAGGGGTGTTACACTGCGCTGCGGTGGGGCAACTCGCCCTGCTGCAAGGACGACCACCGGGCGGGGCGGGGTCCTGACCGGACCGAGCCACAACGCAGCAGGGGATGGAGGTCCAAGCGGCTTTGTCTGTCTGTCCTGCCACGTGCTCCCCCCCCCCCCGCGCTCTCACTCGGACCGGCAAGCAACAGCAAATAAAACCTCAAGAGGCTCTAGCCTGGCTATTAACAGGGCACAGAGGGGCACCAAGACAACACAGAAGGGCCCTAAGCGTGAGGCCGCATTCCTGCAGATATCAGGAAGGGGCGGACGACGCGTCCCTCCATCCTGGAGGAAAAACAACTTGCCTTGTGCAAGTTGAGGAAATAGCTCCAGCGACCTGCCTCCCAGGCAGCTGGGATGCGGTAGATGAAGGCCGTATCGTCCCAAAACACGTCAGCTGTGTCGTACAGCATCACCACCTGATACAGTGTACGACAGTGAGACGTGGCGGGGAATTACGATAATGCAACTTATGATGCGAGTTACAATTATCGTCATCCCCGTTGTTGTTGTTGGGGATTCATTTTTACAGTGCCAAAATGATCATTCAAGTTATTCTTTGCCGTACCTTGTTGTACACGGCGATGCCGAGTCGACCGATGGCGGTGGCCTTTGCAGGGTCTACCACATCCAGCGGCGGTGAGAACTGTACGGCGCCCGACCTTAACACACCAATCGGTAAGGTCACGACAGCCGCTCGAGCAGTCAGCGTCACCAGATCTCCAGCACTGCCGCCGACAATACCTCCGCAGCCTTCAGGGGGCCCCACACGCGCCGTCACCGCCACACCGCCGCCGTCAGTGCCGTCGTACTGAACGGCAAGCACCTCATGTCCTAATCGTACATCCAGCCCGGCAGCAAGCCGGCCCACAATGCCGCCATAGCCCTCCATCAACACGACGTCGCCGCCAGGGAGTACGACCTCGTCCAGCGCAGCCACGCCCATGCATCGCGCCTCCCCCGCCCAGTAATGCTCCATGTGATTGGAAACAGCGAAAGATAACTCGGCCGACTGAGCGGCGGAGAGGCTGTGAGAGGCGGCAAAGGCCTCTAGGGCTGCTTGAATGGGCATCAGGGCCAGCCGCGGGTCGGGGGCGTGGAGCAACGACTGAAGGTGCTCCTCGAAGACATGGTACCTGTGTTTATCCATCAGGAGGAAGGAGGAGAGAGGGGGGTGGCGGGGGCGCTATGGGGCTAGCGGCGGAAAGATGGGTTTATTGAGGTGAAGCCTAGAGAGAGCCTAGAGAGAGCCTAGAGAGAGCCTAGAGATAGCCTAGAGAGAGATGAGAGAGAGATGAGAGAGAGATGAGAGAGAGATGAGAGAGAGATGAGAGAGAGCCTAGAGAGAGATGAGAGAGAGATGAGAGAGAGCCTAGAGAGAGCCTAGAGAGAGATGAGAGAGAGATTAGAGAGAGATGAGAGAGAGATTAGAGAAAGCCTAGAGAGAGAGATTAGAGAGAGATTAGAGAGAGATTAGAGAGAGCCTAGAGAGAGATGAGAGAGAGATGAGAGCGAGATTTGAGCGAAATTAGAGCGAGATTAGAGAGAGATTAGAGAGAGAGAGAATGCAGTGTAGAAACTTAAAGTGACATGAAGATATGGATGGAAGACGGAGAACGATTAGGAAGAAGAGCGGAACAGTACTTACAGGCGCTCGATGTCGGCCACTGCACTGTCTGCAAGTCGTACTCCATCTGCTGTGTAGACTGCCGCGTCGTTGTAGTCGGTGGGCCGACAACCCAGCTGGAGCTCGCATGCCATGCTATAGAGCTGGTTCGGAGCGCCGACATTGCCGATGCCGTGGACCCAGGCCGCGCCCAGATCAACTGCATAATTCGGACGGCCAGGTCCCTCCTTCAGGGTAATGGTGTGAAGGCGGCCGCCCAAGCGCTCACGCGCTTCGAGCACCATAACGCGCAGTCCCGCGCTCCGCAAGTGAGCTGCGCAGGCGAGACCAGAAATTCCGGCGCCGATAACGATGACATCGGCCGGCGCGGTTTCCATTTTTTGTCTCTGCGCGAAGGTCAGCATTCCCTTCCGACCCTCAACTGAATGGACTGACCGCGACGAGCCCGCGGCCAGGACTCTGACAAGGACTGGCAGCCAAACAGTTCTTGAAGGAGTTTTGGGCTTGAAAAACTCCGCAGCTTTATGGCTGGGTCAGCTCTAGGGTTCCGTCAGCTCCCAACGGTTCGTACAGGTTATTCTCTGGAAGCCTCTCAATTACGACTTTTACTGCGCTGGTTCGAGCCCATCATGTTAGTTAAACAGCAGACGACAAGCAGCTGGTGCAAGGGGCGTTTGCTTGTCATTGTGCTGACTTTTCGTCAAATGCTTCCGAAACTAAAGTTTGTTGCACAGCAGGTTTTGAAAAGTAAGAAGTACAGAAAATTGTTCGGCAAGAAAATGCTGGCCTATTGCATTATGCTTTTAAAAGCTTACTGTCGTGGGACGAGCAAAGTCTGTGACGTGCGCATCTCTCGTATTGATACTGGTATGTCACGTTTGTTTATCAATATGCACTCGATATACAACTTCGTTGCATTTGCGTTTTCCATCCTGTTGATAGACCCGTCAAACTGCGTGTCGCTTTTAAGAAGTCGTAGGGTCGCGCACGAAACGAGTACCGGTGCCAAGGGGGTCAGGTAATTCCACTCGATGCACATCGCATGCGTACTTCCTTTCGTGCGCTATTTAAGCATGGAATATGGGAAGAGGCCACATATAGGAGGTTTCCGCCCTCTAGCACGCAGATAGTTTGAAACTGGCCAAGCGCCCGATTACGAGATCATAGAAAACATTATTTATTTGGCACGGATTGTATTTCAATGTTATGCAAAG
Source organism: Volvox reticuliferus (assembly GCA_019650235.1). Classification (NCBI taxonomy): domain Eukaryota; kingdom Viridiplantae; phylum Chlorophyta; class Chlorophyceae; order Chlamydomonadales; family Volvocaceae; genus Volvox; species Volvox reticuliferus. Next base: position 631,447 of record BNCP01000012.1, on the reverse strand, counting down.
CTGTCGCAGTGGGGTAAAAACTGGAATACTCGCATGGGCAAATGGCAAAGCCCGCAATTTATCACAGCTATCTTGTAAAATCTACCTAAAACATTTGTAGCGATTTCGGCTGGAAATTTGGAAAAAATATGTACGACAAAGGCAAGACAGTGGCAAGGTCAACGTCCTGACTACCACATTACAAGGTTTTTCGATCATAGAATGTTACAAAGAGATGAGTGATAGCATCAGAAATTGTTCACTGTGATGCCCACAAAACGGCTCATATAAGATAATGGAAGCGGATGTCTACACGGTACCCAGCGAGGTTGTGTTCAAAAACTATTCAACATCCACCGGACCTCAAACCAGGAACCTACTTATTAAGAACACAACCAGTAAGGCGCTACAAACCGTCATATCGTATCCCTTCTCGCCAAGCTTCCGGCTCAGCGCCCCAGCCGACCTCCGAGCGGATCTCAAACCCAAACCGCCCCATCTGATTCTCGAGCTGCCTCCTAAGAGCACTAGCAAGGTGGGATTGACGCAGCGCGAGACATCTGCTTGAATTCGGCGAACACCCCCGAGAACCCTTACCTCACCCTACCCTGCGAACCCGTCCGAACGTCCGTCCCGTCCTCCCCGGCTCACACGCGCCTTCCCCCAAAACCACCTTAATTTGCGATGGAAACGAAACGATGAAACCCAAATCGTATTCACGGTTGGTACACCATTCGGACGCAGGTCATCGTTGAGCTCAGGCCGCCATCGTCCACCGCCGCCAACGGGCCGCAGTTCCTCCATGGTGGGAGCTTTCCTCGCAACGATCTCCCCGTCATTAAAAAAGGGCCAGGGGCGCTAGGGGGGGCCGTACGCTAGTGCGAAACCTCCTGGGCCTTACCATCCCCTTGTGCAGCGCAACACTTGGACCCTTACGTCCAACCCCAATAATCGCCACCGCGCGTGTGTGTATGTGTATGTGTGTGTGTCTCGTGTCTTCCTACTTCATGTCCCCGCGTCCCACCCCTGCCCTCCCCGCCCCACGTTACGTCATTCATCAGACTCCCTGGTGGTGCTCGCCGGCAGTGTGTGCGTCCTCCGCGTACCCGTGCGGGCGGTGCCTGGAGCGGAACCCGCTGCCGCACCTACCGTTACGCCCTTCTGGCCGCCCCAAAAGGTACCACTGATAGCCGCATGTGAGGCATAATGCACGCATGCACCGGTGCTGTGTGTATTGGCCCTTAAGGATGCGAATAAAACGAGAGTGGGAGTGTAAGTAGATGAGTAGGAGTGTGTAGTTGTATGTGTGTGTGTGTGTGTGGAATGGGAGGTGGAACGCCGGCTGCAGCAGAGAACTTGCGGAGCGGGGATCGGGGGCGCGGGGGGAGGGATGGCCAAGGACGGGTTCTGACTCCAGCCAGGCGGGGGGCGAAAGAAAGAAAAGAGAGAGCGCGTTCGCCCCGGAGCGCACTTCACGCGAACTCGTTGCTTCCTGTGCTTCCTCCTCCCCCCCTTCCTCTTTCCCGCCGGTGCCGCCCACCCCCAAACCCCAAACCCCAAACCCCGTGTCGTTCACCTCGCAGGAGATCGACGCGCACTGCGACAGCTTCATATCGCAAGTGAAGTCCATGTACGACGTGCTGACCGCGCCAAGGCCTGACGCCGCCGCGGCGGTAGCGGCTCCCTTGCAGCCGCCCTTGCAGCCGCCACCGGCCGCGGCAGCGTCAGCATTGGCGCCACCTGCAACAGCATTCAGGGCACCGATGCCCGTCGGGAGCGAGGTGGCGGATTCGAGTGGTGCTGTCAGCGGTGCCGTACGGCCGTCATCGGTGGGAGTCTCAGGGACCTCTCCAGCGGCGGCGGCGCCGACGCTGCTAAGGTCGGACTCAGGGAGCGCCGCGGAGGTGCTCCCCCCAGGGGCGACGGCGGCGGCTGTGATCCCTGCCGCCGCCGCCGCCGCCTCCCGGCCGACGGCAGAGCTGCCTCCTGAAGGCTTCTCGCAGCCGCGGGACATGTACGACGATGCCGGTGACGTATTGTACGACAATTATGGCGACGTAGTACAGCAGCCGTTCGTCCTTCATAAGACTGTGAAGGTCCAGGGAAGGGTTGCTGTCGCGGTGCCAGTGGATGGCGACAGCGGAGCCGGCATGCTGTCCCTACCGCAAGGGAACTCGCTTAGCCGTACAAATAGTACGAGCAGCTTAACCGCCGCCGCTGGCGGCTTGGCTGGCAACGGGTCACGCCCGGGCTCTGCATCCGGAGGCAAGCTGGCGTTTTCGTTGAACGGCAAACTTTACGACGCCCGCGGCAACTTGCTAGACCCCTCCCTGGAGCAGCTGTCGCCCGTTGGGGGTCTGATGGTGGTGGACTGCGGGGAAGGTGGGCAGCCACCGTCACCATCTCCGCCGCAACAGCAACAGCAACAGACGATAAGGTAAGCCACCCGCCTATTAATGATTATAGTCTGCTCGGTAGAAAAGCGGAACACGGCGTCCCACATGATGGGGCTGCCTGCGAATTGGCGTGTATGAGGCGACTGGCGAAGATTCCTTCGAGGTGGTGGTCAAAACCCTAGACGAAAGCAGGTAGGGGGTCGAAGAGGGACATTGCATTTCTTATCCTCCCCCTTTTTTTACGGCAGTCACTCCACAGGGGAGTAGGAAATCGTCGTACCGTTTGACTTTTAGAGTTCACACTTTTGATGACGGTTAGGGGGGTTTTAGATGGGGCGCTGGGAAGCGGCTGCCAGCACGAGAGCACGTCCATACTCTCCGCCGTACTCAGAGAGTGACTTAACATGCCGTACAATACACTGGAGGCCGCAACTGCGAGCATTGGCGCGACTGAGTGCGACTGAGCCGCTTCTGATCCGCCACACCGCCTCATGGGCTAAGCTGCCATCCGAAGTAGATCGCTTTTGGTGGTGATGGCTTTTCGCTTTAAATGATCTGCAGAATGGTCATCTTCGTCGTACACAGGTTGTGCCGTACAATCATTTAAGCCCCGATTGCGTGTTCTGTGCAGGACCAGCAGTAGCGGCACCTCACTCACTTCATTGACCCCGCCGTGGCTATCGGCGCCGCCAATCGGTGGCGGCGGCGGTAGCGGCGGCTCCACCGCCGGTCTCAGCCCTGGGCCCGCGTCGAGTCGCGTCTCGCTGGCGCCGCTAAAGTACGGCAACCTGCCCGTCACAGCTTCGCTGCGGCCCGGCAGCGCTACGTCGTCCATGTCTCCGCATCTCGGCCGCCCGCCGCCGCCGCCGCCAGCCTATACTGGCAGCGCCGGCCCTGGCGCTGCCGTCGCCGCCGCGGCGGCGCCGTCCTCCGCCGGTGGCTCTGACGACGACCCGCTGCGCAAGGCGGCTCTTGCGGCGGCTCTCCGGGATCTGGGCATCACGGACCTCCCGATGCCTTCACCGAGAAGGCCACCCTCTTCGGGGCAAGTGCCGACGGGACCAGGTGCGGAAGTTGGGCGATCTTTGCCCGGTGATGAACGGCGAGTAGCCGCTTGTTGTATATGTATCTATGTATGTAGGGTTATATTATTTTTTTAAATTCTATTTAATTAAAAAGGACAACAGTTTGAAACGCTGCAGCTTACAGTCGCAAAACTCGATTATTTACACTTTTTGTGTGTAAGTGAACAAGCGGACAATTTACTTGTCGTGATGGATATCCCCTAACGCGCCACTCTCCACTCCCCAAACGTTCCCATTACACCGCAGATGGATTGCGCCAGGTTGCCGGCGCCGGGACTCTGCTGTCGGGGCTCTCCCCCCCGTCGTACCTGCAGTACGGCCTTCCGCCAAACTACCGCCCCAGCAGCGGCCGCCGACGGCCACCATCCGCCACCGGGTCCACCGCGGCGTACGACAGTGGCGGAGACGAGGACGCCTATGACCATGACGACGCAGACCTGGAAGCCAAGCTTGTACAGCAAATTGAAACTAACGTCCTAAAGGCGGCGGGGCCGGCGGCGGCGCCAGCACCGCGGCGGACCGTGGGACCCTGCGCCGCTGCGTCGCCGGGATCCTACTTGCCGCCACGCGCCGGCGCTGCTTCCACTGGCGGTCTAGGTGCGAAGTCGGCCGCCGCAGCGAACGCAGCGGCGGTTGCCGCGGGATCCCGGCTGGGAAAGGCGGCCGCGGCCGCGGCGGCGGCCGCTGGCGGCACCGCCGCGGCTGCACGGCGAACCATGGGTCAATCTTCCAGCGGCGGTGATACTGATTACCCGGAGGAAAGCGAGTTTGAGGTCCAGCTCCAACGGCAGATTGATACGGACGTGGCAAATGGGGGCGGCGTTACCGCTGGCGGAGGCGGAGGCGGTGGGGCGAGCTGGAGGGGCTCGAGCGGCAGCCGCGGTGCTGCGACGCCGCGACTTGCGGGGCAAGCAGGCCCGGCGAGCGGTTCCGGAGCTACTGGGGTGCCGAAGCGCGCCAGCAGCAGCAGCGGGACTTCAGCGGCGGCAGCAGTGGCAGCGACGGGAGGTGTGCGGCGGGCATCCGCTGATGCGGCGACTGCAAGTGCGACGGCGTCAGACAAGGTAAGCTGCCCGAGGAGCGATGACGACATGGTGCCCTCCTTTTCGGACATCAATTTTGGATAACGAGCACCGGGAAGAATATGATACGTCATGTCAAAAAATGAATATGCCGGTTTGCGTGTGCTGTATCATGCCCTTCACGCGAAGAGGCTCGTGAGCTCATGACGGATGAGACATCGAACTGGGGGAAGCAGTTGGTGAGCGGCCCAGGAACCGGCAGCCGAGCGGTGGTCGTTCTTTTGGCCTCCACAACCGACAACGGCAACCAACCGCCGTATCAATCCTGCCTTGATCCGGCTGGACTTTTTAAGTCATGGTTAGGTCTGCCCAGCGAGCGCAATGCCTCCTGCGGTAGCGCAGTTCCGTTTCCGTCCACAGCTCCAGAACCACAGTCCAGATCCTGATACCATCACACTTCCATTTCTTCGCATTCCCGCTCTTACTGCCTCTCATGCCTTTCCTCCTGCCTCCCGTACATCGCGCACATTCGCGCAACCATCCCCCCCCGCGTAACACCCCCCTCAACCCTCCTTTCCTCCTTGTTCCCGTTCCCGGTCGAAATGGGTCATTGCAAACTTTGTAGGGGGCCACCAGGGGTTCAGCGGCGGCAACCCGAAGCGGCAGTGGAGCTGGGCCCCGACAGCAAACCGGCGGCGGGGCTGGAAATGCAGCCGCGGGACCTCGTCCAGTTGCTCCAAAGCCGGCTGCGGCTGCGGGTACGGCACTGAAGCCAGCGGCGGGGGCTTCCGCGAGCAAGAGCAAGGCGGGAAAGGCACCGGCGGCTGCGGCAGTAGCAGCAGGGGCGGCGCCGGTGGCGGCGGCGGCGGCGGGAGGAGGAGGAGGAGGTGCAGGACTGCAACGGATGAAGGCAAACTGGGATGCGTTGGGATGAAAGGGGGGAGCAGAGGAAACCTGCGGCGGTGGAGTGGTAGTGGGAAAGTGATGCTGGTGGGGTGATGGTAGTGGAATGGGGTCGAGGTGGCGGTGATGTCAGGGGTGATGGTAGTGGGGTGGCGGTCCCAACATGCATGTGCGAGTTGGGGGCAACTTATGGGGGGCAGGGTGCGCAGATTAGTTGGAGCCAGATGAGTTCGAGTCGATGCACTGAGGGAGAAGGCCGCGGGTGTGTCTGGTCGTCCACCAGTCGCTTTGTCGCAATGACCGTTTCGCAGGGGTGCTGCTCAGCTGCCCTCAGCTCATTTCTTCAGGGGAAAACAGCGGAGTAGCGGTAACGGGATGTATGCTTACTGAACTGCTACTGCTGCTACAGGCGGGCTCGGGGCGAGCCGCGCACAGCCGTGTCTCCGTTGAAAGCTAGGTTCTTTCCATCGGTAGAGACTTTTCCTGCTACCGCTGTGGTGGGAATGGGACAAGGGGTAATATGCGATTGAGTGGTGCTGTTGTAGCTCTAGCTCTTTGGAGCAGAAGTTGGGAATTGAGGAGAGACTGGACGACAGGGTGAACGAAGTATAGCGTGCCAAGGTGGAGTACGGGGTGGCGTAAGAAAGGAACAGTGAGACGAAGTGTGGGCGTTAAATTTCACCCGGAGGCTTTACTGCTCGGTTGTCCAGACGCAGCCCCAACACACGCTTTTGGCGCCGCAGAGAAGGTTGTTGCGCACACGATACTGTTTAAAAGAGGTGCAGAAACAGACAACGGAGACAGGAGATGGCTGACCTCGGCAATAACTGGGGCGTATCAAGGGTCAGTCCTTGCTTCGCCGACCTTCCAGGCAAACCTGGCTTTACAGCTAGTGTTGGACATCGTTTACACGGTGCTCTGGATCAGTGGGCAGCCTTTGTGCTGCGATAGGACGTAATCAGATGTTCGTGTAGTGGAGAAAGTTTCGTTGCGGGAAGGTTGGATTGCAAACCATAGAGCGTGCCGTACATGACTGCCTTGTATAATGTTAAGGAAACCAGCTAAAGCTGGGGCATTGTGTCCGTGGGCGTAGGAGAGAAATTTGTGAACTGTGACCAAGTCCTGCACACGCACCTAGGTGTTGACCAACTGTTCGGATGAAGCCCTGGAAATGAGCTTGCAGCGCATGATGCTGCTTGCGCAGCGCGCCGCAGCTCCGACGAGTACCTGTGCCTTTTATGTCAAGTATAAGTCGTATTTTGACATTAGCCGTGCTTCCCTAAGCGCTGCTTCAGCCTTAAGAGGACCTCCCAAATTCGCGGCAGCGACATCAACAGTGACTCGAGCGGATTTTTTTAGCAGGAGAATGGCATCCGTTCTTATAAAGCGCATGAGCTGGGATGAAATTAAAGATCTGGTGCATCGGGGTAAAACAACTGACGTTGAAGCGCTCGGCGTCTTGGGTCGATGCGAGGCAGACGTTATGGCCTACCGGGTCCATCGGGCAAAAATACTGGAAACATACGCATCGGTGACTGATGAGCTTCGAGGAAGATTATTTGGGGCGCCCCTTGTAGCCGCGCAAAATGGGAAACTTGTCGTGGCTCTGTCCGACCCAACTGCCTCAAAACGACACATCCTGGTAGGAATTTGAATTGCAATTCTTTGTAGGTTTGAGACTAGGCTCGAATCGGCAGGCCTTTGTAGGCAAAATGAACACGTACATTAAACCACATTGCGCAGGTGATGGCAAACGAATTTCCTTATTACGTGGATCCAGAGGTAGCGCACCTGAACATATGGTGCAGCAATGGGCCGCTGAGCGATGAAACTGTCGAACATCTAATAGCGGAACGGCTACCCTCCGAGACTGATGAATATGTATGGTTCGTCAATCCTCCTCAGTTCCAGTCTATCCGAACGGTGTGTCACCGACTATGGGTCTTAAACTAATAATTTTATAGTCCGGATTGGATGCTAGTCCACTGGAACAGGGTTACCGTACTACCGACAGTAAGGGGGTTTAATCGTGTGAAATGACCTGACGGATCTTATTTGCTTAATTACAGCAGATATGGCATTGCCACGTGTTCGTGCGGAATCTCAAGTCAACGGCGCGTGTCGGCAAACCAGGTGCGTTGAGTCGAGTTCCGTTGTCGAGTGCGTTGAGTTGTAGGCAGGTACTAACATATACGCACCGGCAAGAGCATGGCACCAATAGACCCTCTCGCGCATACGTCCAACAATCATGGGCGCAGGTGAACCGGAGCTTTGGGACTAAGCTGAAGGCTGCTGGCGAGCGGTCATTGCGATGCGGCTGCGCTCCTAAACGTTTTTACTAGGTACCCATGTAGGGAAACAATATTTAAGGCTGAAAAATGGGCCCAGGGTGTTGACATCCACGGATTATTTTCGCGCTCTGTGCGTTGTGCATGGTAGTGGTGAGCAGGGGTCGGGTGGTCGTGGGTACTGTGGATCCCACCACATTACCAGTACCGGGAAAGCCAAGAAATACCCTGCTTTGGTTCCTCAGGATGCAGACATTACAGATCGGAAGGATGCATTTTGTAATCCTTTTAAGGAATGGGCCCATGCAGAACTTTTGTGTCTAACGACCCCTGGGAAAGGTGCTCCAACGGTTATTGCACGACGATTGCTCTATAATAGATACTCCGACTACTTGTGCCGCATGTTCTATGCATTTTGTTGCGCACAAGTGAAAATTTGGATGCATGATGCAGATGATTTGTGGACGTTGGAGTACCATGCACGCAGCCTAACAATCGTAGAGTACGAGGTGTACGGGTATTTACGCGTTAGCGCAAGGCGTCTTAGCTTTAGCATGTACAATTCGATTACACGATTTTTTACAATACAATTACAACTTGTGTCTTTACCTTGCTTTGATTCTTGTCGAAGCTTCTTTCGATCTATAGATCTTCACCAGGTCCCCAAGGCTTCCTAACCTTACGTGGAAGCTTGTAAGCGAGGTTAATTGCGCACATTACGATTGCTTGGGAAAGCTTATTCTCAGCGCTGCCACACCGAGAGGGCTCTTAACCCTCATGCTCTGTTTCTGTGCGTAGACAAAGCATGGCTGCGTCAAATACGGAGACCATTATTATACCGGGCGAAGCCAAGGTGAGAGGCTTGACGGATACTGCCCTTTGTGGATTCAGCACGAGACTGAGGAACTCCATACACCATTGCCCTTGTAGAACATGTCTCTGAAGATTGGTCGTAGCGCAGCGGAGCTTTCAAAGCCGTGCTATACCGCCGGTTCATCTAGGGTGTCGCGGTCGCGCGCAGCGAAAGCATTGGAGCTTCGCAACAAGCGAAAAGTTGTCAGGCCGCAATCGCCGCCAAGTCCCAATCAGGAGAGTGCGGTGAACAGCCGCACGGGAAAGGTTGCGTTCGGTCCTTGGTGAGTAGTGTGGGTTGCTTTCAGGTTGGGACGGTGACCAAGAAAGCCGATGAGATCAACAAGGCCAACCGTTTAAGTCCGTTCAGCCTGGTTTGACATGAGGGCATCATTTGTTTCTGTATGTCTTCATGCCCGTCCGACTGCAAAATGCTGCTGTAAGGTTCCTGGCCGCGTCGAGGCCCCTCGCCAGGCCTTAAATGGGCCGCCCGGCTTTTTTAAACGGTAAAACGCGATCACGGTGTCTTGAAAGTACGGTCTATCATACCCCACGTCACAATAGATATTTCTGCATACCTTCTGCATCGATGTGGTGCTCACTCTTTATACACCTTTATACACCCCTTGATCTCCCTCTCACAGGCAAGGTCCTTACGAAACCTACACCGACACTGGCGTCGTTGGCCCGCTGTTCCTCGATCCCAGTGGCAACACCTACGCGTCTCTTACCACCCCAGGGTCCCCAAGCTATTTGGAAGGCGTTGTGTTGCCCAAGGTCCAGCTGCAGCAAGCCAAAGCAGTACAACAGCCTGCTGCGGGGCCTACCAAGGAACAGGCTGCGGCTGCGACCAAGCAATTGCTCGCCCTAGTGGGTAAGATGTCGCAGTGCCGCTCAGCAACGGTGGCACAGGGACGCATGCCATCTTTGTGGCCGGGTAGCGGTAAGGCGCGTAACAGCGGCCGCTGTGGCAACATCATGGCGCGGAGCATTAACCAACCGCGCAGGTCGTAAAGGAAAAGCTGGCATGTCATGCCCGATGTGTATATATGAGATATACGTGCGGCGATCTGTTACCGTGCAGTTCTCAGTGTAAATGCTGTCTTAGGGTGGTGCCTCTGTAAGCGGCTAGTACATCAGTTTCGGATGACAGTTTGGTACAGCTAGGAGGACGGCAACGACGGTTTGAAATCGCAAGGTTTGGGTTCTCCATAGCTTGGTCGTGTTCCTGTTCGGCTGGCGTGTATCAGCACGCTTCTGAAGAACGTGCAGGTGCCATGTCTCATCGTTTTTTTTACATGTTTTTGGTTGGTGACGTATGCAGAACACGTATGCGTACCTCCGGGTGGCCGTAGGTATGGCTTCCGGCAGTCGCCGTTCTCAAAGGGCGGAAGTTTGCTTTGGTGGAGTTGATCGGTGTGTCAGTCGCACCTTGTGGGCGATATAGATGCATTTTCACTACATCAGGTGTGGGCAATACAGTACGAAGCCTCCGAGCAGCACCAGGTCACTGGATGCTAGCTAATGTTTTTCTTTGACTGGCGGCGTAAGTATTGAGACTGCGCAGGTATGCGAGCCACGGCCCCCTTTTCCCAGTGGAGCATCCGTCTGCGTATGGCGCATGAACACGGCGCACCAGACCCGTTTGCAACATTTTTTACAAACTTATATGTGCACTAAAGCATGGTCGCAGTATGGCGTGGGTGTATCGCCATTGTACAATTACTTATATGTCGAGAATGCTCAACGCGCGCACGCTTGTGGTTTCGGCTATGGTTAGCGTCCGGCTCTTTCACAGAAGATGCACCGGTCGCGCGCATCTGTGTATTTGGGCATGAACGTGGATGTATACAACAATGTGCAAATGTGTATGTCGGTCGTTCTTTTGCGGTGTGGTGCTGCGAGCACTTAAGGACAATCGTTCTTCCTCCCGAAGGAATATAGTAGGCCATGTCCCTTCCCAACAAATCTGTTGGCGTGTGACGCTGTGTAATAAAGGACGACGATGTGCAGCAACACGCCAGACTCTGGCAGTTCGACGAGGTACAATGACTACGCCGAGTCTGGTTTACCCCGTTTAACACTCCCCGGGCGAATTATTTGTTCGCCACCGTACAACCCCCCTCCACTAATATGTCTCCCAAAGAAAGTCGACTTTCCCAGCCAGCCAACGGTAACGGGTTGTGGACAACTGACTACGCACATGTGAAACGCAATGTTTGTGACAACTCCAGGCGTGTGAGCGGCAATGCGACATGTTAGTAAGAATGCGCCGTTGATCTCCTCGCCTAAATGGTATTATCGCAGCAGGAAGCAGAAGCCGTCTCTGCTGGGGCCACATGCAGGTCTGGCATCCGTCCTAGACCCATGCTTAGCTTTGAAGTCGCACGCGCCCAAAGAACTAAAGCGGCAGGTAACTCATTCACCCGGTCCCCCGGCCTCACAATTAAGCACGTTAAGCAGGCTGACAACGCACGACACTGTTCGCATTTTACTTTACTACAACACGAGCGTCCGTCCACGTAAAGGGACGGGCTATAGGCGCCCGCAACACATCTCCTCGAAGCTTGAAATCGGACTGTCCTTACGCCACAGACAGTAATCGCAACGTCGAAGACCACTAGTCCCGACTCCATATTTGCCAGCTGTCCGTGTCGCCGTCCTTGTCGCTGTCTGTTTTCTGTCTATCTGTCTGTTGACACCCCACAACATCGCTTGTTACTTAATCCATCATTGAAAACTAAAACTCCCGCGGCATGAATCACTCCGTCCAGTCCGGTCTCGTCCCGTCTGGGGGCTTCGTACGCATCTACGCAAAATTCCGGTAGGTGACTCACCAGATGGGTGGCCCTGGGGTGGGCGATGGTCGACCGCAGTCCTCTTAAGATAGGGCGGTTGTTCCCGGAACCGCCCCCGGTCGCATCAACAACTGCTTTGTGGTCCTCGCTTTCGTAAGCAATCAACAATCGGCGGTAAGTAAACACCAGGAGGCGAGCGGTGCCACTGCTGCTGTGCAACGTATGATGGTATGATGCATCACAGCGCATCATCGCTTTAGCACACACAAACACGGCACACAGTGAGAAAACTTGTGAGCCGTGATACACCGTAAGAGCTTGCTCCCCCGAAGACTGGTGCCAGTGTAGAAATAGCAATAGCAGTGGCAGCTGCTACACAGGCGCTCTGATCGGTGGTGTATACATTGTAAGGCAATACACAGCCTGCCGTCCTTTCGACAATTCCCGCTGGTATGAAGGCCTGGTGGCAGCGACCTCAACCCCCTGTCACCGTCTCAAGCCGTCCTCCCGTGTCGCCGGCGCTGGCGCCATCGCTGCTGTTGCTGCTGCTACTGCTGCTGACGCTGGCGCAGCCGCAACATCGCCGCTACTGCCTCCATTACTGCTGGACCTTGTCGTCCCTGAGAAGGGCCCAGGGAACGCGATCTGCCCCTGCGAGTGAGGCCCCGCTGGATTAACTACCGCACCGCCAGCGCCAGCAGTAGCAGCTGCTACTGCTGCCGCTGGCCCCAGGCTGAGTTGCTGCAGAGGCAGATGGTCGAGGGATCCCTCCACTACCACGCGGCTCTTGAAGTCCTCAAACTCCTTCTTAATGGTGCGAATGGTGCTCCCTAGCAACTGCCGGTGCTCGTCACTGCGCTGGAGCTGGTCTCTGGGAGGCAAAATAGGAAAGGAAAGGTGGAACGGAAAAAGAAGGGCGATGAAATGCGATGGTAAAGCAGAGCACATCAGAGCGACCAGATCAGGATCGAGAGAGCAAAGCAGAGCAGACGTAGGTAAAATTCTTCAAAATGAACGGAAGCACGCCCCCGAGGATTATAACGGACACCGGAGGTACTGGTACCGATATAGACAAGCTCCGGAAACAAGAAAGGAAGGGCGACCAGTCCTCATCGCAGAAAAAGAACCATCCATGGTGGATGCCGTCCTCTGCGCAACAGCCGATCTTCGTTCCTCCTGCCTGCTAACCCGGCCGCCTTAAGACCACAATTCCCCACCTGCCACCTCCAGCCCCCACCCCACCATCACCATCACTCCCACCTAAGGTGCTGGTTGACGGCCTCCAAGTGCCGGAGCCTTTCACGCAGCACCGCCAACTCCTCATTCTGCACCACAGCACAGCGGAAGGAAGCGATTAGCGCATAAAAAGCACAGGGACAAGGGAGGGACAAGCATAGGGTAGAACTCCGTTGACCCCACCACCCGCCACGCCAGGGTTCCCCGTTTCTCACGTATCAAGTTTCCCGCGCCCCTTGCACCCGGGGCTGAGGCTATGATGCAGCTCCAAACTCCGCCCGGAAACCCCTTCTGTCCTGCCGTCAGAATAATTCGCCTGCCGCCAGGGTTTCGCTTTCTAACGCATACCTGCCCTGGACACAGCTTCCTGTCCAGGAAAGCCCCCGCCCCCAGAAGAGTAAGAGACCGAAATTAGTTTCATTATTGGTTTTTTATTTCATTATTGGTTTTTGAGAACACAACTTGATGACCCATTTGGGTACCGGTCACTGAAAGTGATCCAGAATGGATCGAAAAGTCTACACACACACACACACACGCGCGCGCGCGCGCATGCACGCGCACACAACATTGAGACACGGTTCTCGCAGCTCTTAAGCCTTTAAAGAAGACACATACAGACACATATACATATATAGACACATAGAGGTATAGACACACACACACAGACCTGTTTTGCAAGCTTCTCGGCGTGCTGTTTGGCCTCCACCGCATGCTGCGATGACTCCCGTATCGCCCCTTCCAGCATACCCGCCAGCTGGCTATCTGTGCATGGGTGGGAGATTGGACAATGGGTTGCAATTCGGTAGTTAGTGCCTTTCCCCAACCCTCTTCCGCTTTTCCTCTTTCCAAAGCACGCATGCTTTCCCACTGAACGATCTCCCAGATCGCAAGCCGGTCCAATTCAAACCCGCCTTGTCCCGAAGAAGCATCCCAAATCCGCCAGCCAAATATTTCCCCCACCCACCCACCCACCCACACAACATTTAGCTCTGCCTATCAATCGCATGCGCAATTACTTTTCTCTCCAGATGTCTCCAACCTCACCCTGAGCCCAACTCCCTATAGTCGAGACTCAGCCACTCCCAGCGCACAGCCCCACCACCACATGGGCAGCTGATGCAGCCCCCTCACCTCGTTTGCTTCGCGCCAGCAGGTCCTCCAACGCAGACAACGAAAACGCTGCGGACAGGAGTGGACCCATAAGAAATGGGTATATAACATTGTGAAGGGAGAGGGGGTCATCGCTCATTCCTAAGCCGCACTTGCCGCCGCCACTTCCATAGCGCCTTATTTATCATAGGGCAAATTGAGGCGCCTTCCCCTCCATCACGCAACAGCAGTACGGACCGCGCGCTGCGTCCGTTACGCCTGACACCGCGATGGTGCACCCGGTCTTATCATCGCATCCCTCCTGACACCACATCCCCCCATATGCCCTCCATTCACATGCCAAAGTTATAAACCGATTATTTCTTTCATCCTTCCCAGGCCTTATCTCAGTCTGGCACTCACAGGATCCTCGTATCAGGACGCCCACACGGGTGCACGACTCTGGAATGGCTCCAGACTCCAGAGGCTGCAATTCGAAGAACTCCAGATCGCAGGGCGCAATGCCGAGCTGGGCGCTGCACCGCTGTGCGATGCGCTCACTGCTGGACGCTACAGCCACGGCTGTACCCTGGACGGAAGTGGAGATTGAAGCTTCCCCGGGTGTGGTTGGGTCGTCTCCCTGGAGTACGAAGGCCGAGGAGACGAGATCCACGCGCACGGGTTGTCGACGCGTGGGCACCGGGACGGGCCATGCGGTCACGTGCGGTGGCCCTGCGGCCATGTCATGGACTCCTGGTGTTGGCGCAGCGCTAGGCACCGGCGAGGCGGATGCTGGGTTGACGAGGCTGAGCATGGGGGGCTTGAGGGAACCCCGCCGGCCGAGGAAGGACACACCCTCATCTGGAACCCCGTTGTAGGACGTGGACGCTGCACGGGCTGCCGCAATGGACAGGGCCATGGGCGGTCTTGCACGTGCCGTTTCAACAAAGTATGCGGGCTCGGACCGCATCAGTTGCAGGCCGCCATGGTCTGGGGACCCTAACTCGTCTGCCTTCGGGGTTGGAAGTTTTAGGTTGAAGCCAGTACCGGGACGAGAAAACCCTAGAGGCGGCCCTTTAGATGTCAATGGTGGCTCATCATGTTCGTGTCGGCCGTTCGGTGCTAATGAGAGCGGGATGTCGTCAAGGTCTTCAGAGTCTTCCAGCGAGCTAGCAGAATCCTCTAAATATTTTTCCATGTCTGTTAACTAGGATTCTTCAAGTTAATCCAAAGAAGACCAGGTAAAAGCGTAGAGAAAGCCGGACGGGTTTAACGTCTGCAGCGCGCCTAACCTAGCAACGCCATACGAGGAATCAGCAATTTTAACAAAACGAAAGGTTAAAACTGGTCAAACACGTGGAGAGGGCTTGTGGCAGTTGTGATACAGTGCACTACGGCGGTTTGACCTCCGTGCACCTGGGAATACGACACCTCGAGCAAAATTGATTATTGAAGGACAATTTTACTTTCCTTATAACTGGAATGGATATCTCAGCGTCCTTGAATTTTAATTCATGGTTTTGGTGGAATCAGGTGGAAGCCAGATAAGTATATATAAATGTCGGCAAGAATAAGGCGAGATGTCAGCTTAAGCTGAATTTTTTACTGAATTATGCATCAATTATCTGTACCTAACTGGAAACACATTGCGCACTGAACGGCTCATGGACACCTTATCTTATCTCCCTTGTATCGGATATCAACGGGAACGCCAATGCCATGGACTATGTCTGCTGAAATATTTTTACTTCTGTCAACATGAATATGACCGTTAGCGAGCTCAAGCGTTCCTGTCCGAACTTTAAGAACAAGTAGACCTATCCAGGTCCTATCTATCCCGCTTGTCCCGTTCAGTAACGTGGCCCTCATATGGCGTCGACATATATAATGGGAATTTCCAAGTTGAAAGCCTACTTAAATCTCAATGCATTGCCTCTGTTAACCATCTTGGTCGCTGATTTGAAAGGCGAAGTCGTGCCGGCGCTGAGGAATTGGTGCCGGTAGTGGTCCTCCCTTCCAGGCAATCCACCACCTCGTCACTATCCACCCTCTCGGGACTGGGGCCAGCCACCAAAAGCATTTTCATGGCAGCGCGGCACCTGTGAATCGCCACCCCTCAGCCCAAACCCGAGCGCAGTCGAGGGGATGTGTAGCTCAGCGAGGACTCCCATGGAAACCATGCGCACGCCATCGCCTTTGGGCTATTCCTCCCACAGCAGTAGGATGTTACGGAGTATGGTTGCTTCTCGGTTGACCATAACGTGCGGCCTTGCTCATTTCCCACCCCCCCCCCTCACACACACACACACACACGCATACCCCCCTCAGCTTAAACTCCCTTTCATACCCTTCACGGTGGGCTTCAGCTCAGAAGCAAAACACATGTCGGCAACCGCCATTATGTTGCCGTGTGGAGTGTCTGAAGGGGTGTGTTTGTGGGTCCTCGTAATCGTGTTCGTGTTTTCGATTATATCCCTCCCTTCCTCCCTCCCTCCCGGCCACCATGCCTCTGGAATCGCTTCTCCTCCTAAATTCCCTCTCCCGCTTATCGGATACCATTACACGTCGTTTACCCCATCATAACAAAGCGTTAATCTATTAGATGGCGTTAGCGGCCAGGTAGCTCACTCTCGTTATTCAAACCTTCTTGGATCTGAAAATGCCACGACCCTTGGACGAAGCTATCTGTCAGTGTCTGTGACCTGTCCTTGCCAATATGTTTCAGTTGTCAGTTGTCAGTTACGGACGCAGTCAATCCAAAGCGCCTGTCTTCCAACAGCACCCGCAAGTGAATACGGGCGCTTGTCTGTCGCGGGCCAGGAAACCTGGCCCGCAGTAAGCAGCTGGATACCAGGATAGGCCGCTAAGGAAGAGGGTAGGAAAAATGTAGGCATTGCTCCTACCCTCTTACTTGCCTTGCCCTGCATTATCCATACACCGCCACCACCCGCTACGTACGACATGCCTACCCCGACCCACAGCTTCTCGTCCCATTCCACAATAGCCAATGATAAACCCTTCTGCCTCATGTGCGAACATTTCGCAGCATCGCAAAGCAGCACCCGCACATCCATGGGTGGTCAGCAAAGACAGAGGTAACTTCAACCTTTCGGTAAAGGGTACGTGTCCCACCGGGGGTTTCTTATGACCCGTGGGTCCATTGTGCATTAAACACTCGCTGGTCCCTCTTCGTTTCTGCATGCCACAAACGGATTTTCCGCCTTACCCTCCCCCCGTATATATGTATATATATACATATAAATGTATATTTACACACACACAAACGAATACACACACGCGCATGCACGCACACACCATCCCACCACCATTGCATTCAACCTCGTTACTCCTCCCCCACCATTCCAGACCTCCCCCCCACGGTCCCCGCACAATCCATTACATCTCGAACAGCAGACTGGCGGCCATGTCCACATTGCCATTCGCCGCTCGCAACGCTTGTACGGCGGTGTTCCGGTCCGCCCCAAGAGCCATCAATTGGGAGATTTTGGTCTCATCCGCGCCACCTCCACCTCCACCTCCACTGATTCCCTGACGAGGCACTGCCGGCGCCGGTTGCGGTTGCGGTGGTGGCTGCTGCTGCTGCTGCTGCTGCGGGACGGCCATCGATGATGGCCGCCCGGATGCCGCGGCGCCGTCGTTGGTTTCCATCTTATCCCTTCTCCCTTGCGGGACGGCCGCCGCCGCTTCGTCTGTGCAGCAGTAACAAGGTGTGGGGTGCCGGCCCAGGGTGAGCTCTTGACGTCTGGTTAAGCTATTGGGAAAGCGATGCAGTTGCTCTACACTCTGTTGCGGGGCGGTGAGCGGCCGGGTCCTGTTTCAGAGCTACAATACGTCAGATGCTGATTACGTCAGGCTCTTAACGTATCCTGGCGGACAATAAACACCAATGGATTTACACGACATAAAGATACATGTACGACACATACACATACACACATACAGACACGCACCCTCAACTCCGCGAACGTGAACGTGCAATTGCATGGCGAACTGCAAGATATCTCCCTCACGCACACCTTTCCCCCTCTCCTTCCTACAAGAGTCCCAGGGTTGTGTATTCGCCCGCTTCTCCCCTTCTCCTCCCCCCCTTCCCCCATGCCTCTCCCCTTCCCTCCCTCCCTTCCCCCATGCCTCTCCCCTTCTCCTCCCTCCCTTCCCCCATGCCTCTCCCCTTCTCCTCCCCCCCTTCCCCCATGCCTCTCCCCTTCCCTCCCTCCCCAGCCAAACCCACCCGACTGCATGCGCCTGTTTGCCTCGTCCTCGCTCACGTCCTCCACATGGGCGTTGAAGTCCTTAGGGATCTGGGTCTCTGAGAGGAAGGGCAGCTCCACTCCGCAACTGCCGATGCGCAAAACGCCCTTGGACTGCGGGGAAGAGTTTTTTTGTGTGTTTTGAACGGGAGATGCGTGTGTGTGTGGTTGTGTTTTGTACGGGAGATGCGTGTGTGTGTGGTTGTGGTTTGTACGGGAGATGTGTGTGTGTGTGTTTGTGTTTTGTACGGGAGATGCGTGTGTGTGTGTGGTTGTGTTTTGTACGGGATGGTGTGTGTTGAATGAACAACGGATCCGGGGTTGCGAAGATGGCATCGGGGTTTCGGCGGGGGGGGGGGGAACGACGCAGAGGGGGGGCAGGATAAGAATAAGTGAGTTCGACATAACCGAGCGCACAACGAGACGAGATTTACACGATGCATTCAAACCCCCCCCCACCGCACCCCCCCCTCCCCGCTCACTAGATCGATGCAGCACTGGTGCCTCCGCAACATGTCCAGTCCGAAAATGAACTGCGGACCGGTCTTCTGCTCCAACACAGTGATGGAGGTCGTCACCACCTGATCAGCGACCTTCATCTTCGCCTGCAGGGAGGAGGAGGAGGAGGGGCTCACGAAGCTGGGCAATGGCGGGAGGGGTGTGTGGAAAGGGTGGAGTAACGGATCAGCACAAAATTTGCTATTTTTTCTACTTCTTATTCCTTTTATCATCAACAGCTTCTTTGATTGTCACTGTTAATTAGCGCCACCTGGGTGTGGGAGGGGGAGGGCGGGGTTGGTGGTGAGAGGACCGTGGATGTGTAGCCTGATGGGAGGATGGGGGCGGGGAGGGTTAAGGGAGGAGGAGGGGGAAGGCGAAGAGACATGAGGTCAGATGGCGTTGTCGGCAGTATTAAAACAGCATTGTTGATGTGAAAGGGGAGGGAGGGGACACGACGGAGGGGTTACAGGGGGGAGGGGGCAGGTTTGTCCTAACCCGCTCAGGAAGGCGCTCGTCATCTGACCCAACTGGGCACCTGCAGGGCTTCCCCGTCCCCGCACTCCCCTGTCCCGCCGCCCCCATCTTCCTCCGCCGTACATTTCCCGGGGCTTCGATGCCCCCCGTACTTTACTAATGCTTTATCACCGTCACCGCCTTGTAGCCCCATCCTTACTTGTGCCGACACATGCCAGCGACCCTTTGACTTCGCGACTTTTCGACTGGCCTAGGCCGTACCGGTTATAATCTCTGACTCCCCTTCCACATACAACCCCTAACCTCCCTGGCCTTCAGCTGCACTTTCCGTATTTCCTTGGCTTTCTTCCCCTCCCTGGAGACCCACCTGATGGATTTTGCCCAAGATTTTGGACGAGCCCACGCCCACCGCCATGCCCCGGAACCGATCATCCAGTAGGCGCGTCAAGTGGCACTTCTCGGCGAACGGGGCGGTCATGATCGTCATCTGCGCGCCGCTGTCAATGAAGGCCTTGACGTGGACGCCGTTCACCTCCATATCGACGTACAACATATGTACAGAAATGAAGTTCTGCATGCGGTACAAAACGGTTACCTCAATCGTTTTTAATTTTGCTGAGTTTTGTTGTGTTGCAAAAACAAGGATACAGAACATATAAATATAAATAGAAAATATAATATAATATAAATACGTGGTGAAATAGTGACATTGGAAGGCACGAACGTGGTTGGTGGCGTGCCTTGAGTGGCTAGGCGGCGGTGCGGACGCGGCCCCAACCCCGGCCCCCCTGACTCTGCACCGTCAACACGACCCGCTGCCTGGTCCGCATTCCTCCCACAGCTATTTCTCCGCCCCCAACACAAACACGCACACATACACACACACACACGTCTTCCCTTCCCCCAAGTGCCGGCCCCAAGTACCAACTTCCTCACACCCTCCCTGTATCGTACTCCACGCTACCCGTCAACCGCTGCTCAACGTAACGCCGCCGAAGCAAAGGCTGCCAAATTTCCCATCCCATGTGGGAAGCTTCGTCGTCGTACGAAGCTGTTGGCGTAACCGCCAAGGGCCCAGCCCGCTTAGGCTAGTATTACGTGTCCGTGTCCCACCGGTGGTTTCCTGCGACCCGTGGGTCCGTTGTATACAAAAAAGCCCTTCTCCCCTCTTTGCCTCTCCATCCTCCGGTCCGTTCTCGTCCCCCCTCTTCCCCTCCCCTCCCATCCACATCTCCCCCTCCCTCCGCACGCGTACACACACATACACGTACACATACACATACACATAAAACACACCTCCGGATTGTGCTCCATGGCGGCCTCGTAGTTCTCGTCGATGTTCTTACGTCGAATGGCCTCTTCGATCTTGACCTGGAGGGTTGAGGAGGCGGTGTGGAGTTGGGGCGGTGTGGAGGGTCCAGACACATAAGACTTCAGCACATGCACATACACATACACGTATACTCCACGCGCGGCCCTCCTCATAATGTAGCTTTTCCTCTTTCTCGTCCTTCCCTTTTTCCCGTACAGGTTTTATCCGCTCCCCTTCATCAGTCCTTCCCCATCCTAACCCTTTACGTGCACACAAGATAGACACACACACATACACACACACGACGCACATACACACACACCTGCAGCTCAGGGTTGAAGGGGTCCTCTTCCTGCATACGGTACAGCCGCTCGAGCTCCTCATTGGCATCGTGCTGGGCCCTACGCGTGTGTGCATGTGTATGCGCATGTGTGAGTACATTTCAGGGTCAGGGCCGGGGGAGATAACGACACGGCATGTTATGTTGTCGTGCCTGTGCCTGTGTATTTGTGTATTTGTGTATTTGTGTGCACGTGTTTACACACGAGCCGCGAAGAGCCTATGTCCAATTTAAGGTAACATCACTAACGGAAATTATACAACGGAACGAGGAACCAACAGAAAACTGTATTGCTCATATATTCTCCGAATTAGTTGACTATTCGTGTGTGTGTTTTGAAACACAAAGAAGGGGGAGCGAGTGAAGAATGAGAGCCGCTTCTAGGCATCTAGGGAATGAGTGCACAACTCTACCCTTGGCAGCTACACACTTTCCTCCTCCCCTCTCCCTTTCTCACACACACACACACAAGCAAGGACAATACACACTTCCATTTATTTTTGAAAGCGGACTGCCTTTTATTATCTCCTATCATCAAACCCTGTAGCCACGGAAGAGTAGCAGAACAGTACGGCATAGCCGCCGCACAGCCGTACCTGTGCGCACGCCGTAGCTCCTCCTGGAGAGCCGCAACGTCATCTCCCATGATTGCGTCGTACAGTCGCGGCGCCTGCGCCCGGAACGTGTCCATCATGCTTCGATCCGCCTTGAACGCCTGAATGGCAGCAGCCGGGTTAACGAGGCTGCCGTCTGCGTTTCGCTGCATCAGGGTGCCGGCGCCGCCACCGCCAGAAGAGGCTGCGGCGGTGCCCCGCTGCTGCAGCTGGCGCTGCTGCAACTGCTGCTGCTGTTGCAGCTGTGCAGGCTGAACGAGGATGAGCATGTCGCCGGGCTGGACGCCAGCCGAGGAGGGGGTTTGGCTGGCGGGGTTTGGTTGGGGCGTGAACGGGGGAGGGGAGTTGCGGGATGTCTAAGAACGCACAAACATTGCTGTAGCCGTACAAACCGTGCTAATATGGGGTGAACGGAAATAAGAGCAGAGTGCAAGGGGAGGGAGCGGGAAAGACTGGAATGCTGGAAATGGAGAGAAGGTATATTATAAGACCAAGGGGGAATGGGGAAGTGGATCATGCGGGAAGAGGTGTCTGTGTCTGTGTGTCTGTGTATCTGTGTGCGTGTGTGTCGCGCGGGGCTGGGGTGGCGCTTGGGGGGCTTAGCGAAGGGGACCAGGATAGATCAATAAGCAGGCCTAGGACGAGACTCCCTCCCCCAAAATGCAAAATCCCCAAAACATAAAAACTCTGCCCTGCCCTGCCCTGTGCTCCCCTGCGCTCTCTCAAGGGGTCAATTTGGGCCACTGGCAGCTAGGCAATCCATAATAGTACTGTTAGTCGTTGTATTGGATGCGAACGACAAGGATCACGTTCATGAAGCCCACCCAGTCAACCTTCACTGCATGTTGCGGTCAAAGGATTAAAAGGAGATTGCGCCGTACCTATCCAAAATCGGTCGGCCGTTGTGTATGAGTACGAAGGAGGCAGAAGGTAACCCCGTCTCCACCTCACAAATGGCCTTTAGATCCGCAAAAGATGTGTTACCGTCAACCTGTTAGGCGTGTAGGTAGTGGATTCAATGGGGGGCCTAGATTCGCTGGCGTTCCCAGGATGTTCGGACCCTAAATGTTAAAATGCCTGAAGGGCGGCAGATGTGGGACTTTGTTTGACCCTGACGAACCTCAATCGGGAATACGTGCTCTCCGTCGGGCGTCGTAATAGATAACTGCATTTTGCTCTTGGGGCAAAGCTCGGGCAGATTCAAACCTGAAGATTCCAAGGTACCTAACGTAAAGGCACACAAATAAGGGAAACTAAGAATGCGTACGACTCAAGCAATATCATAAATAAACGGGGAAAGTTGTGCAAGGTTCTGCACTTTTGTGTACGCAAAGATTGTAATAATGTAATGATTGTGCCGTACATTCGGGTTTTGCAAACACCATTCACGGCCCGAAACGCTCGATTGCTTGTGATATTTGTTGATGAGTCCTCCAGGACTCATGTTGAAGAAATTTTTGGCTTGAAGCGCTTTGCACTGTAATTTGGTTGCAAGACTTTGTCTTCAACTGACGTCCCAAACTTGCACGGAATTGATCATGATTTTAAGAAATTGGTGTTATTAAAGTGAAAATCTAGTGGAACATAACTGTAAGGAGATCATGACGGCACCAAGCATTGCGGGTCTCCCGTTCCCAAAGAACAGCATGACCCCACAAGTTGCAGGACAACAGGAACCAAGCTCTTTTCAGAAGGAGAAATCGCACACAGCATTTTCGCAGATGCAGCCTGCCGTGACTGTTGCACCTGCCGACCATGTGCTCACGCTGGTGTCCAGCTCTGTAAGTTGGGTCGCCTGTCCTGCAATGCTGTGCCCTGCTAAATTCTTATTCCTACTTGTTTGCGTAGCTTAAGCGTGGTTAATACGAACGAGTGCTGTTGTGATCATTAGCTTTTTGATAACGAAGTCGGAAAGGGTTTACAAAAGTTTCTACGTGAAATTGTGTTCTGCGCCATGCTTCATTACTGTAATAGGCAATGTTAGCCCGCGAACGGAACCCATGTCCTGTGCGTCGCCTGACCAGCTCGCATGGGCGACTATGGCCTTTTCGTGTGTGGATTCTCCCGCTCCCGACGTCACCAAGCATGAGCGTGCGGTTGCACCTCCCCACCTCAGTGCTCTCCAAAGCATGCTTGCATGTGCTAATCCTATATCTGTAAAGGAGTAACGGAGTATGTCAAGCCTCCTCTTTTATAGGGCTGCCTTATTGGCCTCCATCCTTCCTTGTACCTCCCATGCCTTCCTGCTTCCCTTGCTTAATTGATTGCACCAGAACCCCCTATCTATCACCACTCTGCAGCTCCTTAGCACCGCTGCTTTCGCCCCTGCTGTCGTCCCCAGTCCGGTTATCGGGCAAACTCTCTCACTACCATGCTCCTCCCTGCGGCGTGCTGCACAGCACCGCAGCATGCCATGATAGCGCCTCGGCTTGCGGCGAACCGTTAAGAGGCCCCAAATCCTAAGGAACAGCAGGCGGTGGTACAAGATGGGAGCAGAAATGGCCGTGCATTCCACTGCGATCACCTCTCCTCCTCTGACCCCTCTCCTTGGGGCTCGGGTGGGGTTCGGGTTTGCTTAACCCGCCATGTGGACAGGAATGACCCATGACATTCACGCGGGTGTGCCGTTCTCCTTTCACATTCCTCCTTCTCCCGTCACCTTCTCGCGTCTCTAGGTTGTGAACCAGCGCGGCTTTGCCAACACCTGTGGCGTACCCTTGGGAGCTCACATGGACCTACGACCCCCCGAAGCACTGAGACTGCCGCTCATCAACACAAGGCCGCCGCTGCGATGCAACGGCTGCTCGGCTTTCCTTAACGTGTACTGCAAGGTACGAATAACGATTAGCGAACACCCACTGGGGACCTGTCGCGTGCAAATAATAGCCAGCTGCTCGTGACTACTGAAGTAGCTGCCGAGCTGTCGTCGTGGGCATGGGGTGGAGCCATGAGGGCCACAGTTTGCGGGAGGGCTATGAAAAGAACGGACACGGGGCACAATTTCCACGGGCGCTTGGCTGGCCAAGAGAGCAACGGCGGGGTCGGCGTTGGGGGGTGTTCGTCAATGAGGTGGAAGTAGAAAGCCGGTGAGCCATGTCACAGGAACTTCCCACACGCGGGGAACAGCTCCGCGCCCCTAAGATAGTCGATACGTAAGGGTAAGACCCTGGAACTTGGGACTTCTTCCGTTGGCAGGCCAACTTGTCCAAGGGCGTGTGGAAGTGCTACATGTGTGGCGCGGTCAACATCCAGAAGGACCTGATGGGGGAGGCGGCGGACGTAACGGTGAGCGATGTGAGCGTGGAAGCGGTAGTAGGGGAGGGTCGAAAGTACACGAGACCTGGTACTCCTGGTATAGGAAAGCTGCTGATGAGAACAATTACTGCGCATGATCGTCGGCTGATGGCGGCTGGACTCGTCCAGGGTGGGCAAGGTGAAAAACATTTGCACGTGGACAAGGTAGCCGCCTAACGGCTAACGTGACTAGAAGCAGAAAGAAATCAATTGAAGCTGTAATGATGTTTACGTACACTATCGGCCTTGCTGCTGGCGGCGAAAACGCGTCCCGTCATAATCGTTAGCGGCGAGAAGGTGCTGAGTAGGACTAGCTAATTTGCTGGCCACTGGCGCTGTCATGCGCGTGCTCCTGCCGACCCCCCGGTCCTTTTTATCAAACAACGCGCCCCGACCTAAGACCAACCCGGTACCGGTGCAAGCAGCAAATACGTGCACATGCAGCCGAGAAGAAAAAAGAGAGTCAGTGTAAGCAAACTGGGCAGCTATTTGCAGGGCCGCAAAAGCACGAGACAGGAATACATGCACCACCACCACCACCACCACCAGGAAACCATGCATCTGGGAGTTAAGAGAAGCTGGAAGGAAGAGGAGTGAAGTGAAGTGGTGACAAGCGGTTTTGGATAGGGACTTGAAGGACCAGGGAAAATCAATTATATTAGGGAGGAGAGATGCGACACAGGCATGCAGGACAGGGAACGGGCACATACAATGGGGACAAGGTCCGGAGTCAGGGGTGAAGGGAAAAAGATGGAAAGGGAATGACTCTGAAACGCAAAATGGAAGGCCGCAAAGGGGGCCCCGTGCAACGGGAGGGGAGAGGAAGACTGACTGGTTCTAACCGGTTGGTATCCTGCCGCAGAGGACAACGAAACGAACGACATTGTACGTCTGTATTCTTCTCCTCGCGGTTCGGTTGCTCAACATATGCATAGACTCGCAAACATGAATCGCCAGGAGGATTAATGCTCCTTGGCCTTCCCGGTACTCGCACGTTGCTACTTGTCACCTGCGTAAAATACTTTTCTTTTCCCGTTCAACCCTACCAGCGCTCGCAAGGGTTAAAAAACACACACCGTACACGAACAAGCGCTTGCAACTTGCTCGTCCCGTCCTATTACTATAATACGACCACCAAAAAAACAAAAACAATTGCACAGGCATTCCCCGAGCTTTCTTCCGAAGCGGTGGAGTACTCGGTGGCGCTGCCGCCCTCCCACCCTCTGCTGCCCGCCCCCGGCCCCGGGCACCTGGTGTTTGCGATCGACACCACCCTGGAGCCCAAGGACCTTCAGGTGCGTGTATGTGGAATGCGATGTGGACAGGGGAAGAGGTGTCATCGGAGTTTGGATCGTTCAGGGGAATGGTGTATTCGAGGGGGGGAGAGCGTCTGTATTGTATTGTGTGCGCGCCCCCGTGTGTGTGGGGGGGGCGTAAGCGGTGCCTGCGCGGGGCTGTAAGATATCGAAATACTGTTGCTGCTACCCTTCTGTTCTTATAACTAATATATATATATATTATGTTATATTGTTGTTGTTAACGTCCCCCTTGTTACTTCCATTCGCCATGTCACATGTAGGCTGTACGGGAGGCCCTTTTGACCACCCTCGCCAGCCCCTGTCTGGACCCCTCCACCCTCATCTCCCTCATCACTTTTGATGGCTGTGTTGCCGTACACAACCTTGGATCCCAACGGTTCAGCCACGTGCTGCCAATCGCCGGTACATCCACCGCTGCTGTACCACCGGGCAGCGCATCATCGTTGCTGGACCTGCAGTCTGTCGTACAGCATTTGTTGGATCGCCACTGCGCCGCGACGGCGTCCCGGCGAGCTGGCGGCGATGGAAGCAGTGGCGGCTTCGCAGCCGGGGCTGCCGCACTCGTCTCGGACGTGGGATCCTGTTCCCCGCACCTGCCTAAGGTGTTGGCAAGTCTGAGGACAGTGCAGTCGGGAGTTCCCGTTCGGGCGAGGGCGAGGTGAGGTGGCTGTGTAAGGGTTGTGTCGGCGGCACACGTCAAGGGAGGAGGGGTGGAAAACTGGGAATGAATGAAGCCATTAGAACGATTTGCCGCCATGACAATCATTACGAAGCGCGGTCTCACGCGAACTCACCTCATACGCATCCAGTAAATAGATGCGGCCCTCCATCACTGCCATGAGCACGTTTCCGTCGCTCGAGAACTTGATGTCCGCAAAGCCGCTGGGAGAGCCCTTTTCCTCCCTCCACCGTGAAGGTTGACTAAGGTGGCGGCGGCGCAGGAAGGGGGGGAGGGAGGGGGGAAAGGGAGGATTATTGCTAACAGCTGCTTCGGGACGTTCCTCCTATGGCTCCAGGGAGGGGGAGGAAGAGGGGTGGGCGATGGGTATGGCGGCATTGCCTGGCACAAGAACACGAATCCAAATCGAAATCCAAACTCAGCATTCTAAAATTGATTTAATTTGGTTTTCAGAAACAAAATTGTGAAACAGAAAGTTTCAGCTGGACTTCACGAGTGATAGTTAGCAGTAAAGCAAGTCGTGAAAGGGAAATGGGGCAGGTATGGTGGTGATGCGGGTTGGTGTTTCTGTTGGCAGTACTGTACAGCAGTTAACGAACTAACATCTCCGCAACCCTCCGCCAAGCCACCGATCCCCAACCCACCCCCCCTGGACTTCCCCTGGAAGCGCAGGTGCTTGGGGTCAGCGGTGGAGGCGGCTCTGAGAATCATTGCGGCACACGCATCCCTGGACCTGACCCGCCACCACAACTTGTACGGCAGTCGGGTGATCGTACTGGCCGGCGGGCCTGCGACACGTGGGCCGGATGCGGTGCCCCTGGAGCTCTTGGATCAGGTGTGCTGGTGTGCGTGGTTGTGGTGGAGCTGCTGAGGTGTTTGTCGGGTATGAAACCCTTGTGGGAGAAATAGGGCTTGGGGGGTTAGGTTGAAGAACGGACCCGGATGCGAAGATGCAGGAACCCGCGCTTTGAAAAAGGGGGAGGGAGAGAACGGCGTAAATCCGAATGTGTGTGTTCGTGTGTTAGTTTGTTAGTTTGATGGGTGTCTGCTTGTGAGACGTGGAAAAGCTGGGACGTAAACTAGCTAGCCGTCCCAGGTCGTGGATAGGGGTAGGGTAGGGAAATATATGGGGAAGGACAGCTTCATCAATCGAAGGGAAGAACAAGGGGGTTAGCCGTTATAATCGGCGGGGGGCTGTCGTCGTGTCGTACTGTGTTTTGGCTTACTGGGCACTCAACTTTAGGTGGTTGGTTGGTTAGGAGTGGTGTAGAAGCCGAGGGGGGGGGAAATAGAGATCATCATTACGTTGAATTTAACACATTCGTGGACAAAGTACGTTCTCACACACGCCCTCACGCAGCCCCCTTCCCTTGCTTCCGTTGGTGCATGGCCAGGCACCCTGGCGCAACCTTGTGCTCACAGCGGAACGCTCAATGCGTTGCAGCAGACCTTGACGCCCCTAAGCCCCCATGTTTCTTCTGTCCAATAACACATGTAACTCATATATATCTATATCTATATCTATATCTATATCTATCTATCTATCTATCTATCTATCTATAGCCATACGCCTTGCTTTTACCTTTGCGCGCTTGCATCTGGCTCTGTTTTCGCGCTCGCTTCCTCCCGGCCCAGGCTGTGCCTGAGAAGGGCCGTGCGCCC
The DNA here is from genome assembly GCA_019650235.1 of Volvox reticuliferus. Taxonomy (NCBI): domain Eukaryota; kingdom Viridiplantae; phylum Chlorophyta; class Chlorophyceae; order Chlamydomonadales; family Volvocaceae; genus Volvox; species Volvox reticuliferus. Next base: position 603,330 of record BNCP01000012.1, on the reverse strand, counting down.
GACAACCGGGCGGTGGCGGCAGCACTGGACGTGGGGGTCGCGCTGGGCGACATGGCCTCCAAGATCGGCGTTGCGGTCGACATCTTCACGAGTAAGAGTCGTCAGATCGGTCATGTACACATGGCAAAGTCCGTGGCGGAGAAGGGGGAGGGGAAGGGGGAGGGGCAGGGATGAAATGAAGTGTGCTTCTGTACGGTCCGTGTGTATTGAGTGTTATGTAGTTTTAGGCTTTGGACTTGTGTGGGTGGGGTGTGGGTGGGGTGTGGAGGGGTGTGGAGGGGTGTGGAGGGGAAGGGTCCTACCGACGGGGTATTATCCTGCCTCGGCCTCAACACCGATGGCCCCCATTACTCCTTGGTTGTCTGGTGGTTTGCAACTCACCTCGTTGGTTTCATTTCGTATTTAGATTATCACGCCCTTTCGTCTGCATGTCTTAATTAAGTCATCCAGTTTGGTATTGTCGTATTTAACTCGTTCATTATTATTTTACCCCCGGGGGATTGCGGGTGCCGGTTTTCTGGCTTGAGCTGCACTGTCACTGTCACTGTCACACACTCTGAACAACCCCCGTCCCTCCTTCCTCCTGTTCGGATAGGTACCCCTACCGGCGTCAACGCCAAGCTGTTGACCGCCATCACGCACGGGTCCGGCGGGGAGTTCATGCCGCAGATGCCCCCGCACCCCCACCCCCACTCCCACCCGCACCCGCACCACCCTTCCACGCGCGTCCCACCCACCTCGTCCACGCCTGGATCACCACAAGCTTCAAGTCCTCAATCGCAGCCACCGACGCCGTCGTCTTCACTTCCTCAGCCACAACAGCAGCAGCAGCAGCAGCAGCACCAGCAGCAGGGGGGTAAATGGGGTGATTCCCACCAGCAAGGGCAGGCGGCGGCGGCAACTGCCAGCGGCAGCGGCAGCGGCAGCGGCGGATTCATCGGTTTTGTATTGTCCCGGCAGCTGACGGCGTCGCTCACTCGGCGGTTTGGTTTGGAGGGTCGTCTGGACTGCTACTGCTCGGAGGGGTTGAGGCTGGTGCAGTGGTTTGGGCCGCTGGATACGATACAGGTGAGGAGGGGGAGGGGAGGGGGAGGAAATCCGCTTCGGAGCGAGATGTTATCAGGAGGTACCCATGAAATACCGCACCTAGGGAAAGGAGGGGCTTGGGGGGCGCTGGTGAACACACTGGTGCGTATGCAGGGGAGAGCCGGGGGTGCGGGGCCTGCAGTACGGAACGAGACGAACTTGGCACTCGTACTTCCATATGCGTAGCTTTTTCGGAAGGCACTGGGGTTTAGGCGGCAGCACCTTATCCTTATACTTCTGTTTGGTCCAGCAGCGGCACCAGCAGCCCCTGCACGCCTGCAGCTGCGGCTGCTCATCATCACCATCATAATGCGGCTGCTGCTGCTGCTGATGGTGATGGTGATGGTGATGGTGATGGTGATGGTGATGGTGATGGTGATGGTGATGGTGATGGTGATGGTGATGGTGATGGTGATGGTGATGGTGATGGTGATGGTGATGGTGATGGTGACGGTGACGGTGACGGTGACGGTGACGGTGACGGTGACGGTGACGGTGACGGTGACGGTGACGGTGACGGTGACGGTGACGGTGACGGTGACGGTGACGGTGACGGTGACGGTGACGGTGACGGTGACGGTGACGGTGACGGTGACAAAAAAGAGAACGAGAATGGGGGCGAAAAACGATGAGGAAAGGATGTGTAGGCGCTTATACCCCAAAAATGCATTATAATGGGGGTGGGGTGGTTGTCCGCTCCATTCCATTCCGTGAATGCCACTCCATTCTTGTTCGTCACCCTTAACTGCGTACTGGCTCAGTGACGTACAGAATACGTTTTCGCTCTATGCAGGTGGAGCTGGAGATGAGCGGTCCGACGGCGGCGGCGGCCTCCACCGCTGCCGCTACCGACACGTCAGCGGCGGCGGCGGCGCCTCGGCCGCTCTCGAGTACCGCCACAGTGGGTCCCTACCGCCTGTCCCCGGTTGCCTGTGGGGTGGTGGCGGTGGAGTCGGGGCGGTGCGCCTCCCTTCGGCTGGAGGTCACGAGGGACCTAGACGACGTGCCGTCACTCTTTCTGCAGGCAAGAGATTCCACCTGACGTACACCTCACGTACACGTGACGTGTAACATTTCAAAAAAGCACGCCTCAAAATAATTCCATCATTCTATCCCTCTCTGTTGCATACTTGTGTCGTACAACCTTCCGGGCTGGCTGCAATGCGGCTTGAAGGACCCAGGAATGAGGGGGGGGGAAGCGGCTGCCAAAAGGGCCTTATACTAAATTGTATTCATTGCAACATTATGGGCAAACGTACGGTGACATCCATATATGTGCTGCAAATACTGTACTATTAGACCGAATGTAGTACAGCGCCTGTGCCGTAAGCCTTGAGCTTCCTGAAAGGCAGCATGCAATTATTATTCGTACGGATGTACGGGTACATGCTGCCTGCATGCACATATTAGCCCTGTCATATTCAAATATTTTCCTGCTCTCATCTGCCTGTGTCAAACTTCTGAGAGCGACCTTGTCGCGCAGGTGGCGTTCCATTTCGTGAACCCGCTCGCCCGCCACCGGGTGGTTCGGGTGGTTACTCGGCGGTTGGCGGTTGTTGAGAGCCGTGGGGAGTTTCTTCGGACCGTCAACCCCACGGCGGCTGCGGCGCTGCTGGGCAAGAGGGCGGTGCTGGAGGCAAAGAGGGCGGGAGCGTACAGGTGGGTTAGAGCTGTTCCCCTCTCCTCTCCTCTCCTCTCCGCTTCCCGTCTCCATCTCCACTCGAATCCAATCCACTCGATCATCTCACATCAGTGCATTCGTACATCCATAATGTGTTCGTCATTCTTCCTCACGTGCGTCGTACATCCATAATTTCCTACCTCCATCCTCGTCCTCGCCCTCCTCCTCGTCCTGCTGCTCCAGGGACTCCCGCAGAGCCGAAGAGGCCCGTTACGCGGTGGCCGCTCAGCTGGGGCTGGTGGCCACCCGCTGCGGACAGGAAGTGCTGGTGCGCGGGGAGGGGGAAAGGGGGAGGATTGCGTGTATATGTGTATTTGTGTAGGACAGCTTCCGCCGCCTTCACATTCGGCACTCCTTCCTCCACTTAATTCCCCTCCAGCAGCTGCTTCTTTATGTCTCTTCCCACGCTCCCTCGTGCGGAATGTACTAGTGGGAAAATTTGCAGTTCCACTCGCCCCTGGGCCTGGGCCCCCCGGGCCTCAGCCTCCGCCCCGGGGATAAGCCGAATTACTCAGCCCCTACTCCTGAGGTCTTCGATATGTGTCGATCATACTCAACTCCTCTCTCCCTCTCTCCCTCTCTCCCTCTCTCCCTCTCTCCCTCTCTCCCTCTCTCCCTCTCTCCTCTCTCCTCTCTCCCTCTCTCCTCTCTCCCTCTCTCCCTCTCTCCCTCTCTCCCTCTCTCCCTCTCTCCCTCTCTCCCTCTCTCCCTCTCTCCCTCTCTCCCTCTCTCCCTCTCTCCCTCTCTCCCTCTCTCCCTCTCTCCCTCTCTCCCTCTCTCCCTCTCTCCCTCTCTCCCTCTCTCCCTCTCAATCGCTTCTTCAATCTCTGTCTTCCTCCGCGCTCTTCCTCTAGGCGAGCCGCGGCGTGCTGGGATTCGGCAGCCGCAAGATCCGGCAGTGGCCCTCCGAACTAATGCCCCTGGCCTACGCCCTCTATCACTTCCAACGGGGCCCGTTGCTGGGTCCGCCCGCGCTGCCGCCGCCGGGCATCTACCCCGCCACCGCACACGCGCACCTCCATGCGTTATGGGACTCCGATGCCCGCCTCGCCGGATTCAATGGCCTGCTGCGAGCTGCCTGGGGAGATTCGTATCGGTCTATGGCGCCAAAGCTGTATGCTGTACTGCCACCGGCGGTGGGTGCAGCAGGCGACGGCGAAGGGGCCGCCGCGACTGGTTTGCCGGTGGCGGTGCCTCAGCTAGTGGCGCTGCCGTGCGTCAGCCTTGCGGCGGTTATGGCGCGTACGGCGCCGCTGCTGCTCGACATCGGAAGTGCTGTGCTGGTCAGCCCGACGGAGGAACCGGGACATGGGCACGGCGACGGCGATGACGGCCTTACGCCAGTACTGCTCTCAGCAGCGATGCAGGTGCTGGGGGCTGGTTATTCATCGGCAGCGGCCGGCATTGGTGATGTGTCACGCTTTCCGGTGCCGTCGGTGGTCCTGACCCAGGGCGCGCAGGCCGGCGGAGGCGCTCTGGCGGCACGGCTGATCCCCGTACATCGCGACGGGTACGCGGAACAGAGTCTCCAGCATCCCCAGCTGCAGCAGCTGGGTCCAGCGGTGGCGGCGCAGCTGTCGAAGCAGCTGCTGGAGAGTGACGCGGTGGCGGCGGGGACAACGGCGGCAGCGGCCGCAGCGGCGGGCCTCCCGCCGGCGCAGGTCAAGCAGGCTGCCGCCGCAGCGGCCAGCTTCGTGGAGTGGTGCGGAGGGGTGCACGTGCAGCCCTTCCCGCTTTCAGCTTGATCGTCTTCGTAAGGAAGTCTTAGCTTTTTACCGGAACACACACACACACAGTGAACGAAAAGGGGCGAGCGCCACGGCCCGTACTTACCGGGGTGGGGGTTTCGAGCACGGACAAGTCATGTAGATTTGTCACATACGCTGTGCCTGAAGGGAGGGGAAAGAAAGGAAACGGACATAAGAGATACTTGAAGAGAAGGGAGAGTGTCCAATCGAACAGCAACGTTCTGAGGGACGAGAGCGAATCGGGGACTCGAGTCCCCGAAGAGGGGCAGACCCCGAAACACCAGGACTTGGGAACTTGGGTGAGGGTGATGAGGATGATTTTGGGGACGCGGTATGTCCCCCAGAATGTGGGATGAGGAAAGCGAGCGAGCGGGCCATGTATGTCTGGGATTAGGGGCCGGGATCTGGTGATGGTAACGATATGCGATGCAGGTCACCAGTGCGGGGCAGGGAGGGGGGCGTGCTTGGAGTTCCGGTGTGGGACGGGAGGGGGGCCGCGAGGGTTGGGCTCGCGAGCAGCTGTGTAAAAGCAACCAGGAGCCAGTGTGAGCAGGACAACGCGGCGTGCCGCCTCTACCCCACCCCCCCTGTCCACAAAATAAGAGTTCATATCCCCCCTCCTGCCCCCACTAAAGGTAAACATTTATAATTCGTTTCTAATCCCCTAAGGGTGTGTTCAGATGTAGTCGCCCAATTAGGACTCCAATTGCAAGTGTCTGATTCATGCTGGCTTTGCCTAAATCGTATTCACATGCGATTCGTCATCCACAAGCGCGAATCACGTGACCGAAAGTTTCATAGGATGACGTATTCGCACACAAACTAAATACTTAATGGAAAAACATATTGTTGCCAACAGCAGTACCAGGCAAAAGTCCAATTCCGTTGAATCACCCCTGCTGATTCGTTCATATGTGAACATACCCGGAGAGGGGTAGAACTTTCACTTGACTTGCATGTCATTCGGTCGATATTACTATTGGTATTACTTACCAACTGGCTAAATACATATTGTTGCGATTCCTACCTGAAGAGACAGCGGTTCCGTACGATGGTGGCTTTGCCGTACGTATTGGGCAAGCATAGACAGGGCACGTATGCCCCAACCTCCCATCCACCGGTGGTTATCACTTCATCCGCACACTAGCTAGCTGGGGGAGACACAACAGCGCTCTGGTGATAGATAAAAGATACCATGCGTAAAGTAATAGATGGTCGAGATATCGAAGCTGCATCACGCACTGGTCACGCTGGCTAGCTGGTTCACAGCCGCCGTTATATAGCTGAAGTATGGCACCACCGGAATCCCCCGTGTGTGTGTGTGTTTGGGGGGGGGTCAGGGGAGGATCGATTTCAGGATTTCAATACACGCTGAGTAAACGCGGAGGACTGAACTTTCTACCTTTCCATCTAAAACGGACATTATCTGCTGCTAGATTGTGATAGGTGATGATGATACAGTGCGTAACTTGTGTGTGTGTGTGTAACATAAGTGCTTCGTACTATGTTACTTTGTTTGTATATTACTAGACAAAAAAAACAAACTAAGATATAATATTTTTAGATTATTTATAAAAATAGCCTTCGTGATGGAATGGGATTGTGTAACTTATCACTGTCTACCAGCAGGTTGTCACAGCACATCGCGTAACCTGCACATCGCGTGATCTAACCGTTGCGGGCACGCATCCTAGAGCAAACAAACATGACGCACGCGCATCCTAAAACAACATAATGAACATACTATGACTTCACTGATAGCGGCAAGGATTTGGCTGCGAGTTAGGATGTCGACAGAGAGGAATCATTGACATGCTTAGGCAACCGTCAGCATTTCTGAGATGAACAACAATTTGGATGTTAAGGGCTATAATCGTTGAGAGCTATTCATTTGAGTTTGAGGGCCCGATGGTGAATCGGGCAATGAACGACAAGGATTTGGGCGCCAGTACGACTCGGCGAAAAGCCGCGCAGAATCAGATACTTAAGTCGTTGAGGAGCGTTACCCGTGGTGTGCATTACAAGTTGTCACATCCAAGGCTTCGCCTAGACGAGCAAGTAAGCTCAAGGTTGGCCTGCAGTGTCCTCTTGTCGGGTCACTACAGGAACCTGGTCTTCATAAGACCGAACACCAGTCAACAACACTCGTCTAATTCGCTCGATGATGTAGACATAATCACCTGCCTCATAGCGTGTGAACGCCGGCTTGTACCCTCCAGATCGTACTCGGGCATAGCGGTGCTTGTCCCTCTGCTGGGCGATGAGCAAGTTGCCAGCTGCAGCAGGCACGAGCCGCTGTACTTCCTTGGCCCGCAGCTCCAGGTAGTGGTTGAAGTCTGCCAGCCATCAGGGAGCGCTTTACGCAGCCGCTGGACCCAGACAAGCTGGCGGACTTCAACCACTACCTGGAGCTGCGGGCCAAGGAAGTACAGCGGCTCGTGCCTGCTGCAGCTGGCAACTTGCTCATCGCCCAGCAGAGGGACAAGCACCGCTATGCCCGAGTACGATCTGGAGGGTACAAGCCGGCGTTCACACGCTATGAGGCAGGTGATTATGTCTACATCATCGAGCGAATTAGACGAGTGTTGTTGACTGGTGTTCGGTCTTATGAAGACCAGGTTCCTGTAGTGACCCGACAAGAGGACACTGCAGGCCAACCTTGAGCTTACTTGCTCGTCTAGGCGAAGCCTTGGATGTGACAACTTGTAATGCACACCACGGGTAACACTCCTCAACGACTTAAGTATCTGATTCTGCGCGGCTTTTCGCTGAGTCGTACTGGCGCCCAAATCCTTGTCATTCATTACCCGATTCACCATCGGGCCCTCAAACTCAAATGAATAGCTCTCAACGATTATAGCCCTTAACATCCAAATTGTTGTTCATGTTCATGAGTTGGCTGCTCTTGGCCTCAGGGTGCATCGCACGACATGTGTCGTGACAAGGTAATATCCGTTTAGGCAGTCATCTTAATTATTTTGCTTGTGTACCCGGCCACGCAAGCTTACCAGCAACGAATAAGTTATTGAAATCCGTCACGTATGCTACCTTAGCTCACAAGCTGCTGTGGATGAACGAACTGCTCATTTTACTCTCGTCCGTGTTTGGGTGGAGGCCCTCCCTCGCTCCGTGGCCGGGACCTTCGTTCGTGAACCCTGATCAGCAGGCGGACGCACGACGATCGAATTACGGCATTTTGACGTCCCGCCGCACCCATATGCAATGTTTACGTAGGTGCGTGCTGATGAGCTCCTGAAACCTAACCATGGGCCTATGTGGCGTCACCGTCCGACACCACTTCACTCTCGCGCTCTTCACTTATGGTGCTCAACGTCACCGTATCACGCATCATATTATGCATGACATATACATGTGCACGTGGCGGTGCCATCCTGTCAGCCATTCAATGCAGCACCTACTGCCCACCCACCAAATCAATCCCCACCATGCCCCCAAACCCCTCCCGCACATGTGTACGGACGCACAAGGTTCACTCTGTCTTTCCTTACCAGCTTCAAGGAAGCTGAAGCCCTTCAGTTGTCACATACACATACACAGTACACCATGGCAACCTCGTCGACGAAGGCAGTTTCCGTTGACCTCTCTGCCCCCGGTGGACTGCTGGTCACATGCCGGTGTACAAACCCACGCTACCTTTTCATATCCACGCAGCACCATCATCATCATCATCATCATCATCATCATCATCATCATCATCATCATCATCATCATCATCATCATCATCATCATCATCATCATCATCATCATCATCATCATCATCATCATCATCATCATCATCATCATCATCATCATCATCATCATCATCATCATCATCATCATCATCATCATCATCATCATCATCATCATCATCATCATCATCATCATCATCATCATCATCATCATCATCATCATCATCATCATCATCATCATCATCATCATCATCATCATCATCACCATCATCATCGTTTTCAAGTGCTCGTGTAATTTATTCAATATCTTGCTATCCATTCGTTCGTGTGGATGTCTTAAAGTCGTTCCATATCTTGGGTTAATCGTAAGATCTGGTTTATGTACCGTACTACATCATTCCGGAAGCCCGTTGCGTGTAATCTCACGATGCGGGGGACACAGTCTCGGGGGGGAAACCAAGTTTATGATGCGTGGCAGGCACAGGGAGGCGCAAGGGGGGTAGCGCCAGCACCGCCAGGCGAACTGCTCGGCGCCCGACTGCGTGTGTGAATACGCGTGACTACAACTCTATATCAAATGCTTGTTCAGATCGACAGCCAAAAGATCATTAACTCTTTCTTGAAATAGTGAAGGATCAATTTATCCTTCATGCTTGTTGATATTGGCGGGCTGAGAGGGGTTGAGCAGGGTGTGACCTCGTACGCATGACCCACCGCCTTACTGCGTATGCTCGTACATAGCCCGTGCAAATTTACAAATTTACTTATTGAAATCATTATATGGCAGAGGTTTGATGCATAAAAAGTTAAGATGGTGTCCAAGAAAGGGATGGTCGTCCGCACATCATCATTACACATCCAAAACCTGCACGCCCATTTCGGCAATCGCCGCTTAAAAACAAAGTGGAGAAATTATTAACATGTATTCAAATTAAGAAATCCAATAGGAGTTTAGATTCATGCCACCCGTCTGTTCGACCAACCGGAAAGGTTGACGCCCAGGACACCCTTTTGAGTAACCCTAGGCTTGGTTTACATTTTTTCTTCTTAGCTAACCTTCCTTACAAATAAACTTTTATTTATAACGATTAATCTAAATCTTATTTAAATTTTTCATATTTTACTTCAGTCTCTGAATCCAAAGTATCAAGAGGCACTATGTAAAGCATTTCCGTGGCTCGTTGTCAGGCTCACGGCGTCTTAGATAAGCACGATACACAAAAACTAGATTTAATGAAATCAACCTGAACGCATTTCATTAGCAAGGGATTCTGGACACGGCGACCTGCGTCACAGGGCCTCGCTCACTTGTTCTGCCACGTGCTGCAGTCATTGGAATCATTGGCGTGTGGCTACATAGCAGTTAACTCATTCTCACTCCTAAATTATTCCTTAAAACATATGTAATAGCTCTGGCACTTCGAAGTCGCATATTTCTGCATTTGATAAGAACAAGCCGGCAACGCCCTCCTGTTATCGCCCACCACTAAGCGCCAGTACATATTCGTCATAATGAGCTTTCACATTTGTTACACTTATAAAATAAGAAGCATTGGTAGCATTCCTGATCGATAACTCGATATCCTCCTTTAGTTCTCTTTTTGTCGTTTTCTCGCACTCATTACGGTTTCGGAAGCACAGTGTAATATAAAAAAGAAGTATGATCTGTATTAAAGTGACAAGCTGAAAAATCTCTCCGGTTAAAAAAGGGTAGGTGTATGAGCCTTGGGGTTTTGGCTTGCCGGGATGAAGTAAGAGGGGTAGTCACGCTTGCAAGGTCAAGGAACGGTTGCGGCCAAACTCTTATAAAGATACTATAACTGATTTTTTCCTTATAACCTCAGGTGTGTGACCAGAACGCCATAATGGGGACATGGCGTCTTGTCGCGATGATGGTGCTTATCTTGGCTGCGCTGGCCACGACCGCGAAAGCACAGCCTGTTGAATGTAAAATACAATATTATTTTGCGGACAAGGACGGAAATTTGCTAACTCCACAAATCATATCTGGCTCGGTGATAGGACCGACTGGAGCAGTCGCTAGTGTGGAGCTGAAAGCTAACGACCCCGCGGCTGCGTTGATGGCGTCTTACATGACGTTTCCTATTTTCAATACCGCCCCGGATGGAACGACCGTCACTAGTAAACTTTACAAGGACAGTGAGCTCCGGGCGGCTATTCGGAATCCAGACGGCACCTGCTCAGGACCACCCAAGATCACGAGCACACCGGTTACGCTAGCGGGCAACTCCCAAATGGTATATCGATACGTCATGCAGCCGAGTACCATCTTGGCGCCGCAAACTTGTCAGTGGGCCCTGTACCATCTCGTACAGTACGTGACATTCCCGGACGGCAGTATTGCTTGGCCAACCTTCTCCAACACCTGGATTCCAGCGAATGATCCCAGCAACAGCCTCTGCCCCAACTCCCCAGTCGCCTTTGGTGTCATGAGCTTCCAGTTGAGATGGTGCCTTTGCGTTCCGCCTGACGCCCCTGTCGCCAGTGATCCCCCACCACCACCCTTGCCGCCATCACCGCAACCACCCTCACCGCCACCGCCGTCACCAGAGCCGCCACCATCGCCCTCTCCACCTATGCCGCCTTCGCTGCCACCACCCTCACCACCGTCGCCGTCACCTCCCCTGCCGCCGTCACCCTCGCCTCCCTCGCCACCGTCGCCGTCACCTCCCTCACCGCAACCCCCGGAGCCGCCGTCGCCGTCACCTCCCCTGCAGCCGTCACCTCTGCCGCCCTCGCCACCGTCGCCGCCGTCGCCGTCACCTCCCCTGCCGCCGTCACCTCTGCCGCCCTCGCCACCGTCGCCGTCACCTCCCCTGCCGCCGTCACCTCTGCCGCCCTCGCCACCGTCCCCGTCACCTCCCCTGCCGCCGTCACCTCTGCCACCGTCGCCACCGTCGCCGTCACCTCCCCTGCCGCCGTCACCCTTGCCGCCCTCGCCACCGTCGCCGCCACCTCCAGAACCACCTAGCCCGCTTCCCCCCAGTCCTCCGCCATCTCCCAACTCGCCACGGCCCCCAAGCCCGCCCCCAATGCCTCCCAGCCCGCCCCCATCCCCAGCGCCCCCGCTACCGCCCAGTCCCCCGCCTTCTCCCCCTTCGCCGTCTCCACCGTCTCCGTCCCCACCCCCGTTACCCCCATCTCCGAAACCCCCATCGCCGTTTCCATCTCCCCCTCCACCATCACCTTTGCCTCCGAGCCCCCACCCCCCGTCACCACTCCCGCCGAGCCCCTCCCCCCCTTCCCCTTTGCCCCCAAGCCCACAGCCCCCGTCACCCCCATCACCGCTGCCGCCGAGCCCGTCACCACCCTCCCCTGCCCCTCCTTCACCTTCACCACCCAGCCCAGCGCCCTCCCCGCCCTCCCCTGCTCCACCCAGTCCCTCCCCTCCATCTCCAACTCCCCCATCCCCTTCTCCTCCCACTCCACCCTCGCCACCCTCCCCGTCACCGCCCAAGCCGCCGCCACCTCCATTGCCCCCATTTCCCTCCCCGCCGTCTCCGAACCCCTCTCCGCCACCCTCTCCGCCGGCCCCATCACCGCCGCCTGACGTCAAAATCGCGCCTCCACCACCGCCTCCACCACCGCCGCGAATAAGATCCAGCCCTCCACCGCCACCGCCATCACCGGTACCACCGCCACCGCCATCACCATCCTCACCCAGCGTGCTATCGCCACCGCCGAATACCCCACCTCTCCCAGCTGTCAGCCCTTCACCAATCACTACTTCCCCCTCGCCCTTGCTTTCCTCTCCATCTCCTCCTCCTCCTCCTGCCTTCCCTCCCCCTTTCCTCCCCCCTTCTCCGCGTCCCTCCCCGCCACCACCGGTGCCACCCTCACCATCACCGCCTCGTCCACCCTCGCCTGCGCCGCCGCCCTCGCCGTCACCGCCCTCACCGCCACCTCCGTCCCTGTCGCCGCCTCCCCCTCCTTCTCCCCGTCCTCCCTCACCCTTTTCACCCTCCCCACGGCCCTCCCCACCCTCTCCCCCTTCCCCATCGCCATTCCCGTCTCCAACGCGCCAGCGGAAAAATCCCCCCCCATCGCCACAGCCCTCTCCGCCTGCAAGGCCCTCGCCCTTCCCTTCTCCGTCACCCAAGCCACCACCGCCATCACCCCGTCCCCCCCCACCCAAGTCCTCGGCAGCTTCACCCCCTCCGTCACCCCAGCCTGTGCCCGCTTTACCTCCCCCACGCCGGAGGTCATCACCCAATCCGCCTTCCCCTTTCCCGTCTCCTTTGCCCAAGCCCCCACCAACCTCCCCTTCTTTGCCGCCCCCCCGGGGCAGGCGCCATCCCCCCCCCCCGCCGCCGCTGTGATGTGGTGTGTACCATCTGGGGTCGCGTGCCAGCAAGTGGTTACGAAGTCCTAAGCATTTACGTGTTGCACGATATTATGAATCGAAGTGTTTGCAGCCAAGCTTCCATTGAATCTTCGGGATGGTCAACAGTCAACGCTCCGGTCAACGTACCCTTGAAGACCGTCAACACGTACCTCACCTGCGGAGCCCCACCTGTACCAACCATATATCCGTTTGGAGCTTCACGTCTGTCTGTATCGAACCTAAGCGTTTTCGCCAAGGCGCCTTCATACCTCGTTGTATTCTCCTGATCCTGGCCAATATCTTCATATCCGCATTTTTTCTTTGCCTCCACAATGGCGGTACTGCTTTACAAGCATCACATCCGGGGGAGCTTCCATCAGGCCATCCCCGGGGACGGCCTACTTGATGGATATATTTCTTTCATCTTCAAGGGGTGTAGAGCACACGCTCTCAACTGAAGTATTTTGAATTGTACGGTAACCTCCGTTTGTGCAGTGCGTTTTATGGTATTTCGGTGTGGCACATTACTAAGGGAAGGGGCTGTGTTCTTTGGAAGAGTGGACAGTTGGCGGGATGCGGTGGACGACGGGATGCGGTCGAGCTGGTTCGCAGCAACAAACACTCAGTTGCTTGGGGTTAAAATGCGGGTGATTACTATGTAGGGCTCATGTCTTAATGCTTTCAGGTGTTCGGGAAGGCCCTGTGGGTGAAACCAGCGCACGATACCACGCCGTGATAACGCATGTGAAAATCTATCATGTCCTTGCCATGTTGTCTTGTAAGTTGAGCAAGAAACGAATGAATCATTGGTTCTGAGCCTTTCCTTGGTGACCTGTTGCATTAATAGCGCACGTTTGATTCTATATCTTTGACTGGAGCAACTTTTTCCGTTGCAGTGGCGGCGATGAGTGATAGAGGAAGTTTTACATGGCGTACATGGTCCCGTGGGAGACGGGGCTGGGGAATGGGTGGGGACGAAACCTAAGCTGAGCCATGAATAATCTGTATGTGTGTGTGTAGGGTTTGCATACGTAATGCTATGCTTGTCGAGATAATGTATGAGCTGCGTGTCCATAAGGACCTCGAAATTGTTGGAAAAGTTTGGGGCCTGTCGGCCACGCAGCCAAAGAGGGTCTGGGGATGGGGTTCAGGTGTGTGTGTTTGGGGGGAGGAAGTGTTGATGTATAGAGTCAATGGCGCTGTATGTGTGTTGTATGTTATGTTTTTTGTTGTACGTTGGGAGCTTAAAGATACCAATGACGCATGTATGGCAGGAGCGATCTTGCTTGCAGAACAAACTTTGATGGAAAAGCAGCGATATAACACTGTTTGAATATTCACTCGATCAAAAATACTTTAGCTGATCACTGTGTCACTGTAAACGTGGATTCAGTTTCCGTATTAGCTCCGAAGACGCAATTTTCGTAGCGCCAAAACTGCAGCAACGGTTAACGAAAAATCGCCGACGTCTACAGGGATTTTCAGCTGTTACGATGAAACTGGCTACATTTGCGAGGGGTGCATCATAAAACTCATCGCACGGGGTTACGTATCAGCACAATGAATAGCCCGCATTTCTATAATCAGAAAACGGATACACATTGACGGCTGCATGAATGAATGATTTGCGCACTTTGTGTACGGCAGAAGGTGAACGAGCGGTCACTGAATTTGCAGCAGTCACAGCTAAGTTTTGCTCTTGGTCTTTAACGCCCATCCCTTCACTTCGTTCTAAAGAACTTCAACAGATGCTGTTCTTTCTATGTCTGAAAGGCACCTTATTTATGCTTCTTTAGAATGTTCTGGCGTAAGCTCACCATTTTAATTCCTTTTGGTGGCATCAGGAAAACAAACCCGGCGGCAGTTTCAATTAGAACTGTTTATCGGTATGCTCCTTTCAATTGAACCTATCATTAATGCAAAATTGTGATGAGAATGAAGTCGACGGCCGTCGTGCCTTACAGACCGCTAAGAATAGCCTAGATTGCCCGTGATTGCCACCGTGGACGGGCTGTCTTGTGGAAGCAAGCTTATGTTAGGATACAGCTAGAAAAGAAGTTGGTTTCCGTTAAATCTAGATGTACATTCGGACGCTCCGTTAGGTCATAACCGTCAGGCGCGCCATCCGTCAGGTCTCTGTCGAACATACATCTAGCTAGCCTCTATCTCTATCTAGACCCACGCATCTATCTACATTGTTTGGGTCGTTGCCTTGTGACGCTGGTCAAATGGTAACTTAATTTTACTTCGTCTCGCGGCAACGCGGCCCACCATTGAATACCGCGGCTATCTAGTAACGCGGCCATAATGGGCGGGCAGCAGCGAGGCCAATCTTTTTGGCGAAACCGTCCCTTCCAACTTTATGAAAAATCACAAATTTCGATTCACATTTTATTTTCGTAGTCGCAAGTGTAAAAGGATAAATAGTGTGCACCTATGTACCTCGGCCGTCGTTTGCTTGATGCTAGCAAATCTTATCATAGCAAAAGGAAAGACTTATCATTACCGCCCCTGGTATTACCGCACGTTTGCTAATGATGGCAGGGCGGGTTCGTTACACGATGAATCTAGCGCAATGCACTCGTCACACAGCCATCGACAAGCCATATCATCCTCCACTATGATTGGGCACACGGCAAGCCATAACTAAAGCTAGTTAGAGTTCGCTCCTCTGGTTCCGTTCGCGGTTCGAGAGGATTGTCACAGATTGCCAAGCGGGCTATACTCCCTGCTGCCTCCAAAGTGAACCCCCTACGTGTGAGCCCCGTCACGTGGTGCATGCATGGGCGAATGCCGACGTACGCAGGAGCCGTACGGGTCAACATCGGCCTGCATTAGTCAATAATAAATTCATAAGTCGGTCAATCGGTCATCAAGTAACCCAATTGTGATTGCCCGTTAGGAACCAACTAACTTTATTCGGCTATGATCTTATAAACGGCAACGGCCACAGAACATCCACCTCCGTTAATTCCACTTACGGTGCATCATGCGTCATATAGCCCGGTCGATGACATCCGGATCTTTCAGGATTCACCGACGAGCATGTGCGCAGGGGCACGGAAGCCCGCCCCACCGCAACCTGCCGTGATGTCCACCCATTCGCGCATTTTCCCTGCTTGCCTTTTACCCGTAGTATTCATTTCGATGAACGCAATCTGAACGGAGGGTATCACAAACTCGCCGCATCTTGCATCTAGCGGGGGTTTGTACCTGGCCGGCATCTAGCTTGCAGCCGTACGCTGGCTTCTCAATGCTGGCTTCTCAACCCATGCACTTTCCTGGGAGGCTTCATCACATGCACACAGATGCACATACCATTACACACGCAAACACACAGGCGCAGGCGTATTTACTCTCCTCCCCTTCCTGTCAGGATACGTGCACCGAAGCCTTGGGTTTTCGAGAGCTCTGAGCTCTCCGCCTGACCACATCCGCACTCATGCGGCCTATGGCGCCGATTATACCAGCGGGAAACAAGTCTTTACACGAGGTGATTCTATTCAGATAAATTAGCTCCAACTCATTCCGACAGGCCGACCCTGATCGCTCAACTCGCCACCTCCCGGATCCATGCTCCACCTTGTTCCCCTTCCTGAGCTGCTTGCTATCCCCACCTGTGCTACCCCAGGAGGTGGCATCCTTCGCCACTATCCACCCGCACACGCAGGCATGTACACATACACGTACCCTTGCGCACTTCCAAGCCCCCAACCCCTGACAGCTAAACCGTTACTGTACGTCATTACGGCTTCAGCTGCATTTGTTTTCTGGTTTATTCAACCCAACCCCCTCAGGCCTCCCCCCAAACCCTACACACATACACACACACACAGACGTGTGGAGCTGCACCTTCCTGACTTCCACCCTCCACTTTATCAGGGTCTTCGTCCTGCCATTGGCCTCCCTGGCGCTAACCCTACTTGATGCAGGCTTCACGTTAACAGACAGACAGACAGACAGGAGGCCACGTCAAATGAGCGATAATTCCAGAGAAAGATTACGTGCCCAACTTGAGTCTGTTCCGGTAACGAAACCGCCGGCGGTTTGCTACCGCAAACTGGGCTAAGAGAACGACTGGCGCCAGTTGTTCTCTTAGTCCAGTTTGTCCACTTTGTCCTTTCGCCGACGTCCACAGCCTAGGGGCTGCAGCTCCCCCGCTGAGTTTCTACTGCCGCTACAGCCGGACATTGCGGCTACTGCTGGCTCGTTGGAACCCACTCCGGCAATCGTTCACGTCGGTGATCGCCTCCAGCAGCAGCAGCTGCGGCGGCGGCTGCTCTTGCTGCCTCCTCCGCCATCATCCTCAGCGTCAGCGCGGCTGTCCAGTGGTAGTCCCTCACGCCGCCTGTGCCGCCCAGACGCTTGCGAGATAGCCGGGTGGGCGGCACCTCGCCGAACGAGTCGTAGAACTCAAACACCGTGCCTCGGGCAGCGGAGGCCGCAGCAGCGTGATGGTGGGGGTCGGGGTGGGGATGGTCCTCGTCACCCTCTTCCAGGCCCCCGTCGTACCATTTCCGTACTTCCGCAATGGTACTGTGAATTGGGATATGTTGGGGATGAAGGATTGGTTCAGACCGATGCGGGTGGGGATGATTAGGGGGGTGTCCACTGCACCCCTTCACCCTCCCCCTCCCCCTCTCCCCGTCCCCTCCTTCCCCCCTTCCGCACCTCCTGACAATCCAGCCCGCTAGCCGGTCGCACTCGCTGCAGTTCCTCTGCTCCCGCAGACCCGCAGCCACCAGGTAGTTGATGTTTACCCACATGGGCCCCCGCCACATATCCAGGTAGGGGGATCCCGGGGAGCTGCCGGAGGAAGACGAGGCGGAGGCGGAGGCGGGGAGGGAAGACGTAGAGGAGGAGGACGAGGAGGGGAGGCTTGAGGGCTGCCGACGAGGTCTCCCTTCCATGAAGGACACGGCGACGCTGGGCAGCGGCACGGGGGTCGCAAACGAGTTGGGGTCCTGCAAACCGGGGGAGGTCAGGGAGGAGGGGGCGGGGAGAGTGCCTGGTTACGGCGACGGTTGGGCGGCTGCGGAGAGAGGGGTGACAGAGGGGGAGGGAAGGCGAAGACACGAGGGAGCTGGTACTGCTGCAGTCGAGATATACTCACATTACCAATCACCACCACAACCACCACAACTATGATGTACAACAGCATTGGGTACGGAGTGTCGGGATACCGAATGTAAGCTTTACAACACACGCAACACCCAAAAGGGAGTTAACTGCTTCAGCAGGACAAGGACAGGACGCGAGCAGTACGACCATAAAGAGGGCGTGATTTGATCTTAGATCTTAGGGTGGCGAGACCAGGCTTTCGTGGGCGGGAACACCGCCAGTGTCTGGTCATGAAGCAGCAGCAGGTCAGACTTAGGGTTTCACCAACACCGGCGCAGTTATCCTGGCGTAACTGCCATAGCCGATAAATTAATTAATCAGCAACCAACGCGAACTACCTTGAGATGTGCCAGAAGGCCGCTTAGATGTTCTGGTGGCAATCTCCCCGCCAGGACCGGCAGTAGCCCCGTCACCGTTACCAGCTCACTGACACGGCGGCGCGGCCGCGATCCCAGCAACGGCAGTAGCATTTCCGATACGATATCGCCGCCGTTCACTACATCTCCGTAAATCCGTACATCAGGGTTCCAAGCATTGGCGAACAGCGCCTCCGCTACGGTGCGACTGCGATTTGCCCAACGGTTCGCCTCCTGATGGGGGGAAAGGGTGGTTAAGATACGGTTAAATAAATACGGTTGCGATGGAAGGCAGGCGAACCAGGAGCCGCATGCTTGCACATACCAAGGCCACCTTCCTTCCCCCTTCCACACACGCGCCTTTGCACGGATGCACCTGCGTGTGCACGCACCCCGGGAGTCTTCCCGAACATAAAATACACACACACACACGCAGAGGTTTACCTCCTCCCTACCCAGCTCCATCATCATCTTGCCCACCAGCGCCATCTCCCTCGCTACCAACGCACACAGGTCCACTGACAGCAGGTGCGGTGTGCACATCGAACAGGTACCGACCCGTGGGTCACCCGTCCAAGTCCGTGCGGCGGCACTCAGGCGGCCCGCAAGGCCCACCCCGTCGAAGCGCGGGGAATTGTCCATGCCAGACTCGAAGCCATGCACGTAAAAGAACGTGAGACCGCCGTCCTTGGAGCGATGCCGGGCTAGCCAGTCGAGCAAACTAGCGCGGACGATGAAGGGGGGGTTGTGCGGGAGGGGGTTACGCGGGAGGGGTTGTGTGTGCAGGGGAACGGCCAATGTGGAGGAAGGCGAGGGAGAAAATGGGGGAAGGAATGTGAATGACCTTAGCCCACACGCTGACGCTTCATGATAAAGATTTTGTGCGAAGATGCTCTCCGGAATGGGTAATTGGGGATGAGGACACAAGCGGACTAGGGTTCGCGGGAGCTGCCAGGTCGTCACTTATCACCCTTGCTACGTACTACCCAACAACCACTAACTGCCACCACCACACCTGATAATCCGCGGCAGTGCCCACTCCAGTCGCCGTTTGTCCCGCGCGAACAAGTAGTTGTCCCACACGGCCCAGGCCAGCAGCGGCGGCTGCGTCAGCTGACTCGTGGGTGCCGCCAAACCAATATCACCCTCGCCGTCGCCGTCGCTGCCGCCCCCACGGCTACAAATATGCGGCAGGAACCCGTCGGGCCTCTGGCACCTGAGCAAACCCTGCATACACGCACAAGGCGCAGTGGAGCGGCGGGGTCCAGACGCTTTAGGGAAAAGGCGCGAAATGGACGCTGGGCCTTTTGGAGCTGGAGACGGAATGATGGAAGCGGAATGACGGAGGCGGCTTGGCTCATGCAAGAAAGCAAGTGCACCACTCGGTTCCCCAAGCAGGGAGGGGCTGACAAGGATGTATTCCTTTCCCTCCTCTTTCCTGCACCTGTTGCAAAACACGCACGTAGACGTCCTCACCTCCAGCTTCCCCCCAAACCCCCGGTTGTTAATCCCGCCCTCCGGCCCTCCCCTCTTCCCCCCCTTCTCCCACACGACACGAAACACAACATACGGAGGGACACACGCTTACTGTGCCTTCCTCACCTTCAGCTGCTCCCAGGCCACCGTGTGGTTGACTAGGTTCATCCCCAATGCATGGAAGCAGCTGTCCCACAACCACTGCCACATGTGCGGCGTGCGGTCCGGCGTGGACCACCCCGGGGCAGTGTTCATGGACATGATGTCGTAAAGCTTGCGTGACAGCCTGCGTGTGTGTGTGTGTGTTTATGAGTTTGCAAAGATCGTCGGAAAGGCCGGGCGGGGTCAGGGTATTGGAATCAGGACGGTGGGGGTAAGGGCTGGAAACGTAGGAAGGCTGGTTTTACCTTTCCCTTGCCCGGGAGAGGCCCGGCTTACCTCTTGCAGCACCGCCCTGCTGATCCCCCGATGATGACGATGATTCGGGTACGTATGAGAGAGGTGGGCAGGAGGTCCCCCTCTACTTACGAAGGGCCCCCCCACATACCCCACTTAGGCTTAGGCTTGGGATTAGGCTTAGGCTTAGGCTTAGGCCAGGGACAGCTTCGCTGGATGTCTTTCTCCTATTGGAGTGGAGCAGAGCGGGGTACAGCTTCCCATTGGGCCAGCGCAAGGCCCACCCACACATGCGAATCCCGCTCCCATCTGGGCGCCGTTCTGTCTTCAACGTATCCTGTGCGGTACACTTGCCAAAATATACGTGCCATGCAAAACAGTCCCTTCGCGGACGCACCTCTTGTCCTCCGCCGGCGCCGAGCGCGGCAGCCCAATTGCGTACGGCACCATACGCAACGCCTCATACGACGACACTACCGCCGTCTCCAGCTGCCGTGTGAAGGTGTCGGTCGAACGCAACAGCGCCGCCGCGGATCGTGCTTCAGCCTGTGCAGGATGTGGGACATATGGGCCGCCATTACATGCAGTGAAGAGAAAGGAGGCAGGGTAGGCGTGAGGAGGGGGGGGAAGGGGAGGAACGACAGGGAGGTGGGGCGCGGCGTGGAGCGACTCACAGGAGAACATTCCATCCGCATCGGACAGCCCGACGAATTTGACAACCTATGGATTAGGCCGCCACGCATGAGCCTTTCCGCTCCTTCACACACCACTTGCTTTACTCGGAGTCGCGGCTCCTTCGCGGGCACCCTCCCCTGACCCCTCCCTACCCCGACATGTTGGGTCCCTGACAGTACCAGTACCTTCTTTCGTTTCAAATTGCGGCACATTCGCGGCATCCACTAATCAGGACTTTGATACCCCTGGTCTTGACCCCACCACCCCCTCATATACCTGTGCCCGGGGAAGGGGCCTCCATCCCTTGTGAACTATCCTTTCTACGCTGTCCCGCCCTTTCCCGCCCTACCCCGGGCCCCCTTTTCCCTGATCACTCCGCACCGCTACGTCTGCGCCAGCTTCCACCAGCCGTAGCACCATCCGATCCTCCCGCGTCGCTAACACCACCGTCGGAGCTGCCGCTCCGGCAACCGCCACCTCTCGGCCACGCTTTGCCGCCGCTCCTCTCCCTCTCTTGCCCTCACCCGCGCCACCACCGGTGGTGCCACTGCCGGCCAGCAGCGCACGGGAAGCCCCATTGTGGCCGCCACCGCTACCGTTGCCACCGATGCTGCCGCCGGCAGCGTTCCACAAGTCTGTTCCCCTGGCAGCGCCGGAGCCTCCCACCACCGCACAAGTTATATCCACATCTGTGTCGGCGAGGTCTCCGAACCTGTTTCCGCACGGTCCGGGCATGGTCCTCTCCGGCAGCTCCAACGCCGCCGCCACGCCGTCCGCCAGCAGTGTGGAGTTGTCGACCCAGACGATGCGGATGGAGCCTTGGGCGATAATGATGATGATGATGGGGATGGGGA
Source organism: Volvox reticuliferus (assembly GCA_019650235.1). Taxonomy (NCBI): domain Eukaryota; kingdom Viridiplantae; phylum Chlorophyta; class Chlorophyceae; order Chlamydomonadales; family Volvocaceae; genus Volvox; species Volvox reticuliferus. The sequence goes on along the minus strand of BNCP01000012.1, from coordinate 581,903 downwards.
TGGTGAACATCGTGATGATGATGATGATGATGATAATGATGATGATAATGATGATGATGATGATGATGATGATGATGATGATGATGATGATGATGATGATGATGATGATAATGATGACAATGATGATGATGGGGGCGGTGAAGGTCGTGATGATGATGCCGATGACGACGACGACGACGATGATGATCATAGAACAAAGAAATCAACACCCACACCCAGCATTAATTTTAATCAGTGTGGGCATTTTCCTGATCTCCTCCTCATGGCCCCCGTCGCTTTCCCCCTCAGTGCCGGCACGTACCTCCGTCTGCTATCAGCGCCCGTGACGTGGCCAGATCTATGGTATGTGCTGATTCCGTCCCGCCATCCGCCTCCCCTGGCGCCGCCGCCGCCGCCGACATCTTCTCCAAAACCACCTCCGTGCGACTATTCCAGTAAGAAAATAGCCTTCTCCAAAACCAGCCTCTGGGCCCGCTCCCTTTCCCCCCGATGCTGTCGCCGTCGCTGCTTCTACCGCGGTCAACGTCATTGCTACTGATCCTGATACCGCCGTCACTCACGCCAATGCCGTCGGAAGTAGCGGCTGCGGCGGCCGCGGCGGTGGTATCAGCAGCTGCGGGAGCGGCGGGTCTCAGGCGCAATGTGGCGGAGCTTCCGTCGCTATCGCAGAAGGCCACATCGAACCTCTGCGGCAGCCACACCCCCACCAGACCCCGCGCCGGCTTCGAGCCCCGGCCAAGCGGTGGCGCGAAGAGGCTGCCTGCAAATGGAAGCCGCAGGACGGGAAGTGGAGGTCCCCAAACCCGTACCTACCTATTCGCATGTTGACATGTATTGATCTAAGAAGAAGAGGCCATGCATCCATGGGACCGTGTTATGGTAGAGGCGACAACGGGACGTTACGTTAGCAACAGCAGCAGCAGCACGTACGAAATGATGTGAGTAGCAGCAGCAGCAGCAGCAGCAACAGCAGGAGCAGCACGTACGAAATGATGTGAGTCACAACGCCGCGTGGGCACACTGCACCATCTACCTGCTCGGGTCCCACCCGTTCACCAAATCCACCCCCAACCCCTTTGTGCCGTGGCGAGCACCATCAATTCCTCTCCCTGCCTCCAGTGCGCCCTGTGGCCCGCGGCACGTACCCGTACAACGCGTGAGAATGCGTATGTGTGGTTCGGCGCGACCGCCGTACACCCAGGGCCACTCAGCGGGGTGGTACGACGACGCAGCCGTGACTGCCGCTGCCGCTTCGAAGACTCGGCCCTCCGCGACGTATACAGCGCTGCCAGAGGCGCCGCCACTGCCCATGAAGCTGCTACTGCTACTGCTTTTGCTATCGGTACCGGCACTGTTAGGATCGTTGCTTCCTGCGCTAATGCTGTTAACACCTTGGCCTATGATCTGGACAAATGCCGCGGCGGTGGCAGCGCCCCCGCCGTGGCCCGCGGACTCCCTTGCACACAAATGCTCCCACAAGCCTGCTCTGTGGCCTCTGCTGGTACCGTTATCATGTGCGTCATCGAGGGAAGCAGTGCATGATGACAGAACTGCGCGTCGCAGGCCGGCGCCCAAGCCGAATACTTGTGCAAATGCTGCCACAACCACGAAGACGGCAAGCAGCTTTAGAAAGCTAGAACTGCCGTGGCGACTTTGTCGTTGATGGCGATGGGTAGCATGTGGGGATGGGCTTGACCCGGCTCGATGCTTGGGCACAGGAGAGCGAGCGCTCAAGGATGCATGACGGAAAGACCCTGCAGCGGGGCTGGGGACTTGGCTGCCAGCACCAGATGTATCATTTATATGTTCCATCAGAGAACAATGTCAGGTTGAGCAAGTCCCCACTCTGTATCGATACCACGCAACATCCTAAATGCTAACAGAAACAAGCAAAAACCCGTATCATTTGATTAGGCTAACATATTGAGGATTGCACAATTACAGGGTAGCAGATGTTATTTATATGCTTTCTGGCGTGCTTTGAATTACTTGATGTTTTCTTCCCGTTGTGCACGGCCTGACGGTTGAGTACGGTGCTGTTTGGCCGTATGTTGGCCGTATGCTTGAAGATGTGAAGAAGCAAGATAGAGTAATAACGCAGCTAAAAACGCTTAGCTACGTTTTATCGTACTAGTTCACTTCACCAGGTCGTGCATTACCAGCTTGGCCTTTGACGAAGTCCACACGCAAAAGGCAAGGACAAAGATAACCATATGACGGACCTACTTCGTGATAAAAAATGATATAAATGCGCAGTCTGGTCCCAAGCTTAGGTTGGGGCCAACGATGAGGTTGGAGCGCGGGCCATGGACGCCTCTGGGCAGACAAAAGCCATTCGAGTCGCAGTCCGCGTGAGGCCCCTTCTGCCTAGCGATGGGGCTACGGAGCATTCCCTCCTCCAGCTTGATCCAGCACGACCCAATGAGGTGCTCCTTGCCAGCGGCAACGACCGGCGTACGGCGCGGCGCTACACGTTCGATCAGGTGCTGGGCCCTGATGTCGCGCAGGTAAGTAGGGGTCATCGTAGCAAAAACTTCTCAAAAACCTGTTATAGTCCTTTTGGCCATCCCTTCGCGACCATTCCCAATTGGTTCAGCATACAGCAGCTGACTCTTCACATGCATGCGGAAGGGAGAGGGCTGTGCGCGCTTGAATCGCACGATATTTTCGTCATGCAGGAATATGTATATCAAAAGGTGGCCGTTTCGGACATGGTAGCTGCGGTGGTGAAGGGGTATCACTCCACGATCTTTGCGTACGGCCAAACAGGTGAGGATCACGCACGCGCGAACGTGAGCACGCGTGCGGGTACGCTTGACACATCCCCGTGATGACGCAATGAGGATCAAACCCTAACCCTACCCGTACGGGAATCACTTGTACCATTGTACGTTACCGGGAAATTTGTGAGCTCCTGTGGCACACACCCCTAGCAGAATAGCGGGATAATAGCTTGCGCGGATTTTGGTCGCTGCTGACAATCCCGTGTCGGGGAATCGGAATGGACCTTTTAGCGTGTGCTTTATATATGAGTGAGAGAGAGAGAGTGAGAGAGTGTGCGCGCGCGTGTATAACATTATATATATAATGAGAGAGAGAGAGAGAGAGACAGAGAGAGACAGACAGACAGACCATCTCCCACCACCGCCACTCCCCAGGAGCGGGGACAACGCAATACTTCTCCCTCGCCCTCAGGAAAAAGTATTCCTGAGGCCCAGCAGGTGATGGACCATCCGCTAACATGTCGCCCCGGTGGCAATAAATGGAAATGTGAAAAGGAGTTGGAAGACGAGGCGATGAATGACCTGCGTCCCCGACCCCGTCTCCCTGCCATGCAGGTTCGGGCAAGACGTACACGATGGAGGGCTACCGTTACGTGTCACCCTCACATGCGTCAGTAAGCGGCGGAAAACCCTCAGCGGGCAGCGCTGGGATACGTGGCGGGGCAGCTGGCAAGGCAGCCACGACGGCAGCACCACAGGCGGATTTCGCTGCCACGCCGGATGAGCAATTGGGCCTCACACCAAGGGCTGTACGGGAACTATATATGGCTGCCTCTCGGGATCACAGAAGAAGGTTCCAGATCAGGTACGCATTTGCGTGCGTGTGTGTGTGTGTGCATGTGCGTGTGTGTGTCAGAGTGTGTGTATGTGTATGTGTGAATATACAGTTTTAAAAATCAGGAAATTTAAATCAAGGTAATAAAGTTCTTTTATTAAATTTACAATTATTATCATTATCATTGATATCAAAGTCGTAATTGTAATTTGTCAGCGATCCCAACCCTACCGCCAAACAGGCCCCGATCGATTTAGTATTTTGGAATCTGATGTTGATCATCTGCAGGTGCTCCTTCGTACAGATCTACAGGGAGCAAGTGTACGACCTGCTGAATCCCGTCACGTTGTCAGGACTGCCTGGTGGCGGCAGCAATGCACCCAGGCGGCCTGGCAGTGGCAGTGGCACGGGTGGACCGTTGCGCATGCGTTGGACGCAGCAGGAAGGCTTCTACCTAGATAACTTACTCATGGTGGGTTTGGAGCGGCGGTAACCCACCGTGATGACCCATGGGTTGAAACCCGTGTGACCCACATGTTATGCACTGCGACCCATCAAAAGGGAGCGACGTCCTGACGTATCCTGCATTGGTGCACAATCGATACGTATGACAGGATCGATCCCGACTATGAACGGGATAAAAATCCCTCATTTGGTTGAGGGTGGATGTGCCCCCACAAAGACGGACGCGTGACAGACCCCGGTTATAGTGACCCGTGAGCTGACCAGGAATGGAGTTGAGATGCCGCCACCGTTGATCCGGCAGATTCCATCGGATGCTGGTGGTGGGGGCCCGGTAACCCGGCGGGGAAAAATCACTGATTTCGGAGAAGTCCGCGGATGAGGGTGAAAAGATATGAGGGTGCCCCGAAATACACAGTACTGGGGAAGGTAGGGACTGCCAGGTAGTGGCTTCACTGCGGGTGAAGCACCCCCCCCCCTTGTCCTACACACACATATATGACAACCTGTGCGTTCTTGAACGCAAGTTGGTGATATGGCACATCCCTACCCACCGTGTCACCTTCTCATGCCTCACAACTCCACTCCTCACTCCGACGCGCTGGGCGCCGAACCAGGATCTGACCCTAGGCAAGCGGCCCTCCTTTCACTCTCGCCCCGTTCCGCATGGAGGAGCCATGATGCTCTCGTTGATGGATCCTCACCTGCTTCCGTTTTCACCTGCTGGTGCCATACTGCTAAAGAACCCGTATCCTCTTACACGCCATATCTACATAAGGAAACCCTCCCGGTAGCATCGCTGTCACCTCAGCGCCATATTTCATTTCTCCGCAGCCCGAGGTTGAGAGTGCAGAGGAGGCCATAAGTGCATTTCAGATGGGAGTCGGAAATAAGGTCGGTGGATGGGGAGGGACGTTAGAGGAACCGGGTTAGGCGGAGCGGGGCCTTTGCTATCTCACATCTGAAAAGCCTATTTTGGCAATCCTTAGTAATCACGTTTCTGTACCCTAATAATAATATTATTATCAATATTATATATAATAAAACGAATAAATGAATAATTAAATTATTCTTTTTTTAACACCGCAAGCCCTGTCTATTAGCCTTCCCCGGCAAGCTCCCCCTTGCCGCCACCCGGTGGCTGTTACCTCCCAAGAGCCTCCCCACCCCTCGAAACGCCCTCCCCGTACCCAGCCGTAACGAAACACCTAACGTCACCGGGCCATCTCCCTCATGTGTCGATTCGCCACAGGTGATGTCGTCCCACCGTCTGAACGCCTCCTCCAGTCGCTCACACTGCATCTTTACACTTTACGTAGCCTCCGCTCCGCTGGAGTCTCCCCTAGAGCAGCGTACGGCAAAATTTACGTTGGTAGATCTGGCAGGCTCGGAGCGGTCGGCCCACACGGGTGCCACAGAGGGTAATACTTGTGTGTGTGGGGGGGGGTAAGGCGCCCGCCTCGCCGTGTGATGTTTGCTGTGTGATGTGTCAGGTGTCGATATCTGGGTGTCAGATCGGTTGGACCTCCGGGGCACCCACCGGGTAACCCATATGTATATGTGTGTGTATGTGTGTATATGCGTGTGTATGTGTGAAACCCTGTAACACAGACACACAGAACATCCATGTGTATTATATGTAAATGCCCACAACCCCCATTTCCCCCCTTCTTCTCCTTCTTCAGGTGCCCTTCGCGACGAGAGCGTGGCCATCAACAAGTCCCTCTTCACTCTGCGGCAGGTTATCACGGCACTCACAGACTCCACCGCCACCACGGCGGCGGCGGCGGCGGCGGGTGCACCTCCGCCGCACGTGCCGTACCGCGACTCCAAGCTGACGTGCCTGCTGAAACACTCTCTTGGCGGCAGCAGCCTGACGTTGATGGTCGCGTGTCTGTCCCCGGCGGATAGGTTTCTGGAGGAGAACGCCAGCACCCTGGACTACGCAGCGCGGGCACGCAAGATTGCAAACCAGGTACAATTGATGCTTGGCATCCATAGACGGTACTGGTGGATGCGCTGATTGGGGAGTCCTTCCCGCTGTGCTGCTTGAGAGGGCCGCATCGCAAGCACCGGCCCGGGTGCCAGCAGACAGCTCTCCTCCTCCACACGGCCGGCCGCCTCTTGTCACTTACACCAAAAGCTGTCAAGTACATGTGTACGAACATAAGGATCTTACCGCATTCATTATTATTTACCCGCCATAATCGGGCTGCTTCTGAAGGACTGGAAGGTGGTTAGCATGTTAACTTGTTTACGTCGTCTCCATGCTCTACATTCGCTACGGTCGGTAGGCTACGTCCTCTGCTCTGCCTGATGGATGCACCCTACAGGTCACGGTGAACGAGGACCCCCGCAGTCGGCTCATCCGGGAGCTAAGAGCGGAGGTGGCCTTCTTGCGCCAACAGCTGGAGGCCGCAGGGGTGGCGACAGGGGCCGCGGCCCTCCCAGCTGCCTCGGCGCGGCTGTTCGGAAGCGGCGGCGGCGCTACCACACGGCCGGCTATCACCGGCACCACCGCCACCGCGGCGGCGGTGGCGGAACCGCCTCCATCGGCCACGGCCACGGCAGCAGCAGCTACCACTAGCGCTGGCGGCCCTGCCGTGTTTGCGGACGAAGATGAGGCAGCCTACGCAAACCAGTTGAGATCTTCTGACGTGGAGGTACTTGTACGAGCGGTGATTGAAGCGAGTCGGGTGGCACTCGCATCCTCGTCGGCACTAGCCAGCCTTCGAGCGGCCTACGCACGCACCTGCGCCTCATTGGAGTCCCTCCGTGTGGAGTACGACACCCTGGCGTCAGACGACGCACATGTACGCGACCGGCTGTCGATGCTTGAGGCGCTTGTAGCAGCGGACAGCCGCGGCGGCGCTGCCGTGCGACCCATAGGCCAATTGACGGGGGATGCAGACAGGTGTGGCGAGGCCGCCGGGCTGTACACGGCATCTACAGCTGCCCTCATTGAGCTGGAGGAGCTTCGGCGCGAGAATGCGCTACTGCATGAACGGCTGCAGCTTCTGGAGCCGGATATAGGGCCCTCAGGGGTTGTTTTAACGGTGAAAACCCGTGGGTCAGTGGGGACAATGGGCTTGCGGCCGGCCACTGGGGCTGCCGCCCGGGGCAGCGCGATGGGCCCGTCAGCACGCAGCGTCAATGCGCGCGGTGGAGGCGGTGTGAGGCCCGCCACCAGCGGTGCTAGCGGTATTGGATCGGGCTCGATTGGGGGGGAAACGGCATCAGTGCGACATCAGCAAACACAGCGTGCACAGTCGGCGGGTTCGCGGCTGCCTACAAGGACTGGTAGGCTGTTGGCGACGCCCCTGGCCGGGACTGGAGCAGCCGCCGCAGCCGCAGCCGCCGCGGCTGCTTCCAATCCTTTTATTCCCAACGACGTGCTGTCAGCGGTGCTGCCTCTGCCGTTGCCAACGGCGGCTGGAGGCACCGGCGGTGTTGGTCGAATGGGGAGCGGCCCGCGGCCCCACACCAGTGCCGGCAGTGGCAGCTCCAGCTCAAACAAGACCCTCACCGTGGACCAGTTGCGCAGTGTACTGCAGTTGAATGGCGGCGGCGGCGGCGGCACGGGCTCAGGGCCTTCAGCGTCTCGCACCGATGCTGGCGGTGACAAGTGCGGCACGGGTACCATTACCAGCGCTGCTAGCGGTGGTGGCGGCCATAGGCCACACAGCTCCGGTGCCTTGGCAGGCACCAATGGCAATAGCAGCAATACTGCCACTGCTACTGCCACTGGGCGCCTGACTGAGTTAGGACATGCAGTAGCTAGCCGCGCGTTGGCGAGCGGTGTTCGGCTCAGCACGACAGGTAAGCTGCTCCCGGCTGCCCCTGCGAGGATGGCGGTGGAAGCGGCTACAGTTAGTGGCGCCTCTTCGCCCATACGGCCCGGCACCAGCAGCGCCACCGCCCCGGCTGCGGTGGCAACGGCGTCTAAAGAGCTTTCCGCCTTGGCCGGCAGTACGTCTGCGGTGACGGGTCCGCCAACAGGGAGCCCGTCGGCGGATGTGTCGCCGGAAGCGGCCCTGGTGCACCTCATGGCGGAGCGAAATGCGCTGACTCGGCAGCGCCTGGCGGGTGGTCAATGAAGGCGCTGCCGAGTCAGCATGTACATTCAATAGGTGACACCCAGCGATGGAAATGACCTGTGGGTCGGACTGGCCTTTGGTTTCGTGAATGACACCCCTGCTTCAGCATTGCTGGTCCTTCACTGTGTTATATATATCGTTACACACGGATGCGGGAAGTAAAAGCAGCCCGAACAGGAACTGATGACACCCTTGCATGTACGTCATGACAAAGAGTCAGTGTCTTTGTAAAGGGACTTGGTGGGCTGCTCCCCTTCGGATGGCGGTGAGGACGTTATCTGTCAGGATGACGACCCCCCTGAGACTCCGATCGTGATAGATGGGCGCCACGTCCTTTATGATCTTGTGCATTCCGACCCTTTAGCCTCCTTAGCGCATTATGCATGATGCGTTGACGTGGAGCTGTCATTCAGCGTAAAAAAGAGATTTTTTTTGTTCTTTTAGTGTTATCGGAGAATGTGGGCCGCGAAAATGGAATTTACGAAGGACGAAGTTTCAGGGATAGCACGCCTAAAGCCCTAAAACCTCAAGGGATAGCACAGGAGAGCGGAGCGTCTCAACCCGTACCACTGTCGGTTTCAGTCGGCGGGGTGCGACCAAAGCAGGGTGCGAGCGACCGGCCAATCAATGAATGAGAGGAGAATGAGACGGAGGGATGCGCCATTAAAACCTTCATAGCCGGATGCGGTCGTTCTAATAACCTGCAGCATTGAAGGGTGCGATGCCGAGAAATTATTTAATCCATTTAAAGATGTTTGATGAACGAAATAACGAGTTCGATGGTGGTGCTGCCCTGGTCCAGTGTGCGGGCAAGGGCTGGCAGGGCATGCTGTGAGATCATTGCCAGGTTACGCCAGCAGCCATGGTCCACGGTTATAGACTTAGGGTACTCTTAAAACAGAACGTCTACTAACAAATGACCAAAACTTCTCCCGTGCTGTCGGTCCTGTCATCACAGGTATCAAAGAAATGGTGTCGAGCGAGTAGCCTTGATTAGGAAAGCACTGTTGACTTTACCGAGCAGCAACTAATTGTGATAATGTTTAGCGTTGGAGATAATAGAAAATTAATGAAGGGAAGGGATGTGATGATGGGGCAATAGTTAGCATATATCAAGGAATAGGAAATGATGAGATGCTCGCCAGGTGCCCGCAGGTGGCTGCATGTAACGAATTTTAATACGATACGATAGCGAAACCAGAGCTTGCTCGTTACATTCGTTACATGCCTTCCCCTTAGGACCGAGCGTCCTAGCAAAGACGAACAAATGAACGAACAACAGTGAACCAATGAATGGGCTCTCCCAAGTTCGGTCGTCGCAAGCGGATTCACCCACGTAAATAACGTTATAATTTTGAGTTTACGCGACTGCCGTTTAAGCGAAAGCCAATGCTAAGCCAAGTCCGTGCACTGCATTTTATGTGTGCGTGCGACGTTAACATGTATGAAAATATGCTAATTTTAGCAGGAGTAAATCATGTTGGCCAATCACAAAGCCGTCCACTTGGGTCGGACGACAGGGACGAGCGTACGGCGCGCCGGTCCGCAGCGACCCTTAATGAGCGTTTTCGTACTTTTCCTTCCTGTTATTCGTTGGTCATTTTTCCTTCTAGCTGTCTGATCTCCTTTTTCTTGTTTCTGTTTGTTTTGCGGTCCTTTGAGCCTCCTGGCTCGTATGGGCTTGTCATCCTCATCCTCATCGATAATTTTATTTGGACATGCTCTAGCCATGCTTATACCAGAAGCGCTCACGCCGGAATGGCCGTCGACAGAAGTTACACAAGGCCTCAGGAGGCCTCACATTGCGTGATCCCACGGCGCCACTTAAAGGTCGTCTTTTAAATTTCCTTTAAGAATAATATGCATAATCGATTCATATAATTAAAATTTTTAAGGACAACATAGTTCTCTCATATAGATATCATCCGTGCCGCTGGTCCCCATTCGCCACACAACCACACGCCTTGAATCTCTATTCTTTCGGAAAGCCATCTCATTCGCTGTTGTATTGCGGCTTCTGTGTAGATGGCCCGTCTGACGGTCTTGAGGCCGCGCTGCTATGCCAGTCCCTGACTCTGCGTGGGATCGGCCGCTATCTTTATATAATTAGTTTGCAGGTCCTGACGTCCTATGGAAGGTTCCAACCAGGCTGCCTCGACTCCGTGCACACTCTTGCTTGGCTTTGGTTGTACGATTCCTTTGATTTCAAGTTGCGTTTTTACGGAGTTGCAGCTTAAAAACTAAAACGAAGGAAGTTTTGTATAGATTTAGCTCCTATTTCAAAGGTTTACTCCTCCGCAATGTGTGTTGAACATAAAAAAGGAATCCGTGCGTGCAGGCAGTTATAATTCTGCAAGTGCGATAAGGCTTGCAATTCTATTCGTTTAAGCTTTCTTTTGTTTTTCCCAACGAACACAGGCTCCAGTTGACTTACAAATTTCTAACGTTAATTCAGAAGCTAAATTTCCTAATAAGTACGCATGTGTGCGAAGCAAGGGGTGGAACTCTCGGCGCGGCAGCTTTATCCACCGACGAACGTGCAAGAGCTCAGGAATAAAGAATTTATTTGTCTTTGCTACGAATAATGACTATTATGAAACATATGTGTACGAATCCGTCGGTCGACATGTGCTCATTCGGCTTATATAATTGCCGGACTTGTCACGAGTCGTCAACCGGAACCTGGCGATAGAGTACAAATGCGATCGACCCAGAATAATGTTTCTTCCATTATTATTATGATTTATAAAGAATTAATGAGCAGCTATCCGTTATTGTCTTAGGGACGGAAGGTGTCTAGGGAATTGCCTTCATTATATATTCACCCACATCGGGAGCAGCTTGCTAATGTTTTAAAGTTCAAGTTATATCTTCGATGTAACGTTTTTTGCAGTTTCGTAGGCCCTTCTGAACAGGGTTCCCGCCCGACGGGTTGCGCCCTACCTATCCCACAGCTGAATTGTGAGCGCGTGCGGTGAGTATGCTTACTTATTGCATCCTACTTGTTGCGCATTCCCTGTTAACGTGCTTAAGGATGGCACTGCCCTTCCGAAACCTGATCCAGTCTGACTGGCGTACACACATCCCGCAACACTCTTCGACACCCGCCTGCTCTGAACCAGAAAGCCCAAGTGAGGAAGCAAAAAATGGCGACACGATATGTTATGACCGCTGTGATGCTCGCTTTTACACTAGCTGGACAGGCCACAGGAGCAATTGAATGTAAAATACAATATTATTTTGCGGACAAGGATGGAAACGAGCTAAATCCACAAATCATATCTGGCTCGGTGATAGGACCGACTGGAGCAGTCGCTAGTGTGGAGCTGAAAGCTAACGACCCCGCGGCTGCGTTGATGGCGTCTTACATGACGTTTCCTATTTTCAGTACCGCCCCGGATGGAACGACCGTCACCAGTAAACTTTACAAGGACAGTGAGCTCCGGGCGGCTATTCGGAATCCAGACGGCACCTGCTCAGGACCACCCAAGATCACGAGCACACCGGTTACGCTAGCGGGCAACTCCCAAATGGTATATCGATACGTCATGCAGCCGAGTACCATCTTGGCGCCGCAAACTTGTCAGTGGGCCCTGTACCATCTCGTACAGTACGTGACATTCCCGGACGGCAGTATTGCTTGGCCAACCTTCTCCAACACCTGGATTCCAGCGAATGATCCCAGCAACAGCCTCTGCCCCGACTCCCCAGTCGCCTTTGGTGTCATGAGCTTCCAGTTGAGATGGTGCCTTTGCGTTCCGCCTGACGCCCCTGTCGCCAGTGATCCCCCACCACCACCTCCCTTGCCGCCATCACCGCAACCACCCTCACCGGAACCGCCGTCACCAGAGCCGCCGTCACCGCCCTCTCCACCTATGCCGCCTTCGCCGTCACCACCCCCGCCACCGTCGCCGTCACCTCCTCTGCCGCCGTCACCCCCGCCGCCCTCGCCACCGTCGCCGTCGCCTCCCCTGCCGCCGTCACCCCCACCGCCCTCGCCACCGTCGCCGTCACCTCCCCTGCCGCCTTCACCCCCACCGCCCGCGCCACCGTCCCCGTCACCTCCCCCGCCGCCGTCACCTCTGCCACCGTCGCCACCGTCGCCGCCACCTCCCCTGCCGCCGTCACCTCTGCCGCCGTCACCACTACCTCCTTCTCCACCGTCGCCGCCACCTCCAGAACCACCTAGCCCGCTTCCCCCCAGTCCTCCGCCATCTCCCAACTCGCCACGGCCCCCAAGCCCGCCCCCAATGCCTCCCAGCCCGCCCCCATCCCCAGCGCCCCCGCTACCGCCCAGTCCCCCGCCATCTCCCCCTTCGCCGTCTCCACCGTCTCCGTCCCCACCCCCGTTACCCCCATCTCCGAAACCCCCATCGCCGTTTCCATCTCCCCCTCCACCATCACCTTTCCCTCCCAGCCCCCAACCCCCCTCACCACTCCCGCCGAGCCCCTTCCCCCCTTCCCCTTTGCCCCCAAGCCCACAGCCCCCGTCACCCCCATCACCGCTGCCGCCGAGCCCGTCACCACCCTCCCCTGCCCCTCCTTCACCTTCACCACCCAGCCCAGCGCCCTCCCCGCCCTCCCCTGCTCCACCCAGTCCCTCCCCTCCATCTCCAACTCCCCCATCCCCTTCTCCTCCCAGGCCACCCTCGCCACCCTCCCCGTCACCGCCCAAGCCGCCGCCACCTCCATTGCCCCCATCTCCCTCCCCGCCGTCTCCGAACCCCTCTCCGCCACCCTCTCCGCCGGCCCCATCACCGCCGCCTGACGTCAAAATCGCGCCGCCACCACCGCCTCCACCACCGCCGCGAATAAGATCCAGCCCTCCACCGCCACCGCCATCACCAATGCCACCGCTACCACCCCCACCGTCACCTCTTCCTCTGTTGCGGCCAAGCCCACCACCTCCATCCCCATCGCCGTCGCCGTCACCATCACTGGCGTCTTCGCCACCACAACAACTCCGGCCATCGCCTGCACCCTCTGTGCCATCACCTACGAAGCCTCCCTATCCTTCCCCCTCGCCGCCCCTGCCTTTTCCGCCCCACCCTCCCTCACCGCCGCCACATTCGCCACCACCCCCAAGGCCCCCGTCGCCCAAGCCGCCATTTCCACCGTCCCCCCCGCCACCCCCCTCCCCACCTCCCTCTCCCAGGCCTCCTCCACCACCACCCCCCTCCCCACCACCAAAACCCCCTGCGCCACCTTCGCCCCGTCCACCACGGCCGTACCCTTCACCTTTGCGGAATCGGATAACACCACCACTGCCCCCTCGTAATCCCCCGAATCCACCCCCTCCCCCCCCGAGCCCCCCGCCAAGTCCAACCCCGCCCCCTCCCTCGCCTCCCCGGAGCCCCCCGCCACCTACGCGTTCCCCGCCACCACCACCACCACGTCGCATCCGGCACACGCCGCCACCACGCGCATAAGACCCCAATTGTACGTCCCCATCAGGGCTGGTTCGCGTCATTTACGGCACAAACATCCCAGTTTTGTTCGCCTGGGGATATTGTATCAGGTGTATTGCATCAGTGACGTGTATTAACCGCGGGGCCGCACCCGCGCCCAACTAAGCAAATGGCATTCGCCTGAACGCATATGAGCCGTCACAGACGTGCAGACATGGGGCCATACAGCAGAATGAGCATCCGGCATCCATTTGTCTGCATCGTCCTTACTTAGACACACATGCACTATTCCCAACATGTCGTGCCATTCATTTCCTTCGGAGCTATAATCTTGTCCCTTCGGTGGTTATGCATCATCACACCCCATGCCGCCGCGCTCTGCATCACGTTCGCAGGTTGGCTTATAAATATGGCACACCGGTGTGTTTGTACATTAAGCCGTACATCCAGGCATCAATAATAGTCCCGCGCATCCTTATGCGTCCTATCTACGCATCAATGGAGCGTCATCATTCTATACAATTTATGGTTACATATTGCAAATGTGGCAGTTATGGCAGTTATCGCGGTTATTGCAACGGATTGTATGTATCACAAATAAAATTGCGGTAGGTAATTTATTTCGTATTGTTGCAGCTGCAGGTTTTGGCCATGATGGAATTGTTATTTATGTGCCCTATTATCGAGCAGCTTGGGGTTGGTGCGGCTGCTTATCCATTGTGATGATAACATTGGGGGGGTTGTCACTGGCTTGTCAGTAGCCCGCCTCCCCCTCGTAGGCAGTGAGTGACCAGTGGATGATCAGTGAAAAATGACGACCTGGCCGCCAACCGGCATAAGGCAAGGAGCGGCAGGGAGGCGCATGGTCACAACCACCAGCGCACTTTTTGAATAACTCACATATAGCCGTGACTTTGTATCGGTTATAAGTACCGGAGTGGTTTTGTGGGCTTGTGTCTGGTTCGTGTACGTATCCAATGTACGTAGGCAAGCCGTATGCGGCCGATGATGCGATACAATGCGACATATGTTCCTCCGTCTTTGTGACCCCGCGTGCGTGCTGCGCATGATGGCAGAGGCGTACGCCACCTTTCCGTCCACCACTGCATATACTTGCGCCTGCGTGCAGCCAGCAGTTACCCCTCCTGCTGTACGTACAGCTTAATATTGTCCGGTGTGGCCAAAAGCTGCAAAAAGGATGACGCAAGATATGATACGCATGTACGATATGCGCGCGTGATGATACTACTTTGTGATCTTTGGAGCACCTGAGGGACATTTGCGATTGCGATACTATATTGGCCATTATTTTTCTGTTCTTACTTTTCTACCCAAATTGTCACGATTATTATATTTTGCGAAGCCGTGCTTTATTTCCGCTATTGCGTTGCGTCACGCACTCGATTATTGCTGTTATTATTGTACATGATGCATACATCAGTCGTCGACACCCGCAGCCTGCCTTTGAGCCTTTGAGCAACTGAGCCGGGGTGCGAGAAGCTAGGTAGCTAGCGGTCGGTCGTTTGCATTATTAGAATTTCGTAAGTCGAATTCAGACTCGCCAAAATAATCGAATGGCTAATAATTCAAATACATCATTGTCTCGGGGATGCATGGAGCTGCTTGCCATCAGTCAGTTCTTAGCAGCGGCTAGATAGCTCTCCAGATCGTTCTATCTATTAAGGTCCACGCACGAATCCAAGCGCTGGGCGGCGGGCGGGGCGGCAACGAACATCAAAACTTAACAACAGACGTCTTCTGCCAAGCATTTATCAATTATGCATCGATCCCATCCAAATTTTTTTAGGCGTTTCCGTGCATGTGTGCGGGCCTGAGCATGATTGTCGTACAACATCCATATCGGTGCATGCTCAGGCTTAAGGCGAAGGCCATCTGCGACGCGCGCATCACACCAACAACTGGCAAATGTTATTTATATCGCATGCAAATGTATCTGCGTCGCTTTCGTCGATGTGATGGGCCTGAGCATGACTGTCGTTACAACCATATCATAAGAAGTATGTGTTGGCTTGCAGACAATGCTTTTTTCCCAGCCCAAGCACATAAAACGGTTACAGTGTTATGCATTGTCCAATATTTATTCATGCAATTTTGGCGTTAAAAACTTAACCTACCGGTTCGTTGATTGGCCGGTAATTACTATCACCGGCGAGCCGGTTGCCGGATAACTGAACAAACCAGAGCAGCATCAGACATTCATCGGCTAATAATATATAATTGCTACCGCTTTACTTAGCTAGTCTAGGAGTCGCAAATGTTAAAAACGTATTAAATATATTTTAGTTGTATTTATTCGTTATTTTTTTGCCGTAAATTCACTTATATTGTAAGGAGTGCTAGCTAGTCATGTGAGGCATTAGAGGAAAGTACTTTTCGCAGGTTAGAGTAAAGTAATAAGCAAATAATAAGTGGGCACGATACCTCAGCTTTAGCGGATGGATGGATGGATAGATAGATAGATAGATAGATAGATAGATAGATAGATAGATAGACAGATAGATAGATAGATAGATAGATAGATAGATAGATAGATAGATAGATAGGTAGGTAGGTAGATAGATAGGTAGGTAGGTAGGTAGGTAGTAGAGCGATAGATATGTAGATAGAAAGAGAGAAAGAGAGAAAGAGAGAAAGAGAGAAAGAGAGAAAGAGAGAAAGAGAGAAAGAGAGAAAGAGAGAAGGGGGGCATAGAATGAAGGGAACCAAAGGAAGGGCAAAGGGCGTCCACATCTAGCGTGCCGTCGTAAGGTGCGCTGGTGGCGACCGACTATTAATCCCTGTGCGAGTAACACAAATCTGTACTCTACTCCATCCACACTGGCGGCACTGGCATCGGTATCGGTATCGGCATTAGCTATTTAATGTGGATGAAGTGCGTATCTACCGACCACTGAATGCAACCTGCTGGAATCGTCGAGTATGGCTAAGTTGCATGTACCGCTGCAACATATCGATATACAACAGGTCGGTTATTATCGACTGGCAGCAGGTCGCGGAGAAACCGGCAAGTAAGGTATATATAGCAGCTTTTGGGCACGCTTGTTTTTGACCTATTTAGACGTGTAACGTGTTGACGGCGGACATACAAGAAGGTCAGCACTTGCTTCAACCTTGCATGCGTATGTGTTTCCACGGCGCACAGCCGCGTGTCTTCAGCCCCTTCCGGGGCGTGGGGCCGGGGCGCGTCGGACCGGGTCGATCGGGTGTGAGGTAGGGATGCATGGGGTTCATGACCAGACGTGTCATTGTTTGCCGGCAGCTTAGGATAGGATTTGCCGGCGTTATTAGAATCGGTCAGTTTTCGGCAGCAGGATTGTTGGCTCAGTGGCCTGAGTGATGTAATTGAGCACGTGTCCCAACAACTTTCTCGGCGTCATTAGGGACTTGTACGTTTTTTTACTCCTGTGGCAAAAGTTGACACTCATGGCAATCCAGCTGCTGCGAAAATGGATTTGCTTAGTGGGCCGACGGATGCCCTCACCAGTCGCAGGCTCAGATAGCGTGGCGGTAATGCATAATTTATGAATTGTTCCCTGGACATGCCCCGTTGCAAACAACCTGTGGAAGACCATGCATGGCAGCTCCGCCGGAATCATAAAGATTTTGGTCCCAGGTTGGGGATGGCCATGGCAGATACTCATGACTTCGGTCGACCATAGGAATAGAAGATGCGTTGAGCTGGCTCTGGCAGCGAATGTTGTGGACAGCGGTTGCCGTAGCGGACGAATGTGCACGTACCGGTTGGAAGCTATGTAATTTATGTAATATCCTTCAAGCCTTAAGTTAAGGTTAACTGGATTTGTAACGGTCCTCCAGCGTTGCGGCGACGGTTGTGACATGCAATTGCGTTGTGCGACGTTGACTGCATTATGTGTCCGTAGAACCCGGCAGCAAAAGATATGAATTGATGATGTTGTAACTTTAACCTGGCTTTGTATGGCCTCACCGCTGCAGATTCTTTTTATTCGACAGGTCTTCGTACTACAAAGTTTAGCTTGAAAGAGCTTTCTCTAATACTTTCTTGCAAATCTGTAACCATCCATACCTTCTTAACTGCCTTGTGATCATCAATTAGGAGTGGATGCGGGTAAACGGTTAGGTAGCCCGACATCCACTCCATGAACGAGGGTGCAACTTCTGATCGCGAGAGTAACCAATAGACATTCATAATTTCTGTGTATCATGGGGTCTAGGGAAGCTAGCCCGTCGCGCCCGGGCACGTCAGGCGGCAAGGTGCTCCGTGGGCGCAGCGATGCGCTGGTCAGCGTCGCCAACCGGCTCCGCAGCCCCATGTACGTGAGCGACAGGGCCCTACCACCCGAGGATGTCACAGTCAACACAATAGAGGTGCGTGCCCCCAGCGCGCGGCCAGGGGGCGCGGGTCGTGCTGCTGGCTGATGGGTGCTAACACGGACATCCCGCAGACTCAATTTGGCACGCATGTCCCTGGCGAAATTTGCAATCCAGCGACAGGATGCCGTCTTTGCATCTCATACCGCTAATCCTTGCGCATCACTATATTATTAGGCTTCAAACATCAGTGATGAAGGGGATCCCGTCGAAGCAGTCGCCAAACCCTTGATCGGGCCCGCTGTTGGCGAGGGACAACTCACGGGGCCTAAGCCCACCCGCCCAGCACTACGGTCTGATCAAATCGGGTAGTGCCGAAAGCGGTGACGCTGGATCTGACCATTTAAGACCATGCTGCTGTGGAATACTGCTGGACACAGGCGCAACCTTGTCCACCTGCCTTCCCCTCTCCTGACATTCCCCCTCCCCTCTCTTTTTCACCCCTCATCCCGCGGCAGTGTCGGTTCCGTGTCAGGATGTGAGGCTCTCTCTCGGCTCCGTGCACGTCTCAAAGATCCATCAAAAATGTATCATGACTTCATCACAACCGTCACGAATCTCAGTTATACCTGTTGTAGCTATATCGTTGCGGACCTTACTTATTTCTCTGGCGGTCCATGGGCACCTGGACCGTCTTGTTCCATACCATGTAAGGTTCTTCGCGTTTTAACCCACACGGAAAAAACTTTAAAAAGACCCCACGGCGCGCTCCGAAACCCTCAGGGCCTCCTGCGCATCCCCTCTCTGGCATCTGGTCGTACAGAAGAGCAGCTCGTGGCGTCGTTCTGCGGCGAGGAGGGGCTGGTCATTGACCCGGACTTTCCACCAGGAGTCAGCTCGCTGTGAGTGCAGGGCCTTACATTGAACTGCCTTGTATGTATGTATGTATGTATGTATGTATGTATGTATGTATGTATGTATGTATGTATGTGTGCATGTCTGTGCGTGTGCCGTCCGAAAAGCCGCGTGGACCCTGCTTTTAACCCCAAGCGCCGCCTCCCATTGTCCCGCCCAGTAAGTGCCTTTCACAGCCTGGCTTGAGCCCCATCCCTCCCATCCCATCTTGCTGCGCAGTTACCCTGACGTGAACCAGCCCCCCGCCTCCGCGCCCTCGAACGTCACGTGGCGCCGGGTATCGGGCACCTTGTACTTCCCAACCGGCAAGACACCGCGCTTGCTGCAGGTGTGTGTGTGCGCGTCTGTGTGTGTGTGGGGTGGGGGCGGGTAGCCCTCTAATGCATGTGCCGTTGCGGGGCAGTGATCTGGATCTGAACATTGACCTCTCGGCGCGGCATATGCGGTGGAAGTGAACAGTACAGTACAAATACCCACCACACGGGACAGGACGGCATAAGCTGTGTACCAAGTTGCAACTGCTTTATCCGTCAGCTGGTGCTGCTGCGTGTGTGGCACTGCTCCCCCGGTGACGTTCCCTGCAAAGCTCCGAAACACCAACATGACACACAACGCAGCACAGAACCTGCCCCACGCATGCCTCCACGGGTGCCTTGCTTCAATGTCCCCGCCCGCACGTCCCCGTCCGCCTCTGAGCCTCCTTCCCCCCTACCTAGTTACCCCTCTCGCCCTCTTTTAGTCCGCCTGCCCTGTCCCGCCGTTCGGAGCTGCCTCATCCTCGTCCACGAGGCCCTGCGGTAACTCCACCTTGCCTGACTCCGTTCCTCCGCCGCCAAGCCTCGCCCGGTTCACCTGCTCGCTTGCTGCTGTCGGCCGGGGCCCCTGGCGCAGGGCATCTTGGACTCGGGTGCCTTCCTCGGCGCTCTGGCGGCGGTGGCGGCCTCACGGAGCGGGGAGCTGCTGCTTGACCTCATCGTCTCAGATGACGCCTCCCCGCACGGCGCCTATACGTTTCAGTTCTTCAAGCACGGTTGCTGGCAGGCGGTGGTTGTGGATAACTACCTGCCGTGCGTGTCGGGGGAGGTGCGTCAGGGGAATGGGGGGAATAATATCCGTACAGTGATCTCTCGAAACTATCAAACCATCGAGCACTCACATTAAAGCTAGGTTACGGTGGGGTGTTTCGAACCAGTGTTACCTGCGCAAGGGGCGGAATCGGAAGAAGTTGGGGGCTAGGAGTTGGGGGTTGGGGAAGTTTTGGAGGTTTTGGCGGCATCGCATTGGACGATAACTACACTGCATCCCCGCTCATATATAACGTGATGCTCCCGCGCGACCTCCTCCCGTAAATACACACACACACACACACGCATACACACACGCGCGCATACACACAGCCCCGCTTTCCTTACCCTCTTTCCCCGACTTCAGGAGCGCCTGGCTTTCGCCTGCAGCGCCGTGGTGGGGGAGCTGTGGCCCAGCTTACTTGAGAAGGCGTACGCTAAGGTGGGCAAAAAGCATTGAGCAGCGATAAAGACCAAATGTGTGTGGGGGGGGGACCGTCCAGTGTGGAGTTGGAGGCTGGCAGGGTGGTGGGGAGGACCGGGCCGTAGACGATGGCTGGCGGGAAAGGTTAGCGGAAAGGTGGAAGATGTGTGTGTTTTGGTGGGGAAAGCGGGGGAATCGGGGATTGGAGGTCCAGCAGGGAAAGATGGCTGTTAGTGGTTGGACCGTACGAACCCCAACGTCCACAACGTCCCCGACACCAATAACACACATAGCTCGGATTCGGTTGCACGATTACCACCCGCCCCTCCCCCTACCCATTCATACACACACACACACACACACACACGGCAGGTTCACGGCAGCTATTACGCTTTGTCGGGCGGCTGTGTGCACGAGGCGCTGGTGGACCTCACCGGGGGGGTGGGTTTCAAGGTCAAAACCGACACGCCGGCGGGTGCGGCAGCCATCCGGGAAGGGTCCTTGTGGAGCGACCTGCAGGTGCGATGGAGGGGCGGACGCACGCATGTGCGCGGGCGTGTGTATTTCCCTTCGTGCACACGTATGTACATGTATGTGCGCACATATGTGTGTGTGGGTGTGCTCTTGGCCGAGACAGGGGTCAGTGCGTTCAGGGACTTCAGGGCATGGCATTAAGATCTGCATGTCATGCCGTACAATCGCATCTATAGGTCAGCGAGGGCCGCTTGACGCCGGGACACCGGGAAGCGGCCTTTGCGTTTTTGCATACTGATATACACACACGCACACCTAGGGCGGCAGTATGCATTTCAAGTCCTGGATGGACCGAACCCTCCCCCCACACACACAAACACACCCGATTCAAACCCACTGCACACAAATCCCGCAGGCCTGTCCCAGTCTCACGGGCTCTCCGTGCCCGCTTTGCTTAATCCAAAGGCACCAGCTCACGAACCACCCCTCATGATTACCTGTGTCTGGGTCCGTTGTTTTTGCTGCTGCTGCTTTCCCCGGAACCATTCTTCGAAACCAAAGTTTGAAACCAGCTCCGAAACCAACCCTCATCTCAACCCCAGACCTGGCTTTCCGCCAAGTCCATCATCGCGTGCGTGGCTCGCCGCAAGGGCCCCACGAGGAACCGATTCAGACCAGGTGGGTGATTGGGTGGGATGAGGGATGGGGTGCTGGGGTGCTGTGGGGGGAGATGTTGGAGCGCGTTGGCTGTTGGCCTGGTGGAACTGTGCACTGACGGCTCTGCTGAGTAACCGCCGTCCTGAGCACGGACACCCGGAAGAGCCAGAAAAATAAACATCCCCGTACCCATCATGATCGGTCTGATGTAATATGTACGTGAGTCTGATGGCCGAGAGGTCCTCCTCGACCCGTGTCTGTCCCCTCCCTGGATCCCTTGGGTGTCCAAAACCCCTCCCCGCGGTCAGCAGCAGTGCCAGGTCGCATTCATTCCGCTATTTGACCCCCGAGACCTGCTCCCTTACCCCCGCCCCCGCGGGCCTCCCCTCCCACACACACGTACGCAGATGCGCCCCCCTCTCCCACCGCGGACGGGGACGGTGGCGGTGCACCCCTGCAAGCCGAGGACCCCGACGGCGGACCGTACGGCCTGCAGTACAACCAGGTGTACTCTGTACTTGAGGTCCGCGCCGTGGGCGATGCCATCCAGCTGGTTCGTCTGCACTGCCCTTGGCCTCGGGGGATGTGGAACGGACCTTGGGCGCTGGTGAGTCCTCCAGGGAGGGAGGGCGAAAGGAAAGGAGAGGAATTTCGTTAATGGACTTTGGAAAACGCGGATCTGCCAGGTTGGCAATACACACGCAGTACTCTGCGCTGCTCAGTACCTGCCGGGAGCGTAGGCTGGCCGGGAGACGGGAAAGGGGGAGGCGGGGTAAAACACACGGAACCGAACATCGCCACACTCCGGCTCCCCTTCCCGGCTGCCGCCCATGTGTTTCTTTTCTTGGTTCCCCCTTTGTCCTTTTTGGGGGAAGATCCTCATTCCGATGACTTACATTTGCGTCATAATAACGATACGTGTATACACACACGCGTGCCATAATTATCTTCCCCTTCCTCCCTCTCCCCTTCCCTCTCCCCTTCCCTCTCCCCTTCCCTCTCCCCTTCCCTCTCCCCTTCCCTCTCATCCACCTCCTCCTGCGCCCTCTTCCCTCCAGGGCTCCCCGCAGTGGGACATCCCCGCAGTCGCTCCCCACCTGGAGTCCTTCCGGGCCACCTGGGATGATGAGGCCACCTTCTGGATGCCCTTCGCGGACTTCGCCGCGCTCTTCAACCGGATACACGTGTGCAGGTACGGGGCTACGGGGGCTGGCAGATGGGGGCCCGGAGGCGCGGGAAACAACGACAACAGCGACCCTCGACCTCATCTCCTTCACACTTTAAGACCAGTGAATATTATTCATTACCCCCTTCCCACCTCGCGCTTATTCTCCCCTTATTATTTCCTTGATTCCTAGAATTTGTACGGTGTTTCCGTTTACCGTTTTCTACCGTTGTCGTAACGATCAACCGGCTTCGCATTCCCCTTCCCTCCCGCCTGACGGCCCTCCTGCCAGAATGTTCCCACCCACCTGGCACCAGCTTACCCTCCACTGCGGCTGGCAGGGCCCCTCTGCAGGTGGGCCGTACTACCTGCAGCCCCACGACCCTGCCTTCCCGGCCACCGGAGCCGCCCCCGCTGCCGACCGCTCCTCCAGCCCGACCTTCCACACCGGCTCAGCGGATGTCAGCATGAGCGGCGCCGGGGATCGCCCGCCCGGGCCCGGCGGCGGCGGCGGCGGTGCTCCGGTCGCCTGCGCCGTCAGCAGCACGTGGTGTTGCAACCCGCAGTTCCGACTGACTGTACGGAAGGCGTGTGAAGTGGTGGTGTGTTTGGGGCAGCAGGATCCCACGGTGTCGTACAGGGCCCACGTGCCTAAGCGACACCGGAAGCGGGCGATTGGGCTGCAGGTGGGTATGCGCGTGCGCGTATGTATGTGTGTGTGTATGTATGTATGTGTGTGTATGGTCGTATCAGTATTACGCATCAAAAGCTGGGCAAGGTAGGGCAAAGCAAAACCCTGGAGGGGAGGGGGGGGGTACGGAGGGTGTGACAGGGTTGTGCAGGTGGACACGCGCAAACCCGCTTCTGTGAGTGTGCACCTGCACCGGGCCATCTGTTAGCTCTACGTGTGAACATCCCGGCTGTGTCTTACTGCCCCGTCCTTCACCCCGTCCTTCACCCCGTCCTTCACCCCGTCCTTCCAACACCCCGCGTATCCCCCGTCATGCGCAGGTGCTCAAGGTCCCCTTGGAGAACCTCGGCCGGCGGTGGGAGATCCGGTCCGGTGAGGCGGTGGCCGCCCTGCCGCTGTCCACCGGGAGGGAGGTCGTGGCCTCCTTCAAGGCATCACCCGACTACGCCTATGTGGTGGTGCCACATGCGGGGTGGGTCGTGAGCGGATTCTGAGGCCTGGCAGGGGGGTGGGGTGTGCGCTCGGCGTTCAGCCTCACACTCAACCCTCCCGTTCTCCCATCCTTTTGGATCCCTTTTGGATCTACTCCCATCTTCGAGTCCATGGTATGATGTAATCATTGCCTTGCAGTACACGCGTGTCGTTTCCCCTGTCTTTCCCCCACTGTCCCTCTCTCTTAGTTTGCCTCTCTCCACACACACCCGCCCCTCCTTGCATGTATACACGCATCACAAGCGCCACGCCTCCCCTTCCCCCTCTACCCCGCCTGCTTTCCCCCTACCCAGGCGGGCCGGCGAGGAGGGCGCCTTCATCCTGCGCACCCTGAGCGCCTCACCCTTGGAGGTGGAGCAGCTGCCCGCTCCGCTGTGCCTCGTGGTGGGGGGCCAGTGGACCGCGTTCCTGACGGGTAGGTGCGCGCGAAGGACGAGGATCAGATCCGGTCCATGCCCTGGTTGGCCCGTGATGTGTTTTTGGATACGCTGCCCATACGCGTGAAAAAAGCCGTCCAACCTCTCCCGGGGTCGTCTGCCCTTAATGTCGTACCGCAGGTGGAAGCCGTTACTGCCCCTCTTGGGGTTCCAATCCGCAGTACATGGTCAGCTGCAGCCAGAGGGCGCAGGTGAGGGGGTGACCGGTTGCAGGTACGGATGCATGACGTCATGGTAAAATACGACAGACAATCCCTCACCACCTCGTCAAAAGAGGCAAGAAGTTGGCCACAGCGGGTTGGGGTGGGGATGGGAGTGACCCGGAGAGGGGGGGCCTCCACGGCGGGTTTGGCGCGCGTTCCCCTCACCCCCTGACGCCTCCTGTTCCCCTCACCCCGCGCACCCCGGATCCAGGTGGTGGCCTCCCTCACGCGTCTGGATCTGAAGTACGCCCTGATCAAGGCGCCGCGGGATCCGACAAGAGATCTGGATCTCGTACTAGCGTACCCGGAGCAGGGCCCCGACGGCCCCGGACGTCGTACCGCCGTTCGGGATGCCGATTTGGTGGCGGCGGCCAGTCAGCAGCAGTTGGCGGGTAGCAATGAGGAGGTGGTCATGTCGGTGGTTCTGGAGCCGGAAACGCCGTACATTTTGGTGCCCAGCATTGCCACGCCAGGTGAGGATTACCATAGTGTCTGTGTGTGTGAGCTTATGAGCGTATGTCGTACGTTTGAGTGTGTGCGTATGTGTTTGTATGTGATGAGGGTTTGGAAACGTCACTCGAGCGTGTGAATACAGTTATATTCATTGTCACGCCAAACTACCGTTCCACAAACCCACTACATGCGAACCACTTACGCAAGGACTTTTGCCACCACGTGGTTTAAAATCCTTTGTATGAAAAGGATGAAATCGATCTATAAACAAACGGATCCCAATCTATTTTTTCTTTTTTTTAAATATTAAATTTGTTTTGATTCGCCTGACCCCCTTCGTTTGGGAGCTCTAATCAACACGTCGTGTTCACGTGCCGTACAACAGGCGTGGAGGGCCCGTATGAATTACGTCTGATGAGTGGCGTTCCGCTGGAGTTGGTTCCTCTACCGGAGATGCAGTCCGTACAGCTGCCCGGGGAGTGGACGGCGGAAACGGCGGGGGGCTGCAACGTCAACCCGCTGTGGCGCCGCAACCCCAAGTACCACATCATGCTGACGAGCTTCGGACGCGTCAGGTGAGTCATCCGACCTCAGCTTGAGCGAAACCCAGTGTACGGCAGCGTATTCGCCGGTTGTATCTTCATCTCCATTCCCTGGATGCCGCTTTCACACTCGTGCGGCGGTGTCATGGTGGCGTCCCGGCAGCTCAGGTGCAACCAATACTCACGAGAGGGGGAGGACGTGACGGCACCGTGTTTGGAAAACTGGTATTGCATACGACATACACATCGTACACACGGTGGCCGACTCAAACGAAATCGCACTGTTTAGCAACCTTCAGTCTGGCTGACATACACTGTTCGTATCCTCCAATATGAAGATATTGAAAATCACATCCATCTCCGTGTGTCTGTTGGCGTGTTTTTTCTTTCCCCCCATCTCCAGGATTACCCTCAGCCGCGTCCCCAGCCGCAAGCCCCGTCACCCCGTGGACGACATGCTGGGCCTCTACATCCTGCGGGCCGCGGGGCCGGATGGCGAAGTCAAGGTGTGGCTTTGGGGATGCGGCAGGGGTTTCGGTGTGTGTGTGTGTAGTTCGAGGTTGTAAATGAAAACAGCTACACAAATGATGAGGTAGGGGAGGAAGGGGGGGAGGACGAACATAGAAACGCTTGGCTCCTCTACCAGGACGAACGGACAGATAGATGAGAAAGTGGAGCGCATCAGTAGCAATAGCCGCAGGGTGAATGTATCCGCTGTTGCCGTATGTCGTACTCTCCGTACGTGTTCCCCACACTCCCATTCAGCCAGCAACCATCCCACCCACCAACTTCAATAAATTCTGGTTCACACACACACACCCCTCACACCCTCAGGGCGATCCGCGACGTGCAGTCGTGGCGGAGTCGACGTTCGTGCCGCAGCCCGACACAATCGCCGAGTACGAACTCAACGGTGGCTGCCATTACGTCATTATGCCGTGCACGTACGGCCCCGGCCGCCTGGGTCGCTTCACGCTCTCCGTTTCGTCGGCCACATTTTTCCAGTTCAAGGCTTTGTAGCGCATCTGGATCTGGATCTGGATTCCAACATATCCGGATTTCAACCTGGATCCTGGCTTTTTCGCGCGACCCCTCTTAACAAAACCGAATCATGTTTCAGGTATGGATCCAGAGGCGGATTCGGCCCCACACGTCAGGAAGATCGTGATCGCCTCCGAAACCTGGAGCTTGATGCATCTGTTTAGGCAATATGGGATGGGTTATGTGCGCTGTGGGGAAATTTCAGTTCTTGGCCCATAGGGCCCAGGGAGTGGAGTCGGCAACGCTGCCGCCACCGCTGCGGTGGTGATGGTGGCGCAAACCCTGATATCTCTCCGGGATACGGCGGGCCTCGGGCTCAGGCTCTAGGCCGTAGCGGGCGACGGTGAGAAACGCTGCAATGGTGCGCGCTGGCAAAACACATATTGAGCAGCTGGCTGGCAAACGCGCTGCAGGAGGTGCGCCGAAAAAGATGGGAAGGGGTGTGAGAATGGTTTCGGAGTTTTAGAGGAAAGCGGTGGCGAAAGGACAGGGGGACAATGACGCGGCCAGCGGGCTCTGGGTGGTTTGGTGTCCGGCCGGCGGGGCTCGTGCCGTGTGCGCGATCTGTTGTTCTTTATGTAGTGCTGAGCTCCTCCTCCTCGTAATCGTCGAACTTTGGACGAACGGGCGTTCTAATAGGGGGGGATGTGGGGATGGTAAGGTGGCTGGTGTGGCCGGTGGTTGGTCAGGTGGGTATAGGTAGCGGTGCTGTGTGCCTATTGGTGCTCAAAGCAGGCAGTGGTGGGTCGCAGGAGAGCAGGTACCCAGCGTGAGGTGCGTTAGCGTATGTTCAGGTGGCGATTAGCCCATATGGCTGCGGAAGTCGGACGGGTGGCTGGCTGATGGTACTGTTGGTGAGGGCTTGTGCATGTGAATGTACGGCAGCTTGTGACAATATTCAGAAAATTCTTCGGCGTGCTCCTGTGCCCTCCCACCGCAACAATATGTGTTGCTTCTGTGGTGTAAGTAGATAACGGTGTCAGTACTTCGCTCGTCTCGTCCAGCGACGATGTTTACTGCTGCCGTACAGTACCGTTTTGAATCGTCTGGATTGTGACAACGTTTACAGTTCCCGTTAGGGCCCTCACGCCGTGCAGCCCTAAGAATGCACAGTCCAATAATCATTATATTATCATGTGGATGCGTATACGGAGCCGTAGATGAGAAAAAAGGAAAGACGCCGTGCTGTACCAGTTTACTGGTAGAAGTCACAAAGTTCGGGAAATCACTTGCTATACGGCGCCGTACACAACCGTACATACTTGCCATGCACTGGCACCATCTTCCTTTAGCGGAATGCATGTCAGCCTGGCATCATTTTCGTGACCCATGTAGCAGACTCACTGGCCTTCACATCACCACCAAATGCACAACCTGCGCTCGCTCTGAACTGCTCGTTGTAATGATCGGGTGCCGCAAGAGGGTAACGGACACAACGGCCGCAACTCCCACAAAAGCAGAAAACACTGCCACCTACGGGTGATATGTCAGAAGCATACCGGGCCCGCAACGTCTCGTATCAAACGTACATCTGTATCACCGCACACTCACACCCATCGCGGTGTGTATGGCTTCCTGTACGAATCTCAACAGCGTAAGAATTCGTCAACCCCACCCCCTCAATTAAAGCAATATGTTTCTTATGCCCAGGTCTGTTACTTTTTTTCGCTCACATCCCTCCCCTTCCCCGACCGCCGCGCTAAGGTTTGTAGCAGCCAGGGAGGGAGAGAGGAAGACACATGGACCCGCAGACCGCCCAGACTAATCAGTTTCTCCCGCTTGCGCCCTTTGCTGGGCGATATCTAGCTGTGTGGAGGAGAAGTATGCAAAAATGGCGGGGCCGCACAACGGCAGCCAAGACGGAGGTTGGTTGGCTGGCACGCAGGCAGACGGGGGGATGCTCCGCTCAAAGCGTCTGGGTCCCCGCCGCCTCCACCCCTCCATTGCCCTTCATGGAAGGGGCAGTGGGCGAGGGTGACAAGTGCAGGCCCCCAACATCGTCATAAGCCCGCACGTAAAAACACAGCCGTGGAGGCGGGGTGGGGATAAGTACGGCGAAAATCCACAGCCTAGATCGTGCTCTCCGGGAGAAGCCGATAATGCACATACGTACGAGGACAATAAACGGATATATAAGAGAGAAGAGGAAGGACGCGCGCAACTGGCAGCTGTTTAAGCACATCCCCTTCCGACCCGGTCCCACAAAGTTATGCAGTCACGAGAGGGATGGGTTTAAGCCGCACCGGGCGGGTCCCCGAGAGGAGGCCTGGAGACGCGTACACGGATATAAGAACAGACGAACATAATGAATGCGCACACACACACGAACACACAGACACACTTTTATACATCTTGCGGCTAACGTTCTCAACTCGTAAAGGACACACATGTGGCCGAATGAAGCGTCTCGGGATACAAACACGACTCTTTCGCACGTGACCGTGTGGATAAAACGGACACACACACACACACACACAGACACTTGGCTCATCAAGTACCAATTAGCCGTCGCAGCAGTTGTAGCAGTAGCGGCAGTAATATCCTTCTGTACCAACAATGAGGTTTGTGAGCCCACCCTATGCAGTCACCTTTCGCTTTTTGCGAGCATAAACCGCAACAAAGCGCGATTTGGCGCTCCAGGGGCATCACATCCCCAATGGGCCATGGCCCCACAGTCCACACCACGAACAGCAGCAGCAGCAGTAGCACGAGCACAAAGTAGCAGCAGCAGCAGCAGCACCAAAGCAGCAGCAGATAAATTAAGAGCTGGAGTAGCAGCCATTTCAACAGGACCACGCTGCAAGCTGTCCATGCCATCTCCGTGCTCTGCATGTTCCACTCACGCATCCCAGCTTTTGTCAAAATTAAAAACAGCTGCCTGCAACGGAAGGTTGTTTCCGACCCTTGGGTCGATCGGAAACGCAATGACAAGAATCTAAATCATCTGCGGCATTAATGTTTGGACGTTTGGCGGTTACCGCTCGTTATGGCCCGTGATGGGGGATGAAGAGCTCATCAGCCTTCTGGACTACTGATGGCGTTAATAGGGGGGCGTATGGAAAATATTGGTTGGGAGGAGGCGTATGAATGCAGTGTGTTCATTAACCTTGACGCCGTGAAGGCGGTGGCCGCCGCTGCCGCAACGGCGGCGGCCGTCGTACAGCTGGCGGCTGGCGCTTCGGTTGCGGTGAATGCCTGCGTGGCGGGCTGGGCTTGGATGACCGTGGCGGTGGCGGTCGCAACCTCGTCGGCGTCGGTTGAGATTTGGGCGGTGGCGGCTGCCGCAGCCGGGGTGGTGGTGACAACGGCGGCTGTGGCCGCGATCGTGGCCGCGGCGGTGGCGACGACGGCTTCGTTTGATGAGATGGCGGCCGTGGTCGGGGCGACGGCGGCCGCGGTCTTTGAGGTCGGGGGCTCGGGGGGCGAGGAGAGGGGGATTTAAGAGAAGGTGGTTTTGGAGCTGGTGGCTTGGGAGGGGGTGGCGTTGGCAAGGGTGATGGCGGGGAGGGCAACGGCGAATTCGGCAACGGTGATGGCGGTGGTGGCGGCGGTTGCGAAGGTAATGGATAGGGTAGCGGCGGTGGGGGGGAGGGCTGCGGCGCTGGGGATGGTGGGGGCGGTGGCGGCGGCGACAGAGAAGGTGGAGATGACCGTGGCGGGGGAGGTATTAGCAACGGTGGCTGCGGCAGCGCGGGGTTTGGCGGCGGTGGCGGCGGCGGCGGTGGCGGCGGTGATGGCGGCATAGGAGGTACGGGGAAATCCGGCGGGGCGTACCCGGTGAAAGGAGCGTCCTTGACGGTACTCTTAGCCGGTGGCGGCAACCGCGGCGATGGCGGCCGTGGTCGCGGTGATGGCGGGGTTGGAGGTGGCGGCGGCCGCGGTCGCGGTGATGGCGGTTTTGGTGGAGGAGGCGGCCGCGGTTGCGGTGATGGCGGCGATGGTAGAGGCGGCGGCCGCGGTTGCGGTGATGGCGGAGATGGCGCACTTGATGGCGATGGCGGCCGTGGCCGCGGCGATGGTGAAGCTGATTGCGGCTGCGGCAATGGTGACGGCGGCTGCGGCCGTTGCGCCTGAGGCGTTGGTGGTGTCCTCAGCGTCGGCGGTGGCAATGGCGGCGGCGGCGGGAGCGGCGACGGTGGGGGCAGCGGAAATGGCAACGGCAACGGTGGCTTAGGTGACGGCGGTGGTGGCAGCCGTGGCAACGGCGAAGGTGACGGCGGCGGCGGCGGCGGCGGTGGTGGCAGCCGTGGCAACGGCGAAGGTGACGGCGGCGGCGGTGATAACGTCATCCCGGGTAGCGGTGGCGGTCGCGGCCGGGGTGACGGTTGCGCAGGGGGTGCCCTGGGAGTCCAAGGCAAACCCGGGTTGGATGGTGGCTCTGAGTCTGGGGGCGGCCGCCGCGGTGGCGGCCGTGGCTGTGGTGAAGGCGGGGCCTTCGGTTCACGTGGCGATGGAAAGGGCGGCCTTTGCGGTGGCCTTGGCGGCGGTGGCGATGGGGGTGGCCTTGGCGGCGGTGGGTTTGGCGGCGACGGCGGCTTCGGCCGCGGCGGCGGCGACGGCGGTGGTGGACTAATAGGCGGTGGTGGCGGCGGTGGCGGCGGCGGCGGCGGTGGTGAGCGCACGATAGGTGGCGGCGGCTTTGGTGACGGCGGCGGTGGCGGCGGCGGGGGCGGGGGCGGAAATGCGGGGCTGATGAACGGTGGTGGCGGCGGCGGAAACCTCATCGCGGCCTCGCTGCCGTTCGTACTTACGCAATACACGTCAAGTTTGGTTATGCCGTACAATGCGGGTGCACTGTTTGCAAGGCCTTCCGTTGCCTGCAACCGTGGCGATATTGGGAACAGAGGCCGGAGCGGGTGCGGGGAGTAAGCCTCCGTGATGCTACTTAGGAATGTGTTCAGCAGGCCGCTCCTGGCAATACCGGCAGGTGTTTGTATTATTAAAAGAAGTACGTGATAAGGAAGTTTCCCAAACATGTATAAACGTATAAACGGCACAGGAGGTTATCAAGCACCTGTTTATCAAGTAGCACCTGTTATGAATCGTTGGGACAACCACAGGACGCCCCACAGGAAGCGACCACTGGAGGATGCTGCACCCTCATTTGATCTCCACCTGGCTCCCGAGGGATCTCTCTAGGTGCGCCCCACCCACCCTACCCATCCTGCCTGGCACATATTGCCCCGACAGCTCGGTTCAGGTGGGCATGTGGGCATACGTGAGATTCAGGGATTCCATCCGGTTCGAGCCCTCGAGCCACTGGTCGTCGCTTCCCACGATCACAACCACAACCGTGTCCATTACTTCCAATATTCAATGCAGCCTCAGCCCTTAAAGGCGCACCCACCGCCCCGTGGCAAGACCAGCCCCCTCTGCCCCGCCCCGTCGATCAATCCCGGTAACGAACAAGTCAGCCGGTCGCAGCGCCTTCAACCCATCCACCTCCGCAGTTTGTTTGCCTATCTCTGTGTCCTCGCCCCTGTCCTATAGCGCCCATTCCCCTCTGCACTCCCTACCATGAAGCCCGCCAGCACGCTGCCGGTGGGGCAGTTGGCTGATCGCAAGTCGGAACCGTTTTGGGTATTGCTGCCCACCGGCAACTTGGCCGGACCCGCATTCCACACTTTATTGTAGAGGCGGAAGGCCAGGCGTGTCGGGTCAGGGTTCAGACTGTCCGCCCGCATCGCGATGAAGCCCTTCAGGTCCGTGAAGGTGTACCTATTGCCGTCGCCGTCAAGCCCTGAGGCAAGCAAGAAGGGGGACGTGAATGTGCGGCAAGGCATAAAGCCGGAGATGCGATGGTGGAAGGCGACAGGGGAGAAGGGGTAACAATAGGAGCGAAATCGCAAACAAGACCAGAACCAGACAGGATACACCGCGGCCCCTTAACGTAAGACTTCTCGTCGTCTCACCAGCCTCGAAGTAATTATAGTCGTTGCAAAGAACAGCGATATAGTTGACGACCTCGCCATAAGTGACATAAACCTGGACGACGAAGGCTTTCGGGTTCAGGATGTTACAGCGCAGGTCTGTGACCTGGCCACCCCGTGTACCAGCACCAAATGAGTCCCACGGAGATGGGATTCCACCTTGCGCCGACTGACCACCTATACGAACACATGCGGCGCCAGCATGTAAGCTAAATCAAGCCCTGACCACATTTCTGAAGGCATTGATAATGTGAGACTAACCAGCAAAGTCTAAAGCACAGGTGAGACCAAGGAGAAGTAATGGTCCACAGGCAGAGAGCAGTTGGCGTCTCATTCTCACTCCCCCAAGCCTCGCCATCATAGGTTACTGGTTCAATCAAATAACATTAAAGGTGCAGCAAGAGATATTTTCTATCCATGTTAGAGAGGAAAATATCTTCCTGATGAAACTGCTCGTATTTATGACCGAGCGATTTTAATACAGAGTAGCTACGCAAAGTTATATAACGGGAGAACGGGCACTTCTGCTCTACACGCATTACAATGTCACTTTGAAATTTATAGCATCCAATAGGGGCATACTGCATCTCCAAACTAACTCAACACCGCGGTTCGGCCGTACGCTAGATAGTTGACGCGACATTGTTGAGACCCCAGCAGCTGCGCTTTCCTCCTTGATATACAAAGGCTACAGTGCATTGCAAAACGTCTATGTGATGGAGTGGTAGGATATTGCCCTTCTTGTCCACGTCCTCAATAGGGAACTTGATTTGGCGCGCTGAAGACGTGCGTGGTCGGATGAAGGGGCATGGTGCAGTGGAAGGAGTTTAGCAGCAAGCAGCGTCTCCCGGATGCACAAGCCCGGCTGGGTGCGTGTGGTGCAAGTCGCAAACAGGCGAGTGTGCTTTTCAACTGATACTCGGGCAATCGGCTCTGCAGGATCTCTTAGCTTTACAGCTTTGCGGCCTTTGTGGCGGATGACCGTTCCTCCGGGTGGTTTGTGCAAAAGAGTCAGGATGACCAGTTTGGAGTGCTCAGTGGATTCCCACGGCGCGATCTCCGCCGTGTCAACACGCAGTAGCAAATGCAAAATTAAGCGGACTCCAGTGATTCTCAACTATCCAAGAAAGCCCGATGTGGCACGCTTCCGAGTTCTTCAGTGGAACGTGCTTGCCGATGGCCTGGCGCAAAATGGTGATTTCTGCCGGGTAGGCGCGCATAACGACCGCTTGGGTGTACTTGAATGCTTAGTCCGTTGCGATGGCTCGAAAGCACTTGTGTCCACCCGGACCCAATAGTTGGATTAATCGCTTTGCTCTTGCGTTTTATGCAGGCGCCGCCCTTATGTTTAGAATGGGAGTATCGGAGACCGCTTTTGCTTCAGGAGATCTTGGAAGCTAACGCGGATATCATCTGCCTGCAGGAACTAAACCATTTTGGTGAGATGTAGGCATATGCGCGCACATTCACGGTTCCATGAAACATATATCGTGCCAGCCAGGAAAACGAACTGAAATTGTCACCATTGAATTAGCTCACGTGTAAACCATTACCACCATCATCACCACAAGAGCAACCATCACTACCTTTGTGCGGACCGTTACCACAATCACCATCAGCTTCCATTAGTACCATTACTTCCGCAGCCCCGCGGCGTTTTTCCCCTTGATAATCTGGGGCTTTAGGATGTCAGTTGGGTTGCACGCATATCCAACCTTAACGCCTCATCTTTTCCCTTCCTTTTTATTGACGTTCACATTCCCGTCCCCCCGCCAGATGAACTGAGCCAAGTTCTCAGCAGCCTTGGGTATGATGGAGCCTTCCGGGAAAAGCATGCCTCCCCGGCACTCAAGTACGAGTTCCCGCCTGATGGGATGGCGGT
This sequence comes from Volvox reticuliferus, assembly GCA_019650235.1. Taxonomy (NCBI): domain Eukaryota; kingdom Viridiplantae; phylum Chlorophyta; class Chlorophyceae; order Chlamydomonadales; family Volvocaceae; genus Volvox; species Volvox reticuliferus. The sequence continues at coordinate 547,697 of BNCP01000012.1, read as the reverse complement.
GTTTTTTCGGCGGAATCGATTCCGGTGCTGCGCCAACGGCGTGGAAGGTAGGGGGAGAATGCCGGGCTGCGGGGTGGGAGAATGTGAAACGCGCGTCGGGTGGTGATGTGGGTTTTCCTTTTAATGGCGGCGAGACGTTGGGTGAAGATATATATGCGGTGGGAGGTGAAGGGTAGAGAAGAGAGAGATGCGTGTCGGCGGCAGAAGAGAATATCCTCCTTTTCATATCATTCCCTCTCGCAGAACCAGTTGCGTGTACTCATATCGGCTCCCCTTGGTTGGTGCGTTTTAATGTTTCTGCCATTTGGGCGTTCACTCCTCAGATAACGATGGGCATGGACCCCTGTGCGCGCGTTGTTTATTGAAACATCGTCAGCTGGTCCGGCGCTGGTCCGGCATCATATTTTCATTCTTATGCGGTTTTTGGGTAGGTTCTTTTCATGTTGGCACAATTATTCCACCTCCCTCATATCGCCTGTGCCTATGTCCCCCTCTTCCGTAAAGGGCGCTCGTTTCACGATGACTGGACGGGTCGGGAGCAGTCGCAGGGCTATCTGCAGATCCTGTTGTATGATATGATGGTGGGACGTGAGCTGCTTATCGTCACCACCCACCTCAAGGCCAAGGACGGGGCCGAGTGCGAAGACGTCCGCCTACGGCAGGTAGGAGAGGGTGCGCGGTCTCGTGCACTTCAAATTAATATCCATTATTTTTATATTTCATTTATTTATTTCTTCCTTTGTGTACTTTCTATGTTACTGCGCGCACTTCCGTAACGTCCGCTGCGTGGTTGAACCGCATACACATGGTTCAGGACTTGAGAACGAAGTATGCCTGGGTAGCTGCATCATGGGGAGGCTGTTTTGCTTGGGGGATCGATGGCAATTTTGGTGCTAGTGCCAGTGGTTGTTTAGAGGGCGAAGAGCCGCTCGAATGAGAATCGTAGATCGGTAGGGCGGGCTCGTGGATGAGCGATGCCGGCGGTTGAATGAACCGGTGCGGCCGCTATGTGCCTGGCATCTGAACGAACTGCTGAAGTCGGGATGTAGGGTTTCATCCTTTCACCGGCACCATCACTTCACCAACAATATGGGTTGCATTTTAAAGCAGCGGCCACTCTGGACCATTTTTAGTTCAGTCTGCTGCTCTTTTGGGCAAGTGACCCGTCAGCGCTTCTTACAATGTTTAGGCCGGCCGGCGGTTGATCTTTTCCCCTCTTATTCTTACAATTCTTCACGTTCCGGAACGGTGTCGCTTCTGCGAAGTGACATGTTGCCATGTTTCGTTCTATTATGTTCACCTTTCAAAGTTCTATGCATGCAATCCCTTTAATGTTTTTAAAACAATCCAGGTTGCGTAAAACAAGGGTAAGTTCCATTACGTTTTCTGCTACAGTGCTAGGTTGTGAAGTAGGCGTTCCGGAGTTGCGGAGTTCCGGAATACGGTTGCCGGATAATCGTTGTGAATCGATATCCGCCTTCGTGAAGTGAGCTTCCGGGCCTCCAATTCGACACCAGTGACCTAACGTGGCAAGTCAATCTACGAATTTTTAGTACGTTTATTCGTTACCTCCTTTGGAAACGTCAATATGTATTTGTGTATGTATGCATATTGGCGATATCAGTTTATGTGTGATGTGTGTGTGAGGTCGGAAGGAGGAGTATGACAAGAGTGGCTGCAATAACTGTGAATGATAATAACAATAACATCATCTGGTGAAAGCGGGATCCATTAAAATGTCCCATATTGAAAGGGAATGGCTCGTATAGGGAAAATCGCAATGGTTACAGTTCCACATTAAGGATACTGATGGGGCGACGTTTGTGTGGATAGCCCGTCCCGTAAGTCAAGTCAGCCCGGACTTAGCGATGAGAACAAGTCTACTTAAAATAATAACAACAACAATAATGATAATAATTAATAATAATAATAATAATAATGCGACTACAACGATAATAAGACTATTTGAGGACTTTCTGGAGGAAGATCCACTAGAGCGCGTACGGCACCAGATTTCCAACGTCACAAACGGCAAGGTAACTACTTCGAATTCCCCTACACCCGTAATTCACTTTATTCTCCCTTGTGTTCGCAACGAATGGGGTTTGGGGTTTTATCAGGGGAGGCAAGAGGTGGATGCGTTGCTTCACTTGGAATTTGTACGGGCAGCGAAAGGAAGGCTGAGGATCGCACTATTGATTATTGAAAAGGGCTTGAACAGGCAATCCTGAAACAAGCTGCCTGGTCATGTGCTCTCATACCCTCGGTCGTTAGCATGCCGCCGCAAGGATGTGGCAAGGCGTGCGCAGAGAGGCGGGACATTAATGACGTCATTGCGTTGTACGGGCAATGAACGCTCTCTCCCGCCGCCATGTACGCTTAGATCTACAAAGTAGTGTGCGCGTGTCGGTGTTCGGAAGCACCCCCTCATCTGATCTGATATGACAAGTAGCAGTTAGCGGAGGGGGCCTTATAAGGCCTGTAGGAAGCCGGGCAGGACGGACGGAAGGCAGAATCCCCCCCGTGCTTGCAGTGCGACAGAATGCGGAGTGACCCTTCCACGCTCCCGCCCGTGGCTAACGACATTCTCATCGCACTTAGCAAGTCGTCGCAGCTTTTCGGTCGTTGCAAGTGCTTTTCTCACCGCATGTGAATCCCTTTTTCTGACCCCACCCTGCCATCGGGCTCGTCCCACGCCCTGTTGCTACCAGGCGGGGCAGCTGTTGCGGAATGTTGAGGTGACCTTGCAGCGGTTGGACGCAACTGCAGCCGGCAACGGGGGCAACCACGCCAGCACCGGCGGCAACGGTAACGGCAACAGCGCCGGCTCTGGTGGTGATGGTGGGCAGTGGCGGCAGCGCGGGGCAGCTGTTGGCGGCGGCAACGGCACGGCAGCGCCCGCTGCCGCTGCTGACACTGCCGCAGATACTGGCGCTGAGAGCCGCTCTAACTGCAATGGTAACGGAACAAACAGTCGTTCCAATGGCAATGGCGGGCATGGCGTTGCGACGACAAGTGCGCCTGGCACGGAGGCCGGCAGTTGCAGTACGCACCGAGATAGCGTCGCTGCTGGTTCCGAAGCACCGTCGAGCACACAAAACGATGGCAGATACGGCGGTGGCAGCCAGTTCCGCATCCCCGTGGTCATCACGGGCGACTTCAACACCATGCCGGGGTCGAAGACATGCGAGGTGCGAATAGGGGAAGGGCATGACCCGAAGCTGGGAATTTGCGTTGCGACATTGCGGTTGGTTAATTAATTGGTATTCTTTATCTGTAGCTCGTGGCGTTGGCGCGATACCTGTCCGGCGGGTTTCAAGAGTAGGAGGCTGGTGGGGCGGGCCTGAGTGCTATACGCGGCAATGCGGTTACGGAGCTCCGAGGCATGCTGTCTTGGTGGAGCTCGCCCACCAAACGGGAATGTGCGTGTCCTATAATTATAGCAAGACTACTACACGGTGCAGTGCAAGGAAAGGAACGTAACGCAGCAACCCAGATGAAGGTTAGAGTCGTGAAGTTATGAACGTGCGTGTGCGTGCGTGCGTGTTTGTGTCTCACTCTCACTTCCTTCCCCGCCTCCCCATCTCACTCGCTCCATTTCTGCCTTTGAGGTTGTCCTGTTCGCCTCTCTCGAATCCCGCACCTCCCTGTCAGGCATTCCGGGGGCACCCGCTGTGTCTACTGTCTCTATGGGAGCAGCGACCGCTGAACGCCACATTAAGCAGCGAAAGCGGCAGTGACATGGAACTCCCGCCACAGATGCAGCTGCAGCAACAATCGTACTGGCAAGGCCCAGGACTTGACGGCCCATCACCGCAGCCTGTCGTAGAAAACGTTGATGTCACCGCCACCACCGTGATCTCAAATTCGGGGATGTCGAAGCAGCAACAGCAGATGCAGCAAATGACGGCCGAAGCAGCAGCGTTGGGGTCTGTCTCCGAAACCCGGTCGTCTCTCTGTTCCGGAGAAATGGAAGGCGGCGTTGCGCCCAAGGGTTGGTCGGAATTTAGCACGTGGAAGTTCCGGGTGAAAGGCGAATCGAAGCGGATCAGCGATTACATCTGGTTTTCTGGAGCGGGAAAGGGAGGCGCGAGAGGCCCGTTGCGGCCGCTGCAGCGGTGGCGGATGCTGACGGAAGAGGAGATCGGACCGGGGGCGCTGCCGTCGGCAGCGTACGGTAGCGATCACGTGTCCCTGTGCTGCGAGTTCGAGTGGGATGTGGATGCGGACCTGGAATGGGTCCCATTAAGCAGAGAGGCAGATTGGGGGTGAGTAACGGCAGTACACGATGGAAGGGGCAGCGCCGCCCGCAGCACGCAGCGGCAGCGGGGAGCATGTCTACACACACCGTGATGGCGGCAGGCGAGAGATGCGGGAAAGGAGGAGGGGCGGGTGCGGATTGGGACCTTGCGGTATTGGAAAGGGAAGCCTGTTGGGAGAGGCGTCGGATCTCTGCAGATCTGCCGCCGGAATTACCAGCTGCCGCATCCGCAGTTGTAGCATGATGAATGATGCTTGGGAGCAACCCGGAGAGCGGAGACAGACAGGGCCATTGCCTGGACTACAGCTTCGTCGCGTGCGCCTCTGGGCAGGGCTGCAAAGGCCGGATGTGGGAGGAGGACCGGGGGGAGGTAGGAGGAGGAGTCAGCCCTTCCGGAGTAAGAACATGCGGCCGCTGGCTGCGGCCGCAGCAGCTGGGGTGCAAGATGTTAGTGACTCGGGATTTGGGATCTAGAGCAACGGAAGGATGAGGGAGGAGCGGCGATGGATGGGGGGATGGAAAGGCTGTGTGGCCTGGGACCTTGGAAGGGTGTATTACGTAGATCTGGAATAGTCAGTTGGGGCAGGAGCTGGAAAGATCTGCCCCGTCGGGTAGGTGGTTGCGGTGGCGATGTGAGCGCACGCAGTGTTTGGGTGGAGAAAAGCTTGGCCTTGCTGGAAGTCCTGGCCACTGTATTATTAGGGGCTTGCGCGACACAAACGGTCCGTACGGCAAGATGTACGTACGTATCTGGGCCAAAAGCAATGACAACGCACGGTGTCTAGGTTCCTGCCCAGCAGGGTGGAAGTCATCATGGTGCTGGTGCTGGTTGTGACAGTGATTTCGTGTATTGTACGTGTCCTATTCTGGTAGTAGCCCTACGTGTTGCTTCGTCTCACAGCTGGTTTGTGTTTCTCCGCACAGCTGGTGCGAAGTGCGGTAGTGCCTTCTTCACGCCCTCTGCGGCTGCTGATGCTGATGCTTGTGCTGACGGTGTTGTTAAAGAGCAAATGCTAAAGCATGCATAATTATTTTAATGACATGTACTGTACCAGTAAACACTCGTGGCCTTCGCGTTTGATTCTTGTGGAAGTGCCGTCGTTTTGTGAAGTGTGTCAGTATGTCAGTATGTTTTGCCAGGAAGTAGGATGGTAAGGGTGTGTGTATGTGTGTGTACACGTGTGTGTTAGAAGCTCGTTTCTGGCCTGATCGCTGCCGGGTCCGTTACTTAGCGGGCTGGCACGCATAAACGCACGCACGCACACTTAACGATGTGCAGCCTTCCCTCGTCCCCTCCTGAACAACTCCCTCTCCTCGCGGATGAAAGGCAGCATCTTTGCGATGCGGGCCCAGCTGCAGCTATATGGTATTGGTTCTGCTAGATGGTGCGTATGATGGTACCTAGGAGGTATTTGTCGCCCGAGGTACTAGTGTATGTGGGCACCTTCACCCCCGTTTCGAATCTTGTTCTCGCCGGCGGATGAATTATTGATTGATGATACGACGCAACTGGATGGGGGTGAGAGGGGCCCGGCGGTCCGCACTTCCGAACCACATATATGCTTGCAAGACGCCACCTTAGTTTTAAATCTGAAAAGTTTGAGTTTGTTTCAACGGAGCCAGGTGCAGGTGCACCGCAGTCGGATTTAACCGCTGCAACATAAAAGCAGCGTTACGTGAAGCAAAAAGCATGCTCGTGCAATATACTAAGGGCATCTGAGCCTTTTGGTTTGGGACACTGCAGTTGCATGCACGTGCAAATCATCGTCACCATCATTTTCCGCAGTCAGCAGCATAATTTCACAACTAAATGCGGTACTAGCACAACTCGTGATGATGCAATCTGCGAGCACGCCGTAACAGATTGCAACCACCCACCAACCGCCATAATGGCGGTCGAAAAGCACATATAGGATGCACTTGCTAACTATAACTCATGATAAAGTTAGCAACTGCGTATGAACCTATGTGAACAGGATTGTGAGTTGGGCCAAAAGAGCCATAAGGTTCGGCTGCGGATTTGAATGGACCCTTGCAAGTGCATGTTGGAATGCCTTGGATCGCATCGCAAAACTGAAGCTTCGGAGTTAGGAATTGGAAATTAAGTGTCGTGCATACGGGTACGGCACTAATGCACGTGGCGCCAATTTGCGGAAGCATACTAATTATGCCGCTGCTCTAACTCTACTCGTGCAGCGATGTAGACACATGGCCAATTAGTCAGTATCCTCTGATACTGGCAAGCAATTCGAATCGTCCGGCTGCGATGAATTGCCATCCCCAGATCAGCATAGGACAGCCGAGCAGAATCAAGACAGCTCGCCTGCGAGCTGAAGACCCAAGCCACAGCGACCAAGGTACAGTTCATTCCCTTCTTTTGAGTGCTACCTCTACTGTCAACATCGGGCAACGAAGGCAGCACTTGTGCATCCATGACGGCAGTGAAGGCAAAGGCCTTTGACGGGCAAGCAACTGCGTGAAGGATCTGCCTGCAGTTTCCCTCACAAGGCTGCTGCGAGAGCCCGGTCTTTTCAAGACCGAACATCAATTCAACCACCCGTCTAAATCGCTGATTCACCACCGCCAGTTAAAGCGAAAAGAGGGCTGGCCAGGCCCCAAGTGACGCACCCTCACACACCAGTTAAAGCAGTGCGGCAACGTGGCAAAAGATGCCCAGCAGGAGCCTGAGATCCATTCTTTCAATCCGCGGCCATTGGGTAAGCGTAACGGACGGCACAAGGCGGGGCAGAGGGTTACCAACCTCGGGAGTTAAAAAAATGTGCAGCGCCCGTTTTGTAATGGGGAAGATCATCAATCAGGAGTCCCAGAAGGTTGAGGCCAGGGAAGGTCTGGCAGAGTAAGACGCACCGTGTCTGAATGCGTGAAACTAGAAACTGGGATGGAGATCTCTTCTTCAGAATTTTACTCAAAAGGAAAGAGGAAACCTAAAAATAGGAATGACGTACTAAGTTGTGGTGTTCGTAAGTGTACATGTGTGTGTATATTGACAGCTGTGGGGACAGAAAGGAAAAGGCGAGGAGAGGAGAGGAGGTCAGCAAAACCCTATCCCATGGCGATAACAAGGCATAGATCACGACGGTAGCTCGACCCTGACGACTGGCCCCTGTAGCTTACCACTTTCATTCAAAAGTAGCTTTCGTGGGTTAATAAAGCGGATTTGGAGGAGCGGAGGTACGGGTGCATCTTGATGCGGCCGGGGCAGCAATTGCGGCGTCAAATGAGGATTTCACTGCATACGCTGACGCACCCGTTAAGGCGTGAGTACGTCGCAACGGACCTTACGACTCACAAAACCAGGAAATTATCATTTGTTATATAACGTTATAGCACAACAAACTAAATTGCCTTTGTGATTGTGTTGGCGACTCGAAGCACAAACCGGATGCACGATTCCCATCCTCAGTAACGCGTCGTTCTGATCGTTGAGTTTCATGTGTCAAGTTAAGCTACAATAGCACTGAATATTATCATAGCCTCGGGCAAGAAAATTGCGTTCCTGGCTGGTGCTGTAACAGGGAACATGACATGAAAAGAACGGGTTGGCAGAGCTAGTAACAGCATAAGGTTATAATCTAAAACAAAGGCCGTGAGGTTATGTGGTGTTTTATGCAGGAAAGAATGGAATACTTTTCTCCACGGTGCGCGATAACTGTTGTGAGCACACGTACAGGAAATGCGACCGATTGAGGATTCCCCGCTGCAGGTTTCTTCCGACTATAAGAACGCTCGGGTAATATTAGAACCTGAATAATCGGGACTGTTGTCGTCGAAAACGATGTTAAGACGATGGCGAACTTCTGACATCCTTCAGTACGCAAGCTGAGTACGATTGTACATTCTGGCGAAACCAGCGAAATTGCCAGAGATGAAGAGAAATCCTGAAACCTTCACGCAGGGCTATCGAATTAGCTTTCAACTCATCAAGTGTGAAGGCGTACGGCTCGGTTAAGGTGTAAAAAGTCGCCGGGGCATCGATCTGGCAGGCGGTGAGGCGGGCCGCACCCAGACGCACCAAGGCCAGGAAAAGTCAGAGATGGAGGCTTTAAACAAATTGGTGTCCTCTATACAGAAACTCAGTTGATGCTCCTATCTATGGCTGCTATACGAAATTGGTATGACTCGCGGGCAGAGTGAGAAGATTACGACCGTGTTCTACAAATGTGGCCGACAATCCTGGTGTTAATAAGCAAAAGATACACAAGTATCCATGATAAAAAATTATTTCATTAGATGTAAGTGCAGCTGCTTCTGTCAGTCTGTGTAACCTTCACGCTTACGCGTGGCGCGCAAACTCGGGGTGGGCGCCATGCGGGTCATACGCCCCTCTTTTGATAGCGCATTTTGGAATATCATTCTCAATAAGGAAAGCTTTAAAGGCACTGAATGCACCAAGAATTGCAAAAATTGCAATCATTTGCAGATACGTACCGTAACTGACAGGGATGTCAAGAGCGCGGGAAAGAACCCGATCAGCAAATATCTTTGGCCCCGCTCTTCTCGGTCGTCCTACATAGTAACTTATAGAGCAATCAATAGATTTAGTTCGGCGCTTTTGCTTTGTCGCTCTTCTTCAATACAAATCTTAAAACCCCCGTTCCAATCGGTTTTCTGTCGTGCTTTCCTAACCGTTCCACTTCTTCGCACTTCTTCGCACCTCCACGCCCGCCACCCCCCCCCATTTTACACACACACACACACACACGATAACCAGAACCTTGAAAATTCAAGCTCCTATGCCATCACCATTAACTTACGGCCATAATGCGTTGTTCTGGTTGCACTGTTCCGCTGTCTTTATAGCAATGTCAAAGGGCAGCTCGCACACCCCCATACATACCCACATCCACACCTACACACTGTAGGGGAAATATAGTAGCTGTACCTCTCACCAATCTCTCAGCACTAATCCCCCCTGGTTATAACCCCTTTAGTAAGTATATCCGCAAGTACGAAACCCAAAATCATGCATCTCCACGGAATCATCCAAACCCAACTCACTGGCCACATCACCCAGAGGGCATAGACCTATCGATGATACCAATGGCTCGACCTCCAACTCCTCTCACCGGGCCCCCGGCAGTTGGCCTTCAAACCGTCCAAATGCATCTCCTTGTTCCGCATTCGGCATTCACAATACGCGTTGCGGCCCGTTGACCCCACAGCTCAGCCGCAACGTGTGTCCGAATACGTGATTACGCAATGAGAGGTAACTTATAGTGTGGGCTGCGGGGTCCTGACGCAATACAGCGGACGTTGGCCGTTAGCAGTTAGCCACGTGCGCTGAACGGTAACATGGCGTGGATAATGATTCCCTCGAAAGCCTGGACCTCGTTGGGCTTGCTCCCGATGTTCCTGACACCTCTCCTGAACATTTTATAACTCTCCGAAAAAGACATACTGAGGCTTTCATGCGCATCATGCGCTCCAAAACTGGCGTATTCCACAATGCCAGGTGGACGCAAACCGAGGATGGATTTGTATGGAGCTGAATGACTCTTGAGGGCAGTAGCAACGCGGAGTGGTCATTGCCGAAGGAGGACGGCTCTTCTGCAGCTGTGAGAAGCACGGCGTGGAGCTTCTTCCATACTGAAGCACCCCCACTGGGATTAGCTGAGAAAGAAGCTACGCGTCGGCGTGGCACCTCCGTCCGGTGCGATCATGCCGGCCGAAGACAAAACATCTTCTCCCCTTCGCTGCGCTGTAAGGCAGACCAGGGCCCCCTCAACACCCGAACTCACACTCCGTCACGCACCCTTTTCAGGGACTTTTTCCGATTGGGGAGGGGACGGTGGGGAGGGGAACGGCAGTGCGGGCAGAAGAATGTATGGGTGTATTCTCGTGTTCCCATTTCCCGACTGCCGTCATCCAACAGTCATCTCCCACCCGCCCTGCATGTCCCTTTCCGGCCCCTCCTTGGTGATGGTGGAGGTGTTTGCGACCGCATATTGTTAAAGCGTGGCAGCAAACCACAAACGGGCCGTTGTACTGCATGCGTTGGCACAACCACCGTGAACTGAATCTATCCGGTCTCATCAACCATGGAATGCTCTCATCGTCCCGCGGGGGGGGGGGCGGGTACCTAATTCCGGTCCGGGAGCTGCAGCGCAGCAAACGTCTTATTCCTCGTGGTCGTTGAGTTGTTGTGCGTTGTTAGTTATACACCTCCCCTATAACACACATATACACACATATACACACACACCGCCTTGCTGCAACACGGCCTCCGCTGTGGGCGGACCACATGAAGTCGTTTGCAGTCTCGTTCCGCACCCGACGTGCAAAATGGAACATAAGGCCCTGGTAATGCACTGAGGTAATGCAGCTGGTCCCTCTAATTTATCGGCACTTGTCACCGCACATGAGAAATTCCCTGGGCGGCAGTCTCCCCTTTCCGCCGCGGTGAAAGCCAGATGCTGGTCTGGGGTGAATGTTTTCCACGGTTCGGTCAAGGTGCACAGCAACCCCGTGTTCCTGATCCTGGATCCGTTGTTTCCCATCCAGCTTCTGATGGCCGCTTGGTTCGGAGCTTAAGGTCAGGCAAGTAACGATCTTGAGGAGTGCTGCTAGCGAGGTCATGTGCTGCAAAAGAAGGATCTTTCTAAATCGGAATCTGTTACAACATTGGCGGGTGTGAACTTGCAGCAGGAATCGCGCCATCATGAATCTGATCCGACTCCACACGCGGGAGGGTCAGCACCCGAGTGTGCTACAGTGGCCCCGAGAGATGATGCACAGAGAAGCACGGAGGATTTGGAAGAAAGCTGGTAAAGCGGGGGAAGGTGTGTAGGGCTTCGGCGGTTCCCCCCACGTGCCCATGTCAGCGGTGATGAGGGCAAGGGTTAGTCCAGTTGGTTCGGGGCCTGAGCAGGCTCATCATGAAAGCACCACTTGTAGGGAAACATGTTTGTCGTAATCATCAATTCCTCAGGATGGGATCAGGTACTTAGGGTTTGCTGCTTGCTTGGCTTGTGTAAGTCCACGATTGGGTTATATATGATTTGTAAATAAATTTTGGCGCATGAATAGTGTATTGGCCTACGAGTTTGATGTATCTGAGCGTTCACGACGCACGGCGCCCTCCCGTTCACTTGGTCTTTGAACGCTGGTGGTGATAAAGGACGAGCTCACCAGACAGCTCGATACAACATCGTTGTCAAGGAGTTCTTAGCCCAAGATAATCTTTCTACATGGTGCGTAAGGCATCTCTAAATAGCAACTATCAGTGCAGGTAGGGCTCAACGTTCCGGCGTGAATCCCAACCTTCAAACTAATATCACTAAACTCGAGCATAAAACGATACCTTTAAAGCATGCATAGCAATTGTTTGCTCACCACGCCTTACGCTGTCCAAACCTCTGAGTCCTTGGACAGCTTTGCGTCGGGATAGATCTTATATTAGAAGCCTTGAACTCAATTAATTTCATGTATAATCCGAACATGGTACGCTAATTCCACGGTTTAGTTCATGCTCTTAAGGATTAGCTGTTGACCGACGTTAGTTAAACATTAATTTGGATCAAACACGAATATTAAAGTACTTTAATTACAAAATTTAATTGCTTCCATAATTTGTAAGCATGAGATTTTAGCATGGTTTAGCAGAAATAATGCAACTTACAAGGAGCTTTGTGCGAATACAGTCCATGAAATCCAGGATGCGCCCTCTTATACCTTGTTTTAATTCTTTTAGAAAAAAGCTTAAACTCTGCTTCCAGAGTGAGTTTGGTGACCGTACGGCAGGCGCCCGCCTCCGAATCGCCTTCGACTTCGACTTATCATACTTAATCGCCTGCATGCAAGTATTGTTATTACCGCCCTAGCCTTTACCATTGGCTAGGTGGTATAGAAGTTTAGGGCGCTGACTACTGTCAAATCTAAGCGCTTCCTACCTGTCCTCACTGATTTGTGAAGCTCTCTTTCGTAGCATTTCGGTGGCCACTTCCAGCCGTAGGATATGACCGCTCTAGGCACCGGGGCAGACGCCCGGGGCCTGGGCGCCCTGCGGCTCGCGCTGCTGCTTGTTTGCTGTGGCGGGCTTGTGCTTGCCCATGCCGAGGCAACTCGCGTGGCACTATACATGAGCGAAGGCAAGGGAGTTTTAGATTTAGCTTGGGATAATGGTCCGAAGAACTTGGAGGGCCAGTTGCAGCAGCTCGGCTTCGACGTGCAGTCTTCTGATGGCCAGCCAACGCTGTCTGGCGCGGACCGCCCAAAGGCTTATGTCATTCCTGCTCAGAATGGACCAAACTTCTATAGCTCTGAAGAGGATATGAGCGCCGTCTCGTCATACCTGGCTTCGGGCGGCTTGGTGGTGGTGCTTGATGCCAACCAGGGCCAGGGCGAGGCGCTTCGCAGCTTCGTTGCAAAGGCTCTCGGCTACCAAGGTATAAAACTTGTGGAATAGTTTATATTTAATTTTTTAGTTTTTCGTTTCGGCTTCTCAATTCCAGCAAGTTGTTTTTAGCATCGCAATACGCGCTGACCGTCTGACCGTTCGTGTCGCAGGCAGCTGGGCTGTTTGCAAGCAGCTGCGTTCGGTTACGGATGAGCAGCTGACACTTACAGAGTATGCATCGTCCTTCCTTAGTGCAATGAACTGGCCCGAGACGCTGGAAAACGCGCAGACGACTTCGCTCATCTCTTGGTGCCAGCATGAGGATTCTGATGCTAGCATTTTGCCTCTTTATACTGCCAACGATGACGAGTCTGCAGTCGCTGTCCAGGTGCGTGTTCGGTACGTGTGCGGTTTCCCACAACGACGTCAGTCCTGGACTAAATTGCTGTTGCATAAGTCATATGATGATTTATTAACTTAACTAAACTTAATGTGTTTCTGATTATATTTCTGTGTAGGCTTTCGGTAAGGCGGGTGTCTCCGGTGCCATCGTCTGGATGGGCTACAACTGGAAGGACGGGCAACAGCAGCAGTGGGGCCAGCTGTTGAAGAAGCTTCTTGAGGACTTCGCTCTGGGTAAGTTCGGAAGCCTTGTACTCTTGGACAATCCGGCCGGTTTTCGATACCTGTCTCGTCCTTCGCTATGCGACGGCTTCTCGATGCCAGGTTGGCGCGTGATGCATTGCTAGAAAACAGCCTTAGAACGGAAAGGATAGCTTTACTTATGATGACAATCTCTTTCACTGTTCACACCTGCTACTGCTTCATCTTGGCCATATCCTCCCGCAGGTGCTTACCATGCGCCGCTGACGGGCAATGCTGATTTGCACCCGCTCCATGTGGACACGGTTCTGGAGGCTGCTGCTGATGTTGCTGACGATGCTGCTGAGGTCGTGCGCCGTTTCCTTGCGACTGGTGTCTCGTATCCACCGCCCTTGAACCCGCCGCAGCTGCCGTCGCCGCCGCCACCGTCGCCCCCGCCACCGTCGCCAGATCCACCATCTCCAGATCCGCCGTCGCCACCGCCACCGTCGCCAGATCCACCGTCGCCGCCGCCACCGTCTCCGGACCCCTCACCTCCGCCTCCATCTCCTCCGCCATCGCCAGCTCCGCCGGTGCCCTCGCCGCCTCCGTTCCCCCCTCCACCCAACCCCCCACCCCCGTCGCCGCCGCCTCCAAATCCTCCCCCACCCTCCCCACCGCCCCCCTCTCCTAGCCCTCCTTCTCCACCACCCCCCAGCCCGCCCCCGTCTCCCCCGTCGCCGCCGTCGCCCCCTCCCACCCCACCCTCCCCACCATCACCTCCCAGCCCTCCCCCGAAGCCCCCATCGCCACCGTCTCCTAAGCCTCCGTCTCCGCCTCCGTCCCCCTCCCCACCATCGCCACCCCCTCCGCCGTCACCTCCACCGTCACCGCGGCCACCCTCACCGCGGCCACCGGCACCACCACCATCCCCCAGCCCGCCGCCTCCTCCACCGCCTCTGCCCCCCGGCAAGGGTCTCCAGAAGAACAACTACACCGTTGTCATTCAAGATATCGTCCTTGACGACAACTTCAACCTGCCCAAATACGTGCAGGACTCTCGGAAGGCCATCGCAGATAAATTCGTAAGTAGGGCTGTACGACAGCGTCAAGGGACAGGCCCAGCATTACCTGATAGACGTGGCACGAACAAGACCGTTACAGACATACCGACTTGCAGATATGGGATGCTGAGATGCCGCAGCCGCATCCTTAGTTTGGTGAGGGAGAGAAGCGCAAGGAACGACACAAGCTTTGAAGCGAACAAATGATGCATGTACGGAAGATTGAATTACGGGATGATGCTTCTTAATTTACACCGAATTTCCATCCCCTATTGTATTTGCATTCACTCTCTCCGTCGGCCTCTGCCACCCTATCATGCAGAACGTGCCTGTGGGCTTTGTTCGCGTGGTGTTCGTTGTGTTCCCCAACGGAACTACCGTTGACACCACCGGGTTCAACCGCCGTCGTGCCATGGAGAACCCCCTTCGCTCCTTCTCCAAGGCCGAGATCAACGAGATCTTCGCCGGCGTCGAACCGAAGCCCTATGCGTTCGTGCACACGGAGTCTAGTGCCTACATTGAGGGCAACTTCGAGCAGGTATAATCAATACTCACCATCATATTGTGCACCACTGAACACAAATAACGTATACTATTCAAACGAGCAAATTTTCACTTCCCCGCCCTCCATACCTTTCCGCCGTTCGTCAATGATTCGTCCCTCCTGATTCGTCCCTCCCTCTCCTTTTCCCTTTCCCTGCCGAATAGTTCGGTCCCAAGCTGCCACCTGAGCCTTCTTTTCATATCCCCTCCCCGCCTCCCCATGCAGACTCTGATTGAGGAGGAGGAAGCTCTGGCTCAGATGCGCCGCACCTTGCAGACCGCAGAGTCGAAGCCTGATGGATTCCAAGTTGGTTTCACCCTCTTCAACATTATTGACGTGCCGCTGCCGCCGTCGCCGCCACCCAGCCCGCCGCTCCTGCCTGGCCAGTTTGCCCCACCGCGGCTGCCGCCGCTGCCGCCGTCGCCACCCCCCTCGCCTCCTAGCCCTCCCCCCATTAACCTGAATGACCTCGCCGACGCCCTAAGTGAGTAACAGTGCGGAGTGTACGTGTTGGGTCTGTGGTCAGGCAGTTGTGCAGACCCATGGGTCGGTGGGATTGTGCGGTGGGTGCGGACCGATTGTTGCTGGGCCTCACAGCCTTGCGGCCGCCCCTGCCTGAACTGGTTGGACTCGACAGCTACCCCCCACATGGACTACGACCAATGAACGAATGGGTCCGCACCCCCCGGTTGCAACTGCCGTACAAGCGGATTAGAAGTACTCTGACACCCGTGTGTGTGTGTGTGTATTTGTATGTGCACGAGACAACGACAGCGCGTGTGTGTGCATTCACGTACGTGTGGGTGCTGTGGCCACATTATCGGTTGTGTCATCTTTTCCTCTCTTCACCCCAGTACGAACGAATAACCCCTAGTAACCCCCTGGGTAACCTAATAGCGCCCTACCCCTGTGAACAATTGCCCCCGCACAGACGGTACTGAGGCCATTTTTGGCTTCCAGCCTCCATCGCCATCACCACCGCCGGTGCCGCCCAGCCCGCCGTCGCCCCCGTCGCCCCCGTCGCCGCCGTCGCCACCTCCGCCAGCTGTGTCACCACCGCCGCCTAGGCCTCCGCCCGAATCTCCCAATACCCCGATCTCAAAGATCATGGTCCTCAACATGACCGCGTACGGCGCTAAGGGCAGGAACAGGTGCGTACGGCATATTTGTAGTGTCATCTGCACGTCAACTGAAATCGAAGGAGTGTCGTCCGGCTCCGCTCCTAGAGCGCGGCACCATGAAATACTTAACATGGTCAAACTTGTGTGCGCTTGTGTTACCACTCGGGGGCAAATCGAGGAATTAAGTTGAAGTTGAGGTCGGGTGCCGCCACAGTGTCGAGATCTAAATATAGTAGCCTGGGTTTCCACGGTTCTAAGGCCTTGCGGAGTCGTCTCAGTCTCCCTAGCGGTCTAGATCTAAGGCTTATTGGATACTCTGCGGCTGGCGGAGGGTAGTAGTTCCGGAAGGTTTCAAGTGGGACAAGTGGGAACGGAGCGGCAGCCCCTCCGCCACACAGCTCTGCGCCTCACTAACGGCATCACCAAAACATTACCAAAAATACAACCATCGATACCAAATCTGTACGTAGTTCTACATCAGAAACAACGCTGTACATGTTAAGCAGTTGCAATAACCGATAACTCCCAACTGACATTTCCAGTGAATATCGCGAAGTCGCGAAAAGGATATCCCCTCCCCCTCTGTGCCGCATCTGCGACAACTGCACATATGTGCACTTCCGATCTGCTGACCAATCCTGTGCGGTCTCGCTTGTCCCAAGATCCCGCGGGCACATACGTACACACATACACACACACACACACACACACACATATATATATGTATAATATGATGTATATTTCCCCCTCTCTGGTCCCTCTTCGGTCTTCAGCTGCAGTTCAATTTTGGAAATTCGTAATTGCGCCTCTTCCTACTGCCCCATCCCCGCCCCGGGCGCTTCGTGTAACTGTACTGCTGTACTGCAGGAACCTGGTCTGGTACAACGACCCCGACTTCAGGGACCAGTTGCGGCCTCGCATGCCCCTGCAGCTTATTGACCAACAGAAGCCCAACTGCCCGCCTAAGTGCGGCGCCTGCCCGTACGCGTGGAAGGCCACCAAGAAGATGGCTAACGTCACCGTGTTCTTCAAGGACCCTGTGCAGATCAGCAAGATCTTCCTGAAGCAGATTAAGAACTCCGGCGTCATCAAGGTGAGCGAGGGAGCCTCGGTCCGAGGGGAGGGGGATGAGTGGAGGGGTGATGGCTGCTGGAGGGCAATGGAGGGAACCAAGCGTGTGAGCAGGGTCAGATAACGATCTGCGGGTGTGTTGCGTGGTGTGTGTTGTCCGTCCATCCATCCCAAAATCCCTTCTCCCTGTTTTCTCCACCCCCCCTTTTCGCTCCAACCTTGTCCCCGCCCCTGTCCCCCCATTGCCCCGGCTGCCACATCCAGATTTACATGCTCAAGTGGGTCTACCCGCCCCAGGGAGCAACAGACAACCTGGGCCGGCTCGTTTGGAACGTTACCGACGACACCTCCATGTGCCAGTCGGTGCTGGTGGTGCGCATTCCGCCCAAGAAGTCGGGAATCAACAAGCCCGTGCCGGCAATCGGCAGCCAGGAAAGCCTGCCACCCGCGCTGGCGGCCGACGCTGTGGGCGGTGTCACCATTGTTTTTGAACGGAAGGATCGCGCGGGCAAGAACTACGGTCCCTTCCTGGAGTGGGTCCGCTTCAGTGGCCGGGTGCTCTACCCGAAGGACCCGCTCATCTACGCTCCCTTCGCTAAGAAGAAGAAGTAATCGGCGAACGCGGAGTGAACGTTGAGGATGAAGCGAAGGCAGGGCGGAAGGAGGGCCGCTGCTGTGCGCCTGGGTAGTGCCATCGGTGCGCCTTATCGTTCCCCTTCACGGGGGAACGCAGAGGCGCATTCTCAAACGCAGAAACGGAAGCCAGGCCGCGTATGTGTATGTCTGTGTGTGTGTGTGTGTGCATCGTGTCTGTGTGAAAGGTGTGGATGCGCGGGTTGGGGGTTGAGGGGGCGGGAGGTGGAAGACGTGTCACACAGTGTGTGCGTGTGTGTGTTTCGGTTTCAAACTCGGACACATGCATGTTCCCCCCTGACCCCTCCTCCATCACCATCGTCTTCCTCCCTACCATTCCATCCTCCGACTATCATTTCCCAACCACACCTCTCTTATCCGTCCCCCCCTCCTCCTCCCGTTATTCGATTGTTTCCCCCCTCCCCTTCCTCCTCCGACTCCCCACCCTTCCTCCATGAGGTTATCTAGAATCTGCCTCTGCAGCGCCCTTCCTCCGTTCATTAGCGGTCTGCGGATTCAGCAGAGTGCTGTTCGAGAGGAAGGCTCGTTTCCCGTCTTTCCCCTCCTTCCCCCCGGCCCGCCAACTCCTCCGACATGTGTATGTGCGTGCCGTTGTGTATATGCGTGTCGTTGCGTATGTGCGTGACGCAAATCGTCAAACCTTAACCCTCACATCGGACTTGAGCAGCGATGTAAACATGTTCGCATGTGTCTTGCCCCACCCCCACCCCCACCCCCACCCCCACCCCTGCATGGTGCGCTCTCACACTCAACCCGCCAGTGGACATTTGTCGCATCCCTGGGAACCGGGGACTGGGGCGACCAGAGATACGTGACGGGCTCACACGCGTGCGTGCGTGTGTGACTAGTGGGCATGCATTTACGTGCGCGCGTGCGGGGCGTAGATGTTCCTTCCTGTAGGCAGGGTAGTGCTGCCGGTGACGGGTTTTTGGTCGTGCCCCGAAATAACAACTGCCGGCGAAGAGCCGCGTGCAGCGTTCGTACGACTAGCCGGGGCGCATAGCCGAGCTGGTACTGGCAGGTCCTGCACATCGCGACACGTGCGGCAGCAGAAGACGGTTGGTCGGTTGGCGGTTGAGATGGTTGGGTTGGCATGTATTTGGGGCCATGTACGGCCGCGCTCCTGGCTTCCAGGCCGCCTACGCCCGGATCCGCCCAGGAGCGTATGCAGCTTGCGCATGTGTGTGGTATCTGTAGTGACTCATCCCGCTGCGTTGTGTAAAAGGTGTAACTGCGTTTTGTCGCGATTCGTGTCACAACACACGCCGCGATTCTTCCCCTTGCTCGCATATTGGACTTTTCGTTGTAGAAATCCAGGTTGTTGGGTATTGAGTTGTGTACGGCAAAAGTACGGTTGGGGCTTTTGTTGAAGGTTAGAGTGACGTAAGTGACATTTGGAGATCTGATCCTATCCCGGCTCTCTTCGGGACGGACCTTACCGTATTCTTAATCTACTATTTCTTGACAACAAACATTAAAGTGACCTCTGAAGTTGTAGCTTGCTGCCCCCAGCATCTTTGTCTGTGTGTGTTGGCTACTGCTGTTGCAGAGATGGATTTATTGCTTCAGGAGTAAAAGCTGGTTGCGGCTTATGGATAACTGAAAAATCGCGGAGGCGGGAAAGTTGATTTGATTTGATGCCCGAGGAAGCTTGTCGACAATGAGAGCACCTGGGTAGTGCTGATTTTCGTCCATGAACCATCCTCACTGTACGGCATTCCACTTTTTCGGGCAGTCACGCAGCTGGTTACCCCTGTGCTGCTGCGAGAAGAGTGGCCGCCCGCTCCCCTCTCCCCGGCCTCCCGGCGGCTAGGTGGGAAGAATATGGGGGCTTGCCTATTGCTTTGTCGTCAGCGGCAGTTGCCACGCAGATGACGGGCTCCTGGACGGGACGGTTGTAAAATGTACGGCACTCGGATGTGTTTATGATAATATTGTGGACGAGTTTGACTTGATGCCACGCGGCTGTGCGGGTACGACAAATCTGAGGCCCTGGGTCCTGCCGGACGTGGCCCATCCTGGTTCTTCGCGCCGGATGCTCTGGGCCAAGAAACACGCGGCGATGTAAGGCAAACGACAGTACGGCCAGGACGGTGCGTTGTGCCATACCGTACCGTCGTTCCGCTTTGTCGTACTGTGGGAGTTCGAGTTGGCGACCACATCCTGGTTTTTCGCGCCAGCGGGTGCCGCCGCTCGTCGCTGCTTCTTCTACCATCACGCGCCAGGCGGACTGCATGACGATTGAGCACCTTGACGTCGTCAGTTAGGGTCGTTGCCGGCTGTTGGGTCGCCTCGGGCGGGACTGATCACATCCTGGTTTTAAGTGCCACCTGCCACCAATGTCATTCCTCCCTATTGCCGAGCAGACAACCAGCTGGCAACTACTTAACTCAGTTGTTGGCTATATGTCCGACCGACCGCGCGTGTTTATGTGTGTGTGCGTGTACATGCGTGCGCATATGTTTGTGTGCACGCGCGTGGCATCACGGTTTGGTATTATAATGCGAGTGTGATCAGCGTCACAAAATTTGTATGTGCACGCCCGTCGATCGTTAGAGAGCGTTCAAGGCGAGTGCGTTATCCTGGTTTTTCGCGCCAGCTGCCCTGAGGCCACTCCATGGTAAATCGCTCGGAAAGGCGGGCAGTCGCCCACACACACATCTCCTCTCTTCTCAGCACTCGTTTCCATGCCTGTATAGGATATTCCCCACTAGGCCCGTGGGTCTGCACTGAGTGATTGGTAGCCTTCAGACTGCTTTTCTAGTGGTGATCTTCTTCTAGTGGCAGACACCGTCACACCGTAACATCGATGTGTGCTACAACTGACGGGTCGGGTGTTCTGATGTCATACACACACACGTACATACACACACACACAGAGAGAGAGAGAGAGATACATAGATGGTGGCAGATAGGAGAAAGAACTTGTAGTAGTAATTCCCGGTTTTCCGGTAGTTCGCCGGGTTCGTTGCCACTTACACAGTTAGTTGACGCTACAACAGAGTACTTGCTGCCCTTCACATTGTAGGGTTACCTTCACATGCGTCATGTTCAGTCGCCAAAACTCATCTTGTCATGGGCTTATCCCTCTGTAGGCTTCTTGTCGCTCTGTAGCAGGGTATGTGGTGAAAGGAACATGTTGGCAGCGACATAAGCGAAACCGAAGTCGATCCTTGTGGATTGATGGGCACCAGGTTGTCGGCAGCTAATTACAATGGGCAGACTGTCCTACGTGAGCACTATCAAAAGAAATGAAGGGCAAGCTTCAGCTAGAAGAAGGACAATAATTATAAACCGGCGAACAAATACCGCATTCGAAGTCAAGAGACCAACGGTTTGTGAAAGGTATACAGACTTCCGTTAGGAGACGGTGTTCTATAAAACATATGGAGAGGTAAGAGGCATGGAAAGGACATCGAGTCAACGCGACCGCAGCGTTCATGATAGGACAGCAGCAAATAAGCATGTTTTGTTGAACCCTAAGAAACAACGGAGAAGCTTCCCATTGATGGTTTTTTCGTCACGCAAACGAAGCTTTAAAAACTCTCTAGCGAGCGCGAAGTATCCTCCGTCCTCTTTTTATTTAGAAACAACAACACAGGGCGCCTAATGTACCTAATGTACTGTGGTCAATCATGCTTTCCTTTACCGTTACCATTTCCGAACTCCCTCACAACCTACCGAAGCATATGGATTTATATATTTGTCCCGGTGACGAGCGTCTTCATCACGGTCCCTTGGGGGTTGCCAGACAGGGCGGCAGGCTGGGGCCTTATCCGGTCAGGTGCCGTGAGGATGCCCGTCGCCCAGCGTCTGCACAGGCAACGCGGCCAGGCACGGTACAACTGGGACCGCTAGCTCGCCTGCGCAGGGGCCCCGGCGTGGACGTCAGGATTCTCCGGCTCGGCCGCCATAGCGGGATGTTTGAAGACAAACTTGTAATCACCACAGGTACTGAGCATCTGGAATGGTGGGCTATTGTCCGGGACAGCGTCAGTGTTGTGGCCCGTTGCTTGATTCGAATACCACACAGCTTCTGGGAACGCAATTAGGCTGACGTCTTGTCCGTGGATGTCCAACCACTTCAACGCTTCGGTATCTCTAGGGCACAGGCTGGCAGCGATTAGCCGGAAAGCTGAACTACAACACATCATTTCAGTTACGACCGCATGCTCAAGCAATTCGTTATCTAACATTCCGCAATCTTCTGCTTAACGGAGATCCTTCAATATTTGGCCGTCGGGCAGATCGCTTGGTGGGCGCCTGAGCGGGCAACGTGTAACAGCTCGCGGGTCTATTTCGGAACTTCGGAATTTCGGAACACATTGCTCTAATACATGCAATTTCATGTTATGTTAACCTCAGCTGTCACGCAGTCCTTGATGACCTTGTTAAAACAAAGCTGTCCGACGTGCATGAATGAAGCGACAGATGATGTGACTTTCATCCAATAGAGAAAGACAACTATGCTGATCTTGCCGTAACCCGAATTATTGGAATTTACATAACACGTAATAAAGTTAACAGAATTAATGCGCACACCATTTACCAAACGCAAGTGTGCGTATCGGCACAATGTGGTGTAGTCTATGAGCAAGAGAATGCTAGCCAATAAGAAAAGAGGACTCAAGTGCACGCCAGACTGTACAAACAGAAAGAGCGGTGGAAACTCAACTGATGCCCCCTGCGTGTTCCACCACCTGCCTGCACTTCTTAACTCATCTCGTGAATGCAAATGAGAAGGGAGAACACACACACTCCAGTACCAACATCATCAACAAGCGCAGGCAGTCTCACCTGCTCAAGCTTTTGGGCTGTTTCCATCCAACATACTTCCAGGCTCAAAATGTTTCGCCCTGGCTTGAGCAGTATTTTCCTTATAAACACTGGATACTATCCCCACAGGTGTGACGTCCAGGCGTGACACGCACCCGGCAGGTATTTCTGCCATCCATGTTGAGGTTTCTTCAGCGTCAAGCGCCATTGGCATTCGTGCAAGGCGACCGAACCTCAAGCATCGACTCGAGTACTCTTAAGGAAGGCAAGCCCCAAGCAAGCTGCGCAGTTCACGCAATCACTGCGGATCAGGGATTACGCGGATTACGCGGACTCGCAAAAATTGGCCTGGTGCAAGAGTCAACTTCCGGGGCCCACCCTCACTGCCGTCAATTCCACTAGGAGGACATTAGTACCCATTTAGGACATTTCAGACACATTCATGCAGCGCAATACTGACGGACAGACAGA
Source organism: Volvox reticuliferus (assembly GCA_019650235.1). NCBI lineage: Eukaryota > Viridiplantae > Chlorophyta > Chlorophyceae > Chlamydomonadales > Volvocaceae > Volvox > Volvox reticuliferus. The sequence continues at coordinate 524,797 of BNCP01000012.1, read as the reverse complement.
CAGATGATAGACATACACACACACACACACACACAGAACACATCAGGCAGACGTGAACAACTGATGGGTGATGGTTATCTGCCCCTTCATGAAATCTACATGCAGAACGTCGCAAGCGCACGTTCACCATTTCACCAACAACACACACACACACACATAGACTTAACGCGAGACGTGTGCCCGCGTACACGAGTGGGGCCTCTACGGCACAATAATAATTGGTGGCAGCGCCTTGGTGCAAGCACACAGGATGCAGGGGCCGCTGCCAGGCCGAGGGACATTTTGTGCAGCGCTGGGAAGGGAAGGGTTACCAGGCCGGTCACATCTTTATTTGGAAAGAGCAAAAACATGATTCACAGCTCACGCATACACACACACACACACGCATACATACACCGCTTCCGGCGATCAGACGTTTTCCCTACAGGTACGCGAGCCAATACCTAACAAATCAGAATTTTAGATCACCCTCGTGGTAACATTTTGCCTTGATCGCGATCCAACACATTTCTAAACAAATCATTCTTGACGTCACCAATATGAACAGTAAAACTGACACGCGCACATATGTACACACACACACACACACACATGCCGCACTCGTGCGCGTTCTTTTATGGTCGCATCTTAAAAAGCAATCGCTCAATCACGCGCATTTCAGGAGATGGGGACATACGCAAGGATGCTGCCATCCTTGCTAACCTCTACGCCGGTTCGTCCCCTTGGGCGAACGTCTATTAGGTTAACATGCAGTACGACCAATTCGTTGCCAAACGCTTTTATTTCTGGTGTCCATTGTTTTGGCGTTTCGGCGCTACTGGTGGTATGTTCCATCGCGACTTTTCTTGACGACTCGACGCTTCCTCAAACACCATATCACAGGTAAGAGCGAAGAAAGTGCTGGGGGCTGGGAAACAGCCTGGCAGATAGAACCCGAAGTACATTAGTGACCAACCGACATGTGTCACAAGAATCCGCTAGCACTCTATGTCTTTCCAATAATGTGGCTCTGGGTGCACGGATTCGTACAACCAGAGCACGAACGGGTGCACGTTCAGCCAATGTTTTTACCATCTTCACCGCCGCTCACGCAAAGCCGCCATGCTCCTCGTCATGCACCTCCACAATCATGCTGCCACCGCCGCCACTGCGTCGCAACGACTCCGTGACCGCCGCGGCATCGGCGGCAGCGCCATTGCCAGATGGCGGGTCCGAGAAGGTACCGATGGTCAAAATGTTAGTGCGGAGTAAGCCGTCATCTTGGAGGCGGGCTGAAGCGGCCTGGAAGCTGACACCCGGCGGTACCGCCGCCGTCGTCCACAGCTCCTCTAGGTCATTGGAGCCCAGGACTGCCGCTGTGATGGCGCGAGCTCCAGGGTAGCCGTCGATGTGGCCTGCGGCTCTGGCAGCCGAGGTGGAGGCCCTAACGGCTGCGGTGCTGCGGCTGGAACTGTTGCCATTGCTGCTGCCACTGTCTTTATTGCTATGCTGCTGCTGCTTCTTAATGCGGTTGGCAGAGACGATGGCGATGGCGCGTGCAAAAGCAGCGGCGACGCTGCGGCAGACGTTCTCACGGCCGGCCTAAGTGAGTATGGTGGGGGGGAGTCGGTGCAACAGACTCATCAGTGTGCGCGGAAGGGTTGGCAGGTGCGGCGTTCGGAGGGTGATTCGTGCGGACGTGCTTTCAACAAGCATGACGGTGTGAACGGTGCGCGGTGACTTGATTGCCGCGGACCGCTGCATCCCTCCCCTTCCGCCTAACTTCCCCTTGGTCCAATACTAGCGACCCTCCCGCATTAATCCTACACAACGGCGACCCCAGACATTCTTCCAAATACCGGCACCTCACAGCCCTCTCATTCTTTTCCCGCAGCAGCCCGTGCCCATGCCCTTTCCTTTCCAGACCGAGACCCAGACCCAGGTCCAAATCAAGACACAGCCCCCACCTCATCCAAGAAGCCCGCCCGCGCCATCATCCTCAACGGTTGCCTTGTGAGGCCGCACAGCACCAAGGTCTTTCCCGCCTCCGCGAGTCGCCTGTGCACCTCCTCTAGAAGCTCAAGTCCGCTCACGTCCACAACGCTCACGTGCGACATGTTCAGGACCAGCACCTGAGCAAGAGAGCGATGGAGAAAAAGAAAAAGGGAAGAAGGGGAAGTTTAGCAAGTATGCGAATGCAAAACCTCCCGCAAGACCGAGCGCCATGCCCAATCAGGAGGGTGACAAGAAGAGGGAAGGGAAGTTGGGAAATGGATAAGAGCACACTGCTGCTTGCACCTTGCGATTGTAGGCTGTTTGTGTTCCGGTAGACGTTGCCTGGAACTGAGGAATTGATCTCTCTTTTTTTCCCTTTATCCACTAGCAACTAAAAACAGGCATATACACACAAGCTCACCTGCACGGCCTCCTGAGTAGGCGTGGCTCCCCCTTCGGTCTCCACCGCGCGCTCCAGCACCTCGCCCGCACCGAACAGCAGCGAGCCAGTCACCTAAAAAGGTAGGGCGCAAAAGGAAGCAGCACACAGGATCACAACATTAACAATGATAAAAACAATGATTATTATAACACATACCATTGATTTGCCCAAGAGACGGAAACAGTGGTCACCATGTGTGCGTAACACTACCACATATAAGAGGGTAGTGGTGGGGCCCCATATGAGCCTGCTTTCATCGCATCAAACATCTACACCTGAATCAGTTCCTGCTCCGAAGCACTCCCCATACGCTTATGGTTTATCCAACCGTACCTCAACGTATACAGTGTACGGTGGTACGACGCTGCCTAGGTTTCCCCCGGGCAGCAGGCCGCTGCTGGCGCCGCCGTCAGTTGCCGCCACCGGTAGCGGCCCCTCCACCGGGTCTTCATCCTCGCCGCTGCTACCTCGCCGGGCTGCCGGAGTGCGCCTGCGGTATGGCTCGTCGGCGGCATCGTTGTCAAGCACCGTGGCCGCCGTGTCAATGTATTGCGGCGTGACGACCGCGTGAGGCGGAAGTGCACGTACATACATGGTGGCGGATACATCCTGTGATATTTATTAAAGCAGGGCCGAGGGCGGACGACTTGGGGCAGGGATTGAATAAGGACGGTTCTACACGCTGCGCCTAGATTTGGGGAGTTTGGGTTTTTTGTGGGGGAGTAGATTTCATTTGAGGCTTTGGGGAGGACGGCAGAAACTGAAAGATTACCAACCAAATCTTGAATCTTGTGACACGAGGTCGTGGATTGGGTGGACTGGATGACCCGCATATTGTTTGCTGTGATGCGTCCCGATGCTGTCATCCCCGCATAGGTCCTGTCATCTCCCCCTAAGTGGATCCCAGGCGATCTAAAACGCTCCAGGCACTGATTGGGCCGCCCATTCAACCACACAATCACCCAGCCACCCACCTGCACAAACACTGACAGTGCAATCACCATACCGAACGCCACTGCCACCGCCACGTCCTGTCAGCCAAGAGGATGGACCGCCGAGGAGAGAATGGTGTCAGAATGGGTCAGGCATCATAACACGGCGTGAAGGGAAGAAACATGAATCGCAGGGCTTTACGTTGGAGATGCGCACGGACGAATAGGCGGCGGAAATGGACGCGCCCTTGGTCCCTAGGAAACAGCATGCCGGACGGCGGTATCAGCCGGAGAGGGGGCAGATCCGAAGGGCAGATCGGGGCCCCGTGCCTGCGCCGTAGCGAAACGCGCAACATAGCTCCAGGGAGAACGGTTGGGTCCCGGTTGCACGGACGGGGAACGGGTGGTGGCACATAGCGCGAGAGAAGGCAGGCTCACACGCTGAATTAGGAAACCGCGCTCCGCCACGCATTAGACTGGGAACAAATGGCGGCCGGCCATCCCAAGGCCTCGACAAGTGATGGCGTGAAGTGCCGCTGCCATAGCTCCCAGGAAGACGCTGTATAGCCGCATAAGACATAAGACGCTGTAGCTGGCGTATGTAAGCACCATTCGCAGCCGCCATTACGCCGTGCCCCGGGCTCCCCTTGTCCCGTGTCCGTCCTTATCCAAATGTCATCCCGCCCCCGCTTCACGTATGATGACGCGAACCCACCTGGAGCACCGTGAGGCTGAAGGCGATGAGGAACAGATGCGCGTCATTCTCGGGCCCTGCACGCGCACGTGGGTCAGAGGCCGGGTGAGGCGGTGGGTGATGAGAGAACATGGCGGGGCGGTGTGTGCGGTATGGGTGTGGGGTTGTGTGAGGTATGGGTCTGCCGACAGGTGGGCGGACGGCGGGACAAATAGACTGAGGGCAATGGGAGCAAAGAGGAGGCCGGGGGAAGACGTGGGATTAGGTGGTGCGAACACACAGCAAAGGAAAGCTAATCCCGAAGCCGATTAGTAATAACGGCTTCCGACAGAGCGGGATAACGCATCGGGCAAAATACTTTGGCCGGAAGAGATATGAAAGGGCTAAGAGCCGCCAGATGAATGCGCGTCCGTACCCTCTTTCTTCCCGTCATATGGAGTGGGGGATACTGGGCGAGATAAAGCAGCAGATGTCATAAGAGGACAGTCATAGGAGGACAGTCATAGGAGGACAGTCATAGGAGGACAGTCATAGGAGGACAGTCATAGGAGGACAGTCATAGGAGGACAGCTGTCCACAGCGCGACAATCAGCGATTCCCCACTCTTTTCAATCCGTATCTGTATGTATTTCCTTATCGGTATGCTGGTTGTGGTGGCTCGAGACCAAAACCCCCAGCCGGCGGCATAAGCCCCTTATGTGGCCAATGCTCATACTGGCCACTTTGGCCACTTTGGTCGCATTCTCTTCATTTCGCACTCACACAGCCGAACTCGTTCTGAACACAACCCAAGTATTATCCTGAGCCTCCTCTACATATCTCACATTTTGGCAGCTGTTGGAAGTTGTGCCACTCGCCCATGTTGATCGCCACCACCACCAGCACGGCTGACAGGGCCGGTAACGGGATGTACTCGGCGTACGGGGCAGCCGCCAGAATCACTGCCGCTACCGTGGCCGCATGCACCAGCCCCGAAACTGGTGAGCGGCCGCCGGCGCGAATGTTTGCGGCAGTGCGCGCCAGGGCACCAGTGGCGGGCAGACAACCGAACGCTGCGCAGGCCACGTTGGCAACACCCTGCTCCCAAGGCATCCAAGTGGATGCGCGGAATGCGAACATATGTGTGGTCAGTGGTGCCGCCAAGCCTTTTCCTAAGTCTAAAACCGATAATGGGGCCCTCTCAGGAACGCATTAGATATCCCCCAAATCCCCCCAAAAAACTTGCTTCTAAATGTGCAGGGCCTCTACGTCCTTTGACCTGGAGGCCCTGCAGCAAGCAGTTGGTTGACTTGATGAGGCATATGTTTTTACATCAAGCAGCATTAGAGTAAAACAAAATCAGCTGATGTCTTTTTCATTAAATGACCCTCGAGGAGAGAAAGGGGGTTCCAACTTTTCCATCCATTTCCCAACCCGCGTCCTCACCTGCGAAATGAGCTCCGTATTCGAGTCGTGCTTGTCCCCAATCATGGTGTCCGCCACTCGAGCGCACAACAGCGATTCGATGGCAGCCAGCATGGCAATGGTGGCGGCCGGGTAAAGGAGGCCCGGCACATCGGAAGGGCTGTTCGGAGGGCCCGAGGGGATGGAGAGGGTTCAGTAAGGCAAAGACAGGCATAGTAATTTATCTGGTATATCCGAGGTAATCGACTATATTAACTTGGCATATTTATATACTCATATTTAGCAGATTTGGATTCGGAGCGACTACAAAAGAATAACAAAGGACCAACGGCAATATGACAACTGACTAATTATTACTTCTGGGACCTGGAGTTTCATTTGGCCATCCACTTTGCTCCCCACGCCCCCAACCCGTAGCAGTACCTGAGCCCCTGTGGCCACTGCAAAGAGGGCAACGAGCGCGGGATGGCGCCCGCACCGAAGTGTGACCCGATGGTCTCAACACCCAGATCCACACCCGGCTGCAGCAGCTGTAGCAGCTGCAGCCCCAGAGTGCCGGCAGCGATGGCCACAATGGGGGTGGGAACCACCTGCGGAGGTGAGAGACGGAGAGAGCAGCGGCGGCGGCGACGGGCCGGGGCTTCAGGTCCGGGACAGGAGACCAGGTTAGGGAAGTTGTTTTTGCACTTTCACTCACACATGGACCCCCGGGGCCTTCCAAGGCCTTCGGATGGAATCCAGATCTTTTGGCAGCTGCCTTGCAAATACCATTTTTGGTACCAGGAGGAACGTGGAGTGTTATTTCAGTGATTTGCAGGCAGAGGGCCGCACCCTGATTGCCCTCCACGCATTATCGTACAGCATCAAGGTACCGTCAGGTTCTGAGCCTTGACCGAAATCGACATAAATATTGTGGGGTCGGTTGCCACCCAGCATGCCATCTATGCAAAGCACCAAGGTATGCCACACATACACATGCACGCATATGGACATATAACCGCAGGACCCCAGGAAAGGGTGTGTGGCCAGACACTTGGAAAAATTAACGGCGATGCGTTGGTCAACACATGTGAAACGGCATCACAGCAGCAGCTGAGATGAGGACACAGTGGAGGGACCGGTGCCAAAACTCGCAATGGCGGCCGGAGGAAAAGGAGAATACGGAGGAACAGGGATAACCCGATCCAGCCCTCTAGCGGGCATCTTAGGGTTAGGCCGCACCTTCGCCCACTCCTTAGGCCATGTCTTGATTAGCATCAGGCAGCCCAGCGCCATCGCCACGGAAGGCACATGCGCCGCGTCCAGGTGGCTGCCTGCGATCATGCATGACCGTGCGTCGCAGCAGCCAACAGGGGATTAAGCAGCGAGTGGGAAGGGGGGGAGGAATGACTTGCTGAAGCGGGACGCCACGGGAGAAGGAAGACCAGAAGGACCAGAAGGAAGAAACCATATGGGATGTACTTGCCTATGTAGCGCGCCATGGCAAGTAGCGCGAAATATTAACCTGGCTAGCGACTACGGTGTACGCATCCAGCCAGGTGCTTATTTTGGGCCCCCCCAATGTAAGCACCCCAAGTAGCCCCGAGCCGTCCAACCCCTCCCACCTCACCTAGGTACACCACCTTCTCCAGGAACTCGGTGGGCACCGGGACCCCCTCCGGCAGCCGCCCCGGGGCGCCCAGACCCAAAAAGTCCTTTATCTAGGGATAGAGGAAGAATGAAACGAATGATGCGAGAGAATGGACATAACCGAGTGGTGTGGCGCAATGAGAGAGGGTTACAGTGAACATCCATATGCTGTGCGTGTGTCTGTATGTGTGTACACATCATTCGAAGCGTTGGGGAAGCGGTTCGAGTTGAGTCCGGGTTGGATGGGGGCAGAGGCGGAGCGCATACAGTGGGTCCAAGATGATGTTGGGGATAAGATGCGGGATGGCAAAATTGTAGCAGCTTTAAGAAAAAAGATAAGATCAGAGTGGAATGGGTGACATAAGCGACCGAAGGGACTTTTCGGAAGACCACTTGATGACTTCAAAACTTAAAGACTCGTGTTGATACAGACACCAAGAATCATACCGTAAGGGGAGGCAAACCCCGCATGAACCCGGAGAACGAAAGGTGTGAGTCACGGCACGGGGGAACCCGGCAATTGGGCAGCAACTCACGGACACGACCCTGCTGCGAGGACCACGCACCTGGGTTCCGAAGATGTAAGTGGCGATGCCGGCCGTGAAGCCGGTGACCACGGGCTTAGGTACGTACCTGCATAGCGGATCAGGATGAGAGCAGATCCTCACAAACCCCGCCGCTGACCCTGATGTGTGACGCGTCATAAAAGCTGCTACCCAAAACTTCAAACCTGTCCTTTATCCTTTTTCTGGTGTATTCTCTATCATGGTTTCTTGACTTGGTCCATTTCAGGGCTCCCGCCTATGCATGTGACAGCATAGCCCCCGGTCAAGCCATTTCCGTCAAGTGCATCTTCGTTGGTGTTGGCGCCGGCAGCCAGTTAGCTCATTTGAGAGCACTCAGGCACCAGTACAGACTCGCGTTCCGCGGCGCCACAGTGTGTTTCCACACACCAACAATATCTAAATTCCTCCTTCCTCTTCCCCCTTTTCTAAACGCGTTCCGGTGGCTATAGCTTGCTGGTTTCGCTGGACAGAAGACAGTGCAGAGTGAATGGGGCCACAGGAAATTTCGTCGTGCTACATTCATGTGCGTTTACGACCGGGAGGGCCTCCTGCGCCAGGGCTCGTTTTTTATCATACATACATACACACACACCGGATGATTCCGCCCATGCCGGAAGCGCCCATGGCAATTAGCATCAATCCCGCCAGGCCCGTGCACGCCACCAGGCCCGCGGCCCCATGCGTGTGCGCCACCCCTGCAACGATGGGGATGAAGGCTGCGGTTGGGCCCACCACCGTCACCCGCGAGCCGGACAGTGCAGAGGCCAAGAAGCCGCCCACCACCACCGTGTACAGACTACATAACAGACAACGGGCAAGAGGATTGGAAATGGAAGCGGGGAGAGGGGAGGGGGCAAAGAGGGTGTACATGCGATGAAACGAACGTGAAAGGACGGGGACGGAAAATGGGGAGCGATGAGGAGGGGCGAGAAATAGGAAAGATAGGAGCGGTTTGGGACTGAGGCAACGATCTTGCGAACCGTGAAGGATGTTAGGAGGACTCGGGAGAATGTCAGGCGGTCAAAACAGCAGCGCACGACAAAGATACGATCTCCTTTAGCGTCAGGTACGGTTACATACGTGACGCGCACACACACAAGTACATAAACACACACCTCTTCAAACAGGTAACGGAATTTATATCTTCAATTGTTTAACATGCATGCACAAGCACAGTGCTTGGCTCGCTCACCCAATGGCGGGTGTGCTATCGGAGGCAATGCCCAGGGCCATGCCCAGCGCAAGGGCAATCACGCCCACAACAACTCCTGCCAACACATCGCGCCGCAGGTCGTCCGCAGTGTAGCCTGAACAGATAAAAAGAAGGGAAAGCGGCACGCACAAAGAGCGGCGGCGTCCTTTTAGTATGAAAATTTCTGGGGTATGGTGGGAAAAGAGAGGGACGATAAAGTGTCGTACATATGCAGTCAGGTAATAGCTACATTACAGATCTTGAGCTCCTTCGAAGGCGCATCTCCGACTGCTCTCATCATCCTCTTCTTCCTCTTGTTCTTCACTTACCCTGTCTGAGCACCTCCAGCAATTTGGGCTTGAAGGGCACCCGGAACAGCATCCCCATGAGACCCCGCGACTCGGCAGAATCCAAAAACACCTCCTCAACGCCACGCCGTGCCCCGCCCGTGCTACCCCGCCCAGCCTCCTTGTCGTATAAATCGCCATAGTAGTCCTCCTCGTCTTCCGCGGAGCTGTCCTCACCGAACGCCCCGGCGGCTTCGGTGTCTAGACCGGCGGCCTTTGAGGGGGAAGGGGAAAAGAGGGGCAAGAGTGATAGTCGTGGTGATGTGATGATGGTCGTGGTGATTTGTGTGTTGGGGGCCCGCCCTTAACATATCGAGCTTATCCAGACCCGTCAAGAGACTGGTCAAGCGCCAGAGCCCGATAACGGGTCCATAAACCGGACTGGTTGCCTTGGATGGGAACATGGGTGTGAAAGGAATCGACGACACACCTATAAAGCTATCAATACCAGAATGGTGGTCGATTTTAAAATGGGGGAGTATGTTGACCGGAATAGGGGTTCATCCGCCAGGTCCCCCGCCGGGGAGCCAGCCACCGCTGCTTGCCCTGCCCTGCCCTGCCCTGCCCTACCCAATCCAAAGTCCCAGGTTAAAACCCAATTAGGAGGAAAGCACGGGAGATAAGGACGGGGAAGAACATGGGCGCACGGCTCTTTCGTAAAACCTGGAGATGCCCGAAAAATACATTCCAGCATAATACGGCGAGATTATTGCCGGACACATCCTGTTGCACCATCATACAATGGCACACACCAACACGGCATGGGCACGCAGGCTATCGCGATCGTTACTCAAACTTGCTTAACCTGGAACCCACCGACAACCCTTTCCCTGCTGCTCCGTTTCAATTGTCCCTTCGCTGCCCCCTTCCCCTGCCGGCCCAGTGCCTGGGGCCCACCTGCCAGCCCCTGAAGCCGCCCTCCACCGTATAGATATCGTGACGGTCGCTGAGGGAGGAAATAGCCTTGGCGGCGCGACGGCACGTCTCACTGCCACGGCTGCGACATGGACAAGGTGGGAGAAGAGGAAGAGGAGAGAGGAGAATAGGTTGATGAAGAAGGCAGCACGTAGACGGGGGGAGACATGAAGACAACGGATCCGGTGACAAGAACCCGGTGAAGGAGTGGGGACTGAGGTCAAGCGTCTTGAGATTCGGATTGGTGTCAGGGAATCGGGCTACAATTGGGCTCCATGGAATACATGGAACTGCTGCTGCTATCGACCTTGCTGCGCCGTTGTGTCTCGTGTGTGTGTGTATGTATCTTGCGGGGCCCCAGGTTATGATAAAGAACCCCGGCCGGGATTTGGGTGGGCCAGTTGCGTAGGTGTCCCTTCCTGCTTAACTCTGTCTTACCACGCGAGGAAATTCACATCTGGGCAAGCACCGACCCCTTTCCCTCCTCCCATCCCTGGCATAGGGACGACGAAGGAGACTCTGTCCCACCCTGTCCACCCGGTAACTGTATTTACCGTACATTAGTTACTTAAACCATTATTAGAGCCATGATTTGTGATACTATGAAGAAGCTCCAGACCCATAAAACAGTTGCCCATCACAATTACACGTGTAAGTTCTTCAGCGCCGTCACTACCCGTCCTGGGGACTTTCAGAGACTTGCCACCATCTTTCAGAGACTTCCCCAATCCCAATCAAATTATTTTTATTCCCATTTTCTCATGAACTTCAGTAACCCAGCTTACGAGCTGAGCACTATGAAGGTGGTCTCCTGGTCGACCCCGGTTGCGAACAGGATGTCGTCCAGAAAGGAAGGACTGGGTTGCAGCTTGCCGCCACGAAGCTGTAACAAAGCAACGAGGTGGCAGCAGCAGCAGCAACAACAACTATCACGGTGATGAGGGATAGAGAGAATGGGACATCTGGTGTTAATATTTATATCAGGTCCCTTACCTCGTTGAAGGGTGCGTGGATGACTTTGGCCTTGCGGGCGTTGCGCTTGAGCGGCAAGCCCTCGATTTTGACCTCCAACTGTACGGACAGGAGGTTAGGAGTAGGGCTGCAGTCTCAAGACAGATAGCGCTTCAACGACATTAGGGTGAATTCGAAAAAAGCCAGCTTGGCACGTGAGATTGACAGGCTAGCGAAAGGGTAAGGGTATCTTACAACTCGTAAGCAGCGCTTTTTCATCTGATAGCGTGTGGAGGGTTTGTTGGGTACAGAAACGAACGCGCTGGCAAGTAGGCATTGCATCTTTGAGGAGCGACGGTGTCCAAAAGGGCTGCCCACAAGAGCGGGTCAATATATACATGGCTGGAAGCATCAAAGCGTACACGAGCTTCACGTGCAAATGCAGATCGGGTATTTAACACGCTAGGAGTTTCGTTAGCAATGGAAGCTTGCGCAAATATCAGCACCAAGCTGCGCGTAATTGGGTTGTGCGGTGACCAGACGCTTGGGTACGACCGTACGCTATCCACAAACATATCTGCCTCTAAGACTCAATAAGAAGCTGTTCCGAAGCTTTTACCAGCCCGCTTTGCTTTTTATACAATGTGCTTGGGGCTCGTTTGCAGCTCGCTGTGTCTGTGATATCCACTAACGCTATTCGGTGTCCGATAAGGCCCACGGCCCGGTCCACCTCCCTCCCGCTGCGGTCCTCGGCCTCTTCACACAGCAGGCAGATAACACCCACCCTGGAGCGAACATCAACCAGCTTGACGTTGCCGCCGGTCTTCAGCAGCACCAGCGCATCGCCCGGACTCACACCCTGGACCCTGAGAGGAGAAAGTTGGAAAACCCAAATCATTTAGTGATGAAGGGCTTCAAATGTGCCAAGCTATGCCGTCACAAATTGATGTTGAGCGCGCTGATAAAATGGAGCGTCAACATGGTCTCCAAGTGAAGCCGCGTACGGCGGAGAAATGGTGGGCAACGGGACTGGTTCATCGTTGGGGGGCGAAAGGAACTGTGCGTATCCCAACGCATTTGAGTTGGGATCGGGAGCAGTGACAGCATATGCGTCAGGAGTTTGTACGATCTCTTTCTCATTCCCCTTTTCACCCTCTTGTGCACATGATACCTGGCGGTCGGGGCCACAGTACAAGGTGCGTCAGATGTATGGCTGCCTATGACTGCCTGCATTCCTCTTGGGCACATTCCCAAATGAACTGAATAAATGCGTTCGGAGTTGCACGCGACACTCCCGCCGCACCTGCCCTGGCGTACAGCTCCGAAGGCAACGGGCACGGACAGCGCCAGCGCCGCCGAGCCCGCTACGATCCAGGTCTCTGTGCCACCGGGAGAAGTGCAATACTTCATTGGTGAACGCCCCCAAAGGTAACAAGTGCCATTCAGAGTAAATGAACTCAGATTGATCTGGGCATTCGTGTGTGACGACTGTGTGAGTACAGTTACTTCTCCCCCTCAACCCGAAGGATAACGAAAGACCAACCCTCAATAGCACAGCTGGACAAGGAGACGGATCAGGGGATGCTCGCAACATACGCACATAAGCGTTCAAGGAGGAAGACACCCGGTGGGTGCCTGAGGAGCGCGGACAGCGCCAGTTGGTAAAAACACACACGATGGAAAAAGATAGGCAGACATACAGACGGACAGGTAAACCGTGCTATCACAGGCCGAGGCTATGCCATATAGCTTAATGAACGGCTCCGTATGTGAATTGGAGTGTTGCTTGGCGCTCGAGGCCGCCTTAGGCCGGTGGGCGAGATCCAAACCCGCGCAAGTAAAGGATACGATCAAAGCCGTAGTGGGACACCTAACAGACCGCGCCCCGCAGCTTAGCCCAACCAAGGGAGGACGAATCTGGGTTTGTGCGGGTGACATGAATTGTCATCATGGTGCGCGTGTGGAGTTGTTTCGGAAAGCCTTGGCCTATGAAGACAGATGAACGGAGCTTATTTGCGCCATAGAAATGTCTTAGTGCTTCTTCTGTAGAGAGCATTATACCGCGTTCTGTCCAAAGAAGGCACATTATGAATTGCGACTTGCGTAACGCATGTAGAACTAAGCGACAACCGCGGGACCGTTCGTGCCGTGCCTACCCGAAACGTGAATTAAGCCGCCGACTGCCTGGGCCGCCTGCATGGCTTGAGCACGGATCTTCATAGGCCTTCGGCTGAGAGGTTGGAAGCGGTCGGTGAACAATGCGGCAATGTAAAGTCGTTAAGGTCAATCGGGTTGACCGCAGGAGGGACTGCATTCCTCGTAAACTCCAAGGTAGAGATACAAAGCGCTGATTGCATCTGGGTAATTAGCCCGTTCGCGAAAAGCACCCAGGTTCAGAATGTTGAGATGTCGAAACGGGACACCCATCTCACCATATGCCGCTCAAAGGGCTAAGATGCGGCTCCATACAGCTGCGCGGCAAACCAGGTAACACAGTTGTCCGAGCCAGTGCATGCTGTTTGACATATTTCAGGCCGACGGTTGGCGTCAAACGGATGGTTCGGCAGTTCATGGCTGCAGTCACTAGACAAACAACGAAACGATCACTGAAAGTATTAGCGTAAGATAGCTCAATTAGACGATGCTGTAGCGCGACACAAGATGGCAAACGTGCAGTGCGAGCTTATGAGTAAATAACTAAGGAATAAGGGATCACGAATACGACTCGTATGCTCTTGGAATCCAATTATATATGCCCAATCAGTTGTTATTTGACACATTCGTGCAAATGCCGCCAGCGCCGGGACGTACCGGCACGTCGTACGTTATTGCGTACAGCCGCTCGCGCTCGAGTCGAAATCGTGGGTAGTGCCATTTGATATTTACCACATAGGAAACATGAGTTTGCGGGTCAGGTGGAGAAACCCTATTCGTAAACAAGTTGACGCTTGCTGCAACGCATTATCGCGACAGATGTACTTATAAAAGTTGCTTAGCATTTTGCAACCGTTTACTGGATTACAACTCAACTGCACATTCAATAGGATCAGGTAGACTATGTTTTCATGTTGAAAAGCTGTCGAAAGTACAGTTGAACTTCAGGAGACACCAGGCGTGGAGCGTTTAGAATATGAGCATATATTTTAACGACTTATTCCATAATTATGGATCCTTGGGGAGGCTCCACCTCATACAACCTCTTGCATGAAAGTCCGGTAATGAAAGACTGCCCAGGACTGCCCCGATATCACTCGATAGCGAAATCAACAAGTTATGTAAACCAATGTTACATGAAAGTAAGTACATAGTACCACACTACTGCTCAGGCGAAATACCGCCATTGCAGTCGCACCTGAAAATGGCCCCGCTTGCGTACGACATGTGTGCCATCTGGCGTGCATGAGTAACCCCGCCGCCACTGAAGCATCATCTCCCAACGTCGCCCCCACATCTACCACCACTAGCGCATGATTGCTACCTCATCATCTCCGGAAGCGTCTATCGTACAACCGAAGATGTTCAAGAGATCCGTCAGCAACGCCTTGTTCAAGAACCGAATTGCCCAGAAATCGTCTGGAGGCTGCAGGCTATTTCCCAACTTGCTTTGCCCGACGAACATGGTTATGCACACAAAATCATAGGCAGGTGATTGCTTGGGCAAAGTACCAATAAGCAGCGATTAGCCCAAGACCTGTTGATTTTAGGACAGCCCGCCCATCAGTCTTATCGGGAGCACTACGTATGAGCGATTGTCAGCTACTGATGCAACCGGAGCGCTGCTTAAGGCAGTCGTGTCAAGGCCAAGCCAAACTCAACCCAAAAGTTGAGGTTAGTCCAATGTCCAAATCCAGTCCAGCCCTAGTCAAGTCAAAGTCAAATCAAGCCTACGGTCCGTAGTTGCATCACGAGTACGATAACCGCCAAAATCTACCATCGCCGAGGATTCAGAGCCCAATTGGCAGCCAAATACACAACTGGGCGTGGTTACTAAACCGCAGGTTGTGGTACAGTGTTACCGTACGTGCGTGTACTGTGCAAATTTGCATCTAAGCGCCATCTGCACCACCTCAAACCAGTTAGCCTAGCCTATCCAATAAAAAGCCAACCTGTACGGCACTCAGCAGCCGCAATACCCGGAATTTGTGTGGTGGGTTCCGTCCTTTCGGACATGAATCCTCCCTCCAATATATGCCGTACATATCGTACATATAATACGTTTGCCGTAGCCCTGAGTCTTGCTCTGCCAGTTGTCACACAATATATTGCCAGCACCATATATACAGTATTTCCCAACTGCGCACCCTGCATCATTCATAGCCCATTTAGCAGCTTGGAGTTTATGGTTAATGATTTTAGGCAACCGCCCAGTCTCATGAAAACCAACGAACGCTGTTTCTTACTATGCTCACGTGCAGCCAGCACTCCACGAGCCTCGCGCACTCTTCCATGCAGCAAAACAAAAAGCAATTAACCTCCTTTCATTAATTTCCCATATTGCATTAACAGAATTATACACACGCGCTGCCGCTGAAAACAGACTGCCACAGTTCCGAGTTAGAAGAACGTTGCAGCCCCGACAGCGGGAAAGGCAATCCAATGGCCGCGCTCCATGAGCCCAAAGTCCCCTCCTGCAAGTCGAGGGCAAAACTCCTCCCGAGCCCCCCTGTCAAAGCAAAGCCTTTACTACCCACCACCACCACCATCATCATCATCATCATCCATAGCAGCAGCAGCAGCAGCAGTAACGAATGCACCCAACACTGCACTCAGTGGCTGATTCCACCGCTTTATATTCTTATACCCATATCGTGCAAGCACACACACATACACACACAGAAACGTGAAATACCTCCCAGTCGTGTTTTTTGCGAAGCTACGTTACCGTACGCACATACGCACTAGTGCTGCCGTATTCTCATCCGCCGGATGAATCACACCCTGTCACCCCATCACGTCGGATCCAAGGAAAGCTGCAGATCCGTTGTGTCAGGAACCCATGGACAGGGATGATAATCCTATGTGATGGCCAGCGTAAGCGTGTCCTGCACCAACTTCACCACCGCATCAACCACCGTAGCCTTTGCCGGGGGTATACAGCGAGCTGGAAACCTGGCGAGTCTTCAGAGCCTCCGCAGCCTGGAAGGGGTGTGGGGGATGGGAAATCCGTCAGGGGTTGAAGGAACCAAAAAGGGCCCAATAGGCGCCAACAACCTCAGGAATGCCAACCAAGATAATGTGGTGTGATGTCACCCAAACATGTGACAGCCCCAGAAGCTGCATTCCACTTACTCCGGCAACGTGGTGATGGTTCATGTAGACCACACCCTTCACTTCACGCATACGTATACACGTACCTTCCTTGTTTTGATGAAATGCGTTTCAATGTTGCGCTGCGCCACCAAGGTCGCTGTAGGCACCGTTTTCTTCGGTGGCGGGTCGTTATAGTCCGGTCGCACTTCCATCCCCTTCAAATGATTCTTTTTGGGGAAAGCATCTACAGGAAACTGCCTCACCATTGAACGAGCTTGCGGCTCGTCGCGCAACGGCAGCATCTCTAGCTTCGATGTAAAGGCGGGCCCTATCCCGGTGAGGATATGAACATACAATATAGTATATTGCACAGGCCACGGTCTCGTTGTGTGACTCTTCCACAAATATAGCGCAGCTACAAGACGCGGCCTACCAGGCGGCAATAAGCTTATATATTCAGCTTTGCAATCAGTAGGTTTAGATTTAACAATTGGCAAACTCCATTATAGTTTTTGGCACTTACCGATGTTCGTCAAGCCAAAAGACTTGGAAGTTCTCGCGAAGTGTGTACGGCAGGTTCCCCGAAACAGAAGGCTCTCCCAATTTGGTTTCCCCGTCACTGTACTTATTGTCGCACTTAATTACAGACATCCACTTGAAGCGCAATAGAGGTCAGTTGTCGCCCCTTACAGTTCTCTTCAGATCTTATTTTAGGCGTTGTTTCGATGGCCGCTCGTCAGCGCCTTGCACGTGGGATTTGCAGCTTTTTTGCACAGCAGCAATCGATCGCCTTTACGGGCCAGCATGCGGCCGGTGCTTTGATATCGGCGGCGCAGCAGTCGGCGCTCGCGGCGCATCATCATCAAGCCGCACCGCTTCTACTTCGGACGGCCGTGGCGGCCTTTTCACGTTCCCTTACCACCAGCGCACCATCTCACAATACCAGCCTCAGTAGCCTGCTGCGCGAGGAAGTTGACTATGAGAAGAAGAACTACATACGTCCAGACCAAGTGTCGGGGGGCCCTCCTGCACCCTTCAAGCTTACAGAGGCTCCCGGTGATACGTTGCTGACTCTCTCCCGTACATTCAAAAACGAGGAAATCTCCGTTGACTTGCACGTCAACAATCAACCCTCGCCGCCTTACGAGGGCGAGGAGGGCGTCGATGAGGAGGGCATCATGACCGTCGCCTTTAACGTCTCCGTCCTAAAAGATGGCAAGGTGCTGGTCTTTGAGTGCGAAAGCGATGGCAGCTCTGTCAACATTAACCACGTCTCCCTGGAGCCCAAGGAGGGGCTGACCTCCGAGTCCATGTACTCGGGGCCGGTTTTCGATGAGTTGGATGACAGCCTCCAGCGCAACTTCTCCACCTTCCTGGAGGAGCGAGGTATCACGGCTGAGCTAGGCGAGTATCTCCGCTTCCTGATCTACGATAAGGAACAACGGGAGTATCAGACCTGGCTATCGGAGGTGGAGAAGTTCGTGAGCAAGTAGGTAGAAGCTATGCTCCATTCATATGACCGGCGGACGGGGCTGGAGAAGAGGGGTACGAGGAGCAGCAACAGATAGGGCGCAAGCTGGTTGACGGAACGGAGGGGAAAAGAGGTAGGAGGTAAGAGAAGCAAGTAGGAGCGAAGCAATGAAATGGGGGAGCGAGGGGATCAGGAAAAGCAAGATGGTGGAGGTGGTTCCTGGAGCGGAATTGTGAGATTCCGGAGATGAACTAATGCTGCAGCTGCATGCACAGAGGAAAGCAGACTTGCGCGGGATTGCTGTGCCTTCTTGGCGGTGTGATGGTTGCTGGGCTGAGGATTGGGTGCAGAACAACGGGGGCCGAGCGTACCTGCCACCACCCACCTGCCAGCTGCGATGTGTGACGGGGTGAGGAGGCAGATTGGGGTGGTGGTCGGTTGAATGATGCCTGAGAGGGCAGGCATAGAAAAAGCTGCTGGCAGTGTTGATTCTGCTGCTTCGCGGGCTTTAGTTTGCGGCCGTCATTTATTATTTAAGACCCGCTTATATGCCTGAGCAATACCACAGGATGAGTTGGGTGATTATTTGCGATTGCGACTTGAAGGAAGCGTGTCGTGTTTCGCATCGCCTAGCGCTATGAGGGCGAAGATGGGCTTGGAAGTGGTGTTACCATCTCAGCTTTTGTGAAGTGGAGAGATCTTTTTGCTTCTCCCTTTCAAATCCGCCATGCTGTGCTGTGGGGTAATAGAGGGAGATGCAGGGGAAACGGACCTTTCTGCGTGTTTGGTGCATTTGGGTTTCATCCCCATCCGCGTATCTGTGCCACATGTCGTGGGATGCGGAAGCTTGTAGGAAGCTAGAAATGTTGCCTCTGAAAGTCGTGCCTGTGCTGGTGATGGAGGACAAGGGATGGGGGGCTTTACATGTGGCAGAACTAGCAGCAGTGGCGGTAGCAGCCCAAGCGGCGGTTGAACTTTCTCCCTAGTCGGTCAGGTGCAGCAGAGGGGGACCGCAACCCAGAAGGAAAGAGCTGAGGGGAAAGTGCATCCGAGAAATGTTCAAGGACGCCCTGTTCTCTAGCTGAGGTGGGTCAGAGGCGTACGGGGCTACATACGGCAGCTAGTTGGCCGGTATGTGCGTGGTCAGTGCGGAAAGAGAATACCTCTGGTTGTCCCTGAACAGGGCTAGTGAGGGGTGGGATGGCCCTTGCTGTAATACTTCCTGATATGAGCGGGTAAATTGAGTACGCGCTCCTCTATCTGCTGGGGGGAGAATGCCACCTTGAATGCCACGGCTTGTTCGTCACGTCTCATCAATGCGTTTGGAAAGGGTGGTTGGTGCCCTAGTTCCAGAGCAATAGCTCACATGCGCATTATTGGCAACGTGGAAGACCTATCGCCAGATCTTCCTGATGGCATACTGCTAGCTGGTGCCGTGCGGTGTTAGCTGACTGGATTCGGACTTTTGTGTTTTCCCTTTTTCGGATATTCAAATGCCACCTGAACTGCAAGGAATGGCAGCTCGTCACCGGCTACGGCCCGGCCTGGTCTGTCAACCTACGGCTTCAGTTGAGATGGAAACGCAATGTGCAAGATGTGCAGTACGGGGCCTGACCATTACTATATTTGCCATACATGGAATAGCTTGTACAAAAGAGATGCGGTCAAGGACCCTGCAATGCTTGTTTGATGTGCTCCTCTTTTGGGACATTGAATTGCACAACCGAAACCGGAAGGTCCCAGATGTGACACAATTACACTTCTATTCTGCTGCTGGGAAAGCTCAGGCATAACAGCCCGTGCATACAACACGAGGCGGGGGTCCGGCGGGGTTTGCGTGAGTACGAGAACTGTTTAAGAAAAACGGTCACATCAAAAAGCTGCGGAGTTCATCACGATCATTTTCATTTACTTCCACAATTGCGCCCACATACACATGCACATACACACAAGCACACACATTCTCTCCCTCCACCTCAGCACATGCGCAATCCCTAGCTTTTGTTGTCCGTGTATGCATCCGTGCAATCTTCGCACCTACCTTCGGTCTTAACCGACATGATGACGGCGACACAGACCCTTCTGCCCCACAAACCACGCGCGCGCGCGCGTGCGCGTCATCGTCTCAACAAGGCCACAGCGAAGCCCAGTCGAGAAGCTCCACACAGCCCATTTTACTTCACTTATACAACGTTTAAAACATGTCAAAAATGTCCGACGTCCAGATGCCTTGTGCCCAGTTTGCAACGCAGTAGGATAACCCCCCGGTCAAATCGTCCAAGACCAGCACGTCAACTGACAGGGACAGCCTGGTAAAGAACGACTTCTCCCCCTTTCCGCACACAATACATCCCTTACGAATCCTAACAAGACCGTGACAAATCCACCCGAGAAATCACATGCGTGTCAGGAACGTGCTGCCCCAGGCGCACATACTGGGTATTGAACTGCCTTCAGACCCTGTCCACCCGTCCACCTGTCCCGGACCTATCCCCCTGCCCCAGTTACCCTGCGTCCCACACCGTCATAATCTTAAAATCAATACCTACTAAGGCCCGGATTGATCGCTGCTGCGAATGCGAAACCCCAACGTCGGCGATGACGTACCACCCACCACTTACATGGAGGCCACTTACTGACCCCATAAGTCTCTGAGGGTCCACAGAACGAAACGCACCACCATCGTTGTCACGACTGCAGTATCGAGCTCAGCGAGGCCAGATGCTACCTAGCTGCCTGAATGGGACAGTTTGTGTCGCGATGTCATCCCGCGCTATTTCGCTCACCGGTAGCAGCTGGAATTAGAAGCCCTGGAAGTTCACCGGGAGATATAGAGAGATAGACAGACAGGGAAAAAGCAAATCCGCCAAAAATAAAAATGCATGCAGTCACCCCCCCTCACAACATCCCCCCCTTTACGTAACTTTCATATCCGATCACTCTGTCGTGCGATTTTCTTCAGTTTGCATGCGCACATGGAATGTGTTTGCACAGCAACCCCTCTCTCACCTCTTAGCCTTTCTTGCCCCGCAGAAAACCCCACACATGTAGAGGCGCCCTCACAGCAGCAGCATCGTCTTCAATTATTCATTACGGCCAGACACATGTCGCATCCTAGGCGCGCTCCGCTGCCCGTTACGGTGCGTACGCCGCCTGGTCCCAGCCCGCCACCCCATAGCTCGGAAAAAACTCGTGATACATGTGTGCTGCAGCCGTACCACGCCTTGAGCACGTTTTTTAAGTGGCTACCGGCTTCCCGTCAGGAGGCAAATAAATGATGAAAAGCCGCATCGACGTAATAAGCCTCAATGAGCGCTTCGATATGAAAAGCAGGCAGGAAAGAAGATCACTTTCACAAGAGCAACAAGCGCCATCGCCATCACTACCGCCGTCGCCTACGCCTTAGCTACGATCATCGATCTCAACCCCACCGTCGCCATCGCGGCCGCCATCATCACGGCCAGTTCTGGTGTCGTCGACATCCTCTTCCCCTCCCCCCCCCACACACGCCCGCTAACCCTCTGGGTGCTTATGACGGATCCCTGTATCCCACCCCTACCGAAAATCGCTGGGCAAGGTCTCCGGCGTGAAGAACTCCGACCTGAGGTCAGCAACACTGCAGAAGCGGACCTTTGGGGCGGGGACAAAGGCAGGGATTGAGAGATTGGGTGAGTGAGAGCGTGAGTAGGCGGGGCAAATGGAGAGTGAAAAACTGCGCCTCGTAATCCCAGCAGCAGGTATTACACTTCGCAAGCAGGAAGGTACCGTTGCCGAATTAAGACATGTTAGAAATGTCGGGTTCAGAAACGCAGCTTTTGCCCTCTTCGTCCGCCTCCACCTCCACCTCGTGCGGATGCGGCACCCGCCACCCGCCCGCACTGGACCCCACACAGCCGTTCTTACCAGTGATGCGTATTTCCTCATGAGCGGCTTGATGATCTCCCAGGCAGGGAAGAACACCCAGGGCGCATCCACGAACAGCACCTGGCTCACACGCCGGGGGTAATACTCGAAAAACGCTTCCACCTAGGGGGGGTGATGAAGGGCCAGACCGGGCCAGGCCGGGCACAAAAGCAGTCCAAAATCAGTCATAGGAATGTGAGTTACGAAGTGATTCAGGATTTTACGAATCCTAAGCCGCAGAACAGGGCGCCAAGTTATTCTACAGGTCATAGCGGAACGTTGTCAAGAGGGAGGGAAGGGACGGGTAGGAAAGAGAATGGAGCCGGTCACAGGAAACCCAACCAAGGAGGCCCACCCTTCGGCTCAGCAACGTTACCAATGAACTCTACAGCGTCCAGATTTGGCCCGTGTTGCCTGAGTCTCGTCCCGTTTATTGGTCCTGTGGGTTTTGCCCTTCATGGTCATATGCCCCTCCCATATCCCAACCCGCAGCCCCTCGAATACGATGACCCCGTCCCGATTCCGAGATTGGTCCCCACCAGGAACGCGGCAAGCTGGAAATCAGCGTTATGAGCGAATTGGAATCCTCGCAGATCAAATATGCCCACGATCTGCTCTCCACCCGGGGGAATCTGAGAGATCGCCGTGTCGATAAGGTACGCTGCGAGCCGCTTACTATCCGAAAGGGGGAACCGACCTGCGCTTGCAGCAGCCAGGCACAAGCGTAAGATGAACACGATTCATTGGGTTCTGAACAGTCGCGTTATGATATCCGGGCCGTGACAAAGAAAATGGATGGAGCCAAAGTTGCGAGCTCAGGAAAAGGCAGGGAGATGGGTTACGGTGCGGCAGGAAAGGGAGGTGCGTGGTGCTCGGACACCTTTGTGTGTGTATGTATGTGTGTATATATGTGTGTATGCGCACGTATGTGTTTGTGTGTGTGTGTGTGTGTGTGTGTGTGTGCGTGCGTGCGTGTGTGCATGCTGCACAGGCATACAGACCGCTGCTTCACGTTTTACCTAATGTTCAGAAGCTTGTCCGCAACACAGCCCCAGCTCTCAGTCTACATAGCCATGGACAGGCTTTGCGTAAGTCTGTACCTCAGAGCTCACACGTCATCGGAACCCATTCTTTACTTCTTTCCATCATTCCCTCCCGCCCCCAGACACTCTGCCAAACACCGCCGCCATTGCAAGTCCTTACGTACCAGTCAAGGAAAACCAAATGTGGCAGGTCCCTAGGGCTCAAGGGCTCTCCTTTAAAACACGAATCCTCGACAACCCACCAGTTATATGCAATCGCGTGCGAACCACGATGGGCGGTCTGCCGTATTTGTCCGTATACTTGTGGACGTACGCTTTGCCGCTAGCAAGCTCAGCAGCCACCATCTGCGGGGTGGTGGACTGCGGCCTGGGGAACGAGGAAGGAAGGAACGTGTGTTCAGGGAAGGGTAGGGAAGGGAAGGGAAGGGAAGGGAAGAACACACATCTGGAAGGCCCAAGTAACGACCCCTGTGCCCCTGCCGTCGCCCTATGCACCTTGTATAAGGCATGCATCGGATCGATCATAAAAACAATATAGCATCTCACGGACGTACTGGAAGGTTTTCCGCCAGTTAAGCATGCTGCGCAATTTCTGCTCCGCCTCGTCCACATCAAAATACCGATCGCGGAGGTACCATTTCAACGTGGCTTCGTCCGGAGGTGCTGCATCCTTGTAAAAGCGCTGCTTGAGCTCCGCAAGCGCCTAGGCAGATGAGGCTTGGGGTCAGGTCGCTGCCAGCCACTTGCGAAATTAATGGTGGACACATTGTCCTCACATTCTGCTGGCCTGGAGAGTCCGTCCACGGCTCTGACTTTAAGCCTGGAGCCAATGAAATGCTGGTGGCAAGCTGTGGTCCCACAGTGCACGTCCTGATGAGTTGTCGTCGCGACGCTTGCACACGCAATCTTTGAGCAGCACTTATCGGGCTGTGTAGTGCGTTTTGTCTTGATATTTGCCGCAATCCCATGACGAAAGTTGCCACCTAGTCCCTACCGATGATACCTAGCTGCTGCGAGCACGAAATGTGATTTCCGCGAAGATGCGCATACACAAACAATATAAGAATCAATGATAAAGAAAGGAGGCTCTACATCACAGATGGTGCGAACTGGAGACAGGAATCCTCAGCGAAAGCTTTGACGACGACTTTGCATGCATCTGTACGATGCGTGCATGCGCCCGAGTGGGGCTAAAGTGCGACTCAGCACGGTAGATGGACACTTAGGATTATTTATTACTGTCCATTTATTTCTGCTCGCTGGTTCTGTGAGCCTTCCTAAAGCTCCCTCTAGAGCACACCCTTCACGCCAAATGCCTTTCTTCGCTCATGTCAGCCATAAATAGTATTGCCTTTGATAACATGCCTGCCAATTTTATTACCATGGTCGGTAGAACTTACGACCGACTTCCCGCCCTGCCGGCTTGCCTCCTTTACCAAGCATAGACCGTATTGCAATATATCGCATTTTATGTATTGCATGTGGTTTATAAGATGACCTTGGTCATATCGGAAGGCTATTTACCGGTTGTGCAAACCGGCTTACAGACGTTATGCATAATAGCAGCTGGCCGACTAGCGGCTGCACGCGGACTGTTCGAGCCGGCTCCAGTATGTCGTATACTGAATCGCTTCGTGATTGTCGTCTGCCTACCAGCTTTGCAATTTTGGTTACTGGCCATCAAAACCGACATGCGCAACATGGAGGTAAGTTTTCAGTGAAAATTCGCAGCCTTAGGTTGTTCAGATAGACCTAAATTAATTCAAAGTAACGATGGCGCGCAACCGAGATGAATGCTGGAATTTTCCGTGTGCCGTGCTCCGACGCCGAAAAACAAAATCCTACTGCTACAGCCAACTACTCAACTTAACGACAACCCTTGCCCCTTTCGCCGCCGTGATAGTTGGCATCCCTCCAGATTCATACCATCCCCCAATCACGCTCGGTCCGCCGTGTTGAACTTCTTTCCCTCTTGTTGCCTGCCTGCTTGCCTGCTTCGCTCCCCTCACATTCGTCCTGGCCACTCTCTGTGGTGATGTCTTAACCTATTTCAGCGCTCTCATGTTTGTGCTCTTTTCCCCGTCGTTACTCCGACTTTGATGTGGCGCTACGCTGTCGTCGTCCGCCAATTGCAGCACTGGCGGTGGGTGCGCTGTGCGCTTTTGCCAGAACGATGACAAACGATCTTGCGCTGAGGCGTCGGGATGTAATAGAAAAGGACAAGAATACACACGGACACGTCGCTCAGGGGTGGGGGATTGGGAGCTGACCATTAGATAAGGAAAGCCCTCGATGGAAGTTGGATTATATTTCCTCCTTCATGTTTGTGTGTGCGGTAAAGGGGGGATGCGAGGTGCAGTAATACGATATTAAGGAATAAAACCACGGAAAGCATGAGGATGAAGTAATAGACGCATAGGCACCGACACAAGTGGTACATCCTTAAGAGACTTAAACGCCACGGAAATCGATAAGCTCGACTGCTAGTCTGTCTAGCCACGAGAGGGAAAATGGGAATTGGTGATATGAAATACAACGGACCTGGTTACAGGAGCCTCCATGTACCCACACGCGGGCGCTTACTGCGTACCAAAGCCGGGAAATATCATTTAAGCCGTTTAAATAAGGCAGTTAAGGAGAGTGCGCGTGCGTGTAACGCAGAAAGGTTCAGTGTGTGCCGATACTTGCGTAGCTAAAGGTTTTCCTTTGGTGCGACACTCGTTCATCACATGCGGCCACCTCCATGCCGACTGCCACCGCAATAGGGCTGTGGGCGCCTTCATGTTATGGACCTTGCTGGTGCAGATTGGCTGTACTGCCTGGGTGCTCATCTTCGAGGGTGGCAAACTGAGCAGGTGGGCTGTGAGCGGTTGTCGAACACTTGTGAACGGAACGGCGGGCGGGGATCAGGTGGGGGGCGTTAGGTGAGCAGGTGCCTTAGCCTGTCTGCTGCTTGTCTTGCCCGCATCCGCTGGGCAGCGGGTCAACCAAAGAGGGAACGGAGCGCAGCGGGCATTGGGATTCTACCTATAATTACCTCCGGTCCCTATCTCCAGTGCATACTGTTGTAAGATCAATAAGTAACACGGCGTGTGGGCCTGTATGTCTGGTGGAAGTGCCATCGCACATGCATATGATTAGCTTGCTTGGAAAGGGACAGCGTCTTGTGAAGTGTGCTTGGTTGCTTGTGCACGCGCGTGCTCCATGCAAGCGACAGGCGCAAGCGGGAAATCCAGATCTAAGAAATGGCTGCGGGTTGCCCTCGCTTTTTACGAACGTAACCTGTCGCGAGGAAGGAGAGCCCGTGGAAGCATACGTGTTTGTATGTGCGTGTACCAGTGCGGCAGGTGCCGGAAGAACTGGCCATTCCAGTACATCCATTCAGCTGTGCAGCGCCGCAATGCTCTCCATCAGCGCGTCGCCAGCCCCAGCCACCTTGCCGCCCATATCATCCCTCTCGTATTTCAACTTTTCGGGCCCCAGCCGCGGCTCAGATAAACGCGGCCTGGAGGTCTTCACTTAGGGGTAACCACCAGGGGTAGCCGCGCGGCTTTTTGAGGCTCTAAGCCACCGCAGCAACCGTGACCGGGGTCCGAGCCGGCGACCTCTTAATTTGAACTGTAGTCGCTCTTTGCCCGCTCGCAGGATTTGCGTGCACTCCTTGGTGCTGGTGGCGAACAACACCGGTATCCTCGCGCCCGTGGTTCTGGAGGCGGCTGTAGGCCCGTCGGCTGCTGCGGTGGGCATGTTGGCGACCATCGTACTTTACTTCCAGCAGCTCCCTGTCGCAATGGTATTATTCGAACTGGACAGGATGGCGGAACGGGGCCGCGCGAGTAACATTGATAATGCCGCCGTTATCGGGGGCGATGCCACTGTTTCCCTGGAATCTCCTTCGGTTTACGGTGATGACAAAAGTGCTTTGGAAAAATTAGGGAGAGGTGGCCGTAGGCGTAGCGACGTTAGAGATGGCGCCGCTGCGTGGACGGAGGCGGGGCCTGGGTGCGGGGCTGTTCCGGGTCGCGATCACTCTGGCAGAGGCCGAAGCTGTGGCGGTGGCAGCGATGGCGGGTTGTTCGATTCACGGATTGCTCGTAATGGGGTTTTATTCAACGCATTTACGCCTGATCTACAGCCTGGAGTAGAGCGTCAGTCGCAGGCTGCTTCTCCCGTCATCGCCGCCATTAGCGTTGCTGCAGCCGCCGCGGCTGCCGCTGCCCCATCGGTACCTTCGGGCGATGCCTCCGCCCCGGAACTCGTCAACGGCACGTTATTAAGCAGCCATCGGAGCACGGAGGTGCGCATTGGGAGCTCCCTAACAGCCCGGTCGTCTATCGTTCGATCTGTTTCACAGCGGGCAGGGACAACTAGCAGCATCCCAGGGGGGCAGTCCTCAGGCGTCACCGCTAGGCATGGCTCTGGCGACGGCAGTGGAGGGGGCGGCAGTGGAAGCGGGGGCGGCAGCGGAGACGGTGCAGCAGCAGCAGGAGGAAAGGTACCTGGAGGGTTGGCGGAACGTCGTTTTGGCTTGAGGGGTACCTCTTGCAATGGGACTGCGTTAAACGGAGCAGCAACAGGGGCCCGACACGCGGACGTCGACAGCGATGTCGACTTCAAACCAACTGTCGACGTCGCTGTGATCGACACTGATAGCAGTGATGCTATAGCGGCGGCGGCGGCGGCGGCTGCATCGCCCGGAACGCCCACACGCTTCGCACTTGAGAGTGCACGATTACGGGTCGTGGGGTGTGCAACCGGCACGGCAGCAGCGCCGCCACTGTCAGTAAGTATGCTATTGAACCCCCGCAGTGTGTTAGGCAATCCCGGCGTCTCCAATATCTATCCTCAACCCCGGCTTTTAGACTCCCAGCACACACATTTCCCCATTCAGCAGCACGATGAGCAACACTTTCGTGTGCGTTCCCACCTCTCTCCACAAGACACTGTTGCCAGCGCTGCAGTCCCTGACATATGCCCGGGTTTGAAAACTGTCTCCGCCGTGGCCACGGATGTCAAGACGATAGCTGAGGCGTCCGTTCTTGCCGCCGCCGCCCAAGTCGCCGCTGGCAGCAGCACCGGCGGCAGCGTTGGAAGCAACTCCGATGAGCCCAGCATGCGTCATGCTGCCCAGCTAGTGCTGGGCAATGTGCTCATGTGGACCACCGGCGCCGCGACTGCAGTTTCGATGCTAGGCTTGCACGCTGTGCTGGACCCTGACGTCCCCTCTCACATACGGGAGCTAGGTTTTGTGGAAGGCACGCTCGCCTGGTTGGCGCGCTGTTCCGTGCCCGTGTCACTGTTCGCCATAGGGCTGTTCACGGCCAGCCGGCCGGGCTGTGGCCTGGGCGACGCACGCTCCGTGCGCACGCTGGTGGTATACTTAGCCGTGAAGTTATTGCTACTGCCGTGGCTGATGGTCTTTGTGAACAGCCTATTAGGGCTAGACGGGCGACTTGCGAGGTCTCTGGTGGTGCTGACGTGCGTGCCGGTGGGACAGAATGCGTTCGTAGTGACGGAGCAGTTTGGAGAGGGGGCCGAGGCAGTGACTTCGGTAATGCAGATAGGGTTGATGGTGATGCTGCCGCACGTGGCGGGAGTGATGGCAATTCTCAGGTGGATGGGGCTGTATCAGGGTCCGGTAGCATGATGGATGGGTCGCTGCTAAACAGACAAAGCATAATACATCAGGCAAAGGGGCGAGTAGGCGCAGCAGGCTCGTACCCGTAGGTATTTCTTTGTCTAGATCGATAGTTTTCGCGGATTTTCGGGCATTATACACGGGTATATAGAAAGAGTGTAATAAAGAAATGCCTGAATCATCATGGCGGACAGTGTAATACTCTTAGAACTCACAAGGCTTATCGCACATCATTTTCTATTGTTCCGTCCACGAATCACCACCAAGGGCTCCAAGGTCGAGACGCATCTCTACAAGAATCGTCAATTATGCGCATGTCTTGGAACGGCGAGTCATAAATGGAAGTTTGTGTCACAAAAACTCACACATATATCCGTTCGGGGAAACGTCGCGCACATGAAGCGATCAAATAAAGTTGTTGAATGTACGTTGAAGCGGCGGAACACCCAAATAAAAACGGGACTGGACATCCACTGCAGAAGTCATTCCCTGATTGCGAACAAACTTTGTCTAGACTTAACTAGTTTGCTCACAAAAGCCGACCACTAGGACTGTCGGTCATCCAAGAATTCCTAAAGGTTGCCGTCTCCCGGCCAGAAACCGGGATAAAAAGAACGTAACCATGGCTGCAGTGCGATCACGCACACGGTGCAGCTGCAAGCTCCACATCCTGATCTCTTGCGCCGATCGGCCCGAAATTTTTGCGGTCAATCGGCCTGTAATTCAGTTCTCAGAAAATAGATATTGCATCAGAATCACAAGCAACACCCACCTCAAGATACGACAGACCTGCGCCCCTGGATAACGAAGCGCTTTGCCCTCCACATACATAACTATAAACCGGTAACGTTTGAAAGTACCATAAGCGCTTTGAGCAATGTGCCCTGCGCACTCACTTTAATAGATTGTTCGCAACATCCATATACATGAATTTGTTAACTATCATATTCAGCTTAGAGCGGCGGATAGCCAGCTAAGGTCATTAATTGGACCACACCAAAACCTTGAACGTCGGTCCTCCTGCACCGGCATTTCTCGCTCACCAACCTGCATTTGCATCCTGAAATGCCTCGTCGCCGCCCTCTGCAGCTCCAACCTGTCCGTTCGCAGCACCATGCTCCACCACCTCGTCGCCGACAGCATCTCCGTATTGGCTGCCCGCCTCCTGATCGTCGTCGACCGCGGCCAATCCATTCTGCTCCTGTGGCAAGCCCTGATAGCCGCCCTCACCTTGCTGTTGTTGTTGCTGTCGCTGCTGCGCCTGTTGTGCAGCTGCCTGCGCCCAGAGAAACCGCATCAGCGCCACCGCCTGCACCTCTTGCTGCACAGCCATCTGGTACGCATGCGCGAGGGCTACATTCGCCAAGACTGTCGCTTCCATGTACAGTAGAACCTCAGCCGCCTGGCGCGGTAGAGCACCAGGGTTAGCGGGCAGGGCTTCCAGCTGCTGATTGTCTGGTGGCTGTTGCATTTGCTGTGGTAGCAACGGGTCGTTCTCAACCAATAGGGCACCAACTTCGCCAAGACCTGGAGGCACAGCAGCATGCGCGCCATTATTGGCGGCTGCGAACCACACCTGGGGATCGGCCAAGGGTGCCGGCGGCGGCGAGGGTCCTAGTATTCGCGACGCCATGAACGCCACAGGGCCCTTGGCTGGCTCCACGCCACGGGGCATCATCTCAATATCGTCCTTTTGCACGGCCTTATAGTCGCGTAGTGTCGGTGCCATCTTTGCGATAATTTCCAAGACAATGTCAAATGGCAGCTTCCCCACGAGGCCATCTTCGGGCTGTAGTTGGGCACAAGACTGTGATGGTGAATGCGGAAGCGTAGCCAGGGTAGCGAATGGTGGGAAAGATGGTGCGCCGCCCGAAGACAACCGCGTGGCCACTGCAGCCATGGACCTCGTCGGTAAGTGAACGGTGGGTGCCGTTTGAAGCGCGTTGCAGTTCTCGAGTCCTGTGATGGACCGGGCGATATGTTCTTTGGAGCCCTTAGTGTTCAACCCAGATTTTCAAAGAGAAAATCATTGCGAACATCATGTTAAACATAAGCGTGGAACCAGAAACATCATGTGCGCGGCACAGCTACGGCAGGCGGGGCTTCTATCCTGCAGCAGGGGCAGCACCGGTAGACCCTGGCGCGGAAATGTAAGATCGCTGTTCAAATCGCGGCCATGCCAACCCCCCTCCTATTTAAAGCGACGGCAACGTAAGCATGCATACGGACTCACCCCGCCAGCGCCACAGCTGAAACCCGCAGCAGGGCAAACCAGCCTTAGATGGAAAGGTATCGGCATCCAGCACACCGCCAGTACTGCTGCGGCGACTCTTTCCGATACCGGAGCGACAACCTGCTACGTCACAGCTTCGGCCATTCGCCTTCCGTTGGGCATAATACGCCAGTAACAAATTTTGTACGTCGCGTGCAAATGCGGGGTCTGCAACCTTAAAGGTCGATGGGTGGGCCGTCGTGTTCCAAGGCAAGATGGGCGCCTCTTCGATGTCCACAAACGGGTGCGTCTGGTTTGGCCACGCTACCTGTTACGATCCCAAACAGGTACTTGGAGAAGTGCTAATCAAGCAAGATTTCGGAGCTCACAGGTCAATGTTTCCAGTTTAATTGTCCTGCAATTCAAATAGCAGTGTACTTACCGGCTTGCCGTGGACAATCAGGACTTCCTCGCGGTTCTCATACTTGCGGAACACCCAAGGATGTGTAAGAAACGTGCACACCCTGGGCACGATGCACATACAGTCCTAACTTAGAAGAGGTCTTGCGGAGACAACATGATGCCGTAAGGCAGCTCACAGCTCGCAGAGAATTCCAGAAATAGAAACGATGTCTGTTAAATGCACATACAACACTTACAAGTGCGTTGCGCCCGGATTAATAAGGCCGTAGGAAACTTCTTTGCCCTCGAAGTTGAGCCTGTGGTGCCAGATGAGGTTTAAGTGCTTGAATCACGCGACGAGTACTCCACCCCACAGTGGATATAAAGGTCCTTAAATCATGAGGCGATAGCTATCACACTGCCTAAATCTATGTAATACAGACGCTGAAAGGGACGCAGCAAGTCGTGCGTCATGCATGCTTACCAGAAGGCCTCGACAACATGGTTAGTCCTGTTAGTATAACACATGTTCACTGCAAAGCGGCTGTTGATGGAAGAAACTATGTCACCATCCTCGAATAGCCACTTCCTGGAGCTGCGCGGCTGCTCTGGTGATTCCATGGCTGCACGAAGGCGATTAATTGAGTGCGAGAGCCCCATGCACACCCATAAAAATGTTCCCCTGGACCGTCAAGATCGCATTGTTCCTACAAAAACCTAGCAATACTTGGCAATAGGGGAAAATGGCCGTCAGCCAGTGCTACATAAATGTTGCCCCTGTCCAAAGATTAAATAAATACTAAAGATTATACATTTTTGGAGACGAGAGGCTGTTAAGGACCCTTTGAAGTTGTATGGAATGTACGGCTTTGGATCTGCCCTAGGTGGACCGACTGTGCCTGCAGTAAGAATGGATTCTAGGCCGCTGCGGGTGCGAATGGTAATGTCAAAAGCTGATTCCTTCATATGACTTTGTTTTGCAGAGATCGGAAGGAACAATTTAAGCAATGACTATGACTCCACTAACCGTTGCGATGACAGTGTGCTTTTTCAATAAGTGTGCACCGTCAATAGTGCCTCCGAAAACTTAAACTACGTAGGCTGCACGGAACGTTCCGTGTAATGACAGGGTATTCATGCGAACGTGGGTAAGGGTACGGCAGATTACTGGTTGTCCCTCTCTACCTCGCATATTAACTCGTACTCGCATATTAACACGCAGCGCAAAAATGAGAGAGCTTCCGTACGACAAAGAAGACACACCCCGTTTGAACCGCATGTCTCAAAGCCCCTGACGCGGTCCAGGACCCGCGACGGTGCTTTAGCAGGGCCACCTGCGGTATGGAGGCGAGTGGGCGTAAGCTGGAGTGCAGAATCCGGATGGGTGCTGCAGCCTATGCCACAGAGCTGGGCCACGGCCCGTGCAACACCAGAAAGCACCAGATGGTCTGGTGCAACACGAGAATGCGACAAGAGAAGGGTAGTCAAGTAGATGTATAGGGGGGGGAGTATCATACAAACTTATCTTTTCCATAAATTACCCGCACATGCCGGTAAAAACTTATCCACGAACATGTTCAATTCCTAACGTAGAAGGGCACTAAGCGCTCTGTCTCTACCCGCTGTATCTGTGGCGCGCGGGTTGTTGTGCTGTGGTCACGGTGACGGTAGCATAGGTTTCTCAGACTGAGAAGGCGGGTTCTCGGCCGATATTACGCTCATTCTGGCTCATTCGTACTTGAGCTTTACTGGCCCACGTTTATTCGCTACGTTGCTATTATTGCCTTTATATTATTGGGACTTGCCAAGCCGATCAGCGGGGCGGTACAGGGTTATGTAGAGAGCCAGAGTGGAGTATTCCTGCCATGGCTTGCCACGTTTACGATGGTAACATACTAAGGACAAGAAGTTCCCGTTGATATTTTGTGACGTCCCAGTTCTCCTAACATATTTATTTCTAGCTACCGCCTGCTCTTTTGGCTTCCTCCTCGGAGAAGGTTTAAGTCCATCGCCGACACAGGCACTGCAGCTTCTTATGATACGAACCACTTCGCCAATCCCACCTGAATTGCGATTAAGATAGAAATACTTACGCTGTGATTGGCGCAATGCAAATTCATGCTGAAGTGCGGAGATAGCGGTTCCAGCGATTGGAG
Organism: Volvox reticuliferus; assembly: GCA_019650235.1. Classification (NCBI taxonomy): domain Eukaryota; kingdom Viridiplantae; phylum Chlorophyta; class Chlorophyceae; order Chlamydomonadales; family Volvocaceae; genus Volvox; species Volvox reticuliferus. The sequence continues at coordinate 491,676 of BNCP01000012.1, read as the reverse complement.
AGAAGCTGCAGCGGGTGCTACATGAAGTTTTGTATTCCCTCTCTTACGGTATATTACTTGTACCAATACAGTTCACAAACTGGCTCGCTTATATAATCATTAGTACACAACATGATTTGGTTTTGTGGGCTTTGGTAGGATGCTGCCGTGGTTGTTACCGTCATGTCAATCATGACACATCGGTGGATCTTTTTCATATTGGCAAAGGCACAATGACTATAGCTGACTATGGACTAGAGATAACCACACCGAACCGGGGGTCCTCCGTACAAATTTCTTCGTTGCCGTTTTACCATGGCGAAGACGAAATCCACCATCCATCAACGTGCGGTACTCCTCCCGGATAAAGCTAGCTGTTTAAGAGGGCGAAATTCAGGCTTTCAATACGTATACTCTCACTCTTATGAACGCTGCAGCACCTAACATTTCTTGGGAACGCACTTGAGTACCTTAATAGAATAAGTTTAAGGATGCATTTTATCTTGCTTTTGGCGTTGACCTTCTGTCTTCGAGTTCCGGTCGCTTTTTCATATCGCTATAGGAGCTTTCCTCCTCCGCCTCGCCAGCCGCCACTGCCTATGCCATCCCCACGTTTAACATCAGACATTGAAGGTACGCTATCCGAAACATGAGGAGGAGTAACGGTGTAGGTCGTCGCCATGTCGGACGCGAACTATCCCCCACCCCACAAGAACCTAGGAGGGAAAATTATAACTCCATTTAATCTTTTCTGTATTTATGACACCAGTGTCTCGCTGTCGACCATCCGCGAACCTGCCCTGCCTAAGAACGCTTTCAATGGCCGGTTGTACCCTCATCAGTCACCACCTTTCTCACCGGCTGCTTGGATTCCCTATTGCGACCAATGGGATGGGAGCATGGGATGTCACGCTTCGCGGGGTTGAGGGATTTGAAATCCTCGTTAAAACGTTGCACCGGTGTCGCAACCGAGCTGTGCCTAAGTAGCTTGAAGCACAACGCAATACGCTACCAAAACACCTTTCACCTCCTCCCTTCTCCCGCATATGATCCTTGCCCTTTGGACCGCCTGCATCCCACCTCTGCCCGGAGGCAGCGAAGTATTTGGGCTCTGGGTCTTCGGCATGGCCCCTTGCCTCACGGCCACCCCATCTCGTCAATCACTTCCTCATCCAGCCCAATTTTCATCCTGGCCCCTGGCTGCGGGGGTTGGACCCATTGCCTGGACTCAATCTTGAAGCCAGTTCCTATAGTGATTGTAACGATTATGTCCCTTGACTAAGAGGGAAAGCCACGAATGACGCCGTAACTCGAACTGACCCACATCCCTCATTGCTTTTTCCTCCTACCGCTACAGCCAGCTTGGCTCGACAGCTGCTGAAATCTTTGCTAGGCGATTCTGCAACCAGCGCTTCCGTACTGGAAGCGTTGGCTCCGATTGGGACGGACCCTTGTGCGCCGCAGAATGCACAGCCGGGCAACACCGAGCTGGGTACCTGTGGCAGGATGAGCAATAGCAACGTTACTTGCAAGTGGACCTGGCTGTCTTGCAAAAGTGGCCACATCATCTCTGTGTGAGCACGGATATGTGTATGTGTGCGTGTATGTACGCCTGCGTTTGCATAGCGGCTCGGCCTCGGGTAGCAATGTGGTCTCACTGCCCCCAGCACCTTCCCCCAACGCACAGCTGCCGACCCACACCCTGATGCAAACGAGTGGAGCATAGCACACGATATATCCAGTGATCCAGTGAGGGCACAGGAGCTCATAACTGACAAAACAGCTTTATCGGCGGATCGGTTGGGCGGTTGAGAGCCTGGAGATCAACGAGTGCAGTCAATAGGGCAGCTGGTTTTCTTTCGTGAAAGCCAAAGAGCTGCAGCGGTGCAAATTATTGCTCAGCGCTATGGGAATGTTGTCGCGGGCCCCACGTCGAGCGAGCGATTTGCAGCTTAATGTTTGGGTTTGTTCAACCAGCGTTGTGTGCGCGACGCTTCCTATGCGTGGTGTTATTCGCTCCAAGGAATCTTTGATATCCCCCCTCAAAATCTTAAATGTGCGGGCTGGCACACCGCGGCGCACACGTGCCGGAAGCTGCAGCGGGTGCCCAGCAGTCCACATGATGAAGTAACCATCTCCACAACCCGCGCTAGGTTACCGTTCTGCATCTCTTTTATGGGGCGCGCGGGGCTTCTGTTACCCGGGGATGGGGTCAACAGGGTTGAATTTTCTTCTTACCTTTTGCGCTTTTCCGTTCACATGGTCTGCGACTTGCCCCTTTCCGCCTCCCTGCCTTTTTACTCCCTCTGGCGCCCGCAGCAACCTGGGCTGCGGCACACGTACCAGCCGCAGCTGTGTCGCAAACCTGCAAGGCGCCTTTCCCGCAGAGGGCCCCCTACTGCTGGAGTTACAAGAGTTAGATGTGTCGGGGAACACTGGGCTGACGGGTCAATTGTCCCTTTCTGGTTGGCGGATGCTGCCTGTTCTGCAGGTACGGTTATGACAACTAACAACGCACAAGGACGAGAATGAAAGTACGGGGGATGTTTTGCCTGCATGTTTGCATGTTTATTGAGCCACAAGCGGAATATCTGGGGACTCCTCGTACACAAATTCAGTGACGAGACGACGGTAGGATGTTGAGCGCACTAACTGTGTGCTTACGTGGATGCCTTTGTTGCATGTCTACTGAGTGGGCCTTAACCACTCCAGTAGGAGAAAGACCTCCAGCGAAGCTGTCCCTGGCCTAAGCCTAAGCTTAAGTGGGAGGGCTTTGTAAGTAGAGGGGGACCTCCTGCCCACCTCTCTCATACGTACCCGAACCATCATCAGGGCGGCCCTGTATAAGACAGAACACGAACGAAGAGAACAGGACCTGAGCCTACGCTGTGGCTATGCCCGGTAAAGCAATCCGGCTCGGTTATGCTCCCATTATCGTACACTGCGCAGCGCAGACCCTTTGGGGCTCCGTCTGGTTTCCGGCAGGTGTTGATCTGAAAAAGGTTCCTCTCCTTCCAACTCCTCCGCCGCAATATCTTACCCAATAAATATCCTGTCCCGCTCCGCAGTATCTCGGACTGGGTGGCTGTGACTTTGAGGGGACACTGCCGGATACCTGGACAGCAGTGTCGTCGCTGACAATACTCGATCTCACCGGTAATAGATTCTCAGGTGGGTGCCTGAGCTGAGGGTGCTGAGGAGTTGATACGATAGGTCAGGGGGGCTTATTGACTCGTTAGCATTCGTTCTCTTGGCTCGATGCTGCTGCTGCCGCTGCCTCTCATGGTTCGCAATCACGCCCCCGCCGCTGCGGCTGCATCTGTGCATGTATCCTTGCGTTCCTGACGTCGTTCCCCGGCTATCTCCCGGCTCGTACACCTCGTACAATATTTTATTGCGCAGCTGTGATCCTGCGTTGACTCATTTTAGTCGTCGCCGCTAATTAATATTTAACCCTGTTGGCTACTGCTGCTACGGCAACTGCTGCTGCTGCTGCTGCTACTGCCGGTTCCTGTTTTTGTGGCAGGTACCCTCCCTCCCGGGCTGGATGCGCTGGGATCCCTGGAGGTACTGCTGCTTGGTGATAATGAAGACCTCAGCGGCTCCCTTCCTGACAGCTGGGAGAAGCTGGTGAACCTTAAGGTGCTCGACGTACGGAATATATGCAGGTAACATTGTTATTGCTATTGTAAGTAATTATTCTTATCCTTGTTACAATTACTGTTCACATAAAAATATTATGATTGCCATCATCATCATCATTGATAATTATATCGTTATTTTGTCAATATAAAATATTCTATCTACGTGTAATCCTGGATTTGCTGCGCTGCTGCGCATCGTGGCACGCCCGTGCTGCCATCTTCATTCTGCCATCCTTTAGAGAGTAGAGAGTATTACGTCAGGGCAGGCGTTTCTGCTTCCTCAATTTCTTGGATTCATTGTCATTTACCTCCACCACCCTCGTGTTTCTCCTCCTCTTCCTCTGGGTCCAGATTGTGCGGCTCCACGTCCATGTTTTTACAGAAGCGGTTAAACGGGTTCAACGCCTACACGATAGGGTCCCACGTCGATACCAGCTGCAAGATCGACGAGTGCAGCAGCGTCTGGCGGGGCCTTCACAATGTGCTACAAGGTGAGGCGGATACCGCTAAGCCTTGAGCGCGGAGGCGGCGGAAAAGAGGGGCTGCGCGGCGGCCGGCTGGTTGGGAAAACGCTACTCGGCAATCCTTCGATTTGAGTTCATCTACGATCGGTTGGCGGTTAACAACCACCAATACCTCCGGGGCCTCCGTGACTCTCGCTCCTACTGTACAGCTTTCTTTAAGGGGATAAGTTCATGATGTTGTCGGGAGGGGGGGCTGCGCCGCAAAAGCGAACGACAATTTTCTTTCTTTTTCGCGTCCGACAACTACCCCCCATCTTGACCGCCCGTTAAATTGACCCGGCCCCATACCCCCACCCCACTCCCTCGCCAGCCTTCAGCTGCAGTTTTCATTTTTCGCCTGAAGCCCATCCCACCCCGACCCGGCCCAACGTAATAAGTTTGATTTTTTCGAAATAGCGATCCTCACGTGCTGTGCTTCGCCGTCTTCTGTCGGTCTCAGGGGTGATGGCCGCATTCGCTTCTGTGCTGGGCCTTATCGCCGTTATACTCATCATTCGGCGTGTGCGACACTGTACGGCTGCCCGAGCCATGGCTCGTGATGCGGCCCGGTCCACCAACGGTGGCGGCAGCAGCAACACATATGGGGCGGCGGCGGCGGTTGGCGGCAGTAGCAGCAGCACTGGCGACCGGGGGAATGCCACCCGCTCGCAGCGCCGAGCGCGCCGGCGGCGGCTTTGTTACACTGGACCGGCGAGGCCTGTGCCGCTTTACACGGTGGAATTTGAATCCGACGGAGGCGTCAAGTGGTCTGTGGAGCTGGTCGGCGGTCCCACCGCCGCCGCGGCAGCAGTGGCAGCAGTGCCCGGCGGCAGTGGCGTAAACAGCGCCACCTGGAGCCCATCGCAGCGGCGACAATCCGCAGGCCAGCCGCCTGGCGCAGGCGAGGAGCGGGAAGAGGATGTGGAGCTGGGTCTTGGCCTGGGGAGTGGAGGAGAGAGGGAGGGGGACCAGGGTGAGGGCCATCAGACATCTGAGCAGCAGGGTGATGGCTCTGCCCGTGGACGGCAACTAGTTGGGCAGATGCAGACTGCTGCTGGCGGCGGCGGCCGCAGTAATCATGTCGCTTCAAGCTCTGCTGGGGCGGTGGAGATGGCGGCGGCGCCGGCAGCACTGCGAAGGGAAGGGGGCCGCGGCGGTGCTAACGGGGTAAGTGCGGCCGAAGTAGAAGCGAATCGCACCATGCAGCAGCAGCAGTTGGTCGACCCCACCAGCAGCAGCATTTCCACTACCACCGCAGCCATCACCGCCGACGCGACCTCAAACCCAGCGTTGACACCGGAGAGTGCATCCCGGAAGACGCTGGCTTGTTCAAATAAGCCATTGCCATTGCCGCTACCAGCGGATGCGGTCATTTTGATGCCGGATGAAGAGGTAGCGTGCCTGGGCCGCCGTGTGCTGTTGGAAAAGGTGTCGCCACCCAAACAGGCGGAACCGGCGGCGCCGGCAGCGATGGCGGAAGTTCAGGACGTGGTAATCCAGATGGCTGATGGTGCGGGAGGAGGGCTTGAGTCCGCGGCGGCTCCGGGAACGGGAACGGCGGCGGCAGTGCAGGAGGTAGGGCCGCAGACACTGCCTTTGCCTGGGCGTGCGGCTACCGAATCGCCGTGCTGTGTATTGTAATGTCGGGCAGGGCAGGGGTGATAGTGCTCACGGATGAACCGGCTATTGGCCCGCTTTTTGTAGGGGTTACAACCTAGTGCATGGGGACGGGTGACGTTTCATCTGGTGCGTGCGAAGAGGTCAGGTGCTAATTATGAAGGTGCTGCCGCAGCCGCTGTTGCTGCCGCGTCACCCATAGAACAATTAACATAATCGGATGGGACGAAGCAACAGCTTTTATGCGTGTGATGGGATAGGGTGGAGTGGAGTGTGTTGCGGGGGAGGAGGGAGCGAAGGTGTGGCACCGAATGGTCTATCGTCTGGATAGCTTAAAGGCTAGGAAGAGCTCATGGCGTCAGCTCCAGCCGCAGCTGCAGCTGCGTGCTGTGGCTGCTGCAGCTGGAGCAGCAGCTGCTCGACTGGGCTCCTCGATGCTGGCGTCTCGGGCAGCTCAAGGTCGGCGTGACGATACTGGCAGGCATGACAGGCGGGAAAGGCAACATAGTTGGTAATGCACCGATATTTTGATTACAGCAAGCAAGTCGGGGTCGGAGTCGCTGTTAGTCGGGGATACACGCATACACGTCTTGCAAGCGAGCATTTCAAACTGGTGTGAAGAGCGCTAAAGTGCGTGACGTCTTCCTTATCATTGCCGTTTCTTATCATTTTGTCGCAAGGAGCGAGGGATCAAATGAAACGTTGTGCTGCAGATCTTGATGAAGTTCTGGCTAAATGAAGTCTGTTGGGGTTTGACCGGAGACGAGGTGTCAGCGGTGGATGGAAGTAGCGGAGGAGCTGACCTGGTGGCAGGCGAGGGTGCCGCAGTTCCGGGGCTGGCGGGAAGAATGCTTGTGTGTCGAGATGTTTGTATGTGTGTAAGTAAAGATACTTGGGGCTAATGGCCGTCCGAAGGGGGATGCTGCACGGGCTTGGGCGGCTCGACAGGACGCCATCCACCTTGGGAACTTGGCCAAAGCGCGCAGTTGCTGTAGTAGTCGCAAGATCCGTGTCAAGTTCCGTTCCAGACAGTACCGTATGTGTGCGCGGAGCATATGCAAGACGAAGAGACCGCCCGATGTGCGGTCTCTCCATCTAGCCGGTCGTTAAGCGGCTTGGCTCGTCACGGAGGGTAGATTCATGCGGTTCGTTGTGGGTGAGACGGAGAGGTGCACCAAGAGGCTTTATACCCCCAATTAAGCATTAGTCTTGAAACCCTGGCGCGCACAACAGCCGGCAGGGTACGCCCATTTTTCTGTTTGCGTTTGTTACCGTCCGCTTGCCCATAGTCCTTTCTCGCTTGCTTTACTTGCATTGATGACGTCCCCGCTGTCGCGTACGATAGAACTAAGTTACGGCGTTGAGTGTAGCACCTAAGCGAATGCATAGGATCCCATCCTTTTTAGGATCCTATGTACCATCCTGTGTACGTCCGTTCATAGGTTATGGTCGCTGGGACTGCTGACAGAGGCGCGCCCTCTTATATCGACGGCTAATGGCTTGTGAATCTACCTGCTTATGCCGCCCTTTCTTTCCAATGTCCCTGCGAACGAAGTTTAGTTGTGTTGATTGCACAAAGAACAAATGATGGTAGATGTGTTGCGCGGACTGGCTAGCCAGGGCCGAGCCACGTACATGCGTTTTTGATATATATGGCTGTGGGTTTGAAAGCAAGACGAATGCTGGATCAATCATCACAGCAACGGCTTCTGCTTGAGGCGTCATTGGGCTTGTGGTCGCGGATATGTATGGCACATACATGCACACGGCTTTAGATTGCTGGGGACGACTTTAGGATGGCTGAGGCGGAGCATTGGCTCGGAGTCGCCAGGGACTATATTGGAGCCCTTCTAAGCAACAAGACCTTGTGCGAAGTGGAGGTGTTGTCCACCTTGCTTTTGAGGGTTGGCATTGAGGAATTGGGATGGGCATCAGATACAAGGTTCGGCGCCTAGGTAAGTCTTTATGAGACGAGCCTGGGTCGGAGCCTGGGACTTCCAATGAATGATGGGGATGGAGCGGTCCAGAGCTGTATATGTACACTGCCAGCCAGGAAGCGCCCGCGCGTAATAATTGCTGTTCTCATGATACCTTATTTACGATCTTTTAAGATGCGGTATTTTCCGTATTGAACTTTCCTCGATCGTGCAGATGGTAACGCTTAAACTGTAAAACCGCAACTATCACTACTCGTGCAATCGATGGCGCTTGTGTGCATCTGGGTTTATTTGCTTGGATCTACTTGGTGTGCTCGCCGAATATTGATGATTACCTCTCTCGCCTCGTCAGTAGCACGAGGTATATCTTTACCCATTCAGTACCTACATATATGGTACATGTACGTCCGTCAGCAATGCACTAAAGAGTGTGGCGTTTATTGTTAACCGGATCCGTCCAGGCAAACAAAGGCAAACCGAAGATCGACATGTCTTCACCTAGCACTGACAAGAGGTTAGTGGTGTCGTGAGTGGTGCCAGGGTTCTTATGTCGTCTGGAGTCTTCGATAAAGTAGACCAGTCCACTAAAAACTTCAAATATGTTTTGGCAAACGACGGATTTCTCCAAGCGCCAAAATAATATGATGGTACCATCCTGCCATGTACCACATTCACCCCACAGAACATGGGTGTCCACAGGGAAAGAAGGATCCAAACATACACCACGCGAAAAGCAAAAATGTGTAAGCATGGCGACGCCAGAAGAGATGACGTACAACCATAACGAAAGCATGGTGCGGCCGTTCACAGTCAAGTCCCAAATGTCCCCACAACCTGAAATCTTAATTACCAATAATACACATGCATGCTTACATTTTCAAGAACCTTATTGTGCGAGACTAGGCAGACAGCTTCAGTACAAAAAGTATTGTAGCAGAAACGGTGTTAACTATTCAAACAATGGCCTTTCCGTGCCCAGGAAAGGTAGGCGAAATAGGTCCAGCCAAGGAATTTCCTCGGGAACTCAAGTACCTCACAAACTTTTGATTGCAAACCACTCGAGATAGCACTGGACCTGCTGTTCAGTTACCACCTGGGCAGCAGGTTCAGGGATACCCTGCCTGACACAGCAAACATAAATCAACCACTTCATTCTGTTACAAGCAAGCAATAATTGCTTCATACATTCACCGCTGGCGTTTATGCCATGGGGCCATTGCTTGCTTCATTCGTGCTACGTTTTTGTGATTGTCATCAGTAGCGTCTAACTAGACAGGTAGGTCATTAGGACGTATGGCTGGGCATGCATGTCTCATGCATAATGGACTTAATTGCAACATCAGTGACGTAATATATGGCCAACTCGACTGACTGTTGTATGTGCCCGGACATCCAATGACATGCTCAAACAAAAACACTCATCATTCTTAATGAACATGCATACCCTAGCAGTACCAATCAAATGCCATCCATGCAGTCAAATAAGCTTTGTTTGCAATTATACATGTAAGCACATAGCTGACTGTAACGCAGCTGCACTCCCCTTATCACATACACTCACTCATTGCTGGATACTTTCCGCCCTAGACACTAGCTGCTAAGGACCTAGCCATGCCTTCTCGGCTGAGTGTTTCATAGGCATCCAGCCGCTCCTCAGATGGCATTTTAACCACATACTCCATCATGTCAACGTAGGCAAAGGCGTCATCACTACCATCACCAGAATGCCCTGGAGATGCCATCAACTCCGAATACTGTGTAATTGGTGTAACTTGGAAGCTCTTGTAATCACCATCATGCATAGCAATCCTGACATCATCGCCATCTTCTGTGCCCCCAGCAGAAGCTTGGGCACCACCTGCGGCATCAACACCAGTGGCCCGTCGCTGGCTCCCTGGCATAAGCGTGTACTATGTTGCTAATGCTTGGGTGAGGAGAGATACCCTATGGTGCCGATGATGGTACCGAGGTGTGCCATTGCATCACGCAAAGAGGCAAAGCAACCAGCAACATCGGTCACAGTTGATAATGAAGAAGGTGTCGCCACAAATAATGAGCCTGCTGCCCAATTGTGGCCAGCTGTCAGATTAGCAGCATGACTAGCAGAAGCCACACCTGTACCTCGGGCCACAACCATGGGACTGGTCTGTGCAGGAGCAGCAGGGGGACCAGCTGGATCGACCAAATCATTGCTGGCAAGGTCTACAGCTGATATGTCAACATCCATAGTAGTTGCCACCTCGCCTGCATCAACCACAATTGTTGCAAGGTCATCAGCTGCTGCCATGTCATTGATAGTCATGTCTGGTAGAAATGTTTGCCCCTGCAATACATTGTCGGAAAGGCAATCGAGAGCATGACTGATGCTGTAACATTCCAATTGGCAAGAGATAGATTGCATGTTACCTTAATATATACCTAATAACAAGTAACAGAGTTTTGTGAGATGCTATCATATTCTTGCAGTATATCTTGGTAAGTGGGCCAATATTGAAGTTATCCGGGTGGAGTGCTTTGGCCAGAAACTAAAATATTACAACATTAAGTACCAAAGAGCACAAAACGTTGCTGCCACTTTGTAGATGTACCAATCCTGCACAGTATCCAATCTGCAAGATGTCATGAAACCCACATAAAAGAAGGCCTCCAAATTCTAGATGTAGCATTATACGGATGACTAATACATAAGAAGTTTGGTTACTAAAAAAACACGCAGCAGAAGGCACAGATGTCCAACTAATAAATAATCATACCTGTTGCTGCAGATGCTCCTCTGTATGGCTGCCACTACCACATGGTTGTGATGGACGCGATTGAAGTTGTTGCAGCTGAGTGCCTGCTTTGCTGGCGGGCTTGGCAAGCCTGCCTGCTTTACACACCCTGACGTGCACTTCACACACTGGATGCATAAGTGGTAGAGCGGCTCGTTGTATTACCAAATCAGCTGTCTGCAGGTATAGAAGGCACAAACATTATCAGGTACCATAAGGTGCCTTAGACATTAGGCAGGTTTATGTATGATGATCTTTTTGTAACAGGAAGTAGACATGCCAGATGCCAGAAGACATGAACACCAATGCGGGAAGGAAGATACCTTAAGTATATATATATATATATATATATATATATATATATATATATATGCTCTAGCTGGTCCGGGTGAGAGGGGGAGCATGTGGCAGGACAGACAGACAAAGCCACGTGCCCCTCCCCTGCGCTGTGGCTCGGTCCGGTCAGGCCCCCCGGTGCTCGTCTTTGTAGGGCGAGTCACCCACAGTGTAACACCCCATAATATACATAATATAATATAATATAATATACACGCGGCTCAATACATATATGCCTTTAACATACAGCTTAGTAACACCGTAGCAACAGTTAACTCAATAACTGTCAGTTTTCTGAAGCATAGCGAAGAAAACTACAGTGTTCTGCTATACTTGAGGTACAAATGATTGTGGTTCGGGAGCAGGGAAGGCATGTAGGCGGTGGTGTGTTATTGGTGTTACTTTTTGAGTTGCGCATGTACGTAGTCATCAGTGTGGATGCTGGGCCTTTGGCTGGCCATTCTTTGTCACATCTGCATTGGTGTTCCCATTCGGCTTGACCCATCCCCTATTATTTATGGGGATCCCACTGGGGACAATAGTGTATAATGAGATTTAGCAGAAAACTAGCATTTCTGCTCAATAATTTTCAGATGCAGTGCCTGATTGGAACACTATGTAGAGAGATACATAACTGTGCATGCCGCCTGAAGTATATGCACCTATGAAACACTGAACCCTACCTCCGAGGATGCTAAAATTAGATATGATGCTCAAAGTAAATAAAATATACATGCAAACATTAGTATTACACACATACATGTCAGCCTTTGGTTTGCATCCAAGAACTGTCATCCATGGAAATGTATAAAGAACTAACACACATTATGGTGCACTCTTGATATGTTATCACAAACATAGCCTAGTGCCTGTGGTACCCACCCTGCAAATAGGAACCCCTGGATAGCTCCTGGGCCAGTGGATGCGGCTTGTTGGCCCAAAATGAAGCCCAGGTGGCAGCAGGGCGTCCACACTTTTCGGCTTAGCCCCTGCAGCTCCAGCAGCTCCTCCAGCAGCTCCTACCCTTGGCCTACATACATACACATGGCATGGCAAGCCATACATGATCTTATTAGGTAATGACCATGCAAAATTGGAGATCACCAACGTGCATATCGTACATAATGTAACAGTGGTAATGACAGTTTATTGTAATATTAGACTCATGGCCATGGCCACATACATGGTGCTACGGATAACATGCTTTCAAGATATAATGAACAATCAAGGTAACTACAGCGACCAGCAGCACATTACACAAGAAAACGGGTCTGCAGGACTAAAAAACGAAGGTATGCAGGTTAAGAATTTTAGATGGGACTGGTGACTACACACTGGGCTTGAAATAAAATAAAGACATATGCAGCTGGCATCCGCCACCCAGCACTTATCATGTGAACATACCTGGTGCTGCCTGCTGGTGGACATATGGTAGCATCATGCGGGGTACCAGGAGCACCACCCATTTGTGAAAGGGGCGGTGTAGCATTTGCAGTTAATGCACCTGCCTCAGTTCTGGAAGGCCACTGTTGAGTAGCAGGCTTCTGGTGGTTGCTTTGACCAGATTTACCATGGCTCTGTTGCTGCTGCCCACTTCTAACAGAGGCAGTAGGTGTCACCACTTTATTACCATCATTGCCGCATCTGACTGTTGTACCTCCTACTGATGTGGCTCCCTTCTTCACACGGCTGTTGCCTTTTACAGCACCACCACCACCACCAGCTGAAGAGCCAGCCATCCCATCTGCATTTGGAGGCTTCGGTGGCAGCATGTGTTTGGTGGCAGCAGGTGCCATCTCCTTCTGGTATTTCAACTGTGGCTGGACGTCAGGGCCAGCTGGGCCATTCTCATCAATTTGTGGTGTACCAGCAGTGGCACCAGCAGAGCTGTAACGGCGACTACTGTTCATAGTGTTCTTTATTCCAAGTAATGTTGGGTGCTGTTGATTTCCTTTCTTTCCAGCAGGTATTGATGAACCTGCTGGGCAAGATAGCCTGCCAGCGACCTTGACCCTCTTGGAACTGCGTGCATTATTATCCAAGTTAAGGCAACCAATGTAAAAACAACCAATGTATGTAAATGAACATACAGTGCACAATGCAAATAAAGAAAGTACATATCCATGTTTATGCAATTTCACATAATTAAATCTTGATTTAAAAATTCCTAATAAGTTAAACCCAGACCGTGCATGGACTTAGGGTAATTGGTGATGTATGCATAATTACTTTGTCACCATGCATGCAGTATAAATGCGGAAAATAAGAAACATGTAATCAATCAATTAATATTTTGCAATATTGCACATCAGCAACTATCATGCGTACATTTCCCCCTAGGAATTTGCATTTCCATCCTTAACCCTAAGCCCAGGAAAAGGAAAAAAGGGTGTCAAAGTCAAAAGATGGCTGGGGCCCCGACACCCATACCTTGCATGAAATGACTAATTAGGTGGGGCCAACACGAGGTTGCTTGAAAACACACACACACACACATACAGGCTGCCAGCTAGCTAATGTAGTTCAGAGCATATGACACTTAGAGCGTAGCATAATTATGAACACAAGCTTTGGTGTCACAAAATGTATGCTAGTGTTGATATTTTCATTCAGTCAGTTAGCCATGCATGCACAAAGATATTTGCTGGTTCATGCATATAGACCTCCTCAGCCCAGCAAGGAAGCTGGTATAACTATGTGCTTATGGCGACCTGTCAGCTTACGAAGCTTGCGATTACTAATGCCTGTGAAAGTTTGGTCCCAAGTGTGCATGCTCAGGGTTTGCTAAGGCTACGGCTAAAACAACCAAACTTCATAAGATGTGTTTACATTGCTAACTCAGTGCTAAAACAGTTTGGGCTGGTCCACAGGCCTCAACAAAGCAAGCAGAAAAGCATTACCCTTATAAACGTCGCAGCAAGAGCAGCAGCATCATAGATGTGAATATATCGATTTATTTATTTTTTTAGGTTAAAGCATGAGAGAGATTTGACTGTGGCATCAGACATTAGAGACCCGCCCAGAAACAGTTCTATACTCATACAATTTCATCCTGCCCTGCAAAAGGTATATTTGAATAAAGAATGCTTAAAATGTTAGCTGAAATGATATCCTCTATCATATGTTTCGTTGTTACATACAAGCATAGGTCCATAAGTGTGTCCAACTGCATGCGCTGCTAGGCTACAAGGGAGGGTCTTCTTTTGGTGGCCCCTATCATCCTAGGGAACATGTGTGGGAGTGCCCAGGTGGGTGCTGTGACAGAGGGAACGGTTTGAGAGTTTGGATGGTTGCACTTGTGGGTCTTTCTGTCCCCTATTTATTTGGGGGGGTTGTGATGTTTGTTCATGGCTCTGTTCCTTTGAGTCGCCATGGTAAGGGCTGGTGAGGTTATTATGTTCCTGCTGCCTTGGCCAAGGGAAGGAGCCTATGGCAGGACAGACAAACACAGCCATGTGGCCTCCTGTGTTGCGGTTTGGCCTGGTCAGGGCCCCTGGTACTCATCCTTGCAGGTGAGTCACCCTTCTTACACATGGACAGGCAATCCTATGGGGCAGGGCAGCCTGAATGCACTTCACACTGGGTCCCGGCCCAAAGAAATCCTAAATCCCAAATAGATCTTACCTCCGTTCCATGGTGTCCTTTTGCTCATCATCAAGCTCATGCTGTGCCCTTGATATGCATCGTTTGCTTGGGACAGTTGCCTGCATCTGTGTCTGCTGCTCCATGCGCTCAACATGCTCCTGTGGCTGTACTTGCAGACTATTTGAGACCTCTTGATGCTGCTGTGAGGATAACAGGAGCTCCTGTGGCTGCATCGGTGTGTCATGACAAGGCTTTCGGCTTGGCTCATGCTGCTGTGAAGGTATTGAAGGTGACAGTACAAAGTGATCAACAGACTGTTGCTGCATGTTTTCCATGTCGTCCATCTCGGCTGGCCCTGATGGTTTCCGAAAATTTTCCTGCTGCATTGGCTGATGCCTTGCCTGTTTAATCTGCCGCTCCTGTGACTGCCCCTGCACTAAAGCACTTGTGCTTTGCCACATGGAAGCATCTCCCTTGACTTGCAGACCACTCTGGTGAGATGAAGTAAGCTGGGAGTACTGGGAGCATGGCTTCCATGGTGGTGGGAAAACTTGTGCTTGGCCTCCACGTGCAGGTGGTGCAGTCCCAAAGTGCACGTAGTTCAATGGCAGTGTCACAACACCAACTTCCAAGTCATCCACCGGGCTGTTATAGTCATATACGACCTTTCAACAGCACGTGTAGGCAGCAGGTGGAAAGGGGCAAGGAAGTCAGTGCTCAGATCATGCTAGGGAATAATGTATGTGTTCAATAATGCAATCCAGACAGATGTGCAGGTGCATCATTATTAGGAGCTACCTGTAAGTATGAACTCAAGAAACCGAAAGTATCACTGCAGCAACCTGCTGCTGCCAACTAATAACATGCAGTTAATTTGTCAGGGAACGAATTTTCATAATAATTTGAGCATTACCACCGCTAACCATTGGACCCACCCCATGCATTTTTGCTATGTCAGTCCTTCGTTGATGCATACTGCTGAAGCCCAAGTGCATGCTTACATGTAGTGAAGCTGTTGCACGTTCATATTTCAGTACCCGGGCTGAGTACCAGATGCCATGCTTGTCATACTTGGGAGAATAAGCTGCAGGCCACCATGTCTTGCCACGGGACTCAAACTTATCCACACTCTTGTGTTCCATATCCCACCAGAAAACCAGCAACCGAGTGCCAGATCTGAGATTTTCAATGCCATTCTTTTCACACATCTGACGGCACCAGTCAAGAAGGGGCACCTGCAATGGGATGATGGTGACACATTTAATGGATGGAGTGCATCCCTCAGTTTTGCTGCTACCCTAATTATACGATCAGATCAGATAGACTAAACAGTAGCGATTTTTAAAGATGTACAAGCATGTTGATAAAGGGAACTTGCATCCAAGTATCAACTGCTATTGCACCATTTTACATTCGTGCAATTTGGAATTGCCAGGACCGACCCAGTATTTCCAGGGTTGAGGACCCCGATTAGAGCACACAGGTAGATGCAAGCGGACTACAATGCACATTATTCCTGACAGCCTTATGATGGATGCCCAGGCTGGCACTGCATCAGAGATATGACCCGCCACCAAAGATGTGGTAGTGCCAGGTAAACAAAATAACTCCAAAATCCGTCAATTGCAAGGCGCAAGCTGCACTACAGAGTGCCAGGGGTGCTGGCACCCCGTAGGAACATGCCAGAGGACGCTCGCTGCAGGGCAGGGAGGAATGTAAGAGGGAATTCGCACCCTAGCGTCAAGAGCTATTGCACCCTGTATTACACATGTTTGCCACATGAAATTCAAAGATTAATCTTTAGATCCTCAAATCTGTACCACACCATCCATATTATCACCATTCAAACAATCATAGACATAGCATGACAAATAAGCATCAAGCCTACCTTCTCCACAGGCTGATTGTCGTAGGCAATTACATATGGCTTCGTGTATGTCAGCATCCAGTCCTCCTGGGGTCTATGGGTAGTCCCATTGCGCAGTCCTAGGCAGCGCTCAAGGACCCATTCGCTGATAAGGATACATTCACCTTCTGTAAGCACGTTGATGCTGTCGATGACATTCTCATGCCCTATATAATCCAAGTTGCAGTTCACGGTGTTGGTGGGGAACAGAAACTTAAGTTCATTTGACAGAGAATGGCAGGAAGTGGCTTGCTTGAGTGCTACAAAAGAACGGGGTTAAGAGAATGACGCATTTAACTCGCTTAATACACACGCACGCACGGTTGCGTGAGACATCTTAAGGGGTTGGGGCAGTGCATGGAAGCTCGCTAGTGATCCCTTCCTACCGTACCTAAGCCCTACTTAATAAAAGCGACTAACTGCATAGTGCAATTAATACTTCAGCCGCACCCCTGTGGTGAACCCTCAACATTAAGGACAAATTTATGGACCCAATAGATCAATCGGGCGAATTGCACGGCGGACGGTGTACAAATGTCGGGGACCGCCATCAACCACGCACTCACCTCCCAGGCAAATCGCCCGTTTTCCCTCGCACTCCAATTCCAACAACGGATAGAGCTTAGATGCTTCCTGTACAAGCGTGTTTTCCCGAGCCTGCGGCCAGCCGCCAAAATTGCGTTTACAATGCCGCTAATATTTGGGACTAAGGCGAGCTATGACAAGGAAACTTACAAGTGCAACTTTGTCCATTTCCATTAATTGTCTGGTTGATAGCTACAAAGGAAGGCTACCTGAATAGATGCATTGCGTGCGAACGAGCAACGGCGATGAACATGTGCCTTCATAAAGTTTTCTTGTACAACATTGTTCTACTAGAAATCTACAGATGATAACACAGAGGATGGTCAACTATCCGTGCGAATTGCCTATCAATTGTATCGCCTCAGCGAAGGGTCCTTTCGATGGCTCGTGAAATGTACTGCTAAGAAAAATGCACCTAACTAATCAATAAGCTCGTTGTTTGCGGTTTTGTTTCAGCCAAGCCCTCCCTAGAGTGCATGGGCAAAATACGGCAGGTCTCATCACAAAGCAGGCAGGTGCACTAAAGGCTCTAGTTGCATCGCTTTGGAAAACCGAACTACGATTTTCCTCTGAGACTTCGGTTCCTTGTATTTTCACGCGATACGGATCGCAGGTTGGAATCCGCAGTGATAAGTGAAAGCAACAGTTGGCCTATGAAATGGTTTAAAGTTCTATTATTTTTCATGGCGAGCACAATATATGAGAGGTAGGAAGATCCTACCTTGTTGATTGCCAAACCTACAAGATAGAACATACATATATACATACGTCAAGGACTTAGATAGAGTGGCATCCGGTGCAGCATATCAATGGGGTGTTACACTGTGGGCGACTCACCCTACAAGGGCGAGCACCAAGCAAGGGGCCTGACCGGACCGAGCCACAGCGCAGGGGAGGGGCACGTGGCTTTGTCTGTCTGTCCTGCCACGTGCTCCCCCTCTCACTCGGACCAGCTAGAGCAAAGAAAGACTCAGAGGCTCTAGCCTGGCAACTAACAGAGCACTGAGGAGCACCACGAAAACAAGGAGGGAACAAAAGAAAACAGGGGGCGACTAACTGCACAAAGAAGGGGACAACTCTCCTCCAACACAAAACTGAACTAGCAAGAGCCTGATAAAGACACACAGAAGCCCTCAGAGGAGAGACGCCAACAGGAGAGCACACTCAAACACAGCCAAGAAGGAAGAACCCAGCTAAAGACAGAGGGGGGGATGACGAGCCAAAATGGCGCCCCCCTAGAAAGCCTCCCGGCCCCATCCACAGCTGGCCCCTCAAACAAACACCTGCACTGCACAAGAGGGAAAGACCTCTCTCACTGCCTCCCCCAAAACCCTCAGAACCCAGTGCCTGGACACAGGCTCCTCCAGCCACGAGACCCTTCACCCTCTCCCTGCATCCTCAAACACTAGGCTGCCTACCCGTTCTCTCCAACTCTCCTCCTCTCTCCCCTTACTTCTCCCTCAAACCTCCTCCTCATATCTCCCGCCCTAAGAACCCTGCTCTGCTCTCTCTGCTCCACGGCCGGTGATTTCCATTGGAGAATCACATCTCATCTGTTAGCATAGCATAGCTGTTAATAACATAGCAAAGCTGTTTTAGTTATTCATTCCGCAGAGGAACACATTGTTAAGGAAGATTGGTTGAGCCCGCATCTTCTTGTCCAGCAAACCACTCAAGCGAGTTCAATTCATAGAGCGATAAATTTGGCATGCATGTCACGACATAGCACTGAAAAATGTACATAGTACATGCGAATGCGTCACTTATGTTGTGACATGCAGATGTGGAGGAGTACCCATTATTGGACGGGTATACCTCGCTCTGGTGCTAATTACACTCTGATGGTAGCGTACATTTCCCTGCTTCGTGTCTAGCTTGATGCTTGGGCGTTAAAGGTGAACCGATCTAATGGTCGCCCGAGGGAGCGGCATCAGCGCCATGTTTGCAAGAACGCTATTTCGTTGGAAGATGAACACAGTGTTATGGAACTCTAGTTATGTTGAAGAGTGCACCAATCTTAATTGCTAGCTTAGGTGTGGTTCAGAGTTCTATGATGCTTCAAATAATATCAGTGGAAAAGCAAGTATTATTTCCCGAGTTAATCATAGATAGCATCTGATAGAAACGCTTGTCAAATGTAGGTAGTGTAGTAGTCGTACACAGCACAGCACACACAAACACACATACACAAGTACAAAAAACACCATCTCAGCATCTCAAGAGGCCTTTTTGGCACTCAATTACTACAGGTAGGACCTAGGCTTTATTAACTAGAGCAGGTGTTTCAGCCCTGGGTATGTCTTATGTGATTTTTTTCAAGCAAGCCATCTCTAACCTGGTAGCGAGGGTCCGGCACACAGGCACACACAGGCACACACAGGCACACACACACACACACACACACACACACACATCTTAGACTAAACTTATTTACGGCGAAGTTCTAAAAGCACACTGTTAAACAATTGGTTCAACATCTGATTTCATGGCAAAAGCTGATGTTTACACACATACACTTGATATGATTGTAAACAATCATAGATGGGATCTCTCCTTAGGATGCCTCCAGGGCGGCATGCACCATGCGTGGAGATGCGTGCACGCATCACACAACACGACATGTTATATTTCTACCGAAGATACGAACTGGGTGTGGTTTTCACGTGTTTGCAAGCATGATGTTGCGTGCACGCAACAAAGAACGAACAGTAACTGCACACGCCAAAATAGTGTCCAAAATGTAGTTCTTAACATACGGGACTAGCTTCTTCGCCATTTTTTTATTCCAATCCCGTATGCTGAATGGAAGGACAAAATGAAAATGCAGCTTATTCGGTTTGCACAGCAGACAAATGCAAACGCACATCCTTCCATGCTGCAGCCCTGGTCTCCCGAGGCTACTGTGAGTGTTGATGGTCGATAAGCAACACATAGCCCATATGGATGGGGAGTGGTGCAAGAGGTTGCATGCGAAGCTCAAGCAATATTCTCCTTAACCGTTCGCAACTTATGATTGCTACATACACCCACAATAATGCTCCATAAGTTCCAAACAGTATGTGTGAACACACCACACTGCCGAGTACACACACACGCAGCGGACATGCCACGGGCACCACTTGTTTGCCACAAGACGTGGTTCATAGCCATCCCTGCAAACCCCCTCCTACGGAGCAAAATTCTTTGCGACAAACTGCTGTGTATGGTGACAGCAGCAGGTGGGCTTCGAGAAGCAAGTGCAGATTCAGTGATTTGACTGTAACTTTTAGGCAAGCTTCCAAGCTACAACCGGAGTCGCCCCCGAGCCACGAGGCATTGGCGCCTTGGGGATCAGTAGGTGGTACTGCATGCATCCTGAGGTAGAAAGTATAGTATCATTACTAAAGACAGCGCCACCTGCAAGCCAGACCGTGCCAAACTCGCGGTCTGAGAACTGCTAAGCATAGAGCACAAGCCCCATGGAGAAGGCAATCCCACACCATGCGTTCATCTATTGCAGGGGGCCCCTGGGATAGCAGCAGCCCTGCCGCCGGTGCGTTTTGATTAGCCACAATCAAGAAAGAAGATTCCATTTAAGTAATGTGAAGATGTCGCACACAATCGACTCGCCGCTGAGGCCTAGAAGAGGAATATACTGGTAACCCTGGTAGCCCGGCGTGAAATGTTGAGACTCACTAAACATTGAGGGCTGGTATCCGCTCGTCCCCAGTCCACAAGCACACCCCTATTATACACGTGTCGTAGGAGCGCAGATGGCTCTCCTTTAGCGACGGCAAAACATGGCATCGGATGCTATGATGCGGGGTTTGATCGGATTGAATCTTGAGGGCCGATGACGGGGCTCCGGGTGTTTTCCCCCGGCACGGAGTCCAATGTCTGGGCCCTTCCGGCATTCCAGGCGCGAGGGCAATGGCCCCCAATATTATGCTTGTTCATGGCATAGCATGAGTCTGCCCTCGTTCACATCTTCGCTCATCTCGCGTGCATCGAACATGCTGCCCTTTCTATGAGCCGCGAGGTAGCTGTACAAATAGAGAGGCCACAACAAACGTAAGCGCGCAAAAGACCTTCCCTTCACCCGCCCGTTACGCATAGCTTCTCATCGAGCTGCAGTGAACGATCCCATACAATGTAGTTTCCAGCCTCAAGTGGGAAAAGCAAAAATGGCCAACTGGGACGCAAGGAACCTGTGCTGCTGACCCAGCCGTCTCACGTCCATGGATAGCAGCTCCTCTCCACACCTCATGCCCGTGCTTCAGTCCTCCTTCACGTTGATGCTGGACCGCTCCGAGAGGCGCCGGAAGGTTTGCTGCGGGAGCAGAGCCATGCTATCAGGTAAAACAGGGTAAAACGACATCAAGGCCAGCACAGTGCGTTACATAATGCTGCATAACAACACTAACATTAGCTCCTTTCGATTATGTTGTTATCGACCAGAACACTTCGCCTGCGCCAAATGTTGGCTTTTTTTGGAGTACAGCCCTCCCCACATGGCAATCCGGTAAGTACAATAGAAGACCAGATGTCGGGTAATCCTTGCGAGAACTTAGAGAGCCTACTTTTGCCGCTTTCCCTAACCCATGCTACTTATGACGTGCCGGCCTACACGTCGCAGCCATGTCACCGAACCGGGCCTTGTGCCACCCAGTTAATGTAAGCCCATTAATACAGCTGTCCTTCCAGTCCTGACTGCATACGACCCCATTCCCCTCCCAAGCCAACCAACTTTTTCCAACTTCTCCTCTCATCTCCCCCCCCAATGCTTCGTGTGTTTGCGGTGGCATGTCTGTCCCAATTCGGCAGAATCGTACGGGATATCCCACGCCACGGTGGCAGGAGGTGCACAGGTCAGTGAAAACTCATAACCTCTCCAACCCTGCCCTCTTGTTACACGCCCGGTTTAAGGCCAAGTTGTATATTTTGCCCGGCCATACCGTGCGCCTGCAGCCACCCAACCACACCCCAGACCCAACCAAAATGGCAAAGCTACCCGGAACTTTTCCTGGCTAGGGCTCCTGAGGGGCTTTCCCCGCACGGTGCTTCACGATAATCATACACAACCGGTACATACCGGTACACGCCCACCTGTCTCAGGATGGACTCCATCGAGTTGGCCTTGAACGCCCGCGGACTCATCGGCTGACCCGAGTCGCTGATGGGGTGGCGGGTTGGCCACCGCCGGCCCAGCAGCGCCATCCAGGCACCCAGCAAATTTTGAGTGAATACGGAGACCACGCAGGGTGCCGCCACCAGGACGAAGTGCTCACTGCTGCCGAATAACGCAATCGCGATACCCAGACCCAGTGCCGAGTTACGCATGGAGGCCTGGTCCATCACCATGCGTGGGCATTTCGTTGCGTGCATGTGCGTAGAGCGCGGGGATGCTATAAATGAATAAGAAGTTAAGGGAGAAGGAATGGATTGATGCGGCTCGGCGGGTCAGATCGGATGCAGCCCACGTGGAAAAAACGAAAGGGCCACGGCATCAACTACGCACAACTGTCTTAATTGCCTCCATGTCGCCCAAGCTGCTTTCAAGCATGTATCGTCGTGGCTTGCAAGGCAGAAACTGGGTGGAGTCGCCAATTAGTCGCCGGAGGTGACTAAGGCACATAGGGCGTACATCAGCAAGCAGGAACTGAGCCCCGAGCGGAACATCTCAACATAAGCTCAGCCGATCGGCCTGGCAGTCAAGGCAGCCCCGTCTGCGCCCTCAGACCGAGTCAGCGAGCGAGGCCTAGATTTAAGGTTGTATACCTCTGACCTAGGTTGTATACCCGCCCAAAACCTAGGGTTACCTAACACTGTACCCAAGTATGTATCGGCATGTATTCATCAAATCCACACTACCCTTTATAGTTTCCGTTTTTGCACTTTGCCCATAGCGCCCTATGGCCGCAACCTCCCACGCAGGCCTCGAACATCCCCACCACAGGTAATGTCTCAGCCTACCTGGAAAGCTGTTGTTCGACAAGTCGTGTCCGGTGCGCTGACACCTGCGGGGATGAGGTATCCCAGCACCAGTGCAACCATGTGCAGTCCAGCCACAGCCACGGCTATTTTGACGCCAGCGGCACGAACTGCGCCTGCGCCCTCTGCTGTCTTAACAGTGGCGGTTAACACAATCATGGTTGCGGCAGCTGCACAACCCCAGTACCGCGTGGTGGCAGCGAGCTTTACGGGAAGGAGTGCCACCAGGATGGCACCCGCTGACAACGGCAGGGCGGCTGCGAAGAGGACGTGTTGGAGGAGGCTGGCCAAGGCGGAGGTGGTTAGATCCGGGGACAGCTGGGCGCGGAAACGAGTTTCGTCAGCGGACGCGATAGGTGAGAGGGGTTGATCGAGTAACATGAGGAGGAAATGGCGATAGATATAAGGGAAGGTGAGCAGCGTCGCGGGCGTGGATAAAAGGCACATCAGCAGGGAGCATTCGAAGCTGCCACCAGCGGTTTGGACGTTGACCGCGCAGGAGGGGCCTCCTGTGTGGGGTAGGAAGACGTAACCAGAAAAGGGAGGCTTGGGTTGCGGGTTGCAACATCGCACTAAATCGTGTGCGTGGAGGTAAAAAAGCACCGATGGCCACAGGGACGCACGCAGCTCTTCATCGGGCAAGCCCTTTCCCCGCTCATATCAGCGTCCATGTCAAACATTCAGCACAAGAATAGGATATCTGGACTTACCAACTGGACAGGCCGCAAGCAGAACGAAACCCACGGCAACGGCAAACGGCCAGCCAGCCTGGAGCGCCAAAACCGTCGCTGCTAGACCCAGGGCAGGCCATAAGAATGTACCGATAAAAAAACTAAAGGAGATGTTACCTGCATACCGCTAACCGTTAGAGACAGCAACACGGTCAGCGCTACGTCAACATCGACATACCAAGGCCAAGCGGAGATCCAACCAGGTCCCTGAATTTGGTAGCGGTAGAGCTTATACCTAGGAAGAAGCAAGCTGTTCCTAGCGTGTGGATAGGATCAACCTGCAGCCAAAGTTGCGAAAGTAGTATATCAACAGCTTACAATTTATTACCAAGGCCAGCTTATAGCACCTTGATGTTATGCAGGTAATGGGGTGCTAATAACGCCACGGCAACGCCAGCCGAGAGCGCGCACGCAAACAGCGCTTGCCACATCATTAAGACGAACTTCTTTTTGAGTTTCTACAGCTCATGGAGAAATGCTTTGGACGAAAATGTCTTTATATAATAAGGCTGGATGGCATTATTTCGTGAAACAATATATCAGTCTTTGTCGAAAGCTCGCAAAGATTGGTTCTGAGACAGCCCCGTACGTGAGCCTCCAAAGCCTCAAGCGTTGCGCAATATGTGTTCCTCCAGCTCGTATATAAGCATGTAATATTAGCGAAGCACAGCCGATTATTAACGGGTCCCATCTGTGGTAGAGTGCTTTCTGGAAAGTCACGGATTTGGCTCGATCTGTTATGCTACCGTTAATGGAACTCTTGTTAAAAATTACGGAAGATGGTAGGTTCGGCGTGATGATATCATTACCTCTTTCTGGCAGTAGCAGCGGGTTGTTGTCCTTATAATACAGGTGTTGATGGGAGCACGCCCACGGAATTTGTTCCAGAGGCAATGCACTGTAGGGGCAAATGCACCATGCGCGTGAGATCGCGATGGCCAGCCTTCACGCCGCGTCTCCAGCATACACCATCTTGCATAACTTATGCGCCCCCAAAGCCGCTTTTCGTCCCGGCCACCTCCCCATGCGCGTACGTTGACATCCGGGTCGATGCTTGTTCTGAAGTCCTCACAGCACGCGCGTACCTCTGCTAGTCAACTGGTACTTGGGGGGCTTTTCACGCTTCAACGAGACAGCACCGGCCCTATCGACCATACATACACTAAGGGTGTGAGATGCAATGTAGCAGCTACTGTTTGCACTGCAATGTGCTTGGGAATTTGAAGGCGGGTCGGGCGCTCACGGGATGTTAAATCGCTCTAGGGAAACACCATTCATAATCACCCACAGCTGACGGGCGCCACTCGGGAAGTCACATCGACCAGGAATTTTCCAAAGAGCACGAGCATGGATGATCCGTTTGTGACAAGCCTGAAAGAACACTTGAGCTAATGAGGTCTCTTGAAGAAAAAGGGCCGAAGACAGTCGAGTACATACAGCTATAAAAGGAGTAAGCATCCGAGCATGCAAAAAGCCATAAAAAATAATGTTTACTGGTCTCACCACAAGTTTACATACCATAAGAAGGCAAGGAAATTAAAAAGCAGGTGTAGTTTATCGAGAGAAAATTTACGTAACTTGAATGGCACTTGTTCGTTGTACCATAAGTTACAAACACCGCGTGAGCTCTTGTGCTGTGGTGTTTCAAGTGGTATTTTATTCCCATCCCTAGAGCACTGCACGGGCCATGTAACGAGGTCCGTCCGTTGTTTTTTTCACCTTAGTTATCTCCCCCTTCCTAATCATTCACATCCGCTGCAAGATGTGGTAATACAATCCAACCCATCATTATCCCCAACCCTCCAGCAGTTCCTCAGCAACATGGCTTTAAGACGCATGGCTTTAAGCCAGAAACACACACCGGGCAGCAGCGCAAGCGGCCCCGTGACCTTGCTACCCAACAGCAAAGCCCGCAAAGCTCGTTCGTGCGATCATGGGACGTAGGAGGCCGAGCGGGCATGCTGCATGTATTAACAATTTCAGTGAGATTCCTGAACATAAGATCTCGACAGCAGACATCGGCATAACATCTAACCTGCCCCTTAAGATGCCAACGATGGCAACAGGGGGGTGGGATCCTAATGCAAGAGAATCTTCTGTGAAGCGATGGTGTGGATAGGATATTATCATTTTCAGGATGCGGCATCAGCGTACGTATAAGCCCGGATGCACCATAACTTCACCGCCCCGAGTCATTTACCTACTACGCCCAGGCATACAGCTAGCATGAGTAATACTAATAATACTGCGAATAAGGAAGCAATCAGGTTCGTTTCAAATATATCCTACATATCCCAGATTGGCCAGGAGCTGGGAAAATGAACGAGCCCGAGCACGAGCCCGAGCACGAGCCCGAGCCGATTACCTAAAGCCGAACAAGCACGAGCCGATTACCTAAATCTATCTATAAATCTATCTGTATATTTTGTAGTTAAAACCAATAATGGCTTTGGTCTTACGAGGAGCTCGTAAGACGCGATATACGCAAAATACATTAGTATGTGCATGTGTGATGCGTGTCACAAAGAGGTGCCCCACCACCCACAGAACTAATCGACCGGTGTAGGAAGGTCAGACGGGAGGTGGCCTCAATAC
Organism: Volvox reticuliferus; assembly: GCA_019650235.1. Taxonomy (NCBI): domain Eukaryota; kingdom Viridiplantae; phylum Chlorophyta; class Chlorophyceae; order Chlamydomonadales; family Volvocaceae; genus Volvox; species Volvox reticuliferus. The sequence goes on along the minus strand of BNCP01000012.1, from coordinate 465,517 downwards.
GCTGACAACAGCGTCACGCATCACACCGACGAGCTTTCCATTCCGCCAAAACCGACCAACCGTGCAACTGACCAACAGACAAACAAATACGCTCCGATCTTCCAACCCACAACGGTATTTTTTGTTCCATCACCAAGTGAGCAGTGTTGCAATCTTTACTCATAGTGTGGAATGTCATTGTGGAATCCGAAAACATTTTTCACGAAATGGAGGACGAAGTCAACCCTAGTCTTGTCCAACACAATCTTTTTCCAAACCGCAGGTGCGGTCATCGGGCTGCTGCGGAGGCCTACCCACACGGTTATTCTGGCCGTGCAATCTGTGTGGTATTTGGATGCCGTAATGTCACCGGCAACGTGTCACACAATCACGCAATCGAGACCATTATATCATAGCTTAACACAATCAGCATACACGCATGATGATGTTCAGTACAACGGAACGCAATCCGACACACCACTTCATAGTTGCACCGCTCTCTTCTCAAGCACCCTCCTTTTCCGCGTGGATTAAGCCCAAGCTATCAGGTGGAGGCGTCCTCACGCTCACAGGGTTCGCAGGTTCACAGGTCCCGTGTGGCGTATGTGGGCGTCACGGGACATGCTGATGCGAGTCGCGGTGTGGTGGCCGGGCCAGGAATAAAACACATACTGGCTCTATTTAGCAGTGCATTTAGTTAAGCATTGTTAGGAGCCCCTTTCTCTAGCCTTCATAATTTCGTGCAGAAGCCGACTATCCAGCAGCGCAAAGCCCTCCCGCAACGACTATCGCTGCCCTCTTGAGGAACGCTGATTTCACCGTCCCTTGCTCTTTCCACATCTATCTTAGCAATGCCATAGTATCCTCACATAGCTTTGCTCGACTTGCCTTTGCAAGTCTTCGTCTTTGACCGTTCAGATCTAATCTCTCTCGCACCCACGCGCGCAGATCGGCATGGAATCACGCACCCATATGCCCACCACTCCGCACACCCGCACACTCATATTCACACCTACATACTCACACTCACACACCCATCACATCGGAATCATCCATGACCCAATCCTTCGACAGCCTACCCCACCCCAAGGCGGATAAAAGGCCAAGTCCGTTCCCGGGGCCCAACCTCAGCAACTATTCGTACCATAAAACGTGGTGCCCACAAAGCCCACGTGGTGCATTGCACCTCCCAGAATGGGTCATTTATGCCTATGAGCAAAACCTTAACATCACCGTGAGGTTAAGTGTTAGCTTGCCTCCGCCTTTCAGGACTACACTTGCGATGCCGTAACCCGCGGTAATGCGCACCTAGCCCGAGGAGTGTGATGCATAATCCACATCATCCTCATTCCCGTTCTGTTGTGCAACAGCCGTAATGCGGCCGGCACCATTATCACCAAAATCGCCGCCACCATCGCCGCCGCTGCACCTGCTGCTCCGTCCGGATTGATGGGTTCCCTGACAGCTGGCCAGGGATGGCGCGGCACGCGACACGCGAGTACATTAGAAGGAAACTTTTTCAGCTCCGTCCTTATGAGTCCTCCTTCGCGGAGACAAAGCCCCGACTGATCCAGGGCTGTTCCAGCACGCGTCTGTCAGCCCGTCTGATATCCCTCGCCCGCCGTGCATGGCTGGGCCTGTTCCGACAGTCGTCATGCACCTCCTGCTGCGCTACGCCGGTCGTGCATGCACACCTCAGTTATCGCGCTCCACTTGCTGTGTCCAAGAAATAGGGCAAGAGAGGGCAAAGGCGAATTCCCACATGTGATCAGAAGGCGCGAAATGCCAAAAAGCGCCCGCTCTTGCAAGAAATGCTCGACCTAACCCACCCTTCCTCCAGACCCCCACACCCTCTCCTAACAGTCCCCGCCCTAGTTCTGGGGTTTCGGACATCCTTTCGGGGCTGGATGCGACCGTCCGAACCTGTTCAACTATCATGATCTCCATTAGACACCAGCCTCTTCGTTTGCTTGTCCTTTGGCTTTCCATCCCTTCCCCTCCCATCTATCTCCCAAATTAAGTCCAGGCCCCACGGCCTGACTTCACCCGGGACCAACCTCCTCTCCACCACCTCATACCTGCAAAATCAAGGTCAACATCTTGGCTGCCTCGGCTGCAGCGGGACGCCGAACGGGGTCGACCTCCCAGCAGGAATCCAGCAACCGCTTCAGCTTTTGTGGACACCGTGAGCTAGGGAGGGCCTCCACCGGCAGGCGATTCCGGTTCCAGGTAACCTGCAGGGGTGTTCGGACTAGATTTAGGTGTGGTATCAGGATGTGTTATCAGGGCGGGCAGCTACGCAAAATGGCGTGGGTTATGTCTGCAGGGATTATGGAGCCTGACAGTGCATCTGATGGCTTAACGTTTACTGAGCCGCAGGTCGGTGCGTTGAGGCTGCTTAGAGAGAGGAGCTGGACAGTAGAGGACGCAGAGGCGCATTACGGGGCTGATCTGGCGGTACCCGGCACTGCAACATACCCCACGATGCTCGACAATCCCCTCAGCCTTTCCTTCATTTGTTTTCTGTCTATATATTTAAATTCCACTCTCGCTTCGATTATTTGATGATAATTTATTATTACTTATTTAATATTCATTTTATGATTCATTATTATTTTTTAGATTACCCTCTTACTTGCTTAATTTTAAAGCACATTAGATTCTATGCTCTGCTCTCCCTCCAATATCACATGTACGCACCCTGATGGCGATGTCCATAAGGCCCAATCCTTGCCATGGCTTACTGCCTGTCAGCATCTCCCAAATCAGGACTCCAAGCGAGTACATGTCCTGTTGGCGCGGGATCGGAAGGCACACAAGGTGCGCATACGGATGCCGGAGGAGTGCAAGCACATCGGCATGAGTGCAGGGGCATGCGATAGCGGATGGTGCACACGCACGAGTGACCGATGCCGTAAAGCGGCTGAAACTCAAAACGTGACGCAGGACGGCACGAAAACGGATCTGAAACCGCAGCACGCCGAGAATTTTACTCCCTGCACTGCCATTTATTGTTGCTGTAAATTCCGTCTTTCCCACACGTTTCTCCTTGCATCACTTCCACGGACTGTTCTTTTCCGCGCGGCTCCGCTCTTAAAAACATACGCACGCAATACGCATCTGCGGGTCCACAACAAGGGATGATCACCTCCGATATCCACAACCCTTTAATCGGCCATCTGTCGGGAGTGTATGGGAATAATAATAATAATAATAATAATAATAATAATAATAATAATAATAATAATAATAATAATAATAATAATAATAATAATAAAAAATAATAATAATAATAAATAATAATAATAATAATAATAATAATTCAGGGTTGAGGTAATCCGCACGTGAGGACCGGACCAGGAATGAGTCAGGGCCAAGGGGGGGCACGGAACAGCTCGCCGCCTCTTGCTACCCGTCATGACACGTAGGCATCTAACAAGCCACCTCGCCTGCCTGCCAGCCAGCCAGCCAGCCACCCGCCCAGCCTCCCACCCTGTCACGCACCCAGCAGCTTACCGCGTGGTGCGAGATGCGGCTGTTGCTCAGGTCGAAGCATTCCTGCAAAGACACCAGGCAACAGGGAGCCAGGGCAGTGAACTGCAGCTGACAAAATAATAGCAGCAGCAGCGACAGCACTAGCAACAACAGGAGTAGCAAGAGCAGCGGGGGAAGACAAAGGGCCTTGGCGGTCCTCGCGCGTCCTATGGGCCAAATTTTGAGCCATCTCGGCAGCCCCCAAACGTTGCACTACTCCCAAAACCGCTTCAGGATGTGCTGGCCATCTAGACCGCTACGACATATAGCATAATGTACATGATGCCTACACATGCGTTCTAGGCTGCTTTGGCTGGGCAAATGGGACTCACCGGTGCCATGTAAGCGGGCTATAAAGGAGGAAAACACACAAATACGGCGCGTTTGTCGATACGGCGACAGTGCATACGGCCCAGGCCAACGGTATCACGCGCGTTGGTGCAGGGCGGCGCGATATTGGCGTTGGGTGGGGATGGGGTGCCGTGGCGTGGCATGGGGTGCGGGTAGATAGGGATTGGGGAGGGGCTGGGTTAAGAAATACATGAGAAGATTCACACCCACGTGTGGGGCCGGAGGGAAGGAGAATATGGGGTAAGCAGCGAAGGACACATCAAGGAGCTGATCCGATGGGTGACAGTCAGCAATCAATTCCATTTACCTACAATTTCCCTATCATATACAATGACACCGGTAAACCACCGACAACATACGTAGGCCATAAAAACGTTGGGTGTGACAACAGTGAAGCTGCGAAAGCTGTTTCCAGGTGCTCAGCATATTTCTGCATTACATACGATTTTAATAAAAACATTATTAAAGGCAATGATAAATTAACGTATTAATAATAACATATAAAATATTTTTAGTATATATAAACAAACAGAAAATTGAAGGTTAAGTCAAACAAAAATTGACGTTCACAAGGGCACACAGGAAACACAGGAAATACGTACGCACCGTGCCCGCCTCGGGATCTGCCGTGGGGGCGACCGTCAACCTCAGCCTGGCTATCCCAAAATCCTGCGGCGGGATGTGCAAGTCAAGGAGCACACAGGACCGCTCGTAAACCAAAAGCAAAACAATATCCAACACCTCCTGGATGCGCTGGCGACCCATTTTCGTTTTCATAACGCAGGGGGGGACCTAAATGGTTTTTTTATTCGCTACTTAGGGTTGTTCGTTACAATGTAGCTTCTTAGCGCAGAGCAGATGGGCGGAGTGCACATAGGATCTCCCATCAACTAAGCAGAGTCGATGTCGATGCGGCAGAAGTTGCCACAGGTCTACAGGACGGACAATTACATGCACGCACGCACACAGCATGGATTGAGCTGATGTGCTTACCGATAGCTTGACAATAGGCTGATCGCTGTTGGGGTTGTTGACGAGCACGTTGGCGGGCTGGAGGGAGGGGCAAGGTGTGAGGGTGGTTATGAGGCAGGGGAAGTTGAGGAGGTTGATGAGCCGAACGTCTTTGGGCTGAGGGGCCATCATAGGGATTGGGGTTTGAAGCACATCATTGGGGGAACGAGCACATAAGCTGAATGGCGTGAGCGCCGCCCTAAGCTCCCACCCGTACGCATCTACCAGTTGCACAAGCTGCGAGAGCGGGCAATGATGTACGTCAATAGAAACCCTTTAAGCTTTGGAATGTTTGTTACAACATATCCAGAATACAAATGATAATTTCCCCCTTTTGAGGGGATAGCGTGTGTGTGTGTGTGTGTGTGTTGAGAAGGCAGCGTGTGCGAAGCGAAAAGAGACACACTGTCGTGATGATGTCAGTCTTTGAACACACACACACACACACACATAGGGATCTGCAACGGGGTCCCAAAAGATCGTTGTGACAAGAGGAGGGAAGGCTCCACGACGATTTGCCCCTTCCGTGGTCCATCGCACACCTTCAGGTCCCGATGAGTAATTGTAGGATGCAGATACGCCAGGGCGTTGGCAATGCAGATGCCGATATGAAGCACCTGCGGCGGGACGGCACACACGCACGCGGATGGCGACAGCGAACCTAATGAAACTCCTCCCTCTTTGCTAGCTGCGCCAAAGCTGACTTTGCGCACGTGTACGGCAGTGGAGCAACGCGAGTAGGGGAACTGCGGCATGTGGCGTGTGCGTCCTGCATGAGCCGCTGGGGGAATGAGTGCATAATAATGAAAGCCAAGATTTACGAATAGAGAGTAGAGGGCTGGGGCGCAAATATGCTATCCGATTATATATATATATATATATGTATAATATATAACACATACAGATTATTATATATAATATTTAATTCTCTATCATGCTATAACCAGAGACCCCGCGGGGTGGGGGGAGTGGAAAACCAGGACGAGTAAATTGAGTTGCGCATGCAAGGGAGCCGGATATGTCATGTACGTGTGCCTGATGACGGTGCTGTGGGTAGATGGGAAAAAATAAGGGAGATGGCGAAGGGGTCCACCATAATGGTATCTCCTCCTGGTGGACACAGGTGGAACGTCCTTGCGAGGTCAACGGTAAAACCCCATCCCGCCCCATCCCATCCCATTCAGACAGATCTGTGGACGTGCCTTTTGCAGCGGCATGATCATATTGTTGCCGTAAATCAGTCCCGCCAGGGAGGTCTCCATAAGCTCCATCACCAGACACCTCCGCGGACCGTCAACACACGCCGCCAGCAGCCGGACCACATTGGGGTGTTGACAGCGACTGAGGATCTGACAAGATGGCAGCAGTGGCGGAGGCGGCAGGTGAAAACAGGTATTGTTAATGGAAAGCATCGAACAAGGTCAGCACGGAAAGTACGGGCCTCTTGCAATATCAATCCTTGCCATTGCCTGGTTCGCAGCTTTCAATAATCTCATCCTCTCGACGGTAGCTGGTCCCTTATGCTAGGCAGGTAGGCGCACATCTCTTCGAGACTCACGCGACGCTGTTTCTCATTGCACGCTTACAAATCACACCCCTGACTGCCTTGTTCTCCTTTTCCGCCCCGTGTCCCTATGACCATGATAGACCGTTGCCTTCCTTCTCTATCTATCACCTTTTCCCCCTTACGGGGTACATCGCCTCATCGACGACCCACCAGAACCTCCTGCGCAAAGCTCTTGTTGGAGACCTCCTCCCGCAATGTCCCGCACTCCTCGCCCTCCGACAGCAGCAGCTTCACCGCCACACGCTGCCCCTGGTAAAACCCTTCAACCACACGGCCAAAGGCGCCCTTGCCGCAGACGACGGGCAGCAGCTCCAGCACCGTCGGCATGCTGCTGCCATCCTTTCCGTCCTGGCCCTTGCCGTCGCCGTTGTTGTCGCTGCCGCTGATGGCGCTATCATGCCGCAAGTCCGCGCCCTTGCAGCTTAACTCCGGACCCTTACCCACGGCGCTGTCTTGGCCACTGCCATAACCATCACCGTTACCACCACCACTGCCACTGGCACCGCTATTGGCGTCCACATAAACGGAATTCTGCTCATTACCGACGGAACCTGCACCTGCGAAATTACACACGGGAAGACGTTGTAACATTGTGAGTATGAATCAGTATGAATGCTAAGAAACCCGACAGAGAAAGGGGGATAGGCAAGGGGAGAGAGTCGCGATTAACTCAAAAGAAGCACCTGTCGGCACTGACGAATCACTTCGCAGCAATGCCGGATCTCTGGAGCCAACACAAGCCCTTCTTCGAATGGCGCCCTGTGCATGTGCGCGTGTGTCCGTACGTGAGCGCGTGTTCATCATCGTTAAACATTAGATCCGTGCGGAGGCGCGCTGCCGCGTACCGCGTCGCATTCAGGCCGCACAGATCCGCCTGCACGGGTACATACCGCCTGTTTGTAGTCCTGTCCTATCGACCACCCGCAGATGCAGCTCCAAACTGGCCCTTGGGTCAGTGTTAGGCGTCACGACCACCTCCGGGATCAACGCAACGCTGGCGCTGCCGGGGCGCGCCGCCGTACACAATGTCTTTGGATCCTCGCTATCACTAATGACGAGGGCGAGGCTGGGAAAGGGACGTTCGGCTGCAGCAGCGGCGGCAGCACCATCGAGTTTTGCTGCACTCGCATCCTTGTCGTACCTACACAGACGGGGTCGCGGTAATGAAACCCAGGCGCGGTAAGTCGCTGACCACACGAACTTTCCCGTGCTCCTAGAAGAGATGATGTCAGAAAATTGCGCTTAGCGCAGAGCCCTGGGGACGAAGCCGCTGCGGTGTAAATACTATTAGATATCAATACCGCCCACCTGGGGAGAGTTGAAAATGAGTTCGTGGACGTAATTAAACCCGCAATATTATAAAGCCCGCATTAAAAAGATTGGAACGGCCAATGAAGTCAGTCCCCAGGTCCAGCATCTCTTGGGGCAGGTTGGCCTTAGACTTCTGATCTGGTTCCGTCTACTCCTTTCCTTTCGTTCTTCTGTGAACCCTGTGAACGTATCCAAAAATATGCACACGCGCGCGCGAGTCTGCCCCTGCCTGCCCCTTCCAGGTTCAAATCCGTGAAGGCCCATCCCCTGCTTAAGGCCCTCTCATCTACCTGCCAAGGTGGGCGCCAGATCTACTGATTGGGGCAAGGATTTCCCCTACGCCCCGCTGGCACGTTGCATCCTCCTCCACATCACTGGAGCCGTTGATGTTGCCATCAGCGCCGCGGTTAAAGCAACCCCCCGTCCCTTCTCCGAAATGCTGCCGCCGCCGCCTTCGGGCCCGGGCCCACACGGCTAGACCCAGCAGCGCAGCGAACACGGCAACGCCTGTGGTACACGCCACAATGATGACGTTGCTGCCGGCCACCTTAGGGGCCCATCCTCCGCGGATCCCCGTGCCCGCCGCCCCCTCCGCCGCCGCTTCCACCTTAGCCCCGGGCGCCGCCGCCGTCACCTCCTGAAACCCCTGCCCCGTGCCGGAGGTGGATAGCGACGGCTGTAGCTGCTGCTGCGGCCGTTGATCCCCCGAGGTCTGTGGCGCCGGCGCTGATGCACCGGGCGGCGGTCCGCTCAGTAACTCAAGGTAACAAACGTACGATTCCTTGGTTCTAGTACACACATCGCTGGGCACCTTCTCACAGAGTGCAATGATATCTCGTAACCAGACCACGAAGTTTGTCTTCTGACCAAAGGTGGCGGGGTTGCCGCTGACGCCATCCATAGCTACATCTACTAGCAGACCGCGGCTCGCGAAACATCGCTGCATGGGCGGAGCGTCCGTGCGGTTCACACAGCCGTCCTGGCAGCGGGGAGGGGGAGGAAAACAACGGAACGGGTAAAGGAAACCGCCACAGACGCTGCGCATTTACCAGCAAGTAAGGCAGGGGTGCAAGGGGTGTAACCTGTTCTCATGCAGGTGAACAAGGAAGGGACAAAAAGGGAGGCACTGACCCGGACGAGTCGGCGCGGGGGCGGCACAGAGGGCTGTCGGCCGAATATATACCTTCTTCGCTTGCTTGTCCGCTAGAGCAAAATTACTTCACCTTGGATTCCCCCAAAGACATGCACACAATGCATCAAAGAGATAAAATTTTTAAAGCAAATTTTCTAGGGAAAAGCATTTTGCCACACTTTCGGTGTTCTAGCTAACGCAAAGGTTAGGACGTGCATCTTTCCGGTTTGTGGTGCTGTAGGTTCCCAACCCGCATTGCTTTGCCGCCTCCATCACATCCAAACACACTACACACAGCAATACGTATTTACTCGTTCAACCGCCCCGGTACTCACTTGTACCAAGTTCGGGTTGGCGCTCTGCTTTCCAGGCAGCAAGGAAGACCTTGGTGTGCTCTCGACCAAGGCCGCTTGCGTATGCGCGGGGTAGCACGCAGCTGTGCAAGGCCAGTGGATCGGGCGGTCGAGGAGCATGAGAGAGCGTTTGCAAAAGAGATCACAAAGCACGGCGAAGACGATTAAAGGGGTCCTGGTGCTGGTGCTGAAGAAACAAGGACGAGCCGCGAGGGCCGGATGAAGGCTGGCCTCGCTCGTCCTTTTTAAGGGGTGCAGAAGGTGGAAAAAGATGGGACGTAAACCAGCTAGCCAGCTAACCAGGCCGTGAATAAACTAGAAAACAAATGCAGCTGAAGCCGTAATGGCGTACCATTGGCCTTGATGCTGGCGGCGGAACGGTGCCGCGGAAAAATTGTTGGCTGGGAGAACAAAGGGGCTATCTGACAGCTGGTCGCTGCCGCTATCATGCAAGTGTTCCGCCCGACCCCCTAAAATCGTGCCCCCTGACCCGACCAACCCACCAACCCCAACCCGGGCCAGCCTGAAGACCGCGCACGCACGCGCACCCTCCGAACAAAGTGAACGGTCCCATGCGATCTCACCTGATCCAGCGCCATCGGCAAGAACGTGCACATGTGACAAGGAAGGAGGAAGAGAGATGTAAGGGAAAGGAGAGGAGGGAGAGGGGTAAGGAAGGTAACGGAGGAGAGTGAGGGGACCAGAGGAATATGAGTTTGGGAGTACGGGGGTTTATTTAGCCGTATCCATAGCAACGAATGCTGGGGTTCATGCAAGGGGGAGAGCGGAGGGGAAGGGGCAGAGCGAGGGGGCTTGTTAGCGGAGCCAGATGTACGTCAGCTCCGCCGTCTCCAGTCACCACATCGGCTACAAGCGTAACGGCGTTGTGGGACATCTAGTATCCGGACCGATAAGGGGGCAACATTGGCCAGGAGATCGCAGCGCTGACTTGAGGCCAGATCTACAGGACCGCGTCCTACAGGCCGCTCACGTAGGATGAAAGCGCCCGGTCCGAAATAGATGGCGGCGGGTGGTCCAGGGGGTGTGGGCGCCATCATGGTGAAGCCTGTGCATGGTGGATAGGCACAGGCGGACACAGACAGACAGGCGGAGCGATATTGTCTGTGCCATCAGCCCTGCTTGCGGCTCGGGCCTTGTCAAAATTGCACGCAGCGCACGCAGCGCATACAGACCCTAGTGAGCTCTTGTAACTTCATCTATACCCAATCAATCGAAATCTCTCAATCCATCCTGCCCCTTTCTCAGTAGCCATACACACGGTGGGCAACTCATCGGGTCTGATGATTCCGTAGGTCTCTTCGCCGTCTGAGGCGGTGCAGCGCTGGGGGCATCAGTCCTGGCCGGGCATATCCCATTGGCCGGAAAAACCATGGCGCCGCGTGTGGGCAACACACACACACACACAGACACGTGTGTACGAGTCCACACAGTACATGCCAACCCAAAGCATATGACTCCCTTGTCCGCCCATCCTTAGAAATGAGTACCTCAGGATTCTCCTGCTACCGGCCCACTCGTAACAAAACCAGTGCGACTAAGAGAGGCTTTGGTTTCCCCTGCCACCGGGAATAAAACTTAGGACTAACCATTAGCCTGTCAGCAAAGAAAATATGTGATAATAGAACGTGGCCGTGTCGTGCTCCGCAGCGTTGCCCTTCTCCATCCGCAGGAAATTTACAGGCGGCATGAAATCTGAATGGACGAGCCACGCCGCATAAGAAGCTGCACCCCGTTACTCCCTGACCCGTCCCGCAGCCTCACAACACATAACACCGTTTTTGCCACGTCACACCAGACCGATTGCTGCCCCACCTTGGTCGGGGGTGGGGTTTCTTGAGAGCACGCCATCCATAAGCATGTTGCGAAACGAAAGGAATACACCGTTCGACATGGTGATCTGCAGGGTATGCAGGAAAACGAAAGGTCAATGCGATGGATGGAAGGGAGCCGTAACCTTTAAGAACAAAAGATACCAAAACATTTCGGGGAAGGGTTAGGGGTGTTGGAAGCGCCTTATGTGTTGAGGAATACACTCCTCCATTAATGCATTTGTAGGAAAAATTCCCGGCTGAATAGTCCCGTCAGATGCCACATGTGGAACGGTGGAGTTTGGTGACTGAGTGCAAGAAGTCGAGTGCGTTGGAGTAGGTCGTAATATCTGCGATAGACGTACCACTGCGACCGCACGGTTCATCTGCAATGTAGGCCAATCAGCCGTGACCGTGGTGCAGCCCTCGACAGAAAGGTTTCGCGTTAAGATGACAGGGCGATATGGGTCCCAGGCGCTTATTGGGACATCCACGACGCTAGAGGTCAAGCGAATGAGCTTGACGGCAGGATCCACAAACGCGGCAACGAATTCATCAGCAGTTGTAACATTAGCGACTGTAAAACTGGCCAGCAGGCGGCCGTGCGGCTCGCCTACATCGCCGCGGTGACCAGGCCATGGTCCAAACTCGACCGCATCTCCACCCCAGCTGCTCCACCCATGCAAAAGCAGAACCAGTAATATTTGTGCTACCCTGTGAAAGCCATAGATGGCCCCTAACGTGTTCATTTTCTGTGGTAGCCGTGTTCATAACGCCCTGCTTGTGCGCAAAGATTTGGAATGAAAATCTATCATTACCAGCCTGGTCAAGTCATGTGGTGACATTTTCGCTTCCAAATTGCAAAAGGTTGATTGGACGACATATAGTGTCGAGACGAGACACTACGGCATTGCCGTTCTGGCACCTGTCCGGGTTTTAAAACTCAAAATTGTCCAAAACAGCAACACACTGTACGCGTTACGTTGAGGATTAGGTTTTGCGCCATAAGGGACCATTTACGTACGTGGGACATAATACCCTTAGGTAGCGTTTTCATTTTCCACGCCAGGTAGCTCGTGCAGACTTATCCTCACTCGATATTTTTTGCTCTGTGGTAGCGTGTACAGACTGGCTGTATACATATATGTTTCTTGCGGCGACTGCAGTTTGCACTCTTCTTTATTTACACATTTCCGCAACTCTTTTCCATACTTCCAAGCGCTTCAATGTAAACTCACGCGTTTTCAATAAACGGAGTTTGCGAAAGTACGAGTGTGCGCGTTTTCGTAGCTCAACGTGGGGTTGTGAACACTTCCGCATTCTCTCACTCACGCGAAATATTAACGGCTCGCGGAATACTAACAGTGGTTCGTTTAATCGGTCGCAAATTGCCGTGGCAAATTCGTACTTCGTTCCTGAACCTATTTTGTGAGTCATACTTTCCTCAGCCGCATCCGCAATCTTGCAAGGATAACTAATGATCGGGGATGGCTTGTATAAGGAAACATAATGATTTCTAGTTAAAGCTACCGATGCTTTGTCGTCCATTCGATGCATCAGCATCGTAAGTCACCTGACCTTAGGCATGATGATAAGAAGATATTACTTTAATGCAACTATTTAAGGATTTTAGAGGATGATATGCTGGATTCTCGATGCGAGAAGGCTAGTTCTTGGACGAAACAAGTAATTAAGTACATCTTGCTCGTTCTTGCTGTACTGATGCTTTGAGATCGCGAGTCATTAAAACCTGTAGCAGTCAATGTGTAGCCAATTTTGGTAGATATGATTGCGTGCTATTCATTGTACTGTTTTGCAGCCCCGTGCGATGAATTTGGTGATGCACCCCTCGAGGCGTCGGTGATTTTTCGTTAACCGTTGCTGCAATTTGGAGGTGAAAAAGGTACACAGCGCTGCAAAAATCACGTCATCGGAGCTAATACGGAAACAGAATCCACGTTTACAGTGACACAGTGGTCAGCTTAATAAAGTACGAATTTGTCATCGGCAATTTGCTCTGCAAAATCATGCAGCGATCGGCAGTCCATAGTGCGAACCGCTATGACTACGTGTGTTCATGGCCTCGATATGGTAATCTTCTCCTCATTCGCTTACGAGCGACCAGTCGTCAAATGGCCGACTCGTCAAATGGCCGACTTTCCTTTTCCAAACGCGCGTCGAATGTGGGTAGGACGTATATAACCTTGCTCCTTTGTACGTTTCTTACACCGTTTTCTTTCGATGGCGTTTTTTCCATCTGTTTTTTGCGTTGGCTTGCGCACCTTTACGTATTGCAGTCTGGTTACAGACGGGACTGCACTTGAAAAAAGTCACATTTTAGCTGCGTGCTGTGAGTGGCCGTGAGACTAGAAAGAGCAGTATCCAGATGAATGAATCTGTACCTATTAAAATGCAGCGGCCGACAGCGGCAGTCCTGAGCCATGCAACAGAGACAGAATATGGCTCGGAAAGATGCTTATTCCTAGGCATAAGCCTCTCTGGTCCCAGGACAGACCAGAGCCGATTTGTGTCTCTTCGTGTCTCAGTGCAAAGAGGAATGTGAGCAAGTGGATGTCACGCCAAACGACCGTCCCGCCTATCTATCACATGTGAATCACGTACTAGGAATGTACTTTTGGTGCTGTTTGCAGATGTAATTGAATAGGCGGGAACATAAAGCAGGAAGGCCTTGCAGGAGTGGAGGAAAGCAGTTGTGAGGGGGACGTTTCACTTTCTTATCAACTTGCATACGATCCGCACCACACTATCCGTACCACACTATCTGCTCGTCATGCGGCTAAAGTGTGACTTTCTTTAAAGTGCGGTCTCGTCTGCAACCAGACTAATTGCGATTGATTTGCACACGTAAAGGTGCGCAAGCCAACCCTAAGTCACACAGCAGTATGTCCAAGGCACTCATGACCGCATAACGGCCGTCGCCTGTTTGGATCCATGCATGGCCAATGCTTGTAACTGCTTTGCGCCAGCTCACTACCTGGCACAGAAACACGAATTCTTGCTTATAGCATTGAATACATGGATTAACCAAACCAAACCGATGCGTTACTTAGGCGCATTCACACCTTCGCGCAAATGACTAACTCTTCACTATGGCATTCACGAAACCGCACACTTTACCCAATGAATTAATATTGGAATTGTTATTATGTTTATGAATGTTTGGGGCCTCCAAAACGGCGGTTGCTTGACAGTTGTGCATCGCGCGCGGTCGCATCGTCACGCGACATGCCAATCACGAAATGATGTGATCATTGATATTGTGATTCTGCGCATGGAAACCCGCACCCTTGGCGGCGTCCGCAGCCAGCCGCTTGCCTTTCGGCCCCGACCAGTTGCCGACTTGGATCTAGGAGCATAAGTTTCCGTTACCTGTCAACAAAAGTTAAGTACACGTCAATACCCGCCTTTTCATATAACTACGAATCTTTCACTCCACCGGGGTATTGTAAGGCGGGTTCCTAAACAGGACGTGCCCTGCCGTACACTGGTTACCCTTGATGGAGCCGATGAGTTTGTCCACATCGGGGCGGTGAGGCCGGATGTTGGGTCCAAACGGAGAAGGGTGATGGCGGCAGTTGGGACAGTTATCTGGTATTTTAACTGTTGCTCGTTGGTACTCTGTTCGTTGCTATGGTTGTCGGGGATGGACGGCATGTGTTGGGTGCCCTAATAAAACTATAAACCATGGCACTGTGGTCCACCAAACAAATTTATTGGAGATCCTAATTAGGATACATATGACCTCGGTTTAGAATTTTGATGGGCCATACAGGAAAGTCAAACCGTTGCAGTACGGCGATTACAGTACGGTATTGCAGACTCTTCTACCAACGCCCCCTGGCAGGCCCCTATCATGTTATGGGCATGGACATGCAATGCAACCCAAGTCCCACCATGACCAATCTTTAACTGAATCCACGAACTTCTAACCAACAACCCCCAGGTGAGGGACTTTCTGCGTTGGCTACGCCGCCAAAGTGCTGCTCCACCCAGAACCACTCGCATGCAAAGTTCCTTGTGGACCAGCGCTGGCAGCAGCAGGTGTGTACGACCCATATGGTGTAAAAATGTCCAGAGTGTACGGCATGTCCACTGACGTGTTTTGCGTTGGAGTGAGATTGTCTGTCTACCTTACCTATCTTGCAGGGGCTTCGTCCCGCTCCATTCCTATTTCTAGTTCCATTTGCATATGCTATATCAGGTGATGACCCACATATGCTCGATGGGGAACTCTGGTGTCGGCGCCGCGGTTGCAGTGGAAGTGCAGCAGCCGTTGACCTACCAACCGCCGACACCGACAGCGCTGTCAGAGCAGGCCGGAGGCCGACGGCGGCGGCAGCCAACCGGATCCAGCCGGATGGCGGCGCCATACGTGGCCACTGGATGACCAGGAGACGGCGGCAGGATAATTTTCGCGCGTGCTGTTGCCGCCGCCGTTGCAGCAGCCGCTGGCGGCGGCAGCACCTACGGTGACGTCGCGCGGCATCTCAGCTCGTGCAACGATGGCGAGGAGCCTATGGGGGGAATGAGGGGGGAGGGCTTGGTGAGCCCTTGCGGAGGACCTGCACCTGCCGTAGGATCCGTTGTGAATGGCGCTTGCCAGGGGCGGTGGGGTCAGCAGCAGCACCACCGAGTTTTCCAAATTACGGACAATCAAATGTACACCCGTACCTTCTGTCATGCAAGAAGGGTACTCATGGAATTGGTAAATTGCGGCAAACATTTCTGTGCGCACATGTTAGGGGAAAACGAGGAAAGATAGTCCTCTCACAGCAAGGGAGGGTTCCGGGGTGTTTGCTGTCACCACCAACACCAACAGTACGAAAGGCAGTATCAGCACAAACTACCGGCGCCTATCTGGTCTGTACCCTGTCTATCGAGCTGTCCCAAGGTTTGCGAAGTGTACGGTAGGCGAGGCGCCGAATTGATGATGATGATGATGATGATGATGATGATGATGATGATGATGATGAGGAGGAGGAGGAGGAGGAGGAGGAGGAGGAGGATCACAAGCTTGACTGAGCCCAGATCAGGCAGGGGACTCAGCGATCGTGAGAAGCCTAGGGTTCCAATCGAAAGGAAAGCGAAAGAAGGGAATGAACGGATATCGTCACAGACCGTACTAGGTATGAAACATGCAACATCTCAAACATTATAACGCCAACAGGTACCAGCGAGTCAGTTGCCGCAGCGAATCGCTTCAGGTTATGTTGCTGACAACACCTCGGCAGGGATGCAGCTGCAACAATCATTTTTTTCAGGGTTGCTTATTACAGCATCCTCTATCGACCGTAAATTTGGAACGCTGGCAAATCCTGCCCCATCCTTCGCAGCCTATGGAACCATAATCCATGACTGTCCCAAACTATGTTGGCAACAGCCCTGCTGTATCATCAGGCGATGAAGTAATAATGTGAACCCGCCGCTTTCATCATCCGAATACAGTGTGTACATGTTGGCATGTAATTGGCCAACACAAACGCATTTCCCGTCCTGCGCTAACTATTGACCCGTCCCCTGTCCCCGTCACCCCGTCTTTGTGGGGTTATCCTGTGATGCTGCTCGATTTAAACCCAAGTTCTGACTTCGCTGCCATGTGGTCGTACGCAACGATGCTACGGCCTCCTCAGCTCCTGCTCCCTTCTTCCGACATGGGCTGCCGTCAGTTGGTGGTTAATATTTACTGGTGTTTCTTTGGAGTAGGGGGACGCGTATTCTACTGACACTACTGTTATGAATAATCAAATAACTTTATTCGGTCCAAGCTGAGACTTGGTTACAACCTGATGACATAAGGTATATATACGGTGCGTGGGTGATGGGCAGCGCGACAAACCTACCTTCTCTTACAGGAGTCAGCATATGATTCCAAATCTGAACTAGTTTATGGTGTCCGCCCGTATTTTACGACTATCTCCTATAATTTTAACGATGATAACAAGTATCACTGGCACCACTGCCGTAATGCCGTAGCTGTTGTCACAAGGTGCCATAGCTGCGTCAATGAAAGATCCACGAATAAAACACTCGAACCATTTTTCCCCTTCGATCGGCGATGGTGAATCCCCCATGCTCAGCCTCTAAGAAGACCATCAACTTGCCCACTTCCGACAAAGGCATTAAACAAGCATTTTCATTATTTTGATTGATAGCCGTATGGCTGTATGCTGTGTTTTTATCGAAGAGAAGTTGCGTGAGGTAGCTCCAAGGAAGTTTTAGAGCGTTGACCTGTAACATTATTTTATAACTGCTTTTATATCACATATAAAAACCCACTTAGTGCTTAGAGTTACTGTGAATATGACAATGCGGCAGCTTGGGATCGTGGGGTACTGGTTGTACAGGAGAACAATTGGCATCCACAGCCAGCAATACCAAAACCCAGCATAGCAATCTGAACTGGCTTAACATTATAACATACAAGCTTAATCAGACTGTTGTGAATCAATAGTAGCCGAGCCGTCTCCGCAACTGGTCCTATTAGGGATTGATCTGCCATTTATGAATGGAAGTTATCCATAGTAATTGACTCAATTTTAATATGAGTGATCAAGTGTTAGAACAGATAAGCGAGGCGCAGGTGGATGAGGACACGGAGATTCAGCCGGGCACGGTCTTCTTGCTGAAGTGGCTCGCCGAGACATGGGGAGAGGCTGGAAAGGGTGTCGTGCAGCAGGTTTGTTGTAGCTTGCTTCCGTCTGTGTTCCACCTGTTGCTTTCCCGCCTGACGTGAATGGCACCGCAACCTGCAGTTCTTGGTTTTCTATGCATTAATGCTTGTGGGCTTCGGGTTTCTATACTTGATGATGCGAAGCACTGCACAGTAAGTTTCAGTCTGGCCAGGTCAGTTTCGATCCCGTGAACGTAAAAGTAAAGCTTGCTTTCTTCCCCTCCTGAAATAGGCTTCGTGAAATTCGACGAAATATTGCTGAAACACTTCGGGAGCAGAATCGACGAAATTTTGACGAGGTACGCATTTGGGGAAGCCTACGCCTGGTCAGCTGCATCTGTGTCCGTAATAGCCGGTTCGTGTGTTAAAGCTAGCTTGCAGTTATCTTTGTATTCGATTATGTGATGTTTGAGGTTTTAGGATGGGCCCGATGGGTATTGCCCGGGCCGGTCAGCTGTGACATTTTGGCACACAGTGACCCGAGAAAATATCCCCAAGGGTTATACTTTCCTCCCATCCACACAGGAAGCGTACCGTAACATGGCGGGTGGCGGCTACTTTTAAGCGAACACGTCACTCCAGGAATCTCGCACTTTGATTCGCATTCCGGCGCTGCATGCAATCGGTGGCTGCGCTCTCACGTCAGTGGCTGTCGCGCCGGTGTGATGACTTGCCGTCTGCGTAGATGGCCTAATCCTGGCCCTTTCCAACACCGGCAGGGGAGGTTTCACAATCATTCAGCGGAACCTTATTTAATGCGGGGTGATGCCCAACAGACAGGCCGGTGAGGTTCAGGCCTTTCAGAGTCATAAGCATGCGCTATAGGATCTGTTAGGCGGAATAAGGCTCCACAGGTGCAGGAGGGTTGCGGTGGTGCTGCGATGACCGACTACGGTGCCAGGACCACGGGCCTGAAGGCACCCTATTGCCGATACATGTTGTCAGTCTCCTCTCACATTACCTAGCCATAACCCAATAAAAAGCGTGTGGGCTTTACGGGGACTTGTTATGGTGCTGCGTCGTTCACCAGGGGCTGGGATCGTGATGGCGGAGCAATGGTCTCTCTTCCGGGCGGGTTCTGGATTGCCTGGAAGCCCGATGCCCTGGGCTTCCGCTGACATATGATAATAACTTATGTTGATAATAGTTACGGACTTTAGGGTAGGGCATGGGACATGGGTTTTGGGTGTATCCTATCCGGTATGAGGTGTCGGCTTAGTCTGAGCCTTTGAGGTGTATGGTACCGGAGACGCGTTCTAATTGTGGAACGTTCCCTTCGGTTGGCCATCTGACCATGGCCATCGGGTTGGGAAGAAGTTGTCCTGGGCATAGTGCACACCAGTGGGTGGAAGATGACAGGTAACTGGCCCTTCTATGGCTGAATTACGGGACATAAAAAAGCAGTGGACTGCCGGTGAATTGTAGGGTGCAATCTTCAATAGTCTGGGAATGGAGAGGATCATGACCAACATTATGAAGGCTAGGGCCGTTGGGGGGAGCCGGACGGTCTCCCCATCTCAGAAAGTGCCTGAATGCAGGCTGCAGTTCGTCTTTATTCAGGGGTTTGTCCCTGATTACCGGAATCCGTGTGGGAATCCATGTCCTGCAACACATGGTAAGACGGCTGCAGGCTTTGTGCGACGTGGGTTGCCTTCCGGTATGTGTATCGGACATGAGGTTCGTGCCTTCCTGATTATGCGTCTTCGAGTTGCGGCCGCAGACTTGCCAATAGTGTGCATCGTCAAGCTAGGCCCTATTGCATCGTGACAAGAGTACTGGCTTGATTGCGGTGAGTGATGCGGGCGGAACGCGGGATGCCCCAGCGCTGAGTCATCACCGCCGGCAAAGGCGGACTTGACCAAATGCACTGGAGCAAGGTGTGACCAACGGGTGTCGCCGTGGCCACTGGGCGTCGGGCGAAGTCGCGAAGTGGGACCAGTTCCAGGTCGTGCCACAGCGTTGATACGACCGGTTGCTTTGTTGCGAGGCGATGAGATATGGAAAGGAATCGCGAAGATTCTAGAGGATACAAAGTAGTAGAAAGGTACAAAGTTGAATTAGGGATCGCAGGGTGTTTCTATCGTATCAACGTAGGAATGGTAAACACAGACGGTGGGACATCGGTATTCGAGGAGCTGCCCTTGTGGAGCTGGCCATCGATGCTGCGTGTCCCGTCACATCTCGTTGGGGACGTTGGGCCGTCGGTCCCATGTGCCTTGCTTAAGAGCCCCTGCTTGCCACACGACGCGAACACATCTGAATAAAATTTGATACCCTGCCCGCTCTGCGAGTTTTTGTGAGTGTTGCGGTGCGCAGTATGAGCTCGTCGGGAGTGGACGCCTCTCTCGTTGCGCGTTGCTGCCGTGTTCTTGTAACTCCACCTAATTCATGAGCAAACGAACGTTCACCCGTTCTTAGTCCACATGTTCTCGCCCCATTTATAATGTGTGCGCTTGCTACGTGACTGACAGGCCCCTGCACATACTGCCATGGGGGCCCTGTCTGGTCACAAATTTCGTTTGACGAGACGAATTTACATGCCAGAGCTTTTAGCATGTAACAGTGTGTAAAAGGTTCCTGTTATCCAAGAAAAACCCGCTTCTCGCCCATAC
This sequence comes from Volvox reticuliferus, assembly GCA_019650235.1. Lineage (NCBI taxonomy): Eukaryota > Viridiplantae > Chlorophyta > Chlorophyceae > Chlamydomonadales > Volvocaceae > Volvox > Volvox reticuliferus. Next base: position 445,147 of record BNCP01000012.1, on the reverse strand, counting down.
AGGGGGAAGGTTCTCTCGCCAATCCAGGGCTGCCTGGCGTCAGTGCACATAAAAAACCTTGTCAGCAGCTGTGATGTCCAGGCCTTGCACAGCGCAGACCCGCATAGGGTTTTGCGCCTTGTCAATGTCGACTGGCACCACTGCATAACACTTGAAGGGATACCGATGTCCCCGGTGGTCCCATTCCGCCCGTAGCCATCACAGTCCACAGCCAGCCCCCGCCCGGCAAATCACCCCTCTGCCATCAGGTTCCCTTCATTATCGTTACAGTGCGACTGCGTCGACATGGCATGACTGCCACCTAGGCAGTTCCACCCTCTTCAAGTGCCTTCCTTACAGCCGTCCCCTTCATTGGCTGGGCCAGTCATAAGTTCGCCGCTGTAAGACCTACTCGTGTTCGATACAGTTGCCCCAGTCCGCAATTGCCCCCATCACAATCTTGTACCTATAGCCATCACAGTCCTGCAGCTCTCGCCGCCTTCTTGGCCCTCGCTTCCCTTTGCTCCTTGAGCTTCTTGCGCGCCCACAGAGCAGGTAGCTGCTCCTGCCGCCAGCGTTTAGCCTTAGCCAGGTAGTCCTCAATCTGATCCGGGTTCACCCAGCCACCATACTCGCCATAAAGCGCTCTGGCGACGCTCTGTGCAGCCGACCCGGCGTCACAACCCACAGCTGTCAACCGCCCCGACCGAGGGTCGCGCACGTACTCGGTTGGCACGCCATAATCGTCCAGCGACGATGGCTGCTGCGCCGCCGCCGCGCCGTACAGGACATCTTGTTGTTGCCCTGTTGACGGCCCCGACGCCGACATTGATGCGCCCCAGCTGAAGTTGACGACCTCCGCCAAGCTCTTGCCTGCCGCCGCCGCCTGACGCGCCAATACCACGGCCTCATCATCCGGCGGAAGCCCCGCCAGCACCGCCTCCGCGTACTCTAGCATGGATTCCTCGCGGGTGCGCGGCCGCCTCGCGGCATCACCGTCATTTCTGGCAGCCGCTTCCGCGTAATAATGTTGCTGCCCGTAATGGGCATGCGTAGTGCCGTAGTGCGGGTGGTGCGCTGCGCCGCCGTAGGCGTGCGCTGCTGCCGCCGCTGCAGCGGCGGCGCGGAGCCACTGGTCGTGCACTGACGCCGGTGGTGCCGTACCCGGCGGTCGGTTGCCGGGAAAGCGCCGCCGCCAGTCCGCCAGCAGCTGCCCGTCCCCAAGCAGCTCCGCCAGCTCTATACCAGGCAAGCCACAGGCAATTGCCTCCTCCGCTGAGGACGGCTCGATACCGCCCGGCCGACCCGCGGGTCCGTCCGGCTCCCCTTCGGCAACCTCAGTAGCCGCTGCCTCAGGCCCGGGCGAAGGCGACCGTGACGGCAGGCGCTCTGATCCATGGATCGTCCTGGCATCTTCCGAACCTCTAGATGTTGAATCATGGCGTGCACGCTTCGCCGGTGGATTTAAATCTGAAGCCGCTGCTCCATTTTCTTCATCTCCACTTGCCCTGTCGTGCTCTTCCTTAGTGTAGTCATCTGCTTCCTCCGCGTCCCCGTAGTCGCATAGACCCAGCGTCCCTGCCGCCATGTCCCTTTGCAACTTTCCACTGTGGACGGCTGCCGCCAAATCCCCTTCACCATTACCGCCACCGCCGGCGCTACCATTACTCCTCTGTGCGCCCGCCCCTTCAACCACCACATCGGCACGAGTGGGATCCGCCTTCTCCATGACCGTCTCCCGCTGCTGCTGTTGCTGCTGGTCCCCCGAGCATCCTTCCCGCACTTCAGCGTCCCCGGTAAGAAGTTGGCCCCTTTCCCTGGCAGACTGCCCATCATTCTGCAGCTGCTGACGTGGGGGCTGTATCTCCACGTACCAGACGAGCAGGTCCATCGGCAGGAAAGCCCTCCATGCGCGCAGGTGCTCCTGTTGGAAGGGCCCGTGCAGGAGGCCGCCGCGGTCCCTGAGGAAAAAACAACGTAAGTGCAAAGAAATCATTAACGAAACAGGGGATTAGCGCAGGGGCGCACCCCAAAACGGGCGGAAAAAGACCGGTAGCATGCGGCGGCAAAGAATGGTGGAGGAGGAAGAGGAAGAGAGGAAAGTTGGGTGAACCATGTAACCAGAAGTACCTAGAGAACTTGTGGCCCCAGGCCGCGCCATGGTGGGGGGGGAGGAGGATGAATTGCCGCGAGCACCTGGGCGCGTCGGAACACGCGTACACGACCCTCCAGCCGGCCCTGATTTCGCCCTCTTGCTATCCTGCTGTCCAACCGGTTTATCAGCGCTAGTGCAGTCCTGCGGAGTGCTGCTGGCTGCATTGCTCATCACACAACCATGGCAGCCCTGGTGAAGCTACGTACGCAACGTAGCCATGCCTACCTTCCGCATGTCCAATTTTTTTAGTTCAGGCTTACAGCTTCTCCTCTACCAAATGCAACAAAAAGTAAAACATACTGCGCCAATGCCCCCTAAGTACCAAATAAACATATTAAGACCAAGACCTCATGATTATACCTGACGGCCTCTTCGTTTGAAAATGAGCGTTCGCCCTCTATTTGGATGCAGCTAACAGCCGCGCACGCCGAATGCCGTGCTTGCGCTATTTGTTGACCCGCAGTCGTCACCAGCTAGGTAACGACACCCGGCGATCAGCCGTACCTGTAATACCAACCGCTGCCACTACATGTATCCCGGGCTGCCGCTGAGTTTCCTGCTCCAGGGGAGGTCTGTGGACTTGTGGCCACTGGGGCAGTCTTCACGGAAGCCAGGGCCTGAGTTGCTGAGGTGGTAGCGGCCGCGGTGATGGTAGCAGAGGAAGCGGTGACGGCTGACGCCTGAGCGGCTGACGTTTGTGGCGCGGAAGTGACCATGCCATCCCTGCAGGCGTGCCATGGCCAAGTAACACACGGGGGATGTGCTGTTTTGTGAGTTTTGTATGGTAATGAAGGCCACCTAGATCATCGTTACGGTTAGTTCCCCGAGCTTCGAAGCGGAAATCACATGGGGAGGGACAGCTTACGGTTGTGGCGGTATCCAGGACGTTGCTCCAGTCGACTGATTATAGTAGTACCAGTGCCCACTCGATTGGTCGAAGGCGCAAGCCCAACCCGCTGGCAGCACCGTCTGCGTGTGAGGTGAATTGTGCTCCATCGGTAATTGCTCACTTACTACAACGGGTGGCAACTCATAATTGTTGTACAAAATTGATTTTCCATTTGCTACTGTCTGTCGTGCTGAAACATTCGCTGTTTGGAAGCCCAGGTCTTATATTGTCCCTATTCTTCTGTTGTGAATGTATTCCGCATATAATTTCTGCATGGTCGTTGATGTCGTACTGTCGACTAGAACGCTTAACATCAATTTAAATACTTTTTTATTTGTCTTGTAATGTGCGGCCGTTAAAATTAAGCATTGGACTTTGTCCGTTTTAACACATTCGTTTTGCTTCAATCGATCGCCGAGATAACCCCGTGAGATGACTCGCAATCTCTCTACCTGCGTTATGGCTGAAAATATCTAACAGTATTGCAGCTTAATAGCTTGTTCTGGGCCATCCTTGAGGGTCCATGGCCGCCACGGAGGCTCCAGAGTCCTTTGCCCCGGACATCCCCGTTGAAACCAAGACTATCAAAGCGTTAACCTTGCAAGCTTTAAAGCGTACATATGATGTATTTGCTAGCAGTTATGGGCAACCTACGCCGTTGGACGAGAGCAGGTAAAAGCAGGCCCCGATCGGCACAGAAAGCCAGGGGCACATAGGCACCCAGCAAAAGCTTCTGGATATCGTATGCCGTAGGGGAGGTTCTGCGGTTTCCGAAGGGATTGACAATACCAGTTGGTGATGACATTGGTCCACCGATGCCTGTTTTCATCCTCAACTAGTGCCGTGCGCTATGGCTAGGCGCTCCAACCGGCAGTTCTCTGACGCTGTCGTTGATCTGGGTCATACTTTTTATTTGGTCACGAGGTCGCTGGCGTATGTTGATGATGTGTACGACACCTGTATGCATGTCGTACACATCATCAACATATCATCACCGCCGCCCGTCCCACCAACCTTGGCCAGCGCGACCGCCGTCCAGACCTCTCCCTCAGCCGGGGGCTAACCTGCAAAGGTGGTCGGTGGTTCCTACTATTCACTCTTACTCAATCCCACCTCTTAACCCAGCCTATCTTCGCTGTTTCGACGTCCATCCCTCCCACCCGCTCCATTCTCTCCGTTCCTCCTGGCCTTCAACTTCTTCCTAAAGTCAACTTCTCAAAGCGGCAGTAAAGTACCGGGACGAGTACGCACACGTGAGCCATGTAGTGGCACCCGCACCTGCCCCCAAACCCACAGCGGCGCCACCGCCCTCAGCCGCAGGAGCAAAAATACCAACAGCAGGTATGGTGTACGTAGGTGTGTTTATCCTATCACCTTTGTTTTTTTGGCTTCGGGGCTGGGGCTCAAACTCTGTTGGTGCGTCGGTCTGTCCATGGGTCGGTCGGTCTATGAGTCGGTCCCTCCGTGCATCAGCCTGCGCTGGCAGCTACCGTGGCCTTCAGTGGATAGTACCACTCCTTGGTGGCTTTTCGCGGGGCTTCCGAGTTTGCGGGCGGTTTTGAAGTGGGGTTTGGGGATATGGGAGCATACAGGTTGATAGTCCAGACCGGGATATGGGGTCTGCGGCATGTTAATGTGTGGAGATGGGGCCTCCATTACCCGGTTGACTTGGGGGCACTGGAAGGCTCGTCCCTCGGTCGCTTGGCAGCAGCGCTACTGGAAATGGGCTAAGAAAACAACTGAATTGTTTTATTCTAAGATTCGGGGGAGGATTGGGAAATTGGGAACCGGAAGAGGAGTTGCACACACAGCTGTCGGTATGGCGGTCGTAGGCACGAGGGACGGAGGTAGATATTGGGTCTGGACTCTGTATGAAGTCGGGGATTATGCGGCATTTTGCAAGTGGTAAGATATAGGCCGGGAAGGGATATCTCCTTAATTCGGTTGGGCCGGTGTTAGGGACGGAGGATGAGGGCCAAGTCGTGAAGAGGTCAGCTACGCTTAGGAAGGACGGACGGCTGGTTTAGAGTGGTGGAAGTGCTGGCGCTGTTATATGGGTCAATGGGGGCTGACTGCACTCCTAAAAATCCAGGGTTCGATCCGGCCGGGAAGAGAGTCGTCGGGTATGAAGTGTCCATCGTCAATGGAATGCTGTATTTGCAAAACAGAAGTTCTGCACAGAAAGTGATCGGGGCGGGCTGTTGGCGAATGGCCGGGGTTGGGCCCCAACGGCAGCGGTGGAGCCGACAATAAGTCGTGTAATGCCGTGAGATTTATTGAGGTCTAGATGAGGTGCGTCCCTTCAGCGGACAAGGCTCCTTACCCTCCGTTCCATTGGCGGCAATGATGATCTGAATGACGGTCAAGTTAGTTGGCCCTTGTTTACTAACGTTATTTTACCGCCTCGGGGAACCCCTTCTTCACAGCGTGAGTATTAATTAAAACACGTATTCTCCACCCACGTCTGTTTGTCCGTCTGTGTTCTCCTCTCTCTCCCTCCCTCTCTCCCTCCCTCTCTCTCTCTCTCTCTCTCTCTCTCTTTTAAACATATTAATTCTCCCCCTTTCCCGAGTACCCATTTTTATTCAATTACGACACCTAGTTGGCGCTTTCTCTGTTACGAACGTATTCAGTTTTATGTACATGTTGAAATGAACGCATAATGTATATTTTTCGCTTTTCCAAATTGTTCGCTCACTGCTTCCCGACCCGCCGCCGGTCAGGTGCCGCTGCCGCCGCTGACGTCGATGCCACCGGCCCATCCCGTCCGGAGTCCCGCTCCTCACTGGCCAAACTCATCGACCAAATTCCCGTGGCGCCGGCATCCGCCGCCAGCGATAAAAGGCTTGGCTCTGCCGCCGGAGCAGCCATGGGAGGGCAGCAGATGGTGTTGTACCAGCCTCCAGGGACCATCGTCGCGGCCGGCGGCCGCGCCGCTGACGCGGAGGCGCAGCAGCGTGCCGTCATGTCTGTGATTAACGACAAGGGCGGCAACAGCTCAGCGGCGGTGTCCCGGCGGTTGGCTTCGAAGTGGCCGCGTCCCGTCTGGCATGCGCCCTGGAAGATGTACCGCGTTATCTCGGGACACCTCGGGTAGGTCGTACGGCGTTCGTAACGTCATACGTACAGGCAACCACACGTTTACTATTTGCATTTGTTGTTTATACCTAAATTCGCGGGCTAATTCCTTTGAGTCAATATATTATATGGTATGTGCTCTGAGCGTGTTCGCCTTTGTTAGTTGTCAGGCCGCAGGCTTTCCATGGTGATTATGAACTTGGCTGTTGGGGCATGAGGCCGTGACGGGGGGGTTAACGGGTCGCCGTAGCGAACCCCACGGGCTGTAAGGACAGAGCTAGAGGGGAAAGGGGATGAGTGGTCTGTAAGCGCGCGCGTGTGTGCCACAGTGGATACGAGCACGAGCGGCAGGAGGAGAGAGGACCAAATGAACATTGAGGGACCGTTGCGCCTAAGACGAGCTCTTGTCCCTCTTCCATCCCTCTTCCATCCCTTCCCCCTCTCCCTCCCTCTCCCTCTCCCTGGTACATTTAAATTCTAGTCGTGAGGTGTAGATTTTTTAGATTCGTATTTTCGCCTTCCTCTTGCTCCTCCTCCGTCTGCTCCTCCTCCAGGTGGGTCCGCTGTGTGGCTGTAGACCCCGGCAATGAGTGGTTCGCCACCGGCAGTGCGGACCGCACCATCAAGATTTGGGATATGGCCAGTGGCCAACTCAAACTCACACTCACCGGCCACATTGAGCAGGTCGGTAGAGGAGGGGCTGGGTGGGGGTTGTACCGTCGAAGAAAGGTGTGCGAAGCAAAAAGCGTGTGTGTGGAAGTGAGTTGGTTTCTGGGCGGTGAAAGGAGACGACTCGGCCAGGAGGGACGTGGTGTGGATGGGGTTGGGATTACTCGGACGAGGGGGGAAATGGGGAAGGGACTGTCTGAGTCCGTTCAAAGGGCACTTCGTCAGCCCCCTGGCTCTCGCAATCCCGTGCCCCTGCCCCTGCCCCTGTGGCCCCCCCCTTGTACTCCTCTGTCTTCCTGGAGTTTCCTTGGGCTTATGACTTCTACAGTCACGACTTCTACAATCTGTTTATAATCCTCAAGGCATTGCGGCGCATCTCATATCGCATCTCGTCGTGCCCCTTGACCCGCTTCCTCCCTGTCGTGGTCCAGGTCACGGGTCTGGCCATCTCCGCACGCCACCCGTATATGTTCAGCTGCGGTTTAGATAAGATGGTCAAGTGTTGGGATCTAGAGCAAAACAAGGTATGGTAGGTTGGCTCCGAAACCATTGATGCCGGCTTATGGTTGCGGTCGCTAAAGGTCGGGGCGGCCCCCTTATGGACGTCTTTCGCTCATATATGAAGGCATCCGATTCGGATGACATATTGGAATATAAGATACGCTAATACACACACACACACACATATATATATATATATATATTGATCTTATTGAGGGCCTTCTATTCGCGCAGCCGTACACTGTGCAGACTATTTTTGGCTTCACCTTCCCGTCTGTTTCATTTGTCTTGAGCCGCGGTCGGCTGAGTATTTGCATTGTCGCATGCTACTGCACCAACCCTCCTTCCCCTTTTTTGGCTGTCAGGTAAGAAGAGAGCTTTGGGTGAAAGTATTAAGCGTGTGTGCGGGCGAGGAGATTTCCTGTGCCGCACCACTCTCCCCTCCCCGGGGTCCGCTGCCTGATTCAGCTCGCCTGCTTGGTCTCTACTTACACACTTGGCCAATTCACGTTCACTGGCTGCAGGTGATCCGGTCCTACCATGGACACCTATCCGGGGTGTACTGCATCGCGCTGCACCCCTCCCTTGATGTCCTTATGACGGGCGGCCGCGACAGCGTCGTGCGTGTTTGGGACATGCGTACTGCCGTACAGGCCATGGTACTATCGGGACACGACCAAACCGTGTGTTCCCTGCTCAGTCAGGCCCCCGACCCCCAGGTGAAAATATCGACGCGGAAAAGGGAGAGGGGAAGGGGGAAGCATGGGATGGGAAGGAAAGGGGTGTGTGCGTGTGCGTACATGTTTTTGTATGCGTGTGCCTCGTACGGCGGGTAGTTATAGGGTGTTCGTGCGTATGGCTGGGATGCGAGTGCGTCTGGCACTCAATGCACCCAATGCACTTGTAAAAACCACATCCTCAGACACACACACACACACACACACACACTCACTCACACGTGCTCTGACAACTCGCAGGTCATCAGTGGCAGTCACGACAGCACCATCCGGCTGTGGGACCTCCGAAAGGGCAAAGCCAGCGCCGTCTTGACCCACCACAAGAAGTCCATCCGCGCTTTGGCGCTGCACCCTCAGGACTTCGCCTTCGCGTCCGCATCTGCGGAGAACATTAAGAAGTGGGCGCTGCCCAACGGAGACTTCCTGCACAACATGCTGTCGCAACAGAGGGCCATCATCAATTCCATGGCCATCAACCAGGACGGCGTAGTGGCGACGGGTGAGTGGCACCTTGGGAGAGTGGGGAAGGGGAGGGCCGGGCCGGGCTAGGCCGGGCTCCATCTGGACCGGTCAGCGGGTCTGGTCTTAGAGCGGAGCGGAGCGGGGTGGATGGGGGCAACCAGAACGACATGGGTATGGGAGGGGTGCTAGGAATGCTGAAAGGGAAGCTGATGGCTTTGCGCGAAAGCCGGTGAGCTTAGAGCTGGTGGATGGGGTGGTGGTGGCCGCGTGTTACCCCGGGCTGTATGTTCTTGTTACCCTCCGCCTCCGCAACCAAGTTCCCGTCGCGTCATTGCTCCGTAACCTCTTCCAAAGTTCCCCCCACTCAAAACATTGGACCGGGTTCTTGTGACCGGGTCCTTTGTTTTACACACACACACACACACACACACACACACACACACACGATATAATTCAATTCAACTCACACAAGGTCCAGATCAATACGAGTCGACTTTGCGAACTTTATCAATACGCACTCCCCAAACTCATCACGAATAGGTGGTGACAACGGCAGTCTTTGGTGGTGGGACTGGCGTAGCGGCCATTGCTTCCAACAGGACGAGACCGTCGTGCAGCCCGGATCTCTTGAGTCAGAGGCGACGTTGTACGATATGGTTTTCGACATGTCCGGCAGCCGCCTCATCACTGCGGAAGGTGACAAGACCGTCAAGATGTGGCGCGAGGTGGAGGACGCCACGCCGGAGACGCACCCGGGATTGCCATTCCGACCGCCCAAGGACATAAAGAGGTTCTGAGGAAGAATGTCTTAAAGGGGAAACATATCTCTTACCTGGGGAGCCAGGGGTTCCGGGTCCGATGGATTATTGGCAAGAGCAGGGAAAACCCAACAAAACTTTCACCCGGTGGACGGTGTGTGGTCAAAGCGGTTTGTGTGCTGTAACGTCTTTGACTCGTTGTAGCTCTCAACATTGACGAGTGATTACAAAACTACAACTGGTTGGGGGTATCTTGTGTTCCTGAAAAGGGGAGGATGAGACGGGCGAACGGTTTCGGGGGAAGCAGGCAAGAACGGTAGAGGCCCCCGGGGCAGGTGATCCTTTCTCCATGGAGAGGATGAGGCAACCGTATATGGGAGCAAGGATGTAAGGTTTTTGGTGTGGTGTGTACGGCGATCGTTACGGTGCTCATGTCACTGTACATTGCACACAGTGCATACACGATCTTTGTACGGGTGGCAACAAAGTGTGTTCGTGCGTTACTGTATCTTAGTAGTTGGACTTGTTGCTTGGCGTTGGAGGTCGCTGAAGGTTTTTGGAGAGGCATGGACAGGAGCCCCAGAATGGGTTTATACACATGATACACGGATAATGGCTTTAGTCGGTTCGAACGGATTCAACCTTGCAACCTTTCAAACTTGACACTGGTACGCATGCCTACGGCTTCAGTTACCTGTAACCCTAAGTAAATATACCGGCTGGCCAAAGCTCATAACGCCCCTACCTCTCGTTAAGTGCATGTATAACTTTCTTCAGCAGACCAAGCGGCCTTGATGTCGACGTCGCTGATGCCGCTATCTTGCTCTTACTCCTCGTTTTTATTTTTCATGACGGCGGACCACGAATAAATGAATTACCATTAGCATGTGAATACTCAATAATCCTCTTGTGTTTGGGTGGAGGAATGCTTTTTCGGACCCCATTCTCCGATCGTCCACAGAGGAGATTCTGGGCAGTGAGGCACCTGGCAGCTTCACCATTTCGCTACCGCCCTGCGTCACTCCGATATGGGTCACGAACTGACTCCAGGTCTAGGTCAGACTCGTAACCACAGTGCTTTTGGGAATCCTGGAGTTAGCCTAAAAAGGGGAGTCGACATGGCACACATTTTATGCAGCAAAACTTGCTCACTTTATGCGCTAGTAAGATGCAAATTCCAAAACGACTGTTATAAGATCATATAAGATCATCCCTTATGGTAATATTATATGATTTCACAGGCCGAGCGGTTGTAACGGTCGCATCCTGTTGCCGGCAACGAACGCAACGGCCGCATAGGAACTTGGGAAGTGAGCTACGCTTTAACAATGTTCCCGTAAATTTTGGTGTTCATTACGTATTAGCATGCACGACACGTAAGAACCCTGCGTTCGCCTTGGTCAGGTAGCCTGACATATACATTCACGCCAAAGCTGACTGCAATGCAAGTTCTTCAGGATTTTCGTTTTATGAGCAGTATTGCACCATGATTAGAGTAGAGCAAATTTTCACTGCCGCCCATCCGTAAGGAAGTTAATGGCTGATTATTGACCCGCAGCTGCAATAATTGAATGTTAACAAGCATTGTGTGTGAAGGGCGTATGACTTTGGGCGGGCGACGAGCCAGAGTTGTCCAGGTTACAGTCACTTTTGGATTAACCGTGAGATGTAGGCCTTCCTACCTGTTACGTTTGCATTTAAACCAGCTAAGGAAGTCTAGAAAATACAATCCTTTAAGTGAAAAGGGGTTCTGACGCTGCAAAGCACAATGCAAGCATGCAACATACAAATACAGCCCAGCGTCCAGGACCGCCGTACAGTCCGTGGGCCGCCATTGTGCGGCGTTCTTCAATCTCACTGCAGACGTTAAGTCGTTAACACACCAAGATGATTTTCTAATGCGTTTCTCATCACCTCATCTTACAACCGCCTTTGCCTGACTAACGCGCTGTGACGTCATGGACCTGGCTGCCTACCTAGTGCCGCGTAGAGTGTCACGCAAGATTGTAAAGCTTAGCTCCAGTCTAAAACAATTTTTATTCTCTTCACATCAACACCCGCCGGCGTATGCAGGGCACGTGGAATCGGACCACCTCAACTCCATTCGCGTCGCTTACCCGAACGTCGCCAGGTGGATGCAGCGACACAACCAGCTACATTACATACCTGAAAAGAACAACCCGCGGCGTATTGGAACCTCGCTTTTTTCTGCTTGGTTCAACCGTGCACGAGAACCCTTCACAGCTACCCGGACCGCCATATTCTCCGCCAACCGGTCGGGATTTTTCAAACGTGAATGCCTCTACTCGGCCACACGTCCCATCACTACCCCCAACTCCAATCGTCGCGATCAGCTGCTTCGCGACGCAGCGCGTCGTTTGAGGCCCGTGTCCCATTCCCTTTTGGACAAGGACCATGGCGTGGTTTCACCCGAGGACATCTATTTCCGGTCGCCAGAATGTTCAACGAAAAAGAACCAATAGCCGGCAGATATTGGCGAATCTGGATAGCGACGGCGCGGCTAGGGCGGCTTACCGTAATAAAAGCGCTTTTGAAGGGGCTGGAGTGCAAGTTTAAATAATGGAATTACCAGGCCAAGTCTCACTACGTAGCAACTGCGCTTATCACCTGCGCGAGGGTCTGTGTCGGAAGGTCCGTCGCGATGCAGCCACCACAAGAAAGACGCACGTGACTTCAACTGAGGGATGTACAGGATGTGTTAGATAAGCAAGGTGCAGGAGTGCGAACAGCTCGCGGATATGGGTGCGTAAGGTGTTTAGAAGCGGTCAGACCAGGTCAAACTGCTGGTTGGACAAATAGGGCGGGACAAGTACCCACACTTTGTTTCTACTGCGTTATTACATATGTACGTTAGATTGACCACCATTATCACCTATGTACTCAATGGGCGTTAAAGCCGGGACAGTTGGAGGAAAGTGATTAGTTCGGAGGTAAACGGACATGGGAAATTAAGGAACTCGCAGGTGTGTCATTAACTATGTTGAGAGAGGTCACGCCGTTGAAAGAGGGGATGCTTTGGGGTCTTGGGTAGTGGGGCCACCTGCGGGGCTCTTCCGAAACACATTACCCGCAACGACGGGTGTGTTAAGTGCGCGCGAAGGGGAGGCGACACGCAGCACATGGGATTATGGGGAGACTTCGTTGGGGCTGCTGGAAGGGTTCTGGTGACTAGGGACGTCCGCATGCCGTCCTGCCCTGTTGCGTCATACACACGTACAGACGGAAAATTGACGGCTAGCTCCTCCCGGGTACCACCGGCAATACAGTGACAAAATCATGTCGAATCCGAAGTGTGACAATGATGCGTTGTTTGTGGTGGTTACTCGTAAGAACTGTCTCAACGAACGCGTCGGTTGCAACAGGATTTTATTCCTGTTATTGCCCGCCTGGATGTTCGAAATGTAGCATGAATGAGTGGCGCACTCAACGATGGGGCGGTACGGTAGATAGGTATAGTGGCAGACTTTTATCGAAAGCCAAGCAGCAATTCACTCTTGGGGATGAGGACTGGGCTCCATTGGCATGAAAGACCTCCCAAGCCGAACTGAGCTGCATGGTGATCGCAAGAAGTATGTACAATGCATGGAGGATATAAGTAGCGTGCCACCGGCGGCAAGCAAAATGCGAGATTTTGTTGCGTCGGGCTTTCAACTTGACCGCTTCCCGCTTCCTCGTGTGCTGATGAGGCAATTCTCAACGTTGTGTTGTCGGTGCATATCCGTTATACTACATTCTACTCTTTAGCCGGATGCCCTCAGCTGCGCGGTGTGTATCTGTGTAGTGACAGGCCTATACAAGGGCTAGGGGTCGAAATGCGCCTTTCAGGAATTTATGATGATGTATGTATGACGTTATATGTAGACATATACACACGCGTGTATATTGGGGAGCACCCTCCTGTATTGGTAAGGGAGAGGTTGGTAAGTATGCCAACAGGCTTTTTGATGCAAGGGGCGTCTGCCAGGTAGCGAGGATCCTGTGTATCTGTGGATGGAGGATTTCTCAGATAAGAGTTCGTTCCGGCAGCGAGAAAGCTGGTGTCGGCGGATCAGCCACAGTATCGAGGATACATTCGCGTACCCAAGGTCTCCTGGTGTTGAATTATGGTGGAGGCAGGACTGTCTTGAAGGTGCCCGCAGGAGGTAGAGATGGGGAGTCGTGTGACATATCTGCTCGCAAGCGGCTAAATGGCGGTGTACAGACGGGTGTACATACGCGAGCACCATCCACATGTCAACGAAACATTTTACAGTTATCGTACATAACTCAGTGTAACGGTGTATGCATGCATATACTTGCAGTATATATAACTCCCAAGACACATATCTAGACAAACAGACACCTGCGTCTTGCATATCTTAAGCGTCCCACAAACAACAAAATCGACCAAAATTTGGAGCACAGCATACGCCGTGCAGGAACTGGACCGATGTCGCAGCGTGAGAGATCATCTTATTGCTAAGCATCTTCCTGAATGCATCGGCCATCTCCACACGCGCGTCCCTGCGGCATTTACAGCTTCGCCACGTGATACTCGTTGACATACAGGTGGGTTTGAGAACTGAATGGTTGAGAGCGAAGCGAAATGCATACCACATAAGCCTGCCGGGAAGGAGATGCAATTTAGGAACGGCTCGAACACGCCTAACACGCATGTCATTCCAGTTTCTAGAAGCAGCAAAACAACTAGTTCCCTCACTGGTCTAATCCAGGGCTGCAAAAACGGTACAATCTGGGACGTACTGGGTGTACGGCACATGGCCCGTTGTCCACCAAGGATGAACTTGAGACCGAATCCTCCAAAAGTAGCGCCTCATCGCGAAGCGCAGTTTTAGAATTCATTTGCATGGAGATATCGTATCTGAGCTTGTCTGATAACTGCCACTTCTCTTCTCATTACGGCAACGTCACCATCCGAAAAGGCCGATGGTGATATGCAGCAAGCTGCCGCGACATGCTACTGACGCAGCAATAACTACACGGCAGCCCTCGCCCCGCGTGCGGCAGCTAGGGCAGCCAGTTTAACAAACTTGAAGACATGACTACGGCGCCGCAAGTTAAGGCTCTTTAAGAAAGCATAAGTACAATCATAACCGGTACAAAAGGACGGCGCAAGAGACCACCTGTACCCGCTCCTTTCCGTACACTTTTCGCAAGGCCAGCTTCAGAATCGCACTGTCACCCACTAGACCTGGCCCCGCTCTCGAGCAGTTAACTACCCACCCAACCTCTCACTCAGCTAACTCCAATAGCAGGATTGTCCAGCGGGGCGATACGAAGCTTCCCTGCGAGCTTCATCACGGGCCTGTGCACTACGCTGCGGGGTAACATAGCACTCCGTGCAGGTCAGCTCTCCCGCACAGGTGCTCTCCATCTCACGACACCTGCAGCGCGCATGCCTCCAAGTCCTGTATGCCCCTGGGCCCGGTGCCACACACCAGTCGCTCCCCAGCTTGTGGCCGGTAGCGGTAATCCCCGCCTCCCTCCCGGCCAGCAATTTCCAGCAGTGCTGCGCCCGCTGCAGCCTGCGCGAAGATTGAGTGGGACTTGTGGAGCAGACACGGAGATGTGGCGGCGTGCGGTCGGCGTGCGGTTGACCATGTAATGGGGAATGCTAAGCCTACTATTGCATCTGCGGTCGCAAACGCATGGGCCCTTCGATGAACACCTCACCCCGTGCTCTCGCAGCTTGAAGGGAGCCCTTGGGAACAAGCCGGGGCCCATCCTCAGGGAACCCGCTGATTTTACCTTCCCCCTGGAGACCCAACTCCACACGGAGTTGTTACGGCCCTTTAACGGTACAGCAATCCCTCTGCACCCAGGTTATCCTATTGGCCCACAATCTAACTGCTAACCAAAAACATCAACAATTACTCCGTGTTGTTAAGTATAGGCGGGATAACCGCTGGCGGTGGTGGCATGGACTGTGTCCCGTTCGCTGTTTGGCTAGCCTCGTCCTCGTCCTATTTAGTTCGTCTGCTCTACCCAACGCATCCCGCCAGCAGTCAGCCAACAGGTAAGTTACAGCCTTTTGAATCAGGATGCAGAACAGCATTTAATTCATGTCAACCATGGGTCCGGTAACCCCCACCTCCCCCACCCTATGGCAGCGCCCTTCTCAGCCCGTGCTCCCCGTTCATCCCCCACCTTCGCCTTCTTCGACACGGGCTGGTCCCCTAGGTAAAGATCAAAGAGCGCCTCCGCCAGTGCGGGGGACTGCACCAGGCCCAGCACCCGGCCCCCCGCCTCGGTCAACAGCGCGCCGGATGAGCTGGATGGGGAAGGGAGAGTTGAGAGGGTTAAGACGAACACGTGACATCAAAGCGGGAAAAGAAGTAGAGCATGCGGAAGGCGTAAACTTGAGCACCCAACATTCCTTGCCCCCCACACACGCATCATACGTGCCGCACACCTCCGGCTGAAGGTAATGGACGCGCCCTTCCGAACCGCATCGCCTCTGGACACGGAGGACCCGGCTGACGCCATCGTCGTTGTCGTCGTCGTCAACACGTGCTCTGGCAGCTTCTCCCGTGAGAAGTACGACAATAGCTCCTGGAACGCGGGGTCATCTGCGCGACCGCCAGCCTGTGCACAATCAGGGCCAAGGCATATCAGGGCAAGGCATAGGAGAGAGCTAGACTTTACAAGCAATGCCGAATTTGAGCAACATAAGCCCACGGATGGCTCAATGCAGGGCCATCGATCTGCGATCGCCCGCCAAGGGCCCCAGTGCAAAGCTCGTCACAAACCCGACCCGATTCCCCCAACCACCTTCTCGTGCCGTCGCTGCAAAATGCGCTCAAACTCCTGGCTGAGCAGCTGCAGAGGCAGGTTGCGGCAAGCGCGAATCGTAAGCGACATATCGACCCGGCTGGAGGGCGATACCACGACCTCAGCGGGGCTGCGCCCGCCGCCGCCCGCCGTCGCGGTGGAGGCAGCGGGGCCGTCGCCACCACAATCTAGTGTCCGACTCCCAGGTGACGTGCCGCCACCGCTTCGAATGGCGTACGATGCCTATGAGGCAAGGAAGTGGCGAGAAAGCGGCGTTGGTGGGTTCGCGGGAGGATCTTCCGTTCAGATTGCCCTTTTCATGTTTCTTCGCTTCCATCAGCTGAAAGACAGGGCGGGCGACCCACATCACAAATAATCACCCCATCTATCTTCTCTCCGCAGGACACAACTCTCCCCCTTCGTCCTGATGTCCCTTTCGCGGATATTCGATTATCCCACATCGTCATATGCTTTACTCGTTGAACCCAGGGCACGTGGTTTTGAAAAATAAACGAGAAGATAGCAACGCGCAAGGAGAGAAAGACATTAATATATATCAGCAACAGATGCGATGAGCTTTGAAATCATGATCGTTCCTTACATCCTGAGCAAAGGCGTCATTCCTGTTCCGCATAATCATACCTTGGCGGGGTCTGCGTAGATCGCAAAGTCGTAAATCTTGACGCGGAGGAACCCCCTTCCGTCCCACCAGCCGCCGCTACCCCACTGCCGAGATCCGACTGCCAGCAAATGCTGCAAGGAGTAGCCCTGACTCTGGCATTGAACCTCCCCCCGAACCCCTTGCTCCGAACAGACGCGGCTGCCACCACTTCCACCACCATCATCGCCGCGCCTGCAGATGTTCAAACTTGCACTGGTGATTGCTGTAGGTGTACAGCTTCGGCCGGCTGCCCGCCGGTGTGCATGTGTCCCGTTGTCGGCTGTAGGACATCGCCCGCTGCATCCCGTCCCTTCCGCCCAGCCACCGCAGTCGCATGCGGGGTTTGAACGGAGGTCGGTGTGATGGTGGGTCCAAGATGTCTCCTCTAGGTTGTGGAGAGATGCGGGATGGTGGTTGTGGTGGTGAGGGGAATGGAGCTGGTACAGATCGACGTCGTCCGCATTGACGTGGTACTGAAGGGTGCGGCGGGGATGGAGATGTGGACTCGGAGGGGAGTCAGCGTCGTAAACTGGGCGCCGCAGCACGATTGGAAACGAACTGCCGCTGTTAATAGCTGCGTCTGCCGATCCGATGAACTCTGCCACGAGGGGCGTGTGGACCTGGTGGTGAATGCTGGTTGGCGTGATATATCTGCAAAAGTTGGGCCAGCGTAAACGCGACAGAGGGTTAATCGAAGTGAGACCCTTGTCTTTGGCTGCGAAAGGAGAACGAAGGAAAGAACTAGATAAGTTTAAAGCTGTTCCAATATGTACTTACGGTTCATCGCCAGGGTCCAGAATTCCATCGGGTTCCAGCATCGCCGCGGAAAGGGACGCCAGTGGTGCGCCCCGGACTCGGCCTGTGCGACGCCCACGTCCTCCCGGCGCGGCCGATGAACGGCCACGTCCAAACCTCATCGTCCAACGACATGCTGCCTTCAGTCCACGACGGAAGCCGCGCAGGGGGTTGAAGCGCCGAACCAGCTGGGAATCGTTCGCGGTAGCTGCTTCCATCTAAAATATGCGTTCGGTGAAAAATATACAAACCAGATTATATAAAATATGCTTAATGAACCCCTGTGCTTATGTTACATAATGTGACCAGTAAACTGATAAGAGGGGATAATCCTTGCTTCCGCAAAGCGAAACGTCTGTTTACCGGTTATAGACCATATGTAAAGGCAGCATAAAGTTATGACGAGGAGCAATTTTTTTTTCTGCTGCCATGTATTTAAAAAGCGGTGGTGCGTCAGATTGTCGTGTCATCCAAAGCGAATAAGGGGCATGCATCAAAGTTTAACAGATGTATATTCGCATTCAACTGTAAATCTTATTCAAGTAGCACATTGCTGTTAAGGTATACTTGTATTCGTTGTCTGAAGCCATCCCGCGCCTTGCCCTAAGCTCTTCTACTGCAAATCAGATGCAACTTTTGTTTTCAAGCAGCTAGTAGCAACAAAAATGCTAGTAGCTGCATTTTCCGTCAGCAAAGCGCACGCGGAGGGAAGCCACTCCTAGCTGCGATGTTACGAATAGGTATGATATAGCTTCAAATAGCTGTGCCTGTGACGAAGAAGTTCTCAATAAAGCATATAATAAGCGCCATCGCACCTTGCGTTACATCGATACTCCCGTCAGGTACGGGGGATGCCCAAATTGGCGCTGCGTCAGGGCTAGGAACCGCCAAATATATGATAGTTTTGGATTGATAAATGACCTCGTTGGGTACAATGTGCAAGTTGTAGTACAGGCTGCCCAGGGGGTGAAGACTTCCACTGCAGGGTGGATAGTAATGTGGAGCGCTTTCCTCTCACGGTATAGGGACATGCAAGGGACACGTTTAAATTTCTCATGGGATTCAACCTGACTGGAGAATGCACCCGAATGCTGGGTACTGGGTCCATAACCTTGTCCCGGCCTTATTAGACTATACATCCGTCCTGCTGCTCGGCTTTGCTTCAAACCTGCCGCACAAAATAACTTGCTTCTATGCAACAAATGCAATCAGGCACTACATTGCGCGTGCCTTCATGAGTGAATTCCCAGAGTTTATTTAAAATCCTTATGCCCCATCCGCTGCGCAGCTAGGCCCCATCAACAAAGGCTCTCCTTATACAAATTGATTACTGTAGTGGCTGAAAATCTGGATATACTACATCCCCTTCCCTGAAGGCTTAAATGAATTCTTCCGAAACATAGCGGCGACTGTGCATGTGCAGCCGCAACCTTCATTGCCGCCGCCTTCCTGCCTTCCTTCCTGGTTGCAAGCTCAGCCGTATGCTCCGCATGTGCTGTTGTACTCAATGCTCTTTCCTTGAACGTGCTGCTGTAATTCCATTTGGCCAATTGTGTCGAGAGTAGTTATGAGCCGAACAGGGCAGCATGCACATTTACTCAGATGCTCTCTTACCCTCCCATTGTTCGCCAAGGTGTTTGTTTCGTTGTATTGAACCCCATGTTAAGGGGGTATTGAGCCACCAAGGCCGCCACCCCGCGCATACCATTTGCCAACACGGGTCCGGACACTAGGTGACTCGTCAAAATAACAGTGAGTTGATCCAGTCCTGTGTTTGATTGACATCATCATCATCATCAAGGTTAACGGTGCCTGGTCCTGTAACCGGCTCTGTCCGGGATGTGACTAGCGGCTCATGTGGCTGCAGGCCATGCTGACCTTGTGGGCCCTTCCAGCCCTGCATGTGCCTTGTGTCCGATGTCACGTCTGTTATTGGCGGACACCACCCCGCACAGGTTGCTGAAGCAGTCCCATGATTGCCCTGATCAATCATGGCGATCTCTCCTACAGGACCATCAAGCCGTTGGGGCTGACAGACCATGCGTGGAGCCTGCTGCTCATTCTGCTGCTGCTGTTGCTGCTGTGAAAGTTGACGTTGTCCTGCAGCCCATCCTGCGAGCTGTCCTGAAGACAGTCGCAGTGACGGCGTGAACACTTGCGGTGCAGACATGGACACCGGTGGGACCTTTCGTTTCCGCAGCCCCTGAGTAAGACTGGCAAGCGCAGAGTAGCGGTTTGCTGCCTGTCGGGCACCACAACCACCGTTCGTGTCGTGGATATCGCCTTCTAAGCCGTTTGTAAGTACAACTTCACTGACCCCAGCTGCACTTGGTCTCTCACCCGCAGTGACGCTAGGGAGCTGCTGTGCAACCGACATCACCCATCCGCCAGGCGGCTTCCATCCAACACTGCTGCCAGTCGCAGTCGCGTGATTTGGCACTGCCACAATACCGGTTGCGCTTGTTGTTAAAGCTGTCGCGGTTGGTCCATGGCTAATAGGTATCCCTTGCTGTGGTACCGGCTGCATGTGCCTGTTGACAGCAAAAGGCTCACGTTCCTTAAGCTCATACCCAGCTGTCCCTGCCACAGGCACTGATCCATCTCGAGCAGCATCGTCACCTTCGAAGCCTAGCATGTCGTGACCTTCTACCGTTTGGCTTGCGCACGCCTTGTCCTGTCTTTGCGCGCCCTGCTGGTGGGCGGCAGCAGTGCCGACTGGTGGGAATACGTTTGCATGGCAGCGAGGACCATAGGCGCCAGCCTGGCGGCCATGATCAGCACCACCATCAGAATGTTCGTACGTGGCAGTGCGAGAACCATCGGATAACCGAAGTGTCTTTGCGGCCCTCCATGCACCTGTACCTTGACCCGCTTCATAATGTCGACTGCTTTCTTGCAGTGATGCGCCCGTGTCTGATTCGTCCACGAACTCTGCCCAGGGAGCAGCAGCAGGGCAGCCACCCACATTGCTTGTACCGTGGCAGCTCGGGGCCAGGGGCGCCGTCAAGTAGCGCTGGTATCTGTCCCTGTCTGCCGGCATCCGTCGTCCCTCGGACTCCCGAACTGCAATGATACCGCTCGCGTCTTGAGCTCCGTCCCCGTCGCTGTCAGACCAACCATCAACTGCAGGCGATGTGCCATGACCGGCAAGGTGGACGTCGGGGACACCGATTATAGGTCTGTCTGCTGCGGCAGTGACCGTAGCGGAGTCATACTCTGCATTGCCTTGCTCAAAGACTGTCAGAGCCGAGTTCGCCACGTTTCTGGACTTAAGCTCCCGGCTTGCGAGTTTCATCGCAGATAGCGACGAAGACGCGGGGGAACTTATTACCATCGCAGGTGACGCCAGTATTGCAGCGGCCGCAACTCTCGCCCCTACTCCGCCTACAGCGCCGAAGCCCACGCTGTTAATACCTCCTCGGCTCCCTGCCGCGAAGCCCAATACGTTGGAGACATTAGCTGTATTCCTGGCTTGACGCTGCTGCATGAGCTGCAACCCCGCAGTGATGCCATGGTCTCGGCTGTTCGAAAGCATCCGTCGCTTGTGCTCATTGAGAGTTGCAGCCTGTGATCTGCCAAAAGGCGGGGCCAGGGGAGCTCCGTACCCGCCGGATGCACCCGGCTGGGAAAGCCGCGGCTGCTGTGGCCCACAGGCAGAAGGTGAATACGCTGCTGGTTCCTGCGGGATGCTCGCTGTCGATACCTGACGGGAAGACATGCCTGGTCGGTGCAGCATCATTACCTGGGAAGAAAGTGGCATTACGGCTGTGCTGTGCGGCGGTGCGTGCACAGAAACGGCCGGTACTGCGTCAGGAATTGGGTGTGGCGGCGGCGACACCACCACTGCTGCCGTCGTTCCAGTCTCCACCAACTCTGCTGACGGAGGGGAAGTCACCATAGGTGTGTTGTCCATCACCATAGAAGCATCCGCCTGAATATGTGCGTGTGCGGGCGTTACCACATCGCCTGGTCCTGCAGCATTGCCGATTGCGAGATTTGGACCGGTGCCATCCCCGTCTAGCAAGAAGTTGAACAAGCCATCGAGAGGCCCGTCTTCGTCAGCTTGCCGTCGCTCGCCACTGCTCCCAGCTGATCCTGGCTCCGTCCCATAACCAACGGTGCTACAGATACCACCTATGCTGCCGTGCTGGCTGTATAGTTCACTGAATCCGTCCGCCGCACCATTTTTCACAACCGACTTTTCCATGGCGATGAAAGCGTCCTTAAATTTGCGTGTTTCTGTGGATGCTGCAGCATCTGTGTTCCGCACACCCAGCGCCGGCTTTTCCGCCCGCGCCAGGAGGCGAGCAAACGCGGGAACCTGCTTCGCGCCTGCCAATGATGCACCCGACATGCTCAAGCCCTGTGCCTGCTTGCTGCCACCAGCGCGGCCAGCACCGGAGACTCTCTTCGGTGCGACAGAGCAGTCCTTGGCAATTTGATCTAAAGTCCCGGACAGAATTTGTCTGGGTGCAGAGGAAGGCGAGGGATGGTAGTTGGCTTGCTGTTGCGCTGTCGTTGGTGGTGGCGGTGATGGTGATTGTACCGGCTTCTGCTGGTGCTGATGCATTGCTTGCTGCTGCTCCTGCTGTACTAACTGCTGCTGCGGCTGCGGCTGATTTTGCTTATCTCCAGGCTGCTGCTGGTGCTGCTGTGATTGCATCGGCGGCTGCCTGTACAAGGCCGAAATGTTGGGCGGCCCGGCCGCCGCCATAGCAAAGGTCGGGGCAGCCAAGGCAGGTGCCTCCATAAGTACTTGTGGTCGCATTAGGAAGCGCCCTTCGCCAATCCTGACTCCGCCTGTCTCCCGGTCCCTCGTGCTCCTCTGAGACGGCAGATTCGCAATCTGTGCTGCGCCGCGGCCGCTACCTTCGTGACCGGACATCCCCATCGCTGCCCCATTCCTCTCCGCCTCTTCTTCTCCTTCGCCAGGGTGAACCCCCAACGACCGCGGCGGAAAGGGTGAAGGCTGTAGTGCAGCGTCATCAAGATCCGCGGAGCGTCCTCCCGGTTCTGCAGCAGCTGTTGCTGCGGTTGCCGCCGTTGCTTCCGCAGCAGCACCAGTAGCAATAGCAGCGGTGCCGGGTGGGCCATCTACGCTTTCCACCATCACCGACCCATTTTTAATCGTCAGCCGCAGGCTGGCGTGTACGTCAAGGCCGCATACGCGCTCCATTATAAGGCACGCAATTACGTGCAGGGGCTCGCCGCGCGGCGCCTGTGGCGATGGGTTCACCGCTACCTGACACTGGATGTAATTCATAAGGGGTTTGGGGCCCGGGGGAGAGTATAATTGTGTGAATGCAAAGAAATTTGAAAGACTCATCCATACCCAGAGATCCATATCCATACCTTGGGATGAGGAGGAATGCAGGACCATTCCGGATGTGCCGACCTCCGTCGGTGAGGCCCTAGAGATGACTTCAACAAGTAGGATATCGTATGCATGATAATTTGGTAGGTGTTTATTCGCTGTAGGCATTGCCCCACGCACGTTGCCACGAAGTGCATATATATTCGAGGGATTATTATCCGCTTGGCGATGAATTTGTTGGGTCTTCCTGGAGACGACCGGCCAATGAGGATATTGCCAATGGGTGTGGTTTATAGACACCCGGTCGGTTGCTGGTGCTTCCTACGGAAGCCAACAAACCTGGAATGGATTTGATAACTAGAGTGGACAGTGGCCAACTACTTGGTCAACCAAGTATAGGGCCCGTAATGGAGACGGAGATTTTAAACTCGATACCACATTTCCCGAGTGGAGATCTATCTGCACCTTGTCACTGCACCACTCTTCGTCAGGTTCAGCAGTTGAGCGGCCACCAAATACCGGGAAATTTGCCAACTGCTGCCAACTGCTGTCATGTTAAGCATATAATGCCCGTGCTTGGGGGTCCCCGTAACCGTGCCCGTTGATTTTCCTAACTCGTTCCCGCCTGCGGCTCCTCACCTTGTACGGTGACGTAAAGGTGTCGATATAAAGTCGCTCGTGCCGCAGCAGCCGGTCATTGTTGCTGAGCCCTACCAGCAGGTGAGCAGGTGTGCGACGGCTAGCCACTGCGGGACCAGCGCAGCCACTGGCCGCCTCGGCCCTGCAGCATTTCAACTGGAGCTGCCGTAAGTGCGACACCGTGGGAAACTAAGCATTGGGCGTATTGGCGTATCGGACCATCTGATGGCCTCGGCGTCGCGTGCATGCACATATGGGGTAGCATGAAGTCACCTCACAATGGCTTAATCACGCAAACCTCCGTGTAAGGATAAACACCACGGAAGCATGGATATCTGTAGGACAGACCGTGCGCAAGGGGCCATCTGAAGCTCATTGAAGGAGCGTATTGACAAGTTGGTCATCGCCATGCCTCAGGACTGTAAGGACTGCTGAAGTATTAATCGGCGTGCTCACCCGGCGTGCTCACCCGTTGTGCCTATATAGCGAGTGACCAACATGGTTGTCGGTCGCCCTCTTGTAATATCGCATCCCATTAATATTAGAAATCACCAGGCCCTTGCTAGCTCTATATGATGTCTAAATGTCAGACTGCTACGCACCGGACCAGCTCGACTTCCACCGTTATTTGGTTTGGATGTGGATGCGGGTGCTGCGCAGCTCCGAGATACCTCAGCGACAGTTGCACCTCGGGTGGCAGCAGCTTTGCCAGGTGGCTCCGGACAGTGTTCCCTGGCAGTTGCAGCAGCAGTAAGAGCGGCAACAGCAAGATTTCGGCACCAAAAAAGCCAAAAGCATCACCACCGGCCAATTGGAGGTTATGAAGGTATCGGGCTTGGCAGGGTACCTGGTCCATGGCAGGCGTTGCCTCCGGACGCTACACCAGTAGTCCGTGGGGTCGGCAAGCGTGCGGCCATGCTGCTGCGCCAAAGGCAAGCTATTACAGGCTAGGTCTTTCGGCGGGCAGAATGTCGGTTGGCTGGGTTGGCTTCACCGTCGCAATCCTTGTTAGTTGGATGCACTGCACGAACAACCGTTTAGTGGAGGCGCGGAGGCGCGTGGCTTGGCAAACCCAATATGAGAGAAAAACAGCGCCTAGTCTCTGCCAGACAGATTGCGTTATTTCTCTCATTGCTGCGGCCTATCTTATCTTGTTGATCTCCCATGAACACTTCCTCGATCCTACCGAAGGGATAGGCCTTCTGCGTCACGGCCTCGATGCGCCGGGGGTCGACCGTCCCCAATTGCCGCAGCCTTCCCAATCCCGCAGAGGCCAATCTCTGGGCCAAAAGGCGCCCGATGTCAGGCAGCTGCCGTGCCGTCTGCGGGTTGATTCATTGCGAGCTACGTCAGAATGGCGTTCTAGATAGTTCATGAACAAACCTCCCTACGCGCCTCACCCACCTTATAGTTGACTGCGAAGAGGGTGGACCAACTTCGACACGAAAAACACATGTGCGTGCCCGTCAACGGAATAACGGCCATGTAATTTGGCGCCATTGAACACGTTATGGTTATAACACTTTGCCTGGGTTATAAGTTCTCTCCCTGCGCTAACTTACCAAACGTGAGTCGAACTAATCGAACCTAACCACATTGTTCATTCGTTCCTGAAAACGTTCTCAGGAAAATTTACGCCAGTTACACTCCAGGCAAGGAAAGGTGAACCAAGTTGCACTCGTTCCCGTCCAAAGCCTTAACGCCCTGGCAACTAGTAGGCGGTGTGTGTGTGTATGTGTGCGTGTGTTACAATCACTATGTCGCTATGAAGAGGCGAGCTGCGATTCATCCACGCCTTAATCAACGGACCGACTGCTTCACCAATGCGCACCTGCTTGGAGTCATCCCACATGCGCTGCCGCAGGCTTTTGGCCAGGCATAGCGAGTTAGCGGTGGCTGCCAGGGCATGGCGAAAGTCAAAGTACCTGCGTGCACGTGGAGAGGTCGGGCCCGTGTCTTGCATCCATACGCACCGAAGGTGACGGAAAAATAAGGGCCTGATGGAAAATACCCGACATCCACTAGGAGCGGAAACATCCAATAGCATGCAGCCATTCATGCGGTGCAAAGCACCTCCAAAAGCCGCAAAGCATCGCCCACCTGGTGCATGGCCAATTGCGCTGTTTCATGACCATGCAATGGTAAGACGTCGGGCTTGTGAGAAGGGGAATGTTTTACGCCATGCAGTCAAGGCAGTAGGCCTAGCTCGGCTGGACACAACCCATGGGCGCTCCCGCCTGTGAGCTAGTGGCCTTCCATTGTTTTGTTGTTACAGCGGGCTCTGGACGCCAGCTCCGACACCGACTCCAAACGGAGTTTTATCCCATCGGGCATATGGGGGACCCCTTTCGTTGAAGTTCCGTGCCAAATGACAGCCCTTAAAATCTCCTCCATCGCGTCCAACCAACCGATGAGGTGCGGCAATCGTCATTCCACACAGAACGGCATCAATATCACGCATCATCGCACAGCTCGCTTTAGGTAACATGAGGTACGACGTGATAAGACTTGCGGACGTGTCCCACCAACCCACCTGACCATGGCCCCTGCAATCCGCTGTCCCACCCGCAGCACCCCCTCCAGCTCCTGCCGCATGGAGTAGTCCATCACATCAGTTGAGGAGTCGCTCAGGGCCTCGTTCACCTGTGGATGAAAAGACAGTTTGATCGGCTGGAAGTTATACAAGAGGCGCAACGAAACGGAGCAGGGAAGTTAATCACGTGATCTAGACAAATCAATCACGTGATCACGAAAAGGGAAGTTAATCACGTGATCTAGACATGAGATGAGAGCTTGGCAAATCAAAGCCACACGTTGAAGTTATCAATCTATGCATACAGGCCGCCGCGGGACGGTCGCCGTCATTAGGTAGACCGCAGAGACCGTAGATGGAATAAAACAGGCGGTGAGAAGTATGGGAGTGGTGGCAGGAGAAATGTAGCGGGAGTTGGGGCGGCCCTTGAAAGAAGTTTGGTAGGTAACTAGGTATGAATAAGAGCGGGCAGAATAAGGGCGCCCAACCAAAGAAGGGAAATTGGGGCGGAAGGACGGGGCTGGGAGCGAACGCCGGGAAAGGATAAGGCCCATACCTGTGATGGGGGCATTCTGGGTCATCTCAGGCGGTTCTCCGATTCCTGGAACCTCTTACCATGATGAAGATCTTCTCCGTGGCCTTGGAGATGCGATCCTTGGGTTTCGGAGCTCTGCCGCCGGCAGCGGCCCCCGATGGGCCATCTGCTGGCACGGGGTACTTGATAGCGTTATCCCCCTCCACCCGTTTGTTGATATCGTTGAGCACCCGCTTCTCCCCCCTGGCCCGCCGTACGTGTGGTGCATGGCGGTGCACAGTCCACACGCCATGAGACATAAAGCACGCGAAATAGGAGGTGAGGAGAAGGGAGGTAGGCGCACATCACGGTCTTGTGAAGACGTAAGCCTCTGCGCGGGTCAGTCGATGCTGCTGCAGGGCGATGCTGATGCGGAGACGAAGATACACGCGGAGAACCGCACCCGCTCTGTGCGGCCGCACAGATCAAGCGCAGCTCACAAGAGGGGACGAATCACCAGACGAACCTGTTAGCAATCATGCACGTGTATTATAACCACGTGTATTATAGCCGCTTGTCACCTAAAAGCAAGCACGCTTGACGAGGATCTTTTAACGAACTGGCGCGAGAGACAATATTTACTGGAGTTGCGGCGCATATGAATGTGTGAAATGCGTGATTAGGTCAGTCTAGGCCCATCCAGCGCCCCACAGAATGCATATGAGGGGCCGTCCCTCTACCTACTAGCAGCAGCAGGGAGAAGCATATAGGGCTTCCCCCAACCAGGTTAGCGGTTAGTGGTTAGTGGTTAGTGGTTAGTGGTTAGTGGTTAGCGGGCCTCTACCTGGTGAAGAGAAGATCTACCACCGATACAGATTAACACCGATTACAGATTCTCCCACCCCAATACGACGTTTGCCGCCATCTGCCTACATCTACAACGTCTTTGCCCTTCCCACACATTATTAGCCGAGGCAAAGTGCATTTCAAACTTTGAACTTTGGACGACCTTCCATATCTAATTATTAGGACCTCCCAAGTTAGTGTAAACGAATATGGGCCGTATGTACCTGCGTAGCCGAATGTTGGAAAACTCCTCCGCGAGAGCGATGACCCGCAGCAGCGCCATCATGCCCGCCCGCAGGCCCACCTAAGGGTGGGGCGCGGCGTGTTGGGTAAGGAAGCGGTAATGTTTGGCTGAGGAAGATCCTCGAGATAAAAGTTGCAATATCTGTGTTGCGCCATGCCTCCGCAACTATTTCAGTCATTACGTCCTCGTCGCCTGAGTGCCACCGCCCAACACCCAAAGTACAACGCCCACCGCCCAACACCCAAAGTACAACGCCCACTGCACAACACCCAAAGTACAACGCCCACCGCCCAACACCCAAAGTCCAACGCCCACCGCACAACGCCGCGCGCTACAGGGAATATTTACCTGCGTGATGGCCCTCATGGTCTCCAGCCGCAGGTAGCTGTGCGCCATGATGCGGCCGGGCTCCAGCGGCCGCAGTTCCCCCGTGTCGGAGTCCTGTGCAACCTGCATGTACGGAGGGAAGAGAAGACGGGAGTGAGGGGGGGGGTGGAGGACGGGTGGGGAAAGAGGAATAAATGAATACATACTTGGGCGCTCTTTGCACCTTTGGGGGCGTCCCAGGTGCCGCGGTTTATTCCGTCAGCTAATGCGGTCGCGACCTTTAGGAATGTATCCACCCTCACCTCCCTGAAGTGGCGTGTGGCGAGTTGCTCATTGTAAGTAGGGACGTGGATGTTACGCCGCCCTGGCCTGACAAGCACCGAACGGCCCCCTTTATTATTGCCCAGCCTGAACCCTATAACCAGGCCGATTTCACCCCACTCACCAGGCCGATTTCTGCTAACCGTGCCACCGCTTGGCCCACCAGACGCCCCGTCAGCCAGCGGTCAAATGCAGAGTCGGAAGCCATCGCAGCAGAGGGCGGATCTAGGCCGTAGGCTCTGGGGGCCTTACGGACCTGCGGGTCATGGCAGGGCACAGCAGCAAGAATGACCCCGTCATCTTTAGCCCCTGCCCGATGGGGGGAAATGATGATTAACTAAATAACGGACCCGATCATAGGGCCGAGAAGAGATGTGGAAAGAAACACTGAGGATGATGGAGGCAGCGCAGATACAGGGGGAAGGATCTACGTGCAAGGTGTGGGTAGTGGCTAGGTAGCGGCATGTACGGCTGTAAATCAACGGCCTAGGGTTGGCCCGCCTTTTTTTGCCGTAAATTTGGCTGTCCAAAATCTACCATCTGGTAGGTTGAGCACCGCAGCCTTGGGGAGCTGTTCATCCATTCCGCCATGCCGCAAAGCATTCCCGGCATAGCGCCTTTTCCGTCCTGGCGCCAGCCGTCAGGGTTTGTCCCCTCCGCAGCGCATTCTTTCACTTTCCACTGGCGAAGCTCGTCGAAGCTTCATCGTTCATCCCGATATTTTCTGATTTGGATTATTGGTTTCGTTTCACTAAACACTTTTATTCCACTCTTTATTTCCCGGCTGCCTGCTGGAGTACATCTAAAACACACATGGACTTACCCTCACGTAGAGGAAGGTGGTCCTAAGCCACTGCGTGGCGGTATCCATATCCCTCACGGTGGCGAGAACCACCTCGGCGTTCAGGTGCTCCGCGAAGCACTCGTGTAGGCATGACTCCACTGGATCGGAGCCGCTCAGCAAGTTGGCGTAACGGGCATAAGTCTGGATCAGGGTAACGGGTTGGTTTGTGTAGGCACGGAAGGGGGCGGGGCGGAAGGTAATAAAGAGGTCCTCTCTGTCGGGAACCGTTTCATCTAGGTAGAGGAATCACAAAGCGATGAAAGGGGAGGAATGGGGCGGGGCTGTCTGGTCCAACTGATCGCAGGCCAATTTACCAGAGCTGTATGCGGCCGCTGGAAGGGATGGCGAGACGCAATCATGTGCGTCCGTCACAAGCGTGTGATTAAGTCAGCGGCGACCGGACCGTTCGTTATTGTTTTGTCGACGTGTTGAGCAATGCGCGTCTCCATTCGTATGCTAGCAGCCGTTCCAACCATTCCCGCACCAGGTGACCCATATAGATATTGGCTTACCTCTTTCTGGGTCATGATAACGGCAACGCCTTCGGTGTCAAATTGCGGTCGGCCCGCGCGGCCCACCATCTGTCACCGGGCCAAAGCGGTTTGCAAAAACAATCCGTTAACGCCGAGGGTTGAAAAAGAGTTTGGGAAACGGCGGAAAGCTGTCGCCAGTAAACTCAAATGCCGTGGCTGCTGCGCGTGCAGGCCCGTGCCAGATAGGGTCACGCAAGAAGGGTCGGGCCATCCCATCGTCTTACTACCGTCCCTCCATCCCACCGATGCCAGGTGTGAATCACTGCAGGAGGACTGGAGGCGGATGGGGGGTGGCGAGACTGGGTGATCCGCCACATCGCAATCCGTTAAACCACAGAGTCCGTATCACGAAGCAGTAGATGCAAGTCCCAACACCCCCACGCCGTTCGCGAAATCACCACCAATAGGCGACGCCCCTTCCGCAAACCTGCAGGCACACGCTCCTGTCGTACTCCTTATAGCCGGTGGCGCTACTGCCCTCGTCCCCGCCGCCGTCGGCGCCACAGTACCTGCGTATGGGTCAACAAATTCAACAAATCCAGCTATTCTTTCTGCTGCAGCTGCTGCCAAATCAAGATACATCGGTACGCGGTGTTCCTAGGAGCCGTTCGCTTGGCGCAGTTCCGTAAGGCCGGTTGACCGACCGCCAGGTTTTTATCCCACTATGGGGCCCAGGCCTAGGCGCGTGTACCGCGCCTCCCCAGTGCCCGCCTGTTGCGACAGCAGTGCCATAAATATATGTCAGTGGTGTCGGTTCCGCGTCCTTGTCTTCTACCTGCATGGATTCCCTTTTTATTGTCGTTCGTTTGGTCGCAGGGACGGTCGCTACGACGAGGCTTCACTTCACTTCAAAGTTAAGTTTCAGTTATCAGGATACGGTTATCTAAATAATGATGGGACAATTTCTCAATGCTCTTCGGGTTCCCTTCCCGCCGCGTTTCCTTGTGGGTTTGCATTCTTACACGGTCTTATTCGTACTAAACGGTCCAGGCGCGTGATGTGGGTTTTCTGGATTTCTTTGCATTCTCACTGGTATCATATGTCCCGCCTCCCGCGCGCGCCTCTGGCTCCTGCCAGTCGGGTCTCACCTGCGTGTTCCCCGAATGACCACCAGGTGTGCAGGTAGGTTTACCCCCAGTGCGAGGGTGGAGGTAGAGCACAGCACCTGGAAAAGAAGGAAGAGGAAAAAGGACTCACCGAGGTAGCTGGGTAGGCGGGTAGGTAGGCGGGTAGGTAGGCAGCGAAGGGGCGACGGGAGGGACAATCTATAATCAAAACACACAGACGTGCAGGTACGTGCGTGTCGTGACACCTTCAGGGGGCCGTGATGGAACAATTCCAGGTGGATTCCGTCGCGCACTCCCTCCGCGCGCACCGCGCCGCCAATCATGTCTATACGACATTGCCCTTACCCTCACGGCCCCCCTCCTTGGCCCCGCCTTATGCCCGTCATTCTCCCTATCAGCAACACCCTACCAGCAAGTCTCCCGCCAGAAAGAGCCGCTCCACAACCTCCCGTTGCTGCGTCTCCATGGCGGCATTGTGGAAGCCAACACCCGCCAGCAAACAGGTCTGCATGATAAGGGACGGAGCGAATGGAGATGGACGTCCCCTAATATATTGCTGCCCGCCAGCGGTATCACTTAGATGTCAACGCAACGTAATCCTACCCAAGCCATCATCCCTCACTAGCACCGTCATGAGTAAGCATTTCACATGTAATGGAACAAGGGGGCAACAAAATGTCGCACCGCACCTGCAGCTGCTTGTTGGCGCCAACCTCCCTGGCGGCCGCCGCTAGCCGATCAGCATGCGCAGAGTTTCGCACGTAGGTGTAGGTGGGACCCGCCGCGCTGCCGCCGCCGCTGCCGGTACTGCCGCCGCCGCCGGCCGCACGCGAGGCCAGATAAGTCGCCGAATCGATGGTTCCCTTCCGGGAGCTGGCAGGAGGCATGTGGCAATGACATGGAGGCAGTGACATGAATAAGGGGCGTGCACGGTGATGATCCTTACCATTCGGATGCACTGGTTAGGATAACGCAGTCAGCAGGGTATTCATATTGCGGGAATTAACGTAAGATACGCT
This sequence comes from Volvox reticuliferus, assembly GCA_019650235.1. Classification (NCBI taxonomy): domain Eukaryota; kingdom Viridiplantae; phylum Chlorophyta; class Chlorophyceae; order Chlamydomonadales; family Volvocaceae; genus Volvox; species Volvox reticuliferus. The sequence goes on along the minus strand of BNCP01000012.1, from coordinate 413,470 downwards.
GAAGGGCACTGACAGCAAACGTAGTACTCGAATCAGCATATCATATTCAGCTTCGGACATGTCGTAGTTATCGATAAGGGAATGTGGCCCGTGCCTTTGTTAGATCCTAAGAGCGCCCGGGAGTGTAGGCAAGGCGAGGGGTTTGCCGACAATCCTTATAATAAAATATCCGCTGTAATTTAGAAAAGAAAAGTATAATACCAGGCGGCCCTAGCAACCTGAGGCGAACGAGCGTTTGTGTTGTTGCCGCATCTTTCCTGTGAAATGGTCTGGCGACTGCACGGCAGCAGTTGCCAAATCAGGCATGTTCCTCTGCGTGAGGAACTTGGCATATCACATGCAGGGTTAGCATGTTACAGGAGCGTCGGAGAGTCAGAGAGGGCCAAGCTGCCAACAGGAGCCAAGGAGCAGGGCCAAGCAGAGCTCTCGGCGGCCCCAGAGCGGTGCGGCAACCCCGTCAAGGGATACTGGGGAGCCAACCCGTCATTCGGACATTGCTGGTGGTCCCGACAACCCCCTCGCCGTGGATGGATTCCTATGCCCGGCTTCGTACCGTCCATCCAACCGCTAACTCCTGTAGATCACTCGCCTGCAGAACACGAGCGTGGGTTTACCGGCGCTGGCCTCGGCGATGACTCCCGGCAAGAAGGTGTCCAGGCGCCGCTCCAACAGAAAGTCGTTCTTCGCAGGGGCGTAGGAACGGACCTGCGTGCGCAGCCGAACCGGCCGCATCTCCTCGCCTGAGGTGACAGATTGCGCGACATCATCATCATCATCATCATCATCATCATCATTGACAACCGCAACCGCAACAACAACAGCAACAATAACGGTGATCCGTTTTGGATTCACGGCAACGAGCAGTAGTGGCAGTTATTGTTACGATAACAACATATGTTAATAGTGTATGCTGTCACAGTAGTCGTCCTTTCCCGCGCGTCAGCCCCAAACATGTGACTGCACACGAAATGAGTTACGGTATGGTTGAAACAGCAGTACAATACAGTACGGAAGCCCGACAACGAGGCGCAATTCGGCAGAAAGCAGCCTGCGCAGCTAAAGCAGCCGGTCCGTGGGACCCCTCCATCTGCACCACCCACCGTAAACCTTCAGCCCCTGAGGGGGCACCCGCAGCCAGGTGGCGATGTCTTGAACATTAGGGATGGTAGCAGACACAGCCACGAAGCGAAGTTTTGATATGGCGAGCTGCGGAGGATCGGGTTCCGGGCCGGGTTCCGAAGCACAATGTACCAAACAGTTGACGGTTATCCGTTGGCGGCCATGTACGGGCCATCCAATACGAAGGTGGTAAGCATCAGTTCGTGAGTTCGGAAAACGTCAGGGCTGCGGCCTAAAGAGAGCATGACGTGTGTCCTAGCGGCATCATTGCCCCTGCTGGAGCTGGAGCCTCTTGTGGCATGAAGCTCTCCTCGCGCGCACGCGCATACACACATATACACATATACACTCTCTCTCTCTCTCTCTCTCTCTCTCTCTCTCTCTCTCTCTCTCTTTCTCTCTCTCTCGCGCGCGTGCACCGTCTTCCCTATTTGGCGTTATGCCCTCGCCGCCCGCTTTTCGATTTCATCTCCATCCAATCACCCAATCCTTGGACATTGATTCATCTATAACCCGTACGAAGATACATCCCATCTTCCCGCTCCGCACGTTCGACTCGTTAATGGTTAATCCTTCAACAGGCAGCTTCTGCGAACTCAACGTAACTGTCCCCGAAGTGGCATGTCGAGTACATACTACATAGACAGTCTCTGAAGGATTTGTCGGAAATACGCACGTACCTCCCGCAGCTCAGGAAAGCCCGATACGATGGTGAGCCGGCTGACCACACCCGCCTCGAGTGCACTGCCGCGCTCCGACTCGTGGAGCAAATGGACCTCATCAATAAGCACAAGGCGAATCTGTCTCCCCACGGAAACGAGGGCAGAAGCAGGACGAGCAGTGACGAGGATAGGTGTGGTGCGGTGCGTGCGGTGTGGTGCGCGGCGAGCGGGATAAATCAGATCAGATTCTGCAGTACAACGTATTTTCTACACCTGGTAAATATGACCCTGCATCTATGCGCCACGGGTCCCCGGCGTGTCGCATTGCATGTTACTTGCTGCATTAAATCGCATCATTCCACCCGGGGCTCAAGACCGATGTTTCCTATTTAGGCTTCATCAGTACGTTATGGTTTAGGGTTTCGCTGATTCGCCAATGATTTATTTTGTTTGGATCCCCGAAGTTACGGCATTAGTTACAGCATTCACCCTGACCCCGACCCTGACCCCGACCCCGACCCCGACCCCGACCCCGACCCCGACCCCGACCCCGACCCCGACCCCGACCCCGACCCCGACCCCGACCCCGGTCCCGACCCACATCGCTGAGGAAAGTGGCGTTGCGGTTTTGCTCACTGAGTTTGCGACTGAGCGCATCCAACTTCTCCGGGGTTGTGCACAGCACGTCCGCGGCCTCCAGCTCCGCCGCCTCTGGCTCCGAGTCCCCACTCAGCTCCAGCACGGAAAGACCCAACTGGGCGCCGAACCTGAGGATGACATTGGCCGGGGAGACGCACCCAGGAGAAGGGGAAGACAACCAACCCGGTCACAGGGACGCCGCACAGGGATGCACGGGGGACTTAGCAAAATGCTGTAAGGGTGGGAATGAACAAGCGAGGCGGGATAGGGCAAACGGGGATGCTGACGGCGATGGTGAGCGTTTCCTGGGAGCTTGGGATAGAAGTGCGATAGAAGCTGGAGGTGTATGCCGCCACGTACGGCGATGGTAAGGTAAATCCTTCCCATGCAAGGACGCCGCATGCGGGGCCACACACCTGGCTTGCCAGTCCTTGCACTTCTCCTGAACCAGAGCCCGCAGCGGCGCCACATACACAGCTTTGTTCGTGCCCCGCAAAGGTCGGACGCCGCCGCCGCCGCTAGAGACCCCGCCGTCGCCGCCTCCCGCTGCCGGCGCTCCTTCATTTTGCGGCTGTTGCAGATGCTCCGAAAGTAGCCGCAGCAGCGCCAGCTCCATGACACCTGTTTTGCCAGAGCCAGTTGGCGCCGAAACCACCTGCAATATTACAGCCGCCCTGCTGATCTCATTTAATTAAATGTGGACAGCAAAGTTTGAGCTGTTGCTGCTGCGGCGGCGGCCGCAGCACATGCAGCTTTGCACCGGCACCTGTTCCTTTAATGCTGGAATTTTGGGTCGTATGGCGGAGTACGGCGGGCCGAGCCGCCCTGTTCGCCCGGATGGCCACCTAGGGTCGATGCGTGGTCGTTTGGCCCCGGGGAACCGCTGTCCGCTATCCGTGATCCGCTGCTTCACTCGCTCCATGTCATTTCAGCATGGCCGCCAGCTTTTGGGTCGGGTGTGTGTCAATGCCCTACAAACTGCATACTAGTGCCGTACATAATTGTGCCTGATGGCTTCTGCCGCCAGCAAATACCGCAGCCCCATTTTCCGTTGCATGTTAGCACTGTAGTCGCTGCAAAGCCGCAAGAGCAATCATTCACAGATCTGTCCACCTATCTAATGGAAATCGCTCGCATCTGATTCCGTTATCAAGTGCATTTTAACGACTGGCGAAGACCCGATGGACCCCACCGACGCGATTTGCATACAATCCGTACCGAGTCCACAACATAATTCGTAGTGATTAATAATCTAAGCTAATCGTACCATGTTCATGTCCGAGCCGTACGCCTCCTGGAAGCATTCTGACTGAACGGGGTTGAAGTACCTGCAACATGCGCAGGTGCCGAACTGAGTCATGGTATGTGTATAAAGAAGGAGACCGCAATAGCCGTACTACTGCTACGCCTGCGCAGTCCAGGGAGGAGGCTAGGTCCGTCTGACCCAGATGGATGGTTGGGAGCCCAGACTAATGTCCGGCGAAGTTGACTTCCATTCAAAGCCGATCCTACTGTTGCCGCTGCCGGACAAGTGGAGACCATCCTCACCTGAAATTGGGAAACAGTTTCTGGAAAGGTACGGGCAGATCTCGCACAGCCACAAGTCTATCTCTTGCGTCAACCTCGTATCGTTCCCGCTGCTGTTGCTGCTCTCGATGCTGTTGTTGCGTGCATTGCGGTTGCTCATGCTGCGTCTGCTGGGTATGCGAAATGTGGTGCTGGGCAGGTGCTTCGTGGCAGATGTCTACTGCCATGTTAGACTCTACGTTGTCGAGGCAAGGGTTCATTTGAGTCACCGCTTGAAAATCCCTTGAAAACGCATCCTGCACGAGCTCCTGACCGTGGCGAAGGAAGCTTTCGCGGTCGCAGTTGAACGGTCCACCCTGACCAGCCCGGTTGGTAAATCCATCTGGGTCAACGCCAGACAGACCATAAAAGCGCTGATCTGGTACATAGGCATCGGATTGAATGCTTTTGAGTTGCTGATTGGTCGCAACTCCGGCGCCATTGCTCCAAACGCCGTCGATTAAGTGCCCGCCTTCGTAAATTCCATGGTTTCCGGTTGGCCCGCCCAAATCATTCCAGTCTGAAGGCGGCTGGTGATCACTACGGTGCAGATGGTGTGGTGTTGCCGATGGGAATGTGTCTCGGACACCAGCTTTGAATGGCTTTCCTGATAACCTGCCTTGAGTAAAATTTGACGGCGCCTGAAAACTCCCTTGCTGCCGGAACGATGATGTTTTCCAGGTTTCTCGCGGTTGTTCACTGCTGCTTGAAAACATCGAATCGTAGATCTCCCGCGGCGGTCTTGCTTTTGGAAAGAGACCGGGCTTGCTGCTGGTCAGCAGCGGGAGAGATAGGTGTCAGAGCAAGTTAATTAAGACGATTTACGTGCCGTGTGACAGTGACACACACTCGCTTGCCGTTACCTTTGCAGCGGATGGCAGTAAGTGGTCACGACGCAGCTGTTGAAGGCCCGTCACGGACCCTATCACTGACCTTTTTCGCCGCACGAATACAAGCTAGTGCCTATTTTCAACCTCCCTATCCGTGTATGAGTCAAGGCGCAGACTTCACCTTTTCCATTCAGATGGCGTCCGAGACCAGAAAGTTTTACCTGTATCTGTAAATAAACATGCTGGTAATCGAAATAAAAAAATATATTATGGTCACAAAATTTCCAAGTGAAATTAGAACGTTAGTGCTAGGACAGCTAAAGTTCCCTGAAAAATCTCCTTCTGCATGTCGGTTTTAATCATGGTCTCGGAGCATATGTTTTCGACGTACCACGTTGCCCTATCGGCATTGCTTCTTTTTATATTAAGGATCGTTTAACTTGTAAGGTAATACATGTAATGGACCGGATTCGACATGATCGGACTAAAATGTGGGAAATTATTAGTAATTCCCCAAGGTCGAGCTTTCCAAACTGATACAACGTAGTAGTCGGTGTCGCCCCGCAATGCCAAGGATTACTTAACACGCAGCCCTGTACGTCATGCCTGCCTATGATCGGTATTCAAGTAGGTACTCTGGTGTGCACATTGTTTTATCGGTCTGGCTCATATATATTGTTTAAGGTGCAATGAAGGCGTTTCGAACGATATTTTCTTCCAGATTTCCTTTCTACTCCGGCTGCGTGAAAGTATATGCACGTCCTAGCTGGAAACGAGGCACTTTTGACATGATCGTGTGTGACATTATCGTTTTGCTAATCGAGGCATGATAACTGACCCGAATGGAGGTTGTACGTATGGCGTGGCAGACTGGCATGGAATTCAAAACTCCTAAACCCTAGGCCATATGCGCGTCATAGCTTTGGGGTTACAACACTAAGTATAATTTCACCCTCGGGGTAAAAAGTTGCTTCGGTACTACAGCGTGCTCGTGCCGGGTCCCTTGTTTTCCCCCTTTCAAGCGCCAGTACCGGCCGGCGAATAACCGCCGCAATGTGGATAGGGTGAGGATTCAGGTGGCGCAATCCGTGTTGGATCTCCACTGTGATATGACTCAACAATAGAAACCCCAGCGCAAGCACCGGCACGGCACTATCACCACAAACACAGCAACCGGCTGAGAAGACAGCTGGCGAAAGGGTGGGAAAGCATGGGCCGTAGGCAAATATGCGCACCCACAGGTCCACGGCCCAACCAGCGCGCTCGGGATCATGGGGGGCCCACTGCAACTGCTGGAAGCCTCCCGGACCCATCCCGATCCTGATATTACTTATAGACAACTGACTGACCGTTCCAATAAGCTACAAATTTGCCTAAGCTGCAAGTCCGTCCGCAGACACATCATCATTTTAAAAGTGCTCACTCGACAACAGCGGTTCACGCGACCGCACAAGTTTACGTGCGACAGCTGTTCTACGAAGGCCTGCCCCCTCCGCACTGACGCCGCAGTTTCAGTGGAGTCACTCCGACGGACTGGACAAACAAACCGGGAAACCTCGGCCCCCACGAAGACGGGCTTTCGCGAACTCCCTACCAGCACCTACATTCTGATCCTCCAGTGCCCCGGCTCCGTTGCCTTGCATAACCTACACATGACTGGACCTACGCAGGTGTCGCCAGCTTTAGCAAGCAGCCTTGGTTCTATGCTTCCATGAAAATCCCACAAGAAAGGAACCCGTGGGCGCGGTCCACACCCTGGGGCCCACGCACAATCGCCACTGGAAACCGCCACCCACGTCCCCTGGTATTCACTAACGTTACTTCTTTAGATCCACACCGTGACCGCACGCCATGTTCAGAAAACTCAGGACCACCTTTCTTTAGTACGCGACTCCCTTCCTGACATTCCCAAGCACCGTTGAGGGCCTATCCCTGCCAGTAATCCTGCTATCACATGAGAAGAACCCTGCTTATCGTGCCATTATTCCCAACGCCCGTCAAAACGCAATAGCGCATAAAGGCAGCGTACAAAGGCACAGCCACATCCGGAACCATACCACCTGACCGACGGGCTGAAGCCTAGCTGCTCCTTTCACCTTTCACGCGTGGCAGCTCCTGCATCCGCCTTTTCCACACACCGCAGTTGTACTGTGCTGTTTGTCGCGAGATAAGAACACTGGTGCCATAGGCACTGTCGCTGGCGAACACGCCTCCTTGCAATTGTCTACGCAGCCACGGCTGAAGGGGTTCATGAACGTGGCACCGTCGGGGCCCTGCAGGTAACGGTAGCGGTGCCAGTTTGCAAGCTCGTTGGTCGTCACATTGCGAGCTACCTGTGACGCCTGAGCGATCGCCAATGCCGCGACGCTCAGCCCTATGAACACGTCTATCACCTCGAACACGACCATCCACACCAGACTGTCTGGTCGCCAGTACGTGTCTTTTACATGGCGGTTGATTTGAATGATGCCCACTACGGCTGAGACAACCATCGCGTATAGAGCCATCCATAAGAACGCAAGGAACAGGTGGCGGTTACCCTTGCCGATGGCGTTGCCAACCCAGGGGCAGAAATGGTCAAAGACCTGCGTCGGAAACCGGGTCGCGCCAAAGTATGAGGATTTCTGGGAAACATGAGAAAACACAATAGATAAGCAGAAATTCAGGATGCCATGAGTGAGGGGTGATAGGGGAGGGGAGAAGATCAAGAACAAGACTTTACGCTTGACGTGCGGCAGCCAAACATAATTGCAGCAGCCTATACAAAGATTCAAAATGCTGCTTTGCAGGCAGCGATCATGTAACATCGATGACGACAGAATCGACCCCCAATCACTACCGTTTGTCCGTGCGCTCAAACGCATTATCCAATCCCAGCCGTGCCAGGTACCCTTTAGGTAAGGAACCTTATATGAACCATGGAGATGTTGAAGTATGTGTTGTATGTATGGATACATAAATTCAAGTTTCCATCCGTTGTTTTGGCAGTGAAAAATCCCTTTGCTTCCCACCTTACCCCTCAACCCTCGTAACACCTCACCTCAATGCACCGATTCGTGACCGAGCAGTGCTTCGCCCGCAGCGGCCGCACGATGCGACACGTCACGCACAGTTGCTGCCAGTTGCCTGCCCACAGCGCTGGCGAGTCAAGCATCTTTACATTGCCATACTTGGCGTCATGCGAGGCTCCACAGCTCCCGCTAACCCCTCCACCTCCACCATTACCAGCAGTAGCGATGCTCCGCTGCACCGCGGCGCTGCTGCTGGACGCGGCAGAGCTCACCAACGGCGCCTGCACGTCTGCTACCAAGTTGCCCGAGCTGCCATTGCCGCTACCATTGCCGCCGCCGCCATTGTCCCGTTTGCTGTACGTTTCCCAACCCGTCGGGATGTAACCCGGGTCGCTGGTAGTGACCCGGTACAATAGCACCAGCGCCAGGGAAGCCGACACGACGACACTCCAGCCCCAGAACCGCAGCAGCAGCCCCATTGAAGGCTCCATGACTTTATACAAGAACATGCTGACGAGGGAGATAATGAGACCCCAAATGAAGGGGCACAGCTGCGTTGCTGTGAGCCACGACAAACGGCCGTGTTTGCCGAACAAGCCACCTGTCGCGCCGCCACCAGGCTCGTGCTTGGACTTGTACTCGGCGAGGTAAAGGCCCAGGTAGCGATGACCTTTATCGATGGCGAGCTGCGCTGGTGTGCTGCCGGTTACGTCGGTGTAAGATAGTACGCAGGCGGAACCACCCTGGAGAAGCACCGTGCATGCCTCCCCGTTGCCCTTGATGGCGGCCCAATGAAGTGGTGTGCAGCCCTCCTTGTCGGGCAGCGTGTACCGGGCATCGAGCACGAGCAGCAGCCGGATGGTGTCATGAAAGCCCTTGTAGGCCGCCCAGTGGAGCGGTGTGCGGCCATCGTTATCAGGTACGTCCACGTCAGCGTTCCAGCGCAGGGCAAGGTGGTACAACACTGCGGTCTGCCCGTATTGCGCAGCGACGTGGGCAACGGTGTAGCCACGGTTATCACGCAGTTCCCAATCGGCACCATGCCGTAGCAGGGCCTCGATGACCGGCAAGCTGCCCCGCACCGCGGCCCAATGCAGCGCCGTCTGCCCCGTGTGATCAGTAGCGTTGACGTTGGTTCCGTGCTGTAAGAGGTACGTACTCTCTGGGACGCGGTTGTTCAACGCAGCCCACTGGAGCGGGTAGTACCCATTTTCGTCGGGTTTGTTCACGCTACTTGGATCCGCCTCAGTGAATTGACGAAGCCTATCGAAATCGCCGTAAGCACATGCTTTGCAAAGCGTGTCTACCATTGCGGGCTGCATGGTCGGCACGCGCGTGTAGAGGCGCCCACGCAGGCCTACTTAGCCGCTGGGGCGCCCCAAGCGAAAACAATAAGTAGAATGCTTACAAAATTTTTGATTCCACCGGCTAACGTTGGGACTTATGCAGCTAAAGTGCCATAATGACCGCAAAAGAAAGGCCTCTTAATAACCTTAAAGACCTTTCTCGTTTGTATCCTTTGATGGTAGCTTAAAATGCGCTCATTTGTACGCCAGCTTGATTGTGAACTTTAAATGTTAATGTTGTCTACTAGCGGCCAACAGCGACACAAAAATAGTTGGCTTGCAACATGCGCTCACAAAGCGTTGCATATAAATGATCAATATTACAGCTCGGTGTCGACTGTAGCCTGTTGGCCGAGAGTCCAACAGGTTACGGCAGAATTACGACAAGAAGGCGTTAAGCCAGGAATTACATATTATGGGGTAGCTTTTTGCCATATCCAAAAGCAAATCGAAATATGTTGATGGTCAACGCTTGTTCTTCAGGTTTCAATCGCTTTGACGCACTCGCGCCGTGTACGGTATTGACACATCGTCACAGGTTAGGTCCCAACCGTGTGTTTTCCTTTTTCTTGTTTCTGTCTATTTTGCGGTCCTTTAAGCCTCCTGGCTCGTATGGGCCTTACGAGCCCTAACGAGTTTAAAGTCGTCATCAATCATCATCATCATCATCATCATCATCATCATCATCATCATCATCATCATCATCATCATCATCATCATCATCATCATCATCATCATCATCATCACTTGTGTGTTTTGCCTTTTCCTTAGGTATTTCAGGATGATTACAACTTCTAGAATTTTTAAGGAGCAAATGCAAACGTCGTGCCACATTCGGGCATCTTCCTCCACCTGCCTGTTGTCGGCCCTCCTACCCTCATTGTCCCGACATCCGACAAATTATCCTGAGGCTATATGATATTGATTGCTCCGGTCGACTGCATGTCAAAAATTTACGCAACGCTAACAGTGATAAATGATGGAGCTATCAAGGCAGGTGGTTGACCTGGGGAAGGGCGGCACAAGCCAATTGCATGAGTGGGTTGTTGGGTAAGCTGACGGGGCCTTTCTTCTTGTGTGGGCAGAAATCGAGTTCTGGGTTGGCGCAGCGAGGTTGATTTACTTTTTCCCTACGGACTGTGTCGAATAAAGGAAGTAGATAACGTCACGGTACCTGTGCCCGTTCATATGATCACAATTAATCCGTGATTGTTGGCACAATTATTATTTCGCCACATTATCGTGCACGGAAGCCTTACATTGTTAACAACCCATCTCCAGTTTATCAGCCGTACATACCTAATAATAAGTGTAGGTTCGGGTGGCGACTCCAAAACCATCTGCGATCGATTGCTATTGGTATTTCCATGCAAATCTACACCAGCACCATTTTCGTGCTGCCAAGGCAGGTGTCGCAATCTCGTCCAAAACTAACTATACAGTCACGATGACCGTTGGGCAATGCATCCTAACTAGGACGATAGCGAATACTAGCCACGACATTGCTGCAATCACGCATGAAGCTACACGAAGGCGGACCTGACACAATGACATATTCCCCTCCATTGCCCCAATCCTCCGCTTTCTACCCAACTGGCTCAAGTTGCACACAGTAACAAGCCATCCACCGGCCGTGGGCGCATGTTACTTTGTCCACATTGAATTGGCCACACTCATTAGTCGAGAGCTCATTAGGAAAGTTGGGCCATGTCCCATTTGATGAACATCTCTCCCGCTGACGCACCCTTTCCACCAGCTTGCCACTATGCCCGCAGGCGCTATCACAGCAGCAGCACCGCGCCTCCGGTTGCACCCACAATGGCCTCCCAGTTCGAGAGGCACGTATACCTAGCATAACACCTAAGTTTTGTTTATTTGATCATACTTTTAAATATCCATGGGGCTACCGCTTATAATGCTCTTCTGGCTCTGAAAGTTACGGTCGTACGGTCGTACGGTTGTGGGGTCTGCTACCCTGCTTCCCTGCACCGCCACCGTTCTGTCAACATTTTTCTGAGATATTGATGTTACATATGTTAAGCTACATAGAGGTATTGAATTGACCGCAAAGGCATTCAAAGTTCTGAAAAGCATTCCCAATGCGATAAAGTTAAACCCCCTGTCACTACTAGCTCCTCCTTCTCTGTCTCCCCCTCCCTTCCTGTGCCTCCCTTTCCCACTCTCTGTCCCGCCCTTCCTGCTTGTTCTTTCTTCCCTTCTTCCCTGTTTCCTCCTCGTTTCCTGCCCCTCATGGCATTAGGCATCTGACCCTAGTGGAAGGCTTCTGAGGGGCTGAGCCTTAGTGTTTTTTTAAAAACCTGCTGTAAGAACCCAGGCAAAAGCTAGGTAGCTAGATCATTTGTTGATAGAAGTTGCAATCAATGGCATCCACATCAACTCGATATCCTAAAGCACGAGCTGACTATTGCATGGTGTCGGAAGAATAGCTCAGGCTTTAAGTTACTCTGTGGGCATCCTAGTAGCTATTTATACTCATTCTATATTTGACTCTGCACGGCACTTCACGACAAAATGACGTTGACGGTTGGTGACGACAAAATTTCCAGAGGGCCGTGCACTACTAGGACTCGGTTATAGGGGTGACAGTACGACAGACGAAAAGTTGCTAATAACTACCTAACTAATAATGATTACTGGACCAGCTATTTACAGCGGTAGCAATTAGACCAGCTATTTACAGCGGTAGCAACTAGGTTTACGAATGGAAGGGCATGTGAAAGGATGACTTGGTAAGGATTTGGACTAGGAACAAAAAATAGCATGGGGAAATGCTTAAGAAGCAATGAAGGTATTTCGGGCATTGTGGTGGAGCAGGAAAAGCTAGAATGCGCAGAAAGAAAGCGAGTTCCCTCTTCCCTGTACAGATAGTACGGAATGTGCGCTCGCTCGCCCGCCCTACGGGCAACCTTGACAACTTGGCAACACGGGCAGCAACCAGGCATTAAAATGTGCAGGTATCGCCACTGGATGGGAGACTCAAAAACATGGAGGGATATATTCCCTATACACATCACATCAGCCTTATTCGTTTTATGGCTTTTTGCTGGGCTATTAAGGTGAACCGTACTAATGGGAGAGTTAGAGCACTTCGCCATTGCCCTATGTATAAGAGTGGCGTGATTGATGATGAATATCATGTCCTTAGGGAATGTCCAGCACATGAGAGCATAAGGCTAGAGTTGTTGCAAGCTGGGGACTTTTTGGAGGGAAACATCATCGCATTCATGGGCTTAGATAACCAGCGCAATCCGGCCAAATCATGAGATTCCGCGTGTGAGAAGATCTTGGACAGGCGAAATGGCATAGTGTCTCGTAATAATACTATTCTCTTTTCCTTTTGTTTTGTTTTTTCTCTCTTTTCCCAATTATCCTCACATTCTTTTCTTTTCTATCTAGTAATCTTATATTACATTGATATTGGTCTTTTGTGCTTTGCTGTCCGTGAACCTCCTGGCTCGTACCGGGCCTTACGAGTTCAGGGTAACTTGTAATCAATCAATCAATCAATCAATTATTACATTCTCGTAGTACTTTTTTACTATTGCCGGCGATCATATTCGTTGAGGCAGAGGCAATAAATATAATTGCAGTACGGTAGACTCATGCTGATGTAGAGGGTAGGGATTTAGTGCCATACGATTTGAAATCCTTTCGACGAGGACATCCATGGTTCATGTGTACAAACGTTCATTTTGAAGAACTTAATACAAAAAGTACTTGTCAGAGCTGCCATGTTCATGATCCGCCCTCAGGGCAAAAGCTAGATATTTGAAGTATGGAACTGACGATCAACCGTCCCTTTGCTTCAGCGAACAAGCCATTAGCTCTAATTAACTATTAAATATTGAAACCAAATTAGTTAATAACGCTCGCGCGTCAGCTTGCTTATAACGCGGTAACCTTAAAGTGTCATGTGTTGCAATCTTGTCGCTTCGTAAATCCTGGAATTACCTCTTAGACTCCGACAAAGTTACACGTACCTCGCGCGAGGAATGGAGGGGGCCGGATTACGCACAACGGCGACATGTCGCGCCTGCTTAGGACAGCGGGAGGAAGTTATGGAACCCCTTGACCCAGTTGGCGGTATCAGTTTTCAATCTTCAAGCCGTGTGCAGAACCTCCTTGCGGATTTTCCCGTTGACGAGGTGTGTTGCTTTACAAACAAGCTGAGCAGGTGTAGGGCTGGGCCAGGGAAGCCGTGGGCTCCAGGCCCCGAAGCGGGCCAGAGGGAGGTGGGTTAACAAAAGGAATCGTGGAGAGCAGGTGGCTATTGAACATCTGGCGGAGCACGTTAAGGTGTTGGAGAGGAGTAAGCAGATAGCAGCAGACGGACGCCTACCCAGCAGCAAAGCATGCCATGCTGTAGTGCTCGGTGGGATCACGCAACACCGACAGTGGGTCTCCGCGGCACATTCTGCTATGGCCTGAGTCGCATATGGCGTGCCTGCCTGCTATGCTTGGATCCTGCTGCCTGATATAATATCGTGTTGCAATATTTCATTCGTTATCTGGGCCGGCGGGGCTCTGCCACCGTTCGATATGCATATGTGAAGGTACAAAACCGGGGCTCAAATAGTGAAATGGTTTTAAGAGCACCATATACGTCTATACGGCAGAATGACTAGCCTTCCCTATCATACGGAATCTTATTCACATTTTAGCCAGTGACATACCAGCGATAAATGGAAATTTTATTAGGTCCGTGGCTCCGCTGTACATCCCCAGTTCCCTATCGCTATGGTGGGTTTTATGTGAGTTATTGATGCCCGCACGGTCCATCTCACTTGAGCTCCGAATTGGGTCCCGCTGAAAATACCCGTCCGTCCGTCCCCCTAACGTGCTCCTGCATTATATAGGGCCGAAGCCACTGCTACCGGTGTCGTCGAGAAGTGGTCTCCCACCGCATCATCATCTCATATTCAATCGACGTGTCGGAGTTTGAGGAAGAGGAGTTCGAGAAGGAAAGTCAGGGCGCAGAGGGCTTCAGCGCATCGGAGATAACCTCCTGTCTGACGTCGGCGACAGAAAAATGTACGGAACAGGAGAGCGCTCTGATGGAAAAAAAGGTCAGGTTATTTACGCTGCTGGCGGAGACACCACGTCCGGACGAGGTGGTGGCAGCGGTGGTGACGACGAGCACTGAAGGCCCTGGAAAGGAGGTCGGGGAAAAGGCGATCTTACCAGTGATGGCGGTCGAGAAGCAGGAGGCGGCAGTGGCGGCAGAGCGTGTGGACCCGGACGCACTCGTGGCAACACCAATGTCAGCTGCACATGTATCCGGCGCCGATGTCAACACTGAGAGGTTTAAAGTTCACTCTCTAATCCACGAGCCCGACTCGCAGAATCAGCTTATGAAGCTATTGCATCAGGAACAGCAGCATCAGCAGCACTCACAGACCCCTGCAGAGATTTCGGAACTGAGATCCAGATCCGAGCCGAAGAGCCAGACTCCGTCCCAATGCAATGGCGAGATGGAGCGGCTCAATTACTTCGGCGTGATAAATCGGCGTTTAAGATCAGTGGCGTTCGCCATTGACCGGGACGACGTGGGCTTCACCGCCCGCAAGAGGTGGCCACGTCGGCAGCCAGTCTGTGTGAGGTTGCCTCTCTCACGAATGGAGCTTCTGGAGAGGTCGTGTCAGGGCTCCTCCGTCTGCTGGCGGCAGCTGCAGCAGGACTTCCCCGCTCAGCTGGGAGGCCAGCTGCGGCGGTGTGGCGGTGGGGTAAGGGAGGGTAGTGGGGGCAGGGAAGAGGATGGAGGCAAGGACAGCACTGGAGACTCGCAACAACAGGACGGGAATGTGGGATGCGTCACGTCGCAGGTGATCGGATGGGAGGTGTGGGGTTGGTGCCGATCACGGCAGGGCGCCTCCGCGTCTTGAAGATCTCTATTGTCTTCTAGGGTTGGGTTTTGGAGTTTAAACTAGGGGTCAGGAACCCGCCAAGACCCCTTCCTACGGCTCGCCGCATATGATGACGCAGTGTGGGCATTCCAAGGGGCCGTAGAAATGTTGGTAGAGGTGAGGGGGCCGAAGTTTCAAAGAGGGAACAGTGGGATGGGTCGATGCGCTTCTAGGAGGTGCCGGGTTATGACCACACTTGCTCCCATGACCACCTTATAATGAGGACGTACACTTAGGCCCCCGTGTGCTAGTTCATTTCCTTGACGATTCATCTTTTGACTAACTCGCCCAACCGTTAACTTAACAATCGAATTGCGCATGAACCGCCGTATGAAGCTTTTAGATTTTGGAAGCATCATAATGCACCGAGCCTCGTAATAATGATCACCGAGACGACCTATCTGGTCAGGTGAGTACCAGCAATGCCTTGTCATGGTCAGGCCCTGGGAATTCTCCCCAGCATTACTTGCAGAGTAGTAGACATTGTGAAATGGTAGTGAGTAATGTTTTAATGTCAATTAGCTTATGATGAGGTGGGGGTAGATTCTCGTTGGTGGTCTACGGATGATGGGGAGGCGCAAGCCTGGCTGCCTGGGTGCGTGCTGGGTTGGGTAGAATGAAAGGCGCATTGGAGGCGCAGTACTAATATGCAGTACTGGGTTGGGGCAGGCAAAGCCTCTAAACGCTTTCTTGATGCCCGCAATCGGGTACAATGAACCATCCGGCCAAAGCCAACTGATTAATGCATTGTATCAGGGTTCATCCATACACAGTATCCCGTACGCTGTGCAACTTTACCTGTGGATTGTATGCATTTGTGTGTGGCTTTTAGTCCAGAGCTTAGCTGGTTTATAGCCACCGGGGCAAGAGCAGGACCTCAATTATATGTTATAATCATCATTAATTGGTTAAGTGAGTCATGGAGGCACTGTGTTGCTAGATTGGCGCTGTAAGTGTTGGCCATGGTACGCAGACGCAGCATTAAAGAGAACAGAAGAACGCCGCATAACCCTGACCTGTGACGTAATGGCTTATAAGACCCATTGCAACTCAACGTTCCATACACGCGCCGTGAAGTGCTGCTCTTTCTTCGTTTGAGGCCGCAGTGCAACATTACATGATGATGACCCTAGGTGAATAGGTGCATGGATCTAAGGGGGTGCATGGTAAGTGCCCTCTTAACTGCGCAGGGATAGGGTAATGGTGCTACCACATACTGCCGCAAAAGTAAGCCGCGAAATAAGGCGCAGCTCATAACCTCAGCTGGAGGTGAACACCGTAATCGTCATGTCAATTAGCCCCAATCCCTCAGCGAGCGAGCTTGAGTGAGCAAGCACGAAAGTGTCGGCCCTGCACCGCTCGTCTCACACCAGTGGCGAGATTCCCCCCATCATCGCCGGTTCCACCACGCCTTCACGTCCACACGCATACACCAGTCAGGCTTTCTCCATTCCAAGCATGCCGGCGAGGGAGAGAAACCGCAGGTGGGGGCAGCACAGCGCCCTGTCGAAAGGGCAGCCACCAAAAGGCGGAAGTCGAGAAGGCAGGCAGACCGGCAGGTTGACGTCTGTGAAGGCGCAAGATACACACAAAGCTATAGAAAGGGACCCCGCAGATCCTTTGTCGATCGAAGCCTTCGCTGTGAATCCGCACCATAGGCAGTTAGCAGTTCCAACGCGCAACGTGGCAAATAGCACTACCCCTCGCTGATCAAAAGGCTTCAGCGGCAGAGCACTGACGAAGCCCAGAAGATGTAAATCCATGCCCCTACCCAAGACCCCATCTATGTGCGCGGCCCAAAACGCTCCCCAGGCTTCCATCCTCCTACCGGTCATTGGCCTGCCAAGGGGTCCTGCACCGGCCCCCACCTGATAATTCCCTTTCCCCGTTCCTTGCTCCACCGCCAATGCAACAATACCCTCCCTTAACACCTCCCTTGTGCAACGCCCGTTTCGGCATCATGGTAATGGTGCCGCTCATGGGCCGGGGGACGCCACCGGTCCAACCCCTCAATCACCGCCGCCACCACCACCGCAGCTGCACAAACTGGCATGATGCTGGGCAGTAGTGGGTGTGTATACATACACACATATACACACGCCGGGTTAGCCGCCCATCCCCCTTTTTCCATCACCAATACACTGAATGCGGGGGGGGGAGCCCGACCAGCCAAGTTCACGCAGAAGAACATACCCACCTCCCGCAAAGTTACTAAATCGCCTGACCATATCACGAGTCCGATGCCACCACACAATAAAAGCGACATTGGCGCCGGAAATTAAGTCCCAAACCATCTCACCAACACTAAAATCATCATTAGTAGCATCATCTCCATCGCCCCAACTGCATCCCAACTCGCATTCTGCAACCCTTTTCAGCGAGTCTCAACCCTCCACGTAGTTCAGTCCAGACCACCACCTCCGCCGCCAGCACCACCATCAAAATCATCACCAGCCGAAGCGCTTCGTTAATATGCCATCAAAACCATAATAAAACTTTCCACGGCCCTCTCTGATACACATATACAGCCCTGAATCGACTCGTCCTGCGGGCGCGACTTCACATGACAGGAAACATCATCATACTACTCTCTTGGAACCTCTTCCGTTACTTCGCATTTACATCATCCGGGTGACGCGCAGCTGCCCCACGGCCGGCGGGCAGGAATACGATCCCCGTTTGGTTGCGTGCGTATCTTAGGAAGGGAATGAAGGCCATGCCTCAACTCCACCCACGGCAGCGGCAGGTGAGCATCGGTTCAGACTGACCTAGCGAGGCGCTTACCTCCGACCCCGGAAAACCGTCAATCACTAACCGTCAACCAATCGATCATCTTTCGCAATACGATGACATTGAAGATGCCCACAATCGCAAGGATCTTCGGCTTTTTGAATGAACAAGGGCCAAGACCGGCCACATTTGGGCCGGGCATCCGATACACAGCCAGCGAAGGCACCTTCTAACCTCCACCTGCTGCTACATAGTCAGTGCGGTGCACCCCCACCACCACCACCACTGCCGCCCAGTGAAGGCACCCACACACGGCCCAGTTCGAGATGTAGTAACATTCACACAAACCCATACACATACACACACACAAACAGACGCGCGCGTGGGCACGACCAAGACCAGAGGCACACGAAGGCACAAGGCCCTGCAAACAGACACGTCCATAAATCCGGTAATTACGTTCCCCCAAACTGAAGGTACGGAAAGTCATTATTGCTTTGGCTGCTTGCTTTCTTGCTTGCTTGCTGCAGGGCCATAAATGGCTGTCGTACATGCGTGAAGGCTAAACTCGTGCCGTACGATTGTTGATGGCAGGAGAAGGCTTTCTGCTTCCGTTCTGCCGTCCTATTTGCGGCGGGGACAGGGCGGTGGTACGCGCGTACACCAAAGCACCCACAAATGTCACTAACACTAGGGCCGTCTGCAACCGCCAACCGCCACCACGTTTGCGGTTGCGCAGGTTATAACGTTCGGTGGGGTGATCGGTGTGGGTCACAGCAACAGCAGCAGCAGCAGTCAGCTGCATCAAAACAGCGAAAAAGTGCTTCCAAGTCCATGACTGCGATGAAGAAAACCGTCCGCCAGTGATCCCTTCCCTTTTTTAAGTCTCGGCCATAATACCCTTCCTCAGCCCAATGGAGTTTCATTTTACCCCTCCCCCCCTCCCCCCCTCCCCCCCTCCCCCCTCCCCCCCTCCCCCCTTCACACAATCATACTCTCCCCTACTCCTGTAAGCTGTGGGCCGAAAGAAGGCAGGGACTAAGTCCATGGCAAGCCGCACAGATGCAGACACAAACGCGAGGGCACCCATCACTAAGCCATGGCCCCGCAACTGCGCAGGAAGCGCAACGCGAAGGCAGAGGGCCTCCCTGCCCAGAACCCCTTGGGGGTAGGGATGTAGTGGGCCCAAGCGGTTAGTTCGGACCGCTGCGTGCCGAAGGTTCCGTTGCCACACCTGCTCGCCAACTGATCTGTTCACCCGCCCGCTTACCAGGCCTCCTCCCTGTCTCCTGGCCGCGGCAACGACAGTATGACAGCTGGAGCATCAAACCCCTAGGTCCTCCACACAACAGGAACTCATAAGCCCTTGGTTGAGTGAGAGGGGCTTGAAGCTTCCCTCTCGTACGTCCCTGCTCAGGGGAAAGCTTGGCGGTCTTCTGTTGGCATGGCGCAGGGCAGGGTAGCTGTAGCTGCCCCAGGCCAGCGCCCTTGCCAATTCGATATGTAACAATGTGCACACACGCACACACACACACACACACACACACACAGATGCCAGGGGGATGGCTATACCACCACCCCGCGAGTATCTCTCCCCCTCACACATACATAGATGCGCATGCAGACAGAGAGACAGACAGGCAGAGAGACCTACAAACATACTCTCTCCCACGCAAACCCCGCGATCCCCCCCTGGCCTGCCCGAACACCCGCATGCCGAGATCCACTGGACGGTAACAGCGCTCCCGCCCGTGCTGAAAGCCAGGACCGTAACCATGACCCAACACGCCTCGCACCCTAACCCCCTTTTCTCTTACTCCGCTCCGGGACCACGTCGTCCCCACATCCGAAACCAAACTCATGCCAAACGCATACACACTTAGCGACCTTTCTTCTGGGATTAAGTTATGTACTTCTTGCCAGCATTAGGCTTGGCTAGGTATGCAATAACTGTTTACACAGACAGAGCGAGACACCTGCACACGCACACGCACGCATGCACACACGCATACACACACATACACGCTTTCGCACTTGAGTTCCTTCGCACCAAAGGTACAACAATCGGTTGAGAGGTTTGTTTTCGTAAGCCGCAGCTTGAACAGGAGCGAGGGTGCCATAGAGGGTGTGTGGGCTGCGCAGTCCAGCCCGACACTTTGCGCACAGAGCTGAAGGGAAATCACCGGGCTTGAGCAGGTCTGGGGTCGCGGGAAGGGTCACACCTGGCAGCGTAAGACATCACTACAATGCTACGGACTCCTTACAATACCTGTTCGCGACTTGCCGCTCCTGCCACCACCGCTGTATTGTCATGAGCCAGTGGCATATGCGCATCGGCTGCGGCACAACTGCATCCGCAGCCGCCATAGCACATTCAAGAACCCAAGGAGCAGCAGCCGTAGCCGCAGCAGAAGCCAGTTGTAACCCGCCCCGGACTCATATCGGGCCCTGGTCACGCGTGCGCTGCCCACCCCGACCCTCTGCTCCCATTCCCTACATATGGGTAGGACGACAGGGAACCACACATGCGGTCTGACGAGGCGTGCCCAAACGCAGGGGGCTGCATTGTGCATTGTGCGATTGGGGCATGACGCGCGCTGAGAAGGGGGAGGCCCGGGGAACACACGCGGATACACGAGACCTGGCACTGCAGCGGAGCTTGGACATCACGTCTAGTCGTGCACTGCCCTCTACCAATAAGCTGTGCTGGAAGCAAGGGGGCGGTTTCAGGAGGCGGAAAGAACTCGAGCACCGTGAGCTGGATTTGAAACCCGAATGGAAACCGGCGCCACGGTGCAGCCGGAGCTGGTGCTTGGTTAGGCTGGACCGCCTCGCCGCTGACGCAGCCGCCGTTGCAAGCCAGCAGAAACACCCGGCCGATCAAAACTGTTAGCACCTACACCGCACCGCAAAGCTTGCTAAGCCACACCAGCGTCCGCCGCCGTTGCGGCAGCTGGCGCGGACGGACGCGCTGTCCTTTAATCTACGACTACAACTCCGATGATTGCGCTGATAACTCCTCCCCGTCCTCTTCCCCTTCCCCTTCCCTCTCTGGCTCTTTGTTGAGACAAGCTGCTCCTGCCGCCGCTGCCGCCGCCCCGGCTGTTGATGCTGTCTGCACCGCCACCTCCGCAACAGGTCGGTTGCCCTCCGCGGCCACCACACCAGCCATGGTCGGCGGCGCCGGTAACGCCGGTAGGGGCGTCAAGCATGTGGTTGCTGCCACCGCCGCAGCCGCGTGTGTGTACACCAGCCGCTCCAACTCATCCACCTTGTGCTTCAGGTCCAGATTGGCTTGGGCCATGACGTTAATTTCGCCCCGCAGCTGCTCGCCGCCGCTGCCCCCGGACGCCAGCTCCGCAACCTTCTGGTCAATTGCAGATAACTTGGCCTCCAGGGCCCGATTTTCCTACGGGCGCCGGGAGGGAAAGGATAGCCAGGGTGTGTACGGAGTGCTAAGAAATGATATAATAATAATTGTTATTTAATAATAATAAAATAATAATTATTATTATTGTTGTTGTTGTTGATGATGATGTTATTACTAGGATAAAACGAACCAAACATATATTATAACTACTGGAGCTGACGATGACACATACACAAGGGGTGCCAATCCGCCGTTCCCCTCACCTTGTCCTTGAGCTCCAGCTTCCGCTCCATCTCCTGGACCTTTTGCCCGAGCCGGTGGTTTTCCTCGCTCAGCTCAGACATCTGGTCCTCGAAGTCCGTCTCCGCAACGCTGTTGAGCCCCGCCTTCTGGCCCGGGGGAGCTACTTCCTTGCGAAGCATCTTTGGAAAGGGGGAGAGATCATGGAAGGAGGGAGCGAGCGTGAATTCCGCCGCACTCCGATGGCATCTCGCAAAGCGCTGCGGCTTTTGTCCACCCGTTCCTTTCCCCTTCATACGCCATGTGGGGATATTTGTTTCAATTGAGCGACTCAGCCCCTAAACCCTAAACCCATTTGTCTTCTCCGCCCGTTCCTGGTGTCATGTGGATCCCTTGCATGCATTACCCGCCCCATCTCCCTGTTCCCCAAACCCCCCCCACCCCCCCTGCTGGTCTCACCACATCTCCCAGCAGCGACGCGGGCATGAGCTGCTGCATCATCTGTTTCGCATCCTCCAGCGCCTTCTCCATTTCCAGCTTAATACAGTGCTGTGAAGAGTAGAAGAACAAGTTCGGGGGGGGGTCCGGCAGATGGAAACGCGATGGAAAACGTCCCAGGATGATAAAGGAGTGCTTCCAATGAGACGAACAGAGAAACCAACAACCGTCAACCAAGAAGTAACGGTGAGATTGTTCAACTGTATGAATGTAACGAGGATCTTAGATACCAAACCCCGAGGAAGCTACTGGAATGGGAAGCGTGAGAATGCCTGGGGGCGTGTGGACGCCAAAGGCAGAAAAGGCAGAATCGCGGAATGGCGAATAATGGGCGCGGAATGAGTGCAGTGCGAGCGCAGATGTGTAAAGGCTACTCCTTCTGGTACCAAATCTTATTCAGCTGCACTCTGCAGCCCACAGCCCTCAGTCCACAGCCTTACACGCAGATGGCACGTGCGGTTAGTTGCGGCCTCTGTGAGGCCCCTGCATCCCACCTGTTGGACAAAAGAGGTCCGTAGCGCAGCTTTGCCGTGCCGTGCCTACCCTCCTAGGGATCCATGAGGAGCCTTCAGGGTCCCCCTCTCCCTCCTCACCTGCCGCTGAACGTGTCTTTCCACCCGCGCCACCAGCTCGTCCAAGTTGAGGGGCTTCAGCATGAAGTCCGCTGCGCCCGCTTGAAGCGCCTGGACCACCGTCAACGGGCCCCCTTTGGAGCCCAACACGATAACTGCCACCGTGGGATTTAGACCCTGCAGCTGCCGAATGAGCTGCGGGCATGAAGCAAGGAGTTTGTGTGTATGTGTGTGTGAGAGAGAGAAAGAGAGAAGGGGGGGACAGGTGAGGGAATGCGGCTGTGGACTAAGAATGTGATTGCAAACAACTAAGGCGGAAATGGATAGCAAGATGTTAGCGGCAGCCGGAAGAATCGGAGGTGGTGGTCGAACTGCGGGGTGGGGACGACTACTGACAGCAGTGACAGGAGACATGGGATACATTGAAGGAGAGGGCGCCAGGGCCGAATCGTGATCAAGCCTAAGGGGTGCAAGGGGCTGGCGGGGCTCAGGGTGAGGATTACCAATTACGAGTTACAAACGGAGTGTCAAAGGAAAGGCCAAATTTCACACCCTACTTATATCCGAGTTGCTTGATGGAGTCAAGATTTGGCGGTGGGGAGGAAGGAGGGAAGGGACGTGGCAGGAGGGGAAGGCTAAAAGGGGGAAGGGGAAGGCGAATAGACATGAGACCAAGTGGCACTGCTAACGAGCAGAGCAAATTTACAAACCAGGAGGAAGGCTTTGAGGATGATGCGCCAGAAAAGAGATGGATTTATATGAAGAAAAACAGCGGACCCCGAACGAGCTCCCCCAACGGGCACACGCATACACACACATATACAGACATACACTAAAAACTATTCTGAAGGTAACGGAGGGCTCTCACGACAGCCTGTCTGCGCAAGCTGCTCATCTGGACGAATTGCGGACTCTCCCAATTAATGACCAAGTCTATGCAGGAGGTGGCGACCGGAGGATTTGAATGGGGGGGTTAAACTTGAATACCCAAATCAGTGCATTCGGGTATGACGGGGAAACGTATACATAATTGTGTGCCACCAGGTGGGGCCAGTAGGACCAGATGCGGGACTTGCCTGTCGGGTGTCCACAAGCTCATTGTCCGAGTCGATGACCACAATGTCGGGGTACACCTGGTCGGCGTACACCGGGGTTTCCAGCCAGGGATTTGTCGGGAGGGCTTTCATGGGGTGCCGTGCGATGCGGTACGGTACGGTACGGTGCGGTGTTGAACGGTGGGCTGTCGGATCAAATTCGTTCAGAAAGCGCAGCAGAAATGCGCAACACGCAGTTGCAGGTGTGGAGGCTACCGTGGCTCAGCCCACTGTCCGTTCCCAGGTGAACGATGACCTACCTCCTTCTCAGAAAACAGCTTCAGCGCCTCCGCGATGTTATCCGTTGTGTTGTCGTCATATCCCTGACATAATGGCACGGGGCGCCGTAAGGAAACGCACCGATCCGGTGATCACGTACGCACCGATAAGGTGTGTACTCACCTCGGCTGATAACACCTGCACGATGGCCTCCTTATCGCTGCTAAGTTCGTCCGCCACAAGCAATACGAGGACAGTTCCATACTTCTCCCAATGCGTGCTCTTCTTCACGACCGCAAAAATAGAGGGTGATGAGTCCGAATCAAGAGGGGATGACGCACCGTCGCGTCCTGAATGTACTCCCGTTTTTTTCAGCTGTTGAAAGCTACCTCGACGCTTCACGGGTAATGCCTGTCGCTGTGGTGTTGTACTTTGGTTTAGCTGTAACGTGCCTGGCTTGCCCAGCAATCCACTGGGCGTGCGCCCTGGCAAGCGCCTGCTCCCAGACGGTGAAGCCTTATTGGGAACTGCGCTGTCAGCACCGTCCTCCATGTAGACCGCTGCAAGGAGGCTGGCTCAAGTCATCTCGCAGCTCGTGCAAATGGTCGCCATGAAACCAATGCCGCTGATGCAATATCCTCCCGTAATAATGCCACTATGCAATCCAGCCTACAATCAGACGTTGGGGCGCCCCAATAGGGTGTCGAGGACACAATCAAAGGTCGCACTTTAAAGTCAGTGCCCAGAAAGTAACTGTCAATGAAACCGAAAACAATTTTCACCTCTGCCTAGTAATCTGGCATGTCTGGGCGAAGGCAGATGTATAATCAGTTCCGCTTTAGGAAACCCCGCGTAGGATGCAAGCCGCGAGAGCTCCAGCAATTTGAGCCTTTAGAAGTAATGATATAATTCCTGAGGAGACCTCAGATGGTGAAAGAACACCGGTAGATCAAGGAAAACACGACGAGTGCACACTGCAGGAAGTTTTCAACGTAACCCAGCTTGACAAACATTAAGAAAGCCTTGCCGGTGCAAATTTGGGTGAAGCATGGCGCTTGGCGTTTGGTCACCGTTACGGAAATGTACTTCCATCGTACGGTAACAGTTTTTCCGATCTTCTTCTATAACGCTGTTGCCAGGATATCCATGTTTTGCTTCATCACAGTTGCACATTAACTGTGAAGAGAATATGCAGCAGAACGCATTTCACGGTTGCTGCCTAAAATTCGTATCTTCTACCTGCATTTACCCTTGGCTTCAGGAACTGGGAAATGTACAGGCGCGGACGGGGACGTGCGCGAGTGGAATAAGCTCTGACCTCCGGTTGTCGAGGCAAAACGCGAAGGGCAAACGCATTGCCAGGCGGAGGGGGGCCAAAAGTGACTTACAGCAGCTTACAGGGCCGTACGTCATCGATAAGTACACTGGCCATTGTATGTTGAAGTCGTGCGGGACCTGTCAGATAATTACCAAACTACTGATAGCATCCTGTTGTGCAAGATAGGAAAACGTGCATAAGCTGCCGAGATATGTAGCAACTTAGCCGTACTGGTTCACGTAGCGTGTCGCCGGCTTGTGACCGTCATGTAAGCGTGTATTGTCAGCCGCTTGCTGTAAATTAGAGCGCAGGCTGTAAAATGCCGCTGCCATATAGTGTGTTGAGAGGTACGATAAATAGCACTCAATAGCACCACTGGGGAGTGGGGAAGACTGTAATGTTGAACCCTTCTCTGTGTTTCCCTGCTTCCTACTGCAATCTGACCGGCCCGGCCCCGACCGCGCCGCCGCACCGCCGCACAACTTGGATCGGGTAAAAGCATATTCTGCCTCTTCACCGCACGGCAACGGCGCTGGTGCCGTCCAAATGTCCCCCAAGTTAAAAACAAACTATTCCGAACTGGACAAATCTGTTACGGCCAATACTTGGCTGGCAGAGGCTGTGGGTTTTGACCCGTTTGAACCGTGGCGAGGATTAATACGTCTCTGCCTTCCTCCTAGCCCCAGTGTGCGCAGAAAGTCACCGATACATCCAATAAGTAAATATAAAATATTTCAATAATGGCCACAGTCCCTCGCAAATTCAAGACGTGAATTCTGGCAGATGAGGCAGATGAAAGGCCTTTTCTTTGAGCGGCCCCATTACTTGGCGACGCTATCTCGGTCAGCGCGCGCCCTTTTCCTATAAGTATGGACCAGAACGCAGCAGGACAAATGGAGACGTCGTGATTGTGCAGGGCAATGGCTTGCAAGTGCTTATGTTCAGGGTAATGGGCAATTGTCCTAAATTATCGATGCAGGTCTTTTTTTGCCTTCCATTCCATCCAGACCCTTAATATAAGCTTACGTTTAACCTTGTCACGATACATGCCGTATTCCGCATTCTAATTGCACTCATGACCGACTTAGAGCGATTCGGGCAAGGGAACGCGCACTCCCGTTGCAGTCCACAATCCGAAATTATATCATTACAGCTGACTTAGGTAGTTCTTTGGCGTCTACAATGCTGCTCAAGAAAGCTCGTGCAGCAGCGTACAACCCTAAAACCGGGGTGGGCGCCAAATTCTACAAGCCATGCGGCGTGAGATCCCAATTAAAAAATCCGGGAGCACATCAGCATGTCCCTAGAATTTGGGTCACAAATGAGGACGGCCGAACCATCCTCAATTATGCAAGCCATTGTGCAATAATCACTCCAGGCGGCGATCGATCATAACATTTGAGACCGCGGTCTCATCATCTTAGCGTCACAATTAGTACCGTCAATCCAAGACCAGAGCTGATAAAGTTTCACACGAAAACGTCATTAAAACTCTCAAGTCATGGTATCTAGCCGCATGGCACAACCTTCTGGCCATGCTGTCCGACGTGCATATGTCACACCTACCTGGTGTGCACTGGATGTCGTGGCAATCTATATTGGGTCGACCGTGTAGAACAATCCACTCATCCAATCCACTTTAATTTCATTCATTAAATAATTTGGCAATTTTCTGTCGTCCTGTCGACGCGATATTTTTCTGTATGCATGTTTGTCAGTCGGTCGGTCGGTCGGTCTCTGTTGGTCTGTTTGTCGGTCAGTCGATTTGAGGTATCCG
This sequence comes from Volvox reticuliferus, assembly GCA_019650235.1. Classification (NCBI taxonomy): domain Eukaryota; kingdom Viridiplantae; phylum Chlorophyta; class Chlorophyceae; order Chlamydomonadales; family Volvocaceae; genus Volvox; species Volvox reticuliferus. The sequence goes on along the minus strand of BNCP01000012.1, from coordinate 386,555 downwards.
TCACACCTGCCCGTACAGACCCCTAAAGGCCCTTGACACACACATTCACCGTCGTGTTTTCCCAAATCCAGTCACCCAAAGTTATTTACAGCCTGCCGGCCTCTTCATGCTCTATTCGATTTGGGCAGTCGCTGGGCAGCGAACTGGCTAGGGAAAGACAACGCGATGTAAGTGTCCGTTCGCCGCCTTCCCTTTGGCGAACACGCTGTCCCGGTTGCATAATACTGTTGGTTACTAGCAGTCGGAAGATTACCACCTTCTCGCCGCCGAAGGGCAGTCATCATGGAGCCTTTAGTGCCGCTTTGCCCCTGACGCCCTCGCTGCCACTGTCCGTTCCTCTTAAGGTGCTGCTCCTAAGATGTCCGGCCCTAGGACAGCTCTGGTCAAACATCCTCTCCCTAACCCTCCATGCTACGTAGGCTGAGTGAACGACACACACACACACACACTCTCTCTCTCTCTTTCCCAACTCCTCCCCTATATTGCATTGCACCAATCGTATGCACACAGACGAGGAGAGCTTGCACCCGACAAGCAAGTTCTTCCCCCTCCCCCTTTCCTAACACACACACACACACACGCACACACACATGCGCGCGCCCTCCCGCTCGGCCCCTTTCTCCTTCCAAACGGAAACGTCCGCATCGCTGCAGGTATCTGTGGCATCGGGACCGCGAATGTGAAACGTGGCCTTCCCCTCCCGAAATACTGTACTGACGCGCGCAATAACCTCCCTTCCCGTTCATACTCCGCTGGCACAACGCATTCCCTCTTATTCCCCCCAACCCGTTACCTGAGCCCTTTCGGATCACTTGAACCCCATACATACACACATACATATATACATACATACACAATATCCCCTTTCGCCCCTCCTGCCTGTGTGCAGCACCTACCCACCAAAACTTCTTTTCATCCGTCCATGGTCTTCTGCTGAATGGTGTAGCGCGCACGGTCGATCTTGGACTGTGACCTTTATATCGATATCGGCATCGATGCGGGTAATCGTCTTTATTCTGGTTCGGGCATAACCGGGGATCTAATCTTGGTGTCTATGTATTCACACACATACACACACACGGACACACACACGGACACACACGGACACACACACGTACACACACACGGACACTCACGGACACACACATATACACACGGACACACACGGACACACACGGACACACACGGACACACACACGGACACACGCCAATTTCATCTCCTCAAGCCAGCTGGCCATACTCGTCATTGAACTTTCGGTACTTGTCCTCGTGCAGCCGCGCACTTGGCTTCGTGACCTCCAGGGCAGCACGAGCATCGTCCACAGTGATAGGGCCCAGCTGCACCGCAAAGCGGGAGGTCAAGGTGCAGGGCCGTTGCGTCGTCGGGACCGCACCCGACTGATTTAAGCATATCCCTCAACAAGGCTTTAATCTCTCATCTTCCGGCCCCTTAAAACAGCAGTTTTAGGAGCCGGTCAACTAATTTAACCAATTACTTTAAAACCCTAATTTAAAAAATGAGATTTAATTATTGGGTTCCCTACATAGATCACAGAGCGCCTTGCATTCCCACCCGCATAACACCCCACCTCCACTTTCTGGGTGGTGTCCACGGGTCCGTCCAGCTCCAGTTTAGACATGAGCCTTCTGAGCGGCCGCATGGCCGCCTCCTTGGCCACCACCGCCACATCACTTCCGCTGAGAGACAACGGAAAGTAAAGGAAAGAGGAGGGATGGAAGATGTGAAAGCATCAGTCACAATCTGCGTGCTGCAGCTTGCTTCCGTGCAAGCCAAACTCCCTTTCCCCCTCCCCCTCCCCCCGTTCCCCTCCCATCGATCTCACCTGTAGCCCTCTGTCCGTTCCGCCATCATGTCCATACTCACGTCCACAGCGCACCGCCCCGCAAGCAATGTGGCAAACATGGCGCGGCGCGCGGGAGTGTTGGGGAGGGGGACCAAGATGCGCTTCTCCAGCCGCCGTAGGAGGGCCTGATGATGTGGCCGAGAGGGGCCGGGAGAGGGAAAGTGGCGGGGTGGGGAACGGGTAATGGATACGACGAATCCGGCATCCTTCTTCAAACGTTGGATGCCGATAACGGCATCCCGGTACTGCCCTTATCAGATCAGTTAAAGGAGTAAAGGAGGGGTCATAACGCGACCTGCGCACCGAGTCGGTAGCCAAGTAAATACCATCATTACGTGGGGGCCAGGGCGCCCGGGGTTGGAGGAGGCGCAAGTGCAGCGGTGCCTCAGAATTTCAGGAGCGAGCTGCTGCTGACGATCCCGATGCAAATCCCTCCGCGTGCGGGCGGTAAGCGTATCTCTCTTTTCCCCACCCGCTGGCATCCGCCCCGACGCCCGCCCGTCCCCCTCGCCCTCGCCCGCCCGTCCCCCCGTACGAATTCATCGCTCATGGGTGGTCGCTCATTATGCGATAATACGATTCACAGCAGCGGTGCGCCAGGTCCGGTCTAGTCGTCTTTCCCCCCATCCTGCACCCGCACCATGTCCAGTTCCCAGGGCAAGTTCGTTGCCGCCAGAACGAACACCAGCTCATTGCCGCGCGCAAGTCCGTCCATCTGAATGAGCAGCTCCGTCTTCATACGCCGAGAAGCCTCGTGCTCACCCTCGCCTCCGCGGGCCGCCATCAGCGCATCGATCTCATCCAGGAACACCGTGGAGGGTGCATGGTAGCGTGCTAGCTCGAATAATACCTGGTGTGGGGAAGGATGGAAGGGGGGATGCGAGTGTGAGTGCAAGGCGGAGAGGAGGTTATGGAGGAGGTTGGTATGGCAGTCGAGGAGAGGAGACGCAGTCACGCCCATCGAAAGTCCCACTTCGACTTGTACTCGGTTGCTGGAAACAAGGCGTCTGTAGCACTTAGAGTGCCGCAATCAAGGGCCTCTCGAGATGCTGAGATGTGCGTTACGCACCTTATATTGTTCTTTGTGTATTTCCGTACTGTGTGTACGACTACTAAGCGAATGATTTGGTACTATCGTGTTTGATTCTATCTTGAGGATTTTCCCGAAGCACCAATCGCAATCCAAATAACGTAATCATTGCGGGATGATCTCAATCAAATGCGGCGGCCAAGAACAAGAACCGAAGAAGTTATTGTTCTTGTTTGGTTCCTGTTCTTGGCCGCCTCTCCTGATAAGTGTGCGCCGCTCAGGCCTCACCCGCACGAGCTTCTCGGAGTCCCCGCGCCACTTGGAAATGATGGAGGAAGCAGAGATGTTGAAAAACGTCGTACGGCACTCGGTAGCCACAGCTTTGGCCAGGAGCGTCTGAAAGGGTGGGGGGAAGTCAGGGCGGGGATAAAATATATGTGGGGGGTTGGCAGTGGGTTATGACAAACAACAGACCCCCATGGGTCACAGGAACTCCCACTGGGGCGCCTTATATGCACCGAAAGCTGTGGACCGAAAGCTGTGGACCGAAAGCTGTGGACCGAAAGCTCATAAATTTCAACCCACGCGCCTGATGGCGGAGTTGGGTGTCGGGACACAGCTGGTGCTACGGACATTCAACACAGGCAATGAAGCAGACGGGCTACCAAGACGGCACCGAAAACGCGAGCAGTATGAACTCGGCGAAGGGCACTACGAAGCGAAACGAACAACGGCGAAGGAATTGACGATATGCGCTCTATGGGGTGGAATGACGACACACGGCGCACTACGGCGAGGGCAAGCAGCCAACCTCAGAAAAAGACAAACAAACAAACCAGGATGAGGTTTGGCCGAGAAGAGTGTGAAATCGTCGCCACCATACAGGCACGCATGCACGTCCATGAATCACACATAAGAATTTTGGGGGGCTTACTGTCGTACCTTTCCGGTACCCGGGGGCCCATGCAGCAGCACGCCTTTCCACGGCGCAAGAAGGCCTGGCCCCGGGGTGGGTTAGGGGGGTCGGGTCGGGTCGGGTCGGGGTTCAGCTAACACACACTTCACCACCGGATTACTGCCATCATCCCAACCACCACCCTCCCCTCCGGCAACAAGGAGATTCCCCCCCCCCCAAACAATGATAACATCAACAGCAGAATCAGAATCACACCACCCTCGTCCCCTCCACCTCCACCACCACCCGACCACCACCCGACCACCACCCGCGCATCTACATCTTCGTGGCTTCATTTGGGCCACGCACCGGTAAAGAGCTGCGGGTACTTGATGGGCATCACCACCGCCTCCTTGATGAGCCTCTTGGCCTGGTCCAGACCCGCAATGTCGTCCCACCGCACGTTGGGTGAGTCCGTGAAGATGTCCCGAGTGATGGCATTGCCCAGGTCTCGGAGCTCACCCTGACGGGGTGTGGTGACAGGCGGCCGGCCATTGTGAAAGAGGACCATTCCTTCGGGGTCCCAACCCCCTTCGCGGGGAATGAGGGTTCAAATAAAAGAACATTAATAGATAAGCCCACCATGATAATGTCTAAAATAGTAAAACAAATATAACGATAATAAAATATAAAAATAGAATAAAAAGTGAAAATATTTGGTTATATATATTCCGGTAACATGTAGACATATTTATCCACACATCCATACACGTCACACATCGTCACACTTTTCTTCCTGCCGTCTTCTTTCGCCCCGACCCTTCCCCTCATACATGGCCACCCCCAATTCCACCATAAGGCCTCTCGTACTATTTCCCCTCGTCGCATCGCTGCCGTGTCATTCACGGCCACCCCCTTTCTTCCCGCACGATCTCATTCCTCGCCATCCGCCGACCCCTCCAGCAAAGCCGCACCTGCAGCTGTGGCGGCAGCGGTTTTAAAACCCGCCTCTCGAAGAAGTTGTCCGGGTCGCTGTCGCTGTCGCTGCCGGGGCCCCCAGCGCCTCCGGGACCGCCAGGCCGATTTGCGGAAAGGTGGGCGGCCTGAGGGGTGTGTGTGTGTGTGCGGGAAAGAAGATCACTTCTCATAAGTGAGGAGGCCAAAGAGAGACAAAAGAACAGAACGCAAAGAAGCCAATAACCGAAGAGGCCTTCATGATGGAAGCGGCAGTGTTCAGAAAGTGTTGCAGCCTGAGCGGGGAGAGGGAGTGGTGGTTGATGTTTCTGGAGCGCAAGTCCATTATCGGCGATCGCGTTTGCTCTTTAGACAGACAGAGGCACAGACAGAGGCACAGACGCAGACGGGAGCACAGACAGAGGCACAGACAGAGGCACAGACGCAGACGGGAGCACAGACAGAGGCACAGACGCAGACGGGAGCACAGACAGAGGCACAGACAGAGGCACAGACGCAGACGGGAGCACAGACAGAGGCACAGAGGCACACACACATATATATGAACACACAGACAAACACGGGCTTCTGGCAAATATCATACCCATATCGCACTACAAGGTGTCGTACTTCGCAACTTGTGCGGAAACGACCGCTGCACGTCCCGGCGCCCCGTACCTGCCCCGCCACGTGCAATCCCTGGAGTTGTGCCGCCGCCACCTCCTCGCGGGACATGGCGCCGCCGCCGGCCCCGGCGCTCAGCACCGCCCCCCTGCCGTCCACCGCCACCCCGGCTATCCGCTGCATGCCCACTTCAGGCGGAGGCTTCACGCTGCTCATGAAGCGGGGGATGAAAGTCCGTACAAGTGCGAGGAAGTCAATACACAAACCCAGCGGGCAGAAAGCGGGGATTTGGGGGGGGGGGAAGAGGATAAAATTATTAACATGAAGGGCTGGACGGACATGTTCCATGTTGGCGGGAAAGAGCAATCCACTGCACACTTTGAAAGGCGCTGCAGCGTTTTTGCCATTCACCCCTTCCGACCTCGTGTGTACGTGCGTGTGTACATCCTTTACATCTCATACGACCCCATTAGCCCGGGAGGGTTGCTGTGACCAGGTCTGTGTGTTTCCCTCCTCATTCCGCGTTCCCGCCTCCCACCTCCCGCCTCCCACCACCACCACCACCACCACCACCACCCATATGCACCTGTTTAGCGCCTGCTGCCTTCTGTCCAGCAGCTCCCCCTTTCGGGTCGCCTCCGCTGCAGCGGTTAGCGCCGCTCCCGCCTCGCGTCGTTGCCGAGCCGCCACCGCACCGCTCATCGGGGGACCCTCAAAGCCGCCAGAACCTGCAGGGGGTCACATCAACAGTAGCAGCAGGAATATTACACAACAATATTACACACCGGAGGGAAGGGGAATAAGTGTGTATGGTTGCAATAATAACAGACGAATGTGAGGAATGTGAGGGCCGGTAGTAACAGCATGGCGTGATGGCGCCTCTGTGTGTTGGTGAAGGGCCCGCAACTCCTAAGCAGCGCCACACCGCACCCCCGAAGCCACGATGATTCCCATTACCGCATACCTCCACTTCCCAAACGACTGTGCAGTCCGGTGCAAGGCGCTTACCGATGGGGCGTTGCATTGCCCCGCCGGCGGGAGGTGACCCCGTGCTGCCACCCGCGGTTGCAGATACGGCCCGGGGCCGGACGCCCCCGCCACCCGCGGCGACCTAGAAGTTGAGCCAGATAAAATTGCCAAGTGGTGGTCGGTAAGTGTTGTTATCATGTAGTGAGTAGAGAAAAGGCGTGGTGGAGGCTGCTGTGGCTGTGCTGGCGATGGTAGTGGCGAAATGCTTGCGTGGTGCGACGGTGGCGGCGAGGGAGATTAAATCATAATCGGGTAAGTCGCGGGACTGAGTGCGTGGGGGGAGGGAGCATCCCTGTGCCGTCCCCACCGCCGGCGCTCTGGATGCGTACCTCCTCAACCAACCGCCGCACCACTTTGGGCCGCTTGCCGAATTTGAGCTCATAGGAATCCTCGAACTCTTGCAGGATTCGGAGTAGGTCGATGTTATCCGCAACATCAACCTGACGGGTTCAGGCGGGGAGGGTCGGGAGGCGAGCGGACCGACCAAGGTCTAGCGTCTTGTGTGACAAGTCAGCAAATACCTTTTGAAGGTTCAGATTAGATTCGGAGCATAATTTTTCGTAGGTATCAGTGTATCCGTGGTCAGCGAGGTGACGGAGAATGAGCACGAGCACATTTCGTCTCCGCTCCTGCAGACGTTTCTCCTCACTTTCTTTTGCTTTAGACAGTGCTTTCAATGCTGCTAGTTCGCTCATTTTCGGATCTGCCTATCATTCCACTTATTTCTTAGTGAACCGTACTTTGTCTGTCAGAGTCGAAGAACAACGACCTTCATACACTGCAGAAGATCTCACGTCTCAATCAAAGCAAACTCCATTTGCGAAGCAAACCTAACTGATCATTATTGGCAAAGTTGTCCCGTACCTTATGCCAACGATTAACGGTCGCAACGATGGGTGTTACAGGTGGTGTTATAGCCCAATGCCTATCCCCTAAACACATATACTAAATCACCTGAGCTGCTGTTTATTACTGAAATGGCACTTAGAACCATGTATTTAAGTTCCCCTACTGGCCGTGTGTGCACAAAGAAGCACACCTCCAACAGGCTTAAATCAATGACGATTGTTGCAAGCGGGCACGCGCAGAGACATAACAATGTGAACGATCTAAACGGCTTATCACAGCAGACAATTAGTCATGATGCATTGCGATCTCTCAAGTACGTTATATAAGTCTAAATATGCGTGATTCTCGACCTCGAAAGCTCCCATCTTCGCAACGAAACTTCTTGATCTAATTACTTAGAGGAATCCTTTTTTTACAGTCGACGGAGCTTGCTACTGGCATCGGGCGCTGTGATCGGCTTGGCACCCTGGCTCCCGGCTTTATCGTTGGAGGGTCAGTACCTAGCCGCGCGATCGCGGGTCTGCGGCGTCTATTTGATCGCTATTCCTAGTCATTTATTTTTTATTAATCGTCGATTTGTCGAATTACTTATTTAGCTGTGCATCCGGTAAAGTAAACCTTACATCCACTTTCCTACTCAGTTCGCCTCCTCTCTTTCGTTCTATTGGGCCTTTCGTTTACTTGTCGAATCTCTCAGATTCAAGTGCTGTGCAAGCGCCTTCCGCCTATACAGGTAAGCTCAATTGATTATGTGTGTACTGCAGATACTGCCATGAGCATGTGCCTGTCCATGTACTACAGTAAAAAAGTGCTTGCCCCTAATATCTCCTCCTGCGTTTCGGTCGGCTGGCAGAAGCTTCCAGACGCTTCATTGCACCCTTAGATGGATTTATAGCTGAATCTATAAAAGCTTCCAAATCTGTTTTAATTCCGTTCGCGTTTAACCTGGGCTCAGCCACCTTCCTCCCACAACCCGCCTCTAAAGACCCCCAGGACGGCTTCACATTGTCGGTTCCTCCCGGCTGGGTGTTCGGGGAGGGGGAGCTGCCCGGGAACAGCAGCTTCACGGGGGCTTCAGGTGAGACAGAAAAAAACACACGAAGCACAGATACACACACACGGACACATGTAGACATACCGTGCGTGGTCTCGCTCGTCCATGGTCCGCTGGTTCTGGATGCTGCCGCTACGCCACAAAACAAAAGCAGCGCTGGCGTCCCGATCACCAATCACCACCACCGGCACCCACATCACAGACCACCACCACCACCACCACCACCACCACCACCATCTCCGCCACGGCCACCCACACCATCACCGAGCGCCTCTGCGCGGGCGGGGGTATTCTGCTCCCGCTTCCGTTCCCGCTCCTGCTGCCGCTTTGCTGGCGCCCTTCAACATACCGATTCCCCCCACAGTCACCCACCTTCGATGTCCAGTACTCTATCTTTTATTCTCCGGGGGGGCTGAAAAATCCCCGTCTGATTTCTACACACTAGGTCTTCACATCCGTACATCTTTACATCCGTACATAACGATGAAATGCAAGCATTTGGTTTTCGCAGGTGCGCGGCGCACCTTGGTCTGGTTTCCTGAAGGCGCCAATCCGCGAGATGTGAATGTGACACTGGTCATCACGAACGTGTCGGTGGTGAGTCCAAGCTCCAGGGTGGGGGACAAATACCGTACGGATGCGGATGTCCAGTTCCATCCTTCCCACTCGCCCCGTCCTTGGTCCTCCCCCCTACTCTCCCCGCCCGCGCTCGACCCCAACCTAGCCCATTATGCCATCGGTCCATCTTCCACTGACCGTGGCCGCGCCCGTAACAGTGCCCCTAACAGTGCCCGTGGCCGCGCCCGTAACAGTGCCCGTAGCAGTGCCCGTAACAGTGCCCGTAGCAGTGCCCGTAACAGTGCCCGTACTTCTTGTTCCGGCGCTTTTAAACCCGGACCCAGTTTTGGCTCCTCATCGCCCGCACTTATCGGATCAACCACCTCCACCACCTCCTCCACCGCCACCACCACCACCCCCTTTCCGGCAGCCTCAGGGAAGGCCCCCAAGGTAGCGAGCTAGTGACGCCCCCGGACCGCTGCAACCTGCCAGCCTTTGCAAGGCGCTGCAAGGCAGCGTTTCAACCCTTCCCCGCATTCCCCGATCCCATGCGGATCTTTGCACTCTAAGCCTATCTTTTCCCGCAACCCTCACTTCCGGTTTCCGCCGTACAGGAGTTCACTCGGCTGGGCTCTTTCGGCACCCCGTACCAGTTCGGCAGCACCCTGGTCAACTCCCAGGACCGGTCCTACCTGCTCAGGGCGCCGCAGTGGGCAAGGGGAAAGGACCCCGTACAGGTATCAACGAAGGGGGAGAGGGCCGGACGCCCCGACTCCCAATGACTCAGATGCCCCCCCCCGACTTCCAGACGTTTGAACACCACAATCAACGCGCACACACACAAACACACACACAAACACACACAAACACATAAACAAACAAACACACACACACACACACAAACAAACACACACACACACATGCTTCCCCAATTTGATGCGAATATTGTTAATGCCCCTGTTCCTCTGCCCGGTGACTGATTCGCTGCCACCCAGATATCTGACCGTACCGCTGTCCTGAGCACCCCCCTAGGTGTCTGGAGTTACCTCTCCCTTGTCCTCCCCTTTTTCGCACATCCGCGCTCCCATGTCCTCCTCTGTCCCGGCTTTTTGGGTGTCCGCATATTCTTATTCTGGACCTCACCACCACCACATCATCATCATTGTCGTCATCATCATTGTCACCATCACCATCACCATCACCATCACCATCACCATCACCATCACCATCACCATCACCATCACCATCACCATCACCATCACCATCACCATCACCATCACCATCACCATCACCATCACCATCACCATCACCATCACCATTATAATTATCATCGTTGTCGCCGTCGTCATCGTCATTATCATCATCATTACGACTACCATTACACTTTGTCGTGCTGTCTGTACATGTTATGGCATATCGCCTCCACTGCCCTCATGCGGCCCTTGTGCTCCCGCACCACCCAGATCGCTAAGCTGGTGGACGCCTCGGAGATTTCCAACCGGTATTTTGTGGAGTACACCGTCCAGAAACTTCCGGAGCCGCAGCGGCATCTCTACTCCTTGTTGGCACTGGGCTACAACGGCATGTGGGTGGGGTGGGGAGAGAAGGGGGGCTCCGATGGGACGAAACGATGAAACTAAGGATAAAACCAAGGATATGAATTCGGACGGCATCGGGCAACCAGACCCTCAATATAACCGGAAGGGTTCTGGGAGCGCGGCGGGGGGAACGGGGCTGTTAACAACCTGTACGTTGCGGTTCGAAGAAACACACATTCACACGCAAGCACAGAGGCGTGCCGGTGGGGGCAATTCAGCGAGAAGGCGCTCGAGCACCGGAACTGCCTAGAAGAGGATGGAAACGCCAGAGGCTGGGGAGGGGGGGGGTAAATGACACGAAGGACGCCGTGCAATACGGACCATGAAACCGCGCACGGAAAAACGGAAGTACTACTTAGGGCCGCTGCCAAGCAGGAGGACGTGCAGCCATGGCTCGATACTCCTCATCGCGTGACATCTTGGGGGTGGGAGGTAATAAAAAGTGCAGAAGATAGACGGGCTTCGTCCATTTCATCGGTACTGCAGTCTGGAGAATGAAGAGGACCATTACCTCCTCTCCGTGAACCTGCGGAAGCAACCCGCAAGGGGAACCAGTGGTTGTATTTTCGGACTACAACATCTCGGAGGGAGGGCGGTTGTGGCCGTCGCTTCATCTTGCCCCAGGAAGTCTGCTTGACAGATGGTTGCAACTTCCACCAAGATAGCCTTGCGTCTCGCAACGACAACCAAAGTAACGGTAAAGATATATATAAAGATATATATATCTTTATATATATATATATATATATATATATATATATGTGTGTATCACCGTTCACGGGCGCTAGTCATCATCACCGGGGGTTCTAAGTTCATGTTTTTACTTGACCGACCGGTGTAGGTATAATTACTGGGTGGACTATTCCGTTTTAGGGTGCTGCCTTTTTCCGCAGCCTCACCCTCACCCTCACCCTCACCCTCCGATGCCCAGGCGCTTTTACTTTCGGGAAAAAGGGCCAAAGGTCAAAATATGTAATGTTAGTAAAACATATCGCCTTTACCCAACCGGACATCTGTCCGGGATACGCCTTACGGAGATGCCCTGAAACAAATACCACTACCAACATCGCTCCACCGCAACCTTGAACTTATCGAAATCGACATCAACATGGTTTGGACCTCAAATAACGCGGATAAACCTGTTTGTGGGGATTAACGTTTCAAGCAACTTATTGATCAGGACACCGCACTTTCCGTAACCTTTTGCGTTTCATAGAGCGCTCGCGGTCCATTCGCAACCTCTGCCTCTAACAGGGGCACAGCTCGCCCCAAGCATTACATAGGAATAGTGTCATTGGCTGGCGGCGAAGCCCGTTGCTTGTTCACGTACGGACAAAAACTAACGCAATTTTTATTTTGTTACTGGCACGCGTTAACAGAAACGACGGATAATTGATAATAAACGGTCACAGCAAAGAGAAGAATAGGAAGAAGGAAGGATTTACGTCTTTGGCTGCCCTGGCGGGCACGTTCGGCACGCGCGCGCCCCCCCGCCCCCCCACAGGCACCTCCGGCAGCACAGCACGCCCTATGTGTAATGTATAGTAATGTGCAAGTTTAGATGCTCATGACGGTCCCCACGCATCTCCATGCATACTGCTCTCCGTTCCATTCTTTCATTGCAGCTCGCTGCCCCTCCTCCTTCCCCTCCTCTCCCTCTCTCTCTCCCATCATGATAAAGCCATCTATTTTTAAAAACGAGCCCGCCCTTCCACCATAGTACTGGCATGGTTGGCTGGTCAATAGCAAAATCGCTAAGCGGCCAAAGCTGGACCGCCATCTCGCCGGCTTCCTTTTTAGCAACCATATGTGGCCCTGGACCCCGACAGGTACAACCGTCTGTATACCATTACGGCACAGACATTGGAGGAGGACCGATCGCAGTTCGAGGCAACACTTTTGGCCATGGTCAAGTCGCTTAGCGTACCTCCGCAGCGCTTCTAATGACCCACATCGTCAAGGGAGCTATATCGTCAAGGGCACACAGAACTTGTGCACCCGCACATCACGCACCCGCACATAACACGGCAGTCCACAACCACCAAGCGCTTTCCAGTACCCGGCGAGCACGCCGTATTCCGCACTCGCATGGCCTACATGCATGTAGCCAGTCTGGTGGGGCACGCCAGTCCGGCTTGTAAAGCCTGGATTGATCCATCAAGTTGCCTCCGGCTTCCAGCCCCGCAACCTCTCACTCAGCTCATCGCCTAGGACTGTTCTCCCACCTGTTCAGCAGCTCATTAATCACGCCGGGGGTTACGGAATTCCCGGACACGGGTTGGGTACGTAATGGGATCGCTGGTGGCTCCTAGTTCGTTTCGGTTCGCTCGTTTCTCAAGCCATCATGAATAGCAGGGCTAAAATTATGCAGCCCTAAATAGCCCCGGTGTATGCGTGGACGCGGAGGGAGGGGTGGGAAAGAAAGATCCAACCGGCGAGGGGGGTTATTACTTCGCTGGTGGCAGGCAGGCAGGCAGAAGAGCAGCGGGAGGTGATATTTCGAAGGAAACGGGATGATACTGAAATATCCAAAGGTGGGTAACGACACCGCAGATGCTCTCTAGCAAGAAGGCGAGAGACGACCGACCACATATGGCCTCCAGGCATATGCTCGTCGTCAGCATTCAGCCTCCCTGATACGGTTAGGGATGTCACTGCCTTTGAAGCCACACCGGTTGCTGTGGCCGAGTGTCCGAAATGTGTTCATCCAGCCCGGATCTCAAACCCCCATGTCTAACTGTGCTAAAAGTTCCAGTTGTGCATGTGTCCTCAATGACCGTATGTTCCACGGCCAGTCAGTACCAGCAGCGCAGCACCCGTTCCACCACCGAGAAGTACTAGTCCACCCATGACATGTCCCATGGGCATGTATGGACATTATGGACAATATCCCACACTCCACATTCCAAGGAGCTCGCTCCTCGTTGCAGGGCATCCCATGAGGGCATCCGGAGGCACACGGAAGACTGACACACGCATGCTACTAATGCACCGCATTAGCCGAGCGGTGCGGAACCGCACAAACGCGACTGCGTGATCCGAAAACGTTTCATCGTTTCATCCAATGCATCCCAATTAACAGGGACAGAACCTCATGTGTGATTGTGGGGATCAAACTTCAATGGAAGCCCCAACGAGACGCAACGAGATGCCTCGTAAAGCACAAGCACAAACGCATGCTTATTGTTCGTGGCACTGGCACACACGCACATGCGCCATTACCGTAACTAGCCCTTTTGAAGACGACAATGGAGCAGCATAACCGTCCCCATCTCTGCCCACACGGACCTCTGTCAGAGCACGTAACGGGTCACGGCCCACAACAGGAGGCCCGGCGCCGTATGCCACAGGCGCGACAAATTATTGCGTCACGACATGACATTCACTTCGTAAGCGGTAAAATCAGAGGGAGTATCAATCCAGCGAACCTCATCTGGACGACATAATTATACAAACAGGAAGTGATTTTACCAGTTACACAAAAAAGCCCAAAAGATTATGACGGACGGACGGATGGACGGACGGACGTTTGGATATGCTCGGCTGAACGGCAGCCAAATAAGTTGACGCAGTCGGGGTTCGCGCTCAGGTGGTCGTAATGTGGCCGGGGATCGAAATTCATGACCTTCGAGTTCAGCATCCACCGGCAGTCCCCATTGGCATACTGGATTAAAACGGACAAGGAAAGTTATAAGGCTTCCGCCACGCTTTCGCATGTGCATAACACTAACCCTAACAATGAACAACCGTGACTGAAGGCAGAGGCCCTGGCCAGCGGCCATCGACAAGCACCTACAGCAACAAAGAAAGCCCATCGCTAGTATGAAGGAAGAACTTGGCTATACCACCTGTCGATGTAACACGACCTGCCATACCGGGCGCGCAGTGCTCTCATGCCGCCGCGGAAATACGCAGACGGGAAACGTCCGCAGCCAGCGGCGCACCGCAACCCTGTCATGTACTGCCATGTACATGTAAGTGGGCCATTAACTAACTAGCCAGCAAAGCCGTTTGCAAAAGCAAGCAACAGCCTCTAGTAGGGGCCGGACAGGAGCGGGATTCCTACAATCCGACTCAGCCGCTGCCTGCAAGGCGAGATGCCAACATCAGGACAGCGGTGAGGATCTGCGCCGCTCAATATCATACGACATGCTGCATTTCATGCACCCTGTCCAAGTGCATTTGTGACTGGGTCCGTTATTTCCCCCTTCTCCAGGGCTCCCTTCTCCCCGACCAACGCCCTTGACGGCCTACAACATGTAAAGCCCTTTTTAATTCCATACTCGCTGTATGTCTGCACTGACATAAACGTATATCGGGGAGTCCATCCTCTCGCACCGCAGTAGTGCAGTAAACGACGGATGTGCAGGCGCACATTTCTATGAGTCTCTGGTTCGGCTGCGGACACAATGCAGCGAAACACAGACCTCCACGACAAAATCTGTTTCCATAGCTGCGGCAGCTGAGGCTTGGTGCCTGGCTGCTCTGCAATCCCACAAGCAGCCAGGCATTTGTGCTGCAGTCAGCCCGAGCGTCCGGTAAGCTGGCACCCCCGCGTCATCATCACCACTATCACCACCATCGCCACCGCCACCATCACCAACAACATACTAGAGCGACAATTTTATCCCTGGTTATTGCAGTTCGCCCACACGCGAGCGCCAGGTCACGTTCCTCGCCCAGACCCTATGCGCTGCGGCCGCCGGCAGGAATGTTTCAGTTCCAGCCACCTCCACCTCCACCTCCACCTCCAGCAATCCAACCCTAGGATGGCTGCTTCTACATTCAATTGCTTCTACTGCTACTGTGTATCCGAAAACTACTTTTGCTGAGGCTGCAATTACGGCATTGCCTGCTGAAGCCTCCTTGAACCGTCCAGCACGTGCGTGCATTACTGCTCAGGCTGCTGCTCCGACAGCTGCGGCTTGGTGCAGATGTAGGCGAAAAAGTAGTCCCGCGTGTCAAGCTGCTGCGACGCCAGCTCCTG
This sequence comes from Volvox reticuliferus, assembly GCA_019650235.1. Lineage (NCBI taxonomy): Eukaryota > Viridiplantae > Chlorophyta > Chlorophyceae > Chlamydomonadales > Volvocaceae > Volvox > Volvox reticuliferus. The sequence continues at coordinate 371,112 of BNCP01000012.1, read as the reverse complement.
CGCCGCTTCCGATGCGGGCCAGGGCCCCAGGGCTTGAATAGGCTCATCCTTGTTGGCAGCGCAATTCAGCGGCAGCGGGCGGCCCGTCATGACAGCGTCTGACTGTAAGTAGAGCAACGGCTTGGGCAGCAGGAGGACCTGGGGACGGCACCAGGGTCCGCGAGGGACGCACGGGCGGGTCCAAGTGAGCGAATTGAGTGTGTGGATACAGTGAGAGTGTGTAGATACAGTGAGAGTGTGTGGATACAGTGACAAGTCAGCAACTAAACCAGAAGACGGGGGAGAGGGATTTTGGGGGCGCGTGTTGGGTGGCAGGGAAGCCGTAGGAGGTCATAAAAATGTGTGAAGGCCGAAGCTCTGCGACGTCGCGTCACGGGGCCAAAAGTTGAGAGATGTGCGAGAAGAAGGTAGAGATGACGGGCGGACCGGTCAATTCTTTCTTTTCTGATACGCAACCGCACGCCATAATAACAAGCCCAGGAAATCCTTAGTAGCGGATCCAACTGTCGGAAACTCACTGCATGCTGTGAGCCAGGGTTCTCAACTTACAGACGTCTCTGCCCAACTAATGAATGTGCTCTTTGGGGTGCTGCTCATTAACCACCTCAAGAAGGCAGGGAGAAGGGCCAATACCGAAGGGGTAACAATCGGGAGGAACTCCTACTCGGGAGGCGTGGGAGGAACGCGGGACACCCAGGTAAACCGTAAGAGGCCTATGAACCGTCAGCGGAAATATGTGGAAAAATGGGAGAACACACAAAACACAAAGCACATCTCTCCTCATAAACGAGGAATGATAGGGATAAAAGTCGTGTACTGTAACAAAATGAATGGTCCCCTTCTCATGCGTTCCTGTCAGTAATAAGAATGTCACAATGCTGGCGAGGAAATACCGAGAACGTACCCGGATGTCACCCCAGAGCTGTTTCTGCAACAACGCCAGTCGAGCTGCGGGCGCGCCGAGGGATATGAGTAGGAATTTGCCGCCGGGCTCCAACAGTCTGCGCGCATAAGTACCAGGAGGGAAAGAAGGGGTGTTAATCCTAGTAATCCAAGGAGCCAATCGGGGAACCAAAAATGGAAAACTGCGTGACGCTGCGACAGCTCCAGGGCTTATTACCTGTCGATCTCGTGTAGGTACTTTGTTGCGTCAATTTGTCCTGACTGACTACACAGGACGGCGTCCAGGGTGCCTTTATCAATGCAGGACTGAAACCTGCTGCTTTCAAGCTGCGGCATATCTCTGCAGTCTGCGACCATGTAATCTAGAGAATGGATATCGGCATGTTGGTGCTTCATCTGCTCTATGACCACTGGCGATATGTCAACCTGCGTGGGGGCGGAAAGGACGTGAACGCCATGGAGTGTCCGCAGGACGAAGATTTCGTAGGAGAGCTGCGGAGCTGCGATCCTTACATTCGTGACCGTAAAGCCATCCGCTGCCATCCCCTCCTGGATGTTGCTGGATGTTGTAAGGCGGATCATGAATTGTGGGTTGTAAGGGCATGGGCAAGCAGGACATGGAAACAAATATAGCAAGTTTTATCGTGGAGGGAGAGCGAGATAAAGATAGTTAACCGTTGACCCTATATCGCTGGACACCTGATCAGGTGCTGTAGGGGGCCAATCATACAAAAGCTGTCCTTTGAACCCTTCAACTGTCCAGATGTTCGTGTTAACTAACGTTGCCTTTGATGGACCCAGGCGTCGCAGTCCGCCTCGCAGAGAATACGTTTATTAACGATGATGTCATGCGTTGGCCGGGAGGACAGCCCGTGCCGTCCATGGCCATGCATACTAGGGCAAAGAATTGAGCGCATCATTGTAGCACCATTTGCAAATCTTACTATTGGATGTACAAGGAAAATTATCCTCCGGTCCGGCCCGAAAGATGTCGAACCGCACCTGTTCCCACACCCGACATGCAAAACCCGACCGCTCGGAAGGTACTCCCGTAGGAGAGACTTTAAAGCTGGATAATTAAAGAACCTGCAGAAGACGTTTAAAAGAGCTTGGCCCGGCGTCTTCGTAGCGGGCAAGGTCGACCAAAACTCCAAAGTTGTGCGCCCTCACCAGTCAAAGTTTTTGGCTGGCCCCATGTAGCGAGTATCCCAGTAGGCGCCTGCAGAATATGTGGGCCTTCCGGCCTCGGTTGCAATAGCAGCAGCGGCCATCCTACTTAAGCGCCTTAACTTTAATTTAGGTCGTTAATCAGCTATGTGATTAATATTTTTGGGAAGTAAAGTAATTGATGTGGACCAGGCAAATCCCGGAAACGGAAGACTTATAATATCCTGGTATGCCGATAGCCTGCAAGAACTGTTATTGTAACGTTAATGTGCCCTTGAAAGCAAATTCGTGGATTGCCAAACAGAAAACGAAGTTTGCTACGTAGCGTGGGTAGCTTGATTGTTAAACACATCTCTCATTGCGAATCTGCTGTTCACGTGCATGCACGTACGATGCAATATGACCGCGCGAAGATTATTAAACGGATGTCTATAAGATTTTATGAAATAAAAAGATTCTTTAAATTCATAAAAGAAGTAGGAAAAGCTGGTCAGAAGGATAACGTTATTAAGATCAGTGGTTTCGGAAGTTGGCGTGGTTCTGCAACTGGAGAACTTCCTGCAGGAAAATCGTTCCAATAAGGAATAATTGGATGTCATATAAAAAAGAGGATATGATAAGCACGGCCCTAACTCTCCTTTTCCCTCTTCGTTTCGTTAGCATTCAACGGTTCGCACCATACCAGCTAAGATATTTTCAACCCTTCACCATCAGTTATCATATTCTTCATGTGCCCATATTAGTAATCCAAGGACGGATATCCATGCACTTCTCAGGCTCTTACTCCCTCGAAGAGATGATTGCGCCCGCGAGCACCCCTGGCCCCACCCTCGTCACGTTCAGGACTACTATCAGAACCACCGTCTGAAGCGCTGCCCGGGCGAAATTGCGTGCAGAGCAGGACGTGCGTGCCGCGGGGCAGGCAGTATTAGGTAAATAAGCGGAAACCCACATGAGTGGGGTCTAAATACACCCGTTCATAGCACCGGTGTGATGATATGTCGCACTACGCAATTGTACGATGGTACGATATCACAAAAGTAATGCGGGAGCACACAGAACCAGGCCAAGCTTGTATAAAACCCCAAGGTTACATAGCAACAATTAATATCCGTTACAGGCAGGGCCAGAGTTGGGCTGGATGGGAACGTGAGAGGATACGCAACGTACTTGAGAATCCATCTCCAGAAAACATGAAAGCTACCTAAAGATAGATGCATGTCACCTTGGGAAGGAAGAGGCGGATGTAACAACTGCCAACCGGCAAGCGAACAACCTCCATGGGGGCCCTGAAGAGTTGATACGCGAGCATTGACCAGCTACTAGTTATGTCTTGATGACCAAGTTAATGGTGTGATGTTGACCCGCGGCAGGATCACCGGGTGGGCATCTGGGGGCGCGTGATACGAAGGGATATGAGCAGGGCAGAAGCCATACCGCTCGTAGCCGTGCAACCAGCTTGATTTATATTTGTATAAAATATTTCTTATCTTACGGAAGTCTTGCTCTGACCGCGTGAAGACGTGATCCTGTGTGTGCGGGTGTAGGCGCCACGTTGGTGACCCGACTATGGTATGACGAAAATGATAATCCGGTTGCTTTCACATACGCATCATCGTATGCATAAAAATAAAGTTTTGTTTTTGCGCTGAAATTTGCTTTAAAGCCGCTGCAAAGATAACGGGTCACACCTCTGAAATCCCGCGTCCCGCCAGAGGCGTTTTGGGGTCCTCTCCATGCTGCGACTTGCTGCGCCCGATTTAGAAGCCCGCATTGACAAGATAGGGTTTGGGCACGGATGGGCGAAAATACGGTATTATTCCGTAATCGATGGCTGAATCCCATCCATCAATCCAAACGGCGCAAGTTCGTTACGATGATATCTTTTGCGGCACTTAGCCCCTCTTCATTTATCCGTTCGCCGCAACAGCAGATTGTTCCCAGGGACATACAAGGACACACACAGCAGGGACGTAACCACGGCCCGGATGGGCCCTCCACAATTAATCACCAAGACCAGACCACTGCTTGTTCCATAAAGCAACAGCAGGATAACTCTTTGATCGCTGCAGTCCACTCACTGCCACCAGCCTCGCTCTCACTACTTTGCCTAACTACCAGGAACAAGCTCAAAGGACAGCAGCGAGTACGACAACCGAATCGCCCACACGATGGAACGTTGGCATGATGTATCGGATGGCACAAACACGGCAGGTACAGGCTCATGAACAAATCCTTCAATACAACCCAGCCCCTGCCTTATTATATCCTGCCCAATCCAGGCCGTCTTCGCAATTAGTACGCCTAGTCCCAATCAAGTTTCCTAACCAGGCAACGGAACTGGGTACGGGGGAGTGCGGGTACGTGCGTGCGCGTGTCGGCTCCAAGTCAGCGGCGGAAGCTGTCCACTGCCATCACGGCTGCTGTCCATTGCACCCATCCCCCCTTATCCATCACCTCAGCCTGTGTAGTAAACCTGCCTGCTTCATTGCCGCCGTTTGCCCTTGCGCTTGCCGCTGGCCTTGTCACCGCGTCCCCGGTACTGTCCCGGCCCACCGCTGGACTTGTTGGAGCTGGCGCTACCCAACCTGCGGAAGATGTACGGAGGAAGTCATCATCATAGCAAACCCCGCACGTAAGCGGGTCATGGCCCATCCCCAAACGTTCCCCTATGCGGGCGCCATAATAAGGGGAAGGGGTATGCCCCATGCACGGTAAGGTGATGTCAATTAAGGGCCGCGAGTCCCGAGTACGAGACGTCGCGTGTGTGTGTTTTACCCACCAGGCCAAGCTTTATTGGCCGCCAAAATAAATAACCCAAAATTTGAGCCTTAAGCTTTTTCGCAGCCGAGTGGGGGGCCCTCACGGCAACGAGAAACGAGACACACTCACTTGTACTGCACCGCGTGCGTGTTGGCGGGAAGCCTCTTGCCGTACGCGTCGTGGAACATGTTGCAGCAATGTCCAATTTCCGTGATGTCCAGCACCTGGACAGATGTGTTTCCACGTGCTTAATTAAAGGGTGTGTTGAGGCACAGGTTCGAGTCCTCTGCACACCTCGATGAAGTCCAGCTTTCAGCTGTAGGTTCAATGGCACTCGCAGCCGCTAGGGCTCAGTTGTAAATACATGTACAAAATGGGCGATGACTTCTTCCGAAAGAGAAATCAAATTAAATCAATCTGTGCGATTTCGGACAGCATTGAAATCATGCATGTCTGCACTCAATAAGCCCCGGTTCGCCTCCTCTCCCCCACCCAGCCCAGGACCCTTCCGTACTGACCACGCCATTAAGGCACACCAGCAGCTTGCGCTCCGGGAACAAGAACGCCTCAGGGTCCTGCCAAATCCAAATGTCGTTATCGTGTGCAGCGTGGTGCGTGCGGCAGTCCTTGCAATACCGTGCCCGGGACCTGCACATGTCGGGCATAAAATCGGTGAGACCCCCCGTCACATGATACCGCTGGACACGGATCCCGTGTGTGATGCAAACAGATAGGAGGGATGGTGGAATAAGCAAACAGCGCGGGTAGGCACGGGCCTAAAACGGCGGTAGTTTGGAAGTCCACCCATTCATGAACCAAATCGATTGCGGTGGTCGGTCATCCCCCTCCCCCTCCCCCTCCCCGACGCCAGCCCGCAACCCAACCACACCCATGCATCCTCACACATGGCACATTTATTCCTTGGCACCTGTTCTACCCACCTCCCGCTGCTGTGTTTGTATCCGCCTGTCCCTTTTCCTCGCCTCGTATACGCCCCTCACACGCGTACCTGTCAGTGCTGAAAAGTTTGGCGGTGTGACACTCCTTGCAGCCCCAGCAATGCAACTCGACGGCCTCGAAGACGCTGCTGCCGTAGTGATAGGATGCGGTGGAGGCCGCCGCGGCGCCGCCACCACTACCATCTCGCGAGCCCCTGCTCCGTATTGGCGCACGCATTTCTTGCAGCAAGCGCTTGCGGCCATCCGTGGTTTGCAGCAGCGTGTATGCCTAGTCGCCGCCGCGAGGAGGGCAGCCGGTCCGCAGGGGAGTTGGGGCTTGAGAAAACGAAAAAGGATCCGTCTACAAAACAAAGATCTTCATGGATCCGTAGGAGGGGAGGATTAGCTGCACGGCAAAGCTGCGCTACGGACCTCTTTTGTCCAACAGGTGGGATGCAGGGGCCTCACAGAGGCCGCAACTAACCGCACGTGCCATCTGTGTGTAAAGCTGTGGACTGAGGGCTGTGGGCTGCAGAGTGCAGCTGAATAAAATTTGGTACCAGAAGATCCTCGAGATTGCCGGTGCCCCATACCCACTGCCGCCCTGGGGCTCCTCGATCAGCCGCCATCGAGCCTCTCTCCTTGCTCCCGCCCATCCGCCACCCCGCACCTGGTTGACCCTCTGAGACGCCTCCGCTGCCCCAACCGCATCCGGCCCCGCCTTATCGGGGTGTACTCTGAGTTGGCAGCGGCGGAAGGCAGTCTTAACAGCCTCATCCGTGAGCGCCTCCACCTCGGGACCCTCAGCGGATAACCCCAGTACTGCGAAGTAGTCCCGGGCAGACAGCACCCGGGCTATCTCACCTGAGGGAGCAGCAGCAATAATACCGGCCGGCGGATGCATTGTGAAGAAGGGAAGCGTGTGCCGATGCGCAATGCAATTAAAATTGGAACCAGAGACATAAATAAAAGTTTTACCTGGGGTTACGGGGATAAGGGCTTCAAAGAGGTTAGGGAAAAGGGTAAAAGAAGAAATGAGGTAAGAAAACTGAGAACAGAAAGGAACAAAATGGCACCACCGACTTACAAAAAAGCAACGCACTATACTCTACGCGATATGGCAGAAGACTTTGTTGATACGCGGCCGCGCGGCGCGCCGCCGCGCGACCCACACGACACAATTAACATAGCACACATGGCGAGGAGGCGGGCGCAGCAAGGCTGTGTGCTGTCATCATCTCCGGTACACAACATCGCGAGAAACCCTCTAAGACCCTTAACACCTGACCTCACAGATGCACGCTCTAGCCTCCCACAAGCTCGCGTTTATGATCTAATCGGAGGCTCATGCATCATCACCTCATCATGCTGATCAGATTGTTCTTTGTTTGGCCTAGTCCCTACCATCCATTCCTCCCTCTTCCCCGCTGTCGGCGCCTTCCCCATCACCTGTCCACTGTTACTCACCCGTGGCCCCCTTGACCACCTCTGGCTGTAGCCGGCCGCCGCTCGGTAGGTTGTGTGGCTCGCTGTGCCTCCCGCCCCCAGGCCCCCCCGCCGCCTCGTCACCGCTGTCCGCCCCGGCGGCGGCGGACCCGCCTGTACGGAACCGCGACGACCCTGACCCGGAACCCCCACGGCCTGATCCACCGTGTCTGCCCTCATGCAACGCCACAGACAACATGAGCCAGGCGAGGAACTCGAGCAGCATAGCTGGTAGCGCCTGATACCATGCGAGATACCGCCAGCTGAACACGGCGGCGCCGGAGAACAGCATGGCGCGGAATCGGCCTGGGGCCACGACGCTTGCCATCAGGTACAGAGCACCAGCAACAATTCGCCACCCCGTGGTGCCTGAGGAGGAGGTCGAACGTTAAGACTCTCAGAAGGGGTCGGGGATAACGGGACCGTGCGCTGCGTTCAGACAAACGTGTTGCCGCTTTTACGTCAAGCATACTATGCACGTAAAGGCGGCTGCTGCGACTGACTGGGGCGACCTGGTAAAAATTGAGATGGGCAGCCGGCTCCCGAGTACGGCGCGAGGTGTCATCCGTCCAAATCCGACCATCCGTGCTCAACCAACTGCCACGACACGATGGGCGCCTTCGGAATGATGCACCTCCCCTCCTCCGCCCCGCCCCGCCCACGCTCCTTTTGACCCAAAAGCCACCAATGCTTCAATTCCGTCTACCCTACCCTACCCTACCCTACCCTACCCATGGGTCGTTGCACCTCCGTTCCACAACCCACCGCATCCCGAACAACTATTTCCCTCCCCCAGGGTAGCCCGATGTCCTCTCTAATATTAGGTCTCGTCTTCCTTTTAGGAAACGCATTCAGGTCCTTCATAGCTCTCCTATTCACCTCACCCAAGATGCAGCATCCTCACCAATGCTCGGCGCTCCGGGCTCCCATCCCATTCATTTCTCGCTCTCCTTGCTTCCTAGGGTTTCTTTTTGGTTCACATCGTCCCAGCCCAGTCCCAGTCAGCTTAGGGTGTACTTCGCTCGACTTCCCGATGTGCGATGCGCGATGCTATTCATTAAGGTCTAAACTCCAGGGTGGGTTACTCCAGGGTGGGTTAGAGGGGCACCCGCGCACCTCCTAGATTCCATAGGAGAGGCGATGGCGCCGCGAGCGCCCATGCTCCCACCCTCTTCTCCTTCAAAATCATAAGCAGAACCACCGTCTGAAGCGCTGCCAGCCACAAGGGCGGACACAGAAAGAAGCTGCGTGCAGAGCCGGGACGGCCGTGCGGCGGAGCAGAACAGGGCCGGAGCAGAACAGGGCCGGAGCAGATCAGGGGGGATGGGCGACGTGTTTGCGAATGCATTTCATGCTTGTTGACCATGGTTCCTTAAGCCACCCAAAGTCGGGGTAGGTAGGCACGTGTGGCAACGCGGCAACCAAACAGCTTGCCACACCACACCACACCACACCACACCACACCACACCACACCACACCACACCACACCACACATCATACTTTGTGAAGTGAAAGAAGAGGTCTGGAAGATCAATAAGCAGCCCGCAAATGAGCGGGGCACCTGGGTCACTGGTGAGATGACGCGCGGGCAACCAACAAAAGGGCTCATGCGGAGCGGCACATGCAACGATAATACAAAGGACCCGAGGTGAGCCGGTGTCTATCCGCGCAGTATGTGAATGTATATGTGCGTGTATGTGTGTTTTTGCACTAGCTTGCAGCCATGAGCACGTTGGATCATCTTCGCGGGGCCCCACTCCGCGTCCCGGGTTCTCTGCCCCACCTCTTGAACAGCTTCCACAGAAATCCATGCCAGTAGTACAGCACCAGCCAAATGGGTGCGCTCGTAAATGTCGCACAGCCCACCATCCACCTGGCACCCGACGATGAGGCAGGTCGAACAGGTACAGGAGCAGGCTGGATCAGACGTAAGCACGGAATATGGATGGTGGAGCCTCGGCGGAAATACCAACTTAACAGCAAAGGGGAGTGTGGAGAAGGGAATAGCTTACGACTATGCAGCGGCTTCAAGGGAAAGGAAAAGGTCACTCTAGGGATGGCTGGTTTGCAAGTTGATGAGCCGTACATGGCAAGATAGACAATCTCGTCCCTTCCGGAGAGGGAGGGCGTACCGGCAGTACTTGTGGCAATAGCGGTCCAATCCGGCCGCATCCTCCCTGTAGCCCATAGCGGCGTACAACATGATCGGAATCCCTGCATGAAAAAGTCCGTGATTTCGTTTTCTTGTAGCACGAAGATCATTACTAAGACTCATGTTGTACGACATGATACGACTATGCGTACTGAATTTTATTGGTCATATGTCAACATCACTAAATCATTGTAATCATCATCTTTGTTGCTAGTACTACCAAAACAAAAAAATTATATATATATACACATAATAATATAGTTTAACAATTTTCGAATATTTGCAATGAAGTTGACCCATGTCGAGGTACCTATCCAACACGGGTCACGTTGAGAGGACCCAGGAACCGCACCAGGACAGTGTCCCCGGGAGCAGCTCAGGTAAGCACTCCACACCATGCCACCACCCAGCTACCCGGCCATATTGGACGTTAGCTGGCAGTCCCCGCCTCCATACGGCTCTGCCTCCACGTGGCCGCGTCAACCACCCGCAGTCAAGCAACGTGACATAAAACAGCAGCCGGGCAGCCGGGACTTCTATTCCTCTTCCTCCGCTGTTTCCGGGCCCCCCTTTTTGCCGGGCCCCATAAAGCCATATGCACAATTGCCTGGACCCTTTGTTTTCGCAGCCCCCGGTCAGACCCCCCTACCTGCAAGCATAGAAATTACGGCCCGCGGCACTCGCAGGATCCAGAAGAACACCAGGAAAAGATTTAGCGCCAGCCACATCATCCAGACGGGCCGTCCGGGGGCTGCGGAAGGGCGAAATTTTACGAAGGATTGCCGCCCAAGGCCGGGATGGGGACGAGTTCATACGAGTTGGCGGCGACAAGGAGGGTGAATGCGGGTGTCTGAATGCATAAATATATACTTTATATCTAAACCTACCTACCTACCTACCTACCTACCTACCTACCTACCTACCTACCTATCTATCTATCTATCTATCTATCTATCTATCTATCTATCTATCTACTATCTATACATACATATAATATAGATATCGGAAATGTCTTCCTTTTTGCCCCAGCACTGCTGACTACTGCTTTATCAGTGCCCGAGGAACGCGGCTGGGAAGGGACCGACCTGCTAGGCCAGTTGCCTGTCTTCCCCTTCCCAGCCCGCACACCCAGGGTTGATCCTCAGGGTTCATCGCCTCACCCCCACCTCAAATCCAACCCAACGCCATTTGCGCCGCAACCCCGGACCTTTGCCATTCTTCCGCTCCTCCCAGCCGCCTGCCCGCCCGCCCCGCGCAAAGCAACCCGAACATATCCACCGCCGCCGAGCAGGAGGCTGCCCCTGGCCAGGCCTCATACTCCTCACTCACCCACGCACGGGTCCAACATTCGGCGCATAATATTGCAGGCGGCAACGAACCACCAGTCCCATCGCTCCACAACGCCGCTGCCGAATACATCATCGCCCTTGCCAGCATCGTCCCCCGCCGTGCTGAAACCGTTTCGGTACCGTGAATGGCTGGGCGGCGGCCTGGCGCGAGGCGCCGGCTTGAACCCCGCCGGGCCGTGATGGTGGCTTTGCTGTTGTTGACCCTGCGGCCCACGTGAGGATGCCGCCCCCGGGCCCGTACCCGCCTGGGGCTGATCCTGCCCAGGACCACCTTGCTGCTGCTGCTGCTGCGCCGCTCCCGAAGGCTTAGAACGCGCCTGCTGCTGATGCTGGTTGTGCGCCTCCGGCTTCGTGTTCGCCGTCCCACCTGCCCCTGGCTCAGTAGACTTGGGCGCCCCCGATGTCCCTCCAGCAGGCTTCCCCGCACCGGCACCTGGCCCCCGTCCTGCCGCTGCGGCACCCGTGTTCCCGTTGGAGGTGGCGCTCTCTGCGCTGGGTTCCGGCCGCACTCGCTCCGCAGCTGGCTTAGTGTATGCATAAGGTTGGCTAGGCCGCCCGCCTTGGGCCGCCTTGTCCGATGACTCTTCCGGCTGCTTCTGCGGTGGCTTTGTGCCTTGTGCTTTATTGGAAGGTGCTGATCTGCCGTTTGACTTCCCGGATCCCGCTCCCGCCGCTGCTGCAGCCGCCCTAGCTGATGAAGTTGCTCCGGCCGTTTCGCTGGGTGCCGCGGTGGGTGCAGCGGTGGGTGCAGCGGTGGATGCCGCGGCGGTGGATGGTGAGACAGGGGCGGCGGCCTGCTTCACTTTTGTCTGCTGGCCCTGCTCCTGCGGCCGCCAGTGGATCTTTTGATCTGGGTCGCAGCGGCCGTTGTAGTCCATCTGCACAACGCAGAGCAAGCCACGATAAAGACGATGATTCCACATGAGGCCGGCCATGTCCACATGACATGCCAAAAAGAGCCATGCGATGCATGGCAAAATGTCGACGTAGTATCCGGATGAACTGGCAGACGAGTAAAGAGCCGAATTGAGTGAAGGTTCGGATCCGGACTAACAATTATATATATATATGCATAAAAAATACATATTAGATTATTACATAAATAATTACGACATTTTTATAATAATTACAATAATAATTGTTCTTTGAACACCTTTCCTAAGGGGGGAAATCCGTAAACCAAGCTCCTTGTAGATCGCGCATCTCATACGCACCGTGAGCTGCTCGGCGTCCTGCGGGCACAATCCCACCGCGCGCTCCAGCAGCACCTTCGCCCGCGCCACATCCCCCTGCCGTGCCGCCGCCAGTGCGCGCTCCAGCCACTGTTGAGCCGCCTCCCGATTTGCAAGCTGTTTGGCGGTTGCGTACAACTCTTCCGAGGATGCCCGATTAGTACTGCTGACGTTGCCGCTGCTGCCGGTGGCACTTGTGCCCTCGCCGCTGGTACTGCCGCTGTCAGCACTGGGTTTGACAGCTGCCGCTGGCCCTGGCCCCGATGATGATGATTGCTGTGTAGGCCGCGGCGCAGACTGCTGCTTTGCGGCTGATTGGAAAGGCTGCGAAGGTGGCACCGGAGCGGCAGCTGTGGTGGACGGGGCTTCCGCCTTCTTGGTTGCGTTGGGTCCTCCACTGGCGGTGGCGGTAGTGGTGCTGGCAGTGGCAGAGCTCATGCCGTTGCCGTTAGTTATACCTGCACCTGCCGATGGGACAGGCTGCTGCTCCTGTTGTTGTTGCTGCTGCAGCTGCTTGTCTGGCTTAGTACCACGATGCGCTGCCGCAGCCTTCACGCGCGAAGCCTTAGAGCTCAGCGCCAGCGCGTCCTGATAGAAGGACTCGTGCACTTGCCGCGTGAAGGCTGATGGCTTGCCGCTGGCGTTATCAATGCCATTTGCCGTTGCAGCGGATGACGAGGGCGCAGCCCCGGCCCCAGCCCCAGCCCCAGCGCCAGCCCCGCCGGCGCCACGGGGCTCATCGATAGAGCCTACTCGCGAGCATGACCCCGGTCTGGCGAACGTATCGGATATAGAACTGGCAGAGGACGGGACGGTGTATAGGCAAGGGGGCCCAGCCGCTGCGCCGCCGCCTGGTCCACCATCGGTGCCGCTGTTGGCAGCTATCTTCGAGGCAGCCGCATGTAGGCCAAGAAACGGATAGGCACCCGGGCCTTCCGTCTCCTCCCTCTGCTTCCGGGAGGTCGCAGCAGCAGCGGCAGCGGGTGTGGAAGTGGTTTCGGAGGCCGGCGGCTTTGCATTGTGGCCTGGCTCCGCAGCCGCATTAGATCTGGGTGGTGCGGGGTCCGCCACAGGGGGCCCGGCGGCTGCAGCCTCCGGCCGTTTTACATCCACCAGCAGGACGGCCTATGCGACAGATGCGACGGCCGGAGAGGGGAGCGAGGCGGGCATAGTAAATTTTCAGAATAAATGTGCCGTACAAAACCTCTGGCGTTGCAGGGAAGAAGCATTGACCGGTACTATTTATGACTGGGTAGCATCCGTGACCGGGTCCACTGGGTTCTGCACCCGCCTGGTGGGCGATGCGCCCTTGGCCTTCCCCAGCCCGTTGATCTTTTTTGTCATCTGGGGCCGCAACCCCAGAACCCTCCTGTCAGCCCAGTCCGGAAAGCCCGCCGCGCTTTACCCACCTTCAGCTGCGACGTCTTCCGAACGAACCGCAACAACTCCGTTTTGCACACGGGAGGGTTCAGCGGCAGCTCCTGTAAGCACGGATGCGTCAATGAAGGTACGGAAACAAGTCCTCATTGCCCGCAATCCGATACTTGGGGGTGGTAATCCGGGTGGTAATCGTGACAAGGCACATCAAAACCCTCTGGCTGACCGATGTTGACGATCCAGATTTCGTTTGTCCGGCAAATTACATGATGATTATTTGCTGCTGCCTGTCATGTGTACACACATCGCAGCATCGCAGCGACCGTGTATTCTCCGAAACCAAAATCCGATCCACGCCCTTCATCCAGTCCCATATCTGGCGTGTCTTCTCTCTATAACGGCGTGGGGAACCCAAAGCAACCCAACGCAAAAACTTCGATGGATGCCAAACCTTTAGCTTCTAAAATGTAAACAATGCATTTGCCCAGTCACACGAGTTTCAGCAAGGAGTTAACAAGCTTTTTGCCTTGTCCATATATGTGCGGCCGCTCTCGCAAACGACCGCGGAGGCCGTCTTAACGTCATCGCATCACCGCCATCGTCTGTAATGTTGGTATCTCCAAGCCTTATGGCCATTCAATGCTTTTCCCGGTGCATCTTACCAACTTGTAGCGCCCGGGAACACGGACGGAGACGAGGGTCCTGTAGAACTCCCATTCGACTTCAGAGGCACTCTCAACGCCTGGACTCGTGGGGACGGAGCGGGAGATGCAGGAGACACCGGCGGACAGCGGCGAGCAGCAGCAGAAGGATGGGGAGGGGAAGGCGGTTGAGGGGAAGGCGGTTGAGGCCACTCGTGCACGGGAACCTACGGTCGCTTTGTACTCACCAAACACTGTAATTCACCTAATAGCTTTGGGAGGATGGCTAGGAGGAGGCTGAGGCCCAGGGGGCAGGACGAGGCCGAGGAAGACATATACAGAGGCGACATCAACATGCACGAGGACGGATCCACAATTCGAATCCATATCCTAAAACAATACTGCTCTGGGAGAGGGGGGAGGGGCGGAAGAGAGGGATCCCAGGCAAACATTCTGCCGGGCCTTCGGAAAACGGTATAGCCTATCCAGACCGAAGCAGCAACGCACGCGGTCAGGCGTGGTGGTCTTCTGGGCGGCGGACCGAAGCCCAACATCTATGCAAACCAAGCTGCAAGCGCAAATAAACCAGTTACTAGCAAAACATGATAATCTAGTGATCTACCAGGACTGCACCCAGGTTCACGAAGTGGGTACGCTACTTGGAGGAAGCCGTACTCGTGACAGCTTCGAGAGCATTTCTGTGCAGTGGCAGGCCCAAATGCAGGAGGCTCATAATTTCGTACCTCAAAATGCATGGCCTATTACTCACCTGGCAAATTCACCGTGAGCTGGTACTTCTCGTCGCGGCCATCGTCCTGGCACGTCAGCGTGTACTGAGGGACCTTCGGCCATCACCAGTTCATCCCGCACAAAGGAAATTATGACTAAAATGACCGATAACATACATGCAACCTTATCGTGCGGCTGAACTGGAACAGGGAGGTGCTATGATCGCCAAAACCTGCGGCCTGGTGTATCAATGAGATCCCGCTGGGCTGTCTTCGTACCTGCTCAATAACAGACATCAAGCCGGCTCCGCGTTGCCTGCAACCCTGAGCACCTTTAGGGCCTTGCCCCACTCTTAAGTCGAACACTCCGCGACGGCGACCTCTTAGTCGCACCGAATGAAGATCAATGCTGACAGCTCATGGAACAAGGAGATAGAGCAAAAGAAAGCTATTGATATATGATCCGACATTTTGCTAGCCGGTAGAAGCCGGCACGGTAACTACATTCAAGAAGCTGGTATTAGAAGGCATATCTAGTCCATGTTACGCGCAGCGCAACGTCTACGCGTAAAAAGCTAATACAATTCGACATTACAGCTCATTCGAAAGGACGAGTTTTTTCGTCGTACTACCAGTATAATCATATTAAAAAATGCAAAACTATATTCCTTTATGTTTTTATTAGCGTAACTATACGGTGATTTCCTTAATCATGTTGAGGTTACCGCAAATGCGTCAAAAAGAACGGAGAATTTCCTTAATTAACAGGTTCTGACCGGGCACTGACTGGCGTGCGTCATCGTAAAGCGACCATTAATCGTGCGATGCAATATTGGTGATTAATAAAATTACTACGTTTATTAAGACCTCGCCATAAGGATGCAAAGCGCCGGCCGCGACTCGGCACTGCGAGCGCCTCTGCTTGATCCATTTGAGGCATATTCTCAACAAGGCTTCCATGGATTGAACTTGCGGGAGTCATTTCGGCGAATGGCAACGGTAAATTGGTAGTTTGTCAAGTCCATGGGAATATGTCGGAGCACGTGGTCGTTTAGATGTGAATGCCTTTGATCACATTCTGACCTCCATAACACAGTGTAATTGTTGGGGTTACAGATTCTGATCGCACTATCAAATCTCCGCGGGAGGGTTTCCGATACCGGCGCTTGCTATACATTTACGCTCTGTACAAGCTTTTGTGATAATGCTTAATGAATTATCTATGGGATAGCCAATATCTTTCAAGGATCTTCCTAATCTGGGCAATGTCCCCACTCGCGCTTCCCGTAATCTCTCGCCCAACCTCCCCGAAGCCTCAAATACGCTTTGTCCTTACGCAGTGCTCTGTGCCCGGCCATAAGCACCTCCAAAAAACCCATAATCCCCGTTCGCACATTTCCCACGCATTGTCATATCCAACCCTTCTCTTCCACACCCCACAAAGCACCCGTCCGGAGCCCCGGCCTCATCCCTCTCCTCCCTCTCTTTCCAGTCCTTTTCGTCCCTCTGCTTTCCTGGTGTTCGGCGACCGGGCCCCATGTCTTCACCTTCTTCTACCGGAAACTCTGTTTCTGCTGAGTCTACTGTTTTCTTAAGCAACATCCACTTCTGCCCCCGGAATCTCTCTCCCACCTTGCGCTCGCGCTCTTATTCCCCCTTCCACCGCGCTGTGCAACTGGCTCCTCATCCCCTCCGACCCTTGAGGAATCTCCACCATTTCCCTTCTCTCTCAAATGGGTCTCTTTGCAATCACAATCTTATTCCTGCCCGGACCCTCCCCTAACTCCGTCCATGGTCTTCTGCACGGTGTAGCGCTCACGGTCAATCTTGGACTGTGACATTTATATCGATATCGGCATCGATACGGGTAATCGTCTTTATTCTGGTTCGGGTATAACCGGTAATCTAATCTTGGTGTCTATGTATTCACGCACATATACACACATACACACACATACACACACACGGACACACACGTACACACAGGCACAAACCTCGCTGCCCGGTCCCTTCCCAGGACTTCTGCCAGCAGCTCTCCCTAGCAGGGCCTCTGGCCGTCAACCTGGTCACCGCCAACGCTGTCGCAGTCACCAACCTCTACTTCGTAGCCAGGGGCGGCACCGTGCAACTGGCCACAGCCGCGCTGGGCAACAACGTCGCGATCATGTTCGGACGTCTTGTGCTGCTGGGCCTGTGCGGAGCGCTGGACACGCTCGCGGCGCAGGTACGAACAAGACTGCACAATGCATCATGAGTCCGCACTTTACTGGGTTTACCAGGGTGTGGGGATTTGCAGGCGCAGTACGGCACAGCACGGGTTTTGCGTTTTAATAAGTAAAGGTATCTGAGCGAGGTGCGGACGCCTCTACTAGTGCAATGTACGGGCATGGGCTGTGTGTGTGTGTGTGTGTGTGTTTGCCTGCGGATGAATGTGGATTGGTGTGACAAGGCGCGGGGATCCGGCACGGGCAGGATGTCGTGGAGGCCACTGCGGCCTACAGTGATTATATGGTCACGCTTTGGGGCCTCTTGCCTTACTCGCGTTGCGTCCAACGTATTGGGCCCTATTAGGTCCGTGACGCTTCGAGGCAGTCGGAGACTCGTCAGGCCGCCGGGCTGCTGACACTCCCACCGCCTAGGCCGGGTTGCCTAAATCCCCACCTGCCTCTCCGCCGCGGCACAGCTCGGCTCAGCCCGCCCTCCCGCTACCCGCACGTCCCTTCCTTGATCCGCGAGTCCATCTCTCCCGTTCGGTTCCGACCGCACTCGTTTGCATTTGACCCGGTCTGACACCCGCCCATTCACGCAATCGCAACCCCTGTCCTTCCCTCCAAACGAAACTTCGGCTCGACCTCGGGCTTCGCTTCGGCTCGGCCTCTCGAGCAGCAGCGCAGTGCTCCACGTTCGTATCTTCGTCTCCTCCCCTCACCTCTCCCATCCAAGCTGTACTCCAACCGCCCGCTTCCCCTTCGCCCCTTGGGCAATGCAGGAGTCAAGTGTGTAGCTTGTGTGTATGTGTGTGTGTGTATGTGTGTGACCTGGCTGACCCCATGCGTGCTATCACGGTGGCAGGCAGCGCAGGTGTGGCCGCTGAGGGGTCTCCCGCCTTTCCCGCCTCACGTCCTCGTTCCTTCCTTGTCTGTGCCTCACCTCACCTCACCTCACCTCACCCCACCCCACCCCACCCCACCCCACCCCACCCCACCCCACCCCACCCCCCACTTCAGGCCTGGGGCGCGGGCAAGGAGCGGCGGCTGCCCCTCCTGCTCCAGCGGACCGTGCTATTCCTGTGGCTGCACTGCGTGCTGATCAGCGCCGCCATGCTGATGCTCCCGGCGGGGCTGCAGGCGTTGGGTCAGGATCCCGGTCTGGGTGCCATGTTGTGGAGGTACCTGCTGGCGCTGCTGCCGTCAGTGTGGCTGGAGGCGTTGTCCCGGTGGGTGGTGCGTGTCTGTCGGGGCCTGGATTTTGGTGGGGGATGGATTTGGGTTGGGATAGGATTGGATCTGGATCTGGCCTTGTATTTAAATTCGGGTTGGTGGTTTGGGTGGGGCCTTATGAAGTCAGGAGGGAAAGGGACAAGGGGGTAACGGCGCAATCGGGTTTGAATCAACATCCGCGGAGGAACGAACCGCCGACTGTGCCCAATGCAATTCACTTGAAACGAAGTCAGGAACAATCAATAATAGTAATAAATTGAATTTAATTAAAACAACTGAACTGTGTTCAAAATAATAAAAGGTGGGAAAAGAACTAAGCTTCTATCTTTCCTGAATGTATTCATTGTCGTACTGCTGCTGATTTCCTCCCCCCCGGCCCCGGCCCCGCATCCTTATCGCAGTCCCATCAACCGCGCGCTCGTGGCCCGGGGCATCGTGACCCCCCAGATGGTCATCTCTCTGGTGGGGCTGCCCCTCACCGTAGCAACCACTTACGCATTGGTAGTGGCGGCAGGATGGGAGTACATGGGCGCGGCGCTAGCCATGTCAGCTGCGGCGGGGTAGGTGTTTTTTTGAAGGGGGCCCGGAAAGGGTAGGTGGGGCCCAGGAAGGGTGGGTGGGTGCCAAAATGTTGAGGGTTTACCAAAACACATGACGAGTCGTACACCGGGAAGGTGAGGTCCTGGTGGTCCTTATGGTACCACGAAGATGCTGACGTGGTGCGAGGATAGGACGTGCTGCCGTACTGATTTTGCCGTACCATACATGCGCTATGCGATTGGAGTACTGCAGGTACGACGTTATCCTGCTCCTGCTGTACGTTGCGGGAAGTGGTCAGTGGGCGAATGTTGTGGGGACCCCCTCGCGGAAGGCGTTTAAGGTGAGGGGGAGACGCGGGCGACACGTCGGGAAAGGGTGGTGGGAAGGGGAAGGGGGAAAGACGACTAGACCGGACCTGGCGCACTGCTGCTGTGAATCGTATTATTGCATAATGAGTGACTACCCATGAGCGATGAATTTGTACGGGGGGACGGGCGGGCGTCGGGGCGAGGGTGACGGGCGGGCGTCGGGGCGGATGCCTTCGTCCAAGGTCGCGATGGTCCTCGGTGTGTCTTAGCCCTCGGAGTGGTGAAGCCAAAGGGAAGGGGGGCCCGGCTAGGTCGCCCAGACAAATTTATTTACACGAGATTTTTAAGGGGTAGAATTGAGGACAAAAAGCTGCAGCACTTTGCAAATTGAAGCATTTCGACGGTACGACGGTCGGTTGTTTCTGTTCCCCCCCCCTTTCGTTCAGGGCTGGCGGCAACTAGCCCGCCTGGCCTACCCCGCCGCCTCCATGAAGTGCGCCGAAAGTTGGGCCTTCACCATTTGCACATTGGCCGCATCGCTGCTGCCCGACGCCTGTACGGCAACCGCAGCGGTTGGGGTGTCGTACAACGTGTACGGCGTGCTATTCATTTCGTTTGTGGCCTGCGCTACGGCCGCGTGCGTGACTGTGGGCAACAAGTTGGGAGCAGGTGGGCGATTGAGGTTGTGTGTGTGTGTGTGTGTGTGTGAAGGAGGGGTGGGTGGCAGCGAGGCGGGTGGTCAGGTTGGTAAGGGGCGGAAATAGGAAGGGAGCCAGCGACTGGGCGAGCAGGATTTCCCCTGGAATGATGCCTCGGCTGGTGTCAGGCAATCAATGTCCTGTGCCAGGGCCGCATGGGTTTTCTTCCATCACCCCCGTGTGGTTGGTGGTGTGGTTGGTTTCGGAGCATGGGCACTTTCACTCCCTCGCTACACGCAGCACACCATACACAACGAAGGTCCTTAGTGAAGGTTTTAGTAGTAAGTGATTCGGGGGGTTGGGGGTGGGAGGGGGGTTGGGGGTGGCGATGTCGTACCGTTGTTTCCCAACCCGTCATCTCGTCTGTCCTTTACCACCCTTGCCGTACTCGCAGGTGACCCTGGTGGCGCCAAACTCGCCGCCGCGGGGTCCCTCCTCATCGTGCCCCCCGCCTGGGGCTTGGCGGCGGTTGCCCTGCTGGTGACGCCGTGTCAGAACGCCATCCTGGCCCTCTTCGCGACGGGGGAGGAGCCGGGAGGAGACGACCCGACAGTCCTTCGCGGCGTGCTCCGTCACATGTTCGTGATTGTGGCGGGGCTGGTGCTGCTGGATGGGATTCAAACTGTCCTGTCCGGTGTAATTCAGGTGCGGGAGGGGAGGGGAGGGGTTAGCATTGGGGGTTAGTCACCCAATGTTCGCCGAGATTCGGTCCGGGTGCATATCCCAGCTTCAAGGAGCGAGCCCGGGCTATGGCCCCGGGTATCCGTTCGTTTCGTGTGTTGTTCGTTACAACCGCCACCCCCACCCTGTTGGCTCCTGTGACCCATGGGTCTATCGTGGTCAATCATTTACCATTTATCCCCGCTCTCCCTCCCCCTCTTTGTCTCCTTTTCTTACCCGCACAGGGTTGCGGCCGGCAGCACGCGGGTGCCCTCGTGAACCTGGTGGCCTTCTACATCTTCGCGCTGCCGCTGGCGCTGTTCCTGGCCTTCAGTCTGCCCCTGCCGCCCGGACTGGGGGGGGGCCTGTGGGGCCTGGGGCTGGGGCCGGAGGGGCTGTACCTGGGCATGGCTGCCGGGCCCGCGATACAGACGGTGCGAATGGGGTGGAGCGGTGCCTCGGAGGGATGGCGCCAGGGAGGGAACTAGAGGGCAGCGTGATGGAGGAGATGTGCGAGGGACTTAACAACAAACCAACAAACCAACAACCGAAATGATGGCGGGAGGAGAGGGGAATACGAACTACGCGAATTAAATACGACTCCTTCGCATCTCTCGCAACTAGTTTGATCTCCCGCTTGTTGATCTCTCGTGTCCTTCCCTTGTGGCAGCTTTATTGTCATGCCACCATACCCCCCCCACCCCATATTCCGGATGCTCGACTTCCGCCCGCCACCGCCTGTTCTGTCCCCCCTCTTACTGCCTGTTCTGTCCCCCCTCTTACCGCCTGTTCTGTCCCCCCTCTTACCGCCTGTTCTGTCCCCCCCTTGACCGTCGCCACGCCTCCCCACCCCGCCCTGGCCCCCACTGCAGGTCAGCTACACTTACATACTGCTCCGTACCAACTGGCGACGAGTCGCCCAAGCGGCCGTCTCCGCCGCCGCCCTCAACAGCGCCAGCAGCTTCGCGAGCCTCCTCCGCCGTCTCGATTCAGGGGGCCTTATGGGCCCCCCGCTGATCCGGTCTGCCGCCTCCAGCGGTCACGGTATGGGCAGCTTCACGGGAGCGTCGTCCGCCAGGCTGCCGATTATTCAGGAGCACATGCGCGAGGGGCGTGATAGCAGCGATAGTTTCGGAGCAGGTGCTGTTCCCATCTCCATCCCCATCTCCGACATGGCGGCGTCAGGATCAGCGTTGGTGCCGGCATCAGCTCCTGCGCCCGTCTCCACCTCCTTCACCGCCAGGATGAACAGCTGGTTGCAAGCGAACAAGTGCGTGCTAGCAGGGGCGTTTCCTGGCGGCGGAGGCGGGGATGGTGAGGTGGATGAGGAATTGTCGTACGTCGGAGCCTCTAGCGATGATGAAGATGATGATGATGACGGCGGCGGAGGCGGCGACGGCGTGTTAGTGGCGGCGGATGTGCCGCTGAACCGAAAACGCTCCTACAGCCGTCTGCGGCCTGTTAGCGTCAGCAACAATATCGCCATTGCTTCTGCAGCGTCAGGGAAACCCCTGGCGGCGCTGGAGGCGACGGCGGCGGGACTGTTGCTGCCGTGCGCTGACGACGAGTCCCCGAGCACGACGGCGCTATCACAGCCACTCATTATGACCCGTGGGTCGCCGCCACTGACGGAGCGCGCTCAGCACTGCTTGCTGGCGGCCACGCTGGAGCCCTATTGCCCCGCCCCAGTGGAGGTCGCACGCCGTCCCGCCGCCGCCGCCTGGTGGGCCCGCTTGTATGGGGCGTGGAGGCCACTATTCTCCAAGGCGACGGTGGCACCAGCTGAGGACCCGCCGGAGCTAGCGGTGGCGGCGGCAACCGATGCAGTCGCTGCTGCCGCGAGTGCGCCGATGCAGCTACCGGGGGTCGTTGGCACTGCGGGACCTTTTGTGGCGGTCATGGCCGACGTGGCAGGGGCCTCAGCTAGGGGAATGTCAAGTCCAGTGGTGATGGCGGCGTCGCCATTGCCGATAACAGGATCGTTGGCTTGGCACGCGGCCGCAGCCGCCAGCGGCAGCGGCAGCGGCAGCGGCAGTGGAGGGGCCCTTGGGTTCTCGAGGTTCGCGACGGGCAGTGCAATCAGGGCGAGCAACCCCAGGAGCGGCTGCGTCGCCAGCAACCTGGAGCCAACGATATCGCCGCCGCCGCCGGCAATGATGGTGGCACGTGGGGAAGTGTTCCGATCCTGCGAGTCGTTGGCGGCGGCGGTTCCAAGCTCCGAAGACGTTTACGCTTTCTCTGCGTCGGCGGGTACGGATGGCGGCAGCAGCTGGTTCGACCCGCCAGCGTCCTTTTACCAAGATCCAATTCAGATGCAACAGCAGACGCGGCTGCCCGAGCAACTTGCTTTTACGATGGCGGCGGCTTGCGATGGTTACGGCGGCGGCAGAGGTGGCGGCGGCGGCGGTGACGGTGACTGTTCCACCGCCGCTGCTGCCGCCGACGAGGCCACGATGGCCAGCCTCATGGCAAAACTGGTACCGCAGGCAGTTTCCAGCGCAGATTCCGTCATTGTACGACACGGCGGTGACGGTGCAGTGGTCCTCAGCATGAACGCCACAGCCACCCACGCTTGAACCCATGGGTCGCTGTCGCTGACCGACGTTCGATCAACGGTCGGCCATGCCGGTGCGAAGGAGACCCAATGCAGCCGTCTAAGTTCGTGCATCCGGGCAACGAAAGCTCTTTCACCTCTGCCCTATCCTGCGCCAGTCCGGGCCGAGGTGTCGTTGTGGCGCGATTTCGTCGCATTTATTCATTCGCGTTTTGAAGGCGTTGGCCTTATCTGCCTAAGTGTAGGTTTTAAGCAGCAAGGGCCAGTCAGAAAGACGTGCCTTGCCATCCCCGTCTCCCTGGCTGATTCGTACGGTGTGGTTTTACCATCGACAGCAGCTCGTATGTTAAGGCATTTTCGGAGGTTTCTTAGGTTTCCGTGTTTTCATGTTCTTTAGTGGTTGTTTAGTTGTTGTTGTTGAGTTGTTGTTGAGTTGTTGAGTGGTAACGTATCCCGGCGCCCTTATCGTGATTTGATGTCGTCAAATATCGGATGTGAAGGTGAATGGGGGAACAAGCGCGCACGACTGCTATTCTACAACCTTAGCCTTCAAATCGTTCCGTTAAAAGGACTGCGTTCTCGATGTTGTTGTCATGCTTGCCTTGCTGCTTAAGGAGAGAACCCAGCGTTTCGGTCCCCGTCCGTAAGGGGCCCGGCAGCGTCAAAGGTTAGGGCCGTCCTCGCTTTCTGACCCCAGTATTGAGTTATCGCGACCCCAGTGCCCCCCCCCACACACACACAGACACAGGTGCCAACCGGGGGGACGCGAGCCGGTGGCGTGCTGTGTTCCTACTCTCTTAGGGTTGAGGACAGCTGCTGCGAGCGCTCCACAGATTCAGTTGCTCGGTCCCATCCCAGGATTAAGAAGAGGGAAGCTCTTTAAGGCAATCCATTTTCCTTGCGGGTTTTTATATATGTATGCCTGTTTAGGACTGAGATCACTTATCTGAAAACAGGCGGGGTGGTGCTTTAGTAGGCAATACACCACTTCCCGTGTACGGAAATCCAGTGAAAGGCTGCGGTGGCGGGGTCACAGGGTTCAGGGCGTTGGCCGGGTCAAAGGCAAAGTCGAAGGCCAAGGTCAAACTTACGGCGGGCCGGTGGTTGGGTCCCGCGGTAAGGAACGGATTCAAGTTGTTAAGTGCACCAGGAGGGAGGGTAGAGAAGGGGGGCAGACCGTTGTTCGTATAGGTTCGTGCATATGCGCAGGGAACGGTGATGTGAAGCTGGAGGGTGAGTGATGTCAGGGTCTGTAAGCGACCACATGTGCAACCATTATTGTACCATCGCCTGATGGCAGTCTCAGTTCCAGTAGCTTAGCCGGCGGCGAGAGCTGCCTGTTTTTGTTGTCTCAGATGGTGAGTTGCTTTGGATTTAGGGTTTCGTTGATAGTTCGTTGTGGCCTCGCTCATGGTCTCTTATTAACCAGAATTTAAAATAATGCTCCGGAGACAAGTGAAGCACTGCACTTCTTATTTCGATGTTTCCATTTGTGGCTTTAGACGTTAGCCGTTTAGGTTTTAAATGGTGATTGGTGTCCATTTGTAGGACATGCAAAGAAAGTTCCAAATGTTGATTCGTTAGCCGCTGGAAGGCGAGGTGAACTGATGTTCGGATTCGGTTTACGCTCCGTCTATGCATGCGTGTAGGCGTGGGAAGCAGTTTGGCGTCGGCATTGATCTTGGGCTGATGGTGTACCGTGATGAGGTGCAATGGGGTTGTTCGATGCTGCTCGTGCAGCACCCTTGGGTTCTTGATACCGAGTCAAATGGTTTCCGTATCAGACGTTGGCCAATTGCGTCGGGTCTCTCAGCCAGTCCATAAGCTCCGGGCCGCAGCCAGTGTACTCGGTATTTCTGTTCCTTTCGACTGGAACAGAATCTGCTGGGGGCTTAGAAGCAGCCGAGCTGCACAAGCCAAGCTCGCATAGTGGTATGTGTCCGCGTCCCAACCCGAATCTGGACCCACGTCCAAATCGTGGATTAAAATTGTGTCGAGGAGTAGAGGTCTCAGTCAGGCTTAATGAAAGTCGCCGGCTGTGCCCTGGGGCCCTGTGCCCAAAGGGGGGTGAGATGTAGGGGTAGATCAACTCCTTCGGAGCCTCGGTAATGTGTATGGCTGGTCTGATTGTTGGAAGATGATTGATGCGCGTACTCACATGTTTGGTTTGTTTTTAATAACTTTATCTTGAACAAGGCGTATACCTTGATGTGCTGAACACCCGTATAATACGCTTCTTGTTGGTCAAGACAAGTGCGCCGTCTTGCCAATGAAACAGGTTATGATTCCGCAACGAATCAACCTTGGAAGTTGGATATGATCATGTGTGATGTGATCATATGTTTGTTACCTTATGACGGTGAAACAATAGAACGGACAGAGTGGTCCGACGGGCTGTTGTTGAAACCTATGTAAAGTCTGGCATGACTAATTTGTGATATTACCTTTGCCAGCATGTGGAAGGCCTAATTGGTGAACCTTATGAAAGTGAATCCTTAATGGGTGAACCAAGGCTGCTGCATGTTGGCAGCCGGTTTGAACGATTCGCCTGGTGTTATCTTGAAACTGAGAGCGTGCCCTTGGCAATTTTCTGCTGCATGCTGCATTTGTACACCATCAGTTTATGTCAACCCAGCTGTGATGGCTATACCCAACGCAGGACCATGCAGCGTCAGGTACAACAGGGTACCCGGTCGATCGCCAAGTCACCCTGTTCGCATGCACTGCCAGAAGCCCTGACCCTGACACACCCATTGAACGACGAAAACATCAAGTAAAAGGAGGCAGGGCCCAAACCTAGATTAGTGCTCACCCGAGCTGGGCTCCGCACAGAATCCCGCTCCTGCCCAAGCAGACATCCCTCTTTAATTCCTTCGCTGGAGATGTCCCCGATGAACCGGGAATCTGTATTTGGACAATTTCCAGGATAGCCCCAAGATAGGGCTCGCTTTCAATGAAGTGTGAATATGGAACCAACGAGCATGTACCGAGATAACTATGCTCCCATTGCTCCATTCCTGAATCCTCGTCAGCCGCAAAATGGACGTCCGAAATGCCGCAAGCAGCATCCGTCCGTCCACAAGATTCTTCGATGCATGGCCTGTAAGTTTCAAGAGCCGCGCCTTGAGGGGCAAGCAGCGATTGCAAGCGTGAATGTTTGATCGCAGCCGTTGGGTAGACGATTAAATATCCAGTCATTTGGCAAGCATCAGCTGGCTCAAGGACCAATAAGGGAACAATATACGGTGACCCTCTTCTCAACTTCCATTTCCCCGGATAGAAGCAGCTGGGATCGACAACTCTCCCGGGTGCTGCCATACGACCATAACATGCTCGATGCACTTTTCCCCTGGGTTGTGCTGCCAAAATCAGCCGCTTCTATTAGGCCCTTACTTAACCCCGCCAAATTACGGCGGCGGTGCAACTATTGCACTAGCCGTGTCAAAGAACATGATAGCCGCTATTTCGTCAAAATTTGACAATGGAACGAATGCGCGCAAAGACTTGCTACCAGCACCAACTCGGTTACCATTCACAGCATCTCTTCAGCATTAAGCTCCACACCCAAATTATCTACGTTCTTTAGGAGGTTTGCTGCGCGAGCCACACGCCAAAAGCAGGCAGACACATGTGGCACCGCAC
The DNA here is from genome assembly GCA_019650235.1 of Volvox reticuliferus. Taxonomy (NCBI): domain Eukaryota; kingdom Viridiplantae; phylum Chlorophyta; class Chlorophyceae; order Chlamydomonadales; family Volvocaceae; genus Volvox; species Volvox reticuliferus. Next base: position 344,534 of record BNCP01000012.1, on the reverse strand, counting down.
GGTGCACAAGTCCTTATAAATCCATTTAAATGCAGCAACATGAAAAGTGTACGATCTAAAGATAAGTGTTGTTGACTTCGAAGGCAATACTTAAAGTCTATCAGCCACGAGGGAGAACCCCTTCATTTCAAGGGCGCGTTTCCCGACCTTTCCCCCGAATACAAACCAAAGGCCGCGCGACTTCGGCAAGCGCGAAATAACTAGCATGTGGAAGACAGGCGCTGGAGCCAAAACACCTAAATCTCGAAAAGTCTGGAACTAATAGCGCTGTAAACAATCTAAGTCTGGGCATCCAGCTCATTGTAGGTGTAGATAATACATACGCTCTCGCATCTTGTGGCCTCATATTGCAGAGTGATTTTGCGCGCGAACTGTGCACCTGCTCGCGTGTGATCCTGACAATGGCGTGCTTGCACACATATTATACGTCCTTTCATTCCCAGTCTACATGACCGTCACAGCTCACGACAACGCAGGGGCCCGGTGCGCACGAAATATTCTAGCACATGCAACTGCATTGCGACACCAGCACGCCCGGCCGGCAACCAGGCCCCCCTGGAAGGAACAAAGCCTCGGGAAAACAACATGACCGCATCATGCTGCGGCAAATAGAGCATAACAAATGCGCCTGCTGCTCCGCTGCATTGTTTGTTCGCAAGTGAAGGGCACCACAATGCACTGTTCCACGGCCTTGGAAGTGTTTGGCAACCGCCAGTAGGCAAAAATTATTCGCATCGCCCTCCCGAACGCGCAGCTTTTCAGCATGTGCGCTTTACCCCGGCCCCCGAACTGCAACATTCGCTGCTGGTAGCTTCACACTAGGATGGATGACTGTCGTCCGGCACTTACTCATTAGGTCTATAACGCTGCCTGTGTCTCACAATCACGCTATCTTTACAATAACTCTGCAAGACACGGCTACTTGTACCTGCAAACCGTTTGGCCAATGTTGCAGGCCTTTCCGAGTCCAACCCCACAACTCGTTCCTTGCATGCAATAGCTCATCACAGGCTGCAATCATATACGCCATCCGAAAATAGCATATCCAGCTCGGAGAATAATGCTGACGTACGCGGCGTAATAAAACCTGCAAACACGTCAGCGCAGTCCTAAATGTCGATCTTCCCCGTTGAGGTCCTATCTCCCCGGGCTCCGCTACATGCATAGCGCTGCTTGTGTGCATTCAAGTGCGGCTGTGCGCTGTCACGCATGGATCAGCAGGAGGGGCTCCAAGCAAACACATGTTTGCTGCGTCGTTTGGACCTCGCAAAAGTGCACGAGACGCGCCCCGAGGAATCACTCACACTCTGCACCCTTTGGATCGACGCCTCTCACCTGCCGCCGGGCTCAATGCTGAACCCGACCCGGGCTGTAAGTTGTCTGGTAAATTCGGCTGTAAATTGCCGGCGCCTGTCGTATAAACAGGGCATTGTAGCGGGAACGGTGAGACCGGCTGCGTTGGAACCGGTACCGTGCCGCTGGACCTGACCGCAGTGTCACACGCGCTTGTTGCATCTACACTGACCGAGGTCGGGATGTTGGGTTGTTGGAGCAAAGGTACAGAAGCGCACCTGCAACGACCAAGGAGTCCCGAAGGAAAGCAGAGGTCAGGGTGAGCATGTTTGTATACACGCTGCACTTGCACTGCTGCCGTGTTAACAAGCAGCCAAACACCCTTAACCCCTCAATTCCCGATTGACTAACCTTGCCAGCTCGAATGTGGAGATACTTCTCTCCACTTGATGCTGTAGCACACCAGCATGGTGCGTTGTTGTGGTGGGGTGCGTCACGCAGTTCTTCACCGTCGCCTGTTGTGGTGGAAGCGGCACTGCCGCTGCTGCCGCGCTTTGCTGCGGGCACTGTGGCATGGCTTGCATGGGAATCGACCCGTCACAAAAATTGCGATAGCTTGGCATGTGCGGGCCCAGCTCCGGGTAAAGGGTGTGCGCGGTTGCGTACCAGTAAGGGTACATCCTCCAGTAAGCTGCTGCGCTGGGGTCATGCATACCATACGAATACGCGTAGGGGTCCATATACGCGGGGTGACCAAGCATTGGGTCGTAGCCCATGTACGCCATCGGGTGATGGACGGGAACGTGATGGATATGCTGGTAGGCGGGCAGCTCGTGTGTGAGCACAGGCCCAGCTGCCTGGGACGCAGCTGCGGCGGGGGCCTGTTGCTGCTGCCGGTGATTTGGATTGGCCCCTGACACATCGAAGCAATTTCCGGGAGCGTGCGTTAAAATCCCTGCATGCGGTCGCTGCCTCTCCGAGATCACGTCCGTTGCCCTAGTCCCTGCCGACAGGGCGAGCCCGATCATAGCCACCTTCAATGGGCCCGCCGCCTCCCTGGCTCCAGCCTGCTGAAGTGCAGGCGGAAAGTGGTCGCCGGGAAGGGTCGCTGCCGCCGATGGTCGCGCGCCAGGCGGCCCAGAAACAGGGTGCGGTTGCGGCTGAGGCGACGTCAGCGGCCAGACAGGAAGATCTACACGCTGCGGGGATGAGGTCCTGGCATCTATAGGGATCGACCGCAGAACGGCTTGCGGTTGGGCAGGTACCTCATTGTCGTTAACTCTTGATCCCTGAAGAGCAGCATGGTAGTATGCTCCCTGCTGCTGGGCCGGTGGTATCGGCTGTGGAAGCTGCTGCGTCAGTTGCTGCTGCTGCCAAGATGTTCCTGCTTGCTGGTGCGAATTGGAGGAGGGAGGGGCATCTGAAGGCTGCTGATGAAGCCAGACGCCCGGGGTGCCATCTGCGGAAACCGGAATGGACAGTGCGTTTGCGTCCCCCGTTCCAGCGTATACTAAGGACGACGGTTGGGGCCTGGCACCCGCGTCACCGCACTCCACACGCACACCGGTCTGGGACGCAGTCGCACAATTGAACCTGGTTTGGCCAGGGCCCTGGGAAACAGCCCCTGTCGAGATCGTCCGAGACCAGGTGCCAACACAGGACTGTGTAAAGGCGACACCGGAGAGAGGCACACCCGATTCGTTCGCGCCCATCACGAACCCGGAGAGGCCTGATGTGTTAGCGACACGAAGGGAAGGCGCGTGCTCCTGGCTATGGTTGACGAGCATTGTGACAGTGGAGACGTCCGAGTTGGTAGTTGACGCCCGACGGAGCTTTGCATCGCGAAAAAAAACCGTATTCGTCGCTGCACCATTCTGTCAGATGAAAAGTCTGAGTGTGAGTTTCTGGCAGCTTACAAACACGAACTACAACGCACTCAATGCCTGCCGAGCGACGTACCTCATGGCTGACGGAGGGTAAATTGCTCAGGTCTTGCTGCAACAGGCCAGTGTTTGCGTAAGCCGACCTTGTGATATCAGATTTCGACGCTTCCTGTTGTGTGAACGGGACAGATGGATGCTGCTTAGGGGATTATAAAGGATGGCAAAAAATCCTCCAAGAAATCCAAGGCCCGACAGGCGGCCAGGATCGCGTCACACACCTTCCTGGCTGCCCGGTACTGTCGAAAGTAGGTGCGGACCTGGTCCAGAGATCGCAAGCATTTGCTGTGCGACCTGGACGGGAAGCGAAACGGTGAAGTAACGGAAAGCGCAACAGTGAGCCTTATAGATTGTGAGTATCGACCGGGTGTAGTGGGAGAGAAATAGCCGGGGAAGACTTACGGCAAATAAGTACATACCTTGTTTCTTCCCAGGTCGGTTTCTGGTCCCCCCAGCAGCTGTCAGCTGCTTCCTCATACCACCTGGATAGCAATAATTGGCATATCGCACCGTAAGCAGGAAGAGGGTGCAACTAAATGTTGTCAGGAAGGCTTTTAAATACTGATTTGCTTGCCAGATGCATCCTTTACAGCCGTTTTATCTGGTGCAGACAGTTATGCGGGGTTGCGTCCTGCGGCTGTCATGTCTTCTCGGCAAACAACCAGCCCCACCTTTTTACTTCTACAACAGTTGGTCGCCGACCTTCTGCTTCCCATAAGTTGCGGTACCAGTAGTTAAACTGCATACGCCAAGCGGGTCCAAAGTTGACTAACAAAGACTGCCCAATCCAGAAGGACTAACTGTTCATCTTACCTGGCACCAGAAATCCATGCTGCGTCGAGATGGCTTTCCATCTTTGCTGACCCGCTTCACAGTCTTCTGATCGATGGTCGGGGCTTCCATAGGTTACAGTCAAACCTTCGCCCTCTCCAAGCCCAGTCAAGGTAGCAATCACATTTAGGCTCATAGGTATGAAGTTGCAGCTGAAGTGACATAGACTACTTCCGAACGGCCTCCAGCTAAACTAAAGCCTAGAGCGAGTACGGCTGGATCGCGGCGACGTGACGAAGGTGGGCCCTCCAACATTCATCCTGCGAAAAACGTAATCATGCGTAAATAGCATGAATTACAAAATCGATACTTTATTACAGGGTTGGTTCACAAATGTGCATCACATCGCCACTCACCGTTTTAAAAGCCATCTGACTGTTTGTAACGGTTACGCCAGAATGTGGGGTCTGGCGTGACATTCCTTACAATCTTTTTCCGTGGGAAGGATTGACCGGAACCTCCATATCGTGAGAGTGTACTGAAATGTCTTGTCGAGCGAAGGCTTAGCGGTCTCATTCTGTCCACGGTGCTTTATGTCTGCTTATCGACTTGTAGGGTAAGGGATTACGGGCCTTGCGACCTTTTACCCAGGGCCCGTTCACCTGGTCGTGTGGGCTTTTGGGCGCCACCTGAACGTACATTATGATCACCGGTTCGGCGCCCATCTCAATCTGGCATATGTACTCCGTCTCCTGAGGTTACCTCGCTCCCTCGTTCGTCCAGCAGCAGAGAGCCGTAGCCTGTCTCACTCTTTGGCAGGACACTTTCGGACTGGCCTAGTAGATACCAAGTACTCTGTCTCTGGCCCTCCATGAGTAAGCTTCATGGACCGGTGTATTCTACTGCGTCCCTTGGGAGTCCCGGGGTATCCACCTGGTATCCACAATGCACCCTCATTGTACAGGTGGGACAACGCGACTGTACACGCAGAAGATATGGCCACGGCATACGGCAGTCTCAGGCTTCCAACTGGATGTTTGCTTGAAAGCTGAACACAGGGTAAGCACAAGCAGGAGGGGTAAGTTGTCTATGTTAAGGACCCCTAATATGGGGCAGAGGGGCCAGTCATTAGGGTGAACCTGGCAACTTGGTTCCTATCTTGGTGCCCCTGCAGTGTGCATTTGCCCGTCGGTAGCTGATGGGGAATCGCAGCTTTCACAGTCTGGACCAGACCTCAGGTCTGGTCCAGACCATGGACCGGACTCCCTTGGCCTCGACCTTTATTGATGGATTTGCAAGGGGGGTTGGATTCAGCTGGACAAAATGGAAATCCGTGTTGCCGCAGTGCGGGGCAAACATTAACCCATGGTCCATTCTGGGTCAAGTGAAATAAGTAAATCTGATAATGCCGATAGCGTCTTCGTAACTAGCAACTGTGCCCTTTACAACAAGTCAACAACATGCGGAAGAGAGCTCATAGCTCTTCCCTCCCCAACACGCACACACACACACACACATAAACGTTTTTCACAGCCATAAGTGGACCTCGGCACTGTGAGTTTTGAAGGACGAAAGCTGGCTAAATGGTCAACATACATCAATGACCCAAAGTAACCACATGCCTAACTGTGGACATTAATTGTAACGGGCACCCTGAAATGAAGGGCGGGAGATACTTAAGGCCTTAACCCTAAAGCGCCAAGCCTATCTCGGAATAGTTTAATAAAATCCTGGAGCTAGCCAGAGCCTCCTACTTATGACAGGTGCGATGCGGTGCATGTCATCAATAGAGTAATTACGCGAAAACGCGATGATGATCATGATGATGATTATCATCATCGTCGCCATCCGCATCATCATCATCATCAGGGGTACAGCCTGCCACATGTAGCCACAGGAATCATGTACTCCTAGACCAAGCGTCTATGAGATTGTGAGTTTGAGAGTCGATGCGCTATGGCTCGACGGGCAGTAGTGTGCAGCTGCGAGGTAACGAGTGGATGGGAGAAATCGGGAGAAACCTGACCATGATGTGGATGGCCTGCCGACGGGTGGAGGGAATGCGCGCAGGAGGCACGCAGGCGCCGCTTGCCCGCCAGGCTAGCCGCCGGCCCACCTTCCTGCTCATACGGTATCTCAACCCCAGCACGCAGGCCCCAGCCGTCCACCCTTCACACGAGATGCCTTGCGTTATCGATGCTCTTGCATCCTCCGGCCATACTATGTTAGGTGCGTTGCGGTTGTAAACCCTTAAAAGCTAGTGCCTTACGTGAGCGAGCACATGCTAGTATATACTAAGGAGAACGTGTTCAACAACACCTCGCCAGTCGTGGGCCAAAGACCCCGTTTGGTGCACACCGCCCCGCGGAACCTAGGGTCCTACGTGAAGAATCAGTGCCAGACCACCGCAAATCTGTAATGGTTCTGGGTGCACTGATTCACTCCCATCACGCGGCGCCAACACCTGGCATCAACTTCCGATTGTTCCTGCACAGCATCGGATCAGTCCCTGTCATTCGGCAGAGTGCGGATGCGCGCGCCGCCGCTACAATCCGTTAGCATGACGACAGGGTATGGCCCCCACAGCGCGCTGGCCTCCGAAGTCAAAGCAAAATCTTCATTGTGTCCTTAGGTGCCAAGAAAAGTACGAATGATATGGAACGAAGCGACACGACCAGCAGCCTCCACCGGAAAGATTCCATACCGAGCAATAATGTATGGAATGCAAATCGAGTGAACGAGCGCTTTTATCCTCCATCCCGCGCACATATTTTTACCCAAACCCAAGCAATAGCCACCGTGCACAAAATGACATCAACCTACCTGAGAAGACTTAACAATTAACTTAAACAAATGCAGGCAAGCGTCCCAACTCGCCAACTCCCTTGCTAACGCGGCAGTCGTCTATCCAAAGATCACTCTGACACTGCATTGGACTGTGTAACACTGCATAAGGGCTGTCGACCGCTGTATTGTAATGAATGCCATGTACAGCCAGGCTGTGAGGCACAAAGCTTCCAGCTATGTGTCTTCCGGAGGGTCGCCGCATCAGGTACCGTGGCGGCTCGCTAGCCAAGTCCAGCGGCCTCAGTGACCGCACAGGTGGGAGTTGAAACGGCGCAGTGCACCAGGCCGCCCCAGTGGATCTGGATCCTTTCATGGCTTGATCCCTTCATGGAATTGGCTTCCTTCTGGCCGCCCGCATCTCCAGCTGGCCCTTCCGGGTCTCCCTACACATGTCCCCTTTCAAGTTTGTGAGGACAAGGCATAGTACAGCACAGCATAGCACAACACGGCGCTGGCTAGCACAGTATGGTCATGGACAGGACAAGAAAGTGGCCTCCACTTCAGCCCTAAACCTACACCTCCAAGGGGCCTCCGGAAACATGATGGAGGAGCAGCGGACGGGACGGTCACAAAAATGCTCTATATATGGAAACACATGTAAGCACACACGCATACACATACAACATACCCGCGCAGCGGCAGACACGCTCATGCATAATCGTAGGTCATGGAAGTTCTGTGGCACGAAAATGCCCAAGGCTGACCGACGGACGGACCGACCTGACCCACACCGGCGTTAGGGCCCCGAACGCGGGTAAAGTCAGACAAGTCATAATTATATTTCTCGCCCGTCTCTCTGTCCGCCTATTCCGCAACCTGTTAGCAAACTACATGAAACGCGCACACACACACACACACACGCACACGCACACCGCAACACCGTGTACCGGCGGCAATGACACCATGCAGTACAGCAACAATACGGCAACAGAAAGCGCAACGTTAGACGAGGCGGAGCAAAAGGAGAAAGTCGTCCAATGCTCCACACCCTTTGAGGAAGCAGAAGCGGCCATGCCATAGTGATGACGCCCAAAAGTGAGCGATCGTTGCACACTGCTGGCAGCCTCCCTGCACAAAAACTTAAGGACATAAAAACGAAAAACCTTCAAGTGTAGTTAGTTGCAATGCCTGAAACATAGTAGCATAGGAACTTGGCAAATGACATGCAGCCTGATTTAGAATTCGCAGCATGCCCTGACTGAGCTTGCTTTCCAAGTCCCCATGTCCATATCACAAAGGTGGATGGGGGGTGTCCACAATAGATCCTCTTACCGACACGCACAAACACACACACAAAAAACATCCCGCATCAATTGAAGCGTTTCCTTTCCATTCACACACATGGGCGCAAGCCTGGGGCCTCGCGACGGCAACGGCAGAGGGCCTTTATCTCAAACACAACCACACACGCACAGGTACGACGCCAGGTATCACGTAAAACACATAAGACATAAGACCGGCACACGCGCGCGCACGCACGCACACTACCGCGTTCAGAAGGAAGCACATGCTAAGGACAAGGAAAGTCTTCCACGCGGAAAGAGTTAGCTCGGCTCGGGCCCGCTGCGTTCTTGCAGTTGTGAAGCAGCGAAACAAGAGAGCAACACATTCATTTTCATTTAAAGCGGGGACCGGGAAGCACCCGGTCCTCTCCATTCCCGCATGCGGAGGGCAGCATTTGAGCCTCCATTGCTTCCCCCTCAGCGGCCCCGCCCCTTGCGCTTCCCAAATCCTGCAGCCCCGACCCAGACACACAGCCCCTCCCGGCAGCCTTTTACCCACACGGCACCTTGTCGTTCCATTACGTTTGAGAGCGCTCCTCGACACACCAATATGCGATCAAAAGCACCGCCCTGGTTCAGGACATCACCCCCTGCACTTTCTACCCCTGACAGATGTCGTTTGAGAATCCATACGCCCACTGCGTATTCACATTCAGCGCATTGTACCGCATTTGTACCACATTTATACCACATTTGTACCGCATTTTATAGCGATATTTACGTACATATTTTACGTCTTTAAGAGTGTGCCGACGCCGCCGCTGCCCACCTGCGCCCCAGATCCCTCGCACCACCGCCCACACGCAAGTCCCAATTGCGCTTCCGGGCGCCATCCCTGCAGCGGGTCTCACTCCCTCAGCGCTTCACTTCGGGAGCCAGTGTCTACGGGGACTCCTGCTTGCATTCCCAGCCGCTTTATCTGTCCAGCCTCCAAGACTGCAAATCAGACGGTCCCCTCCTCTTCCTCCTCCTGGGCTGGACTCGTCAATATTGGCACAATCGCCGTTGATTTTAAGGCACCAATGATGGCCCAAACCTCCCCATGCAAAACCCCCCGTTTGACCCGTCCCACCCTTTCCTCTTCCAGGCTGTGCTCTGTTCGGAAGAATGTTCCTTCTATCAACACCCGTTCCTGGGCCGCAGGCTAGCGACTGCGGCATGGGAAACGCAATAAATAAATTACGAATAATAAGATATTATCTTTAGCTTGCCTACCCAGGCCCCACACAGCTCTCCCCTGAGTGTTATCCCAAAGGGTCCCACCTGAAAATCCCTGTCGCCAGGTTGCCTATCAACTGGTTACAGACGACTTACACCGGAGGTGGCGGTAGAGGCAGCAAATGCAGCTCTAGCACCCCTAAGAAGTGAAAGTGAACATAGAAGCACCGGCGATCCGCCCCAGGGCCATCCTGCACCGCTTTTAGAAAGCATTCCTTACGATGAAACTTAAAACTGCTCCAGAACGGAAATCGGAAAACGATACGGCAAGAACGGAATATGGAAAACGGAAAACGGAACGGGCCTCCCAAGATTCCCTCCTAGAGCCCCTCCTCGTCGCCCTCTAAGATTGCATGACGTTGTAAGCCATGGGGCGCGGGACTCGTATCCCTCTCACGATCGCGATCAACATTACGGTACGGCACTGTGGCGGCTACTGCAGCCACCGACCCCCTGCCGCTACTTAAACCGAGATTGGTGCTGCTGTACGGTGGCGGCGGCTGTGCGACCACGGCAGCGTACAGCTCATGCGATGTACGCGAGGGCGGAGGCGGCGACAACGGCTGGTCTGCCTTCACCACCGTCGCCGGCGCAGTAGCTAATTGGGATACAGCGCTGGTCGGGGTGAGGGACAGGGACACAAGAGACCTAGGTATGACGCTGCCGGGGCCCTTGGCGGGGCCAGCCGCTGCGGGAATGGGCCACGTGCTCGACATTCCCGGGCTGCACATTTGCTGCAGGCAGGCCACAAAGGCGTGGTCATCAGGAAGTTTGACCGCCGTCAGCGTGCTTTGTGCGGCAGCAATGTTTTGCGTCGCCATTGTCTGTGAGGCCGAGCCGCTGAAACCCAGGGATCCCAGGGACAAGTCTCCGTCGCCGGCGAGGGCATTGGACGTGGCTGCCACGAGCACGGATCTCGTACCCGTCCCTGCGCACATTGCATTGTCGTCGCCGGTCACGCCGGCGTAGGCGCCAGTGGAGGTGGCGCCTTCGGCGGTGATGCCGCGGAGGGCTATACTCTCCGCTGTAGTCTCCGGCTCAGACGCAATGCTGCCAAGGGCGCCGCGCAACGGCGGCCATACATGGCCGCCGCTGGGGCTTATGCACGACATATACGGCGCAAAGTACGGTGAAATCATCCCGCCACACAGCGGCGATGGTGATGCCATCAGATGGTGCTGCGTGCTGAAAAACGACGCCGGCTCCAACAGCGACGTGCCAAGCACACCACCCTGAGCCGCGGCTGCCGCCGCCGCCGTTAATGGCGGCGAGAAGCCCGCGCCATGGATCAGCCGTTGCTCAGTGCCGCCGACGCCGCCTGTACTGCCAGTGAATCCGCTGCCGCTCCCATGGTGCGGTGCAGCAGATACCCACGCGTGGGTATGTCGGGGCTGCGACACGTTCGGATGCGAATGCGAATGGGTAAGGACGCCTTGCTGATAGTGAGGTTGCGTGTGCAGCAAAGGATACATTGCCAAGTACGCATGCACGGACGGCAAGCCCCCCGCTGCCGTGCCAGCGGGCAGTACTCCAGCCAGCATGTCTTGCGACTCTAATTCAAATCCCTTTGTATCGGCACGTGCTGAGCTAGGTACCCCCGGAGCCACTTCGCAGCTGCCGCCGGTGTCGTGAGCGCATGCACTGCCGCAGCCGCCCGCAACTCCCGCCACCGCTGCCAATCGCGATACCGATCCAGCCAGGAATGCCTCTTTGTGCCCGTCAATGACCGATGCCGCTCGGACGCCCGCCGCATGAGGCATCACCCACCCATCGCCGTTTCCTTGGCCTACGGCCCCCTGCCGCTGCAGTTCCCGGTCGTGCAGCACAGGCCAATGCGTAGCGGACTGCCACTCCTGCACCTGCTCCTGCTGGGGCAGGGGCAGGGGTAGCTGCTGGGCACAAATGTTTTGGCACCCGTTGCTTCCCCCCGTCATTATCCCCGGGCCGCGAACTTCTAAACCGCTTGCACCGACACCCTCCTGCTCATGCTGGTGCTGATGAGGCAAGTCCTGATCATGCTGTCGATCCTGCACCGGCCGCTGCTGGAGCTGCTCCTGTTGAATCTGTAACAGCTGAACAGTTTGCTGCTCCTGTTGCTGCTGCCCATGTTCCTGTTGTGGCTGCTGCGGCGACGGTTGCGGTGCCAGGAATTGCCCTGGGTACAAGTGCGCCTGTGGTACTGGACCTTGCCCCGGCGGCCACGCAAGCTGGCGCTGCGGATACTGATGATGCGGGCGTTGGCTGGTACCGTGGACGTACTGGTGGCTATGCATGTTGAAATGGCTTCCAGAACCCGCCGCCGGATAACCCCCATGCACTCCGATGTGCGCGGGATGGCACACGTGCTGCATGTTATACGGGGCCTGGAGGCCACCACCAACACCCCCGCCGGGTTTGGACCCACCGCCCGCTGCCGCATAGGCATCCGCGCCGGACAGTGGCTCCTGCTGCGGTGATGACGGCGTTGGCGGTGGTGGCGGCGTCGGCGTAGGCATGATACAGGTCGCCAACAGGCGCATATCAGAACCGGGCAACAAAAAATGGGCAGGCCAAACCGGCATGACTCCGCTCATGCCTCCAGAGCCGCCCGCATTGGAGGCGCTGATGTGCAGGGCATAGGGCGGTCTCGCGGTGCTGCCGTCGATGGCGATGCCGTGGGGATATGCGCCGTACGGATGCTGCTGTATCGCCGGCGTGCTTCCAGCCACGGTTATACTGGCGGAGCGCGGCGTGGGATCCGTCAGATTGCTATTGCCGCTCTCACACGGTGCTTGTGGCAGGCTATAGCTGTAGCTATAGCTGCCAGAAGGGTTACCGCGCACCATCCAGGCGGTAGGCATCGCTGGGGTGCTGGCTGACAGTGCCTGGGCGGATCCAGCCCCGCCGGCGCTGTTGCTGGCGGTGGCGGAGAAGCCCGTGGAGATAGCCCCGCCTCCGCGGTGCCGTGCGGTGCCGGTGGTGCCACCTGCGGCGGCCATCGCTCCTGTGTCACCCAACACCATAGCCTGCTTCAGGGGCCGCGCCGTCCGCGAAGACGACGTCAATAGCCTTTGCGGCAGATGCTGCCGGGCCGCGCTGTGCGTGGGGCCCAGGGGGGCCGAGGCAGGGAATCCAGCCGCTCCCGCTGCCGTTCCCGGCGCCGGCGCCGCCACGCCGCATCCCTCTACATCAACCTGCGCCATGGATATCGACCGAATATGGCTGACGTTGGCAGTAGCTAAGGCAGCGCAGAGGGACGACGTCATCTGTATCGATGCGCCGACCATGGGCACTGCCCCATCGCTGCCGATCTGGCCCATGCCTGGGTTTACTCCGACGCCTGGCCCCAAGGGCATGCCTCCGCCGCTGGTTTCCCGCCTTGCGAAAGGCTGCGGGGCTGCAGCGGACACCCCCGCCGCCATGGCAGCCGCCGCGGCGGCGGCCGCAGCGCCCTCGTTGCGCACAACAGTCTCAATGACCCCCAGCACGCGGGCGACTTTCGTGAAGCTCGGCCGCTGGCGCTTGTCGAAGCTGAGGCAAGCCACCCCCAGCTTTCGCACCATGGGGTGCGCTTCCGGCGGCCACTCGAGCTGTAAAGTGCGCGAGCACACGCCCACGAACACGCGCCCGGGGTGTACATCACTGAAGGGTTTCTCGCCTGTAACAAGCTGCCACAGCATGACGCCAAAGCTGTAAATATCTGTGGAGGGCGTGGCAGTGAGTGGATATGGCGTATGGAAAAGGGCGGAGCGGCAAAATCTTGAAATAGGTGCAGGGGGGGCCCAAGAGGAAATACGGAAAGAAAAATCTAACCGATTGGTGGGAAAGGCGCGTGCACAGACAGGCAGACAGACAGGCGGACGGCCTAAATGACAGGTAACGGAGCCGTAACCATCCATAGTATAAATATCGGAAGGAATAGGGATGTACTGGATGCCATTAGCCAACGTGCTGGTAGGGGACCGCATGGTAAGATTAAAAGCCATCGTCTAACTAAAGTCACCGCTCTGGCCACATCCATGTCTCATCTGGCCCGCATGGTGTTCACCCCTCCAGTTTCATTCCCCGAAGCCGGACCCGTCCTCCGTGACTCCCTTCCGTCCCGCCCATCCGCCCACCGGCCGCGGGGCTCATCGACCCGTTCAACACTTCAGGCGCCATGTACGCGATGGTGCCGGTGGCGTCCGCGGGGCACTCAAGGGAGGAGCGCTCCTTCATACGCACAATCTTCGATAAACCGAAGTCTGCAACCTGAGAGCGCAATAGATTCACCAAGCAGGGAGGATACGCGTCTGGATGCACGGAAGCCACGAAAACAAACTAGCAAGTGATGCGCGGGGAGGGTGTGTGCGCAGGACAGACAGCCTTTGGGGCAGAGTATGTTCACCGGCGCAACGCCTACCTTAGCAATGAAGCCCCTCCGGTCGGACCGGCTGCTCTTGAGCAACACGTTGGCTGGCTTCAGGTCACCATGCATAATCTGACTGGCGTGAAGGTGGCACATACCCTGAACAGGCAGAACAGGGGAGTCTACCAGTGTGAATCAAAAAGGGTGGCGCGAAAACTCCACATAAGATCAGGAAAAGGAGGACGGGCGTAAAGCCAAAAAGCTGAGGCGGTTTGTGAAATGCAATATCCAGGATACGTTAAAGTTTTTGATGGTTCAGGACGGGGGGAAGAGCAAGAGAGCGAGGGAGGGGTGAATGCGTGGGCGGAGATGCCGCGCATAAAGTAAACGAGGTCGAAAGAGAACCCCAGATTCCATGCGCGGACGCAAACAATGCTAAAACCGAAGCATGAATACCCAGGCCTAAAATCTATCCCTTTTCACAGAGCTCCCGGCTGAACCCTTTCTTACCGTCCCCCCCCACCTGCGCAATCTCCCTGGCCGTGCGCAGCAACGCCCGCAACGCCACCCGGGCATTCCAACGGCTCGAGGCACGGAAGATGTTTTTGTCAATGGCCCACTGCAGACTACCCCGATCGCAAAACTGGTGTAAAATCCGACATGGGAGCAAAAGGAGTGGGTCGGTATGGGAGTGGGTCGGGACGAGGGCAAGGCGGGAGACCGCTGCAGGGTTGCAGGCAAACTGGTACTGGGTTGCACACCCGGGCGTACTTGCGGGTACAGTGCTTGAACATTAACTGATGGTTTACTTCAAAACTCGAGTCATTGAAGTGCGCGTCATCAAGACGAGGTGATATATGTGTTCGGTTCGCACGTTCGCGACAAGAAGACATGCGACATGCGACGCAGGACCTGCGTGCGCGGGATGCTTCATCACCCATTATGTCTTTCAGCTATCTGGGCACATCTCTCGCCGCTCATCTAGGACCCCTCTCCCCCAGGCAAATCCTGTCTCAAACTTTTGCAGTCGGTGCATTTTGGGACATGAGTTGGTATTCCGAGGTTGGAGGCAAGATATGCCTAATGCACGGTCCTAGGGAAACCCAAGCCCACACCCAAGCCGTCCCAGAGAAATAAATCTTACGTTCTTACCGCCTAACGGTCCGATCAATGGCGCCAGAATGGGCCCATCCGTGACTTGCAGCACAGAGCCCCCCCACCCTATCTGCCAGTAGTCAGCTATCAGGTACTAACAACCTTTGGGTCAGGACTGTGACCCATGGGTCCTTCCTTGTTTTCCTTACCCCGTCAACCCCTTCTCACCTCCATGACAATTTGGGTGAGGAAATCCCCCGGCTTGGCCTGAATCTGGGACAGCAACACCCGGTACTTGGCTAACGTGTTCTGAAGCGGTTGCGCCTTATCCGTCGCCTCCAAGTAAGGCGCTCCGAAACCATCCCCGCTCTGAAACGACTCCAGCAGTCCCGCTGCCGCCAAGTGTTCCTCGCTCTCATCCTTCGCTGCCGCTGCCGCAGGATCCTTCGCTGACACTGCTGTCACCATCAGCGGTTGCTCCGTCGCCGGTGCCGTGCCATCCAATCCCAGATCCATGAAACAGCCGTCAGCGCCGCCAACAACAATCCCGTCAGCGACCTTCGCAGCGCCGCCGCCCCAGCTGCCGGGCTGGTTGCTACCGCAGCCGCTGCATGACGCCGCCAGGAGCTGTTTATGAGCTGTTGTGAGATCGAGACCAAGCAAAGGGGAAGACTGCGGCATCACCAGCCGCGCTGACCGCGCAATGTCACGCACCTGCCGGCTAGCACCACAGGCCGGGGCAGAAGCCGGCGACCCACATCCGTCAGGTTCCCTTGCAGCCTCCGCCGCCGTTGGGGCGGCGCATGGGCCCCTGCAAAAGGATGACCCCCGTAGACGCTGCAAGGAGTGCGTTGGGAGATGCCATCGGTCCTGGACAGCGGGGACATCCGGATTCGGATCTGGATCTGGCACTGGATCCGAATTTGAACTAGTATCAGAACTGATGTCCAGCGTTATTGCCGCTGTGCCCGGCGGAATCAACAGTACGGGCGCCACATCGGGATGTGGTGCCGAAGCTGCGGGACGCTCTGATGCCACCACCGTCGCGACGCTGCCGTCGCCACAGTTCCGAAGGCGGCTGCACGGTGTATTGAGTGGACTGTCGCCGGGTTCAATGGCGCCGCCGGCAATGCCGGAGCAGTGCCGCCGTCGCGGCGGCGGCGGCGGCTGCGACGCTGACATTGCGGCTACATCGGGCATAGCAGCCATGATACCCGGTGCTCTTGCTATGCAGCGTGGGCTGTTGCTGTAATTATTGGGGGCGACGGGGACTGCGGTGTGTAGCCTTCGAATACGTTGCCCGTCGCCACCACTACCCAACGCCAGTGGATCTGAAGTGTATGGCTGCGGCACGCCGCTGTCACCGTCACCTGACGGTAACCCTGCGTCGCGCTCCGTAACCTCTCCTCTGGCATAGTCATCGTGAACATGTCTCTCCATGCTGCTGCTACTTCTGCCCCTGGTGCCTCCCTGAAAAAACTCAGAGGTCAGCTCCAACACCTTGCACGCGAAGGTCTGCGGGCGAGAGCGGGTCGCAGAAGGGCCGCCGTCTCTCATCGGATAACGGGAATTTGCTTGCAGTGCTGGAGCTCCGCGAACCTTGCCGAGCGGACCGCACGGACTTCAATTTCTTGCTTTGCCCTCTCCCAAGATACACAGCTCCCGCTGCTGCGGTGCTATTCGTACCTGTGCTCTGTCTGTATGTGTGCCGACGCACACACGCATAACCATATACATGGTCATACCTGCACTACGTTTGGATGCGCCAGCAACTTGGAAAGCAGCGCCTCCGTCGCACTGATTTGCAGCTGCTGAGTGCTGGACGACACCAGATACTTAATGGCCACAAGGGCTCCCTGCCATACTCCACGATACACCAATCCATAGCTCCCCTGACCCACTTTCTCCAGGTTGTCCACCTGCAAAAAGAGATCCCGTCAGGGGTTAAGACAAACATTCTATAATCTCAGACAGGACATAAAGCTGAAGCCGCGCTGCCAGAGCGGACCCGGTAACGCGGCCGGGGTTGCATTCACGAGCGTGATTACAACCAATGGCCACAACCGGAATAAATACCCACCGGGCTGTGGGTGTGCAGCAATGTGATAAGAAGTAAAATCGATAGAGGACCGATAACGGAAAACTGTAGACCGAAGGAGGAGTGGGGAATAACGATAACGACAAGCATAGTCCGAGTCGGGTAATAATTAACTGCGGCTTCACCCTGGGCCGCACATACTGCTGCACTTCTTACTGATGCCCTCTGGATGCCTGACGACCCCAACCAACGAGCCGCATGACGCATGTCCCCTACGGCGAACTTACGGCTAACCCAGATCGGTTCGGGGCTCCCCACATTCCTGTCCATAACACAGTGTAACCGGAAATCCATGCACTCCCCATGGGACGAAAGCGGGGCCAGCGCCACACGCTGAATGCAGTCGAATGGACGGGCCGACGTGTAGACAGACAGATTCACGCGCGGCGTCATGCGGACGGCCGCAACCGTCACTGCCTTGCCCAGCTTCTATCCAACTGCTCGGACAGAATATGAGAACACACAGAATCCAACAACCCACGCTACCACTCCTTGCCCCACACTAAAACGTTATCCCGCGCTGACCTGTACCTGCGCCTTACCCCGCCTTGGACACGTGGCGCCTCATTTCGGAATTCGGTCGCTCTGGGTCTCTTACCTCTATGGGCCGTCCGCCTGCCCCCTGCAGCTGCTCCGATAGGATCTGCTGCCGCAGCTGCTCCACAGCAGTGGTGCTGATGTGGCCCGTATCGGCGTTGAGCACCGAGGAAATTCCCACCTGGAGTGACGGGAACCGCGACAGTTCACCCGACGGCAGGTATGATGAGCCCAAGGGGATCTGGCAGCCCTCAGAAAGGATGGAAGACAGGATGTCGGGGCCACCACCAAGAACTCCAGTGAGAGTGCCGCCGGCGTCCTGGAAACGTTGCTCAGAAGTACTTGTGGTGGCAGGTTGGCTTATGGCAGATGGTAGCGTTGGCAACTGAGAGGAGCCCAGTTCCATGACACCACCGGTGTTGCTGCGGGCTAAGATGAAAGAGCTGGCGGTGCTGGGGGACAAGGTTGTGGGCGGTTGGGTCCCAGCGGCAGTGGAGTTCGCAGATGGGTGGTTGGGTATGCTGACGCCGCCGCTGCCGGGCCGGTCTCCAGCGCTGAGCTGCGGCCGGCCCAGCATGGATGGCTTCCGGGTGGGGATGACATTCGAATTTGCACGGCGGAAGTTGGCGAGGTGAATGACCTGGGTGGTGTCCTCATTGGGTTGGTTGCGTTGTCGCTGCTGCTGCTGGGCAATCGGCGTCGTCCGCGAGGACATGGGAGAAATGGTGGGGAACGGTGATGTGGCGATATTGGTTGAGGTAGAAATTAGCTGCTGCGAAAGCTGCGTGAGGTGCCCGTTTGCTGCACGTTGGATGGACGGGGATTTGCCCTCTTCTGACCCATGGCACCCTGTCTGCACTTTGGCCGCCTTCAGAGGTTCTTTAACGTGAACATCAGTAGTAGGAACAATACCAGACGATGCTGATGAATCCAATAAAGCATTGTTCTTTGGCCGACCTTGTAGCCTTCGCACTCGGGTTTCTTTGGTCACTTGCGACGACGACGACAAAGCCTCCCCTACTTCGCGGTCCTGTCTTGGTTGTCCACGATTTTTAATTGAGGTGGCTCCGTCTGTTCGCGATGTTAAACTTGCACCCAAGGGCTTCCCTCGCAAGTCCAATTGGTCGCCAGCTTGTTGGTGACGCGGGCTTCTCCAAAACGGGAAACATAAACATGACGACTGTGGAGGTTCTTCAGGCGAATCATCCATCATTTTGCCGTCACCGTCTTCTCATGGAGCAGTGAATGCCCCACGTTTTAAGCTGCGCCATGAAATGAATATCCTTGCATTAAAGGCGAGGAAAGAGTCCCTAGTGCTTAACAACCTAAGGCCAAGCCGCTGACGTAGAAGTTAAATCGCAATGCAGCGCCAGACTCCAGACATATGCTGTCATATCATGGCATAGATGGTTGGAATTAAGGAATGATCATACATTTTATCAAAATTAAGCAGGCTCAGCTGGTCATTGAACAGACCTTCCACCGTATAAAACCCCTACGTGGACAATGAACGCATATTGTCAGTAAAAAAGATATATGCTAAACTAAGGTGTACGTTTTTGACTGAACAAATATGTTGTGTTATGTTATGTTGTTATGTTATGTTACAAACTCAGAAAGAGCTCGTAAGGCCCGTACGAGCCAGGAGGCTCAAAGGACCGCAAGAACGAGCAGTAAAAAAAGAAAAGGAAATTGATAGTCAAAAAGATAGCGCAAAGTTAAACTAGTGGAAGAAAAACCTTCTGCAGGCCAAAGTCAAGTTCTGCCAACCTGCGACACACGCCTTTGACGAATGCTATGGATAATCCGAGCAAGGCATAATTGATCCTGCATTGACATAATCTGAAGCATTGTTACCGACCAAAAAGACAACAAGGACGTACGGCGAAGGATGTACAGCGTGAGCGGCTGCAATTATTGCACGAGGCCTGGTTTCCCGAGGATTGCAAGCTTACCATATAAATCTTATTTTTCATTTGTTTGTTTATTTGAATCATAGACATCAGATCATGGAGGCAGTAAAGCCTGCAACTGTGCAGAGGCTGTATGGCTTCGGGGCAGGAATGTTGGCAGCAGCTGCACTATACGTTTCTACTACCAGGCTTGTGTGGCGTCAAGCCGCGGAGGTCGCCCAACAATATGGGGCACCGTCGCCGAAAGCCACTTCGGGAGCCAAAGCTGCTGCGCTGCTGGGACCAAAAGTTTGGGCCACCCTTTCACGTAGATGGAACCAAGGTGTGGATGCGACCCTCGGTGCGCTTGCAGCAGAGCTTGCACGGCGTGGCGTGTAAGGTGCTATGTGTGTCGGGAAGTCACGGCGGAGGCGGGTATCACAATATGGAAAGCCGACAGTTCTCGAGCCGCATAGGTTTGCGAGCTCGTCAATTTCTTTTCGGACTACGTAAATCTACAAATCTAAATTGTAACGGAGCGTCGATGGGCTCTGCAATGCCTACATCCTGGTGCTGTTTCTTTTGCAGTAGCGAGCACGGACGTAGTCTGGGTTGTGCCCTTTAAGCAATCGTAAAGACCGTAAAGCAACACCCTTCACTACTAAGCCCCTATTCCCCACACCTGCTCGGTGCATGCTTATATGGTCCTATACACGGGTAGGATAACTGCCGACATGCCTTTCTTGGCGCAAGGCTGTGGGCTGGCCACTGCAGGTGTTTTTCCCCTGGCCATTGGGGTCACACCACGCTCCGGTGTTGGCGCTAATACTAGTGCAGTGTTCCTCGCTGTTGGGGAAGATAGGCTGGGGGGTCTTGCTATGAACATATGGTGAAGTCGAATTGATGGCTAGGAATGAGTATATACAATAGTACAGCGAAGATGATAAACGCAACAGCCTGCCAGGCGTTCGTAAGGGTTTGCATGTGCTTTTGCACCAATATTCCCAAGGCTTATCAGGATGTCGTTCTGACATGTAACTGCTGAACCTCGGGGGCTCGATCTGAGCAAAGGGCAGTTTGGGCCTGATGCCATGGCTTTCCTGCAGAATTCCAGGCTCCAGGAGGGCTGTGATAAAGCAGCACATCAAGCAATATTGAACCTCCCCCGATGCTGGACTGGAGACGAATAAAACGGGCCACTAAGCACAGAGCAAAAAGAAGCCGGGCGAACCATTCATAAGAACAAATTTTCATTAAAGAGTGCTGTGGTGCTACACTCAGTTCACCTTCCTGCAGGCCCTTCACTTCATGTTTATCAAGCAGTCCGTGATCTTGAAGCCTTTCAGGCTGCCGCACACTGCAAGCCACTAGTTTTTTGTTTATTTCATCCCGAACTGAGCAAAGATGGCACTCACGATCGTCACGAAGGCGCACTTGGTTGTGCGGTGTGGTGCTGTACATTTGATAGTCCTACAAATACCCAAACCACAAGAGTCTAATTTGTCGTCCTCACGCACCAACAAATGCCTATCAGGGAGCCAAGCGTCAACACGGCCGATGGGTAATGTTCAAGATCATTGCAGCACTCACGATTGCCTTAAGCGATTTCCAATTTTAATTTCCACCCTGTACGATATGTTGTCCTGCCAGGACAGACCATTACCCAACCACCCAACATCATTGCAAGGCACGGTGCTATTTACAGCACAGCATCGCCTCGAACAGGCGAACGTTTGGTGGTGACACAGCAACACCTAAAAACGCCCCAATGCAGATATCCTCCCTCCCTGCTTCTCATATGGCTTAAAGAACCTGCCCTCGGCTGTCCTCGTACTCTTTTAAGTTCCGCAAATTCCGGCCACGATATTTCTCCCCCTGCCACCGATGCTGACTTTTCCACAGCACGGGGGAATCGTCCAGGTAAGCCTACCGAGAGCCCCACCATTCAATACCGCGAAGAAAAAACACTATACTTGGAAGTTCACAACGTCATAAATGCCGTACAGTGACTTCCCGCCAGGCCATCTGTTTCGACAGCGGCGCTCATCCATTCATCCAATGCAGATATTCGGCAGCAGGGTTATTGGCCTGCTGCCCTGCCATGCTGCTTCCCCCTTTTGCGTCCTTATCCAGTCAAGTAAGTAAAGGTTTCATTGCAGCCCTACCTAGATTTAATCACAACGCCAGAAACCGCTGCAAAGAACCCGCGATACAAATTGAGCACACCCGGGATTCACTGATTAAAACTCACCACCGAGGTATAACCATGTCCCCCACACGCCCCCAGACTTGCAGATGCATAAGGGCAATCCCTAAAAAAAGATCTAGCACAACAGAGCTCTAATAAATGAGACCTACCTATTTTGCCTTCGTCCCATTCCTAGAGCCGCACACGCGATCACGTGTATACATGGCACACCTGTTTTCAGACACGCGCAGGCCATGTCCTCCTAAATTTCTGGCCTCATTGCGTTTTAATTGGACTCCGAAGCAACCGATACCGGGCCCCGCCGACGTGGAGCGCTCGCTGCCCACATGTCGTGTAACAGTCGGAAGCGAACGGCACTGAACGCTGAGCCTGCACTGTGAAGTGCGCCGCTGCTTCCGCTGCAAGCATGGATAGAGGACTTCGCCACTACCTGTTCATTTATACGAAGCGGCAGCAGGCGGGCAATACCTCGTCGGAGCACGTGACCGTTGTCACAATGAAAGAGCAAACGGGTGGCAACGCGAAAGCATCATTGTGCAATGGTTGATGAGAGCTGGAAAGAGACCGGTGAGTGTTCCATGTGCAGCCCCACGAGTGACAACAACGTGCAGAGTGCTTCCCAGGCTCGTTACCCTGATTAGGTGCCCTCGTGGTTTCGGGATCCGGATTATGAAATATGGCTTGCCTAACCCGTCAAAAGCTGTAGCATTAGCACCAGAGACCTGAAGGAGCGCCGGATTTTAGGGAACCACCATCTGCCATGTCACCAACCTGCGCCAGCTCTTCCATTTCGTCCTCACTATCCGCATCATACTCCAGCCCCGGCTCTGAGCCCGCCTCCACGGCCCGCATCAGCATGCTGTCGGCCGGTGGCAGGTAACCGCTGTTCACGTCGGCGGCAGGGGAGCGCAGGTGCATCTGTGGCAGCGCTGCGTCCTCCAGTAGAGATTCCAGAATGGTCGGACTAATGGAGTCCTGCGCAAACTCGTCGGGCTGCGCATGAGGGGGAGAGTGCACCGGGGGAGAGCCAGACGTAGGCAGCACCGGTAAGCCATAGCGGACAGCAACAGGCTGCGCAGTTTGGACATTTCGAGAGGTGTGCCCAGATAAGATGCCGAAAGAAAATATAAGAAAATAAAAACAGACGGAGAACTACTTGAGCGGCCCGCTTATGGTAATGGAACGTGTGCATATACCTTAAATGAACAGCCAGTGCACATCTCATAACCAATTTTTCATGCATTAGTGCTGCATCTGCTGTCTTGTCGTGCTTGAAAGCTCCATGCCAGCGGCATGCATCCTCTTCTGCCGTATGGGCTCCTAGCAGTATGCTGCAGACCAGCCGCCAACATGGGCAATGTCCTTTCTTATACAACTGTTCAATGTAATCCTTGGATCCCTTCTCACAATAAACTCCCTAACATTGAAAGTATCCGCCGTCTCGCACGCCACGGGAGATGCTCACCTTAAACCGCTCAAGGATGTGCAGCACCGACCGCATGGATAACGCCGCACCCACGTCCAGTCGCACCGCCCGATCCAGCAAGAGCTCCTTGGGCATCATCAGCAGATCGGCGGCGGCGCGCAGCAATGGGAACAGCGGGCCAAGAGTCGAACCCGGTGCAGCTCCGCCACTGGTACCTCCGCTGCGGTCGGCACCAGATGCGAGCGCCGCCGCCGCCTCGGCAGCCGCGGCAGCACTCGTACCACCTGCGGCACCCGCGCCGCCCAGAGCCGGCTGACCCGTTGCCCACTGCTGCAGTCTTGTGACGGTCATCTTAACTGACATGCCACCGCCGAATGTTAGGACCCCCCGCGCAAAGGGCAAGCTGGCGTCATCCAGGTAAGGAAAGGCGCCATTGGCGCCGCCGCCGCCACCACAGCCGCCGCCGCCGGTCCATGCCACGGTGCGGTGCGGGTCGTAATCGGCGAGCAAATCTGCTACACCTGGCTGCTCTATCCCACCAAGCAGGTGCGCGAACAACAATAGGTCCACGCGCTTAAGGCACTGTAGCAGTACCTGATGCCGCAGTATCGTCGCATGGCCAGCGGAGCCCACATGACGATTCAAAGCAGAGCACACTGCCTCCAGCGCCTCAAACCACTTCTTGATGGCTGCCTCCTGCTGCGCGCGCTTGGTGACTGCGGGGGAGGACGTCCGGGAGGTGGCAGCCGAACCACCAGGCCGAGATGCTGCGCCCAGCACTGTCGGCAGCAGTACTCGATCCCACATCCGGACAAGCACCTCATCAAACAGCATCCGCTCCAGCCGCCGTAGCTCTGGAACCAGTACTGCTGAGGCCCAGTGCTCACCACCAGCGCCCGAAGGCAGCTGCGAGGGAACCAGACTGGCGCTGCTGCCGCCGCCGTTCCCAAGGGACGGCGACAGGCAAGCTAGCATCGCCCGCATGTGCACAATATTGGACCACCAGTAAGATAATGTATCTAGGCCATCGCCCGCCGCTGCTGACACCTGCGCGCGCACTGCCCGCAGGGTGGCCGCGCCGAACTGCGGCCCGTCGGATGGCCCCATGGCCACCACCGTGCGCACCAGACGTCGTGCTGGCGTATGGGCTCCTCGGCCGTTTGCGATAGCCAGGGCGACTTTACCGGTAAAAGATACGACCCCTGAGGCAGTGCCAGGCCCGCGGACCGCTGCCAGATCGTTGGCACTGGCGGTTACAGCTGAGCCCAGACCAGCCCCAGGCGGCCTACGTGCAAAGTACACTGCAGCCTCCAGCGCCGCCACTGTCAGCAGCTCATGCCGCAGGGCCGCTAGCAGCTCCGAATCGGCGGCCGCAGCGAGGCTGTGAGCGCTACCCCCAGGGGCCTGCATGCCTGCCAGGGGCCTAGAACAGCACGGGCGGAGCGGGCGAATGCGAATGTGAACGGAAACAAACCCAGAATTGAAGGGGCTGGCACGAATATGCAATAGAATACAAATATAACGAGCGATTTAGTTGTTACGAGGATACGGGTGCTTAGCTGCCCTTGCGGGGAAAGGACCAATTGAAGCCAAGAATGAAGCGGTAGAGGAGCAGACGGTGCCTTAGCTAAGCATACCCCCTCGAACAAGCGAGTCTCATTCCACAATGAGCCCCGCATACGGCGCAGTCTACGCACATTCATACGCCACATCTGCCCTGGTCCGGAAGTTTAGGAAAGACTCAAGAAGGACTTGTATCCCCAGCCCGTGTGGCGCCCGTGTGTTCCCGCGGGTCACAATCCCTCGGGACTGCACCTCAGCGCGCACGAATCCCCACCCATCCAGCACGGTACTAGTACCTGCACCACGCTTTACGGTATAATCGGCCAGTAAATCCGCACTTACTGTCTGTTCCTATGTATCTCCCTCAGTGACAGGCCCATCATGCCTCCCTCCAGCGCCTCACGGGCAGATTCCATCTCCGAGCCACGCAACGGGCTGCGCTGGCTGCAAGGGTTGACGCGCGCGCGAGCACACACACACATACACACACACATTGCACCAACATCCTTTCATGTATAAGACGGAACACATAAGCAACAACTGAACATGCAAATAAGGCATAAGGCATTTTGTACTTCGTGCTTGCGCAAAGCAACCCAATTAACGGACGCTAGCCTTTCCTGCGGAGGTACACTAATGACTTCCATATAAATAAGCAGCATCGAACTGAAGGCCCTGGCTCAAACGGGCCTGCAGTCGAACAATTAGGGCCCCACGTCTTAAGACTGTATTAGCCCAACCTGAAGCCCCGCCCATCCGCTTAGGCACCTGAGATCCTGCCCCGTAATACTGCTGCTAGGTGTAAGCGCCTTGACGCTGGCATGCGGGGTCGCGGTGCGGCTGCTAGTGGGCTGCGCAGTGCTGGTGAACACGGGCTCTGCCGGCTCATCGTGGGACTCCTGCAATGGTATAGCGACAGACGACCAGATAAGGCCTAGGTTGAGCCTGGTGTGAGCACGCTATAACTCTGTATGAAGGGTGGCTATTTGATATGGCGCACAAGACATGCTAAGTTGTATACCCGTCCAGGTTGCAAGGAGGCGCTACCTTTTCAAATCGTGCTGATTCGCTTGGCCGTAACCAGACAGAGCGGCCTGCCTCAGGACCCGGCCCAGCTTGACTCTCCTTCCCAAATATTTCGTAGTTATACACACCTGAATAGTGTCCATGACTTTGGAAAGGCCGGGCGCGTCCCCGGCCAAGCTGGACCCGCGGCCACCATTAACTTGCCCACTGGTGGCAGTGCCCGCCGGAGCCGCGGCCTCAAAACCCCGTAAGTCCTGTTCTTCATTGAGTGGCCCGTTGCCCTTGCCCGTGAACTTAAAGCGCAGGAAAGAGCTCAAATTCGCAGTCATGCGGGAGCCTGAAGAAAGGAATGCAGATGGGCAGCATTCATGGTGGCGACGTTCAGATGAGAGAGGAGGAAGAGAAAAAAGCAAAATTAGGAAGGTAAACATTTAAACGGAATGCATCCGCACGGTTCGGCCCTGTTGGCAGTATTCACGACAAACGGGGGAAAAGGATGAAAGCATTTCAAATAATGTGCCATACGCAAGCTTGGTAGTTTGTCACATGGACAGCCAGAACCCGTTCTACAGCTATTGTCAACTCCCGTGTTATGCAATCGCAGTAAGCTGGGCCACAGGGAATCACCAAGAGGTAATGCACACAGTCTATGGGCCAAACTCCAAAGCCCTTCCATGGGTACTTGGGGAGTGCCATGGGCCACACTACCGAGCTGGCCTGAAGCGTCTCCAAGCAGGCTGGAAACTCAGGTGGAGGTGGGTTTTAACCCCCGGCCAGATTCAATGATGCCAGCTCAATGCCACTGGCCCTTTCCTGCTCGTGTGCCATGTCCCCGACGCCAGTCATCTCGCAAAATTTCTGTAAGAACCCCCGAGCCGTTGTCGCAGCTGTGCTATTGCCGCTCATGGAGTCACGTCGAGCAATGCCGTACCAGGTGGGCCATAGCCAAGGTTTGCATGACTTTCTTCACATGGCTTCCTTCGCCCTCCCGACTCCGTCCCGCCTCTGATATTGCCTCTGCTACCTTAATGACAGCCTATTCGGTTCGCGCACCTGTTGTGTCAGTGCTCATGGAGGCAGTCTCATCTGGCAAGTTTGCTCCCGATCCCCCACCAGCCTCCCGCATTTTCTTCCATCGACATCTGGAAAACAGAAACAGTGCCACGGCAACGGGAAATCGGGCGATATCAGAAAGACAACCTTAAGAGGTTGCCTTTGATCAGCAAGTTGTAACCCCTAATATCTTTAAATTGCGATTTAATATATCGCATTACCTGATAGTGACCATTAGCTGCGGGTCCCCCACCGCGGCGTGAACAGCCTTGTTGCAAGACACCATAAAAGTGCGAGTCTCCTGGTGCTCGACAGCAGCATACTCCGATAAGTCAACAACAACGCGTCCCAACGCGGCTGTTGCTTGTGTGCGCCCATCGGTTTCCAGGACTGCTAGGATCAAGCACTTCTTTTTGAACGGGCCGAGGCCCGTGGTACTAGCATTACCACCGCTTGCCTGCATAAATAATGATTTAGTCATTAATCCTCATGCGCCAAGGACAACGTGATGCTGGGTTGCGGTAGTTGGTCGGCACTACTGGGTCTGCCGAGCCCACCTTGTAGAGAGTAACAGGCATATCGAACCGTTCGTTGAATCGAACAACGGCGCCCAAGCGACCCGGTTGCCTTGAAGGGTAAACTGAGCGTGTCGCCCCCCTCCGCCGCTTGCCTCGCTGGTACCCGATGGCGATGGCTCGCGCTCCCTCCGGCCATGGCGCAAGGTTGTGCACCACAAAAGAAAACTCGAACCGGGTTGCTGTAAGCTTTTGCTTAACCTTTGAACCGAAAGAAAACATGGTCACCGCATCGGCAGTTTGCGGGCCCTGCCAAACGGCCCTACTTGTTAGTCAAAGGTCTTGTATTATAGCTGTTAAGGTTTAAATGGTTTTTATGTAATTTATTTGGGTGGGCAACTTGTATATGTTTAGAAGACGACTGCCAGTTTCAGTCCGATGAGAATGGTGGATTATATGTAAGTGGACAGAGTGCCTGGCTTGGAACCAGATAGGCCCGTAAACATATATACCGTAATGTGGGACAGAATTATCTATAGCAAATTGTTCTCATGCATGCTGCACTGGGTTTGCAATCTCTGCAGCTTGCACTTGACTGCAGCGGCAGCATCGCACGAACGACACCTGATGGCATTGAGTAAAACTCATATGGGAAGCTTCAATAATGGCTATTTTTTTAAGAGCTCTTGATGCAACCAGAACTGCAAGGTTGCTATCTTTGTAGCGTATGCATTGAAGCCCATGCATATGCGTATCTCACAATGACCGTACCAGTTGTCAACGAATGGAATATGCGTACCAAACCCAAGGTGTAGTATGCGTTATGGTAATTTGGGTACCAATTGATGCCACGGCACCAGCGCACCATCTCTGCCCGCCGATAACTGGATGCGGCGGTTGGACCCCACGTTATTTTCACCTATGCAAATACCGTGAGCCCTGCATAATACACGTGCAGTAGTCCATAGCAAGCAGAGCTGCCTAATCTCAGCAGCAGCCTGGTTATGAAAGGATCCCCACAAGGACGCTGTTGGTAACGGTGTGCGGTTCATCCGTCCTCCATCACTGGCACAGAATGCGGCAAATAGGTGAAAGGCGAGATGCGTATGCCGGACGGCTTACAGTGTCATATGATACAATGCTCGTGCCGTCGTATACAGTACGCGTGACTTTCAAGCGATGGAATTACATAAATCTGAGCAAGGATGGCACAAGAAAGCACGTCCTGGAGGGCACCCGAGTGGGAATAAATCGGGTTAGGGTTTAGAATATTATGGTGAATGTGGTTGGGCTGGCAAATTGGTGCAGGCCAGGGAGCTCTCCCCTCCCTGTCGTCTGGCCTTAACCCTGCCCCGTCCCTCTTTTAAAGACTCGCAAGCAAAATCTTATAATACCTTCCGGCGCATGCACGCGAATTGATGTGCGATGGGGATCACGCCGTAGAACCTGTTGACGGAATCCGTGTGCTACATGCTAGCTATCTGACTGTAGGGGGCTTTAACACGCCTTGGCATTACACATAGTCGGCTGCGATGGCAGCCCCTATATAAAATGCCCTTCATGGCGAGGACTGGAGCCGCTATTGTCGAGGATACTCAGATGACGCTGTCATAGCGCTGCCCTGACGCTGCGTGGCAGCCGGGGGCCCCTGGGCATGCTGCTCTTCCACCATTACTCGATGTGTACATGGTGAACCATGTCCATCGAGCGTTACCGGGCGAGATCAGAATCCGAGGTTGCTGCGCCATCCTGTAATGTTCCAACATCTCAACCATCACTGCCCCTCCCGTTCCCGGATCCGCTCCCCTTCCCGCCCATCTGGTTTCCCGCTGCTGCAACCCCCGTTGCCCCACCGCTGCTACGCTCCCCTTCGTACTGCCTCCGCAACGCCTCGTACTTTGCCAACTCTGAGCGGCTAAGGGATGGTATCAGGGCCTCCAGTGCCGCCAGGAAGTCTGACTGGCGAACGATCACCACACCGCCGCCATTTCCACTTCCATTTCCACTGCCGCCTGGGACTGTACTTGCCGGTGGTAATGCAGGTGGAGGTCCCGAGCTCACGTCCAAGCGATCGGAGGTATCTACGGCTGTTGGCCCGAATGCGCCGTCAGCACCTGCCGTCGCCACTGCATCACCATCAGGCACCCGCGCTGGACCAGGGTCCCTATTCGCCGCTGCTCCAGTCGCCGCCGCTGCCGCTGGGGCGGTTAGTGGGACTGTTATTGATCCTGAAGCTGCCTCCTGACACAGGTGAGCATCCGCAACATCGCCGCCGCTGCCGCCGGCAGCCATCGCAGCTCGAGGAACCACCTGAGGATCCCCTTCCCGTGGCGACGTTGCATCCGCCGAGACCGTCGATAATTCGGCCGAGGCCGAGGCCGCAGCGGTGGCGGCAGCAGTGGCAGCGGCGGCTTCTTCCGCCGCCTTCTTCGCCGCTGCTGCCTTGGCGGCACGCTTCCGCCGTATCGCAATGCCAAGGGTTCCCATCCCAAGCGTATCATCGTACTCCTTCGACGCCTCCGTTGCCTGCGGCGCCCTGATAGCTCTCGAATCACCACTACTTGCCGTCACAATATCACCGCTCGACCCGCCACTATTACCGCCACCTCCACATTTGCTTACACAACTGCCAGTCCCTACCTCGTCGCTCTGCCCTTCCAGTTTTTGGATGTGACGCTGCAGGGCAGTCATCCAGGCGTCCGCACACAGAGCGTATAGGTCGGCGCCAGTGAGGGTTGCCGGACAGGCGGAGGCCAGGGATTGTAGGTCCACGTCATCAGCCAGCTGGAATTTCCGGGTCAGCGCCTGGGCAGAAGGGAGCGTAACGAGGCCCAGAGAGGCATATGTAGCGAAATAAGGCCCTCGCGGCAGATCGAGTCAGCACAAAGGACAAAGTGAAGACGCACCGCAGATGTGGGAACATCGACATACGAAGTCACTACTAACGGAAACCGAAACCGAAACCGAAACACACAACACATAGTCACTCCGAACCCATCAACTCCAAATCAATCGGGCAGCTGGCAAACGTATATTATGTACGAAAGCGTATCCAGAGGGGACACGAATTTTCCCAACACGACACTCTTCCGATGGAACGTCGTTTTGTTCTGCGGGTGTTGTCGGCTCGGTGCATCATCGCACCTGTGATAACGCTCCTTCCAAAGTTTCCCGACCAGCACACGCATGCGCACCAGCACACGCTCGCTTCCTTCCCCCTTTCCTTCGTTTCTTTTCCTTTAATTACCTTGAGCACCTTGGCCTTGGCCTCAGGCTCTTCCGCAATTCCAACGTACACTAACACATCCAGTCGGCCGGGGCGCAGCAGGGAGGGGTCCAGAAGGTCGGGCCGGTTGGTGGCGCCGATGACGAATACCATGCCACTGCTACTGATCGTGGAGCCACCGCTGTCACCGCCACCACCGCTCCGGGTTCCAGCTCCAGCGCTGCCGCTAAGCCCGTCGATCTCCGCTAGCAGTTGCGACACGACTCGGTCCATGACCCCGCCTGATCGATGAGTTGAAGAACATGAAAATGATGATCATGAGGAGGATGAGGAGGAATATTAGTTGCCCAATATTTGCCCATTCCATGAACCTCAACCCACCCCCACACACCACCCAAACGCTACCAGCCACTTACCGGAGTCCCCAGACGCCCCCCGGGCAGGCGCCAGGGAATCAAGCTCGTCGAAAAACACAACACACGGCGCAGCTCGACGAGCCCGAGCAAATACCTCTCGAACCTGCGGCCGCCGTAGCAGCAATATCGGCAGGGAGCGGAAGTGTCCGGTGTCGACGGCGAGGGGGGCCGAGGAAATGATAACAGTTGTCGATGTGTGGAAGTCAGTAAAAGGAATGAAAACAATCTGCTCACAAGAGACCGGTGGTGCAGTAACCGCATGGGACCGGCTGGGCGTTGGGACTCCACCATATCAAATCCGTGCTGCTTTTGCTTCTGCTGCTTCTGCTTCGTTTTTTCCAGATCCAAGGGGCCAAGCGACCAACCTACATGTCCCCCTTACCTCTCTCCCCCCTCCACAGAACCTTATATACGCGCGGTGGGTTTCAGTGCCTCGTGGGTTCCTTATCTATCCTCATCCCTTAACCCAGGCTCCCCCATGTAGGCCCCGGGAACAGAAGCTTACCATAAGACTCATCCACTTGCACAAAAAACTGCAAACACTGCGGAAATGAAACCCACCTCAACCTCCTGACCCAGGAAATACGATACACATTGGCGAGGTGCACAAATACAGCACGACAATCTTACCCACCGCACCCGTGATCGACGTACAACGCGTAATCGATCATACCCACCTGTCGCTCGCTCTCCCCGACGTACATGTTGATCAACTCCGGCCCCTTGACCGACATGAACGTGGCGGCGCACTGACTGGCCACTGCCTTGGCTAGGAGGGTCTTGCCGCTACCTGGGGGGCCCCACAGAAAGACGGAAAAGGGCAGCGAGCAGGGAGATGTGAGGTGTAAGGCGTGCAGCCAACTAACCAGACGCAAATGTGAAAGCAAGACGGATAAAAAAGGGACTGACACATACACGCTATTCCCCTTCTTCCGCCCATCCAAACCCCGTCCCTATACACGTATACGTCCGCGCGCGCGCCCCGCCCCCGCGCGCGCGCGCGCGCACACACACACACATACACCACAAGCGCGCGGGCGCGCAAACCCCTTGACGCACCGGGTGGGCCATACAGCAGCACCCCTGATCTCCGTCGCAACCCAGCCGCAAACAGCTGCGGGTGACGCAGCGGCAGCTCCACCGTATCGAGGATAGCCCGCTTGGCGCCCTCCAATCCGCCAATGTCATCCCACCGCACGTCGGGTACAGTGGGGGCACCCACCTACAGGGAAGGGAGAACGTGAATGCGCAGCGCTTTCCATTAGGACATAAAACCAGTGACCCGAAATTAATTGTCACACATCCCCAAAGCAACCCGAGGAGGCTCATGTAGGTACAGGGAGATTAAGGCTTGTCGACTAGGTACCGCTCCAACCAGCCTCCCGCTAGCAAGAGTGCTTGAACTCAATCCGTTGGAATGTTGGGGTTTGGTAATTCGGGGGAGGGGGGCCGGGTGGAATCCGGATCGAAACGCCAGCATTGTGTGAAGGGCAGCGTGTGAACTGTATAGCAGGGTTCTTGAAGGACTGAGCAAAGAGGCGCGCCCCGGTAGAGTTTCCAGAGCCCACATCTCAACACGCAGAGCCTGTTTTCTTTCATTCGTCATGGCCGGCTTTTGTCCCGCTCTTCTCCCCAACTGCCGTACTGCATTTACGGGGCGGCTCATATCCTCATATCCTTATATAATACGCGCGCGAACACACGCACATAGACACGGACGCGCTTTCTGGGATTTCAGGGACGAGCCTTGTGGGCCCGTACCATTGGGGGGGAGGGAAGGGTTGAACTAATCAGCAAAGTAACTGAGCCGCGTCCCGAGCGGCTCGCAATGAGACCCTCGCCACAATTCTCACATAGATACGCCTATCGTACCTCAACTGCTGTACGCGCTTTCACGCGCTCTAAGGCCGCACGGAGATCGCGATCAGGGTCCAACGCCTCCTGCAGCGGCAGCGGTTGCGCCGCCATCCCAGCCAGTGCTACCGGCGTCACCTCCACCGTCGCCGCAGCTGATACGTTAGCAGCCCCCGCGACATTGGGCTGGTCTGGCTCTGAAATACGCGCCGCCATGGGGCCCTGTCCCGCCACTGCCACCTGCGCTGTCGTCGTCGTAAGCGTTATCAATCCCGAGGAGAGCGACGTGGATCCCGTGACTGCCATGACCGGGGCCTCCATGTTGGAAGGTACAGGTCCAGCTGCGACCGCCGCCGATAGCGGCGGCGCTGCCGCCGTCGGCGGCGGCGGCGATCGTGCAGCCATAAGCCCCGCCAAACCCTCCGGCAACAACACCCGCCCGAGCGCTGCCGCCGCCGCGTCCGCTGCAATGCCGCATAGCTCCCGTGGCAGCAGCCCCGCCGTCTGCGCGACAAGGGAATCTACCGCTGAGTCCAGGGCCGTACCGGACCCCACTTTCGCCTGGGCCATGTCCGCCGCCGTCCCCGCCGCTGCAGCCGCAGCGGCAGCCGTGGCGGCGGCCGCTGCCTTCACGAGGTGGGTGAGCAGCTGCCGGCGCTCCTGGGGCCCGGGTGCCCCTAGCGGCAGCGTGTGGGTAAAGCAGCGACCGAGAGGCAGGGGTATATCTTCCAGTGCGGAAGCCGTCGCCATGACGGCAACGAAGCCTGGGACGTGAGGGGAGGGCCTGTGGGTGGAGTTCCGGAGTTGGGAAGAAGGGGGCAGGAATTCGGGGTATTGATCGGTGGATAGGGCATGGGCAGTGAGGTACAGAAATAACAAGCCATGGGACATAGGGCCATCGCAACATGAGATAACATCAAGGAATGTGCCACGAGCTATTTCGGGGCTTGCTTACCCGCCACCGCTACCTACACCGCCAGTTCCGGTAATGGCAGCGGCTGCGCCAGTGCTGCCGCGCGCCAGTACTGCCGCCCTGGCGGCGGCGGTGCCGCTCCGGTCCGCCACCTCCGTCAACACTGCGGCGCAGCGCTGTGCGGCGGTAGCGGCTGCCCCGGCCTGAGGAGCACCCGCCTCCGCCGCGCCGCGGCTGCCGGCAAGCGCTTCCAGGTCCTGTACGACAAGCCGTCCCAGCGGATTCCGGGTAACATACCGTACGGAAAAGGAAGGATGCGGGATGCGGTTGGAGTGTTGTGAGGCGGAAGCCATGTAATACCCGATTGGTCCGAAAATGTAAAATGCAAACGCACAGACGAGAGCTTAGGGTAATGATAACTTCTCGTAACAGGATCGCCACCGGCGCACCTCTTGGCCTTTTGACTTCTCATTCCTCCACCCCACACGGAGTATTCTTAAACCGCCTTATACGCTCCTGGACCACACCCCACCTCTCCCCAGCACCTGCAACAGGACCGCCACCGGTGCAAACCTCTCCGCCGCCTCCAGCACCGCGCGCAAGGCCGCCGCTGCACCTCCCCTGGAGCTATCCGCTGCGCCCGCAGGGGGCTGCAGCTCGTGACATGAGACGGCGATGAAGTGAAGGCCCAGCGCAGCCGCGGCAGCGCGGGCGGCAGTACGGCGTCCGCTGCCCGGCGGTCCGTACAGCAGTACGGTGGCGGCAGGAAGGTCTAGGTGCATTGTGTGCGGGTGCAGCAAAGGCGCCAGGACCTGGGGCGGCGAATGCGCGTGGTCGGTTAATGCGTGTTAGGAGGCGAGGGGAGAGGATGAGAGAATGCGAATTTGGTAACGCAGCAGAAGCAAGAACCATATCAAAAAACAACTATAAAAATTGTGGCCGGGTGGGTACAGCACAGTGCATGCAAGGGGGGAAAGATACTAACAAGTGCCGCCATGCGGCAGTGAGGAATCGAACCCGACATCCATCACCAAGCCTTTTCCATTTGTAAACGAATTCGCCAAATAAGCTTTTTTTCCTTTTTGATAGAAAGAACTCTGAGCGTCCACTTCGCAGGTTGCGGGTATGAGTGCCGCGAGTGCGCCGGTTCTTGGATGCACGTGACGGCAGCGGGACATCCATCAGCGTGTACGATATAGTGAGATAAGTTTGTGATGATGATGATGATGATGATGATGATGATGATGATGATGATGATGATGATGATGATGATGATGGTGATGATGATGATGATGATGATGATGATGGTGATGATGATGGTGATGATGATGGTGATGATGATGGTGATGATGATGCACACCTTATGAAGCGCTCCATGGAGCATTTGCGCAGCCCAACAACGAATTCACATTCAAGCAACAAAGTCTTCCAGCAGTAGCAGTCGAAACCTTTGAGAGACACCCCATCCGCTGCTTGACCGTCCCACAGTCCCACAGTCCGGCTCCACCTTCCCCCCCCTTGACCCTGTATCACAATCTCGCGACGTTCTCCCCATTCTCCCCACTCCTCCGTATCTTATATGCTTTCTCCGCTTCCTCCCAAATCCCGACCTCAGCTCCACCTCCTGCCCTATAACCTACCTCTGCCACCCTCCTCCATGACGGCAGCAACGGCCCAGGGATACCAGCCAAACCCGGACCCGGCTGCCTCAATAGCGGCGCCGCGGGATCGCAACCCAGCAACAGCAGCGGCGGCGGCAGTGGCGGCGACAGCGGTGGTGATGGGGTATGCAAACCCGCTAAGGAGGGGCCCGGCGGCCTTACTGAGGCGGCCCCAGTGGCGGTGGCGGAGTGGCCGCGCCCGGGCTCACATCCGACGGGAAGGGGTGCCCTGCACAGGCCCCCCTGGACGGATCGTAAGGAGTACGGGAAACGCATCGGTTATGGGGGAGGGGGAGGTGTGTGGGGAAGGTAGATATGGTCCGGTATGGAGAGGCGAAGGAAAATGGTGAGAAGGGGAAATTATGGGGAAGGAATTGGCTTAGGAAAACACACCGGCTGTGGACTCTTACGAGCACCTATTTTGGCAAGTCCTGAAACTCTTGTTTGGGGTTCAAGACTTCCTTTCCCGTTTTTCCAAGAGCACTTTTCTCCCTCACCTGTAATGTCAGCGTGGTTTTTTCCGTGCTGATCAACAGTGGCAGGCGGGAATCATTTGGCCTTACGTCCGTAACCTTGAAGTACATCAGCCGTGAAGCGCTGGGCGATGACCCGTGGGTCGTGACCGCAACCCCGTCATCTGCTCCGCCACCCTGGCTCCCCACCACCTGCACCACCAGCATGTCCCCCAAGCTGACACACCTGTGGGACGTAGCGTCAAGGGAGAGGAGGATTAGGATACGGCAGGAGAAAGGGACAGCCCTGCTGAATCAAGGCAACTAGGTTTAGTCACCGGATTTCGTCGCGGTGGGAAAAGCTCAGCGACTGGGACCTAGTTGTTATCGATCTAGTTCGGTACGTTTCCCACACCATTTTGCACCCCATCCATTTGCCTTACTCGCGTTTCCCGCTTTAACTTTGTCCCGCTGTTCCTCCCTTAATACTTCCCCTCCTACCTTAATAAGGTTGTGATCGCCGTGAAAAGCTGTTCTCTCCTATCCAACAGACAAGCAGAGGCAAGGTCTGAAGGAAGCAAAGCTAGGGTTCATTACCGTTATTCAAGCCGTGGTGTCATGCAGACCTCTCGTTCCGCTCCCTGCCCCTAGGCCTCTGCGGAGATCCCCCACCTGCCACGTTCCCGAAAGTAGTGCTGAAGCGCCCGGGCTACTGCATCACGCGAGGCCGCCGTACCGCCACCGCCGCCACCTCGGCCGCCGTTTGAGCTCGTTTCATTGCCACCGAGGTCATCCGCAGCAAACATCAGTGGTCCGGCTGCCGCTGCCGCTGCGGTGCCGGCGCCGCCGCTGGCAACACTGCCATCTGCCATGGAGGTGTCACCGCCCTGTGGGGGCCCCTTAGTACTCCCAGGGCCATCCGCCCCTGGCGCCGTTGCCGCCAGCGGTTGCGGCGCTGCACCCGACATCCTAGCGAGAGGTGCCGTGCATGGCACTCCTACCTTGCACAACTGTACCGCCTCGGCTGTGGGATACGCTGGCGGCAGCGCACCGGGGATTGCAGCAGCGGCGCCCATACCGTGCCGTGCACTATCGATTACGATGGTTCTGGAGCCGTGCAGCGCGACATCCGCAAGGGCCGCTGCCAGGCTCACCACTTGCAATGGAGGCGCCAAACGCAATGTTAGCACGGGATCCAGCAGTGAGAATGTGCCGTCCACGACACGAGGTGCGTGGGAGTTGGCGCCATTTGTGCCACCGAACCCCAATACTTGTTCGGCCGAGGAGGCCGCGCCATCAATAGGATGCTCTAAGAAGGGCTGGACCGTGTACGGCAGGCCAAGATTGAAAGCTAAGATGGCCGAGACAATTGGTGTAAGGGAGCTCGTCCATTCTCGAGGGGCTGCTACAGCTGGTGACGTCGGTGGGTTGAAGCCGGGAGCTGGACGCTTGGCTTCTGAAGGTCCCGTCCCGTTGGCTACAAGCAATTGCGCTACGACCGCGCGTTCGCTAGCTTCAGTCCATCGTGTTAGGACCCACCCACCATGGGTACATTGAAGGTGCCGAGCAGCATTCAAGCTAACGGATACCCAAGCTTCCTGGGGCACGGGATGGTGGCAAGATGCTGAGCTGCTCGGCAACGACCGCACCGAAACGCTGGTGGCAACAGATACTGTATCATACGAGGCAGTTAAGGTGTTCGGGCCAGAAGGTGTGCCATAAAGCGCACTCAAACGCCTTGCTGCTGTGAAAAGAAGCGCGGGAGCTTGATCAATCATTTGGCGCTCATGGCAAGCGATCATGTAGATTGTGTATGCCAATTCCAGGTTATTTCCATTGTCGCTACCTCATGGGTCCTCTGCTCTCTGCTACGCTGCCAGCTCATTGATCTCTGCAACCGAAACCGCCTTCGACGTCACGACACTTACTTTCGTATTGTATAACAAATTAACCGGTATCCATGTTTTAGTTACTCACCTTTAGGACTGCGTAACTTCGCAACGAAATTGTGGCCGTGGAACAAAGTAAGGCTCGACTGACTGAACACAAATCGGCATGGACGATCAAATGCTTATCCAGCTGCTGGAGAAGGCTTGTCCACGACCATCCTATTTAGCACCTACGGATGGCGGCCCTATCCTTGCTTTGGCTCTTCATTGTCTCATGGTCAACGATGGATTTATTCTGGCGAGCGAGGGAGGCCAAAGCATCGCTGATCCGGCCACACGATTCCTACCACAGAAGGATTGGAACGGGAAGCTCTTGGACCAGTGGATATTTTTTTACACTAAGCCTGGGAAAGCACGCAAGTTCACATTACATTGCTCTCTCCAGGGGCGCACGAAGCGCATGTTCATCCACGCTTCCGAAGAAAACAACCTCGCCAAGTACGTTTGTTGTTCTACTGCGGACCGGCTTGACGGAGTATGCGCCGATACCTACCAAATACACATATATGCACGTGCACATGTACACTTCGATAGTTTCCCCCTCGAAACATCCCAGAGGTGGCACCGGCACCACACCGCAATGCTTGAAGACATTGAGCAATGATTTTCACACCATGTGGATTTTATATTTGCACACCAGTACTTTCGGTGGCGTGGATATCACCCGAAGTAGCGTGCAAAAGTCGTCCAAGGTCAGTTATGTACTACAATAAAAGCGCACGTCTTGAAGTCCAAGACGTCGCACCACCCTAACGCCCGCTCCTGCTCTCCCTCCGTTCTCTTTGTACGAGGTTTCTCATTCCCTATTGCAACCAACTTAAATCATGGCACCCATATCCGGCATAATTCATTCCGTGCGCTGCGCGCCAAAGCCACAACTTACCCCAAATCCATTTCTCTGGCCATCCTCCCCCACCTCATTCCAATCGCCGCACCCCCCTGCGTTTCCCTTGATTGTGATTAACATACATTGCAAGCGCACAGCATTTGTGTGTTGGGCCTCCAATTGGAGAACTACATCTCACGCCCAAATACGCTGGCATCCAACAGCTGGAGGGCGCCGCCGGGCCAAGAACTAGTAGTGCGCAATGCCGCTAAAATGTCGGGGCTGATGACTGAGCATGTCATTCAGCCACTCCTGCAAATGGCGGAGGAAGAGCAGGGCCCACCTCCAGGCGCCGCCTCCGTTACCGGCAGAAGCGAGCAGCAGCACCAGCAGCGTCAGGGAGGCTTGCTGCCTACCGTGAGCAACTGGCTCCGCCAGCCCCAGGGAGCGCTGGGTGCCCGCGCAGTGAACTACCTGACGGTGGCGGCTGTGACGGGACTGGTACTTGGATTTGTGGGTCTGGTGGTGCAGCGCGCCAGGGGTCCGCTGCTGCAGCGCCGAGCGTGAAAGGTCCAGCTTGTGACAGCCCATCATCGGTTCGACGGTGGCAAAGGGTGCCCCGCGTACACAAACGTGTGCTGCATAGCCGGCTTCGGATCAACTCGTAGGCCAGGATGGTTTTGCGAGGAGAATCCATTGGACATATTCTCGCGGCCCTCGTGCAGTGCGGCTGAGTCCATCATTCCGAGTCGCAACCTAGGGATTCGCCAACGTTGCCGCGCCTAGCGCATCTACATGCCAATACGCGATCACCAGCATATGGAACCACGCTCACGTCTCTTTTAATGTTTGCAGCGGCTGATCTGCAGCAGCAATCAAATCTATTGTAGCCTCGTGTTAAAGGCTGGCTTTCCTGTGGCTAGGTGTCTTTATGACTTCAATCAAGCCCCTATCCCGCAATTGCGCTATCCGTGTTTAAACAAATCATTTTCCAACAAAGGCAAGGAGGCGGTGTAATGTCCGTCATCAGACTTAGTTCTTTTCCACTCCAGTGCTTGTCAGCACCCGGGGTTCGAGCCTCAAATTTTTGAATCCGACGCCACGATGCCGGCCGGCATCTGCAGCACTGATCTCCGTTCACCGCTGTCCTTCACCACAGAGCCTTCCGCAGACTGCTGTTCCTTGTTACTCGCGTCGGAGCCTGTCCCGGCAACAACCACCGACAGTACATGCGGCAGTCTGCCGCCGCAGAACCGCTGACGGGTCTGCACCGCGCCCTCGCAGGTCTCCTTGCTGTACCTGCCGATGGCGATTTAGGCGGTGGCGAGGGAAACAAAAACAAGTTGTACCTCAGGACGGCAATGAAGTAGACAACGGGGATGCCCTTTAACCCAGTAACCACGGGCGGCGGGGGTCCCGAACTCAAGAAGGCACCGGGATTATGGGGAACGGAGAAAATGCCTAACATGCCACTGAGCACATGCTAGCAAGGGCAGGTAGACCTGTACCAGGTCGGGCGCATATATATGTGTGTATACATTATAGTGGCCTCGTTGTTTCCCGCGCCCTTCATCCTCGGGTAGAGTAGTCACGGAGGTGGGTCCGTCTGCATAGATGCCGTCAGGTGGGAATTCTGGATATGCAAGCACGCTTCTGCAGCACAACTGGACTTCTTGAGCTGCTGCACATTTGCGCGTATAGGAGAAAAGCAGATACGAACATTTTTCGGAGCACTTCGCAGCATGGTGACTGAAATATGCCATTCGAGCAAGGCTTACTTAATGGGAGGATAGCGCAAAAGGTACGGGGTCGTATGTTAGCCTGGAAGTGTAATAATCCCGCTGACTTTTGACCCACTCCCCGTAAACTCAAACCGAACGGGGTGGAGGACTGGTCGGAAGTTCCGTTAGCCGAACTATAGCTTTTTATCTCACTTATCCATGAGGTCGAAATAGTATGTAGGTCGGGTAACTCCGGCACCACCGCCGCGGTGCATCTTCTCGTTAAAATCCGTTAGCGACTTCGTGACGTAGTGGTATACGGCGGCGCGCGTGTGGGTGCAGTCTTTGTTGCGGCCCCGCGGTACGCGATTGTGGTTCTCGTCCACCATGTATGGCTCCAGGCCTGTGACGGGGTCGGGTGGTGCCGCGAAGACCGCCCGG
The DNA here is from genome assembly GCA_019650235.1 of Volvox reticuliferus. Lineage (NCBI taxonomy): Eukaryota > Viridiplantae > Chlorophyta > Chlorophyceae > Chlamydomonadales > Volvocaceae > Volvox > Volvox reticuliferus. The sequence goes on along the minus strand of BNCP01000012.1, from coordinate 303,982 downwards.
TGCGGCGAGTACATGACGGGCCGAAATCGCGTGTTGGCAAACGTCTTAAACTGCGAGATGGAGGGCGGGGAACAATGAGGGTGTTTGTGGGACGGGAGAGGCCTCGTATTATAAGCAGCGGTGGGATGGATAGCAGATGAACCACGGGTCAGATGCGAATGCGCCTGTGTGGTGACGCAGTGCGAGTACGAATTGCAAACCACTACCAAGCTTCCCGTGCGGCAAAAGGGACTCGGGTCGGATGCAGGCGACACTGAGGTAATGCCGACAAGGAGGCATCCAGGCTGTGGGTCGCAATCCCTGCTTCCCGGCTCCCGGTGTTTTACGACTTGCACACCAGCAATCCTTCCTCATAATACTCACCTGCGTATTAAATTTGTGGTTGTGCGGCGTACAGGCCTTGTACTCATCCACCACCAGGCCGGTGGGTCGGTCCTTGTGGCCGCTGCTGCCAAGCAGCACCCAGTATATGGACAATCCGGGGTGCTGCTCATACTCACGCAGCAGATCGTCTACGTTCTTGATCTTTTCATCGTAAATGACCAGGAACTCGTCAATGTCGATAAAGCCGAGGAAGACGTGGCGCCGGCCGAACCGGTCCACGCAGTCCTTGTATGCCTGACCCTGCCGACAGAGGTCCGGCGTGTTGCGAATGATAACGGAAACGAGCGGCAAGAAAGAGCCGGGCGCCGTTTGTGCGTCTAAAGGTGTGATGGGACGGCTAGATGGAAGCATGTGGTCGAGAGGAATAAACCCTTGACGGCCTGGGTGAGTCCCATACTCGTAAGCCGAAGCCTGAATGGGCGGTCTGGGTGAGGTCCGTATACCCCTGTGCTTTGTCAGGATGTTCAGTACAGAACCTTCAAAGGGATGTTGCAGCAAACGGCACGTGGCAAATTGACAATTGACACTGTGGAAAACCTGCCAGATGGGCGCATGGTTCGTAAACTCATGCATGCATACATTTGTACAAAAGCGGCGGCGTGATTCGATCGGACCGTACTAAGGACTGTGTGTCGTACCTGCACCGTGGACATGAAGCGATCTAGGTCCGACGTGTAACCGTCCTTAAATTTGGTATGCATCGCGCTGTAATTGGTGTACACCACGAAGCCCGAGTCAACGAGGTCCTCGATCTCGCCCAACAACGGTACAGTGCTATTGTGGTCATACAGATAGACACGAGAAAAACCTGCGGCAGAACAACAAAGCCTCAATGTCAGTCAGGTCGGAAAACTTCAATTCCGTTGGATGATCCGTATTGTATTCTTATCTCAATCGTGGGTAAAACTCTCCACGGCCAAGTAGTTAAAGGCATACACCGGCCGCTGTCCAAGCTTCTGGCACTTTCAGTACCGATACACCCTTACGGTTCGGTTAGAAGGGGTTTTCCTGAAAATTCGGTGAAAGTTGGATCACACACACACGGAGAAGACCAACGTTGCGATCAGTGAGCGCAAACAGAGGCAGCAAGAACCCAGCAACGGGTTGAGGTTGTGGGGTCCCTTCATTATCCGAACAGGCACTCTGGCATCTACCGGTCCATGGCGAGGCCATCATCCCAGTTCCAGTCCGTAATCAACACTTATACCGACCTTTGCCAACCTATTGACTACGTACATGGAAGTACACAATGCCACGGCCCACCTACCGGTAACCGCATCCTGGTCACCGGCTCCGGTGGCATCCTCCCACGTCGTTGAATGCCTTAGCTGCCATCCTCTCTCTCCCATACACACACGCTTCACCTTGCAATGCACGCAGGCCCCGATTTCTTCCACGCCGCTCCCCGCTCCTCAGAACACGTTTTTAGCACACCATCTCCTGCCCTCTGGCCCACTCAACCTCGCGTCCCCTTGCCGTCTCTCATGCATTCTCATTTCTCCGCAACCTTTTTCCCTTCCTCTCGTCCTAACGCTCCCCCGCCTCCTCGCACGTCTCCAAACCTTCCTTTCTCGTGCCATCCTCACGCACTCATGTCCATCACGCCCCTTCGTGGTCCCGTCCCTGTCCAGCAACCGACCAGCCCCCTTCATTACTTGAAGCGTTTGCGCCAGCCTGAAGTTGCAGGAAGCTAGTCGTCCTCAGCCCGGCCAAATTTCCTAGTGACACTGCCTTCCCATGCCGTTCGGCACGTTGTGGTCCAATCTTACCCGATCCTCCTGCCTACTCTCGTTATTATTCATTACGGAATCGCCTCGGTGCAATACCTTTCCCTCATGCTGGCTTGGGGCTTCACAATCCTCCCTGCCTTCTGACCCCGCTTTTCCTTTTCCCTCTACCTGCCGTCCCTGGGTATTTCCATGTCTGTCTTGCTTATCGGTTGTCCGTTGGTGCCACCGTCGCACCGCTGCCCTTGCCTACTTACAACCAATAAATTGGAATATTCGTCTTTAATTTTTCTCCCCTTCCGGACAGCTCGATACCCTTCCATGGCAGCCAAGGCCATGGATATTCGTACAATGTTGAGAGGATATAGGCGACAATACTCACTCTGATGTCCGCCCCACCCGCGCCCAGGTAGGTATATCCCCAGCACCTATGCCCCTAACCTATAAGCCAGCTACGCAGGCGACCACGCAGGCGGCGTCCCCTACCGTACGGAACCGGCTCATCAACTCCGCAAAGAAATTCCTACCAGCTAGGCACAGCATCCGCCTACACATGCGGTCTGCAATCAACTCAACCGCCTACCCACCCGCTCGGCCCTGCCGATTACTCACCTAAGCACCGGTGATACTCCACCCACTCTCGGATGTAAGGATTCTCGTTTCGCCCCACCACGCATAGAGCGCTGTAACCGTCGCTGCCAATGGCAGCGGCAGTATCGCTTCCATTGCTAAGTACACCTTGCGTGCCGACGATGCCATCAGCAGCGCTGGAGGAAGGCAACAGCGTCCCGGCCGTGGCCTCGGGTAAGGTCTGCGCCGTTGCCAGACCCATGTTGCCCAGCGGCAACGGTAGGCCGCAAAGCACCAGCAGCGGGAATGCCAGCAGGGCTGTATTCGACAACTGCGTTAGCTGCACTGATCTGCGGGTGATACCACGGCGCCGCGGCTGTGTTGTCATGTCAAAAGCTCTGACTGGCCGGGGAGTGGTCGACTTGCAGGTTCTACGTGTGCGTAATGGACCCTAGCCAGCCACCTCAGGAATCCGGAGGCAGCTGATACAACAGTGAATAGGGCCAGCAGCAATCTCCGATAAGGTCCGTGCCGACAGCTCAGTGCGCTTCAGCCGGGCGGCAACTGGACGATGAAACGACAGGAGGGTCGCGGCGCTTGGGATGCATACATTAATGTACCGAGGTGGGGTTATTACATAATCGGCAATAAAGGAGGACCGGAGCAAAGAAAAGGGCCGCAACCTTGTCGAGGTGTGCAGAACGTTTTTGCACGCCCCAACTAATACAGAAGAGCAACAGAATCTGTACGTTTTCCATCAACACGAAAGCGCTATGATCAAGGAGAATTGATGCGAATATATGCAGATGTCAGGTGTGTCAGAGTGTTGCGGATGCGCGTGTGTTTCCATACGGAGGCAAATGTATTTCTTTAAGTGATCTGGAACTCGATTAAAACCAATGGAAATCGCTGCCATCCCACAGTATCGAGTACAAGCCACAAAAGCCACACCTCGGCAACTTGCGCTAATGAAAGATGCTCCTCCTCTACTAAGTTGTAGTGAAAGAATTTAAGGATAATTGTCAGATTCAGGCGAATAAACCGCAGCTGTCTCTCGGTACCCCCGGGCCATCAGGCAGCTACGGCCTTGAGAGAATGTCCCTGAGACATCCACCCATTCCCCAGTTGACACTCAAAGAGACAGCCGCGCTGAGATCGGCTACAGATTATTGCGGAGGATGGAGTCCCATTCCGTTTGACAGATGTCGTACCGGTACGCCAGATAACACTTTCTGCTTCGGCAACAAGAGTCGTCACGTAACCTAGGTATACTTTTCAGGGAGCTTCACATTAGATAGTGTTTCCGTAGCTGTTGTTTTCAGGTATCAAGTAAACAGTATTACCGACAGGAACCGTATCTGGAACAGTTAGTCATACCTTGCTGAGAATTCAGTCAATTTAGCATTTTACATTATTTATCTTAATAAAAGCTGATGAAGGTGCGTCAGCCTGTGACGATCTTATCATCCTTCTGATTCCGGAAGTACGGTCAGTGACAGCAGCCAGTGGCCAAATGCCATTGGAGGCTACGCTAAAAGATATCTGACTCCGTACAAATGTTATAGCTTGGGTCCCAGAAGTAGGTTATAGCAGAGTAATTGTGGCCAACTGTTGTCGCGAAAGGCACGGCTACCTTGCTAGGTGTTTGCCGAGCCGCCGCCATCTGATGCGCATGCTCGCTAGCATTCACACAGGTCCCTGCCTTTGCCGCTGACGCGCGCACTGCTGCCCTTCCCTTTCCTTTCCCTCCTCCACTACGGTCTTCCAACCGCGAACCATTGCGCAGCCCGCCTTCCGGCTGCAATCACCCAAGCTTTGAGCTTCGCCGTCTGCACCGGCGTCTTTGGTTATACCGAACAACACGTAATACCTGTGAAAATATCATGCACTTGATGCACCGTAGCCACATCACTGCGGTGGCAGCAGCGGCAACCCCACCATCGCGACCAGCGCTATTGCGGTCAATCCCTACCATGCCTTGTGTTGGCGCATCCCATGCGGCGACCGTGGTATCAACATCGGCATGCATTACGCGGTCAGGAGCCTCAGAAGCACTCCTGTCCCCGTCGTCCATATTGCACGGTTCGCTGTACGCTGCACCTCAGTCACGGGTTTTCAGGGGGATGCCTGCCGGCTGCTTCTCACCACAACGGTGGCGGCGGGTAGTGGCTGCCGCTCAGAAGCAGCAGTTCTCGTCGTTTGAGGAGATGCTTCGTCGCTCAGATCTGCCTCTGCTCGTGGACTTCTACGCTACTTGGTGAGATAACGGGTCCTGGCCGGGATGGCGCCGCCCCGGTACCTCCGGGAACTCCTCCCGATGTCCTTCAGGAGTTCCCTTTAGAGCTCGGATGAGATGCGTGGACAACTAAGGGGAAGTGGCGGTGCTTATGTACAAATAGAATTGGGTGTAGGGGCGAAAGTGGAACAGACGCTGGAATGCCTCAGATGACGATTGGGGAATTTGATCGAGCTAAGGAGAGCACTTCTGGGTACTGATCGGGTATCGGAGTGGATGTTGGGGTATTAACCTTTATTTTTGTATTTATCCGTGGGCTGTGGTCTACATGGGGTTTGATGTGTTTTGGATTATTACGGACCCGATACTTGGTGGGGTGATGACTGAGGAATAAAAAACGATCAGAAGGGATAAGGTCGAGTGACGTGGAGTTTGCATACGCTAATCCTGTATCTCGTGGGTTAATGACAGCAGTTGGAATAACCCCTATCTTGAATGAAAGATAAAGCAGTAACGGAACGGAATGGAATGGGTGCACATTTGGTATCGTGTGACGCGGGTGTGGCACGGCCATTCTTCATTTGTGTTGGGAAGCAGACCTCTCCCCAACTACCTCCCCAAATCGATTCCGCGGAGAAGCCCCCTCCAGTTCGTTTCTAGGACCCACCATCCGGCCTGGGCTTGGTGATACAGCTAGCTGGGGGCGTTCAAATCTTTGGCCAATCTAGGAGGTCGATTTTAAAACCTCTTTCGTGGAAATTTCCTACGGGGTGTCCTTTCCTATCCCTTTTCACACGCACATTACTGCGCCCCACCTTCCTTGGACTTGTTCGCAACCCTATGAGCCCAGGCGTTCCCTATATCAGCATTTCCCGCGCCAGAGCAATCCCGCGTGCCCCCCTTCAAATTGTGTTGTGCCCGGCTGCCCGGCCTGGATCTCAGGTGCGGACCCTGCCAAATAATGTCCCCCATCTTGTCCTCCGTGGCGTCCAAGCTCAAGGGGAGATTGCAAGTGGTCAAAATCGATACGGATCGCTATCCGACCATTGCCAGCCAGCACGGAGTGCAGGTGAGGGGACTTTGGGGGTTGGCCTGCACGCTTGGAAGCAGGATGCCAGAGGGGAAATCCGAAAGGGACAACATTTGCATCACCACTGCAGTGACGTTGTTCTATGCCTCCTTGACGCAATTGCGTAAGAGAAAACCGATGAATGGTATGGTATGCTGTTAGGTTTGGCAGCTGCTGCTGGTTAGGGCAGACCTGCTGCCTCCGGCATAGGTTACTGAAGCCGACTGCACTTCATTGACCCATACCTTTTAAGGATTTTCGAATGCGATAGCGCAAGTTAATGCGCGCAGGCTCGCCTCACGCCTCCAGTGTCCGTGCTTACATAGCATTAACGCACCATTCGTTCCCCTCAATGGGTACTTCCTCCCCCGTAGGCCCTTCCTACCATCGCTCTGTTCGTGCGCGGCAAAATCATTTTTCGGTCTGAGGGGGTGCTCACAGAGGGGCAGCTCATGGAACGCCTGACCTACTATCTGGCCGCAGCAGGGGCGGGAACGGGCTCTGGGCCAGCTAACAACTAGGGCGGGGAGTAGCAGGGGTAGTAGTTCAGTTTAGGAGATACCAACGTTTGTACGTTGATAGTATGTTGATGGAAGGTTTCTTGCCGTTGGTTCTAACAATGGTTCAAAAGTCACGCTGATGGTGGTGTAAGAAGAGCGGGGATGAAACCATGTGCCTGGGACCTTTGGCCCCAACATAACGGTGATGGATACATGGATACCATGCGCTGCTGGATCAAGTTTTGTTTCGGATAAATGTAGTCTCAGAGCCGTAATGTGAAAGAAATGTTTGGAACCATGGGCCTCAATGGACGTAGGGCGTTTTGTTAAGAACGAACCAGGAGTTAATGCAGTGAATAAGTCATTGAGCCCCACAGCAATTCCTCCGTAATGATTTCGGTGTATGGCGTGCCCCATTACGCGCATGCAAGACGTATACAAGAGCTCTCGCCAGGCGGTCCAGGCAGCAGAAGCAGAGGGTTATATTATACTGTAGCAGAGTAGTAGTGATACCACTATATTGTCCGATCCTGTCGATTTGTGTGGTTCACAAAGCTTGGCTGTGCAATGGCCTCTGGACAACACGGCCTTGAAGGTCGCAATGTGGGTCATGCATGTAATCAATTGGAGAACTTTGGAGTGTTTACATACCATGACGTGTACTCAGGTTGAACTCAATGTTTCTTCCGGAGAAAATTAGGCACTCATATTTATAATAAAATAATCGGCAGCAATATGATAATTCTAGGATGAGGGAGCCCTCTTGGAGCATAAGCGGCTCCAAACCCAAAATATGAACACTGTCTAAGGAGCTCTGTGCGCCGGAAAAGTCCTGAAGAGTGTTATCACTTACCAAGTGATCGATTCCAGGGTATCCTTCGATGTCGTATATTTGTAAATCAGGAACGTTGACCCACCAGCTCCATTGGCTGCGCCTGTTGATGGGCCCTGCCCGCCTTTTCATGGAATCCCGAACCCTCGTACGTTGAGCTGCTTAGCCATGGCGTTGTGTGCTGCTGCTCCTACCCTTAGTCAACATAGTGGCATTCCCATCCGCTCGCAACATTCACCCCGTCAGGCCGACGTTCTCCACGTTCGCTAGCAAGAACCCGGTAATCGTGTGCTGAAAACCAGGAATAACAGGTATACATCTTGAGCCAATTACCAGAGCTGAGGTAACCAAGGAAGAGGACCTCGCACATACCTCATCTGCAAGCACAGCCAGAAGCATACTATGTGCCGAACTGATATATGCGTTCTTCGCCATTTTTATCTCCCTTAACGTAACAAGCGTATAAGAATTCGGATCTATCTACCTGTTAGCAAATGAACGATTGATAGTTGTTACAAAATCAAAAAGATAGAGCTCGTAAGGCCCGGACGAGCCAGGAGGCTCATAGCACCGCCAGGACGAGCAACAAAAAGAAAATGTGACAAGCGCAACAAAATATTGAGGAAAAGTCAATTGAAAAGAAATGGCGAAAGTAACGTACAGCACAACAAGCTTAAGTTCTACTCATCTTCAACGTGCGATTTGGACGGATGCTATAGATAATCCGAGCATAGCCTATTTGGTCGTGCAATGGCATAATTTGAAGCATAATAGAGCTCTGTTCCACCCCGAAGCTAGCCAAACTGGCACGCACTTCATCGTAGGCACGACATTCCATCACCACATGGTACTCATCCTGTTAGCTAATATGATGATGATGATGATGATGTTACAAACTCAGAAAGAGCTCGTAAGGCCCGTACGAGCCAGGAGGCTCAAAGGACCGCAAGAACGAGAAGTGTAAAAGAAGGAAAGTGATAGTCAAAAAGATAGTGAAAAGGAAAACTGGTGAAAGAAGACGTACTGCAGGACAAGGTGCAAATAGAAAGATGGCAATTTTCGTACGCCGTACAAGCGCTTGGTAAGCCAGTTGTAGGAAAAAGTACCTGCGAGCTTTGGAGGTTACGATAACAGGATCACTCATACTTGATAATGGCATGCGATGTTTGCATGGATTGTGAGCATCTTGCCCCTCGTACGATAGCATTCGTCCGGACTATCTCTGCTGCCGCTTAGGAAGCCTGCAGTCAAAGGGATACTTCTTGCCCGTCAAAGAAACATACAAGAACTCTTTCAACTTGGAACGCTCACCTCCGGGAACGTAATCCTAGCACGCGATACACGCATCACGGTATTCATGCTGCAAACCAACTGCCGCCGCTTGGGGGAGGCGCCACTCTGGCACTTCCACCATCCTGGAAGGAGGCTGTTCGGCTCGTGTCCCGCGCGGCGGGCGGTACGCACGCCATACCGCGATTTAGTACTCCGCGCGAAGCAGCAGCCAGAGGGATCACCAGAGATGGATATGGTGGAGCGTATGGTGTCATTCTTCTTCCCAAAGGCTTTATCCGATCCGTAAGCTGGATGACGTAAGGTTCCAAATGAGACCTCTGGGTTCCATCTCTCAGCAGCCAAAGGGGGATATGGGAAATGTTTGTGCAATGGGGCCACATCGCACACCGCACGAGATATGCGGTAGTATACTTGTATGACATGTGTGATGTCCAAGTCGGTGACTCGACATGTATGCCAAAAACATGCTATGCATATGACCTGTGGCACTTATGGGACATAGACGTCAATCGCGTTTCCTAGCTTCGTGTCGTAGTTGCATGGGGTTTTTCCTCGTAACATCCGTACGGCTCTGTGCCTATTCACGGACCTCCGCCTGCCCGCCCACACACTGGCATTTTCGCAGTGCGCCCATGGGCCTGAAGCGAATCAACTTTGATGAGCTACCGGATCAGGTAATGTGTGTTACAGACTGGGATATTATGGTTATATGGAATGGACAGGGAGCCCAAACAAGTCGCACTGGCGGAGAAACGCAAATGTGAACGCAAAGAGGCATACAAGACTGAATGGGATGAGAAGCATGGGTACTTACCAAGTCACATGGAGACTAAACATAATAGATTTCCTTTAACTTGTTTGGATAATGTATCCAAGTATGTGACAAACATTGGTACAGGTGGCGATGGTGCCCATACCCATGCTGCCGGTTCCGTGTTGCCGGTGATGTTGGTGGACGGTTCACACGGAAAGCTGAGCCCTAAGCGGGGCCGTGGGGGCCGTGGGCTCATGGGATGTCTAATGCGAGGCTGTCCTCCCCTCGCTGAACTAACGTGCGATGTGCAGTACTGCGAAATGGACGAGCGTGCACCGCCAGTGCCCGGAGACGAGCGGGACCAATTGGTAGTTGCGGTACGGCCGCTGCTTGCCCGTACCCAGCTCCAGGGGCGGTCCCTCAAGTGTGTGTACGACGCAGACGTGGACGGATGGAGCCCGTCGGCCTTCCATTCCAAGGTGATGACTGGGAATGCGAGAACCTAGGTTGAAGGCTTTGGGGATGTGAAGGTGAAATCCAGGAAGAGAGAAGGGGAAACAACGGGCTGCCGCCGCGCATTATGTGGCTGCTATCAAGCTGGGGCTTCACCACTCCGTAAGCCGCCACGAAACATGGCACAGCGTCCCACACTGGCTGGAGCGAACTCAAATGGTAACTGGTACAGAAATCTTTTGAAGGCCCCTCATCGCCTTCTGGAGCATGTCGAAACCTTACCAATTCATACTCGTATGGCCAATACGCCCTTCCCCAGGTTGATGGTCTGGGCGCGGCGGTCGTAATTGCTGCTACAACTGGCGGCGCTGTCCTGGGTGGCTATAACCCCGAGGGCTGGATCGGCCTGGGGGAGGATAGGGCCTCCAACGGCGCCTTCTTGTTCAGTTGGCCGACAGGGCAGCTCAGCAAACCGGGATTCAAGCTGGCTAAGGTGTGGGTGCGCGAGGATGAGGATGTGGCTGTGGGTGTTTGGGTCAGTATGAAATGGTCCATGCACGGACGAATGGTTCATTGTCGGGTTGGGTAAGTGGGTAGGTGTGGATATGGGTCACTGGGTTGGTGAGGGGCGGGGGTAGGAAAATGGGATTCGGATGGGGATGGGATGAGATCCGCGGAACGCAGACCTGGTCGTTATCGGTAATATCAGGACGTGGATCTGCACCTGGACTTCATCCTCACCGTTGCAACCTGCCTTCTATTTAAAGAGCTACCTTTCTAGGAAAACCCTGCCTTTACACCCATAAAACCCTAAAACCCTAAAAAAGCCCTGCGTGCATGTCTTAAGTGCGTCTTCATTTACCCAACAGTATATCTGATAACTCACCTGAACGTTCTCCCATTAGATCACTGACGGTTCCCCTGTAATCACATCCTTTTTACCTATTGAACATGAAGATAGGCGGCCCCAACCTGGCCGTGATTGACAACCCTGCGAGTGGCCCGCAATTCGGGGCGGACGGGTTGACTATTCCCCTCAAGCCTCGTGGACAGGAGCGCCTTGCCAAGAGCAAGCTAGGTGAGCTGCTAGTCGAACCAGCCGTTACTTGTGAATTCGAGAAGTTCTCCTGGCTGGCGACAACTGGACTCGAAGCCATAACCGTCACATTCATCCGAAACGTGACGTCCATTACACCACGTCTTCTCGCCATGCATTTTAATTGGCAGGCCTTTATTAAGAGTTTTATGTTTATCGTTGTCATCATAATAAAAAATTCAGTGAAAGCCGTCTATTCATTGCTGTATTTCGTTGAATTCCGATGGGTAATAGCCGTGTGAGCACTTGCGGTGGAATGCTGACGTATTACATCGACGATCTGCAACATACAGGCATTCCGTACGATTTCTGCCAAATAGAGAACTGGGTGGATGGGTGGATGCTTACATTATATATATATATATATATATATATATATATATATATATATGCTTTGCCAGGTTTTGGATAAATTAGAGAAGCAAGCTGATGCATGCATGGTAACCTGGGTTTATGCAGGGAAGTCACCGGCTGATGGCCGAGGGCGGGATTAAGAATCTGTGAAGTAAGAATACAGCTGCGCAAGACAACATGATTACTATGTGCAGGGGAAGCTCTACATATATGGATAATGCTAAATTCGACCGCAGTATGCCCCTCACCTATGCCCGGCCGGTCCCTCCTAGCGCGACCCTCCTGCCTTCTATTTTCGACCCCATTGCCATGCGTTCATGCTTCATCTTACGTCCATTTCCTGCCACAATGCATACACCGCCTACTTGTGGCCATTCCCTTCTCCTCCCAACTCAAACACGAGTGATTTCCGAGCTTCCATGCATGCTGGGTCACGACTGTCTCTGTCAACCTGTTCCTCGAGCAAACCATGCGTGTCTGTCCTCCCTTCCATCCTTCCATCCTGCTTGGGGCCCCATGTAGGCACGTACTACTCACGCCTGCCTGATGGTGGCCGATCCTTGTTTGGAAGGGAGGATGATCCCAAGAGGGCCGAGTTGTCCTTTCTCAAGGTGAGACGGACTGTGTGGCTATAGGATGGGAGACCCGTGGTGGGTGGGTTTCGCACGTTGAGGACGTAATTGAAATTGGATAACAGGCGGGGGTTTACGTGCATACATCAAGATAGACGATGTAAGTAAACTTTCATCACAAATAAGTTATCTCGTCAGACACTGTTGTATCACCCCCAACTAGTTGTGATAACTACCGGTTGATAGGAAAAGCAGAGCATAGGTACTTGTGCTCAGTACGGCAAGCCACCATAAAGAGCTGTAATCTCTAAGGAAGAGAAAACAGGGCTATGTATTAAGGAAATACATAGGATCAACCAGTGAAAGCGAACTCAACTGAGTCTACCAGTGACAGTGTCACAGTTGCACTAGGGCATGCAACCCTTAGCCTCTATGTTTGCACATAGCGGGTATAGCCAAGGGCTACTTATTACTTGGCAAGGAGCTAAGGCCAGTACCGTAATACAACAGACACCAGGCAAGCAGTGTGGGCTGTTCAATTCATCCGAGGGACTCTAATGGCCAGGAGTGAGGGAGAGAGGGTAATGCCTATGGGCTTGACGATGAATACAGTTGCTGAGGAAGAGGAGGAAGAGCCTGTTACTCGTGGTAATGATAATAATCTCCACCCTTGGATCCGGACCCTGGCCACCTACCTGGAGATCACCCATCCAGCTTTTAAGCCTTGGGCCCTTACCACTGCCCATGCATCTGGGCCTTGGCTGGGCGGAGAGACCTTGCCTGAGGATATCAGCCAGATTGTAGGGGACATCTACCACCACTAGAAGATGTCAGCAATCCCCCGTTAACCCCTGGAGACTGGTGCTGGGCAGCTGCCCTGTGGGGTAATCATTTGTTGCCCAACAACGTGGATGCTGGGAGAAGTACCAATTGGAACAACTTCCACCCAGGCCTGGTCCACTTGACCAAGTACTCATGCACTGTGCGTTTGCGTTTATGCTTACCCACACGCCGAGTGTGGTAATCCAGAACATGCTCCACGTCATACACCTTCTGCTTGCCAGCAATCTAGGTCTCAGGACCCGCTTTGACAGACAAAGCCTTGTTGCGCTGGCACAAACTGCATGTCTGCATGAAGTTCTCAGTGTCTCTCATCAGACGAGACCACCAGAACGAGCGTTGCACCAACTCGACCAGCCGCGTGCTACCTGGGTCTCCTGCCAATGGATCCTCATGGAAATGGGCAGGGATATCACGATGAAGGGTATCATCGTTAGGCACGACAATCTGGGTCGTCGATCCTTCCGTCCGTAGCCAAAGACCGTTCTGCTTGTGTAGGTACCCCACATTGCTAGGTGAAGCAAACCAGGAGTCGCCAGCATAGGCACGCTTCAAGTGCATCGCAAGGTCTGAGGACAGAGGCACGTCCGTAGTTCGTGGACGCAGGACAGGTGCCGCCAAAATTGCATGTAGCGATGGGTGTCGGCTGAGAGCATCAGTGATGTTAATCCGACCGGCAATGTGCTCCCAGGTGCAGTCAAACCGAGCAAGGTACTCCATCCACCTAGCTTGACGTCGGTTCAACGTAAGGACGCTTTACAAAAATGTCAGGGGCTTGTGGTCAGTCTTAAGCGTGAATGGCCGTCCCTCTAGGTAACAATGCCACTCCTTAAGAGCATGCATGTAGCCGTCGTCTTAACAATGCTACTAGATTTGTGCGGAAGTGAAGCCTTAGAAGGTTTGGAAATGGTTCGTAAGTATGTCAATGTCGCGAAATTGTACATCTAGCGAGAAAGAGTGACAGCGGAGTCTTGAACTCCGAACAATTAGTATTATTATACTAAGTTGTCAGGCCGAAGCTCTTCACCAGGGTGATTTTACTATGGCTCACCTAGCCGAGATGTACGGCAATCTGTTTGCCAATCGCGAGCTTTTCTCGTAGTTAGTTTATCTTCGGTTAGGCATCATGCTTATTGCATGATTGCCTACCGGTTTGTCTAGGCCTCTTTCTTTAAGGTAAATGTAGTTGCCTACATCCCCCCCCCCTCTGAAGCGAACCATCCTGGGAGCGTTACCGTCTCCTCTTGGAGGAGGTTTCTGTTGCAGGGGGTTTTGGCCTTGCTTTGGCTTTGAGTTTTCGCTCATATTCCTCGATGGCTTCCACCAGAGGATCTGAATCTTTCAGGGCCGCCTCGGTTTCATATGTATTGTGAGTGGAATCATATCCTTCCCACTTAATAAGGTACTCTCGACGAGTTTTACCTCTGCCCCCACGGATTGAGATGTCCCGATGATCTACAATGGCTTCAACCATGTAGAATGGCTCACCCTCAATAACAAGTGGTGAGGGTGGTTGTCGCTGTGTGCCCTCCTTGAATGGTTTCAGGAGAGATACATGAAAGACCGGGTGTAGGCAAGATTCAGCTGGTAACTCCAGTTTTACCGCTGCTTCGCCGATGTTAGCGACAACTGTATATGGGCCGATGAATTTTGGCATCAGCTTCTTCGTTCCAGGTTTTTTGAGATTTATGTTCTTCGTACTTAACAGCACTTTTTGCCCAACCTCATAACGCACGGGGCGCCGAGATGCGTCAGCATCCTGCTTTTGTCTAGATTGCGCAGCCTGGAGACAAGTTTTAGCGAGTTGTAATCGCTTGCGCATGATGGTGGAGTACTCATCAGCAGCCGGCACTTTAGAGGGTACATGCAAGTCAACCGGTACACGCGGTTGTTGGACACCGTTAAGAGAAAATGGTGTCATACCCGTCGAGCATTGTTTGGAGTTATTGATAGCAAACTCAATCAACGGTAAGTGATCATCCCAATCATCCTGATTAGGGGAGATATAGTGCCGCAGTGTCTCTTCCAGTAAGCGATTCATCCGCTCTGTTTGTCCATCGGTTTGGGGATGGAAGGCTGTGCTCATATGGAGGTTGGTGCCCAATAGGCGAAAGATTTCCTTCCAGAAATTGCTTGTAAAGCGTGGGTCCCGGTCAGAGATAATATTCTTTGGAAGGCCGTGCTGCCGGAATACAGTGGCTACAAAAAGGCGAGCCAACTCTTCCGCTCCTGTGGTCGTGAGTGTGGGAGCAAAGTGCGTCATTTTGCTCAGTCGGTCCACAAACACGACGATCGCATCATGCCCATTGCGAGTTGTTGGTAGCTGGGTTATCAAGTCCATTGATATGCTCTCCCACACGGAAGAAGGTATGGGGAGCGGCTGCAGCAAACCACCCGGTTTGGTGTTGTTTGGTTTGTTATGCTGACATTGAGGACAAGACTTGACGTAGGCCTTCACGTCAGTGTCTAGTCCAGGCCACCAATAAGTTTGTGCGATCACTTGTTTGGTGCGGTCAATGCCGCGGTGGCCAGCACATGGGGTATCATGATACTCTTTCATGATAACCTGTCGTAAGTCAGCTTGATTAGGGATGTAAATCTGGGACCCATGGGACCAGAAGTTACCCTTCTTTTTGAGCCGCATTTTTCCTACCTTAGTTTTCGTGAGATTGGGATCACCGTCATACCCGCGGATGATTCGATGTCCTAAGTCGCTGTCAATCAGCGCGGCAGAAAGCAAGTTGAGCACCATATCGTGGACCCGACTGATGGGGTCAGCTACATTCACCCGACCAGGGCGATACTCCCATTTAAATGTGAAACGTGATAATCGTTCCATCCAACGAGCTTGGCGGCGGGACAGTTTATCCACGCTTTGTTGATCCTGTAGGTATACCAGTGGTTGGTGATCAGTGATCAACGTTACATCACTGGCACCTTCAAGGTAGCAACGCCACTCTTCCAGGGCTAAAACAGTGACTAGGCACTCTTGGTCTGTTGTTGTGTAGCTATATTCTGCCCTATTGAATTTAGAGCTGGTATAAGCTACAGGGTGGTCATCCTGCAAGAGGACGGCTCCCGTGCCATGTATAGAGGCATCAGACCAAACCGTGAAAGGTTTATCAAGCTCGGGGAGTTTAAGAACTGGTGCATTGGTCAAGGCATGTTTCACACCCTGGAAGGCTGCCTCGCAGGCTTCGGTCCAGCGGAAGGGCACTTTCTCGCTGGTAAGGGTTGTGAGGGGGGCCACAAGGGAGGAATAAACCTGAATAAACCTCCGGAAATAATTGGCTAAGCCAAGGAACGCCCGCAGTTTCTTAATATCCGTGGGAACAGGCCAGTCCTTAATGACTGTTACTTTGTGGTCGTCTACTTTCAAGCCTTCTTGGCTTACTTTGTGGCCCAGGAAATGCAGTTCGAACCAGTTGAACTGGCACTTCGACAATTTTGCCTTGAATTGATGCTTTCGGAGCAAGGACAGTACCAAATGGAGGTGCTGTTTGTGCTCGGCCGGGGTCTTACTAAAGACCAATATATCGTCCAAGTACACTAGCACAAATTTGCCGGTGTAGTCAGTGAAGACACGATTCATCACTGCTTGGAACATTGCAGGGGCATTGGTGAGTCCAAAGCAAAGTACTTTGAACTGGAACTGGCCCATGCCTGGGGCTATAAAGGCCGTTTTCTCCACATCCTCGGGAGAAATCAAGATTTGGTGATACCCCTGTTGTAAATCCAGGGAGCTGAAAATGGTTGCTCCTTGGAGTTGGTCAAAAAGGTCTGTGATATTGGGCATGGGATACCGCCATTTTATGGTCAGTTTATTAAGTGCACGGTAGTCTAAGACCATGCGTAGTCCTTGCCCATTTGCCTTTTCGACTGGAGCTCCATAGGGTGAGGTTGAGGGTTCAATGTACCCTTTATTGAGCAGTTCGGTAACTTGCTTTTTAACCTCTTGTTGCTCCATTTGGGTGAGCCTATAGGCCCGTTTAGCGGGTGGTACAGCACCATCCACTAAGGGAATCGTGTGACCAATATTTCGGTCGGGGGGAAGGCCTTGAAGGTCTTCGAATACATCCTTGTATTCCTCCAGTAATTCGGATAATTTTGAATCGGCCAGGAGATTTTTGCCACCAGAACTGAGTTCAGGAGCAGTAATTTGCTCTTCTGCTTGTACGAGCAGGAGATAGCTTCGTGCTCCTTTAGCAATTCGTTTGCCTGCTGCTTTAGCAGAGACTGTTTCGACAGTGGTCGCTGCATAGAGTGTTGCAGTGACGTAGTTCATTAGGGTAATTGCATCGAGGTTATCGTCGATACCCGGGGAAGCCCAAAGAGATGGCGTAAACGTGTACGCTGCATTTGGCTTCTTAAACACTGTCAGGGTATTGGTTGTCCAACACATTGTGGCTTTTCGTTTCCCCAACCAGTCATTAGCCAGGATAAGGTCAACACCTGGGACATCTTGCTTGAGAACAAGGAGTTTGACTGTGTCATGGAACTTGTCAATTTGAAGATTGGCAACAACTGAGCCCTCAATCAGTTCTGTGTTGCCATTAGCCACTTTAACTGAGCTGGTAAGTGTTGGTTTGAGAGCAAGGGCCATTTTCTTAACGGCTGTCAGGGATATAAACCCATCTGCGGTACCTTTACAATCGGCACCAGAATCGGCCAGGGCTTTGCAGGCCGTTTGGCACAGGCGAGCATCAAAGATCATAGACGGTGTAGAACCAACTATGGAGTTTAAGTGCACGGTAGTGGACGGTCGATCGTACCATAGCTGGATCGACCATGAAACACCTGGCATAAGTTCCCGTACTCCTGTGCTACTTTTCTGCAGGAATAATCGTTTTCCTGGTGTGTATGTTTTGATCAGGCGAAAGCCTGCTGCTCACATGCTGTGCTCTACTGAGCTCCACTTTGGGACTACAAAGACTGCAGAGGTATTTTCTGGATCTTTGTGTTTGCAGGAGATGTAGTGTTTTTGCCACTGTGCGATTTGATTGTAAGGAGGATGAATCCAGGCAAACTCACCCGCAAGATTATGATTCACGAATGGGTTTGATGGAGAGGCAAAACGTGGACAGAGACTATTATTGCCCGAATCGTTACATGCGGCGTCAAAGGTAAATTGACGGCCGAGTTGAGCCTCAATCTGACGGAATTCATCAGGCCAGAACATCCGATCAGCACGCGGGCTGTCGGACATGGGCAACACAAACTCTCCATCTGGTGCAACCAGTTTAGCTGGTTCATACCCCTCCACACGCTTGCCAGGGTCCTACTCCTGCATTTTAGACTCAAGCCGGGCAGCGAGCGCCAACTTCTTTTCCGCCTCAGCCTTGATCGCCTTGGAGCAGTCCACTGCGTGGTCCGGCCAAGACTGGCTTGGCTTCTTGAAGCCGTGGCAATAGCGGCACCGGTTGCCGGAAGGCTTTTCAGAAGCTTGGTCGGTCCGGGGTTTCTTGCTCACGGACTGCCAGCCCTGTTGTGGTCGGGAAAAAGGGCGTTTTTGGTAGGGATGCCTGGATTTAGGGGTGATTACTGTAGCAGCTTTCAGCTCAATGGTGGCAGTCTTGTCTTTTCCTGCCTTCCACCGGACCTCTTGGCCGACTGCATATAGAATGCATTTATCTAAATCCTGCCAGTCCTTGCCCTCATCGTCGGTTGCACACCGACCCCGAAGTGCTGGAACTAAGCCTTTGATGTACCAGCTAATCTGGTCGGCTTTGTCCATGTCCTTAGCTTCACGTAGGACATCATGGAAGCGCTGGGTATACTCAGCAACGGTTTCGGCAGTTTTCATGTCGTATTCATGAGAGTGTAAGCGATCCCGTGCTGCCATGGCAGTGATCCCGTGCTGCCATGGCAGTGTTGCGTTGCGTGTCTCCATATTGCAAGAGAAACGCCGCCCTTAAGGTTTCGCGTGTGAGGGGTTTCTTGCCTGACTTGTGCATCTCGAGGACATCTGCCGCCCAGACCTGTGCTTTGCCCGTTAAGAAGTACACTATGTGCTCGAACGGGTCCATATTCATCAGGTCAAAATATTGCACGAGTACATTGAACCAGGACCGGGTGCAAGTGATGGTGCTATCCTTGTTCCCAGAAAATTTGGGGGGATGTGGAACCCATCTATTAGGGCTTACCTCACTTGGCCGGCTGGACTTTGGGGCGGTTGTCTGAGAACCGCTGCCCCCAGCTAGGTGTGCGGTTGCCTCCACCCAGAGGGATTGCACCTCCTCGAGCATTGGCACCGGAACTAGGTGCTTCTCTAGGATGGCCTGGAGCGTTGTTTGCTGGAGGGCATCCTTAGGCAAGAGGGTTGCGACGCTCGATGCAGCGATTGTGGAAATAATGTCCAGAATCGCTTTCTTCCGGGAGTCAGCCGCTTCGGACGTCTGAGAACGCTCCGAAAGGCGTTCGAAGATCTGCTCTAGGAGGGCTCGCGTGCGGTCCGTATCCGCGCGAAGGGCTCCCATCTGATCGTCAAACGACTCCTTAAGGCGTGTGAATTCGCCTTCTAATGCCACCACGCAATTATGGGTTGCGTTGCCCATGGTTTCGGCAACGTGCTGGGCTGCGCGCGTTTGCTCAGGTGTGCGCTGCGGCAGGCCATTGGAAGGCAACACGACGTCGCCTTCATCCGCCATGGGTTCCTGAGGTCCGCGGATAATAGGAATATTATTATTATCATTAGTTATGGGAATTACTGGAGCCGAGGGCACCGTTTCCATAGGGTCAATGTTTGAACGACGTAGTCGTCGATTGGCGGCTATGGCGGCGTAAAGCTTTTGTCACAGATTTTCATTGACCTTTTTACGTTTAAAACGTAAGATTTCCTTCCGCGCTTTTTGCTGCGGAGGATTTGTTGTTGCGGTGTGCGTGTGTCTTGGCATTGCGCAAAGTTTAGCTCACCTGAGGAGGATCTTTGCTCAGACCCTCGCTACCAATTGTAGCAGTCGTCTTAACAATGCTACTAGATTTGTGCGGAAGGGAAGCCTTAGAAGGTTTGGAAATGGTTCATCTAGCAAAATTGTACATCTAGCAAGAAAGGGTGACAGTGGAGTCTTGAACTCCGAACAATTAGTATTATTATACTAAGTTGTCAGGCCGAAGCTCTTCACCAGGGTGATTTTACTATTGGCTCACCTAGCTGAGATGTACGGCAATCTGTTTGCCAATCGCGAGCTTTTCTCGTAGTTAGTTTATTTTTGGTTAGGCATCATGCTTATTGCATGATTGCCTACCGGTTTGTCTAGGCCTATTTCTTTAAGGTAAATGTAGTTGCCTACAATGCAAGACTGCTAACAGCTCCTGTTCCCCAGCCGTGTAACGGGTTTCAGCCCCCGTGAACTTCTTACTCGTGAAGGTGATCGGTCGCCCTTCCTGCAATAATACAGCGCCACTCCCATACAACGAAGCATAGGTGAACACTTTGACATGAAATGGCAACGAGTAATCAGGGAATGCAAGGGTAACGTCGTTGGCAACGACACGCTTCAGCTCTTCAAATGCCTGCTGACACCTGGGTGTCCAAGCATCAAGCAAGGCAAAAGCACCCTTGCGAGTCAGATCCGTGAGCGGGGCCGCAAGGACAGAGTACTGCTTGATGAACTTACGGAAGTAGTTGGTCACACCAAGGAACTTACGCAGCTCTTGGAGGTTCTGAGCAGCAATCCTCGTTAGCGAGCTGGTGGCTGCTGGAATGGGCACACAGTGCCAGTCCAGCCATGGAGGCAAAGAGACTGGCTATAGAGCTGCCCCAGGCCTGTCTGGAAGGGAACGAATGTTGCATGGGTGGCTCTGTAGGCCAGTCAGCACTTCTGGTTCATAAAGATGGATCCTAAAGCTAGTTAGCTAGCAGTTGGTCGTTATCATATTCATTTTCGACCATCTGGTTACCAGTTCTCGAGTAGTCCTTTGCCTGTTCAATACTCTTGTCATTACTTATCTCTGCATTTTTTACCATGTATTTCTCTTGCCCTATCTCCACACCACAGGTATATGTGGCGGATGCTCGTGGTGTGGAGTGGAAGCTGGAAGGGATAACCTGGAAGAGCACTGTGGTAGATTGAAGGGAGTTGCTTGTGAGATGAAGCATGGAGACAAGGATGGAATAAAGGATGGAAAGGAGATGATTAGGGATTCCTTGGTTTGGAGTTCCTTGAGATCTAGCGACTGAGTAGTGGCAACTGTGCGTGTATGCATTTGTGGAGGTGCCAGGTTAGTTGTGATCCATGGAGCATGGAACTGTATTTAGGCCGCTAGCTACAATGGACCCACAGATAGAGGGTGGTTGTTGCACCTGTTTAGATAAGTGGAGAGAAAGGCAAACATTTGTATATTTTTGTAGTGAGAATCAGTTCTCGCATAAAGGCATCTGACCAAAGCACAGAACAGTGAATATGCAGGTGATCCAGTTATAATGGCATAAAGGGATAAGCCAATGCAGTACAGGCGAGCAATGAATAGAAGCTCCAGGAAAAACGTCAGTCAGACCAGAAGTACACTGATGAACCGCATCGCACAGTAGCACACTTAGGGTTTAGGGTTTACCACATGATTGCCTACCAAGTTTTCAAGGCCGACTTTCCTAAGGTAATATAGTTTGCTACATCCCCCTTCTGAAGTTAACTATCCTGGGCACGCTACCATCTCCTCTTGGATGAGGTTTCCTTTTCAGGAGGTCTTGGCTGTGCTTTAGCTTGAAGTTTCCACTCATATTCTTCAATGGTGTCAACCAAGGGAGTGGATTGTTTCAGTGATGCCTCAGTTTCATATATATGTATCATGGGTGGCTGGAATCATATATTTCCCACTTGACACCTTTGCCCCCATGGATTGAGACATCCAAGTGATCTACAATAGCTTCTACTATGTAGAAAGCCTCACCCTCAATAATGATGAGTGGTGATGGTAGTTGTCATGTCTGTATTTTTCCTATGGACCATAGCACACATGATCATCTATTAGATGAATTGGAAATACTAGATGGACTATAGTTGACATGAACTATAGTTGCCGACTATAGTTGATCATTGATCTATAGTTGGTGTCATCTATAGGTGATCAACTATAGTCGATGTCGACTACAGCTGATGATCAACTATGATCAACTATGGACGACGTCGACTATAGTCGATGATCAGGCCCCGCAGTTTTCACCACAAATAATAAAAAATAATTAAGTCTTTTATACGCTTTCCTTGAAAAGTTAATTTCAAGACGCCATGAAATGCAGTACAACTCCAGCCTGCACTAGTCAGTTCCCTTGAGCCATCCATTGATGCGACCTTGTTGGTAAATGCTTGGTCGTACACTTAGTATAAATAGTCTCACGGCTAAGTCTTTTCACTTCTCCTTGTCAACCATACTGTTGTACCATGCTTCACTTCGCCCAAGCCCCACTAGGTTGCACCCTAGGTCGCCTGTCGTACACAGACATGTCGTACGTGGGCGATTGGAAATGTACGACAGCCGTGTCGTACGTGGATACCCTGGAGTGGTACGACACCCTTATCGTACGTGGATACCCTGGAGTAGTACGGCGTTGTACCACGCGTCACTTTTCCTAAGCTCTGCTAGAGTTGCACCCACCATCGCTCTGTCACCCTGTCGTATGTGGATGCGCGGAGCGATACGGCACCGTCGTACACGGAATGGTACGGCACTGTCGTACGTGGACGCGCGGAGCGATACGACACTATCGTACGGTACGGCAGCACGGTACGATGGTATGGCACTATCGTACGGTACGGCAGCATGGTACGACGGTACGGCACTATCGTACGGTACGGCACTATCGTACTTGGATCGGTACGGCACTGTCGTACGTGGACGCTGTGGAGCGATACGGCAATGATGACGTCACTATCGTACGTGGACGCGGGGAGCGGTACGGCACCGATGACGTCAGCTGTCGTACGTGGATACGCGGAGCGATACGGCACTGATGACGTCACCCCTGTCGTACGTGGACGCTTGGAGTAGTACGGCAGCGGGCGCGACGCGATCGCACGCATGTCACGCAGCACGTCGCACCGCACACGTTAGGCGCACTGGCTAAGGGCACAAGCAACCCGCAAAGAGTATATCGCCTAATGCACTGTGCACAACGTTGCAAGCATGCATCGCGTGACCGGTATCACGAACAGTGCGCATGGTCCGGCGACTTGGTCGCGGACGATCTAGAATGCATGAGGCATTGCATATCAACGCGCACTAACGATAACACGTGCATTATGCATACGCGCGCGCACGAGCATGATAACGCGAGCGTACCTTGAGGTCGCGAGGCAATGGCTCGAGCGATGCGGCGCGTCGAATGCAACACTACGCGCGATGGTGTAGTCGGCACCTTTACGCGAGTAAAGAACATTGCATTATTGCTATGACGGCTTATATAGCAATATCCGCACGCGGGATCACGGTAGTACACTTACTACTCGCAGATCTCTTGTACCGCGAGCCGTCGCTGCGAGTATATCTGCTATGCGCATTGACGGCCTAAGTGCGAATATAAGTGAGAATTGATACGCAATCATAACGATTGGCGCTAAGACGAGCTAACCGCGCTTTGGTTGAGCTTACACCTTTTATATCGCTTATGGTCGTATTTCTTGGATAAGCCCGAGCACCGATTTGCATCGGTTAGATGATGATTGCCTCGGCTAGGCACTGATAGCCTATCACGTCATCTACGCCCGTTTTGGAATATACGTTGTAACTCCTTGCATCGAAGACTTCCGCTGCCTCGATTGGTACGTTCCGATGTAATCGAGCATGATGCACTAAGCCTGGTTCTCCGCAGAATCAATGGGCGATTATGAGGAGTGATACAACAAATTTGGTATCGAGACGCAAGGCTCGTTCACGGCCTGCTGTCTCACCCTGATCTCTTCCGTAAGTAGGTCATTTCCATGGCTGGAGTCGGCGATGGCAATCTTAGTCCTTTGGATACATTCGCGGAGGAGCTTGGCCGAGCTGTGATGGCCGCGGCCGCCTCTGGTCTGTAATTGCCTTGCTGCTCTTGCATTATCATTCGTTTTGCCTGTTCGAAGTACGCGCTTCTGAGCCGCAGGTGAATCGAATCGAGTCTCACTCGCTGCTGCATCGACTGATTCGAATCCGAGTCCGGATCAGTTGCGGGCGCTTATTGCGCGCACGCGCGAAGTGCGAGACTCTTTGGACGGATACTTGCTGTATCTGCAGGGAGCGCTTTCCGTCGGTAGGCTTAAAAACCGTCTGATTGTCGCTCGACCGATACCTGTGTGAGAGTGCCTTTATCGCACGAGGTTGTGACCGGTCAGTCGCCGATTTACCATGGCATCTGGTAGCGGTGATGTAGGGCTAGTAGTGGGGGACGGTCGTGCCGACACGTCCGTCGTTCCTGAGACATCTCGGAGGGGCCCATACACGCATGTTGTTGACGGTGTCCGAGATCCCCCTGCGCTACTAGACCCACGGACTCCCATCCATCCGACTGTTCCTGTCACGGCAGCCGAAGCAGGCCCCGTTGGACGCGAGGAGCAGAGGGGTCCGTCTGCTGCACCACTTCGTCAAGGTCGATCTGACGACGATGGAGAGGTGATAAAACTGTCGCTTCCTGTCCCGAAATTAGACATCCCGCATGATGCGAAACATAAGAATGCTGAGCGAAGCATTGCCGATACAACTCGTGCATACCTGCGTGATGTCCGCGTGTACTTGCGACTGGTCCGTGGTGGTGATCGTGACCCTGTGAAATGTCTGTTCGTCGGGAATACCCTCGCGGGTGTGGCAAAGACATGGTACGATCAATGGACAATGGCAAGGCAGACATACACGTTTGAGGAGTTGGCTCGTGCTTTGCTTGCGCGCTTTGCTCCCGAGGTTCAACCGCTAAGTGCTGAGGCTCGCAGTACGTTAGCATCTGGCACATATCGCATGCGCCCTGATGAAACAGTACCTGCGTACCAGTCGCGCTACGAGGCCCTGATCACGCCCATCGGTGACCTGACGGAGAGCGAACGCATCTTTTGGTTTCAGCGTGGATTGTCTGAGGTCCTGGCGAAGAAATGCGCCACGGACTTGGCGGGAAAGGACTTTGGGTCCTATGAGGAATTGGTGCATTTTGCGCAAGGGGTCGAGAAGCGTCTCTTAGCTGGCCAGCGTGCTATTAAACCTGTCCCTCGTGTTAATGCCATGCGAGTGCAGGATCCGACGTCTGACGCTGCTGCCATGGACCAGGGGGCCGAAACGGAGCGACGGACGCCAACAGCAGCAGTGACCACCGTTCGTACGGATCGCGGTCACGGCGTTCGCGGCGCTTCCGGATCGGGTAACCGCAAAGGGTCAACCGGCGCAGGTCAACGCGCGGATCCAGCCAAGGGCAAGAGGAAAGGGGGTTCACCGTCTGCTGCGGCTGCGCACGAAGCTAAGAACGAGACGAAGCGACAACGCACCAGCGACGGTTGGTTGGAAAAATGGGGTTGCACGCACTCCGAGCTTAAGCGTCGGAAGAGCATGAAGGTTTGCCTGAGATGCGCGTCTGCGGAACATCCTACGAGGGAGTGTCCGCACCTACCGCCTTTGGCTCAGCGGCCGAAGTAGGGGATTGCCCAGGATGGCTCGGAGGGGACTCCACCTGGGAAGCCGGAACTAGAGGGTGGGCGGTTGTCGTCAGTGCGGCAAGCCGTGAGGGCACCGTTGCCTTCGGTCCTTGAACAAATCGAACGCGCGATTGGACGTCGATTGTCACTCGACGGTCGCTCAGGACGTGTAGGTTTTGACTCGCTGTGTAACCTGTATGCACCGAGCAAGCCGCTGGCGTCTATCGATTTGTTAGGTCACACCGTCTTGTTCCTCCCCTCATCTCTGCGCGAGCTGTCAGTGCAGCTGACCTTCTATAGGAGAAGTAGGCGTCAACGTCCAGACACTGCCGCTTGCGTCCTTCTACCCGCTTATAGTCGACGAAAAGCTTCGACTTTGCTAATGGGTATGCGGAAAGTCTGCCGGTTCGAGCCGGGCACCGTTTTGTATAACGGTGTTGATTTAGCAGGTGCACCTGTGCCGTTGTCGGTCCAGGCCTACGCCGTTGACGTTTGGTACGAAGCTCCTGCACCTCATTCTGAGGGTTCTGCCGAACGTTTCGAACCCGCCCTGAGCGTCTTGCTTTCGTCCGCAGAGTCGGCACCGGCAGACAATCGGGTTCCTTTGATTCAGGTCGATCTTGCTGGTCGCACCCTGAAGGCGCTCGTCGATACCGGCGCCAGTGACGACTTCATCTCATCGGCAGAGGTGAATGCATTGGGTCTGTGCCCACAGTCGTCGGAATGGTCGCAGGTTACCCTCGCGGATGGGGGTAAGCAACCCATATTGGGCAGGGTCACCCTTCGCCTGTGTATAGGTCCTCTGCGTATTACGACCCAACCTTATGTGTTGCGCGAGCTGACGGATGCTGCGACATATATACTGGGGTCCTCAACATTACGGCAGTATGGGGCCGGCATTGACCTAGAGTCTGGAACCCTTCGCCTTCGTAAGGGGACTCTGTCGTGCAAAGTACCCTTCGTGCCGTTTGCAAGTGTTGAGCCAGAGGGGGGTAAGTCTGAAGCGGAGCCTGTGGTTAACTACGCTGTGAAAGCCATGGGGCAGCATGCTGAACCCAAGCCAGTCGGGCGTAAAGAGGCCATCCGGATGATCCGGAAGGGTGCCCACGGACTGCTTGTGAGGCCTAGGTTGCATTTGAATGCGACCACCGCTCAGTCTTCTTTGGATCCTGAGGTTGAGGCCTTGCTCACAGGGTACGCAGACGTTTTTCGTGACGTGCCTGGGCTTCCTCCTTTGCGTCCCGTGGACCATACCATCCCACTCATACCCGGCGCTCAGCCTGTTTCAAGACCTATGTACAGGTTAAGTCCTCTGGAGTTGGACGAGGTGAAGCGCCAGGTAACTGATCTGCTCGCAAAGGGTATGATTCGCCCCAGCACATCTCCGTACTCTGCGCCGATTCTGTTTGTCGGTAAGAAGGATGGGAGCTTGCGCATGTGCATCGATTACAGGGGGTTGAATGCAACGACGGTCAAAAACCGTTACCCATTGCCGCGCGTGGACGACCTGCTCGATAAGCTAAAGGGCTCGGCCTACTTCAGCTCGATTGACTTGCAACAGGGATACAATCAGATTCGCATTGCTGCGTCTGATGTGCCGAAAACCGCTTTTCGGACGCCCTTTGGTCACTTCGAGTACACGGTCTTGTCGTTCGGGTTGACTAATGCCCCTGCGACGTTTCAGGCGGTCATGGATCGCATGTTTAGACCGTATATCGACAGGTTCGTCGTTTGCTACTTGGACGACATCCTGGTCTACTCCAAGACGCGCGAGGAGCATCTGGAGCATCTTAAGCTTGTGCTTGAGGTGTTGAGGCGGGAGCAATTGTTTGCGAAGCGTGCCAAATGCTTTTGGGCGCAGCCTCAGGTGGAGTACTTGGGCCACATTGTGTCGGCCACTGGCGTCAAGATGGACCCACGGAAGGTAGCTGTGGTTCGCGATTGGCCAGCGCCTCGGAACCTTCAGGAGCTTCGTAGCTTCCTCGGCTTGACCAATTATTTCCGTAAGTTCATCAAGCAGTACTCTGTCCTTGCGACCCCGCTCACTGATTTGACGCGTAAGGGAGCTTTCGATTCGCCTAGTGCATGGACGCCCGAGTGTCAGCTGGCGTTCGAAGAGCTAAAGCGTGTCGTTGCCGACGACGTGACCCTTGCGTTCCCCGACTACTCGTTGCCGTTTCGTGTCGAAGTGTTTTCGGACGCTTCGTTGTATGGGAGCGGCGCTGTACTGTTGCAGGAAGGGCGACCGATCGCCTTCACGAGTAAGAAGTTTACGGGCGCAGAAACCCGTTACACTACAGGGGAGCAGGAGCTGCTAGCGGTCTTGCACGCGCTTATGGAGTGGCGATGTTACCTAGAGGGACGGCCCTTTACCCTTAAGACTGACCACAAGCCCCTGACGTTCTTGCAAAGCGTCCCTACATTGAACCGGCGTCAAGCGAGGTGGATGGAGTACCTCGCGCGGTTTGACTGCACCTGGGAGCACGTTGCCGGCCGGATTAACATCGCCGACGCTCTCAGCCGACATCCGTCGCTACATGCTGCGATTTTGGCGGCGCCTGTCCAACGTCCACTGACCCCGGACGTGCCTCTGTCCTCGGACCTCGCGGCTCGCCTGAAGGCTGCCTATGCGGGCGATTCCTGGTTCGCTTTGCCTGGCAACGTTGAGCACCTACGCAAGCAGAATGGTCTTTGGCTACGGACGGAAGGATTGACGACTCAGATTGTCGTGCCCAACGACGATTCCCTTCGCCGCGATATCCTTTCCCGTTTCCATGAGGATCCGTTGGCAGGACACCCAGGTAGCACACGGCTGGTCGAGTTGGTGCGGCGCTCGTTCTGGTGGTCTCGTCTGGCGAGAGATGCCGAGAACTTCGTGCAGACATGCAGTTTGTGCCAGCGCAACAAGGCTTTGTCCGGTAGGGGCCACGGGTTGTTGCAACCATTGCCTGTCCCTGACGCGCCTTGGGAAAGTGTTTCCATGGACTTCGTGGTCGCACTGCCCAAAACTGAGGGAGGGTACGACTCGGTGCTTGTCATGGTTGACCGTTTGACTAAGATGGTTCACCTTGCACCTACTACGTCAACCTGCACCGTGGAGCAGACTGCACGCCTGTTTTTCGATAACGTGGTTCGGTTGCACGGCGTCCCTAAGAACGTGGTCTCGGACCGTGGTGGTCAGTTCACGTCTAAGTTTTGGGAAGCGCTCTGCAAGCTTGTGGGCATGCGGGTTAACCTGAGTACGGCATACCACCCACAGTCTGACGGCCAGACCGAACGCACGAACCGCACCTTGGGGGATATGTTGCGCAACTTTGCTGGTCGCACGCCTCTCGTCTGGGATACTTACCTGACTGTGGCAGAGTTCGCGATTAACAATGCTGTTAATCGGTCAACAGGTCAAAGCCCGTTCTTTTTGACTTATGGGTTTCACCCGGCGCTACCTGTGTGGCGTGAGCTGGAGGTGTATGTCCCTGCGGCTAAGACCTTTGCCAAGACGTTTCTATCCCGAATGACAGACGCGAAGTCGTGTTTGGACGCGGCGCAGCAACGAGCAACGGAGTACTACAACAAGTCCAAGCAGGACGTGGTCTTTTCGGAAGGACAGATGGTTCTGCTGAGCACTAAGAACCTGCGTTCCTTTGCCGAGGGGTCCCGTAAGCTTTTGCCCCGTTGGATTGGTCCGTACCCCATTGTGCGCATGGTAGGGAACGCAGCTGTCGAGCTCGCGTTGCCCTCTAACATGAACATCCACCCTACGTTCCACGTGTCACTTGTTCGTCCGTATCGTGGCACGGAGCCCGCGCCTGTCACCACTGATACCCCTACAGCAGTCGAACCAGGTCCTGAGACTTGGGTCGCAGGCAAGCAGAAGGTGTACGATGTGGAGCGCATCTTGGACTACCGCACTCGACGTGTGGGCAGACACCGGCGCAAGCGCACCATGCACGAGTACCTGGTCAAGTGGACGGACTACTCAAGTGAGCACAACTCGTGGGAACCGGCGCGCAACTTCTCCCCGGAGATGGCGCCCATCCTCGAAGAGGCTAGGTTGCGTGCCACGCAATCTCAGTAGCTCTGGTCGCCTGAGCGGCAGCGAGGACGCTGCCTATGGGGGGGGGGAATAATTGTTGTACCACGCGTCACTTTTCCTAAGCTCTGCTAGAGTTGCACCCACCATCGCTCTGTCACCCTGTCGTACGTGGATGCGCGGAGCGATACGGCACCGTCGTACACGGAATGGTACGGCACTGTCGTACGTGGACGCGCGGAGCGATACGACACTATCGTACGGTACGGCAGCACGGTACGACGGTGCGGCACTATCGTACGGTACGGCAGCATGGCACGACGCTACGGCACTATCGTACTTGGATCGGTACGGCACTGTCGTACGTGGACGCTGTGGAGTGATACGGCAATGATGACGTCACTATCGTACGTGGACGCGGGGAGCGGTACGGCACCGATGACGTCAGCTGTCGTACGTGGATACGCGGAGCGATACGGCACTGATGACGTCACCCCTGTCGTACGTGGACGCTTGGAGTAGTACGGCAGCGGGCGCGACGCGATCGCACGCATGTCACGCAGCACGTCGCACCGCACACGTTAGGCGCACTGGCTAAGGGCACAAGCAACCCGCAAAGAGTATATCGCCTAATGCACTGTGCACAACGTTGCAAGCATGCATCGCGTGACCGGTATCGCGAACAGTGCGCATGGTCCGGCGACTTGGTCGCGGACGATCTAGAATGCATGAGGCATTGCATATCAACGCGCACTAACGATAACACGTGCATTATGCATACGCGCACGCACGAGCATGATAACGCGAGCGTACCTTGAGGTCGCGAGGCAATGGCTCGAGCGATGCGGCGCGTCGAATGCAACACTACGCGCGATGGTGTAGTCGGCACCTTTACGCGAGTAAAGAACATTGCATTATTGCTATGACGGCTTATATAGCAATATCCGCACGCGGGATCACGGTAGTACACTTACTACTCGCAGATCTCTTGTACCGCGAGCCGTCGCTGCGAGTATATCTGCTATGCGCATTGACGGCCTAAGTGCGAATATAAGTGAGAATTGATACGCAATCATAACGATTGGCGCTAAGACGAGCTAACCGCGCTTTGGTTGAGCTTACACCTTTTATATCGCTTATGGTCGTATTTCTTGGATAAGCCCGAGCACCGATTTGCATCGGTTAGATGATGATTGCCTCGGCTAGGCACTGATAGCCTATCACGTCATCTACGCCCGTTTTGGAATATACGTTGTAACTCCTTGCATCGAAGACTTCCGCTGCCTCGATTGGTACGTTCCGATGTAATCGAGCATGATGCACTAAGCCTGGTTCTCCGCAGAATCAATGGGCGATTATGAGGAGTGATACAACATACGGCACCCATGTCGCATATGGACCTCTCGGAGTAGTACGGCAGCTGGCACAGCATGACCGCACGCACGCAGCCATGCCACACAGCACGTCGCATCGCACACGTTAGGCGCATTGGCTAAGGGCACAAGCAACCCGCGAGCAGCATAACGCCTAATGCATTTTGCATTGTCATCATGATCATGCATTGACGATGTTGGCATCACGTGATCGGCATTGCAGTGGTTGTGCGCACACCGGCGACCTGGTCGCGGACGACCTAGAATGCATAACGCATCATGCATATCCACACACTGCCGATAACATGTGCACTGTGCATACGCGCACACTCGAGCACGATAAATGTGAGCGCACCTTGAGGTCACGAGGCGATGGCTCGAGCGATATGGCGCGTCGAATGCAATGCTATGCGCGATGGCGTACTCGGCACCTTTACGGAAGTAAAGAACATTGCTATGACGGCTTATGTAGCAATATCAGCATGCAGGATCACGGTAGTACACTTACTACTTGCAGATCTCCTGTACCGTGAACTGTCATTGCGAGTATATCTGCTATACTCATTGACAACCTAGAGGAGTGATAATGACAATTGACACAAAGTTGAGCTAACCGCGCTTTGGTTGAGCTTACGCCTTTTATACCGTCTCCGGTCGTGTTTCTTGGATAAGCCCGAGCACCGATTTGCATCGGTTAGATGATGATTGCCTCAGCTAGGCACTGATAGCCTATCTCATCATCCACGCCTTTCTTGGACTATACATTGTAACTCCTTGCATTGAAGACTTCCGCTGCCTCGATTGGTACGTTCTGATATAATCGAGCATGATGCACTAAGCCTGGTTCTCCGCAGAATCAATGTGCAAATGACAGGAGGGATACAACACATACTACATACAACTACTGTAACGTCCTGGTTGCTATCTGCTTGCCTACCGCTGTACCATCTTGTCTTTTTAACAATATATACATGTGTGTGGGATATATAGGGGGCTTTTTCTTCACCAGTGGCCACTATCTGGCAGTCCCTACCTTCCCCAGTATTTTGGATGTCACGATCCAGTAACACATACTGAATTCCCCAAAATCAGTGATTTTCCCCGATATATATTATATATATTATATATATGGGGGGGATAGGGGGTTTGGGGTTTTATATCATGTGTATTTACATGTATATCATACTTTTAAATATCCATGGGGCTACCGCTTCTACTGCTGTTCTGGCCCTGAAAGTTACGGTGGTCGTGCAGGTTGTGGGGTCTGCTACCCCACTTCCCTGCACTGCCACCGTCCTGACTAACATTTCTCTGAGATCCCTCCCCTTTTCCTGTCCCTCATCATGGCCTTTGCCTTGTCCGTCCCCTTCCCCAACATATCCTCGTCTGGCATCAGCGTCAGAGTAACATAGCTTAAGTAAAATACAAAGGGAACATGAATAAAACATCATAGTTAAAAATTCATCTACAGTAAAAGAAGTGAAGGTATGACAGACAAAAGTGTGCCGAACTGACCCATGGAGGAAAAGTAGCAATTTAAGCTAAAAGATAGCATCTAGGACTTCTAGACCAGCTAAATAAAAGAAGATTTCGCGAACAAAAAATCACGTTTTGGCGGCGACCGCCAAAATTCCCGAGGGCCTTACACTACTAGGACTCGGTAATAGGGGTGACAGTACGACAGAGGAAATCTGCTGAACTAAAACAACTAATAATCTAAAACAACCACCTTAAAACAATAAATAACTACCTAACTAATAACGATTACTAGACCAGCTATATACAGCGGTAGCAATTAGGGGTGTTACACTGTGGGTGACTCGCCCTATAAAGATGAGCACCGGGGGTCCTGACTGGACCGAGCCACAGCACAGGAGAGGGACACGTGGCTTTGTCTGTCTGTCCTGCCACGTGCTCCCCCTCTCACTCGGACCAGCTGGAGCAAAGAAAGACTCAGAGGCTCTAGCCTGGCCACTATATGGGTGTTTATTGCTACCGCTGTATATAGCTGGTCTAGTAATCGTTATTAGTTAGGTAGTTAAGGTGGTTATTAGTTGTTTTAGTTTAGCAGATTTCCTCTGTCGTACTGTCACCCCTATTACTGAGGCCCTCAGGAATTTTGGCCATCGCCGCCAAAACATGATTTTTTGTTCGCGAAATCTTCTTTTATTTAGCTGGGGTCCTAGATGCTATCTTTTAGCTCTGATCTTTTTTCCTCTTTTAGTCAGTTTAGCAAACTTTTGTCTGTCATACCTTCACTTCTTTTACTGTAGATGAATTTTTAACTATGATGTTTTATTTATGTTCCCTTTGTATTTTACTTTAGCTATGTTACTCTGACGCTGATGCCAGACGAGGATATGTTGGGGAAGGGGACGGACAAGGCAAAGGCCATGATGAGGGACAGGAAAAGGGAAGGGATCTCGCTCAGAGAAATGTTAGTCAGGACGGTGGCAGTGCAGGGAAGTGGGGTAGCAGACCCCACAACCTGCACGACCACCGTAACTTTCAGGGCCAGAACAGCAGTAGAAGTGGTAGCCCCATGGATATTTAAAAGTATGATGCATGCATGCATTTGTTGTATATCTCTCTCCTTCTTACCTCTCTCTCCCTCTTATATTTACACAGATAGTCATACCTTATGAAGTATCCGCATTCAGCAGTAGAACCCCCATGGCTACATGATCAGCCTATCAGGTGATTTGCAGGTACTAAACGTGTGTCCCGTATGTTTTGTGGCATGAATAGTCTAAATTTTCGAGCTTATTTCCGCTCAATCTGTCTGGGCAGCAGCAGCAGAAGTTTTAATCATGATCACATCCTGAATAATACAATTAGTGAGTTGAGACCGAAGACGATGGGACTCGAACCCACAACCCTCAGATTCGAAGTCTGATGCGCTATCCATTGCGCCACGTCTCCTATTATTGCGAAGACCTCATGACAGATACCTACATCAAAATATTATTATAAATTATTGCAGATGCCAGCCTGTACCTAGGCTTTATGCATGTAGCTAGCTTGCTAGCAAGGTACTCCAACCCTATCATCGTACCATACAGCGCATCCTACAGCCAAGGGTACTTCCATCCGACCCTTATTCCTGCCCAACATGCAATACTCGATCATGGGCTAATCATTATTAGCCACCAGTACCCACCATTCCTGAAAGCATGCTGGATGTGTGTATATGTTGATATAGATGTACACATGATGGATATTATACATATATATGATATGTTAAGGGGGTCGTACACTGTGGGCGACTCACCCTACAAAGACGAGCACTGGGTGGGGGTCCTGACTCGCTGGACCAAGCCACAGTGCAAGGGAGGGGCACGTGGCTTGTGGAAGCCATGGGCCCTTAAAACCAATCATGGAGACTATCCCTCTGGTTGCTTTTACGTACGGAAAATCGTTTGTTTTCTGGCTATGAATTCTGTTTACCGAGCTTGAACAGGCGGCGTTTCACAGTTGATTCCGTCTATCTTGGTGTTTTATGTTTTGAGGTGGAGCTGTCTTGACGTGGGGGAGGGAGTGACTAGAGATTCACCTCAGAAGGCTGCTTGAAGCCTTTCTGCATGGCAGATTAATCCTGGGATGGCGTCCGTGTACACTGCAGCTGCAATTCACACGATGTGGACTATGCTTCTACGATGAAGCCGACTTTTCCACAATGCAGTAAGGATGCTGCACTTGGAGGGGGAATACGTGTGTCGACGCAACAATATAATGAAGCCCTGCACGAGTCAGGCCAGGTTTCTATACATAAACCTGTCACATCCTACCCCAGTTAGGTTGGATGACCTGATGGTATCCAGTTCAACCTCTGGCCAAGGTCTGAACAAAAGGGTGTTATCGATAACATCCTGTCCTGTGATGTTCCAACAGTACAACCCCCGCACAGGCCCACCAGGCAAAATGCACCGTACCTATCCCAGATGCCCCATGGATTGAAGTCCCTAGACAGTGTTGTCTCTCTGCTGGACTTAAACGCATGGGGGGTAAGATGTGAGATGCGTGGTTAATTCACGAAAATTGCCCATCTGGTGCCTATAACTGTAGTATCCTGGGGTATCTCATGGCTAATATCCAGGTTGGCCAGTTGTCTGGCATCCTTCGATCAAGCCTTTGCTTTAGGCGGATATGACAGAGAAACAACAATAACCACGTGGTTAGGGCAGAGCAGACAAAGAAACTGCTTCTGATAGTGTTGTCGGTTGCATCCCAACAAATATATAAGTCTTTCGTCTTCCATCTCGAAATTGCAAAAGCATGCCTTGGGATTGCCCAATAACACGTATAATGTACTATGAACTGGATAAGAGAGATATAACCCTCTCCCAGTGCAGATCGATTCTGCTTAGTACAAAGTCCTCGCTCTGTTTGGCAACCGAATGCTCCATGAAGCTATTGCCAAAGTACATTGAAGTTTACCATGTTGTCGAATAATTGGTTATGTTGCAGTGCAACTGCATTTACCACACAACATGCAGATGGATGTGTTCCTCACACATATCTTAAATATGTGGGAACATCATGTCAACTCACTAAATGTAGATGTGCTTTTGGGGTGTTACACTGTGGGTGACTCGCCCTACAAGGGCGAGCACTGTTGTATCTCTGTCATATCCGCCTAAAGCAAAGGCTCAATCGAAGAATGCCAGACAACTGGCCAACCTGGATATTAGCCATGAGATACCCCAGGATACTACAAGCACCAGGGGGCCTGACCGGACCAAGCCACAGAGTAGGGGAGGGTGTGTGGGGCATGTGGCTTTGTCTGTCTGTCCTGCCACGTGCTCCCCCTCTCACTCGGACCAGCTGGAGCAAAGAAAGACTCAGAGGCTCTAGCCTGGCCACTAACAGAGCACTGAGGAGCACCACGAAAACAAGGAGGGAGCTAAAGAAAACAGGGGAAAACTAACTGCACAAGGAAGGGGACTACTCTCCTCAAGCACAAAACTGACCTAGCAAGAGCTTGACAAAGACATGCATAAGCCCTCAGAGGAGAGACGCCAACAGGAGAGCACACTCTTGCACAGCCAAGAAGGAAGAACCCACTAAAGACAGAGGGGGGGGATGACGAGCCAAATTGGCGCCCCCCTAGAAAGCCTCCCGGCCCCACCCACAGCTGGCCCCTCAAACTCCTGCAGATGTGCTATATTAACATCTATCGCTAGATCAGACCTTTCCTGGCAAGGTCATCTACTATGGATCATTCTGGTGTACGTATACACATGATCCTTGAGGCTCCAAACTCTCAGCACCGGACACCTTATTAATAGGAAAAGGTCTGTGCACAAATTGAGAGCGGAATTACAATCAAGTTGTCATACCTAATGCTGACTTGCTCCAAAGTAATTTCCTGGTTCGATTCCACTTGGAACTACCTTGCTACAACTGATACGAATACAGTTTAACAGATACTGTTGTATTTAGGGGTGTTACACTGTGGGCGACTCACCCTATACAGACGAGCACCGGGGGTCCTGACCAGACCAAGCCACAGCGCAGGATGGATGTATGTTGACATACATACATTCATCCGAGCATAACACTTGGGAGCCAGCATCCCACTTTATGACTGACTTAGCAGAAGCTAAGC
This sequence comes from Volvox reticuliferus, assembly GCA_019650235.1. Lineage (NCBI taxonomy): Eukaryota > Viridiplantae > Chlorophyta > Chlorophyceae > Chlamydomonadales > Volvocaceae > Volvox > Volvox reticuliferus. The sequence continues at coordinate 267,704 of BNCP01000012.1, read as the reverse complement.
AACAAGCCCTTGATGCAGCGGGGACACTGCATCAGGAGGGGGGATAGTTGTCATATGCAACATCCTTTGATGGTCCACTGATGACCTAAGCTAAGTTCTACACAGGTAGGCGGGGCTTCACGAGAAGCTTGGTGTAACACTGGTGCAATAGCGCGTGATGCTGGGGTGCGAAGTCTCCCGTTACAATCCTCCCCGCCTTGCAACGAACATCCTCGGGCTGTTGTATCACGCTTCACTTTGCCCAAGCTCTGCTAGGGTTGCTGTAGTAGTCGTATACACTCTAGCACAATATAGATGTGCAGATACACGCCATCAACATCTTGAGAGGCCTTTGTGGCTCTCAACTACTACAGTTGCACCCACCATTGCTACACCGCATACGACACCCTGTCGTATGTGGATGCCCTGGAGTGATACGGCACCCTGTCATATGGTACGACACCCTGTCGTATGTGGATGCCCTGGAGTGATACGGCACCACGTCATACAGTACGACACCCTGTCGTATGTGGATGCCCTGGAGCGATACGGCACCACATCATACGGTACGACACCCTGTCGTATGTGGACCACATGGAGTGATACGACACCCTGTCGTGTGTGGACCACATGGAGTGATACGACACCCTGTCGTATGTGGACCACATGGCAGCCGGTGTAGTAGTTGAGAGCCGCAAAGGCCTCTCGAGATGTTGATGGCATGTATCTGCACATCTGTATTGTGCTAGAGTGTACGACTACTACAGCCGGCGCGGCACGACTGCACGCATGCAGCCGTGCCATACAGCACGCAGCATCGCACGCATTAGGCGCATCGGCTAAAGGCACAAGCAACCCATGAGCGGCATAATGCCTAACGCATTGTGCAAAGTTGCCGCAAGCATACATAGCGCGATTGGCATTGTGATGGATGTGCATGTCCCAGCGACTTGGTCACGGCGACCTAGAATGCATAACGCACCATGCATACCCGCACACCCGAGCACGATCATGTGAGCGCACCTTGAGGTCGCAAGGCAATGCATGGCTCAAGCGGTGTGGCACGTCAAATGCATTACTACGCGTGATGGTGTAGTCGGCACCTTTACGCAAGTAAAGAACATTGCATCATTGCTATGACGGCTTATATAGCAATATCCGCACGCAGGATCACGGTAGTACATTTACTACTTGCAGATCTCCTGTACCGCAAACTGCCACTGCGAGTATAATTGCTATACTCGTTGACTACCTAAGCAAGTTATGAGAGATTAATCAAGCAATCACAACGATTGACGCCGAGTTAAGCTAACCACGCTTTGGTTGAGCTTACGCCTTTTATACTGTCTCTGACCGCATTTCTTGGATAAGCCCGAGCACCGATTTGCATCAGTTAGATGATGATTGCCTCGGCTAGGCACTGATAGCTTATCACATCATCTGCGCCTGTCTTGGAATATACGTTGTAACTCCTTGCATCGAAGACTTTCGCTGCCTCGATTGGTACGTTCTAATATAATCGAGCATGATGCACTAAGCCCGGTTCTCCGCAGAATCAATGTGTGAATGGCAGAAGGGATACAACACGGGCGCCCCTGGCACCACGTAGAGCAGCTTGCACCTTGCACCCGACGGATAGGGTTCTTTTGTTTTCCCAGCACTACCACAGCTTTTTCTTAGCTTATTGTGGCGGGTAGTAACCCTGACACAGCGCCAACCCGGGCATCCACCTTAAGGCTGTTACTGTTGTATCTCTGTTATATCCGCCTTAAGCAAAGGCTCGATCGAAAGATGACCAGGAGCCACCACGGATACTACCCGTAGATACCCCAGGATACTACAGTTACACTTGGTGACACGCGGCACTGGTTGTTGTATCTCTGTTATATCCGCCTTAAGCAAAGGCTCGATCGAAAGATGACCAGGAGCCACCTCGGATACTACCCGTAGATACCCCAGGATACTACAATTATCCCCCCTTTAGGCAGGCGCGTCCTCGCGCCAGAGGGGCCAGAGTGAATCACCACCCTAAGACCTCCACAGAGTTCATTTCCTCACGGCCTGGTGATGGGGGCCATCAATTCCCACCGACCAGTGCAACCGCCCACTCCATAGACAGGAGGGGGATTTGAACCCGGGTCAGTCTTAACCCGCTCGATACCAATTGTTGTATCTCTGTTATATCCGCCTTAAGCAAAGGCTCGATCGAAAGATGACCAGGAGCCACCTCGGATACTACCCGTAGATACCCCAGGATACTACACTGGTAGTTCGGGATATTGACTATCCCATCACATGAACTTAGGGTTCAATAAATATAATAAGTCTACCAATTGATAAATATAATAAGTCAGATCTTATATGAAGACCACAAATATAACTATCGCAAAGATTGTCCAATCCACCATATGGGATCTCAAGAACACTTATAAAGGTCTTGCGCTCTATCAATCAGTAGTCCGCACTACCACGTTAGTGGGTTCTCACATCGTTTACAATATAAAATTGTATTGTTAGTTGTGTAATACAAAAGCTAGCCTGTCCTGCCACGTGCTCCCCCTCTCACTCAGCAAGAGCAAACAAAACCTCAGAGGCTCTAGTCTGGCCACTAACAGAGCACAGAGGGGCACCAAGACAACACAGAGGGAACTTAAGAAAAAAGGGGCAACTCGCTGCTCAAAAGATGGGAACCACTCTCCTCCACCATGCCTCTGACCTGGCAAAAGCCTGACAAAAACCCACAGAAACCCTCAGAGGAGAGAAGCCAGCAGGAAAACACACTCATACACAGCTGAGCTGGAAGAACCAAACTAAAGACAGAGGGGGGGATGAAGAGCCAAACTACTGGGCCCGCCCTAGGAAGCCTCCCGGCCCCATAGCTGGTAAGGAAAGACTTCTCTCGCTGACTCCCCCCAGTCATCAGGACCTGGACACAGGCACCTCTAGCCAAGAACCCTCCCCCCCCCACCCTGCCCCAACTCAAAAACTACACTGCCTTCCCCTTTTCTCCACCTCCACTCCTCTCTTCCCCTCTTCTCCCACAGAACCTCCTCCTCAAACCACCCGATGTATATGCATATGTATATATGCATGTGTGTGGGATACATCTGATATATTAATGATTTTCCCAGATGTGTATGTAGATTTATGCATGCATACGTTTGTTGTATCTCTCTCACATGCATATTTATTTACACAGACAGTAGTCGTACCTTGTTAAGTATCCGAGTTGTTGTATTACACAACTAATAATACAATTTAATATTGTAGGCAATGTGAGAACCCACTAACGTGGTAGTGAGGACTACCGATTGATAGGGTGCAAGACCGTTATTAGTGTTGTATCTCTGTCATATCCGCCTAAAGCAAAGGCTCGATCGAAGGATGCCAGACAACTGCTGGCCAACCTGGATGTTAGCCATGAGATACCCCAGGATACTACAATTAGCATTCACGAGATCCCGTACGGTGGATCAGATGACCTTTGAGATAGTCATATTCGTGGTCTCAATATATGATTTAAACTTATATTTATCAATCGATAGATAGTCCATATGATGGGATAGTCGATATCCTGAACTACCAGTGACGCGTGTCACCAAGCTTCTCATGAAGCCCTGCCTACAAATGTAGGACTTAGGTTAGTGGACCTTTAAAGGATGTTGCATACAACACGTGTAACCCATGCCGCCACCAACCCATTCGTATGATTCGTGATATATCTCCATTACATCCGCCTATGTCAAAAGTCTGATTAGCAGTTGCTTGGATTAAATATCCCAGATACTAACCATGCATAGATACCCAATGTAATAGTCATAGATAGAGCACGTGGCAGGACAGACAGACAAAGCCACGTGCCCCTCCCCTGCGCTGTGGCTCGGTCCGGTCAGGCCCCTTGGTGCTCGCCCTTGTAGGGCGAGTCGCCCACAGTGTAACACCCCAATTAGTCATAGATGTACAGCACACACAATCGCAATATAAGGTGCAAGAAGCAGTTTTAACATCTTGAGAGGCCTCGGCACTCAACTACTACAACTGGTAATGAGCCCAATTTGTCACTGATGGACCCTATCGTCTTCAATTCGACCTCAACAAGTTACATCTGCGTGGTCGAATTGATAAGGTGACGCGATCATATGTCCTACATACAGAAGCAGGAATGGTAGTTGACCATTCAAAACAGGGATGATTCTGATGCTTCAAAAATTTGTGATGTGCTATGACGCATGTGTGGCTGGGCATGACGTGACTTGGGAACACAAAACTCCCATGGCCAGGGTCGGAGATGACAACCCCTTGTGACAGGGGCTTAGTGCCCGACATATGCCCTCCAGAAGGGGGAAAGTGTAGTAGTCGTAGATGTACGGCACACACTATCACAACATAAGCTGCAAGAAGCACCCTGTCAACATCTCGAGCGGCCTTTTCAACACTCACCTACTACACCCAGGGCCCTTCTCACCCCACCTCAGAATGGGGCATGTCGTCCCCGCCGGTTTCTGGTTGCCATCACCTACATACCTGCTGGTCAAACTGTAGTGGACGAATTAATTCCACGTTGTCTGGTGATGAGACCTGCCACCCTCACGCATGGACCAGTCAGGAATTGCCCACTCCCATCAGTAGGAGGCTGAACTCGAACCCGGGCAAATAGCAAACCCCTGTGCGAAAAAGCCTATAACAAAAGGCCAATGAGCGATATCCAGCATCCAACATCCCAAACAACATATAGATATCCCTGGATGCTGTGATTCGGCATGAGGGGCACTTATTCATTCCAGATAAGAAGGCTGCAGCAATGCAGTAACAAAGCAATACACCAAAACCCGAATAGAGACATCGGACATGAACGACAGCTTGATGAGGGAGCATTTTGTTGTGCCCAATTTCCAGTGGGCTGCTGCCGCCGTGCCATTATTGGAACTGAAAGTGGAGGAAACAGTGGCCGTAGCACTAGTGGCCGAGGTGCTGCGAAATTAGCTGCCTGTTTTGGTGTTGATGGCAGTGACGACTGTGAAGCAGTACCTGTTGTAATGGTAAAGCAGAGCCACAGCAGTCGAATCAGGCTGATGAATCATTGCATACTACATCATTTCTCATCTACACATTATTAATGCATGCTGCACACACATTATTATGGATGGAACTTCATTGCATGCCGCCCTCCATCCCCAGTTTCAATAATATTTTTCATGCATAATTCCGATCAGTCAATCATTTTTATAAGCAAGTGACTTACCGGTACTGTTGGGGCTTTCATAAACCTCAATGTTGGCAATGTGAAGATAACTCCCTGGATTTATCACACAGCAGGGGAACGCACTTGAAAGTAAGTGGCAGAGCCATCATAATGCATATATCTGCATGTATTTATGATATCGCAGCTGATGATGAGCTGACACAAGAGGGATCGGCTACATGACATGAGAGCATAGGCTGCCTGCCAGAAGCAAAGTTGAGGCCATATACGTAAGCCAACAGGGGCTGTTGTTACAGTAATCACAAGGGTGCCAAACATTACTAGAATAGAGAAACAAAAGATAGAGAAAGAGCATTATCAATGAAGTCATCACCATGGCAACTAGACAAAAATATGTGAAGGCCCCAACTACTGTCAGCATGATGTAATGAAGTAGCATACAGATAACACCAGGTGGAGTTTCAATACCATTGTATGCGGCAGACGACGTCATAATAATGACATCAAAGAGGGGAATAATTGAAATTCATATTAAGCAAAACACTGGCCTTCAGGGCCACAGTGTTGCGTTATGTACTGAGAACTAGGCTGTCCTCACGCACGGTGCATTCAGAAATCCTTGGCAAAATCATAGCACCCAATTATTTATTACATACACCTTGTTGATTGCATTTTGAATGCGTGCATGCTCCAAAATCCCGTATTATGGCCTAGCGCGCAGTTGGGCCCCTGCCTCGATAGCAGCCTGTGTTGAGGGGACCATGTCGTTAAGGGGGACAGCTGGCAGCAGTAGCTGTGACTTGATCGCTTGGATGGCAATCACGGACATATGGCACTTATTAGTATTACTTATATGGCACTAATTAGAACAAGTGGTTGCATTAATTTATTAATCCATGAAAACTATTACCATCATACAAACTTTATCGCTTACCATTCGAAGCCCCTGCACCGTTCTGCACCGTGATCCAGCTGCCCCTGACTGGCGGCTGCAGAATGATCACGAACGCACTCCACGGGGCATCCGGGTTGCTCGGCATGCTGCCGTTCTGCTTCCACACAAGCGCATTGTCCCGTATGGCGGACGTGTCGGCCTCCGAGGTGATGCTCCGCATCCCAACACGGACTTCAATATCCACATTGTCATGCCAGCAGCAATGCTGAGAAGGCCAGACGAGGATGCGGCTGATGTTCCAATCCCATCCCAAATCAACGGATATCCAACCAGCCTCATCCGTTGGCCCTCCAGCCACATACTCAGCAGACATGTCACCCTTCTGTAGCATATAACTGTTATTTGCTAACGGCAAGGATGAAAACATCGGCCTGAACAACGCAACATTTCCTGCATGCATACAGACCATAAGAATATAATGCAACTTACATAGGTTGTATAAGTAACCTTATAATGCATTACGTTTACATCACACCATGCATGAGGGTAGGTCTCGACAAAGACAGGCAGGGCTATCTTGCTTGCTTTCGTAATAATTTCTATCTGCGGTACATGACATACATGGATTGCGTAGGTGAGCGAGGTGGACCTTCCTTACCATCCTGCTGTTGCGGTCGGGGAGGCCAAGGATGTGAGGGGTGTGGTATTGGCGGAGGTTGTAGTACTACTGGAGGAAGCACTGTAGGCCGACGCGTGGGTTCCCTAGAGAACGAAGGAGATGATGTCACGAGTTGTGTACCTACGCGCAAAAGATAGCCTTAAAAGTAAGGTTGTGCATGGAAACCGGAAGCCTGACATCATTACAGATTGTTATGTACGTAGCTCCGAAGTTATTCCCGCCCATGCAGCTGCTGGAGATCGAACGACATTCGTAGTGCCAGATTGAGGACAATTCGCAAATTGAGGCCAGCAAGCAACAAAACGGTCATGTACATGGGAAGCTGTGCAAACTTGGGAGATCTAGATAGCCACTTCCACTTCCAAATACTTTTTTTAATTATTAGCTAGCTCCTAGGAATGGAAAGCCGGCGCATGCATGGTGAGAGTGTCAGCATGTAATCCAACTATTCAGAAATGCCCATATGATCTATCCGCTATAATGATCGCGCGTGGGTACGGAGGCCATAAATGTATGTCTCTCAACCGCCGGTGGACTGCAGTTTATTGGGGTATGTATGTATGGTAATAACTCGAGGAGGTAGAGACATTGACTTCTCTAGCAATTTGTAGGAATGCCAGAGAAGTCCGGCGGTTTCTGCTGGTGATGCGTCCGTGTGAATGAAATTAGTTAGTGTGTCGTATAACTGTCGAGCACGTTTGATCGCAGCCAGCAGTTTAGCGGCAGTTGGGGTCGTTTATCAGCCTCGCTCACATACTTGCTCGGTATCTGCCGACGTTGCGTTATTATCTAGCTATCTAGCAAATGCTTTGTCTGATTGGGATTTATATATGGGTGTTCCACTACTGTGGCCGACCCGCCCTGCAAAGGCGAGCACCGGCAGCCCTGACCGGACCAAGCCACAGCGCAGGGGAGGGGCACGTGGCTTTGTCTGTCTGTCCTACTACGTGCTCCCCCTCTCACTCAGGCCAGCAAGAGCTGTATGTGTGTTAGTTGAGAAAATAATGCCTCGCGCGATGCTGAGTGCGTCACGAGGCATGTGGTTTTTCTCACCGTATGTACATCGTGTTCAGTTTGATTCCACGCATGTGTACGCTTAGATAGTGCGGCATGGCTAGCCATGCATACATAAGCATGTACGGGCTGTAGTCTCTACTCTGGTGCTGTACCAAAGAGGCCCTTCCACTGAGACCGGAGGAAGGACCCATGCATTGATCATACTGTACAACAATCTGTTGAGAATGAGCGACGCACGGTGATATACCAGGGGAATGAGAAAGAAGTAATACGGCCGAGGACCGGGCGCTTTTCTTTCTAACACAATCATACTGTACAACAAATTTATCATCAGAGGGAAACGCATGTAATTTAGTAGTCGTACACAGTGCGGCACACAAGCATAATATAAGGTGCATAAAGCACCATCTTAATATCCCAAGTGAGAGGCCTTTTCGACATTCAATTACTACGTGTCAGCCGCCCCAAAGCCGGAAAATGCAGGACCGGAAAGCGATCTTCGGATCGATGCTGTAGTATAGGGGATCCCGGGGTATCTACACGTACATAGTTTCCAAGAAGTTCAACCATACATGCATCAGGCCCCTTGGTGCTCGCCCTTGTAGGGCGAGTCGCCCACAGTGTAACACCCCCATGCATGCATCGTACGAGGGGACTGTATTAGACAGATAGAGATATAACAGATGTATGCTACGTACCGCTTTATTTGTTTTTGTTACGCCTGGATATATAGGTGTAATTAGGCCCTATGGAAGTAGTTTAATAGAGCTTTTATAGGACCATCTGGTTATGTTTTTCAGGAGCCATTTAAACGTAACATAATAATGCGGCACCATGTATACGATATAACTCTGAACCTTGAATCCCTTGCTCCATGCATGGATGCATGTTTATTCAAAACGTGTTTGCATATATTATATACCAATCCTAGCTTGATGAGGGCAGCGACCGCCCGAGCAAGCAATGCATGCATGCCGCTTGACGGCGTGGGCACCACCTTACTGGACATCCATCTGGTTGCCTATGAGTTATCCTAACTCGGGAGGCATACGGCTATTATACATGATCACTTAGATCTGATCTTCCTACTTTGAATCGCCTGCCTGCATGTGGTTGATGGGCACTCGATCAGGGGTAGGTGTTGCTAATATATCTTATCTCCTTATACGTGGTATCACCCGGCAGTGTCCGGTATATTCTTGGTGTCCTGTATGTAATACCAGTGTCGTCGGGTGCTTGCTTGCCTGCCCCGGTATGCGTATGCTCCCTAAAAAATATAATATATGTGTGTGTGTTTATAATTGAGGGAAATAACGTGTTACAATCTTAAATGTTCTTCCCTAAATCGTAAATGCGCTGATTGGGTTATTAGATAGAGAACACGTTGACGTGCATCATCATGACAAGCATGCATATATGTTCACGCTCCGATAAATTAAACGTTAACAACTCACTTGCGGCCGTTAGGTTACTGTAGACCTCGATCTCAGCCACATTGAAGTAGCCATCTGTGAGCAGACCATTTCCAGTGTGCACGCCCATGTATATACATGAGAAAGAGCGTGCTGCTAGCTGGTGCCTGAATATGGTACTGTATTGTCCGTCCTATATCAATATACCACCCATTAATGTTTAATAACTTCCTCTGCTAGCTGTTATATCAGATAATATAAAGTACCAGCCCGGTATCCATTCTCTCCGTTTGAAGCAGTATTATTGTTGATATGATGATGCTTAGTTTATTACTTACATGTGTACTTGGACACACTCTGCACTGTGACCCAGCGTCCCTTGACCGGCAGCTGAAGATTGATCACAAATGGTTCCCACGGGGCGTCTGGGTTGCTAGGAACGTTTCCGTTCTGTTTCCACACCAGCTGGTTGTCCTGAATGGCAGGTGTGTCTGCCACAGCAGAGGTGATGCTCCGTAAGCCGATTCGGACTTCTAAGCTATCATTATTTTCCCAGCAGCAGCTCTGCGAAGGCCAAAGAAGAATGCGGCTGATGTCCCAAACCCCTCCAAGGTCAACGGATATCCACTTGGCTGGGTCAGGAAATCCTCCAATGCTTATATCAGATGCCAACGTGCCATCAACAACTATACTGGGCTCCGTATCAATCTTTCCAGATATATAGACGGGCTTGTTGAACGCCAGATTGCCTGCGTTTATTGAGCACATACATGAAGCAAGATGGATCAGGCCGCACATAAGCTATAGCATATTATTTAAAGGATGCTTCACTGTTTGTGTCTAGCTCGCCCTGCAAGAACGAGCACCTGGGGCCCTTGTTGAGCATGATCGAAACTTGTATAAATCTCAGAAAAAGAATACGTCATGCGGCGAAGGCCGGGCACTTTTTGTCCGGACCGCCCTGGCCAGAAGGAACCACATACAGTGCAGAGGGGACGTGGCTTTGTATGTCCGTGTGTCCTGCCGCGTGCTCCACTCCATCCTTCGCTCAGGCCAGCAGGAACACGCAAACCCCACCGGCCCGCGAACAATCTGCACTGAGCCGCAAGCAGCTGACCACCACATAGCCCAACGAGAGGGGACAATAAGACCCACATGCTCCGCCGCCCAAACACAAAAAATAACCCCTCACCCGCCCCAAGCAAGGGCCTGCTGGCACTCTCACACAGGCCCGCTCCCTCCCTCAAGAGGAAAGAGGCCACGAAACAAGATATTTTAAAACAATGATCCTTCTTTTGGTTCATTCAGTTCACCAAACCTTGGTCATAATTGCTAGGATTCCAAGACCAGCACCCAGCAGGCAGGTCAGCTGGCAATAATTAACTCAATCAATTAACCGGTGACATATATACATGGACATACCGTCCGTTGGTGCTCTTGGAGATGAGGGTGCTGGCGGAGGCAAAGTCGGTCTTCGGGGTGGTGAAGGCGGTTGAAGGGGAGAGGGTGGCGGTGATGGAGGAACGGGCGAGGTACCTGTATGTGTGCATGGTAAATGCAGGGATGGGGGGAAATAAATCAGATGGCCCTTTTCTGTGCATGGCTAACGCGCATGGCCCATGTAGTAGCCGTATATGTACGGCACAAACTACCACAATATAAGGTGCAAGAATCGCCCTGTCAACATCTCGAGAGGCCTTTCCGGCACTCAGCTACTACTGCCCAGCTGTCTTAGATAGCTGCTAGGGTGTGGTTCGATGACGCAATTGGAGAGAGCGTAGCAGACACTTTCTAGCTAGCTTCAGTCAACCTGTCAGTAGCATAAGGGCATATACCCATATAAGTATGATTCCATGCATCCGGCACAATTCCGATACTTCTTGAAAGCCAAGCATTAAGTGAAGCACGCAAGGATTGCCGGTAGTAATTTGACAGGCATGCATGCATCTATAATGAAGTTTATTATTATTATTATTATTATTATTATTATTATTATTATTAGTGATATGATGATTGAAGTAATAATGTAATCTGGACTCACTGGGTGCACCATAGACCTCGATTTCCGCGATCGTGAACACAGGCGCTGCATGTACGGCAGATAGAATCACAACCGAATCACAACATGATTCACATAGTGCGGGGTTCACAACACTGGTGAGAAATAGTTTCTCCTGATCATGCATACTCATCACCATTATTCATGTATGCTATGGCGCTGATCACTGGACAGGTGTCCTATTAAGGCACAAGCCAACCGTGCTTAAATACGGCCTTGACGTTCCTTCAGGCTATTCCTGCCTTCATTCCAACCCTGCCTCAACCACGCACTGTCAGGCATATTTGTTTGAATTCCTGAACCCCACTATTTGACATCACATGATGAGAGCATCTATATTATATATGTGTGTGTGCATCTATAATATATATGTATATATATGTGTGTGTGTGAGTATATCCGGGTCCTTGAATTAGGCCAATGAACTGGTTCGGCACCTCCGAACGTTCTTATCTGCTGTTATGTTCCACCAATCTGCTGGTGATTATAAATGAAAATGAGACTGCATGCATCTGGCTTCACACAGCATGTCATGCAAAGATATGTCTCTATCTATCTAGCTCTTAAATTAAGATCCCCTCATCTGTAACAGACTACGTACATCAGTACTTATAATATTCTGATAAGTACATTTCTCCCTAACATAATATTTAATGTGAAGGCGCATACCGTACAGCGGTACATATGCAATTATCCGGTACAGAGCAGTACATAGCTACGGCTATGGCTGTACAATCCCCTACATGGCATCCGTACACGACCAGATCTCCAGGAAGGCTGTTACATCATCAACTTTGAACCCCATAAACAGCAGCGTGGCCTTTGCTTGGATCCACACAGATACAACGTTTGTGCTGCTCCTCTCTCGCTTGCATGAGATGGGCTGGACGCATGGGCTCAACTTTCTTATTGGAGCTAGCACGTCACAATCTCTGTTAGATACTTCTTGCTTGTTGGCTCGGCGGAATGATGCTGCCCACGGTTTGCTGCATGCATTGCATTAATGCGAGCCCCTTTCCAGCAACCAATTGAGTTTGGAGAAACCGTAACTTAACAATTTTAATTTGCAATGTTACTTGAAGGTATAAACATTAGAATAGATGCGCTGCACAGTCACCGCATACGAAATCTATCTATGATACTGATCTACTTACCATTCTGTGGGGAGAAATCCTGAACTGTGACCCAGGAGCCCCTGACTGGAGGCTGCATATCAATCACGAAAGCTTCCCATGGGGCATCCGGGTTGCCACGCATACTCCCATTTTGTTTCCACACCAGCTGGTTGTCTCGAATAGCTGATTTGTCAGCCACCGATCTGATGCTACGCAAGCCGACACGAACCTCCATGTCCTTGTTGTCGTACCAGCAACAGTACTGGTGAGGCCAGATAAGGATACGGCTAATATCAAATACGCCACCAAGGTTGATGGATATCCATCTGTCCAGGTTGCCCGTTACTGGGACAAATGCAGTTGTACCAATGTCATCATCAACGGCACTACCAGCACGCATGCCGCTTGATGAAAACGTCTCCTTGAAACTCGCCAGATTATTACCTGCACGCGGCCTCAGGTCAAAACCAAACCTGTAATGCACGATTAACCAAGGAAACGGCAAATGCGCGAGCTCCGAAGACTTCATCATCCGCACCCATCCCTGCTTTCATGTACGGCTTGCTTGCATTTGCGTCTAGCTAGATAGAAGCAAGTACATACATCGATGCATCGGTACCGGGACATGCAAAGATTGCATCTATCTATCTACGTCGTACATAAAATGGTGCCGTAACGCATATAAATACACACATATGTCGAGGTAGATAAACGTTGCATTAATGCAACACTGAAATATGATATATGTGGTATGTACATATGTATGTCGTCTAGCTGGCGCTATGGACGATCAGGATACCATGCATATGCATAGTACAGCAGGCCACGCTGATATTATATTATATGTAAAGAGAGAGAGGCAATAATGCAATATATTAAGTTGCAAAAGATAATAATGTTGGGTAATAAGGATAAAAACTTAATATAATGTGAATTATAATCCCCCATGAAGCGCATGTGCAAGCGAACGTATGTATTCATAACAATCTCCCCGCCATCCCAGCCCCCTTCATTCCTAACCCCTCCTAATCCGCCTTATATATTCGACTTATATATATGCACTGGTATATTCGACGGATTATTAAGACCTTATCATTGTAAAGGATAAACACGCACCCCGTCCCTTCGGAAGACCTTCACATGTACTAAAAATCGTGCGTGCCCGCCGTTGATTATAAAAACTCACTTGCGGCCGTTAGTTGTCCACACAGCAAAAATAATATGAAGACTTGTTTAGAATCTATTCTTGACGACATTGTTGGGTAACGAAGTTCGCATCCGTGTGTCACAAGAACGGAATTGAGGTACTCGAGATCACGTACTCAAACTTGAATGCATCTGCCAGCAGATCGATCCGGAACGTTTATTTATAAGGGACATATTTTAGGCAAATTTCTCGCCGGAATTGTATGCGTATATATACGATGCTCCCGTGTTATTTTTTTAGATAAAAAAACTACTGCATACTAACGCTGCCTCATTCGATCGTGGATTTAAGCCTTACATTGCGTTGCAGCAAATTATAAATTTCTTCAGTTCATTAAAGGTGTGTTACAATTTATATACGTATATATGGTCGGCCGTAGTGCATATATACCTGTACATTTGTAGTAGGTGGTGAAACGGTTACGTCCGGCGACTTATTTGTGGCATGTAGCTAGATACATTCCATTCTTATTTACGTGCGTGCGTCCAATAATATTGACATTACAAATTTCTTACTATTTATAATTACACATCCACATGGCTACGTACTGTCAGTATTGTACCTTGGTTATATATGCAGTACGGTTCAATGGAAATTACCCTCTCTTGACCTCAAGTGATACGTTACATACGCACATCACGACGTAATGTTAAAATATATTACCTGACGTTCTCCTTTACATTACAAGAAACAGCAACGTAACGTGTCATGTAAAATCACTATAATGCACTACGATGACGAATCCGTGATAACCACCAGACACGTCACTGCATGTCTTGATATTATTTGAGGTCATACATCTTTGCATACGTAATTATACCTTCTGAAAGGTAATAATGCTTGTCTGCGGCGTTTCCTGGAGCCTTTCGTATCTGACGATGACTCATCGTCCTGGCAAGCCCAAACCCTCAGGACAACAGAACGATAGTACAGACTAGTACAGTTATTTTCGCTGCGAAGCCTTGTTAGCGACGAGCCCGTAAAAAGAGGCAAGTGTAACTATAACTCATACATCACTGGTGATGGTATCCCCATCGCCTTTGAATTTATTAGAGAGGCAGTATACACGTACAGGTTGACGATTATTCCGTATGCGGCATACATTTCTCGCTCTAACACCCCAGATTTCTCGCTCTGCTGTAGACTACGTACGGTAATAGTAGTGATCTTACATGCCACGTAGCGTGTTTCCAAGCCACCTACATGTACATGTACATACGAAATGTGGGCCCACTGATGTAGCCAATAAATCCTAATACCCTTCCCACGTTATGTCATGATTTATTTGCAAATGACCACCGCGACGATTGAATACCGACGTGAATAGCTTACTTAAGGTAGTTAGCTTGCTGGTGACGATCCGCGAGAACAAGTTGCTGTCAAAATTAGCAAAACGTAGCACCAATAACTCAGATACTCGCTAAAAATAGTTAAATATGCATGTAATGTCGATTAGTGGTGAATTTGTATCCGGTCTCCACGCGCCGGGCATTGTGGCCCAGACCAAGCGGTCGGCGCTATCCTTGGGCATGTCAGATACGGTAAATAAGGATTGTGATTGAGGGAACAAAAGTCATAAGGAATTCACGCTCAAAGTGCGTACAGTACTGGTTCCCGCCTAACAGTATGACGTGCCACAGGTAAAATTGTGGACGAGAATGATGATGATGATGATTACAAACTCGTTAGAGCTCGTAAGGCCCGTACGAGCCAGGAGGCTCAAAGGACCACAAAACAAGCGGAAACAAGAAAAAGGAGATCAAACAACTAGAATGAAGCAAGACCAACAAATAACAACAGGAAAGAAAAGTACGAAAACGTTATTAGGTCCTACCCATCATAAAAAGCCGCTTTAGCCGGGCGCTATGAATTATTCGGGCAAGGCCTAGTTGATACTTCACCAACATTACTTGGAGCATAGTAGAACAAGAATGAAAAGCAAGAATGAAATGCACGGCCTGTTGTACGGCCTAAACAACCAAAAATGTAGGGAGTCCAGACTGCTAGATCACTTACTTTACAGTTAGGACAGAATTATTGTCCCGAGTTATGTTTAATAGCACTCCTGCTTTGCGCAGTTTCTTGCCTTTCATTCCGAGCCCATTGCCAACGCGTGCGCAAGGCCGCTCAAAAAATGCGCGGATGCGGGGTGTTGAGAATGGACGACACACGGGGCGAGCTCGGTTTAGAACCACTGCCTTAACCGGCAGACAAATTCCTTAGGACCATCGCCTTAACCAGTGGACCATAACCTGGCGGACGCGGGCGGACTTGGCCTAACTGGTTGCCTAGCTAGCTCAGATAACTGATGCATGGCCATACATGGCTGGATGGATGGCATTTCGTTGTGTTGTGCAGGGATGAGTTATTTTCCGGGTGCCACCACGATAGGACGCTGAACAAGGCTGAACCAACAAACAGACATTTCATCCTCTGCTGCCATAGACCAAATGCGTGAGGCACGCACTCTAGGAATGCACCTGCCTGTCAGTGTGCAGCAGATTTTTGTACATAATTATAATAATTATCATACGGTCTATTCATTCTGTGATTGTGCAATTTTGGAACCCCCTACGTGTGATGGGGCTTCATGATGATGCATCCATCACAACGCACCCTGCCTGTTTCTCAGTTAGGTGTCAGTGATTTTTCCCCAGATGCTGGTGCAGCAACTTTAGAGGTGAAACACCTGTGCGGCACTGTGATGAAATAAAATCACGTCTTCAAATAAGGCTAATCCAGAACCTAAATAATGTTTCCTGTGATACAGTAGGGGTCAGCTTAAACATGGGCCACTCCGTGAAGGAGCTAGCTAACTGTGATAGTAGCTACGGTGGGTACATAGAATGCACGCACAAAAGAGAGAAGAGTAGAGCAACAGCATTTGCTGCATAAATCAATTACACTGTGTGCATGTGTTCGTTGTGATGCCATCTGCTTATTACGTAAGGGGTGTTACACTGTGCGCGACTCGCCCTGCAAAGACGAGCACCGGGGGTCCTGACCTGACCGAGCCACAGCGCAGGGGAGAGGCACGCGGCTTTGTCTGTCTGTCCTGCCACGTGCTCCCCTTCTCACTTGGACCAGCGAGAGCAAAGAAAGACTCAAGAGGCTCTAACCTGCTTATTGGTTATATACCTATCAATTGTACTGGCTGGAATATTGTGAAATTTTTTCATATACATACATTCTTGAGCCGTTAGAGCATCATAAATTTCACTGCAAGCTGCCAAAATGTGGATCCCTCGAATCTTTGTTACATTTTTGGGGCACATTGTTCCTGCGGACGGGGTCCCCCCTGACCCACGCAAATGGCTGCCGTATAAGGTTGGCCGGCCCCAAAAATTGTTGCTGAGAAATTCGATGTTCCCTAGGACTTGCGCTTAGTACATAGTGTACCAGCAACTTACCCGAAAGTGACATCCGTGACCTTGAAGAAGTGCTTGGTTAGGCCCGCTCGCTCGAGAATGCAGTGCAACTGTTGCTAGCCTCTCTGTATGTCTCCGTGGGATTTGCACGGAACTGAAGGTTTCCCCACTGTTACCATTTTAGCACCATGTTGACGGGCTAAAACAACGAAAACACATGCCACGTTGCTTCTGCACGGCGCCATCGAGTCCCTTCACAGCTTCGCTATTCACGAATGAAGGCGGCAAATCGGTGTAATTTATTTTTCCACATACATACAAACAACAATTGGGAACTTTCAGATCGTAGAGCAAGGCCATCGCAGCGTTCAGAAGTGGAGAAGTGACGTAAGCGAAGGGTTTCGGAAAGCGGATTGAAATAAAATATGCGTATATACTCTTTTTATATCTTGTTCATTCTAAGTTATTGACTGTGAAGGTAACGGAGCTGTGGCGACAGGTGTTAAGAAGATGGCTCTTGACGGACTTGGAGAAAAGCTGAAGAGCTTTTTCAAACCAAAGGAGGATGCTCGTTTCAAAGGGCAAGGTCGACGGTTGGGAACTGCAGAGGTGTGTCAGGTCATGAACAATACAACGCCTGCGAAGTGGTTTCTCTCGGGTTCTTTGCCTCCCTATTGCCCATATACTGACACGTTCCTATCTGGAGCTCCATTTGCTAGGGTTTCGGGATCTGTTCCTCGACAACGCAGCAACCATTGGGCAAAGCATATTTCTTCGTCCTATCTCCCGTTGTAACCAGGCACAATCACATTCAAGTTTTAAATCGCATCAGATGAATGGAGCCCTGGCTGCTCATCAGCCTGCAGCCTTTGACACGGGCGCAGCACCTTCAGAGACACCTACTCCGCTTAAGCCACCCCCACAACCCCAGCGTCCTGGTGCGTTTTCGTTGATTTGTGATGGAGAATGGAATCGATTCTGGACAGTGAGCCGCGGGCGGATAGCGCAGCGTTCGCCGATGTGCCCACATGGCCTTTTATCCTTGTAGTCAGGCCCTGTCGATCTTTCCGTCTATGTGCTTATGTAGCGCTGATGGCTAATCATGACCTCCCAACCTAGGTCTAGCTGCGCTCGTCTTCCTGCAGGTGTAGCGCTGACCGTGCTCTACTAACGATGAATCGCGCAACTTTCCGTTCTATTTTCCCCTATGGCGGCTCCCAAACAGCTACAGGTGGCCGCCCAGCGCTGGTGCTGTCGCGTTCTCATCGCACTGAGGACGTGGTCCTGGACGCCGCCGTCATGGCCAACACCCCCACTGGCAAGGAGGCAAACTTGGTTGCAGCGCACAAGCCCCATGGTGGCATTCCCTCCAACCTGGGGCCTGGCCTACCCGCAGCATCACCGCACGCTGCCAGCCGCTGCACAGCCACAGCGGGCGGGGACATTGGAGGATTTACGATGGACACCCAGGGCCTCAAGGATGATGTACAACGCAGCAGCGGTGTTGGGCGTGGAAGCCATAGTGCTAGCGGCAGCGGCGGTGGAGGTCACTCACTGGCAGCGCCGGGGAGGGGTAAGGCTCAGTCCCGTGCCGTAACCAGCAACCTGAACAGCATGGTGAGTGATGGCAAAGTAGTGAGATAATGGGTGGTAAAAGCGGAGAGTAGCCGAGGGTTGCTTCGGCACACATGGTGCTGGGTTGTGGGCCGTATTTAGACGGCATGTGCAATGACTGTGCTTGGATGGAGCCGCATCTTGCGGCTGTGGCCTGTTGAGGAGCGGATGCGGGCGCATGTGTCTGCGTTGGAGCATTGGCGGATTGGCTTGTTATGGGTCACGCGGTGGGTCCAGTAAGAGGACATGGGGTTGAGCATCATAGCATGCATGCAGATCTGGAGGTGGGGTTGCCCTGAAACTTGAGCATCAACCCGCATCAGAGGGCGGATAGCCACAGCTGGGATTTTCCGACCATCTGTGGCTACCTGCCATGTTGGTGTGTGGATGCCGTCGACGTCCTGAAACATATTGAAACTTCAGTTTTCCATGCGCCATAAGCCCTGTGATTGTATGGATTTCCTTAACTCGTCTATCCCTTCCATGTGCGTGTAATGGTTTTGTTTTCCGGTCTGTTTTCGCACCCGCTTCCGTTCTGTACTTAGGTTTCCACCATCAGCACCCCCACGGCGGCAGAAAAGCGGATGGGAGGCTTTCGCTGCCCCGCACCGCCCACCGATGGCGCCATGGCGGACTACGGTCTAGCACCCGCCACGTCTCAGGTGGGTAAGTGTGCTCAGAAGGATCCCGCGTAAGCAGTTCCACTGGTTGAGGGAAGGTGGGTGGCACGCATTACATATAAAGCAGATTGTGCAAGACAGAAAAAGCGAAAGGTATTGTATATAGGACTTATATTAGCTGGCCCAAGCCTCAGCACGAACTGGCACGCAACGTGCTCCACTTTGTGTTGGAGGCCGGCCGTAATATGCGCAAGGGATGTTAGACATCGCAGATGGTGATGCGCTGATCCACGTACCGTTGGATTCAGCGCATATGCCGCATGCCGACCTCTTCAGCGTTCCCTTTAGTGTTGCACTCCTGAGTCTGAACACATGCAAAACGCAGGTCCAAGGTCGCGGGGGTGATATGCGTTATGTTACAGAACCGTATCCAGGCATTAACGTAGTTGTCCGTCCATCACAGAAACTTACGATATACGTGACTTACCCTCACTTGCATGGCTGGGCGATACATCCCGGTTTTGACGTCCGCGCGCGTATGTTTCGTTTCTGCCCCGCACACAGGCCTATGAGCTGCAGCGCTGTCTGGCCTTGGTTCTATCCAGCCAGCCGCTGTCCAACTCCAACCTCTCCACTGGGTCAGCCTCATCGATGGCCGCGGCAATAGCGGCCGGAGCCTCGGTGCCGCCAGTGCCACCACCACTACAAACATCCGCGTTACTGGCATCAACGACCACAGCAGACGCGGTTCCCTACCGCGCGACCTCATCCACGGAAGCAGCCGAGGTCTGTGCAGCGCCATCCGACAAAACGGTGCAGGCTAGTCTCAATCCGATGGCAAGCTCCTCAGTATCAACGAAGTCGTTGACTCCTTTCTTTACGTTAAGCGAGGCGGAGGCTAGGGACGGAGCAGCAGCGGCAGTGGCGGCGCCTGCGGCAGCCGCGGCTACACCAGGGACTAGCGATGGGGATGATGGAGCAGGAGGCCCGGCCGCGGCAGCCTGCAGCTGCAGTAGCAGCCCTCAAGGGACAGCAAGTCCAAGAGAATGCTGTGACGCGCTACTGCGGGTGTTGAGTAATGTAATGACAAGGCCGGAAGAAAATAAGTTCAGGTGCGCAGGAGATGGTGATGACCATTAAGGTTTAGGTAAGGCGTGGTGGGACGTATGTTGGTGGTGGGTTTTCGGGTGAGTCATTAGGAGAATGGATCTGAAGGTAAGCATGCCCAGGGAGGGGGTATTGCCTGGCCGTCGTGGCACGGGCCATCTATGCACATTGAAATTGCAATGCGCGTCCATTTGCCTGTGCCCAAAGTGAATGCTGTGTCGTCCACAAAGTATGCCCGTAGCGCATCGGCCGGCGAAACCCAGGCTTTTAGCTTGCTGATTCTGTTGCGCATTCTAAGCCGTGCCATCTGTCAAACCCGCACCGTCCATCTCAACCATCAAGGGACGGTGAAAGAGAGGATATCCTGGGTGCCTCAGAGTGTTTCATCATAAGGTACAGGTCTCGTGGTGGAGAGGCCAACTGGCGCCTTTTAGTCGCCTCTCACTTAATGCATTCCCAGATATGCTTAAGGGCAGGCAACTGCAGGCTGAATGACCTGAGTGAGCTTGCCTTGGCTGTACGCACCACGGTATCTGCTCCGCATGGCTCACATCCGCGAGGGTCAAGGCTGCTGTATCCAACAAACCTTCCTACCACGCGGCCACTCTCCAAATCCAGTACCCTGTAGAACCTTTTGGGTTTGCTGTGACATGTGTTCTAATTGAGGAGAGTAAGGAGTCCGTAATCTACGGCGCAATTGAAGAATTACCTATCTCTGTGCTTTTGCAGGCAGATCCGCCTCTCCAACCCACGGGTGCAGGAAACAATTGTGAAGGTCCCTGGGGCGGTAGAGTTCCTGGAGGCTGCAGGTGGGTATTCGGATATCGTGGCGTTATAGCAAATCATGGCGCCCCTTCATGAAGTACAGTTGCCTGGTATCACAGAACTATTCCTGGAGCTGTTTATGGTGCTTTTGTTGTGTGGCGATGTATGCCGGTACGCGTGGTCCTACAGGTCGGACTGGTATTATAACTATTAAGTGCTAAACGGGGTTTCGGCGCCCCTTGGCCATATCTACATAGAGGCGCAAGTCTGCAACTCAGGAAAGTGAGAAACAGGAATGTTTTAATAAATTACAAATATTCCGGATCTTGACGAAACGTTTCCGGCCGGATTCGATGGCCGTTGTGGTTATCGGCGGTTATCTTTTCGGTGACAATAACAATCGCCGACCAAGCTTTCCACGGTTGTGTCACGGTGATCCCGACAGGGTTCCAAATGCGGTTCTCTCCAGATGACGGCAGCGAGACGGCCAACCAGGGGTAAGTTCGATACAGTTACAGCTGCATGGCAAGGCGTCGCAAACTCACAATGTCAGCAAGCAGCTTTATGTGCGATGGGCACAAGGCAAAACGCGATACTTACAGCACCTCTGAAGGAGCAGGAGCATGCAGCAATACCCGCTAGACACTTCCCGCGCCCGCGCACCGACGAGGACCTATGGTGCCATACGTGTCTGTACCGTGCAGAAAGCTAAGGGTGTACATACCGGCCTCACAACGGTAACTGTGCGGCTGTCCTTTCGCCCGAAACCCTGTTCTGTGTAGCGCCCTGCGTTTGGTTACTGGTTTCATAAACATCGCAAATATTCACGTTTCGATCTGGCTTAATTAATTTCGGTTGTGTGCAAGTTGTGCCTTGATATCTATTGGAGGTGCCACTCTTAAAGGAAGGGGCATGCCCACATTTGTATGTAAAGTACGACGCTGCAGTAATGTATACGTGCGTGCACGCGGAAATTACATGACTGTGCAAGGGCCATATGGGTGACAAGGCATCAGGATAGATGTAAAACTAACTATGTGGCTAGTGGATAGGAAAGACCGTTATGTATGCAAATCTAGGTGAAGGCTTCTGTGAAGGAACATGGGCTCGCTCGATGGCGAGCGTGGAGGATGGGGATGCTCGTCCTATTGACTCCTAATCTTAGGCCGCCATGTCACTCCTCCTCCGGCTCACGCGCAGGTACTTAATCCTGCCCGATGAGGTGCCTCCAACTGTTTTGGCCGAGCCCTTCCGGATTTTATCGGCGGTTATGGCGGCACACGGCTTCACGGCCGCATTTCCCAAGTCAACGTCGGCCATTGCTGGCTCCGCTGGACAGCCATCGCAGGCGCCGGCGTCGCAGCAGAAGCAGTCTTCTGCGACAGTTGTTGCAGTGGGTCAGTCGGCGTCCCCAACTGCAGCAGCACCAGCTGTTGCATCTTCCGCAGCGACTCCTTCAGCTATCGAACGATGCACGCAGGTAGGGCTTTGGTGGGCCTGTCGCACAGAGGGTACTGGTACGTTTTGGTGCTGGGAACGCATGCGTGGCCTTGTTGGAGGCGGAAATTGGCCTTGGACCGCCGAATCCAGCTTTTAATGGCGGCCTGGCATGTAGCCGTGCACCTGGGCACCACTAGAATCGCGCGGTAGGTTGAGCGTCCTTCCGGATCCCGCCTCCCGTTTGACCTTTCCCCTCCAGGTCCTGCTTCCCACGGCGCCTGATGTGGAGGTGAGAAGCGCCAGGGACGGGCAGGGGAGGGCCGCATGTGGAAAGTTTGCCACCTGCTTGTCTTGCTCGCTCCTGCCATGCGTCGATTTCGGTACTAAGGAATGGACGGAATTGGACGGAATGCACGTAAAAACCTGGACGGAATGCACGTATAACCTGCGATGTGACAGAGTGAGATTGTTATCGGGTCACATGGGAAAGGACGGCAAGAATGGTTGTAAACTTCATCGCCAGTGGGGCAACGAAAGAGCAACCTGAACTGAGTGAGTGTCAGTTTCCTTCAAGATCGCATCGAGGGAACCATTGATAGAAGGGGCCCTAAAAGGCACGGAGCGGCCAGCCGTGAAGGGCTACCCCACACGGTTATAGCTGTGGCATAATGTACAAGGCACAGCGCGAAGGCTTGCGGTATACGCTTCAACCCCACGGTGAGCGCGGTTCAATCCCAGGGCTTAACTTCTTATGCTCAATCACGCGGCTGGCTTCCAGCGACCTCGCCGCTGCCTCCCTGTCCGAGTTCCGTGTCCTTACCTTCCGCATGAACCTCCCTATGCTGCCTAAATGCACTCCTTCTCAAACACTGGCCCCAAATTACCAGGTGCCGGACTGGTTTTTCGAGCGCACAGGCGCGGAAATTCGCGCGCAGTGGGCTGCCATTGTCCGCAAGCGCGAGGAGCAGGAGCGCTTCATGACCCGAACAATGCGGGAGGTGTGCAGGCAGCAGGAGGCCGCCGCAGCGGCCGCAGCAGCTGGCGGCGATACGCACGCTAACGTGGCGACGGTGCGGGTGCGCTTCCCCGAGGGCGTTTGCTTGCAGGTGCGTGGCCGCGACCACCTAGCTACGGATATGCTTCTGCCTGCAAGCATGAGCTTGAAGTGCGTGTATTTCCACCTGCATCATCACAGCATGCATTCATGCCCCTGCGAGTAGGATGATTATGGCCTTTTGCCAGGCACCTAACATGAAGATACCTACATTATGGTCGAGACTGGCTTCCCTTGACTACGGCTGTGTGCGTAGGCTGTGGCATGTGTTAGGCTCCGGTGATGCGGCGGGGTTGGGAGGGAACAGGAAACACAGTCGTAACGTAATCTTCGTGGACCGGGATCCCTGAGGGGAAATACGTTCCACATGCTTTGGCTGTCACTCATCACTCATCACGCGCTGGTCACCAGCTAGACGGTCCGTCTTTTTGGAGGCAGGGACCCGTGGCCCCACCAGACTTCATGCCCGGTGTCTGAGAAACCTGCCAGTCTATAGCTCTGTTTCCATGCAACTGTAGTTGCCGATTCCGACAATATGCAGGGTCAGTTTGGCGCATCTGAGCCAGTTAGCCGAGTGTTTGAGTGGGTTTCTGGATCACTGCGCTCGCCCGCCCTCACATTCGAGCTCATCAAACCTGACCGCCGTCCGCTGGAGACCAGTGCGCCCGCAACCGTGGTTAAGGGCGCCGGCAAGGGCGCCACGTCAGCGCAGGCATCGGCATCGCGTCCCGGGCGGCTGCTGACGGTCCGCGAAGCTGACATGATGCCGTCAATCTTACTAAACCTGCGAGCTAGAGGTCCAGAGTCAGCCGCTTTGGTGGCGAACAATGTGCCCCTTCTGAGTGATGAGCTGCTGCGTAAGACGAAACCGCAGTAGCATCTTCCAGGCAGGCACGATCGCACGCGCGAGGGGTTCCTAATCGGCTCGCTTTCGGGTTGTGAAGCCTTTGAAGCAGCAACCGACGTGGCATTCGTAATGGCCATCACAAGCAACCCATGAATCCGTTAGTAATGTTGCAGAGAGGGAAATAGATGACTTGGTTTTGGAGACAAGCGGATGGTGCAGTTACTTATCCTCTGGAAACTTGGTACATCCTGGGAGGTCCGGAAAAGGATGACATGCCAGAAGATGCGGGTGTTATGCTATTGAGTATCAGTCTTTTCGCCTGCACGCATGTGCTTATGGTGCAAACGGTGTTTCCGGGAAGGGACAGAAAGGCAGGATAAGGCATTTAAGTGCTGGATCGGTGTGTTAGGGCGCTTGCTCAGGTGGGATCTACGAATGGCAGGCATGGCGCTCAGTCCTTGATGTTGGGCGCCAAGCCCGATTAACGCATGGAGCCAAAGCGAGGGGAGGAATCATCCTTGACGAAACATTGCCCGCAAGGAACGGATATTAGATGTGTCCTGCGGTGGTGTTCATCGACCTCAGTGGAACTTGTTAGTCGCTTGGAGTGTTTGGGGGGCTTTAGGCCCACGGTCACGTGGGCCTAATATCCTAGCAGGAATCTTGGAATGCGGGGCGGTTGTATAGGAGCGCGCGGTCGGGTATTTTTAAGATTAAGGCTGTGCCTCGCGGCCCCTGGTGCTTTGCGCTTGCCTGTTCCCAGCCACTGCCCGGGCCTGCACCACCTGTTTGCTGAATGTTTGCTGAAAGGCCAGGTACCGACGCACGGAAGAATGCATGAAACGATATGTGGATGAGCGGAAAGAGGAATCAAATTTGAATCGAGGCTTCATCTTGTCTAGATAATAGATATACTCGATGGATTGTTGTCGTCTGCATTCAGCCGCGCCGCGCGAAACCCACGCTGCCCTCGCAAAGGACAATGGAGGGAGGTCAGCTTAGGGTACAGCACGCTGGCGGCGGAAGCTGCCGTGATGACAAATATTGAGTGAAGGCCTGTTTGCGTCTGCCTGTCATAGTGAACAGACACGCTTTAATCATGCTTTATCGCGTACTGAGCGGTTCACAGAGCCGGAGAGTTTGCATAAGATGTCACGACGGGCAAGAAATTTTGCCGCTAAAAAGGTCGGCAGAGGACGGGCCAGAGGTCCCACGATGACGTGTTTATGTAGGTCCCGCAAGCACCTCCAACCCCCTTATTTCGCGGCTTAAGTGCCGGCTTTAGCGAGAATGCATAGCTGAGAAGCTCAATTCACATGCACTTGATCGGTTTGTGATGGGGATGGAGGCTAACATCTTGGATTTTGGATTACGAGGAGCTTTTGCTCGCTGTGTCCCCGCTATATGCGGCCTCTTCCGTGGTGCAGGAGGCATGAAACCTTAACGCAGGCAAGGTCGGGAAGGGCTCGAAGCTCGATAAATACTGATAAAGGACGGACAGCTGGCGCTGTGGCGGTGAGCGGTGTAAATCGCTTCACGAAGTGCGGACACGGTTTCCCTCATTATCGCAGCTACCACATGCAAAGGCGTTTTGTGGGCGCTATGCAGGAGCGTTTGAAAGACCATCGCGCAGTAATTTATTATGGTAAGGCCCTGCGCAGGGGGCCGTGTTTGGTTACATATTGGCAAATGATGTAATGATGTTCGTTTTTTACACGATGCCCGTCAAGCGTCGCGTTTAATTGTGTGCAATTGTTTCTGTGGCACCCTAGATGACATTGTAACATGTTTATTTCAACGTAACTTAATGTGCTTGGAAGGTCGGATAAGGATAAACCCGTTTCTGGTGAGGTGAGTGCGTCTGCCAACCAAGGCAGAGCATCGAATAGGACGCGTATGCTGCGTGGTGAATATTCTGCACCATCACTTCGGAGAGGCCCATCGTTTACCTGTAAAGGTAAGGCAGCTGGGGTTGCTGAACGAGGGCTCCGGTGGACCGAAAGTTGCCACAAGCTCCAAAGCAGCAACAGCGTTCAGTTAGCTGATAACGCGCCCATTCCTACTGCTAGAACTCCGCTTATCCCATTACCTAATGTTCTAGCATGTAACTGTGATGCGTCTAATGTGTTATAGTTAACGGGATTACCATAAGCTGTAGGAATACCAAATAACTCTGACCAGCTACTTGACTGAGCTGTTGATCTAGAAACGTCATAAACCTGTACTGCTGCTTAGTTACCGCATTTTGTAATACCTTCCACTTCCATAAGCACAGGATGTGAGTGCCGTTAGCATGACCACACGGCAAATCGCTCAACCCTCACCCACCCTCACCGCAAATATCTCCTTCCTGAACTTCGCCAAAACAACAACGCAACAAAAAAACCGCCTCTGCCGACACATGAAATTCTTCCGTGGTTTGCTCGAAGTACCTTGCCTATGAACACAGTCATGCCGCATAATCTCTCAGTAATGTGCACATGATCACACGTCATTTCCCGCTTCTCACAGGTTATAATGTAATCCGTGGCCTACCGATACCCAGAAATATCATTGCCATAGCTGGCGCATGTCGCTCCTTTGACGTCGCACCAACAAGATACTTATACGCCAAGACCACACGAACACCACCCAGCCAGCATGAGCTTGATGAGCCGAGCAAAGCCATTACCAACGCGTGCTCTGACGTTAATCATCATATTCCCGTGCCATGGCCCCGACAGTGTTCCTTTCTGCGCCCCCGACTACCGCGTCGGCTGCAGTGTCGCGGAGATACACCCGCAATTCCCCTCGGTCACCCCGGGTGATGCGCAGCGTCTCGTCCAAGAAGGTGACATCAAAGTTGGCGCTCCTGCTCCAATGTCAGGTGGGATCGAGCCGTTGGGTTTAAACGGGTCAAGATGGCATACGGAATAGAGCCAGGGTCATATATCTGTGAAGGCAGCGGGAATATCGGTCAGATGCGTTGCAAACGAAATGGCCGGCTGCCATGGTGGCAGCGGCGGCAACGGCATAGAACATGCTGCCATAAACGGCCGCTCCAACTGCATATGTACCTATTGCTACGCACCTCAGAAACTTGGGTGGCCGGAGGGGACCCGGCAGCGAGGGCGCCTGCAACCGCGGCAGCTGCGCAAATAGGTCACTTCCCACCAGTTCGCCATACGTCTCCTCGTATACTATTCGTACAGTTGCAGGGAGGGTGACCTGCAATCACACGCATGAAGGGAGCCCAATGAATATGATTGAACCACGGCCTGGAGTTCGAATGGGATCGGCGCGGGTCTCAGGACAAGGGCCCGAGGGAGCACCATCCCGACGGCCGATTCCTACAATCTTGGGCGACTAGGTCTTGATAGACTGAGCTTCGGTTCTTACAGACAAGACCAATTCAACTCATGAAGTTCGGCTTTGCCCCCAGCCCATGCACGGTAACTTTGCAACGGTGGATCCCTGTGCCTGGACCCGTTCTTTATCCTCAGCCCTGCGTTCGCTTTCGTTCCGGTGTGCGCAAATGCAGCATATCGCCCCGAACGATCCGCCATTTCCTTAACGCCAACCTGTTCGCGCGCGCAAGCATATACGCACACCTCGTAGTCCCTTTTAATGTTCCCCTTCGCGCTAACAAGCCACACACCTCGTAGTCATGCCTCAGCGTCAGCCTTGCTGCTGGTGACTCGCGGTTTTGCTTTTCCTGTTTCTCTGCAGGGTTCTTGAGCAGGTCCCTTAGTTGTGCCGGCAGCTGCTCCGGCTTGAGCTCCACTCCCATCTGCTTGCTGAGCCCTGTCAGTCCCCGTGAGAACGCCTCCTCCCCAAGCCCCAACAGGCCCCAGTCAGGGGCCCCGTAGCTGAAAAGTAGCTCTACGATGTTGTCGAGTTTCGCCTGGTATGTTACAGAAGGAATTGGATTCGACGGGAAATCGGGTCCCAAGCATGGAAAGGACACTGTTGTAAGAGCAGGTCAAGGAACTGTGGCTTTTCACAGATAAAGACACAAGAAGTAATCTTCACCTTATTTGATAGCCTCGCACGAGGCACCAATGGCCGACTTACCATTCGTAAGCCTTCGCCCACTGCTACCGGCATGGGGCCCATAGCGAGGGCATGGGGGCAAAATTGCCGTTTCGTGGAAACCCGAAATACACCCAAAATGCCCACCATAAACCCAAATTCACTGGAGCTCCACAAGCAATTCACAAAAATAACGAGCTGTTGTTTGTGTCGCTTTAACGCAAACTAGAGCACAACCGTCGTGAACCTCTCCATATGTCAATGGCGCTGGTTAGCCTCATGTCTTGACCGAGGTGATCAATGATGATTGATGATGATTGTCCTTACAAGCAAAGTGTCCTCGCACCTCTTACCGTTTCAGGGTCGATGCGCTGATACACCTGTCCCAAGATGGCCGGAAACAGCGCCGCGGGGGGTCCGGGCCGACGGCCGCCCAGGCTCCCTGGAAGCATGGCGCATGAGGGGTCGTGGGCTCTGCTAGGATGGCTATTTGTAGAACGCCCCAACGTTAGCGACATGGGTCGCGTGGGCTAGATAGGCTGTCGGATATTATCATGTTATAATCGAAACGTGAAATAAATCTATCGCAAATCGTAGGCGAACTCCCAGCCTAATCTGCTTCATCCAAACACTCTGATTAGTGGCCACGCAGAGCCCGCTGCCACCACGCCATTCCAGCCATATGTGCCAAGCTCCTGCCTAGTTCGCGCTTAATGACTCAATCCCGGTCCTGCGAAGATCGCGTGCGGATTGGCGCATATCAAGCGTATGCACTGGTGCCCAGCATGTCCAGAACCTTCGTGGACGGAAGGGTTACCCCGCAAGGCCCCAAGGCTATGAATATATCTGAGGACTCGCAAATGCCAAGTCAGGCAGTGACACAAGACAAATGCGTGGCCACTAGCGCGAGCCAGCGTGAGTGTGACGGCCGGAGGGTTCATGTCTCCGCCGCCTGACTGCCACCCCAACACGCATGCGTCACATGGCATGTAACAAGTGCATGTTGGGATGGAGGCAATAAGCGCTCCAATATTAGAAGCTAATGAAGAAAAAGCGCACCTATTCAACCACCCTTGCAGGGAGAAGGCGACCGCTACATGGAAAACAATACAGGCGGGGTGCTTGGGCTAAGGTATTCCGTCGCCGCGCCTATTGAACAAACCCGAATTGAAGCCGCTCGAATAAATCAGCCGCCATGTTCCCGCCAGAAGGTTCCTTGAAAACTCATCGGCGCCACCGCCCAAGGCATCAATCGGCAATAGCGTCACGGGACCGCCCAGAGCCTCCAGCCGGCTGCACAGGCCGTCTATCTCCGCGGCCTCTCGGGCCTGACGATTATGCCAAGCACGGCATCCAGGCAAGAACAAATACGGAAGTGCATACTTGCTTGTCCAAAGAAATTTGGCGCAAAAGCAATTGTTTAGCAGTAGGAAGAATGAGAAATATTCATAGCAAAACGATGGATTCTTATTATTATGTCAATTATAAGTGTGCCATTAGAGGCTTGCATAACCTGTCAAACAACGCCCGGGACCATTCTGGCTGAAGCCTTTGGGGTCCCTGTGCATGAGTCTCTCCAAACCGGTCGTACATTGGCAGCAAGCCCGCGGTCAAGCGATGATACAGCCGCCAGCAACGAAATCCTGAGCCTTTCCAGTCGGCGCTCGCATTGCGTGTTTTCGGACGACACGATGCCGACGGATTTTGGTTTGTAGGTTTCTGCGAGGAGAAGATGAGGCGGGGTCGGTCAACGGCACAGCGTACTTTTCTTTATTGGGGCCACTACTGTGTGACCTAGCAGCGTCACCAGAAACACGAAAATGTAGAAGACTTTGGGGGCGGACATTACCAGCGGCATTCATACCTGCTGGCGTCCGGTCGAATAGCTCGTCTTCAGCGGCACCCTCACCTGGAAAATAGCGAAAATGTCGGAAAAGTGTGTTCCCAAAAGATAGTCCGTAAAGGCACCTCGTGCATGTGGCAGGCAAGTGCCCCGTCGTGAACCTCATGCATGCTGCAATAAGTTGCAGCGTACAATAAATGGCAATGAACTACAAAGAAAACTATAATAACGCGCCAAGTTCGCAGGTCCGTGCAATAGATGCCACATCTCGGCTGTTACACGCGTGGTTGGTTGCTCGTGGTAGGTGTGCAGCAAGAGCCCTACAAGACCGTATGTGCAACCCCCATTGATTGCAACGGCTTTGCAACGTTAGGGCTACGCGGCTCGACGCACGTGGGTTTTCCCAGGCAGGATCATACCAGCTGGTGAATTTAGGGCTGGGTCATGGGGAGCTGCTGCTTGCATAGCCAAAAGATTCAGCCGCTTTGATGAATATTTCTGTCCATTAGAAGTGAACTTGTGATGTCGACATCGCGTCCATACGGATAGAGACCACTCATGGCCTTGCCTAAGGGCCGTGGTACCAGCAGCTCTTGTGGGGTGCTGCTTGCGCGCGGCAACCGTGAGTGGCCTGTGTTTATGTACCGACGTATGCCGAAGTATATCATGGTCTGCCTCATTGCAATTTAAATGCATGGTTTTACCACGCAGCGTTTACAGGTGCTGAGGAAAAAGCGGCCGGGGACCAGGGCCTAGCCATATGCTTGGCAAGGATACAACATAGTGTGACATTGAATAACAGTGCAGGACATTGCAAGCTGTAAGACAAGGCAATGATGTGAACAATGCTTGGTCAGCAACAAATTAGGCACCGTTTTTATAGCCTCTTACCTTAAGGGACCAGCTCCAGCATAGCTGTCAAAATGAAGAAGCGTATGCTCAAACATTTAGTGAAAAGATAGCTATACTATATTATCTATACAATGAACCGATGTGTCAGGGTCTGCGGTGGGGACGGATTCTGAGGATGGAAAACATTCCTTACACGGAACGCGCTGTGCTCCGATTATTATTCTTATGATTCACCGAATAACCTGTATCTTGTCCTGGATGTTGGACCAATTAGGTACGAAAATGCGGATCCAGTCAGCCCAGCACCTTCCGATGCTGCGATTGACTCCATACATAGAAGAATTGGGCAAAATGTGAAGTGCTCCACGCGAATTGCCTTTGTATTGGCAAATAGGTCGAAATGACGATTACATTCTTCATCAGTAATAACCCAGCATTGCCACGCACGTCGAGGTATCAAGGCCGTCGCCTGAAATTCGGATCATTCATGCGTTCGCAAATGCATTATTCTATCTTAAGCGCATCAGGATCATGTCTGGTCGCTTCCGATAAGAAGATGGCAGAGATATGCATGCATGATCCAAGTGTGTGTATATATATATATGTATATATATGAATTTCATTCATTAGGGTCGTACCCCATGCCTTTATGTATCTAGGTAGGTAGGAGACAGGGACAGAGAAACGGCAAAAATCTGTTACTCCATTCTCAGTCATGAGATAGAATGACATGTATGTGCCGCTGGGTGATCATTACGTAGGTTGCGTGTGTGCATTGTGCAAGCAAAGAGGAGAGGAGTCCGTGGCCATCACCCGACAATATACACATGTGTAGATCCAATCTGCCTGGATCGAACAGGCGACCTAAGGATGTCCTGCCAGACCCATTACAGTCCTTCGCTCTTCCAGCTGGGCTAAGATCGGAAGGAAGGTTGATCCCGGGGAAAGTTCAGTGGCACACGCAGCAGCCCTACGGGCACGCCTCATTCACACCATCGACGACCACACCACCATCCGCACATGTTGTCACAGCACATTGCGTGACGTGCACATCGTGTGACATAGCCGTTGTAAGCACGCACGCGCATCAACTGAATGGCATGATAAACGTACTTTAGCCATTCGACAAACATGTCATAACTGATCTTAACGTGCTATGACTTGGCTCGGTAGCGGCAAGAACGATGATGGCAAGGTGAACCATGAGCATTTCTGGAATGAGCAACAATTCGAATGTGGTGATGTGAATCATTGGAAGCTATTCGTTTGAGTTTGAGGGCCCGATGGCAACCCGGGCAATGGACGAGCAGGATTTAGGCGCGAGTACGGCTTGCCGAGAGCGCGCGCAAACTTAGGTACTTAAGTCGCTGCTCATCTGTATTGAGCAGCGATTTAGACGCAATTGCAAACAAGCGAACTTTGTCCTTGTAACGGAACAATTGGATTGTCCTAGCAGCGTTCTCTCGCTCAGTTTCGGTTTCGACATTGGCGAAGCGCGTGAGTCATAACCGCTCGCCCAGATCTAAGACGTCACCATCCAAGGTACCTTCTCCCTCGCGTCGAGGAGCGTTGCCCGTGGGGCGCGTTACAAGTCGTCACGTCCAAGGCCTCGCCTGGACGAGCAAGTAAGGAACAAGGTCGGCCCGCAGCTTCCTCTTGTCAGGTCGTTGCAGGAACCTGGTCTCATAGACCGAACCCCAGACATCTACTCGTCTAAATCGCTGATACTAGCACTAATCCTTGCTGAGCTTTCCCGAGCGACCGCTTCAAGCCACGGTGACAACATCTGTCACGGCGATGAGCTGCATCACCGCGAGTCCCTGACAACACTGTCCGAGCGTTTCCTCGACCTTGAGACGGAGCCAAGAGACTTGACAACACGCCGCTGATCAACATCGGCTACCGTGGCGTCCCGGAAGACAAGTCAAGACGGGTCCGAGCAACCGCGGCGACCGACAGTGCTACCTTTCCTCTCACCGCTAGCGGACGCAACCGAGGAGACCGCCCCGGAGCTGCCTCCGCGCTACAATCTACGGTCGGCCAGCCCACGCGTGGACGCTTTTCTGGTTCAACGCGCCATAGCTGACGGCCGAGTGACGGTGGACAGAGGAGCGGGCTCACTGGTTTCTGACGGCACGGATCTCAACGTGAGCGCCGGTGGGTCAACATCCGAAGGCGGCCAAGCTGCGACCAGCTCGCTCACCCTGCCGAGTCCCGTTCACACACAAGACTACCAAGAGGTCGACGACGACATGGACAGCTGGCAGAACCTGATGCGCTACCCAACCTTCAGCTCGCGGGCGCTGGGCTCCTTCGCTCAGTTCGAGCACGAGTTCCGGAAGCACATCGGCGCGGTGAAGTTCTACGGCGTGGTACATGGCAAGAAGGCGCTGCTGGTGCATGGATTCGCCATCATGACCGCCAGCGTCTGCAAGGACCGAGACGACCCCTTCACGGCGTGGGCGGAGAGCGAGCATCCGAAGGTGCTACGGGAGCACAAGCAGTTGTGGACGCAGGCGGGCAACCGGGAGGCAGAGTACGAAGGCCTCGAGTTCACCGACGCACAGGGGAAAGAGGTCCCAGACCTCTGGTCGTTCTACTTGGCCAAGGTCAAGGCCAAGTTCGATCTCCCGGACCCCGACGCCAAGCGGAAGGTGCAGACCTTCAAGCAAGCGGAGCACGAGACGCCGACCCAGGCCGCCCAGCGTTTCACAGACCTCGTGCGCTGCATCAGGAAGAACGCCATTGCGGATGACGACCTGGCCACACATTTCTTTGACGGACTACGGGACCGCAAGATGCGGAAGTTCATCCGCGGCATGTACATGCAAAAGCCCGTGGATCAAGAGGACGTCTGGTCGCTCAAGTTCGTGGTTGACCACGCGCAGCAGTACCACGTGGCAATGCGCAAGTCACTGGTGAGCATGGACTGCGACAAGCCGGCGGAGCCCAAGCCCAAGGCCAAAGCCATCACCCTTAGCACCAGGGAATGGCAAGAGTATCAAGAACTCAAGGCTTGGCAGGCATCGAGCAACACCACCGCACGGGCGCCAAAGTCAACAACGGCGGGTACCTCTAGCCAGCCCGCACCGCAGCGCGCCAACCCGCCCCCGGAAGGGCGGACACGCGGAGCTCAGGGTGGGCGACGGGCAGACGGCCAGCGGCGATCAGCGGATGGTCGCCCCTGCACCTACGCCAGGTGCCTGGGGCGCCGCGCGGCGCACTCGGAGACGGAGTGCTGGACCAAGCAACTGGACGAAGGGCGCGTCAACGATCAGGCGCCACCACCCGCCTACTTCGTGGAGAAGCACAAGCAAGCGCGGGCCTCCGGAGGCAAGGCCATGCTCACCGTCACCGAAGAGGAGGAGGAGGATGAGGAGGCGACCACCCTGGCCATCACCAAGGCCGACCTTCTGCGATGGGAGTTGCAGGAGCAGGAGGCGCTGGCGCAAAGCAAGATCGGATGCCCGTTGACCACATCTCCGGGAGCCACCCCAGCCACGGACGAGGAGGCGTCAGTGGCCAACGCATGGACCAACCGGGAACGGCTGCCGGCGGGTTTCGAGCAGCTGCCACCCGGACCACTTCCCAGCACATTACCAAGGAGTTCGTCGGCCGCGACCACCCTCGATTGTCAGTGGCGCGACGGGCGGCGTGTCCAGTTGCAATTGGGGCCACAGGCACCGGCGGAGGCGCTGCAGGAGCTACTGCGCCTGGTCAAGGAGGTGGTCAAGGAGGCGCCCGCCTGCGATAAGGTGTCGGCTCGGTCCATCAGCACCAAGGCTGACCCAGCGGCACCACTCATCACGGCCGGAGCGCTGGAAGGGGCCCCAGAGGAACTGGTCCAGCAGGCGTGCGCGGACTACCGGGCGGCGGCGGAAGGTATACTGCGCATGAGCAATCAGGCGCCGAGCGAGTCAGTGGCAATCGTGGCGGCGGACGGCACGCCCCTGTGGAAGGATCTGCGTGTTGTACCGGACACCGCCTCCGACGTGGTGCTCCTGGCGGAGTCCCTGGTCGAGCAAGCCGGACTGCAACTCGCACCAACAAGGATCTTGCTCAACACGGGCCATGGACCGGCCGGTACTGGACCAAGGCCGCTCGGACAGGTGGAAGGCGGGCTGACCATCTGCCTGGCGCCCGGCACGCCACATGAGAGCTACGTCCACACGAATGCGGTAGTGGTCCCTGACGCCACTGCCCAAGCGTGTGGATTCTCCGTGCTGCTGGGCACCAGGGTGCTGCACCGAGGCAGCATGGAGGTGCGGCGCTTTCCCAGCCCACACCTGGCGTATCGACCACGCATGGATGAGCTGCGCTGGGCATACCTTCCGATGGAGCCACTGGTCGACAAGGCGGCGGCGCATCTAAACGCGGTTCGTCAGTGCTTGGTAACGGGGAGTACTACGGAGAACAGTGAGGGCGTGGCTGCGGGCCCGGGGCCCACGGAGCGGGTGGAGCCTTGCCCCGTCGGTGCCAGCGCAGCAGCAGCACCTTTTCCGGAGCGGTCGCCACCTCACCCACAGCCCCTCAGCCGCGCCGCGCTACCAACACGACTGGCCCGAGCACCTACATCCCAAACGACCACACCTGCGCCACAGATGGCGGCGCCGACAACGTCCACACCGGCGCCACCACCGGCGGCGGCGGCCGCCAGGCGGCACTACCAAGGCGACCTACCGTCGGCGTGGGTCATGGAGGCTTTGGGGCTGCCACACGCCACTTGGCACCCCGACCTGCTAGCACCACTCAACGCGAGCTTATTGATCTTGCAGCTACAGGGGCAAGGTCTCTTCACGGCAGCGGAGGCCACCCAGGCAGCGCATCGGCGGCTCGTCCAAGTGCTGGAGCAGTCGGCCATCGGGCAAGAGTTTCTCCGGGCTTCGCTGGCCGCCAGCACACCCGGTCTCTCAGGATACACAGGACCCTTGCCTCTCGCAGGAACCCTTCGCGTCCTGGAGCTTCGGTCGGCCGCGCATCCGGGGGAGGAGGAGGCAGTGCGTCGGACCCTCAGCAACGAAGGGTTTCTACACGCCGATGACGTTCAAGCTAAGGCCTTTGCACTGTCAACCATGTGTCTGAGCCGAGGCCCGCAGATCACCCCTGCAGACGCCGACGTCGCCGGTGAGGGACTTACGACTCACCCCGCCGGGGGGTCCGGCCTCGCCCCACTGCTGCCTACCACACTGACGACACCGCCTCAGCCAAATCGTCTTGTGAGCACAAGGGAAGCCCTGGCGTCGCGCCCACCGCTGACAGAGGAGCGACAACCGTTGGCTACGACAGGTTGACGGAGTCGGAGCCGTGAGCGCCCTCAGCGCAGCCGACCGAGCTCCCGGAGCCGGAGCCGCGAACGCCCACGTCGAGAGGACCCGGGCCAGGAGAGGAGCCTCAAGCGCCGGAGTCGGGAACGCAGCCCACGACCCCAGGGACAGCGGCGAGCGAGCCGTGAGCGAGCCCCTGTGGCCCGCCCGACTCGGGAGGAGCGCCACCACCATGGCTGGCGACCGAGCCGCACCGGCTCGGGCTCGCCCGTCCGCCAGTCCAGGCCCGAGCGTTCCGGTCAAGGTGGACTCGCGGTCCCGCAGCCCGGGCTGGTCACCGCCCGAGAGACGTTGCCACCACCGACGGCCGCCCCCGCGGCTCCCCTTCAGCCCTGCCACCACCCAGCACAGCTGCATGGCGTGGGGCGCCGGGCATACCACATGCCACGTCTACACTGCGGACATGGACCGGGGCGTGTGGCCTTCTTCGTGCAACGGGACGACCAGTACACCCCCGCCGCCGTCGTGGCCATCGACACCGGCTTCACCGGGGCGTTCGCCTTCAGTCGGGCGTTCCTGGACCGGCACCGTCTGCCGTACGACATCCCTGGCACCCCGGAACTCCGCACCTTCGACGGGAGCCTCATACCAGCGTGGGCTCATGTCACTGGTTTCAACCTGCTCATCGAGATGGAGCATGACCAGGCCATCCTCATCCCTTGCCCGGACGTCGTCCAAGGCGACCTGGCGTGGCCTGTAATCCATGGTCAGGAGGCCGACATTGTCGTCGGCATGGCTTTCCTGGAGGGGCGCGCCCAGCTGGATCTGGAGGCAGTGGACTCCGATCACCGGTACCTTACACTGACGAAGATTGTACCGCGAGCAGCCCGCTGGCGGCTGGAGACGTTCACCACGTACGACCTCGCCTACGCTGGCGTGGACGTGGCCTCGACCAACGCAGCCATGGGAACGCTTAACCAGATCGAGCCAGAGCTGGCGGACTTCCTGATGGAGGCCTGCGAGGGTGATATGGAGGCCGCCACCAAGTGCTACCACGAGGGCCAGGCCGCGGAGGCGGAAGCCATGCGCCGTCGACGGACAGCATCGCGACGCCGGCGGCGGAAGGCCCACCGCAGAGCGCTGCATGCCCAGGAGCAAGCCCTTCGCCGTGAGGAGGAATGGCGCCTGGAGCAGGAGCGCCTTTGCCGTCAACTCCGCCGCCAAGCCCTC
Organism: Volvox reticuliferus; assembly: GCA_019650235.1. Classification (NCBI taxonomy): domain Eukaryota; kingdom Viridiplantae; phylum Chlorophyta; class Chlorophyceae; order Chlamydomonadales; family Volvocaceae; genus Volvox; species Volvox reticuliferus. The sequence goes on along the minus strand of BNCP01000012.1, from coordinate 230,123 downwards.
TGCGCCAAACGGCACCAACGATCCGTCCCGCAGCCGGTTCCACGGACTTGGGGGGCCCCGCCGCGCAGCTGGTCTGGACGGCTGCTGCTCCTGGCGGTCCTGCTTCTGTCCCTCTGCGCGACCCATGTCCACGCAGGCGGGTCGCCGCCTTTTCAACCCCCCGCGGAAGGGTTCCAAGGGCATCGAGGAGCGCGCCCCACCATCAACCTTGAACCGGGTCGCAGCGTCCCTTCCAAGTCGCCCACACGACGGCCCCCGTCGCCCAGCCTACTGGACCACACCGCCCGGGTGCTCGCAGGGCACTGGGCGCCGGGAGGGGTTGCAAGCAACCCGCCCACCTCTGGAGGATCAGCCAACCCTGTCCCCTCTGCGGGTCATCCGAGGGTAGCCCCTGGCAGCCTGGCGCCCGAGCCCAGCCGGCCGTCCATGACCACACCCGAGGGCAACCGATACCCAGGCACTGGCACTACCTTCGTCAAGGACGACAAGGGAGGCTACCTGTGGTGTGAACGGCCCGACATGGACCCGGCACTCAAGGACAAGTTCAAGCAGATGCTGGCCAAGCACGATGCCGTCTTTGCCCGCTCCCTCAAGGACCTTGGATGCTATTCTGGAGCCATGGGTCCTGCGACCATTGACCTGGTCCACGACCGACCCATCTGGCAACCTCAACGGCACCACTCTCCCTTGGAGCTCAAGGTTCAGGAGGAGAAATGCGCGGAGCTTCGGGACGCTGGCATCATTGTGCCTTCAGCCAGCACCAAGTATGCCATGAACGTCACCATGCCCGCCAAGAAGGACGCCAACGGCCAGTGGACGGATAGGCGCTACTGCTGCGATGCTCGGCCGCTCAACGCTGCCACCAAGCCCAACCGGTACGCGCCCCCCACTCCCGAGCAGCTGTTCCAGCGCATCGGCGACGCCAAGTGGCTGAGCAAGATGGACTGCCGGGCGGCGTTCAACCAGATCCCGCTCGCCGAAGCGGACCAGGACAAGACATCCTTCTGGTGGAACGGCAAGCTCTGGAAGTACACCCGTAACCTCTACGGCCTGCGCAACGCGACAGGGCAATTCCAGATGGTGATCGACCACGAGCTACGGCGCTGTGGGCTGGATCATTGCGCCATGGCCTTCGTGGACGACATCCTGGTGTTCTCGCCCACCGCTGAGCAGCACCTGCAGGACTGTGCCGCTGTCTTCGCCTGCCTCCAGCAGTGCGGGCTCAAGCTTCATCCCGAGAAGACCATCATTGCTGCGGAGGAGGTGGAATTCTTGGGCCACATGGTTTCAGCGCAAGGTCTTCGGCCAATGGACGCCAAGATCTCAGCCATTCTCGCCCTGCAGCCGCCCAAGAACCTGACGGAACTGCAGGCATTGCTGGGCTTGGCCAACTATTACCGCGGCTACGTTCCCAAGTTCAGCGAACTGGCGGCCCCGCTCAATGAGCTTACGCGCAAGGGCGTGCTCTGGAACGAGGACACTTGGCAAGATCGTCACCAGGCGGCGCTGGACGCGCTCAAGGACTGCTTTCGCCAGGAGGGTCTCATCGTCCGTCGGGTGCGGCCCAACCGGCTACTCATCCTGCACACGGACTTCTCCACCCACGGCATCAGTGGCGTCCTAGGTCAGCTGGACGACGACGGGCGGGAGTACATGGTGGCGGCGGTGTCTCGCTCCCTCAACTCGCACGAGCGCAACTACATCTCCTACAAGGGTGAGATGCTCGCTGCCTGTTGGGCCATGCAGACGCTCCGACCGTATCTCCACGGCGTGCCTTTCGTGCTGGTCACCGATCACGCGCCTCTCTTGTGGCTCATGGAGGGCAACACCATCGGCAGCACCGGCACCTATGCGCGCTGGGCCCTCATCATGAGCCAGTTCGACTTCGACGTCTGCCATCGGCCTGGCGCCCTACACCAGAACGCCGACGCCCTAAGTCGGATGCCCTTGCCTGCAACGCATGATGGCACTGGCGCCCGCATGGACGAGGACTCGGATCCCAAGCCTCCTGGGCCCCGCCTGGTACCTTATCCCACAGCCCTGGTGACTGGGGAGGCCTACCGGTTCAGCAGTGTGGCACAGGTGGCCTTAGTCGCGGCAGCCGCGCGCCTGCAGCGCCTGCGCGCGGCCCAGCAATGCACCCACACCACGTTGCCCACCTCGGAGGAGCTGCTAGCTGGGCACAACGGGCTCGTCACGGACGCGGTGGACAAGTGCCCCCTCGACGACCCCTCCCACGCGCAGGTGCTGCAACGACGCCTGCTGCTGCACGCCAACAAGCTGGTGCGCGACCACCGAGTGGCCCTCAATGCCATCCTGTGTGAACCACCACGACCGCAGCAACTGGGCTCCGCCGCCGGCACCACTGGACTCACCACGCTGGCGTTGGATAGCAGCCTCGTCTCGCGGCACTTCCTGGACAAGGCCCTCAGCGAAGGACTCGTGGTTATCGAACTGGGTGCCCGTGCGTCGGGCCTCGAGGCCTGTCTACGAGCTGGATGGCGCGTCCGCGACTACTATGTGGCCGACTCTCTCGCTCCTGCCGCCGCCGCGGCCGTCACCAACCGGGTGCGTCAGCTTCGTCTCATGTTCCCGCAACAGTTGTTGGCCAAAGCCACCCTGCACCCCACTGGACGGTTCCCCACCGCGTCATCCTGGACGGACACGCTACTACGGGACCTTGGCGCACACAAACCCCTCCAGTGGCTGGTCATCGGCGCGATACCCAACTTGCAAGACCCACAGGCTGCGCAACTCCGCCAGCTGATCGGGGCCCTGCAACGTCTGCACCCGCGCCTTCTTCCTGGTTACCTTGTGGAGGTGCCCGGCGACCAGCGTTCGGATACGTCCTTCGGCAGCAGCCACCTTACGGACCTTGCCGCCCACGGACGCCGTCAACATGCCCTCGCCACCCTCTACTCTAACCTTGCGGACGCCCGACGCCTGTCCAAGCTGATGGACGTGGGCTCTACCGCTGTTCGGCCGCCGCCCCTTGCTGCAGCCCTTCCCGGCAGGCACCCACCAGTCCCTGCAGACGTCCTTAGCAAGCCCTACCTTCAGTGTGACACCCCGGGCCTTGCCCCGCTCGCCCTACCCCCTGGTGACCTCCTCACCATGCGGCTCGACAGCCCCACTGGCCCGTCCACCCTCAGCCCCGCGGAGTTGGCCTGCGTGCTGGACGCCCCCACCGACCTCGTGTCCGGTTTGCCAGAGGTACTGTGTCACCGCCTTCTCACCTCTGGTGTCACCCCAGGCGCAGCAGCCCACGTCTTCGCCCTTGCCCAAGCCCTGCAGCTGGCCTACCTCACACCGCATCACATGGCGGTGCTCAAACCCCGTTACGCCCTGACGCCGATGAACCCGTCGGACTCAGCGCTGGGGGGGGAGGGGGCTATGACAACGACAGCGCTGAGTACGACGGGGATGTGGGAGCCGGTGACAAGTCTCACCAGCGCAGCCACTGCACCGACTGTGAGGAATTGCACTGCGCTAGTTGCAGACACCGCGGAAATGCTGGACAGGCATGCAGGAGGACCTACGGACCCTTGGGAGGACCAGGAGATGCTACACCTTCTACGGCATGGCAGCTACCGCACGGAACTGGGCCAGGAGGAGCGACGACGTGTGAACCGGCGCGCCTGCTCGTACAGGGTCAGCGGCGACAAACTGCTACGTCTCATGCCCAACGGGACCGTGCGTGAAGTGCCACCACCACAGCAAAGGCGGGACGTCATCGAGCGGACGCATAACAACCTGGGCCACTTCGGCAAACGGCGAACGCTGGGACTCTTGCAAACGGGATTCTGGTGGCCGGGCATGACCAAGGACGTCGCTACGGTGGTAGGAGCGTGTAAACTCTGCGACCAAGTCAACGCCATTGGCAACGTCAAGCCAGAGGAGTTGCAGCCATTGCCGATCAGAGGGCCGTTCTATCGGTGGGGCTGCGACCTGGCCGGTCCCTTCCCAACCACCAAACGCGGGAACACCATGGTGATGGTCTGCATCGAGCACTTCACGAAGCACGTCGAGCTGGCGGCCATACCGAGCAAGCACAGCGAGCAGACGGCACATGTCCTTCTCGAGCGCATTCTCACACGGTTTTCCGCGCCAGCCGAGATTGTGACGGACCGGGGTCAGGAGTGGGGGGGCAGCTTTGCTGCCCTCTGTGAGCAAGGGCTGGTGGACCATCGACGGACCTCACCCAACCACCCGCAGGCAGATGGAGCAGCTGAACGGATTGTACAGGTCCTCAAGCGGTCACTGCGGAAGTTCTGTGCTGCCCAAGGCACTGCCCAAGAGTGGGACGAACAGCTGCCGTGGATCAGCCTAGGGTACAACTGCTCACCTCAGGCGTCCACCGGCCACTCACCATACGAGCTGCTATACGGGAACCAGCCAGTCATTCCCCCAGCTGTCAGGGAGCGCTTTGCACAACCACTGGACCCGGACAAGCTGGCGGACTTCAACCACTACTTGGAGATGCGGGCCAAGGAGGTGCAGCGGCTCATGCCCGCGGCAGCTGGCAACCTTCTCATCGCCCAGCAGCGGGACAAGCACCGCTACGCCCGAGTTCGGTCTGGAGGATACAAGCCGGCGTTCTCACGCTTTGAAGCAGGCGACTACGTCTACATCACCGAGCGGAACCGCACCAACACCCTGCAGGTCCCGACGCGAGAGAACGTGCTGCGTGTCATCAGCGTCACGCCAGCAGGAGTAGCGACACTCAAGGGACGCTGCGGAACAGAGCGGAAGGAAAACGTAGCCAACCTCAAGCCCTGTCATCTGCCTGACCTCGACCCCATCGTTGACGTCAGGCTAGCAGTGCCTTCAGTGGATCTGGCGTGCGAGGTGTGCGGATTCCCTGACCAGGAGGAAAGCATGCTGCTGTGCGACAGCTGCGGGACAGGGTGGCACATGCATTGCCTTCGCCCAGCCGTCACTAAGATTCCCAAGGGAGCGTGGATCTGCTCGGAATGCAGCGAAGCTGGAGTCAAGGTGGAGGATGTGGAACGCAAGGAACTACCGGCTGCGCCCCAAGTGAAGGCCAAGCCCTTTCCTGGCGCGGCCCAACGGAGGCGAGACCAGGTGGCGGCAAGCTTCGATGGGCGCAGGGTGCGACGTGCCTTCAAGGACCCGGTCACGTTGGAGAAGACGTCCCGGGACGGGACGGCGCGATACAAGGGCGGAGGAGCCGGGCGGCAGAGCTACGACATCGTGTACGACGACGGGCTAGTGGAGACAGTCAGCCCCAGCGTCGTGAGGAGGCACCTGCTTCAAATCGAGCAGCCGCCAGCCAAGGCCCTAATGACAGCGCGAAGTGAGCTGCCGGAGCAATGGGATTTGAGGGAGCCAGCGGGTGTGAAACGGGCTCTGGCCCTGCTCATGCCGGGGACGCAGCCCACAGAGACGCTCCTTGCACGGCTGGCCAAACGAGTACCCGGTGGAGCAGCATTCCTGCAGCGGCCTGGGCAGCCAACGCCAGGCCAACCGGAGTGTGTGGAAACAGCTGATGAGGAGATTAGGCCATTGCTGGACACCGTGGACTTAAGCCGCTGCGCTGGAGTCCTGGACCCGTGGACCGGGAAGGGTAATGTGGCACGGGTGCTGCGAAAGCACGGATTGTCAGTGCATTGCAATGACGTAAACCCCAGCCACCCAGCAGACAGGCATGAGGATGCACTGCAGCCGGATTTCTACAGAAGAGTGCTGGAACTGTGGCCGTATGATGCTATTGTGTGTTCCCCTTGGTTCGCCTTGCTGGACTTGGCGCTTCCCCTAGCTGTGCTCTTTGCACCAGTTGTAGCCATGCACGTGCCAGGTCACTTCGTTACGGATACGCATGATGCACGACGCAGGTATCTAAAGGGGCTAGCCAAGGAAGGACGGTTGTCACTGATCATGGGTTTGCCCAGAGGCCGCATGGGGCGCAGGTGCATGTGGATTGTGGTGTTCGCTAGCAGGTCGCTGCGGGACAAGATGCTGCATGAAGATGCCCGCATGGATGGGGCCTGGGTGTTGTCTTAAGTAGTGTAACCCCAATGAGGGGGGGCGTCACTGGTAGAGTTACTCTAGAGCGTGCAGCTTTGACTGCGTCTCGCTGGGGGGGGAGTTGGCTGTGCCTGGCCTTAGGGTGCATAGCACAACTTGTGTCGTGACAGCTGTCACAGCACATTGCGTGACGTGCACATCGTGTGACATAGCCGTTGTAAGCACGCACGCGCATCAACTGAACGGCATGATAAACGTACTTTAGCCATTCGACAAACATGTCATAACTGATCTTAACGTGCTATGACTTGGCTCGGTAGCGGCAAGAACGATGATGGCAAGGTGAACCATCAGCATTTCTGGAATGAGCAACAATTCGAATGTGGTGATGTGAATCATTGGAAGCTATTCGTTTGAGTTTGAGGGCCCGATGGCAACCCGGGCAATGGACGAGCAGGATTTAGGCGCGAGTACGGCTTGCCGCGAGCGCGCGCAAACTTAGGTACTTAAGTCGCTGCTCATCTGTATTGAGCAGCGATTTAGACGCAATTGCAAACAAGCGAACTTTGTCCTTGTAACGGAACAATTGGATTGTCCTAGCAGCGTTCTCTCGCTCAGTTTCGGTTTCGACATTGGCGAAGCGCGTGAGTCATAACCGCTCGCCCAGATCTAAGACGTCACCATCCAAGGTACCTTCTCCCTCGCGTCGAGGAGCGTTGCCCGTGGGGCGCGTTACAAGTCGTCACGTCCAAGGCCTCGCCTGGACGAGCAAGTAAGGAACAAGGTCGGCCCGCAGCTTCCTCTTGTCAGGTCGTTGCAGGAACCTGGTCTCATAGACCGAACCCCAGACATCTACTAGTTGGCTGTGCCTGGCCTTAGGGTGCATAGCACAACTTGTGTCGTGACAATGTGGTTGGAAACCGCTCCAACCGCTCCAACCGCCCAACCCGCCCCACCGGTCTGGCCCACCCTTTCTTTACTATTTCCTGAGGGCATGCGATGTGCCATCCCTCCTGGCCCTATATTACTTGTGGCTTGTACCCACCCTGTCTGGGCTTTGGCACCTGACACATTTCTCTCTCTTTTTTCCTAAGCAGCTTGCATGCATGGGCGGGGCTCCTCACCATCATATACACACCCGACCTGCTGTCAGCTTGGCTTATAAACATGTACCCTTGGCTCAGCGAATGAGAGCCATACATGCATGGTTGAATGAGTCCCTGCCGCCGTCGAATCCATCCTGCTGCTGCGCTGCTGGGGAGATGTATCTATCTGTTACTCCATTCTCAGTCATGAGATAGAATGACATGTATGTGCCGCTGGGTGATCATTACGTAGGTTGCGTGTGTGCATTGTGCAAGCAAAGAGGAGAGGAGTCCGTGGCCATCACCTGACAATATACACATGCGTAGATCTGATCTGCCTGGATCGAACAGGCGACCTAAGGATGTCCTGCCAGACCCATTACAGTCCTTCGCTCTTCCAGCTGAGCTAAGATCGGAAGGAAGGTTGATCCCGGGGAAGGTTCAGTGGCAGACGCAGCAGCCCTACGGGCACGCCTCATTCACACCATCGACGACCACACCACCATCCGCACATGTGGTTGGAAACCGCTCCAACCGCTCCAACCGCCCAACCCGCCCCACCGGTCTGGCCCACCCTTTCTTTACTATTTCCTGAGGGCATGCGATGTGCCATCCCTCCTGGCCCTATATTACTTGTGGCTTGTACCCACCCTGTCTGGGCTTTGGCACCTGACACATTTCTCTCTCTTTTTTCCTAAGCAGCTTGCATGCATGGGCGGGGCTCCTCACCATCATATACACACCCGACCTGCTGTCAGCTTGGCTTATAAACATGTACCCTTGGCTCAGCGAATGAGAGCCATACATGCATGGTTGAATGAGTCCCTGCCGCCGTCGAATCCATCCTGCTGCTGCGCTGCTGGGGAGACGTATCTATCTGTTACTCCATTCTCAGTCATGAGATAGAATGACATGTATGTGCCGCTGGGTGATCATTACGTAGGTTGCGTGTGTGCATTGTGCAAGCAAAGAGGAGAGGAGTCCGTGGCCATCACCCGACAATATACACATGCGTAGATCCGATCTGCCTGGATCGAACAGGCGACCTAAGGATGTCCTGCCAGACCCATTACAGTCCTTCGCTCTTCCAGCTGAGCTAAGATCGGAAGGAAGGTTGATCCCGGGGAAAGTTCAGTGGCACACGCAGCAGCCCTACGGGCACGCCTCATTCACACTAGACGCGGGCCGTCCGCCCGCGAGGGGGGCCGTAGTTCCCCGTGGAGCGACCATCATGGAGGTGAGGGTATGCGTGCCGACGCAGCACGGTGGCCATGCCGGAAGCGAGGTGCAGGGGGGTAATCCACCGCAAGTTCATCCTCATCGTTGTGCGGACGAAAGCGCACCCAGGCGATGATGACGTGTCCGCGCACTTTAATGCCAGGCGCACGGCGGGCGCGATCCAGCAAATCCTGCCGGTCTCGGACCTGGTCTATGCACACCACCGTGAACGCGCCTGCACGCCTGCGTCCGTCTTGGCGTCGACGCCGCGCTGCACTTGTGTCCGTCTCGCCGAGGTCCGCCGGTCTGTCGTTCCGTCGGATGTTCTCGTCGTCGTAGTGCGCGCCGGCCTTTTGTGCGTTGTCCGTCAAGAACGACGATAGTCCGTCGAAAGCGATGTACCTATGTTTCCCGCCCCCCCCTCCCCCCACCGTTTCCCGTCTGTGAGCCCCGTCGGGTTACCCCGTCTTTCAACAAGAAGGAAGCACACCTGTATCAGATGGCGATGCATACGCGCAGCCACCGTGAAGCATTTCCCCAGCCGTGTCTCCTTGTAACGTCTCCTGCAGCGGCCATACACCAGCGGCGCCAGTGCGGTCATTAAGGAGTGTGCTTCGCAGTACGCCGGCGACCTCCGGATCTGTAGGACCGATCGCGGAGCGCAGCAGTGCCTCAGGTACTTGTGCAACGCATCCCATACGTTTGTACTCCTGCAGAGCATCTTCATCCACCGCAAGTTCGTCCTCATCGTTGTGCGGACGAAAGCGCACCCAGGCGACGCTGACGTGTCCTCGCACTTTAATGCCAGGTGCACGGCGGACGCGATCCAGCAAGTCCTGCCGGTCTCGGACCTCGTCCACGCACACCACCGTGAACGTGCCTGCGCGCCTGCGTCCGTCTCTGCGTCGACCCCGCGCTGCACTTGCCTCCGTCTCGCCGAGGTCCGCCGATCTGTCGTTCCGTCTTTTGTGCGTTGTCCGTCGTGAACGACGATAGTCGTTCCGTCGTCGGAACGGAGACCTTACACCGATTTTAGGGGGACGTTGTCCGTCTGTCCGTCCGTCCAACACGCGCAGGCAGCTGGCCACGTAGCATATTGGGGTCGGGGTTGAGGACCGCGATGCCATGTGACTGAACGGATGGAAGCCGTCTTCAGCCGCAATACCACACATGGAAGAGAGTAATTTGGGTGTGATATATACGCGATCTATATGCGATACAATCCCACAGTAGCGAGCCGACGCCTGTAAATAGCCCAGCTTCGTGAAAGGCCGTGCAGCTTACGTTGGCGGCGCCACCGACCAGTGTGCAGTAATGCAGTGTGCAGCCGCAGTACCGTATGTTAAGATAAAGAAATCGGACGGATGTGTATATCCGCGATGCAATCCGACCTACTGTAGCGAGCCGACGCACGCGAAGAAGGCCGTACATCTTACAAGAAGCCCTACATTTCACGCGGACAACGTTGGACGGCCGCAGATGCGCACTTTGACGCCGGTGATCTTCCCTGATCGTAGCCATAATCATAGATGGCTACAATATATATTGGCATGTCGCACGTTGAATCGCGCACCTGTACCGCGGCGCGAAACATCCGGTGCGACGACTTGCACATGCATCAGCATATTACATATGTCATATTATGTTATATGAGATCATGTCATTCACGCTAAAATGTGTGCCCTTGCACGTGTGCGCATACTTGCGCACACAACAAAGAGTCGAACAGACGGACTTGCACATGCATCAGCATATCACATATGTCAGGTGCGCAAGGCGCATCGTTGCGTCCAGGTGCGCAATTTAACGTGCCGTATTCGATGTGCCATAATGTCATAATATCATACACGGCCAGACGCCGCCGCGGCGACGATTCGTGCCGCGAAACGTGCGGTGACGACACGGCGACGATTCGTGCCGCGAAACGTCCGGTTCGCGCCATGAAATGTCCAGTGACGATAAAAGGCATGCCCTTGCATATGTGCGTGCCCTTGCATATATTGAGATGTCGCACCTGAACGCGCCGTGAAACGTCCGGTGACGGCGCGGCGACGATTCGTGCCGTGAAATGTCCGGTTCGCGCAAGGCGCATCGTTGCGTCCAGGTGCGCAATTTGACGTGCCGTATTCGATGTGCCATAATATCATAATATCATACACGGCCAGACGCCGCCGCGGCGACGATTCGTGCCGCGAAACGTGCGGTGATGACACGGCGACGATTCGTGCCATGAAACGTCCGGTTCGCGCCATGAAACGTCCGGTGACGATAAAAGGCATGCCGTTGCATATGTGCGTGCCCTTGCATATATTGAGATGTCGCACCTGAACGCGCCGCGAAACGTCCTGTGACGACGCGGTGACAATTCGTGCCGCGAAACGTCCGGTGACGACCAGAATCGAACCCGCGACCTCGCCTTTTACGCAGCACGTCTTATTCGCGAGCGACGCTCCGAAAGCGCTACGACGCCGAAAAAAACGGCGAGTTACCAAATATGTTCCAGACAGACGGACGGACTAGACGCGGGCTGTCCGCCCGCGAGGGGGGCCGTAGTTCCCCGTGGAGCGATCGCGGAGGCGAGGGAAAGCGCACCCAGGCGATGATGACGTGTCCGCGCACTTTAATGCCAGGCGCACGGCGGACGCGATCCAGCAAATCCTGCCGGTCTCGGACCTGGTCTACGCACACCACCGTGAACGCGCCTGCACACCTGCGTCCGTGTTGGCGTCGATGCCGTGCTGCACTTGCCTCCGTCTCACCGAGGTCCGCCGTAGTGCGCGCCGGCCTTTTGTGCGTTGTCCGTCGTGAACGACGATAGTCCGTCGAAAGCGATGTACCTATGTTTCCCGCCCCCCCCTCCCCCCACCGTTTCCCGTCTGTGAGCCCCGTCGGGTTACCCCGTCTTTCAACAAGAAGGAAGCACACCTGTATCAGACGGCGATGCATACGCGCCGCTACCGTGCAGCATTTCACCAGCTGTGTTTCCTTGTAACGTCTCCTGCAGCAGCCATACACCAGCGGCGCCAGTGCGGTCATTAAGGAGTGTGCTTCGCAGTACGCCGGCGAGCTCCGGATCTGTAGGACCGATCACGGAGCGCAGCAGTGCCTCAGGTACTTGTGCAACGCATCCCATACGCTCGTACTCCTGCAGAGCATCTTCATCCACCGCAAGTTCGTCCTCATCGTTGTGCGGACGAAAGCGCACCCAGGCGACGATGACGTGTCCGCGCACTTTAATGCCAGGTGCACGGCGGACGCGATCCAGCAAGTCCTGCCGGTCTCGGACCTCGTCCACGCACACCGTCGGATGTTCTCGTTGTCGTAGTGCGCGCCGGCCTTTTGTGCGTTGTCCGTCGTGAACGACGATAGTCCGTCGAAAGCGATGTACGTATGTTTCCCGCCCCCCCCTCCCCCCACCGTTTCCCGTCTGTGAGCCCCGTCGGGTTACCCCGTCTTTCAACAAGAAGGAAGCACACCTGTATCAGACGGCGATGCATACGTGCAGCCACCGTGAAGCATTTCCCCAGCCGTGTCTTCTTGGAACGTCTCCTGCAGCTGCCGTACACCAGCGGCGCCAGTGCGGTCATTAAGGAGTGTGCTTCGCAGTACGCCGGCGACCTCCGGATCTGTAAGACCGATCGCGGAGCGCAGCAGTGCCTCAGGTACTTGTGCAACGCATCCCATACGCTTGTACTCCTGCGTCCTCATCGTTGTGCGGACGAAAGCGCACCCAGGCGACGATGACGTGTCCGCGCACTTTAATGCCAGGTGCACAGCGGACGCGATCCAGCAAGTCCTGCCGATCTCGGACCTCGTCCACGCACACCACCGTGAACGCGCCTGCGCGCCTGCGTCCGTCTCTGCGTCGACCCCGCGCTGCACTTGCCTCCGTCTCGCCGAGGTCCGCCGATCTGTCGTTCCGTCTTTTGTGCGTTGTCCGTCGTGAACGACGATAGTCGTTCCGTCGTCGGAACGGAGACCTTACGCCGTTTTCAGGGGGACGTTGTCCGTCTGTCCGTCCGTCCAACACGCGCAGGCAGCTGGCCACGTAGCATATCGGGGTCGGGGTTGAGGACCGCGATGGCATGTGACTGAACGGATGGAAGCCGTCTTCAGCCGCGGACGAAAGCGCACCCAGGCGACGATGACGTGATCCGTCCGTCTCGGCATCGACGCCGTGCTGCACTTGCCTCCATCTCACCGAGGTCCGCCGGTCTGTCGTTCCGTCGGATGTTCTCGTCATCGTAGTGCGCGCCGGCCTTTTGTGCGTTGTCCGTCAAGAACGACGATAGTCCGTCGAAAGCGATGTACGTATGTTTCCCGCCGCCCCCTCCCCCCACCGTTTCCCGTCTGTGAGCCCCGTCGGGTTACCCCGTCTTTCAACAAGAAGGAAGCACACCTGTATCAGACGGCGATGCATACGCGCCGCTGCCGTGCAGCATTTCACCAGCCGTGTTTCCTTGTAACGTCTCCTGCAGCGGCCATACACCAGCGGCGCCAGTGCGGTCATTAAGGAGTGTGCTTCGCAGTACGCCGGCGACCTCCGGATCTGTAGGACCGATCGCGGAGCGCAGCAGTGCCTCAGGTACTTGTGCAACGCATCCCATACGCTTGTACTCCTGCAGAGCATCTTCATCCACCGCAAGTTCGTCCTCATCGTTGTGCGGACGAAAGCGCACCCAGGCGACGCTGACGTGTCCTCGCACTTTAATGCCAGGTGCACGGCGGACGCGATCCAGCAAGTCCTGCCGGTCTCGGACCTCGTCCACGCACACCACCGGGAACGTGCCTGCGCGCCTGCGTCCGTCTCTGCGTCGACCCCGCGCTGCACTTGCCTCCGTCTCGCCGAGGTCCGCCGATCTGTCGTTCCGTCTTTTGTGCGTTGTCCGTCGTGAATGACGATAGTCGTTCCGTCGTCGGAACGGAGACCTTACGCCGATCTTAGGGGGACGTTGTCCGTCTGTCCGTCCGTCCAACACGCGCAGGCAGCTGGCCACGTAGCATATTGGGGTCGGGGTTGAGGACCGTGATGCCATGTGACTGAACGGATGGAAGCTGTCTTCAGCCGCAATACCATGCATCGTGTGATATATACGCGATCTATATGCGATACAATCCCACAGTAGCGAGCCGACGCCTGTAAATAGCCCAGCTTCGTGAAAGGCCGTGCAGCTTACGTTGGCGGCGCCACCGACCAGTGTGCAGTAATGCAGTGTGCAGCCGCAGTACCGTATGTTAAGATAAAGAAATCGGACGGATGTGTATATCCGCGATGCAATCCGACCTACTGTAGCGAGCCGACGCACGCGAAGAAGGCCGTACATCTTACAAGAAGCCCTACATTTCACGCGGACAACGTTGGACGGCCGCAGATGCGCACTTTGACGCCGGTGATCTTCCCTGATCGTAGCCATAATCATAGATGGCTACAATATATATTGGCATGTCGCACGTTGAATCGCGCACCTGTACCGCGGCGCGAAACATCCGGTGCGACGACTTGCACATGCATCAGCATATTACATATGTCATATTATGTTATATGAGATCATGTCATTCACGCTAAAATGTGTGCCCTTGCACGTGTGCGCATACTTGCGCACACAACAAAGAGTCGAACAGACGGACTTGCACATGCATCAGCATATCACATATGTCAGGTGCGCAAGGCGCATCGTTGCGTCCAGGTGCGCAATTTAACGTGCCGTATTCGATGTGCCATAATGTCATAATATCATACACGGCCAGACGCCGCCGCGGCGACGATTCGTGCCGCGAAACGTGCGGTGACGACACGGCGACGATTCGTGCCGCGAAACGTCCGGTTCGCGCCATGAAATGTCCGGTGACGATAAAAGGCATGCCCTTGCATATGTGCGTGCCCTTGCATATATTGAGATGTCGCACCTGAACGCGCCGTGAAACGTCCGGTGACGGCGCGGCGACGATTCGTGCCGTGAAACGTCCGGTTCGCGCCGTGAAACGTCCGGTGACGATAAAAGGCTGCCCTTGCATATGTGCGTGCCCTTTGCATATATTGAGATGTCGCACCTACGCGCCACGAAACGTCCGGTGACGTCGACGCGGCGACGATTCGTGCCGCGAAACGTCCGGTGACGACCGGGATCGAACCCGCGACCTCCTCTACTACGCCGCGATGTCTTAAGCGCGAGCGACGCTCCGAAAGCGCTACGACGCCGAGAAAAACGGCGAATTACCAAATATGTTCCAGACAGACGGACTAGACGCGGGCTGTCCGCCCGCGAGGGGGGCCGTAGTTCCCCGGGGAGCGACCGCGGAGGCGAGGGTATGCGCGCCGACGCAGCACGGTGGCCATGCCGGAAGCGAGGTGCAGGTGGGTAATCCTGCCGGTCTCGGACCTGGTCTACGCACACCACCGTGAACGCGCCTGCACGCCTGCGTCCGTCATGGCATCGACTCCGTCTCGCCGAGGTCCCATACGCTTGTACTCCTGCAGAGCATCTTCATCCACCGCAAGTTCGTCCTCATCGTTGTGCGGACGAAAGCGCACCCAGGCGACGCTGACGTGTCCTCGCACTTTAATGCCAGGTGCACGGCGGACGCGATCCAGCAAGTCCTGCCAGTCTCGGACCTCGTCCACGCACACCACCGGGAACGTGCCTGCGCGCCTGCGTCCGTCTCGGCGTCGACCCCGCGCTGCACTTGCCTCCGTCTCGCCGAGGTCCGCCGATCTGTCATTCCGTCTTTTGTGCGTTGTCCGTCGTGAACGACGATAGTCGTTCCGTCGTCGGAACGGAGACCTTACGCCGATCTTAGGGGGACGTTGTCCGTCTGTCCGTCCGTCCAACACGCGCAGGCAGCTGGCCACGTAGCATATTGGGGTCGGGGTTGAGGACCGCGATGCCATGTGACTGAACGGATGGAAGCCGTCTTCAGCCGCGGACGAAAGCACACCCAGGCGACGATGACGTGATCCGTCCGTCTCGGCGTCGACGCCGTGCTGCACTTGCCTCCGTCTCACCGAGGTCCGCCGGTCTGTCGTTCCGTCGGATGTTCTCGTCGTCGTAGTGCGCGCCGGCCTTTTGTGCGTTGTCCGTCAAGAACGACGATAGTCCGTCGAAAGCGATGTACGTATGTTTCCCGCCGCCCCCTCCCCCCACCGTTTCCCGTCTGTGAGCCCCGTCGGGTTACCCCGTCTTTCAACAAGAAGGAAGCACACCTGTATCAGACGGCGATGCATACGCGCCGCTGCCGTGCAGCATTTCACCAGCCGTGTTTCCTTGTAACGTCTCCTGCAGCGGCCATACACCAGCGGCGCCAGTGCGGTCATTAAGGAGTGTGCTTCGCAGTACGCCGGCGACCTCCGGATCTGTAGGACCGATCGCGGAGCGCAGCAGTGCCTCAGGTACTTGTGCAACGCATCCCATACGCTTGTACTCCTGCAGAGCATCTTCATCCACCGCAAGTTCGTCCTCATCGTTGTGCTGACGAAAGCGCACCCAGGCGACGCTGACGTGTCCTCGCACTTTAATGCCAGGTGCACGGCGGACGCGATCCAGCAAGTCCTGCCGGTCTCGGACCTCGTCCACGCACACCACCGGGAACGTGCCTGCGCGGCTGCGTCCGTCTCTGCGTCGACCCCGCGCTGCACTTGCCTCCGTCTCGCCGAGGTCCGCCGATCTGTCATTCCGTCTTTTGTGCGTTGTCCGTCGTGAACGACGATAGTCGTTCCGTCGTCGGAACGGAGACCTTACGCCGATCTTAGGGGGACGTTGTCCGTCTGTCCGTCCGTCCAACACGCGCAGGCAGCTGGCCACGTAGCATATTGGGGTCGGGGTTGAGGACCGCGATGCCATGTGACTGAACGGATGGAAGCCGTCTTCAGCCGCAATACCACGCATCGTGTGATATATACGCGATCTATATGCGATACAATCCCACAGTAGCGAGCCGACGCCTGTAAATAGCCCAGCTTCGTGAAAGGCCGTGCAGCTTACGTTGGCGGCGCCACCGACCAGTGTGCAGTAATGCAGTGTGCAGCCGCAGTACCGTATGTTAAGATAAAGAAATCGGACGGATGTGTATATCCGCGATGCAATCCGACCTACTGTAGCGAGCCGACACACGCGAAGAAGGCCGTACATCTTACAAGAAGCCCTACATTTCACGCGGACAACGTTGGACGGCCGCAGATGCGCACTTCGACGCCGGTGATCTTCCCCGATCGTAGCCATAATCATAGATGGCTACAATATATATTGGCATGTCGCACGTCGAATCGCGCACCTGTAACGCGGCGCGAAACATCCGGTGCGACGACTTGCACATGCATCAGCATATTACATATGTCATATTATGTTATATGAGATCATGTCATTCACGATAAAATGTGTGCCCTTGCACGTGTGCGCATACTTGCGCACACAACAAAGAGTCGAACAGACGGACTTGCACATGCATCAGCATATCACATATGTCAGGTGCGCAAGGCGCATCGTTGCGTCCAGGTGCGCAATTTGACGTGCCGTATTCGATGTGCCATAATGTCATAATATCATACACGGCCAGACGCCGCCGCGGCGACGATTCGTGCCGCGAAACGTGCGGTGACGACACGGCGACGATTCGTGCCGCGAAACGTCCGGTTCGCGCCATGAAACGTCCGGTGACGATAAAAGGCATGCCCTTGCATATGTGCGTGCCCTTGCATATATTGAGATGTCGCACCTGAACGCGCCGTGAAACGTCCGGTGACGGCGCGGCGACGATTCGTGCCGTGAAACGTCCGGTTCGCGCAAGGCGCATCGTTGCGTCCAGGTGCGCAATTTGACGTGCCGTATTCGATGTGCCATAATATCATAATATCATACACGGCCAGACGCCGCCGCGGCGACGATTCGTGCCGCGAAACGTGCGGTGATGACACGGCGACGATTCGTGCCATGAAACGTCCGGTTCGCGCCATGAAACGTCCGGTGACGATAAAAGGCATGCCCTTGCATATGTGCGTGCCCTTGCACATATTGAGATGTCGCACCTGAACGCGCCGCGAAACGTCCTGTAACGACGCGGTGACAATTCGTGCCGCGAAACGTCCGGTGACGACCAGAATCGAACCCGCGACCTCGCCTTTTACGCCGCGACGTCTTAAGCGCGAGCGACGCTCCGAAGGCACTACGACGCCGAGAAAAACGGCGAGTTACCAAATATGTTCCAGACAGACGGACAAGCGCCCCAAAAACGGCCTAAGGTCTCCGTTCCGACGACGGAACGACTATCGTCGTTCACGTCTATGTCGGAACTACGACGACGGACTAGACGCGGGCCGTCCGCCCGCGAGGGGGGCCGTAGTTCCCCGTCCCCGCGGCGGAGGCGAGGGCACGCGTGCCGAATGGAAGGGGTAATACAGGGATGCAGAGATGCAGTTCACCAGCGTGGGAGTCGAACCCACGAGCGCGCGGATCGCACTCGGCCGTGCAAGCGTGTCGTCATACAGCGAGGTGGCCGTTTGACGCTGGCATTTAACGCCATCCAGTGGCGGCAACTCCATGCACGCACCTGTGTTTGGGGCAACCGGAGTGACTTACTGTTGGAGGGCCGTGACGAAAGTGGTCCGGCCCTCCGTGCTGGTGGTGACGGTGCCGGCGATGGCGAAGGAGTCGTAGGCGGTGTACGCGACGCGGTCGTTGTCGTCCGCGAAGCTCGCGTCGGCGAAGAAGTCCGCGTAGTTGGGCAGCTGTTGGAGGACGCTGGGGCTGTCCGTGCAGACTGGATACTTGCTATTGCCGACGCTGAGGACGAGTGGTATGACGGGCTGGGAGCCGACCGTCGTGACGGAGCTGGGATTCGGGGAGAGGGTGGCGGCGGCGTGTGCTCCATCCGACGGTAGGACAACGGCGGCCCGGTCGCGTTGCTCCCACGCAACCATCATGTCGTTCGTGTCGGCGCGGCTGTCGGTGGCCGCAGTGGTCTGCTGGGTAGCTGCTCGGAAGGTCTGTACCCGCTTGGGAGGGCGCTTGCCCGGGGCAGCTGCTGCCGCGACTAGCGCCCCGTTGAGGAAGATGCTGTTGTTGTACTGAGTATTGGACGGCGCGCTGATTTTGGCGGCGTAGATGTATAGCGGCGTGTTGTCGTCAGCCGCCGCTTGTAGCTGCGTAACGAAGTTGTCGGGCGCGGATTGCTTGACCGCCAGCTCCACGCAGCCGAGGTCGGGGGCGTCGGGGTTGCCGCACGCGACCCAGGCGTTGAACTTGCGGAAGGGTCCGCCGCGGAACAGCTTACCGTGCGGGACGACCAGGAGGGCGCTGCCGTCGGCCGGGTACTTGTCCTCGGCGTCCGCTTTGTCGGTTGCCGCGTTGTATGTGGGATAACGCAGCTTGGCGGTGTACAGCATCGGGTCCAAACGGTCCAGCAGCATTTTGGAAGACTCGAAGCGAACACTGAACACGGGTGTTTGTCCGTGTGCTTTCACTCCGGCACCCAGGCCACCTAGGGTCGCGGAACCTAAGGTACGCTGTGGATTGCAGGGGGCGTACAGACGGGAGGGGGGGCTGTCCGTGCGCCACCGCGTCCTAAGGCGCAATCGACTGCGGACGAGCGCAATCTACAACGCCCCCTTCAATTCACAGCGTACTTTAGGCTCCGCGACCCCGTAGTTTCAACCTGGATGGCCTGGCCGCCGAAGTGGAGCACGGACTGGCACCCGTGTCACTTCGGTGCTCGCCTAGAGTCCTCGAACATGCTGCCGAGTCGCCACAACACACTCGACTACGGCCGTCTGCTGTGCTCATTCTCTGCCCCACCTGTGTGATCTGCGTTGCTTGCATGCGGCAGATGTATCGTAATGCCAACGTCCGGCACATATCTATACTTACACCTACTCCAATCGTCTTCGCCCCACCTGGTCAGGTACGATCCACTCTCCGGAGCACGTAGGAGACCCATACCACGGATCTACACCTCCCTCCCTACGCGCAGTCCTTCGCCTTCGTAGGTCAAATGCAACGCCTCTTGCCCTCGCCACTGCCGCCGTCGTCGTACAGCTATCCGCCGAGTCCGTCAGACTTCCAGTCCCGGATCTTCCACCCCACCATCCTACGCGCTCCCCTTCTCCGCGCTTCGCGCCTTCGTCACAGGTCGCAAAGGGGTTGGGAGATGTAGGGACGGCGGTGTGGCAGAGAGCGGGCACAGGAGGCGGAAAGGTGTGTTGTAGCGGTCCAGCAGCATGTTGGGGATTCGAGGCAAGCACAGAAATGGTACAGGTGCCTGTCCGTGTGCTTGCATCACCCGTACTTCACTCTACAGTAGTTTGCCGGAGTGAAGTACGGGTGACGGAAGCACACGGACAAACACCCGTGTCATTTCGGTGCTTGCCTCGACTCCCCAACACGCCGCTGGACCGCCATAACACACTCGACCACGGCCGTCTCTTGTGCTCAACCTCTGCCCCACAGACTACGTCGTCCCTGCGTCTCTCAACACCTGCGCGACTCGTGTTGCGCGCATGCGGCAGATGTATTGCAATGCCAACGTCCGGCACATATTTACACCTCCCATCGCAGCATCCTACGCACCCTCCTTCTTCACACGTTCCCCCCCATCCGTCGTAGGTCAGACGCAACGTCGGTGACGACACGGTAACACGGTGGTGTTCTGTCTACTCCCTCTAGTCTATTTTCGCGACGAAATCGGCATGCAGAGCCATGAGCACCTCGGCGTCACCAGCCACTCCGGGACGAGCAACGTACGATCAACGTACCGCGTCCGCCACATCTCGGGCCCACCTAGTACTCGGAATCGGCAACCTGCCACAGCGTTCTCATCCACACCCGCATCCTCATCTTCATCCGCCGCCCTGTTTTTCGCCACCGTCGCCTTCGTTGCAGACCCCTCACCATCGTCGCCGTGTCACGTGGTGGTGGCTGCGGTAGTCCAACGCTCCTCCAGGTGCCGGGCGTGCTCGTATTCGGGTGCATAGCGGTTGCGGGTTGCGGTCGCGCGGCGGTCAAGGAGGCGCAGTTCGGCCGCCAGGTCGGGGTCGAGCTTTGTTGCTGCCAGAAACTGCTGGACAACTCGTTTTCGCTCGTCGGGTGTCGTAGAGAGCGGGCGCAAGAGGCGGATGTGGTTGAGTGTCTTGTACCGTGTCAGTAGTACATACACGGTTGCGCGCTTCAAGCCGCCAGGTGGGACGGAGAGGTCCGCAACCCAGCATTCTTCCTTGAAACTGCGACCCTGTACGAAATAGTCGGTCACGGCGTAGTAGTCACCCAGCGGCACGTTGATGCGACGCACGTTCTTGGTGGCGGTGCCGGTGTTGACAGCAGGTACGGTGATATTGGCTGCTGGTGAGGGGCGTGGTACGACGGTGAAGGCACCACCTTTGGATGCGAAGTCCGCCAAGTCCGCTAGCACCGTATTGGGCGCGTGTCCTTTAATTGGACGGACCATGACGGCTGCGGGGAGGTAGTGAAGGCGCCAGTACGGGCCGTGGCCGTCGTCGGGCGGTTCGCGGCTGTCGGTGAGCAGGCCGCACGCCTCGACTTCATTGTTGTGGCAGGCGCCAGCGTCGGCGGCAACGGTGTCGAGTAGCGTGTAGCGTGCTCCTTCGTAGTACCAAGTGTCGGCGGTTGTGTGGTCGAAGGCGGCGTCTTTGACTCGCATCGCGACAGCCTTCTCGACGTGCGAGAGTAGCGGCTGCTGGGCTGTGCCGTGTTGGCGGACCGGGACGTGGTCCGCGTTCCAGCTGACCAACCGTGCACCCTTGCGACGCGCCTGGAGCATGAGCAGTCGTGTGTTGAGGACGTGCCTGGGTTCGTTGCGTTGCAACACCACGCGGGGCTCGAGGTCCGTGAGGTCCGATAGGTCGGTGATGACGCGTTGGTTGAGCGCGTCTATCAATGCCGCCATGCGCGCTTCAGTGGGTTCGCCGCCGCCGAACATGGTCGCGAACTGCGTGAGCTGCTGACCGGACGGGCTGTTGTCTTGTCGTTGTTGTTTTTGCAGCATGAACACGACGTTGCCGAGCTGCCGGTACAGCTGGAAGCCATCGTGCAGGCGGGCGTGCGTCTGTGGTACGGGTCGGCGAGGGCGACGCATGGTCGCGGCAGTGTCGCGGTCGTTGTTGTGCTCGTCACTGCTGCTGGTGTTGCTGTCATCCGCACGGCGACCTTCGTCTTCGTCAGCCGAGGCTGGCCGGCGCCGGGTGTTCGGTGCCGACGGAGTGAAGTTGGGGTTCCGCTCGACGTCGGCCGCGAAGCGGTATGGTGGCGAACCGCCCGGTTGAGGATGCTGTAGCAGGTCGCCGATTCCGGCAGCGGCGCGGCCGGACAGGACACGGGTGCTCGAGTGGGTGGGTCCAAGATGTGACGGGGGCGGTACGCTGGCCGTACAGGAGTAGCTGATGGCGCCGAGGTGCTCATGGCTCTGCATGCCGATTTCGTCGATGAAGACAGCGCCATCACCGACGTTGCGTTTGACCTACGAAGGGTGGGGGGGAGCGCGTGGAGAAGGGGGGTGCGTAGGATGTTGGGGCGGGAGGTGTGGATTCGTGGGATGGTTGTCGTACGTGCTCCGGCAAGTGGATCGTACCTGAAGGCTGGCGTGGGCACCGCGCTTGGGAAGGTTGGCGCCACGCGAGCTGCTTTGGCTCGCAGAGATGCCGAACATCGAGTGGGTCGACAGGCTGCGGTGCACTGGGGTGTTGAAGGCGATCGCGGCGGCCCAGGAGTACGCGCATGTGGCGGCCCAGTCGGGGCTGTCGTGCTGGTACGTGTACCACAGCAGCGCGTGCACGAACCTTGTCTTGCCCGTGCCCGGGGGACCCATGATGAGCATCTGCGGCGGAACGCCTGGATCGGGTTCGTTGCGGCGGTCGAAGTAGCGTGCCACGAGCATGAACGGTACAGCCTGATCCGGCGCCAGGGTGAAGAGCTCGATGGTGTCGTCAACGGTAGGCGGCTGAGCCAGACGCAGGTATGTCGGCATCTCCGCTGTGACGAGTGCGCGGTCAGATTGTTGGCCGTCGTTCATGAGTACCGCCACTAGCGGGTAGCCGGGGCGGCGATCCAGACACAGGCGGGGGGGGCGGACGGCGGTGGCCGGCGTGGCGATGGCGCCTTCGGTCAGGACCACGTAGCGCTTCAACCGCTTGGAAGCCTCACTCAGCAGCGGGATGTCGGTGGCGCGTACACGGCGAATGAAGGGGCTGGTGTTGGCACCGAGTGCGTCGGGTAGAGGAAGCGCACGGCAACGCCGGGCTGCACCGTATGCGTACAGCCCCTCCACCGTGGTGCGGTCGTACAGGTCCGTCAGGGCGACGTCAGACAGGTTGAGCCCCGTCGTCGGGTCGCCTTGGCCTGGCACGAAGTCATATCGCTCGACCTGATTGTCGTGTGGTGGCTGTGTGTCAGGGTCGGGTTCGAGGCGGCCTCGCGCGGCGTCCGGGTCGTCATCATCCGAGTCACTGGAGGTGTAGTTCGGGGGGAGACCGGCAGCCGCAGCGGCGGCGCGGCGCTGGCGACGTCGCAAGTTGTATTCGGCCTGGCGCCGGCCGCTGGCGAGGTGCTCTGCTTCGATGTTGTCAAGCAGGGCACTGACGCAGGCTCTGTAGGATCGGCCTGCACCGGTGGTTCCCAGGTCCGTCCACCAAGCATCGTACGCTTCCTTCACCGTTTGATTGGCAGCCACCGGCTGGCCACGGTGAGCCTTGAAGATGCCCAACACGAATGCGTAGTAGGCGACGGCGGCTGCGGTGGTACTGCCTGCTTGAGGACGGCGGGGCAGTGCACCGCCCAGCAGGACGTACCTCGGCTGCGCCAGGCGACGGAGGACGTGTGTCAGGTACAGCGGGTGCGTCGGTTGGAAGGCCACCTTCTTGGGGGGAATGGTCGTTGCTGGACTGGTCGGTAGCTGGTCCGCAGCTGAACCGCCTGACGCAAGGAACGTCGCGGCGGCGGTGGGCTGGGCGCCAGATGGGCCGGAAGGTGCATCAGTCACGGGGGTCACAGCGGTGTCAGAGGCCTTGCGTTTGCGGTGACGAGTCGCGGGAAGGACTTGGGCGCCAAGGATGGCAGCGTGGGGGTGCTGTGCGGGCGTCACACGTTGCACTTCGAAGTTGGCCACGATATTGTAGGCGCTGCAATCGAAGCCGCTGAGCTCCACTCCGCGCTGCGTATAGTTCTGTACGGCGTCGGCGAGAGTGTAGCCACCGTGCTCCTCTGCCTCCACAAGCTCCACGCCGGTTTCCGCGTCTTCTGGCTCCACGGCGGACTCGGCCGCCAGTACAGTGAATGCGCCCACCGGCAGGTAGTTACGTTTGTACGACGCTTGAAACGTATCGTGACCCGAGAGCTTGAAGACGACCAGTGCCATGCCGGCCGTGATGGTGGCCGTCATGCGGTGTACCGCGGCGCATAGGTTGGCGAACGCGCTGGGGCCATCGCCGCTGGCGCTGGGCGGGCTCCCCGCCATCATGAAGTCCTGCACGCGCCCGGCGGCGGCACAGGTGAGGTGTGCCTGGCTGCGCTCGATTGTCTTTGCGGTGTACTTTGAACTGTAGTACGCAGCATCACGGGCACGGTCGATGGCGGGCTGTAGGAGGGGGCAGTCACCACGTTCGTTGACGGGGCGTGCTAGTTGTGCGGCGACGTCAGCCGTGTACTCCCGGTCGACCTCACAGGCCAGGGACATCAACTGGTTGCAGCCGAACGCGAGCGCAACGGCAGGCATGTGCGGCACGAGGTTGGACGCCAGGCGGGGCAACAAGAAGAGGCCGCCGGTGCCGATCCACTGAAAGGCCGTGCGGATGAGCCGGGGGAAGGCCATGCCGCAGCTGTCGTCGGTGCCGTGGCAGCCGTGGCGCTTGCAGGTCGTATTGTGGGTGTGGGTGAGGGTACCGTGTATGACGGCAGCGTGGTGGGCACGGCAGGCGGCGTGCCGTGATGGTGGAGGGAGCCCGCCGTTCGCGCACCCGGCCAGTCGTTCGAAGTCGCACGCGGCAGGTGGGCAATCTACCTGCACCGCCGGCACGGGCAGGCCGTGCTGCTGCGCCTCCGCTTCAGACATACCCATGACCAGAGGCTGCGTTGCACCGTCCGGGGCCGGAGCGTAGTACGGCGAAGGATACCACATTTCGCAGAGCGCATACGCAAGTGCCAGAGCCCGGCAGTTGGGTCCACAAAAGAACGCCTGCAGGTTCTCCAGCGCGAAGCACTCGAGATGTGCAACTCCGTGCAGGTGTAACGCCAATCGCCCACTCTGCTCCACCTTGACAACCACCTCGAATACGACACCGCAGAAGCAGTTCGGGTCAGTCTGCCGCATTGCCCCAGGTGCAAAGCCAAACAGCTGCTCGACCACCACTTCTTTCGTGGCAACGAGCAGCGCGGCGCAGCTGTACGGGTCTTCCTTAACGCGGCGCCACTTTTCCACCGTGCTGGTGATCTGGGCGGGACGGCCGGTGTCGTCGAACTCGATGAACCGGCCAGACGCTACAACGGCGCAGCCAGCATGCATGTCCGCCGGGTTGAGGTTGAAGAACAGCGGCGGCCAGCCAATAGTGAGGGCAGCTGCACGCATCGTGGCCTTCGCACCGTTGTAGTAGGCATCCGTGAGGTCAATTCGCAGCAAGCTGGCACGTGCGCCCTCGAGGAGAGCGCGCACCACGGGCGACTGCTGCGACAGCAGCTGCCGTCGCTGGGCGTGACGGTACGGCAGCGCCAAGATGTCCGCCATGGCGCGTACGACATCCCTTGAAACTCGCGCCGCTGGTTCACCCAGCCGTGGTCGCATGCGCAGGGCCACTCCCACCTGCGCCATGCTCTGCTGCCGAACGTTGATGTCGTACATGCGGGCAAGCAGCATCAAGTTGCCGCTGAACTGTGCCCGAGGCACCCGCCGTACCAGGTGGCTGCAGTATGATGCGAAGGACATTCCCGGCGGCCGCTGTCCGGACAAGCCATACGGAAACGAGACCGGGAAGCAGACGTTGAGGATGGCCGGATGACGATCATCCAGGATCCGAGCGTCACGGCCGCCAGCGGCGAATGCAAGACGTGCACGGCCGGTCAGCAGATCATGCACCACGTTGGGCCGGGTATCAAACTCGCTGCCGTCGGTCGGAACGGCAGCGGGCTGCGGCAGGACCAGTTCCAGCTCATTCGGAGCGCCCAGGTCGGCATCAGCTGTGTCGGACAGAGGGGACGGGAATCCACAAGCTTAACACGACGGGCAGACAGATGGACGGGTGCACCCTCTCGAGGTCGTATGTATGCGCGAATTGTTTCGAGGCCGTTCGGTGAATGTGACGGAATACGCGAATGGAGGTGTACGAAGGTGATAAAATGCACGCCCTCACTCACTCCGGATGGGAGCAGGGTCGGCTGCCTCACGCACGACGACCGCGAGGGGCGGTAAGCCCGTAGCGCCAGCTTCTGCAGTGAACAGTAGTCACAGTCGCGCACACACCGTAGATCAACAAGTGGCAATATGTAGAGTATTCCGCGACGCCTAACCTGACAGGAGGCTGAGCGCGTCCGATCGACACACAGACCAGCAGCCGCGACCCGTGCAAACCCACGGGTACGTACAGGTCGCAAAACACAGCAGCGGCACGGGCAACTCGCAGCTGTGCCCTCACAGACATACCCGCCATAGGAGTGTCCGAGACGGTAGCCCCGGTCGTGGGTGCGTCGGGACTTCCAGCAGATGTAGAAGTACAGAAATACCAACGCCGGAAGGATGCGGGCAAAGTACGTGGGACCAGGATTGTCAGTCCGATAGTGACGTATCTACGTTTCCCGTTCGGCCCGCCCCCCCACCGTTCCCCGTCTGTGAGCCCCGTCGGCTGACCCCGTCTTTCAACAAGAAGGAATCACACCTGGATCAGACGGCGATGCATACGCACCACCGCCCTGAACGATTTCACCAGCCGCGTTTCCTTGTAACGTCTCCTGCAGCTGCCGTACACCAGCGGCGCCAGTGCGGTCATGGAGGAACGTGCTCCGCAGTACGCCGGCGACCTCCGGATCTGTAGGACCGATCGCGGAGCGCAGCAGTGCCTCAGGTACCTGTGCAACACATCCCATACGCTCGTACTCCTGCAGAGCATCTTCATCCACCGCGAGCTCATCCTCATCGTTGTGTTGAAGAAAGCGCACCCAGGCGACGATGACGTGTCCTCGCACTTTAACGCCAGGCGCACGGCGCACGCGATCCAGCAAGTCCTGCCGGTCTCGGACCTGGTCCACGCACACCACAGTGAACGCACCTGCCAAATCCGCAATGCGCGCAGGCAGCTGGCCGCGTAGCATATTGGGGTCGGGGTTGACGACCGCGATACCATGCGACTGAACGGCACACGGGAAGACCTGGGGGGGACGGCCCGTGAGATGCACAATCAGCAGCTGCTGCATCAGACGGCCCCGCCCCAAAAGCTGACTTTCCACAAACGTGGGTGTAGGCAGCGGGTCGCCCAGGTGATTGACAGACGGCACGTCGCCCGGATCGAGACGCGCCAGAGCCGCTTCAGGCACTCGGCGTGCTGCAATGAGAGCGGCGACAGGCGGACATCAGTTAAGCAAACTCGAATGGCAATATAGGCGGCTCGATGAATCAGAGGCGTTCATGTTCCCCTAAACGGGCCGGAGAAGGTCCTCACCCGCCAGTGCCTTCTCGCAAAAGGCGCAGATAACGAATCGCTCGGAGCCACCATCGTCGCGGAACACGGTCCGATTCGGCAAGTCCGCATCAAGGCGCATGCAAAACGGCACCTCCACACTCCGCGGATCGTCAAAGCAAGGTCGCGGCTGCACCCGTGGTGGATATGGCCACAACTCCGATGGCAGCTGCACCGGGGCCGTGCCCTCTGCACCACCCGTCGATGAATCCGACTCGTCAGCCCCATCGACACCACCATCACTGTCAACTGCCACCGCATCCTCATCCACGAATGCCGCGGGATCGGCGTCAGCGCTGGCACCTGCAGTACTGCCGCGCTCGGATCTGCCGACACGATACCGTGCCGGTAAAACCGGATCCGGCGGCGGTGGTGCAACACCTTGGGTGGTGCAGGGCATGCGCCGCCAAGCCAGAGTACGCGCATGACGCGGCACGGCGCCTGTGCACATGACGTCAGCGCGTAAGATGTCCACGTTGGGGATGTCCACCCAAGCACGAAGCGCGGATTGGTCCTCCGAACACTGCTCCGAACAGACGGCACACACCCGGGAAGGCATGCGCCGACGCAGCGCGGCGGCCATGCTGGAAGCAAGCTGCAGGTGTTTCTCATATGGTACCTGCCGCTCCACCGGAAGTTGACCGCCAGGCAAGTCCTGCACACGCCCTTCCGGAATCACCCCAAGAAAATCAGGTGGTGCAGGGTGCTGACCCTCGTGCAAGCAGGGAAATCGCATGAGGTCCCGCAAACGCTCAAGCAAGCTAGCTTGCGGAAGCTGTATCCCACGTAACCGAGCACGGGCCTGCGCGTGCGCGGCCTCTGCAGCCCTGCACTCCGGGTCTCGACGGGCAGCCGCTCGTGCAGCGGTGTTACGCCGCTGTTCCGCAGCCCTGCACTCCGGATCTCGACGGGCAGCCGCTCGTGCAGCGGTGTTACGCCGCTGTTCCGCAGCCCTGCGCTCCGGATCTTGACGCGCAACCGCTCGCGCAGCAGCGTCACGCTCCTGCTCCGCAGCCGCGCGCTCCGGATCGAGACGCGCAACCGCTCGCGCAGCAGCGTCACGCTCCTGCTCCGCAGCCGCGCGCTCCGGATCGAGACGAGCATCCCGCATCCGTGCTGCATCCGCGCTGAGCTGCACGCACGACGCACTCGTCCCTCTGAAACCTCTGAAATGGAAACCGCCGGCCAGTGTACCCAGACGCTCCCGACTACGCACCTCGGACTGCGGCGCCGCACAGAGCGAAGTGGCAAGCGCGGACCTCTGCCCGTCAGCGACGTCACGCCCCTGCTCCGCAGCCCTGCGCTCCGGATCGAGACGAGCTTCCCGCATCCGTATTGCATCCGCGCTGAGCTGCACGCTCGACGCACTCGTACCTCTCAAATGGAAACCGCCGGCCAGTGTACCCAGGCGCTCGCGACCGCGAGCCTCAGCCCGCCGAGGCGAATCATCATTTATTCGGTCCGTCATAACTGATGGGAGCCGTCTCTAAACGAACCGACGGCCGGGCCAACGGGGGGACGAACCGACGAGGAACGATCCGACAACTGTAAAGAGCCCAAGTCCAGGAAAAGAGAACGTTAAGAGAAAGAAATCGAACGGATATATATATATATATATCCGCGACCACGATGCATATGATACCTGGGGCGAGCCGACGCACGCAAAGAAGGCCGTACGCCTTTCAAAAAGCCACACATTTTGCGCAAACAACGTTGGACGGGACGCGCACCGGCGTTGGATGACCGCGTCATCCAACGCCGGAAGGTTCGAATATATGGCTATCAAATATGTATGGGTATATATCAATCCGGTCCGACTACAATATTACAAGTATGTATAGCGAACCGCGCACCCGGAGATGCATCGAGTCGCACCGCGATCGCTCAGCGAGAACCATCCGGTGACGACCGGAATCGAACCCGCGACCTCGCCTTTTACGCCGCGATGTCTTAAGCGCGCGCGGAGCTCCGAAACCCGAGAACGACGGCCCGAAAAACGCGAGTTTCCAGAAACCCGAACAGACAGACGGACGGACAACGAAAAATCGGGGTAAGGTCTCCGTTCCGACGACGGAACGACTATCGTCGTTCACGTCTATGTCGGAACTACGACGATCGGAACTACGACGACTAGACGCGGGCTGTCCGCCCGCGAGGGGGGCCGTAGTTCCCCGTGGAGCGATCGCGGAGGCGAGGGAAAGCGCACCCAGGCGATGATGACGTGTCCGCGCACTTTAATGCCAGGCGCACGGCGGACGCGATCCAGCAAATCCTGCCGGTCTCGGACCTGGTCTACGCACACCACCGTGAACGCGCCTGCACACCTGCGTCCGTGTTGGCGTCGATGCCGTGCTGCACTTGCCTCCGTCTCACCGAGGTCCGCCGTAGTGCGCGCCGGCCTTTTGTGCGTTGTCCGTCGTGAACGACGATAGTCCGTCGAAAGCGATGTACCTATGTTTCCCGCCCCCCCCTCCCCCCACCGTTTCCCGTCTGTGAGCCCCGTCGGGTTACCCCGTCTTTCAACAAGAAGGAAGCACACCTGTATCAGACGGCGATGCATACGCGCCGCTACCGTGCAGCATTTCACCAGCTGTGTTTCCTTGTAACGTCTCCTGCAGCAGCCATACACCAGCGGCGCCAGTGCGGTCATTAAGGAGTGTGCTTCGCAGTACGCCGGCGAGCTCCGGATCTGTAGGACCGATCACGGAGCGCAGCAGTGCCTCAGGTACTTGTGCAACGCATCCCATACGCTCGTACTCCTGCAGAGCATCTTCATCCACCGCAAGTTCGTCCTCATCGTTGTGCGGACGAAAGCGCACCCAGGCGACGATGACGTGTCCTCGCACTTTAATGCCAGGTGCACGGCGGACGCGATCCAGCAAGTCCTGCCGGTCTCGGACCTCGTCCACGCACACCGTCGGATGTTCTCGTTGTCGTAGTGCGCGCCGGCCTTTTGTGCGTTGTCCGTCGTGAACGACGATAGTCCGTCGAAAGCGATGTACGTATGTTTCCCGCCCCCCCCTCCCCCCACCGTTTCCCGTCTGTGAGCCCCGTCGGGTTACCCCGTCTTTCAACAAGAAGGAAGCACACCTGTATCAGACGGCGATGCATACGTGCAGCCACCGTGAAGCATTTCCCCAGCCGTGTCTTCTTGGAACGTCTCCTGCAGCTGCCGTACACCAGCGGCGCCAGTGCGGTCATTAAGGAGTGTGCTTCGCAGTACGCCGGCGACCTCCGGATCTGTAAGACCGATCGCGGAGCGCAGCAGTGCCTCAGGTACTTGTGCAACGCATCCCATACGCTTGTACTCCTGCGTCCTCATCGTTGTGCGGACGAAAGCGCACCCAGGCGACGATGACGTGTCCGCGCACTTTAATGCCAGGTGCACGGCGGACGCGATCCAGCAAGTCCTGCCGGTCTGGGACCTCGTCCACGCACACCACCGGGAACGTGCCTGCGCGGCTGCGTCCGTCTCGGCGTCGACCCCGCGCTGCACTTGCCTCCGTCTCGCCGAGGTCCGCCGATCTGTCGTTCCGTCTTTTGTGCGTTGTCCGTCGTGAATGACGATAGTCGTTCCGTCGTCGGAACGGAGACCTTACGCCGATCTTAGGGGGACATTGTCCGTCTGTCCGTCCGTCCAACACGCGCAGGCAGCTGGCCACGTAGCATATTGGGGTCGGGGTTGAGGACCGTGATGCCATGTGACTGAACGGATGGAAGCTGTCTTCAGCCGCAATACCATGCATCGTGTGATATATACGCGATCTATATGCGATACAATCCCACAGTAGCGAGCCGACGCCTGTAAATAGCCCAGCTTCGTGAAAGGCCGTGCAGCTTACGTTGGCGGCGCCACCGACCAGTGTGCAGTAATGCAGTGTGCAGCCGCAGTACCGTATGTTAAGATAAAGAAATCGGACGGATGTGTATATCCGCGATGCAATCCGACCTACTGTAGCGAGCCGACGCACGCGAAGAAGGCCGTACATCTTACAAGAAGCCCTACATTTCACGCGGACAACGTTGGACGGCCGCAGATGCGCACTTTGACGCCGGTGATCTTCCCTGATCGTAGCCATAATCATAGATGGCTACAATATATATTGGCATGTCGCACGTTGAATCGCGCACCTGTACCGCGGCGCGAAACATCCGGTGCGACGACTTGCACATGCATCAGCATATTACATATGTCATATTATGTTATATGAGATCATGTCATTCACGCTAAAATGTGTGCCCTTGCACGTGTGCGCATACTTGCGCACACAACAAAGAGTCGAACAGACGGACTTGCACATGCATCAGCATATCACATATGTCAGGTGCGCAAGGCGCATCGTTGCGTCCAGGTGCGCAATTTAACGTGCCGTATTCGATGTGCCATAATGTCATAATATCATACACGGCCAGACGCCGCCGCGGCGACGATTCGTGCCGCGAAACGTGCGGTGACGACACGGCGACGATTCGTGCCGCGAAACGTCCGGTTCGCGCCATGAAATGTCCGGTGACGATAAAAGGCATGCCCTTGCATATGTGCGTGCCCTTGCATATATTGAGATGTCGCACCTGAACGCGCCGTGAAACGTCCGGTGACGGCGCGGCGACGATTCGTGCCGTGAAACGTCCGGTTCGCGCAAGGCGCATCGTTGCGTCCAGGTGCGCAATTTGACGTGCCGTATTCGATGTGCCATAATATCATAATATCATACACGGCCAGACGCCGCCGCGGCGACGATTTGTGCCGCGAAACGTGCGGTGACGACACGGCGACGATTCGTGCCGCGAAACGTCCGGTTTGCGCCATGAAACGTCCGGTGACGATAAAAGGCATGCCCTTGCATATGTGCGTGCCCTTGCATATATTGAGATGTCGCACCTGAACGCGCCGTGAAACGTCCGGTGACGGCGCGGCGACGATTCGTGCCGTGAAACGTCCGGTTCGCGCAAGGCGCATCGTTGCGTCCAGGTGCGCAATTTGACGTGCCGTATTCGATGTGCCATAATATCATAATATCATACACGGCCAGACGCCGCCGCGGCGACGATTTGTGCCGCGAAACGTGCGGTGACGACACGGCGACGATTCGTGCCGCGAAACGTCCGGTTTGCGCCATGAAACGTCCGGTGACGATAAAAGGCATGCCCTTGCATATGTGCGTGCCCTTGCATATATTGAGATGTCGCACCTGAACGCGCCGTGAAACGTCCGGTGACGGCGCGGCGACGATTCGTGCCGTGAAACGTCCGGTTCGCGCCGTGAAACGTCCGGTGACGATAAAAGGCTGCCCTTGCATATGTGCGTGCCCTTTGCATATATTGAGATGTCGCACCTACGCGCCACGAAACGTCCGGTGACGTCGACTCGGCGACGATTCGTGCCGCGAGCCGTCCGGTGACGACCGGGATCGAACCCGCGACCTCCCCTACTACGCCGCGATGTCTTAAGCGCGAGCGACGCTCCGAAAGCGCTACGACGCCGAGAAAAACGGCGAATTACCAAATATGTTCCAGACAGACGGACGGACTAGACGCGGGCCGTCCGCCCGCGAGGGGGGCCGTAGTTCCCCGTGGAGCGACCATCGTGGAGGTGAGGGTATGCGTGCCGACGCAGCACGGTGGCCATGCCGGAAGCGAGGTGCAGGGGGGTAATCCACCGCAAGTTCATCCTCATCGTTGTGCGGACGAAAGCGCACCCAGGCGATGATGACGTGTCCTCGCACTTGAATGCCAGGCGCACGGCGGACGCGATCCAGCAAGTCCGGACGGTCTCGGACCTGGTCCACGCACACCACCGTGAACGCGCCTGCGCGCCTGCGTCCGTCATGGCGTCGACGCCGCGCTGCACTTGCCTCCGTGTCGCCGAGGTCCGCCAGTCTGTCGTTCCGTCGGATTTTCTCGTCGTCGTAGTGCGCGCCGGCCTTTTGTGCGTTGTCCATCGTGAACGACGATAGTCCGTCGAAAGCGATGTACCTATGTTTCCCGCCCCCCCCTCTCCCCACCGTTCCCCGTCTGTGAGCCCCGTCGGCTTACCCCGTCTTTCAACAAGAAGGAAGCACACCTGTATCAGACAGCGATGCATATGCGCCACCACCCTGAACGATTTCACCAGCCGTGTTTTCTTGTAACGTCTCCTGCAGCTGCCGTACACCAGCGGCGCCAGTGCGGTAAGGATTTCACCAGCCGTGTTTCCTTCCAGCTGCCGTACACCAGCGGCGCCAGTGCGGTAATTAAGGAATGTGCTTCACAGTACGTAGGCGACCTCCGGATCTGTAGGACCGATCGTGGAGCGCAGCAGTGCCTCAGGTACTTGTGCAACGCATCCCATACGCTCGTACTCCTGCAGAGCATCTTCATCCACCGCAAGTTCATCCTCATCGTTGTGCGGAAGAAAGCGCACCCAGGCGACGATGACGTGTCCTCGCACTTAAATGCCAGGCGCACGGCGGACGCGATCCAGCAAGTCCGGACGGTCTCGGACCTGGTCCACGCACACCACCGTGAACGCGCCTGCGCGCCTGCGTCCGTCATGGCGTCGACGCCGCGCTGCACTTGCCTCCGTGTCGCCGAGGTCCGCCGGTCTGTCATTCCGTCTTTTGTGCGTTGTCCGTCGTGAACGACGATAGTCCGTCGAAAGCGATGTACCTATGTTTCCCGCCCCCCCCTCCCCCCACCGTTTCCCGTCTGTGAGCCCCGTCGGGTTACCCCATCTTTCAACAAGATGGAAGCATACCTGTATCAGACGACGATGCATATGCGCCACCACCGTGAAGGATTTCACCAGCCGTGTTTCCTTCCAGCTGCCGTACACCAGCGGCGCCAGTGCGGTAATTAAGGAATGTGCTTCACAGTACGTAGGCGACCTCCGGATCTGTAGGACCGATCGTGGAGCGCAGCAGTGCCTCAGGTACTTGTGCAACGCATCCCATACGCTCGTACTCCTGCAGAGCATCTTCATCCACGGCAAGTTCATCCTCATCGTTGTGCGGAAGAAAGCGCACCCAGGCGACGATGACGTGTCCTCGCACTTAAATGCCAGGCGCACGGCGGACGCGATCCAGCAAGTCCGGACGGTCTCGGACCTGGTCCACGCACACCACCGTGAACGCGCCTGCGTCCGTCATGGCGTCGACGCCGCGCTGCACTTGCCTCCGTGTCGCCGAGGTCCGCCGGTCTGTCGTTCCGTCGGATGTTCACGTCGTCGTAGTGCGCGCCGGCCTTTTGTGCGTTGTCCGTCGTGAACGACGATAGTCCGTCGAAAGCGATGTACCTATGTTTCCCGCCCTCCCCTCCCCCCACCGTTTCCCGTCTGTGAGCCCCGTCGGGTTACCCCGTCTTTCAACAAGAAGGAAGAACACCTGTATCAGACGGCGATGCATATGCGCGGCCACCGTGAAGCATTTCCCCAGCCGTGTTTCCTTGGAACGCCGTACACCCGCGGCGCCCCATACGCTCGTACTCCTGCAGAGCATCTTCATCCACCGCAAGTTCATCCTCATCGTTGTGCGGAAGAAAGCGCACCCAGGCGACGATGACGTGTCCTCACACTTTAATGCCAGGCGCACGGTGGACGCGATCCAGCAAGTCCGGACGGTCTCGGACCTGGTCCACGCACACCACCGTGAACGCGCCTGCGCGCCTGCGTCCGTCTTGGCGTCGACGCCGCGCTGCACTTGCCTCCGTGTCGCTGAGGTCCGCCGGTCTGTCATTCCGTCTTTTGTGCGTTGTCCGTCGTGAACGACGATAGTCGTTCCGTCGTCGGAACGGAGACCTTACGCCGTTTTTAGGGGGACGTTGTCCGTCTGTCCGTCCGTCCAACGTGCCACGTAGCATATTGGGGTCGGGGTTGACGACCGCGATGCCATGCGACTGAACGGATGGAAGCCGTCTTCAGCCGCGGACGAAAGCGCACCCAGGCGACGATGACGTGATCGACGCCGTGCTGCACTTGCCTCCGTGTCGCCGAGGTCCGCCGGTCTGTCGTTCCGTCGGATGTTCTCGTCGTCGTAGTGCGCGCCGGCCTTTTGTGCGTTGTCCGTCAAGAACGACGATAGTCCGTCGAAAGCGATGTACCTATGTTTCCCGCCCCCCCCTCCCCCCACCGTTTCCCGTCTGTGAGCCCCGTCGGGTTACCCCGTCTTTCAACAAGAAGGAAGAACACCTGTATCAGACGGCGATGCATATGCGCGGCCACCGTGAAGCATTTCCCCAGCCGTGTTTCCTTGGAACGCCGTACACCAGCGGCGCCCCATACGCTCGTACTCCTGCAGAGCATCTTCATCCACCGCAAGTTCATCCTCATCGTTGTGCGGAAGAAAGCGCACCCAGGCGACGATGACGTGTCCTCGCACTTAAATGCCAGGCGCACGGCGGACGCGATCCAGCAAGTCCGGACGGTCTCGGACCTGGTCCACGCACACCACCGTGAACGCACCTGCGCGCCCGCGTCCGTCATGGACGTATCAGACGGCGATGCATATGCGCGGCCACCGTGAAGGATTTCCCCAGCCGTGTTTCCTTGTAACGTCTCCTGCAGCTGCCGTACACCAGTGGCGCCAGTGCGGTCATTAAGGAGTGTGCTTCGCAGTACGCCGGCGACCTCCGGATCTGTAGGACCAATCGCGGAGCGCAGCAGTGCCTCAGGTACTTAAGCAACGCATCCCATACGCTCGTACTCCTGCAGAGCATGTTCATCCACCGCAAGTTCATCCTCATCGTTGTGCGGACGAAAGCGCACCCAGGCGACAATGACGTGTCCTCGCACTTTAATGCCAGGCGCACGACGGACGCGATCCAGCAAGTCCGGACGGTCTCGGACCTGGTCCACGCACACCACCGTGAACGCGCCTGCGCGCCTGCGTCCGTCTTGGTGTCGACGCCGCGCTGCACTTGCCTCCGTCTCGCCGAGGTCCGCCGGTCTGTCGTTCCGTCTTTTGTGCGTTGTCCGTCGTGAACGACGATAGTCGTTCCGTCTTCGGAACGGAGACCTTAGGCCGTTTTTAGGGGGACGTTGTCCGTCTGTCCGTCCGTCCAACACGCGCAGACAGCTGGCCACGTAGCATATTGGGGTTGGGGTTGACGACCGCGATGCCATGCGACTGAACGGATGGAAGCCGTCTTCAGCCACAATACCACGCATGGAAGAGAGTAATATGGGTGTGATATATACGCGATCTATATGCGATACAATCCCACAGTAGCGAGCCGACGCCTGTAAATAGCCCAGCTTCGTGAAAGGCCGTGCAGCTTACGTTGGCGGCGCCACCGACCAGTGTGCAGTAATGCAGTGTGCAGCCGCAGTACCGTATGTTAAGAGAAAGAAATTGGACGGATGTGTATATCCGCGATGCAATCCGACCTACTGTAGCGAGCCGACGCACGCGAAGAAGGCCGTACATCTTACAAAAAGCCCTACATTTCACGCGGACAACGTTGGACGGCCGCAGATGCGCACTTCGACGCCGGTGATCTTCCCTGATCGTAGCCATAATCATAGATGGCTACAATATATTGGCATGTCGCACGTCTAATCGCGCACGTGAACGCAATGATTCGCGCCACGAAACATCCGGCGCGACGACTTGCACATGCATCAGCATATTACATATGTCATATTATGTTATATGAGATCATGTCATTCATGATAAAATGTGTGCCCTTGCACGTGTGCGCATACTTGCACACACAACAAAGAGTCGAACAGACGGACTTGCACATGCATCAGCATATTACATATGTCAGGTGCGCAAGGTGCATCGTTGCGTCCAGGTGCGCAAGTCGACGTGCCATATTCGACGTGCCATAATATCATAATATCATACACGGCCAGACGCCGCCGCGGCGACGATTCGTGCCGCGAAACGTCCGGTCACGACCGGAATCGAACCGGCGACCTCGCGTTTTAAACGACGACGTCTTATGCGCGAGCGACGCTCCGAAGGCGCTACGACGCCGAGAAAAACGGCGAGTTTCCATAAAATCCGAACAGACGGACGGACAACGAAAAATCGGGGTAAGGTCTCCGTTCCGACGACGGAACGACTATCGTCGTTCACGTCTATGTCGGAACTACGACGACAAGCGCCCCAAAAACGGCCTAAGGTCTCCGTTCCGACGACGGAACGACTATCGTCGTTCACGTCTATGTCGGAACTACGACGACAAGCGCCCCCAAAACGGCCTAAGGTCTCCGTTCCGACGACGGAACGACTATCGTCATTCACGTCTATGTCGGAACTACGACGACCATCGACGACCACACCACCATCCGCACATGTGGTTGGAAACCGCTCCAACCGCTCCAACCGCCCAACCCGCCCCACCGGTCTGGCCCACCCTTTCTTTACTATTTCCTGAGGGCATGCGATGTGCCATCCCTCCTGGCCCTATATTACTTGTGGCTTGTACCCACCCTGTCTGGGCTTTGGCACCTGACACATTTCTCTCTCTTTTTTCCTAAGCAGCTTGCATGCATGGGCGGGGCTCCTCACCATCATATACACACCCGACCTGCTGTCAGCTTGGCTTATAAACATGTACCCTTGGCTCAGCGAATGAGAGCCATACATGCATGGTTGAATGAGTCCCTGCCGCCGTCGAATCCATCCTGCTGCTGCGCTGCTGGGGAGATGTATCTATCTGTTACTCCATTCTCAGTCATGAGATAGAATGACATGTATGTGCCGCTGGGTGATCATTACGTAGGTTGCGTGTGTGCATTGTGCAAGCAAAGAGGAGAGGAGTCCGTGGCCATCACCCGACAATATACACATGCGTAGATCCGATCTGCCTGGATCGAACAGGCGACCTAAGGATGTCCTGCCAGACCCATTACAGTCCTTCGCTCTTCCAGCTGAGCTAAGATCGGAAGGAAGGTTGATCCCGGGGAAAGTTCAGTGGCACACGCAGCAGCCCTACGGGCACGCCTCATTCACACCATCGACGACCACACCACCATCCGCACATGTGGTTGGAAACCGCTCCAACCGCTCCAACCGCCCAACCCGCCCCACCGGTCTGGCCCACCCTTTCTTTACTATTTCCTGAGGGCATGCGATGTGCCATCCCTCCTGGCCCTATATTACTTGTGGCTTGTACCCACCCTGTCTGGGCTTTGGCACCTGACACATTTCTCTCTCTTTTTTCCTAAGCAGCTTGCATGCATGGGCGGGGCTCCTCACCATCATATACACACCCGACCTGCTGTCAGCTTGGCTTATAAACATGTACCCTTGGCTCAGCGAATGAGAGCCATACATGCATGGTTGAATGAGTCCCTGCCGCCGTCGAATCCATCCTGCTGCTGCGCTGCTGGGGAGATGTATCTATCTGTTACTCCATTCTCAGTCATGAGATAGAATGACATGTATGTGCCGCTGGGTGATCATTACGTAGGTTGCGTGTGTGCATTGTGCAAGCAAAGAGGAGAGGAGTCCGTGGCCATCACCCGACAATATACACATGCGTAGATCCGATCTGCCTGGATCGAACAGGCGACCTAAGGATGTCCTGCCAGACCCATTACAGTCCTTCGCTCTTCCAGCTGAGCTAAGATCGGAAGGAAGGTTGATCCCGGGGAAAGTTCAGTGGCACACGCAGCAGCCCTACGGGCACGCCTCATTCACACCATCGACGACCACACCACCATCCGCACATGTGGTTGGAAACCGCTCCAACCGCTCCAACCGCCCAACCCGCCCCACCGGTCTGGCCCACCCTTTCTTTACTATTTCCTGAGGGCATGCGATGTGCCATCCCTCCTGGCCCTATATTACTTGTGGCTTGTACCCACCCTGTCTGGGCTTTGGCACCTGACACATTTCTCTCTCTTTTTTCCTAAGCAGCTTGCATGCATGGGCGGGGCTCCTCACCATCATATACACACCCGACCTGCTGTCAGCTTGGCTTATAAACATGTACCCTTGGCTCAGCGAATGAGAGCCATACATGCATGGTTGAATGAGTCCCTGCCGCCGTCGAATCCATCCTGCTGCTGCGCTGCTGGGGAGATGTATCTATCTGTTACTCCATTCTCAGTCATGAGATAGAATGACATGTATGTGCCGCTGGGTGATCATTACGTAGGTTGCGTGTGTGCATTGTGCAAGCAAAGAGGAGAGGAGTCCGTGGCCATCACCCGACAATATACACATGCGTAGATCCGATCTGCCTGGATCGAACAGGCGACCTAAGGATGTCCTGCCAGACCCATTACAGTCCTTCGCTCTTCCAGCTGAGCTAAGATCGGAAGGAAGGTTGATCCCGGGGAAAGTTCAGTGGCACACGCAGCAGCCCTACGGGCACGCCTCATTCACACCATCGACGACCACACCACCATCCGCACATGTGGTTGGAAACCGCTCCAACCGCTCCAACCGCCCAACCCGCCCCACCGGTCTGGCCCACCCTTTCTTTACTATTTCCTGAGGGCATGCGATGTGCCATCCCTCCTGGCCCTATATTACTTGTGGCTTGTACCCACCCTGTCTGGGCTTTGGCACCTGACACATTTCTCTCTCTTTTTTCCTAAGCAGCTTGCATGCATGGGCGGGGCTCCTCACCATCATATACACACCCGACCTGCTGTCAGCTTGGCTTATAAACATGTACCCTTGGCTCAGCGAATGAGAGCCATACATGCATGGTTGAATGAGTCCCTGCCGCCGTCGAATCCATCCTGCTGCTGCGCTGCTGGGGAGATGTATCTATCTGTTACTCCATTCTCAGTCATGAGATAGAATGACATGTATGTGCCGCTGGGTGATCATTACGTAGGTTGCGTGTGTGCATTGTGCAAGCAAAGAGGAGAGGAGTCCGTGGCCATCACCCGACAATATACACATGCGTAGATCCGATCTGCCTGGATCGAACAGGCGACCTAAGGATGTCCTGCCAGACCCATTACAGTCCTTCGCTCTTCCAGCTGAGCTAAGATCGGAAGGAAGGTTGATCCCGGGGAAAGTTCAGTGGCACACGCAGCAGCCCTACGGGCACGCCTCATTCACACCATCGACGACCACACCACCATCCGCACATGTGGTTGGAAACCGCTCCAACCGCTCCAACCGCCCAACCCGCCCCACCGGTCTGGCCCACCCTTTCTTTACTATTTCCTGAGGGCATGCGATGTGCCATCCCTCCTGGCCCTATATTACTTGTGGCTTGTACCCACCCTGTCTGGGCTTTGGCACCTGACACATTTCTCTCTCTTTTTTCCTA
This sequence comes from Volvox reticuliferus, assembly GCA_019650235.1. Classification (NCBI taxonomy): domain Eukaryota; kingdom Viridiplantae; phylum Chlorophyta; class Chlorophyceae; order Chlamydomonadales; family Volvocaceae; genus Volvox; species Volvox reticuliferus. Next base: position 189,956 of record BNCP01000012.1, on the reverse strand, counting down.
AGCAGCTTGCATGCATGGGCGGGGCTCCTCACCATCATATACACACCCGACCTGCTGTCAGCTTGGCTTATAAACATGTACCCTTGGCTCAGCGAATGAGAGCCATACATGCATGGTTGAATGAGTCCCTGCCGCCGTCGAATCCATCCTGCTGCTGCGCTGCTGGGGAGATGTATCTATCTGTTACTCCATTCTCAGTCATGAGATAGAATGACATGTATGTGCCGCTGGGTGATCATTACGTAGGTTGCGTGTGTGCATTGTGCAAGCAAAGAGGAGAGGAGTCCGTGGCCATCACCCGACAATATACACATGCGTAGATCCGATCTGCCTGGATCGGACAGGCGACCTAAGGATGTCCTGCCAGACCCATTACAGTCCTTCGCTCTTCCAGCTGAGCTAAGATCGGAAGGAAGGTTGATCCCGGGGAAAGTTCAGTGGCACACGCAGCAGCCCTACGGGCACGCCTCATTCACACCATCGACGACCACACCACCATCCGCACATGTGGTTGGAAACCGCTCCAACCGCTCCAACCGCCCAACCCGCCCCACCGGTCTGGCCCACCCTTTCTTTACTATTTCCTGAGGGCATGCGATGTGCCATCCCTCCTGGCCCTATATTACTTGTGGCTTGTACCCACCCTGTCTGGGCTTTGGCACCTGACACATTTCTCTCTCTTTTTTCCTAAGCAGCTTGCATGCATGGGCGGGGCTCCTCACCATCATATACACACCCGACCTGCTGTCAGCTTGGCTTATAAACATGTACCCTTGGCTCAGCGAATGAGAGCCATACATGCATGGTTGAATGAGTCCCTGCCGCCGTCGAATCCATCCTGCTGCTGCGCTGCTGGGGAGATGTATCTATCTGTTACTCCATTCTCAGTCATGAGATAGAATGACATGTATGTGCCGCTGGGTGATCATTACGTAGGTTGCGTGTGTGCATTGTGCAAGCAAAGAGGAGAGGAGTCCGTGGCCATCACCCGACAATATACACATGCGTAGATCCGATCTGCCTGGATCGGACAGGCGACCTAAGGATGTCCTGCCAGACCCATTACAGTCCTTCGCTCTTCCAGCTGAGCTAAGATCGGAAGGAAGGTTGATCCCGGGGAAAGTTCAGTGGCACACGCAGCAGCCCTACGGGCACGCCTCATTCACACCATCGACGACCACACCACCATCCGCACATGTGGTTGGAAACCGCTCCAACCGCTCCAACCGCCCAACCCGCCCCACCGGTCTGGCCCACCCTTTCTTTACTATTTCCTGAGGGCATGCGATGTGCCATCCCTCCTGGCCCTATATTACTTGTGGCTTGTACCCACCCTGTCTGGGCTTTGGCACCTGACACATTTCTCTCTCTTTTTTCCTAAGCAGCTTGCATGCATGGGCGGGGCTCCTCACCATCATATACACACCCGACCTGCTGTCAGCTTGGCTTATAAACATGTACCCTTGGCTCAGCGAATGAGAGCCATACATGCATGGTTGAATGAGTCCCTGCCGCCGTCGAATCCATCCTGCTGCTGCGCTGCTGGGGAGATGTATCTATCTGTTACTCCATTCTCAGTCATGAGATAGAATGACATGTATGTGCCGCTGGGTGATCATTACGTAGGTTGCGTGTGTGCATTGTGCAAGCAAAGAGGAGAGGAGTCCGTGGCCATCACCCGACAATATACACATGCGTAGATCCGATCTGCCTGGATCGACAGGCGACCTAAGGATGTCCTGCCAGACCCATTACAGTCCTTCGCTCTTCCAGCTGAGCTAAGATCGGAAGGAAGGTTGATCCCGGGGAAAGTTCAGTGGCACACGGCAGCAGCCCTACGGGCACGCCTCATTCACACCATCGACGACCACACCACCATCCGCACATGTGGTTGGAAACCGCTCCAACCGCTCCAACCGCCCAACCCGCCCCACCGGTCTGGCCCACCCTTTCTTTACTATTTCCTGAGGGCATGCGATGTGCCATCCCTCCTGGCCCTATATTACTTGTGGCTTGTACCCACCCTGTCTGGGCTTTGGCACCTGACACATTTCTCTCTCTTTTTTCCTAAGCAGCTTGCATGCATGGGCGGGGCTCCTCACCATCATATACACACCCGACCTGCTGTCAGCTTGGCTTATAAACATGTACCCTTGGCTCAGCGAATGAGAGCCATACATGCATGGTTGAATGAGTCCCTGCCGCCGTCGAATCCATCCTGCTGCTGCGCTGCTGGGGAGATGTATCTATCTGTTACTCCATTCTCAGTCATGAGATAGAATGACATGTATGTGCCGCTGGGTGATCATTACGTAGGTTGCGTGTGTGCATTGTGCAAGCAAAGAGGAGAGGAGTCCGTGGCCATCACCCGACAATATACACATGCGTAGATCCGATCTGCCTGGATCGGACAGGCGACCTAAGGATGTCCTGCCAGACCCATTACAGTCCTTCGCTCTTCCAGCTGAGCTAAGATCGGAAGGAAGGTTGATCCCGGGGAAAGTTCAGTGGCAGACGCAGCAGCCCTACGGGCACGCCTCATTCACACCATCGACGACCACACCACCATCCGCACATGTGGTTGGAAACCGCTCCAACCGCTCCAACCGCCCAACCCGCCCCACCGGTCTGGCCCACCCTTTCCTTACTATTTCCTGAGGGCATGCGATGTGCCATCCCTCCTGGCCCTATATTACTTGTGGCTTGTACCCACCCTGTCTGGGCTTTGGCACCTGACACATTTCTCTCTCTTTTTTCCTAAGCAGCTTGCATGCATGGGCGGGGCTCCTCACCATCATATACACACCCGACCTGCTGTCAGCTTGGCTTATAAACATGTACCCTTGGCTCAGCGAATGAGAGCCATACATGCATGGTTGAATGAGTCCCTGCCGCCGTCGAATCCATCCTGCTGCTGCGCTGCTGGGGAGATGTATCTATCTGTTACTCCATTCTCAGTCATGAGATAGAATGACATGTATGTGCCGCTGGGTGATCATTACGTAGGTTGCGTGTGTGCATTGTGCAAGCAAAGAGGAGAGGAGTCCGTGGCCATCACCCGACAATATACACATGCGTAGATCCGATCTGCCTGGATCGGACAGGCGACCTAAGGATGTCCTGCCAGACCCATTACAGTCCTTCGCTCTTCCAGCTGAGCTAATGATCGGAAGGAAGGTTGATCCCGGGGAAAGTTCAGTGGCAGACGCAGCAGCCCTACGGGCACGCCTCATTCACACCATCGACGACCACACCACCATCCGCACATGTGGTTGGAAACCGCTCCAACCGCTCCAACCGCCCAACCCGCCCCACCGGTCTGGCCCACCCTTTCCTTACTATTTCCTGAGGGCATGCGATGTGCCATCCCTCCTGGCCCTATATTACTTGTGGCTTGTACCCACCCTGTCTGGGCTTTGGCACCTGACACATTTCTCTCTCTTTTTTCCTAAGCAGCTTGCATGCATGGGCGGGGCTCCTCACCATCATATACACACCCGACCTGCTGTCAGCTTGGCTTATAAACATGTACCCTTGGCTCAGCGAATGAGAGCCATACATGCATGGTTGAATGAGTCCCTGCCGCCGTCGAATCCATCCTGCTGCTGCGCTGCTGGGGAGATGTATCTATCTGTTACTCCATTCTCAGTCATGAGATAGAATGACATGTATGTGCCGCTGGGTGATCATTACGTAGGTTGCGTGTGTGCATTGTGCAAGCAAAGAGGAGAGGAGTCCGTGGCCATCACCCGACAATATACACATGCGTAGATCCGATCTGCCTGGATCGGACAGGCGACCTAAGGATGTCCTGCCAGACCCATTACAGTCCTTCGCTCTTCCAGCTGAGCTAAGATCGGAAGGAAGGTTGATCCCGGGGAAAGTTCAGTGGCACACGCAGCAGCCCTACGGGCACGCCTCATTCACACCATCGACGACCACACCACCATCCGCACATGTGGTTGGAAACCGCTCCAACCGCTCCAACCGCCCAACCCGCCCCACCGGTCTGGCCCACCCTTTCTTTACTATTTCCTGAGGGCATGCGATGTGCCATCCCTCCTGGCCCTATATTACTTGTGGCTTGTACCCACCCTGTCTGGGCTTTGGCACCTGACACATTTCTCTCTCTTTTTTCCTAAGCAGCTTGCATGCATGGGCGGGGCTCCTCACCATCATATACACACCCGACCTGCTGTCAGCTTGGCTTATAAACATGTACCCTTGGCTCAGCGAATGAGAGCCATACATGCATGGTTGAATGAGTCCCTGCCGCCGTCGAATCCATCCTGCTGCTGCGCTGCTGGGGAGATGTATCTATCTGTTACTCCATTCTCAGTCATGAGATAGAATGACATGTATGTGCCGCTGGGTGATCATTACGTAGGTTGCGTGTGTGCATTGTGCAAGCAAAGAGGAGAGGAGTCCGTGGCCATCACCCGACAATATACACATGCGTAGATCCGATCTGCCTGGATCGGACAGGCGACCTAAGGATGTCCTGCCAGACCCATTACAGTCCTTCGCTCTTCCAGCTGAGCTAAGATCGGAAGGAAGGTTGATCCCGGGGAAAGTTCAGTGGCACACGGAGCAGCCCTACGGGCACGCCTCATTCACACCATCGACGACCACACCACCATCCGCACATGTGGTTGGAAACCGCTCCAACCGCTCCAACCGCCCAACCCGCCCCACCGGTCTGGCCCACCCTTTCTTTACTATTTCCTGAGGGCATGCGATGTGCCATCCCTCCTGGCCCTATATTACTTGTGGCTTGTACCCACCCTGTCTGGGCTTTGGCACCTGACACATTTCTCTCTCTTTTTTCCTAAGCAGCTTGCATGCATGGGCGGGGCTCCTCACCATCATATACACACCCGACCTGCTGTCAGCTTGGCTTATAAACATGTACCCTTGGCTCAGCGAATGAGAGCCATACATGCATGGTTGAATGAGTCCCTGCCGCCGTCGAATCCATCCTGCTGCTGCGCTGCTGGGGAGATGTATCTATCTGTTACTCCATTCTCAGTCATGAGATAGAATGACATGTATGTGCCGCTGGGTGATCATTACGTAGGTTGCGTGTGTGCATTGTGCAAGCAAAGAGGAGAGGAGTCCGTGGCCATCACCCGACAATATACACATGCGTAGATCCGATCTGCCTGGATCGGACAGGCGACCTAAGGATGTCCTGCCAGACCCATTACAGTCCTTCGCTCTTCCAGCTGAGCTAAGATCGGAAGGAAGGTTGATCCCGGGGAAAGTTCAGTGGCACACGCAGCAGCCCTACGGGCACGCCTCATTCACACCATCGACGACCACACCACCATCCGCACATGTGGTTGGAAACCGCTCCAACCGCTCCAACCGCCCAACCCGCCCCACCGGTCTGGCCCACCCTTTCTTTACTATTTCCTGAGGGCATGCGATGTGCCATCCCTCCTGGCCCTATATTACTTGTGGCTTGTACCCACCCTGTCTGGGCTTTGGCACCTGACACATTTCTCTCTCTTTTTTCCTAAGCAGCTTGCATGCATGGGCGGGGCTCCTCACCATCATATACACACCCGACCTGCTGTCAGCTTGGCTTATAAACATGTACCCTTGGCTCAGCGAATGAGAGCCATACATGCATGGTTGAATGAGTCCCTGCCGCCGTCGAATCCATCCTGCTGCTGCGCTGCTGGGGAGATGTATCTATCTGTTACTCCATTCTCAGTCATGAGATAGAATGACATGTATGTGCCGCTGGGTGATCATTACGTAGGTTGCGTGTGTGCATTGTGCAAGCAAAGAGGAGAGGAGTCCGTGGCCATCACCCGACAATATACACATGCGTAGATCCGATCTGCCTGGATCGGACAGGCGACCTAAGGATGTCCTGCCAGACCCATTACAGTCCTTCGCTCTTCCAGCTGAGCTAAGATCGGAAGGAAGGTTGATCCCGGGGAAAGTTCAGTGGCACACGCAGCAGCCCTACGGGCACGCCTCATTCACACCATCGACGACCACACCACCATCCGCACATGTGGTTGGAAACCGCTCCAACCGCTCCAACCGCCCAACCCGCCCCACCGGTCTGGCCCACCCTTTCTTTACTATTTCCTGAGGGCATGCGATGTGCCATCCCTCCTGGCCCTATATTACTTGTGGCTTGTACCCACCCTGTCTGGGCTTTGGCACCTGACACATTTCTCTCTCTTTTTTCCTAAGCAGCTTGCATGCATGGGCGGGGCTCCTCACCATCATATACACACCCGACCTGCTGTCAGCTTGGCTTATAAACATGTACCCTTGGCTCAGCGAATGAGAGCCATACATGCATGGTTGAATGAGTCCCTGCCGCCGTCGAATCCATCCTGCTGCTGCGCTGCTGGGGAGATGTATCTATCTGTTACTCCATTCTCAGTCATGAGATAGAATGACATGTATGTGCCGCTGGGTGATCATTACGTAGGTTGCGTGTGTGCATTGTGCAAGCAAAGAGGAGAGGAGTCCGTGGCCATCACCCGACAATATACACATGCGTAGATCCGATCTGCCTGGATCGGACAGGCGACCTAAGGATGTCCTGCCAGACCCATTACAGTCCTTCGCTCTTCCAGCTGAGCTAAGATCGGAAGGAAGGTTGATCCCGGGGAAAGTTCAGTGGCACACGCAGCAGCCCTACGGGCACGCCTCATTCACACCATCGACGACCACACCACCATCCGCACATGTGGTTGGAAACCGCTCCAACCGCTCCAACCGCCCAACCCGCCCCACCGGTCTGGCCCACCCTTTCTTTACTATTTCCTGAGGGCATGCGATGTGCCATCCCTCCTGGCCCTATATTACTTGTGGCTTGTACCCACCCTGTCTGGGCTTTGGCACCTGACACATTTCTCTCTCTTTTTTCCTAAGCAGCTTGCATGCATGGGCGGGGCTCCTCACCATCATATACACACCCGACCTGCTGTCAGCTTGGCTTATAAACATGTACCCTTGGCTCAGCGAATGAGAGCCATACATGCATGGTTGAATGAGTCCCTGCCGCCGTCGAATCCATCCTGCTGCTGCGCTGCTGGGGAGATGTATCTATCTGTTACTCCATTCTCAGTCATGAGATAGAATGACATGTATGTGCCGCTGGGTGATCATTACGTAGGTTGCGTGTGTGCATTGTGCAAGCAAAGAGGAGAGGAGTCCGTGGCCATCACCCGACAATATACACATGCGTAGATCCGATCTGCCTGGATCGGACAGGCGACCTAAGGATGTCCTGCCAGACCCATTACAGTCCTTCGCTCTTCCAGCTGAGCTAAGATCGGAAGGAAGGTTGATCCCGGGGAAAGTTCAGTGGCACACGCAGCAGCCCTACGGGCACGCCTCATTCACACCATCGACGACCACACCACCATCCGCACATGTGGTTGGAAACCGCTCCAACCGCTCCAACCGCCCAACCCGCCCCACCGGTCTGGCCCACCCTTTCTTTACTATTTCCTGAGGGCATGCGATGTGCCATCCCTCCTGGCCCTATATTACTTGTGGCTTGTACCCACCCTGTCTGGGCTTTGGCACCTGACACATTTCTCTCTCTTTTTTCCTAAGCAGCTTGCATGCATGGGCGGGGCTCCTCACCATCATATACACACCCGACCTGCTGTCAGCTTGGCTTATAAACATGTACCCTTGGCTCAGCGAATGAGAGCCATACATGCATGGTTGAATGAGTCCCTGCCGCCGTCGAATCCATCCTGCTGCTGCGCTGCTGGGGAGATGTATCTATCTGTTACTCCATTCTCAGTCATGAGATAGAATGACATGTATGTGCCGCTGGGTGATCATTACGTAGGTTGCGTGTGTGCATTGTGCAAGCAAAGAGGAGAGGAGTCCGTGGCCATCACCCGACAATATACACATGCGTAGATCCGATCTGCCTGGATCGGACAGGCGACCTAAGGATGTCCTGCCAGACCCATTACAGTCCTTCGCTCTTCCAGCTGAGCTAAGATCGGAAGGAAGGTTGATCCCGGGGAAAGTTCAGTGGCACACGCAGCAGCCCTACGGGCACGCCTCATTCACACCATCGACGACCACACCACCATCCGCACATGTGGTTGGAAACCGCTCCAACCGCTCCAACCGCCCAACCCGCCCCACCGGTCTGGCCCACCCTTTCTTTACTATTTCCTGAGGGCATGCGATGTGCCATCCCTCCTGGCCCTATATTACTTGTGGCTTGTACCCACCCTGTCTGGGCTTTGGCACCTGACACATTTCTCTCTCTTTTTTCCTAAGCAGCTTGCATGCATGGGCGGGGCTCCTCACCATCATATACACACCCGACCTGCTGTCAGCTTGGCTTATAAACATGTACCCTTGGCTCAGCGAATGAGAGCCATACATGCATGGTTGAATGAGTCCCTGCCGCCGTCGAATCCATCCTGCTGCTGCGCTGCTGGGGAGATGTATCTATCTGTTACTCCATTCTCAGTCATGAGATAGAATGACATGTATGTGCCGCTGGGTGATCATTACGTAGGTTGCGTGTGTGCATTGTGCAAGCAAAGAGGAGAGGAGTCCGTGGCCATCACCCGACAATATACACATGCGTAGATCCGATCTGCCTGGATCGGACAGGCGACCTAAGGATGTCCTGCCAGACCCATTACAGTCCTTCGCTCTTCCAGCTGAGCTAAGATCGGAAGGAAGGTTGATCCCGGGGAAAGTTCAGTGGCACACGCAGCAGCCCTACGGGCACGCCTCATTCACACCATCGACGACCACACCACCATCCGCACATGTGGTTGGAAACCGCTCCAACCGCTCCAACCGCCCAACCCGCCCCACCGGTCTGGCCCACCCTTTCTTTACTATTTCCTGAGGGCATGCGATGTGCCATCCCTCCTGGCCCTATATTACTTGTGGCTTGTACCCACCCTGTCTGGGCTTTGGCACCTGACACATTTCTCTCTCTTTTTTCCTAAGCAGCTTGCATGCATGGGCGGGGCTCCTCACCATCATATACACACCCGACCTGCTGTCAGCTTGGCTTATAAACATGTACCCTTGGCTCAGCGAATGAGAGCCATACATGCATGGTTGAATGAGTCCCTGCCGCCGTCGAATCCATCCTGCTGCTGCGCTGCTGGGGAGATGTATCTATCTGTTACTCCATTCTCAGTCATGAGATAGAATGACATGTATGTGCCGCTGGGTGATCATTACGTAGGTTGCGTGTGTGCATTGTGCAAGCAAAGAGGAGAGGAGTCCGTGGCCATCACCCGACAATATACACATGCGTAGATCCGATCTGCCTGGATCGGACAGGCGACCTAAGGATGTCCTGCCAGACCCATTACAGTCCTTCGCTCTTCCAGCTGAGCTAAGATCGGAAGGAAGGTTGATCCCGGGGAAAGTTCAGTGGCACACGCAGCAGCCCTACGGGCACGCCTCATTCACACCATCGACGACCACACCACCATCCGCACATGTGGTTGGAAACCGCTCCAACCGCTCCAACCGCCCAACCCGCCTGTTGTAGCGCCATATAGAAACTCTAGATAAAGAATTAAGATAAATATTATTATATTTATTGTATAAAGAATTATAAGACGTTAACTATAATACGTTAATGTTATTACAGAAACTCAGCACGTGGTTACTTTAGAATAAAGCTCTTTTGAACCACGAGTCTCGTTCGGACAGAAAGATCCCCGTACGAAAATCAAAGCCTAGATAAACAGAACACAGAGCTCGTTTTAGCTCTCTTGGCAACAAGGATCTAAGGTCTTTGGAGAGGAATCAGGACGACCTACTAAGTAGATAGAGTCCTGGTTTGCGGGAGCGAAACCCGCCTAAGGCATTGCTAGTAACAGCTACGCCTGCAACATTTTGGTGCCTTACATTTTCGCTCTAATCGTTAAGATAGATTATTCTCTACTAGACAAGGGTCCTACGCGGACTCCGCCGCTAGTAGCACAGTCACGTTACCAAGTGTGGAGTTGGCGACCCACTTGGTTAGACGTTTACGGTAGCTTGCATATGCTACTGAATCTAGATCAAATTTGTGCACGAGTTAGAAATCTATTGGCAGAAGAGCTCCTACAGAGAGGTACGTAGAGCTGTTACAAGCACTACTCCCATAGACATGACAGAACCCACGAGCTCACGCAACCCAAACACAGATGAGATGAATACAGAAGGATTGGTCGATGCCACACCACAGACGGCAATGCTGCCTCCGCAAGTCAACCCTGCGCCGCCATCGGCGCCTACAGAACACCTTGCTTCGCTCTCTGCAACTCTTCGTGACTTACAAAATAAGTTCGAAGATATGCAGAGCAAGTATGATATGCAAGTATCAGAAGTGACGGCTTTGCGCCTCCGACTTGCTGAGTCCCAGAACACCGCACCTACGGTAGGAACGGTTACTGCTCCTGTTGCTGTACCAACCCAGAATTTAACACAGAATACTCATCACGCAAAGCTTAATGCCCCGCAGTTGAAGATAGATGCCGACCCAGAACGGTTCGCAAAAGTTTTTCGCGTCTACATAGAACACACGCCAGGCGTCGTCCCTTTTGCTGCACTGTGCACGGCGGTTCAAGACCATCCAGAAGCGTGCACGTGGACTTTGCAATATGGAGAAGAGCACAAGCAGCCAGAGAATCGGACCCTAGACAAGCTCCTCACGGCTTTCACAGAGCGCTTCGCGCCACAGGTGCGTACAAAGAAAGAAGAAACCACACAGGATTTATTAGATGGTAAAGTAAAAATGGACGAAAAGAAAGGTCTTATGGAGTATATTGCGCGCTTCAGGGAGAAGATCCACCTGACCGGGCTCAAAGATGTGACCTATGTCCTGCCGCTATTTCGTAAAGGTTTAACTCCTGCCCTACAGAAAGCATGCAAAGCAAATTATCGTGGTTCGGAGTTTGAGAGTTTGGAGGATATCATTACGCATGCTATTGGCGAGAATAAGAAGCTGGATAACTCCAGCGAAACACAGAACTCTAAAGCCGTTTTGAATTATGCAGCTAACTTCAAACGCTTCAAACGCGCGCAGAACCAGTCCGCAACCGGTGGGAGCTGGCGGGAAGTTGTCAATCGCCGACCGACGCCATCCCAGACCGGAGCTGGACCTAGCAATAGTTCGCAACCACAGAATAACGCACAAGCTGCAAGATTTTCGGGACCTCCTCGGCCGGCTCCGGCCGCGCCGCAGAGACCTCAGAATGCCGCCAGGCCTCCCCGGAACCAGACCCAGAACCCGCAGCAGAAACGGAAGAGGCAAGACGTTCACTTGTCGAATCCAAATGGTGCTACAAATTATTTTGCGAACTATTTGGGTCGTTGCTTGACCCACAAAGAGTTTCACCAGCATCGTCGCAAAGGATTGTGTGGACGATGTGGTAAGATTGGCCACATAGGCGAGGATTGCACGGATTATCCTTATGTAGCTGGAGAAAGCACAGATGCTATGGCCGAATAGGAGATTGCCCAGCTGCCCTGTGACCAGCAGGCTGGGAGCGCACGGAAAAAGTGCAAGATTGAGACGTGCGAGAAGGGCATGTTTGACCTAGAATTGTTTGCTGTCATCCAAAGAACTATTGGCAAGAAGTTTACTTTAGATGTAGATGCCATGGATGATGGTAGCGACAGACTTTGTAAGCTGTTTACGTCGCCATCTTGCCCTTTCCTTGACTTTGATTGTTCCGGTCACCTTATTTGGCTGCATCCGCACCCAACAAAGATCTACAGCTATTTGCAGCACTACAGAAAATGCAAAGAATTCGACCCTAGCACTGCTGTGTGTGCAATCGTACCAGCAACAAAAGGGGAATTTCGCGGTTTGCTCAAAGGAATGACCTTGCTCATGACTTTACCAGTAGGATCAAAGATTTATAAAAGAATCCATGAAGGCTGTGAAGAGCCGCCGCCAATTCCAGAGCCACTAGAAGTTTGGTACGATGCTCCTCTTTCTGCCCAGAAACTAGAACCTAAATGCTTTATTGCAAATACAGAATACAGATTAGATTTGTTTGATGGACAACTTGGTGGAGCAAAAGTACGTATTCTTCCTGATACAGGTGCTACTCATTGCTTCATTTCCAAGGAGTTCATAGAAAAGAACGGTTTTAAACTAAAGCCAACAGTTTTCTCACCTGTTCTTTTAGCAGATAAAAGCAAAACTCAGATTTTGGGTGAATGCTGTGCGAGCCTTCGCATTGGACAATTCCGTACAGAAGTTCGTCTTTTGGCATTGCAGAATTTTACACCTGCTACAGATATAATTTTAGGCCAAAACTTTCTAAAGAAATTTCGCGCAGAAATCCGACCAGCTTTGGGCGAACTAGAACTGACCACCTTGTCGGGCAGAAACTTTGTACTGAGGTCCGCGCTCGCACCACCTAACGGACCACAGTTACAATACATAGAAAAACCTAGAATTCCATTGTTTGAGAAAGCTCCAGAATCAGCAAAGCTTGTTTCTGCAAAGCATGTTTTTCGTGACCTGCGCACTGAGGGATCACGATCTATGCTAGTCGTGGTGCGCGAAACGCCACCACCTGCGCAACCACAGCTAAATGCTTTGGAACTCCCTACAGAAGCCAAAGAAAATCCAGAGCTTTCGAAGATCCTATCAGAATTTGCAGATGTTTTCGAACCAGTTAAGGGATTGCCACCCGAAAGAGGTGTAACTCACGTTATTCCCTTAGAACCTGGTTCCCAACCTGTTTTCAGACCCCAGTTTCGCCTATCACAACTTGAATTGGCTGAGGTCGAAAAACAAGTCACAGATTTGCTACAGAAAGGCTTTATAAAACCATCCACTTCACCTTTTGGTGCCCCTGTCCTCTTTGTTGCAAAGAAGACAGGAGAACTCAGGATGTGCATAGATTACAGAGCTCTAAATAAACTCACAGTAAAGAACCGGTACCCTCTGCCCCGCATAGATGATACTTTGGACAAACTAGCCGGATCCAGTTTCTTTACAGCTCTAGACTTGGCCTCTGGATATCACCAACTCAGAATTAATCCCACAGACATCCCAAAGACTGCTTTTACAACGCCGTTAGGACATTTCGAATGGCTAGTCCTACCGTTCGGTTTGTCTAACGCTCCAGCGACGTTCCAAGCTGCCATGAATCGCGTTTTTGCACCTTACCTAAACAGATTCGTCACAGTCTACTTGGACGATATCCTAATTTTCTCAAAGAACGCCAAAGAACATGCTGCGCATCTCAGAATTGTTCTTGACTTGCTTCGAAAGAACAAGTATCAAGTAAAGATTTCTAAATGCGAATTTTGGCGACCTGAAGTCAAGTACTTGGGACACATCGTGAGCAAAGATGGTCTACGGATGGATCCAAAGAAAACCGAAGCCATACGAAATTGGCCAACACCCAAAGATATATCCGAACTCAGATCTTTTGTTGGTTTGGCAAATTATTTCCGCCGATTTATTCCCAATTTCAGTTCGGTTGTGGCTCCGCTGACTGACTTGTTCAACAAGTCGCAGGTGCCCAAAGAATGGCCCAGGCAAGCATTAAAAGCTTTTGCTGATATCAAAGAACGTTTGTCTACGGATGTACTCCTGCATTACCCTGATTTTGCAAAGCCTTTTGAGGTTGTGTCAGACGCCTCACTTAACGGTACGGGTGCTGTACTTCTTCAAGAAAACCGGCCCGTGGCTTTTGCTTCAAAGAAATTTTCTCCTGCCGAACGCAACTATGGTACGGGAGAACAAGAGTTGCTAGGTGTTATCAATGCCTTGCGAGAATGGCGATGCTACCTACAGAGTTCTATCCCTTTCACGTTGGTGACAGACCATCACCCCCTAACATATCTAAAGACACAAGCTCAGCTGAGCCGCAGACAAGCCAGATGGGTAGAATTCTTGGAACAATTCAACTTCCAATGGCTTTACCGCCCTGGACGTTTGAATGTTGTTGCTGATGCACTATCCCGCTATCCCGCATTGCACAGTCTAATCCTGCTTAATGCTATCATGACTGGACAAATCCCGCAGAACACAGAATCCCTACTCGAACAGATCATAGAAGCTACATCTAAAGATGTTTGGTTTCAAAACCCCCAGAACACAGTAAATCTCAAATCGAATCCTCGTGGATTCTATGAGAAGGAGGAGGGAGAGAACACCTACTGCATTGTGGTCCCAAATGACCCCATGATAAAAAGAGAAATCATACACAGAAGCCATTCAGACCCCCTTGCAGGACATCCTGGAAGAGATCGCACCATAGACCTTATACGCCGCACATTTTGGTGGCCAACACTGCGAGCTGATGTTGAGGATTATATCTCTCAGTGCGATTCTTGCCAAAGAAATAAGTCTACTGGAGGTAAACCCCTTGGCCTAGCACAACCGCTACCAGTCCCTGAGATGCCCTGGCAGAGTGTTTCCATGGATTTCATTGTCGGACTACCAGTTACAAAGAAGGGTTTTAACTCTATTGCGGTTTTTGTGGATAGACTCACCAAGATGGTCCATGTACGGCCTTGCAAGAACTCCATAACCTCAGAACAGACCGCAGACTTATTCTTTGATGCCATTGTACGCCTCCACGGCATGCCACAGAATATTATCTCAGACCGAGATTCGAAATTCACAGGCAACTTCCTTACTGCGCTATTCAAGCGTGTAGGGGCTAAACAGAATCTCAGTACTGCGTTTCACCCACAAAGTGACGGACAGACAGAACGGATGAACCGTATCCTGGGTGACATGCTAAGACATTATGCAGATTATGACCCTAAGGAATGGGATCGTTATCTGGGCGCTGCGGAATTTGCAATGAACAACCTAAAGAACAGAATGACGAACCAGACTCCTTTCTTCCTCAACTATGGGTTTCACCCTCGAACCCCATTGCAGTTGGAAATTGGAGATGCAGTGCCTGCTGCTAAGAATTATGCAGAGACATTTGCTGACAGATTAGACATGGCAAAACGTTGTTTGCAGGCTGCACAAGACAGAACCAAAGAAACTTTGGATAAGTCCAGGAAAGATATCCAATTTAAGCCTGGAGATTATGTCCTCTTGAGCACAAAGAACCTGGCTAAAGAACGTGGCACTAGAAAACTTATGCCTAGATGGATAGGACCTTTTCCTATTGAGGCTATGGTTAACCCCGTTGCTGCCAGACTCACACTCCCTGCAGAGTACAGATTCCATAACGTGTTTCACGTTTCCCTGCTAAGACCCTACAGATCAGACGGATCCCAGACCCCAATACCACCACAGCTGCAGTTTGATGATTCGATCCGGCCTGTGTGGGATGTTGAAAAGATTTTGGATCACGAGACTAAGAAACTTAGAAACCGTTCACTGCACCTTTCCTTGTGAAATGGATGGGCTACGGACACGAGCACAACAGTTGGGTTGAAGAGAAAGATTTCTCTGATCACCAAACCATAGATGCTTACTGGTCCCAGCTTGGGCGCAGCGAGGACGCTAGCGCTTAAGAGAAGGGGAGCAGATGTTGTAGCGCCATATAGAAACTCTAGATAAAGAATTAAGATAAATATTATTATATTTATTGTATAAAGAATTATAAGACGTTAACTATAATACGTTAATGTTATTACAGAAACTCAGCACGTGGTTACTTTAGAATAAAGCTCTTTTGAACCACGAGTATCGTTCGGACAGAAAGATCCCCGTACGAAAATCAAAGCCTAGATAAACAGAACACAGAGCTCGTTTTAGCTCTCTTGGCAACAAGGATCTAAGGTCTTTGGAGAGGAATCAGGATGACCTACTAAGTAGATAGAGTCCTGGTTTGCGGGAGCGAAACCCGCCTAAGGCATTGCTAGTAACAGCTACGCCTGCAACACCGCCCCACCGGTCTGGCCCACCCTTTCTTTACTATTTCCTGAGGGCATGCGATGTGCCATCCCTCCTGGCCCTATATTACTTGTGGCTTGTACCCACCCTGTCTGGGCTTTGGCACCTGACACATTTCTCTCTCTTTTTTCCTAAGCAGCTTGCATGCATGGGCGGGGCTCCTCACCATCATATACACACCCGACCTGCTGTCAGCTTGGCTTATAAACATGTACCCTTGGCTCAGCGAATGAGAGCCATACATGCATGGTTGAATGAGTCCCTGCCGCCGTCGAATCCATCCTGCTGCTGCGCTGCTGGGGAGATGTATCTATCTGTTACTCCATTCTCAGTCATGAGATAGAATGACATGTATGTGCCGCTGGGTGATCATTACGTAGGTTGCGTGTGTGCATTGTGCAAGCAAAGAGGAGAGGAGTCCGTGGCCATCACCCGACAATATACACATGCGTAGATCCGATCTGCCTGGATCGGACAGGCGACCTAAGGATGTCCTGCCAGACCCATTACAGTCCTTCGCTCTTCCAGCTGAGCTAAGATCGGAAGGAAGGTTGATCCCGGGGAAAGTTCAGTGGCACACGCAGCAGCCCTACGGGCACGCCTCATTCACACCATCGACGACCACACCACCATCCGCACATGTGGTTGGAAACCGCTCCAACCGCTCCAACCGCCCAACCCGCCCCACCGGTCTGGCCCACCCTTTCTTTACTATTTCCTGAGGGCATGCGATGTGCCATCCCTCCTGGCCCTATATTACTTGTGGCTTGTACCCACCCTGTCTGGGCTTTGGCACCTGACACATTTCTCTCTCTTTTTTCCTAAGCAGCTTGCATGCATGGGCGGGGCTCCTCACCATCATATACACACCCGACCTGCTGTCAGCTTGGCTTATAAACATGTACCCTTGGCTCAGCGAATGAGAGCCATACATGCATGGTTGAATGAGTCCCTGCCGCCGTCGAATCCATCCTGCTGCTGCGCTGCTGGGGAGATGTATCTATCTGTTACTCCATTCTCAGTCATGAGATAGAATGACATGTATGTGCCGCTGGGTGATCATTACGTAGGTTGCGTGTGTGCATTGTGCAAGCAAAGAGGAGAGGAGTCCGTGGCCATCACCCGACAATATACACATGCGTAGATCCGATCTGCCTGGATCGGACAGGCGACCTAAGGATGTCCTGCCAGACCCATTACAGTCCTTCGCTCTTCCAGCTGAGCTAAGATCGGAAGGAAGGTTGATCCCGGGGAAAGTTCAGTGGCACACGCAGCAGCCCTACGGGCACGCCTCATTCACACCATCGACGACCACACCACCATCCGCACATGTGGTTGGAAACCGCTCCAACCGCTCCAACCGCCCAACCCGCCCCACCGGTCTGGCCCACCCTTTCTTTACTATTTCCTGAGGGCATGCGATGTGCCATCCCTCCTGGCCCTATATTACTTGTGGCTTGTACCCACCCTGTCTGGGCTTTGGCACCTGACACATTTCTCTCTCTTTTTTCCTAAGCAGCTTGCATGCATGGGCGGGGCTCCTCACCATCATATACACACCCGACCTGCTGTCAGCTTGGCTTATAAACATGTACCCTTGGCTCAGCGAATGAGAGCCATACATGCATGGTTGAATGAGTCCCTGCCGCCGTCGAATCCATCCTGCTGCTGCGCTGCTGGGGAGATGTATCTATCTGTTACTCCATTCTCAGTCATGAGATAGAATGACATGTATGTGCCGCTGGGTGATCATTACGTAGGTTGCGTGTGTGCATTGTGCAAGCAAAGAGGAGAGGAGTCCGTGGCCATCACCCGACAATATACACATGCGTAGATCCGATCTGCCTGGATCGGACAGGCGACCTAAGGATGTCCTGCCAGACCCATTACAGTCCTTCGCTCTTCCAGCTGAGCTAAGATCGGAAGGAAGGTTGATCCCGGGGAAAGTTCAGTGGCACACGCAGCAGCCCTACGGGCACGCCTCATTCACACCATCGACGACCACACCACCATCCGCACATGTGGTTGGAAACCGCTCCAACCGCTCCAACCGCCCAACCCGCCCCACCGGTCTGGCCCACCCTTTCTTTACTATTTCCTGAGGGCATGCGATGTGCCATCCCTCCTGGCCCTATATTACTTGTGGCTTGTACCCACCCTGTCTGGGCTTTGGCACCTGACACATTTCTCTCTCTTTTTTCCTAAGCAGCTTGCATGCATGGGCGGGGCTCCTCACCATCATATACACACCCGACCTGCTGTCAGCTTGGCTTATAAACATGTACCCTTGGCTCAGCGAATGAGAGCCATACATGCATGGTTGAATGAGTCCCTGCCGCCGTCGAATCCATCCTGCTGCTGCGCTGCTGGGGAGATGTATCTATCTGTTACTCCATTCTCAGTCATGAGATAGAATGACATGTATGTGCCGCTGGGTGATCATTACGTAGGTTGCGTGTGTGCATTGTGCAAGCAAAGAGGAGAGGAGTCCGTGGCCATCACCCGACAATATACACATGCGTAGATCCGATCTGCCTGGATCGGACAGGCGACCTAAGGATGTCCTGCCAGACCCATTACAGTCCTTCGCTCTTCCAGCTGAGCTAAGATCGGAAGGAAGGTTGATCCCGGGGAAAGTTCAGTGGCACACGCAGCAGCCCTACGGGCACGCCTCATTCACACCATCGACGACCACACCACCATCCGCACATGTGGTTGGAAACCGCTCCAACCGCTCCAACCGCCCAACCCGCCCCACCGGTCTGGCCCACCCTTTCTTTACTATTTCCTGAGGGCATGCGATGTGCCATCCCTCCTGGCCCTATATTACTTGTGGCTTGTACCCACCCTGTCTGGGCTTTGGCACCTGACACATTTCTCTCTCTTTTTTCCTAAGCAGCTTGCATGCATGGGCGGGGCTCCTCACCATCATATACACACCCGACCTGCTGTCAGCTTGGCTTATAAACATGTACCCTTGGCTCAGCGAATGAGAGCCATACATGCATGGTTGAATGAGTCCCTGCCGCCGTCGAATCCATCCTGCTGCTGCGCTGCTGGGGAGATGTATCTATCTGTTACTCCATTCTCAGTCATGAGATAGAATGACATGTATGTGCCGCTGGGTGATCATTACGTAGGTTGCGTGTGTGCATTGTGCAAGCAAAGAGGAGAGGAGTCCGTGGCCATCACCCGACAATATACACATGCGTAGATCCGATCTGCCTGGATCGGACAGGCGACCTAAGGATGTCCTGCCAGACCCATTACAGTCCTTCGCTCTTCCAGCTGAGCTAAGATCGGAAGGAAGGTTGATCCCGGGGAAAGTTCAGTGGCACACGCAGCAGCCCTACGGGCACGCCTCATTCACACCATCGACGACCACACCACCATCCGCACATGTGGTTGGAAACCGCTCCAACCGCTCCAACCGCCCAACCCGCCCCACCGGTCTGGCCCACCCTTTCTTTACTATTTCCTGAGGGCATGCGATGTGCCATCCCTCCTGGCCCTATATTACTTGTGGCTTGTACCCACCCTGTCTGGGCTTTGGCACCTGACACATTTCTCTCTCTTTTTTCCTAAGCAGCTTGCATGCATGGGCGGGGCTCCTCACCATCATATACACACCCGACCTGCTGTCAGCTTGGCTTATAAACATGTACCCTTGGCTCAGCGAATGAGAGCCATACATGCATGGTTGAATGAGTCCCTGCCGCCGTCGAATCCATCCTGCTGCTGCGCTGCTGGGGAGATGTATCTATCTGTTACTCCATTCTCAGTCATGAGATAGAATGACATGTATGTGCCGCTGGGTGATCATTACGTAGGTTGCGTGTGTGCATTGTGAAAAATGATTCTACAAAGATATGAGAATTGTCAAACAGTATACACCAAGCACTACATGGTATCATGCACCAAGCACCTATCGATAATGGAATCCCCATACAAAACGCTACAGGCATACATATGACGGCAATTTCATACCTGATCGTCCATGGAAACAGCCACGGAGCTGCCAACACCACTACCCATGATAGCGGGGGCGTGGTTCGCAGCTCCTGCATCTGCCGCTGCCGTCACCACATCTGCTGCTGCATCCTCCAGAAGAAGGGCATCACCATCGTCGCGACTACCTCCGGGGATAATGCCACCATCTCCGACTTCACGACCATCAACACAATGTCCTGTTCCTATGACCGGACGGCTGTCCGCATCCGGCTGCATGTGTGCGCGAGTGCTTCGAAGCCGTAATCGCAGCGCCTCGTATGCCTTGCGATCTTTCCGGTTCACGCTGGGCTGCATTCACATGTGCGCAATAGTTAGCAGGGGGGCACACTAGGGGGTCAGCGAAATCGGACATCTCAGAAACAGCGTTAGCAAACTGGGAATGATCAAGAAGTTGCATAAATAGGCACCAGTAACTGATAATGGCACTTTTTAAATGAGAAGGTAGGTCAACCAACTAACAGGGCGGCCTAGCCCTTACCCAACGAACACCGCAAGAATTGCTGTTTTCTAGTAGTGGACAAAAGTACTCCGGCGTTCATTTGCACCCACTGGAAGACACAGCAGCACAAAAGCATAAACAAGCATTTCCGTACGCTGCTGCGCAGCCGGATCCTTGTTATAAACCAGTGGTTGGTAAACCCTAAGCTCCAAAGGACGCGCTGTCCCCCTCAGGAATGACAAGAGATCCTTCACATCCGAGGAATTAAAGCTTTACGTGTCAGATTCTTCTATAAAAATGGACAGTGAGCCCGTTGAACAGGAGACGAAACGAAAATAGCGATGTGTACCTGTACAGGGAAGCCCATCACCCTCCTACCCCCCTTTATCCGGAGGATTTCACCTGTAACGCCGCACGGTAACATCTAGCCACAACCCCTGTGGCCCCACCTTAATTGCTCGCTTACCAGTTGCCCTGTTATCCATTACCGATTGCTATCCCGCGCCTCGCCATCCCTTCTAGCCCACTAATCAACCCCCCCATTCAGCCATTCAACAATTTATCAACTCTTGACCATCCATCCATGAGACCGATTCGATTACCCGTTCATTCACACACGCATTCACTCACCTGCACACGGCGCAATGCCACCTCGAAATGTCGTATACCAACCCGTGGAGATGGTGCAGCTGCAGGGAGGGACCCGCGAGCGAAGAAAAAAGCTAAGTAGAAAATCCGATCAGTCATTTAGGTCATAATTATATGCAGACATTTCGGCATATGTAGGCGTATATGCAGGTATCTAGGCATCTCATCAACGCTCGAAACTCTCCGAATCAAATACTTTATCCTCGCTTTGTCTCACTCTCCGTTCCGCCTTTAGCCCCGACTGACCTGGGCCTCCTGCCATGGACTCCTTAAGCGCGGCCACTGCAGCCTCCCGGACCAGTGCTGCCATATCTGCACCACTAAAGCCATCGCAACGCGCGTCAATTGCCACCGCATCCAAGTCCACGCCCAGCTCCAGAGGGGTCCGGCGAACGAGTGCACGCAGGATGGCGGCACGGTCTCCAGGTGGTGGCAGCGGCACATACAACACCTGTATCCATACATACACTGGAGACTCGACCTATGCTTCACCTAAGTTCTGCATGCATGCGCGAGGTACGTTGACGCCTCTAGCGTGCATGGTAGCACATGCATGGTCTCCGGGGCCTTACATGGGTGGTAACAAAAGCAATGCAAGAATTTGTTTTAGAATTCCCTTCGTTGGCACCCATAGCGGCTTACACACCTTGTCCAAGCGCCCAGGTCGCAACAGCGCAGGATCAATCATGTCCGGACGGTTAGTCGCAGCCACCATGAAAATCCCCTGGCGGCTGTCCACTCCGTCCATTTCCGTCAGCAGTTGGTTGACCACCCTAGGCGGAGACGTGGCATTTTGCGTGACGGAGGTTCGGGTATGAATGGGTCAGTCAGATAGCTGTGCGTGTAAGCCCATTCCATATGGAGTCCGGAATCCAGCACTGAGATGGTCGGTTGACAGATGGGTAACGTTCGTTGGTGGGCGTACGCAGGGTTCGGGATTGGGTCCATGGGAACCAACAGGACAGCGTGTACCCGTTCCTGCGCCTTCTGTGCACAGGCAGAATGCATCACCAGTGCGTTGAGATGGGTTACTATATGTTCAGACATTTTTAGGAATAACTGACCACCACACAGTCGGATAGTACACGAGCACCATCCATGAACGGTAATTGGCAAGCGGCTACACATGCAACTTGGTCTCCGCTCCTCCAGTACCCATCCTACATGGAACTCCATGCGTTATAGTTTCAAGATTGTGTGTTAGCTTAAGCTCCCGGCTCAGAAGGATCCATTGGTTAGTATTGCTGCGTCATCGCACGTCTATGGCTCGCAGTCAATCATCACCCATTCGGGTGGTATCATCAATGCCGAGACGTACTGGAATGACTCTTATCGGCACAAGTACAACGCATCAGCTGCTGATGTCGTCAGCATCGCTACCGATGGCGCTGTTAACCCGATCCTTGAAGCCCGAGACCGCGGCTTGCTTCAACGCACCTCTCCGCTGCCTGGTTATTGTCCGTCCCTCTCCTCGGCGCCAAGGCATCCATCTCATCAAAGAAGAGCACGCAGGGATGCGCAGCACGGGCGCGCGCAAAAAGTTGCCGCACTGCCCGCTCACTTTCTCCCACGTATTTGTTCAGGAGCTCGGGTCCCTGGGGCGATGTGATGGCAGCGTCAATGCATGCGGCCCAATTTGCGGTTCTATTTATCCACATCGCAAATCTGGCAGAACCTCTCCTCCTATTCGACCGGATGACTAGATTTGGTGGGTATGTGCAAATGCCTTGTGATGGCCCAAGAAGAAATAAATAACAGATCACCGGTGGCCTGCTGCCAGCGTAGGCCTGCCTGCACGACCAATGTGCAGCCAGTACGGACGCCGTACGGTCCGCCGCCCCATGCACGCACGAAGGTACCATGGTTTGCAGTGCCGCAGTGATTTGCAATTATGCCCCTGGCTCAGAAGGATCCATTGGTTAGTATTGCTGCGTCATCGCACGTCTATGGCTCGCAGTCAATCATCACCCATTAGGGTGGTATCATCAATGCCGAGGAAGCACAGAGCAGTATCACGGTTGAAATGCCATAGCTTCCGCCAGCGAGGGAAATGTGTAAAAAGAGAAGATACAGGATTCCGGTACGGAAAAGGTGACGGGCGAGTATTTCCCACCTTGATAGAAATGAAGTTGGCACCCGACTCATTTGCTACGGCCTTCGCCACCAACGTCTTGCCACAGCCCGGAGGCCCTACAAATTGAAACGTTAGTACGAACATAAAATTAAGTGCGGTCTTCAACTAACCAGGGTCAAGTCACATGGCGCAGCTCGTACAATGAAGGGACATCTTTCGCAAGGATCGAACCCTGTTAATTGTTTTGATACAAGAAAAAGAGCCGACTGCGTTTTGCAACCCTCCATGACTTATGCCGACCCCGCTTCCTGCGACCCAACCGGCGCTTCGCTGGCAGTACTTATGGCCGCAGTGAGGCTTAACTCCCGATCAACGCATTTTCCTTCAGACTCATTCGTTCACAGAATTCTAGGTAGTGCAACTGTGGATCAAAATCAAAGATCACGGCACGCTACGGCACCTCAACATACTCACCGTACAGCAAGACGCCCGTAGCCGCGGGCAGCCCGAGGGCCTCAAAGCACTCCGGGTTGCGGATGGGCTCCGTAATCGCAAACGACAGTTCCTCCCGAACCTTGTTGCATGAGAGGTACATAGTGGATATCAGGAATGATTGAATATTAATTATGAACATACGACGTAGTGGCAATTGCTAACGACAAACTGCAAAGTCCATTTCTCCACTACGCTACTGTATCTCTTGCATGCGATCGCATATACATAGCACTGCAACTATGACGTGTCGTTACGTCATGCGTGATGCATGTCACACACCAATTACCTCAGCGAGTGCTCCGACGTCGTCCCACGTCACATCGGGTGTGGTGGTGAAGCCCTCGCGGCGGACACTGGGTTGGACCTAGTTGTGGAGAGGTGGGAACCGCCAGGGGAAACGAGCGGGGCGGGGCCATGAACGCAAGGCGTACTAGTAGGACAAAAACTTCCCGTACAAGACGATTGGTTTCCCTGCTGGTGCCTATTGTTCTATCGGGAAATAGGATGCATGAATAGCAAGTGTGTAGTGCCCAAGGATGATGTCGCGCCCAGCTGAGAGGCTACATGGATCTCCCTCCTATTGCATATCGCGTGTTCCTCCCCACGCTCGGCCATGTCAAGCGCATGTATCATCGCGCCATACCTTGGGCAACGCTGCCTCGAAGTCCGCCATTGTAATCGCCAAGCCCTCCAACTCCGCCGGCCCCAACGGACCACCGCCGAGACGGTGCAACCGCGCCGGGGCAACCGCTGGCGCTAGGCCGGTTTCCATTCCAGCAACAATGGCGCCCTCTGCCGCCAGAAGCTGCGCCGACGCGGCCGCTGCATGAGCAGCAGCCTCCGCCGCTGCCAGCTGCGCGAATATCCTGGTCACTGCAACAGCCGCTGCTTCCTTCGTCAGCGCTGCTAGGTCCGCGCCCACAAAACCGGGGGTGCGCTTCGCCACGGCGCGGAAGTCAAAATTGCCCTCCAGTCGCAACCGCCGAGAGATAACCTAGGGCCAGGAAGCAGGAACAAGGGCCATATGCGTTCGTTGGGAAAGCGAACGGAACCACGCCCCCAAGAGCGCAGGGACAGCAGCTCAGGTGGGGATGGCATGTCGTTTCCGCCTTGAGAGATAACTGTCCTCGAGCAGAGGGCATACGCGATAAGTCAAAGCGCACAACGATAGACGTTCTGCCTCAGCCTCCTGTTGGACTGTCCATTTTCACCCACCTGCAGGATCTTGACCCGTGCCGCCTCTGTAGGTATCCCCAGCGCTATTTCCCGGTCAAAGCGTCCCGCTCGCCTGAAGGAGGCGGGACGACACCGCAGCGCAGCATATGGTCCAACACGTAGGCATACAGCGCCTGGAAATCAAAAACGACAAACAGCAAGAGGTGGCGGCGTACAGACGGCCTGGCGTAAGGACCTAAGGACCTTCAAAGCTGAAGCCGCGCCCTCCCATCCCACCGAATGCGCTTGCCAACACACTCGCCTCAGCGCCGGGTCCAACGCGTCTGGACGATTGGTAGCGCCGATGACAACCACATGAGGCGGCGGAGGCGATGTTTGATACGGCGCAGCACCAGCAGCAGCGCCGCTATTGCCATCCCCAGAGCTGCTGTGTGGGGCCCCTGGCGGCGCCGCTGCCGCCACTGCCTCCATGGACGGCTGCGCCATCACTGCCGTGGAGAGGTCGTCCATGCATGTGAGCATCTGAGCCACGATACGGCGCTCCATCTCACGCTGCGCCGTCTCCCGTTTAGGAAATATGGCGTCAATTTCATCTAGACGCCACATCGGCAGCAGCAGCAGCGAAGCATCGTTTTGGACGGTAGGGACGCAAAAGCGAAGGGTCAAGGAAGACGGTGGGACGGTGCACATTTGAAAACACCTCCATTTGCGTTGCGGAGCAAAGCTCCAGCAATGTGAAACATGAAGAGTGGACGGCGATAATGCGTGCACGCACAAAACGCCCGATGTGCCTGATGGCTTAATATTTCGTTCAATTGGCAAGAGCCCGCTGTGACATAAACAGAAGCACGCCGCGACCGAAAATGCCACAATTGCCCTCTTTCAGACCGGTTCGGAGAGACAGACATTTGAAGCGGGCAGAGGGTTATACACTCATAACCCGTGACCCATGGACGGAATGTGGACGGAATACTTCCATTTTATATGCACACCCGGAAACCAATGACGAGCAATGACCGAGGCAGACGGACGCTACAGGGCGCTTGTGTTGAGCACAGAAGCCATGCGGACATCATTTTAGACGGAGAACAGAACGATTGAAAAGTATGGTAATACGCTCCTCAGATAAGAGAGTGTTACGGCGGCCTCTCCGATGTGCGAAGGTAGCTGCCCCACCCAGTATCAGGCCCGGCGAGAGATACATTCACACCCGCAAAACACTGACGGCTGATCCGTGCTGCTGTGAGGTCGCACCGCGGGCGTTGATATGGAAAGGCATGTAGAGCAGAACCACATATCCATCTGCGGCCGCATGGATATTGATCCAGCAACCTCATCACGACAGAAGAAAAGTCCTCACATCACAAGAACACGTGCTTAAGGTACATTCCCAGAACGTCATGCTGCCCAGAGTACCACAACAGGCAGGTAAATGTGGGGTCGAATATCTCGTCGGTACGGCAGCTGAAAAGCCATAGCACAGCAGCCGTCTACATGCGGCGTTACCGTCTAAAACCCGCCCCCCAAAAGGGCGCAGGGGGATGGCAGTAGCCGACAGCTTACGACCCACAGGGTATTTTGATGTTCGCGCGCTGCTGGCCCCGGGGCTGACATGGAGGACGGCGCCCGAGGATGGAAGAGCCGCGTTAATGTCTTGTTCACGCCCTTTCCTTAAGAGCCTCGTCGTGACAAGGTGTCCGGCAAGCATATTGCATATTGCATAGAACCCAGCGAATGAACAGAGTGTGCACGTGCAGCATACATAAAAACCCTGTCCCTCGACAGTTATGTACGAGTTCAACGGTAATGCAGAGATGCATGCATATCATGTACACATCAATACATACAGAAAATAATTTGTCAGACTTGCTTGTCGAGGTGGTGTGGCCGGATTAAGCTGCGACACACCGCATACACCCGCAACCACCGGCGTCAGCCCCCTCTACCACGTTAAGCGGATCGGGGCACAGCGCACCGACAGCTAAGAGCCGAAAGCAGTCTTTGTGCCGTGCCTTATATTCGCGTGCTGCTGGCCCCGGGGCTGACATGGAGGACGGCGCCCGAGGATGGAAGAGCCGCGGCAAAAGGCGTTGTAGGAGCTGGGATTTGGAGAATCGGAGCTGTGAGTTGGGAGCGAACACATCTAACGCAATCAACAAAACTGATACGTGGCGCTAAAATCACTACAAATTCACATGGGATAACCCTGATCTGTTGGAAGTTGAAAAGAATTTCGTGTACTTTCGAGTCTAGTGTTTTCGACTAAGACCTGTCCTACGACGGCGCCTTCTCCCCACCGACCCACTGGCATCCCATCCAACCCACTAAAAAGATACAACAATATATACCTTTCGTTCTATTTTGAAACGCTCGTATGTTTCTTTGTACGGATATTTTCTTTATCCATTAACCTCCGCCACCACATACACACCTATGAATACGATGCATGGCGCCAGGTCACGTGCCTCCCCGAACAGTTGCCGCAGCTTGGCCTCACTCTCGCCGCTCATGCCGCTCACAATTTCTGGCGCACTCACCTGCAACACATTATCAGCGGAATAAGGTGAATCTCGGCTCCATGGGAAAGGCGAACGCGTTCAGGACTCGAAGGATAGATTTCACGTAGTGTGGGAGGCGTACTCCTTCAACGGTTTCAGCCTTACCTCATTGCAAAAACGGTTTGACCAGGAGCATTCTGCGCCCGTGCTTACATGGGAACCACAATATTAGAAGCCCCCTGTGCGCAACCTCCATCCCTCGGTCTATGGTATGTAGTGTCGGTTAGACGGCAGCGCGGTCTCTATTCAGCCGCCAGCTGAGAAGCAAAACTATCGTAATTTAGTGGGCGGTAACGCCCGTAGCCCGGTTTACGTGCAGCAGTAGTTGGGTCCTTCGGCTGGTGTCTTAACCCCTGCCTAGCGCTCCCACATTGCCCACACACACAGTAGACGTGACCGGCAGCTGATCTCCCAACCTGCATCACCTGGTAGGACCTGCGTCACAGCCGCTCACCCGTAGAAACGGTACCCCGCACTCATTCGCAATCGCATTGGCAAGTGCCGTCTTTCCACAACCGGGCGGTCCGTGCAGCAACACACCCCGTGGGGGCTCCACGCCCAGCCAGGCATAGACCTGCCAGAGAAGCGCCAGTACACGAAGCAACGGATGTAAGATAAGGTGCAAGCACACTGTGGCACCCAGCAGCGGAAGAGGCATGCAAAACGCATAAGACGGCAAGGAGAAACGCGGGTCACAAATGGCAGCCATGATTAGCCGCCCAAACCAAATCCAATGCCAACATAAAACCCAAATAGATATCAAGAACAATTATGTAAAGGAATGCATGGAACCCACCTCGGGGTGCTTCAGGGGATACTCAATAAGCTCCCGAATGTCCGACAGTACCTCCTCGATGCCGCCTAAATCCCCATACGATACAGGCTTGGCCATGGTAACGGCGCTGCAGCTCCCGCCCCCGCCAACACCGCCAAAACCCAAGCCACCGCCGGCACCGCCGCTACCGCCAAGAGCGGTCAGTCGACGTGCGCGTTTGGCTGCGGACTTGACTTGCGAAGGTTGTGCTTGCGACTGCGGCTGTGGTTGCGGCGGTGGCTGTGCTAATGCCATCAACGTAGGCGGCAGTGGCTCCATGATCTGTGTCCTGTAGCCTTCCCCCTGGCTCCTTGAAGCCGCAGCAACGACAACAGCAGCAGTGGCAACAGCTGCCTGTGACCCAGTTGCCGTCAACATGACGGGGGCAGCAGTCCGCATGGAGTCGGCAGTCGGAGCTATAGCCTCCATGGTATGCACGACTGTCGCCCGTGCACTCGCGGCGTGACGGCCGCTGGTAGACGGTCCATCCGGATCTGCGGCTGCTCGCCCCGATGCCCCCAGGTCCGTTCCACTGCTCCTCCCAGCTATCCGTGCCGCCGACTCCTTCCTCTCTGCTCGTTCTTTCGCCAGAGCGCGCGCTGCCGCTGCAGCGATAATCTCTGGCGATGCAAATGGGGGTGGAGATGAAGCACGTTGTATAATCCCAACACCAGCACCGGCGGCGGAGCCAGGTTCATGTACCGGTCCTATTGGTGTTGCCGTACGAGCGTACATGTTTAGTAAGGAGTTATTCATGTGGCTGGCGGCCGCGGGCAGTGCTGCCGCAGCGATCTGCTTGGCCTGCTCCGGTTCCAAGTCTGGGTCACTACTACTGTCATCGTCGCTTGTCCCCGAACCATGACACAATTCCGATACTGGATCGAATTGGGGTCCAACGCCGCTTCCAAAACACCGTGCACGCTTCCTTTTCGTGGAAGCACTGGTTTCAACCCTACTGTCAATAGCGCCGCGGGCACTCCTGGCTGTTGCCGTGCCATCACCGCCACCATCACCACTGCCGCCACCACTGCTACTGCCGTCGCGTTCATCGTCACTGGTGCTGCCGCCACTTGACTCGCCATCGTTGAGGCTGCTGCCACTGCTACTACTCAAGTTGGCAACCCCGACCCCTGTCCTTGCTACCCTGGCTAGATGTTGCGCTTCAAGTGTCTGCACGGGGGCAAATAGGTCGTGGTTCGTGGATACGCATTATATTATATCCCCTATAGAATTTCTGCTTATGCATTCAACTGAGAAGGGAAATGAGAACACGTCATCAAGGCGCGATCAATTACTCACATTCGGAGGGATGTAACCCTACATCTTCGAATTATTACGCGTGCTTGAAATATTACCAAACATAGCTAAAATTAAAGCAGTCATAACGGTCAATGTGGCTCAAATTTTATTAGCATAAACGTCATACACGGATCCCTGGAACAGCAGAGGAAGCCAGGACGATCCTGTGCATTTCTAATCGAGTATATGTATCTGAAATAATAGCATCAATACTATGATGTTACAAATTAAAGCATCCTGCGCTTCACCGCCCGGTCACCACCAGGTTAGCCACGCTAGTTGACCAGTAATAGATCATATCCTGGCAGCTTCATAGTGAACAAGTTATTTGCTCCCCTAACTCGCAGCTAAACTCAATGGCGATGATAGCGCGCCGCCGCCGCCCTACTTCCTAGAAACCCGCATAACACGAACATTTTGAATAGCGCTATTGTTCTTTACCTGAAGTTGCAGTTCCGGCTTTGCGATGCCGCCTTTCCGCTGCAGCGTTCCTATTGCCCGCGTCACCATGGTTCGGAAAGGCCCCAACTGACGCCGCTGGTATTCTCTGTAAGTCCGCCGCAGGTATTCGATGACTCCATCTACATCGCTATAATTGTTGTTAAGGCCATACTGCTCAATTCGAGGGATGAGGAGGCGGTCCAATAGGAGACCGGCCCCCGGCCCCTTCGAAAGAGGTCGCTTACATATGCCTTGTTTCTTTTTCATAGAGCCACACATTAAATAATAAATTTGTTAGGATTGCGTTTATATTGGCATGCCCAAGACGGCAATGTACGACAATTCCTCCCTAGGTCATGCGTCGGATATTTTGCTCTGCAGTCATCGCTATAGCTCATCGTATTAGTGGATTGCGTTGCAGTTTCTCCGGAAGTTGCATATTGTGTGTGCACAAACCCAACTGCTGCGCCGCGACGACAAAGGTCGACTTCTGCAATCATGATCGCTTCGGGTTTGCGCACAGCATTTAGCATCGCCACAGCCGGTCGTATGCGTATGCGAGCGACCGCGGCGACGTCGTCACCGGCGCTTCGTCGCGGTGTCACCAGGCGCTTTTCGCGCTTGGTGCCGCGCGCTGAGGTGGAGGGCGTGATGGACGAGGGCAGCAAGGCGAAGATGGAGGCCTTGATGACGCGCTTCAAGATGGCTGATGTGGACGGGTGAGAAAGGATTCCAACCAACGGAGGTTCCTTTGCCACAGCGGTACCGTCTCGGGGGGGATCCAAGCATAAAAACGCAGATACTAGATCTGAAAGACGAATTTGGCTTGCAACTGCATGCGGGATTCGTGACCTTATCCGGCGAGCATGGATGTTTTGCGCGATCTCGCAAATTTAAGGTTTGTATTTCCAATCATACAATGCTCATGTCGATCTTTGAACCGATCAATTTCAGGAACGGCTTCATCGACCGAGAGGAGCTGCGCAACCTGCTCGAGTCGATGGAGAGTGGAGAGGTCTACCTTTTGTCGCAGGTGCTTTGCTTCACGTGTGGTAAACATAGCTCATCGGATGCGTTCGCAGTTGTCGCGACGGTGCGGGGACAGTGTTTCCCAAGAAAGCTGTCTGCCGGGTACCCGTGCTAGCTGGCACAAAGCGTTTCATCCTCCAGGCTTGTGCCTTCATACGTATGAAGTTCGCTCGGTTTAAACGAGCTGTTGGCATTACCGAAACTGGAGTAGTTGTGACGCTCATACAAATCATCACCCTGTCCACCACCTTAAACCAACTGTCCACACATCTCCAGCGTAGTAACAACCCCTCACCATGTCAGGGCAGGGGAGTTGGAACCATTTTTCCGCCAACTACCCTTGTTACCTACAGACTGTGGCTCCGCTCGCCAGCTTTAACTTTTCGTTTCCATCGTTCAGATGGAATCTTCATCTCATCCTCCTCCCTTACAGCTACCAGGCAGCCTACCATTTTCTCCAATGCCCTCACCCTATTAATTCACCGCTAGCGTTCACAACAAGTTTTATTAAGATTTTACCGTCACCGTTCCTTAAGCCAGGATGATGTGATTGGCGACAAAATCCATGCGCGTCACCTTCTTCCGGGCAGACAATTAAATCAGAGGCAGCTCCAGTCTCTAGTTATCCATGTGTTATCCATGTGCTGCCGTTTCTCCCCCATTCCCACACGCGTGTCCGTCTTTTTGTCGTTGTCTGGTGTGGAGTTGTTTGTTTGCTTGGCTGGCCATCCCTTGCCTGGCATCCCAACCGCTCACTCTGCAGACTCCGATCGACTAATCGTATACACACCCCAAAACGTACGCACAAGTTTTTGGGCGTTGACAGAGACGGACATTTGACTTCAATCGTGTGAACGTCTCGTCCCAGCCGCACACACACCCAGCCGCCACCTGCTCTTTTGCCGCCACCTGTCACTTACTCTGGGCTGATGTCGACCACCTGTAATCCCGCGCGTTGCGTGGTAGCCACATTACATAACAGCAAGTTGGGGTTTGATTTATCCCTTTGCTCCGGATATTATGAAGCAATTATTTTATGCATCGTAAGCAATTTACTCATCTTACTGATTTCATAGGACGCACCCACTATGTCGTTTCCCAGCACTGGCTGCCGGAGGAGGAGCTCGATGCGGTCATGGCGACGTACGACACCAACAAAGATGGTGTCATTTCCTTTGACGAGTTTAAGCAGATTGTGAGTTTGGAAGTGGGGTCGGTGGTCATGGCCTTCATGGTCCGTCTTTGCATTGCCCGAGCTTCATTATGCCGCCTTGGTTTAGGCTCCGGGAATGTGTTGGTTATTGTACGGGGCCCTGGGGAGCCGTCTGTATTGGGGCTGGTGGAAAAGAGGGATGGAGGCTACATTGCTGATTGAAGTATTATGTTGCAGCGGCGCCGAGAAGGACACAAAGAATAGCGCTCTCTCCTTGTTCCGTAACCCTTAACTAATTATGATTTCGTTGACGGTAGCCGCACTGCACGACAGTGAGGTCTTTCTTACTGCTGGGGTGAGCGTGTTTGGATGACCAGACAGGCCGCTTGGCCTAATACGTGCACCTGCTCCATCTGCATGTAACTCCCGTACATGTTCGTTTGATGGTGCTGTCAAACCAATCGCATGACAGGCGTACGATGGCATCCTTTTGGAAGGCACCCTGGCGGAGTACGAGGGGGCGTTCAAGGCAGTGGACAAGAGCGGCAACGGTACCATTGGTAAGTCGTACCTGGGGTGCAATGCTGTGATGCCACTGGAGCCACGGCAGGGCTGGGCTGTGATAATTGAGTGACGGCTGCACTGGGGTGGGCGTAGGAATAAAGGTGCTGATGTATCTGCCATTGTCCAGACAGGGCAGGTAAGGAGGACGTAATCAACTGTCCTTCCGGGGCGTGTAAGACCCTTTCCTGGAGCGCATGTACGGTGTACGGTGTCATGCTCAACTTTTTAGTCGCGTACGTATGGTCCGTTAAGTGCGGTAATAACCTACAGTAACATCACATTTTCGGATTGTAAAGGATACCTTGCTACATATATTTGCTCAATCAGAAATCAGCACTGCATGTCTGTCAACATAAGGAAAAATTGGCAGTGAAAGCTGTTTATGTGTGGGTTGCGCGTCATACGCACTGCAAAATACCCGCGATGTAGGGGCCACGGAGCTCGGCCAGCTTTTCGCTCGGCTGGGCAACCCGGTTAGCCCGGAGAAGCTGGTCGACCTCATGCAGGTGTGTTGCGGTGTGGGTAATGCGGTGTGATGTGGGGTGGAATTAGATTGGGGAATGCAAGGCTCTGGCTGGGGAGCTGCTAAGCCTTGGGGCAAAGGCTAGAAGTATGCGGGTAGCGTTCGTACGGCCTTAAGGCGCTCGTGGACAGGCGTGATTAGGGTCGACCTCGCATCGGCATGCATGTGCATGGGGTATACACATGTATGCTGAGGCCGCTGGTTTCTCATACGTCCTGTCGCACCATTATGCCTTGTTTTTAAGCAAACCCCGTCGTTACCTTCCAGTCTGGGGAGTTTGGGGCTTTAGCTTAGAACCAAAGCCGGGAAGCGAACTTAGGAGTGACGAAGGGGAGCATGGGTCACAAGTTTTCATGAATATCGCAGATGCAATCAGGTAGGCTATGAGAGGCCTGTTAGCGGCAAGCCGCGGGGCACGGACGCGAACGTGAAAGGGACTAGAACCAGAGACTTGATAATAGGAAATGCTGTGGACGCGGATGTGCAGCAATGCTGTAAGACTTAGAACCAAAGACCTGATCATGGGAGTCGGGCGTTTATCACAAGCATGACTTCAAAGCCATTTTCTTCGTTCAAGGAAGGGAACAGAGCTCGCTGCGACGTATGGTACAAGTGTCAGTGTGGCCGCTGAAAGCTCGCTACATGAAGAGCAAACCAGCTCTGAATGGTGCGATCTGAGCGTGGACACTAAATCACCTGCAGGTAACGTTGTGGCCTGCGATTTGTACGCACTTGCAGTCCAGTGCACAAGAATAATTCATGAGGTATTGTCCACATGCGCTGGTGCGTATATGGAACGAACACACATTTACCCAGTTCGCAATCGCTGGGATTCTTATATCTCATGGCACATACACGTCCCATCCCTCGCCGCTGTGCGACTGCGTGGTGTGCGTTTCGCCTCCAACAGGAGTATGATAAGGACGACAGTGGGCAGATTGAGTTCAATGAGTTCCTGTTGATGTTCCGCAACAGCCTGCTTGACCTTAAGGCCATGAGTGCCTACATGACCAACGACGATGAGCCGGGAACAGGGGCAGTCATTGAGGTAGGAGTTGAGCATGGGGGGCTGAACACGTTCCCTGTTGGGAAAGAAGCCCGGAGCAACCCATCTCCAATCCTTTGAAATTTAGGAGAACAACTATGGCGGTCATTTCACCTCATGTTGGCTGTATCGTACAGGTCGTTCATCTCGCCTAACATCTCGCCCCTTCCTTTTCCTTGCTCTTCTTATCAACTTAGCCGGTGGAGGGCGATATGACGATCATTTTCAGCGAGCAAGAGCTCGATGAAATCATCGCAAATAACCCAAATAAGCTGGTGGTGATTTTCGCGGCGCTGACGTGGTGCCGGCCGTGCAAGGGCATGCAACGACCGGTGCAGGTATGAGCGGGGTACTTTGACGTACGGCGATCCGGATCAGCTGGTTCTCCCGGATGGAAAAGATGGGTACGTCGGGAAGAAGGAAAACATCTACTGGGCCTGCCTGGGTAAGCAAATTAAACCATCGTCCTTAAATTGCACTGCTACGAGGCTCTGCTTTTCAACCCGTAATATGTTCGCTGCATTCCACTAAAAGATCCTCTATTCATATTGGAGCTGGCTTGGCTTGGCACGGCCCATTGCCTTATCAGGAAATTGCAGTCCCTGTCCCCCTAACTAATTTTTCACCTTGTCTATCATGGGTTGGGATCCGGATTTTGGATTTGCAATAGCGAACCTCGATCTGCTCCTTATTTACAGAAATTGGCTGAGCATTACAAAGACCATATCGTGTTTGTGAAGCTGTTCGGCAACGCCAACAAGCAGACCAAGTCGATCTTCAAGGAGCGGTACCAGGTTGGTCATGGACAGCGCGGGGGTTGGGCGGAGCGCAATGAAGCAGGTTACTTTTGGGTGAGGTGAAATGCCATGTATCTAGCGGAAGGAAAGCAACGTGAGCCTTGGCGCTGCATATCGCAAACACCACAGGGTAAAACTGCCGGAGCCCGAAGAAATCGATGAAATCCTCGTTGGAGCCTGGGGGATGTTGAGGGCGGGCTGAGGTCATATGAAGCTATGAAGACGAACCTGGAACAAATTTGGGATTTGGAATTGGAACCTTTGCCAGGTAGATCCTGGATATCGATCCTTAACAAATCTCAGGCATTTCGCGAATTGAGTTTACGTTTTGTTCCCAACACGCCCGCATTGGAACTCTGCAGATCCGCTCCACGCCCTGCTTCATTACGCTGAAGAATGGTCAGCCGGTGTACACGCAAACTGGCTCGAACAAGGAGAAGCTGGAGGCAGGGCTCAGGTGGGCCTGGCGGGGCGCGCATGAGGTGTTGTAAATGTGCGTGCACTCGAATAGGCTCGGATGAGTCCGGCGGGTACGTATCTGGATGTGTACGTATATTCACTGGGCGGCACAGCTTTGGATGCGCCGGATCACTTTTGGGACTAAGGGATACGGTGACAAACGCCCCGCAGGTCCATGCTCTCCAATCCCCCGGTCGGCATGATCTACCCGTCTGCTGAAGTACCCTCCAGCGTTCCAGCATTGTAAGCGACCTGCGCACTAAGCGACCGGCCGGAATGTGAGATTCAGTGCAGTCAAGCTTGATCCCAAACATGCAATTCGGCTGTGGCATATTTCCGCTAGCTGATATTGAGGAACGGCGGGATGGTCCTGCATGCGCGGGCCGGCCATCGAGAAATGTTTGGTTTTGCTTGCTAGATATGGTTCATTGCGTGATGGTCGTCCTCTGGTACCTGCCATGCGTCGTCCCAACTCAATCGAGTCTACAGCAGTTGGATCCATTTCCACGGCGCCTGGATTGGTATTTATAGTAGCTGAATCCGCATTCAGTACGGCTGGACCCGTATGCGCAGCAGCTGAGTCCGAACTCGATGCCTAACGGAAGAGACTAAGGTGCAACAAATTTAGACTTGAGCATTTTGACGCGAATCAGGCCGTATCCCGGTTTTGTAAGGAGGGAAAGATGAATGGGGGTTTGGAAGGGATAAGAGAGCGCCACGCCATACCTGTACGTGGCGAGGCATGATTAGACAGCGGCATTAAACAGCAATGAGGTGTCGCTGTAAACTTGGGGCGCAGCATTATTTGCGCAGAAGGGCGTTTTGCTGATTGAGTGGGTCTGTGCGTAAACGCAAACAGTCAGGAATGGCTGGCATTGGACATGTGCTGTACAGACGGGAGTACAGGGGCGATCAGTTCAGAGAGTATCTAACCTGTTGTGGGTTTCTGTGAGTTACGGCCTGTCACATCCACGAGGCTGTTATTCGAGCAACGCCATACGGCTGCGTGATGAACATGTGGCGGGAGCGGTCCCAATCGTACGGTTCGAGAGAATGAAGATTGTGCGAAGTTTCATCCACGGATCGAATCCTGTGGGAGGAGGCGGTTCAACTTCGCCGAACCATAATACTGTGCCCTGCATGCTGAATGTAGACTACGCATGCGACGGGGACGCTGCACCCACGATGGCCGTGTAGTGCATAGAATAGATGACGGATAATGGCGTCACGGCTATGGTAGCAAACAGTTGCGGGCGCAACTGTATGGACGGTCGTTTGTGAAATCGTGTGATGGACCCACATTGTACGACTATAGTTGCGCTTGTCCGTTCTTAGGTCTCGGAAGCAGCCAACGCATTTCGGGCATAAGACTGCAAGTGTGATATTTGGGTTATATTAAGACCCAGCCTCGATGTGGCATCACTACCCCGCGCTTAGTCGAAATGGTCAGGACCTGCCGGCATCCCTGATTTTGAAGAAAATTTGGCTTCCATCATGGCATTAGTGTAGACCCAGCAGGGGAATCGTGCGAGGATCCTACAGAACTCTACGTAATTATGCATAGTCGTATTGCTTCTTCTACTGCTTTGGGCTTGTCGAGCGAAGTTTCCGCATCGGATGCTTGCTGCCAAGTTGGCCGTGACAAGAAATTCAGGCGAGGCCGGTTTGGGCAAGAAGAGGAGAGGGAGATCCTCAATGCGGACCGTTGTCGTACGTTCGACGGTGCACTGCGGTATCTTTGGAATTGATTAGGGGCGACCGGGATACCCGAAGTGATCAAGAAAGCTGAGTGAGTGACCATGAGTGAGTGACCAAAGGAAACTGTGTGCAGGAGATATTGATAGGAATCCCACCAAAAATACTGATGGGCAAGATAGAGGTTTCCGCGAGCATCTGACACAAAACGCGCTCAAAAGGTGAAGGCCAAAACCCAAGTAAAGGAAGCGCTTCATGGCCAAAGGCCCCAATCTTGGGCCCACAGGGCTTACTGGCGGAGCTGCTGGGTGCCTCTATCCACTGTCGGTTGGCTCAGCCGCGACGCTTAGTACCGCGAGCTGCACCACTGCACGTCTTGGAACGTCTTAGGATTGATTGATGTGAGGGGTTGTGTAGGACCTAACACCGGGAAGACAAGGGGCTTCCAAAGACATCTGTCTGAAGACGTGACGGCAACTGACGGCAACATCTGCCCTACGTCAACAAGCAGGTCAATTAAATCGAAATCGTCGTCGTGCGTCAGTAAGATTGAAGCTCCCGGTAGATGTCATAGAAGTATAACGTGTACAGCGTATACACAGGCTGTAATTTATGGGCGCAGCATTAACCGAACTTGATCAGTAGGATTGAATGGATGACGAAATGACCGGATAATCCAGCCCAAGTTCAGCCTATTAGCCATGGGCGTCACCTAAAACATCTCTGTCATCCATCAACATGACATCTTTGGGACTTCGATTTGTTAGACGGTACGGCCACTGATGGAACCATCTGGCCGAGCGCCACTAGCGTAGATCCAACTTTCGGGTTTGAGCCTCAGGAAATATGAGTTTCGATAAATATGCAAAGCTCGTTAGGTCAATCGAGTCAGGGCCTTTCAGTCGTGTTTGGTGGCAAATCACACAGACACCTGGCGGCCATCGCTCTGAGGACAAGGCGTAGCGGAAGGTAACAAATGGATATACATCAGCCAATGGACGGGCAAGGGCGATCAAGTAAAGGGTAGGAGAATATAGCTAGGAGTTGCCGGCACATTTCAACATCATTGAGTGTGATGTATTATCAAGACGAAGTCAGGTATTGGGTAGGCAGTGTTGCGTCGCTGCGGACGGTATTACAAGCCGTGCATGTTTTTATCCGGTTAAACTATTACAACCAGAAGCGCCAGAAGCGCTTTCCGTTTCCGTACCCCAAAAGTGTCTCGATTGACCGAAAACACAAAAGCAAATGTATGGAATCATAAGCCATCCAAAAGTATACAGGGACGTTATGTCCGTTCTATTGACTCAAGAAGACATATGGGGATTGCTCAGCCTCATCGACCACATAGCGAGGCATAGCTCTGCAAGCAGGGATGTCAACGGCTTTACTGCAGCTGTTACCGAGCGAGAAGCGCATTTGGTACAAATAACAGAAATTTCGCATTAGCACAAAACTTCCTGTATGCGCTATATTTTACATAAATTACTGGGCTTCCATAATCCAGGATCACAGTCCCTTTTCGCACACGCGGCAAAAATGCTTTTCGAAGGGTTAGTGTGTTGCCTTGAAGTGTAGCTGCTAGCTGCTGCGTTGGCTGCAATACAGGTCAGACCCAGCTATGTAGCTGAGGTGTTGTAGGGATGGTAAAGCGAGGTCCGTTTCGGAGCATTGTAACCACGACCAATCGATGCATGCGAAAAAGTGTCTCTGTATGTAACGGTCCAGAATCAATCAGTGGGCTTCTTGCTTTTTTATTAAGCTTTGGGCGTTGACTGCCAGCTAACTTCAAGTTGTGACGTTTCAGTAAAACCGTTGTCCTGTGCGGTATTGGTGACCTTTGCGTTCACCGTAGCTACCTTTACCTCAGCCCCAGCGGCGAGGGGCCAATTCAAGGCGCCGCAGTGAAAGGATGGGGGCATTAACAAAGTATGATAAAGCCAGTCTTGGGCACGAAAATATCAGGAATGATAGTTTCATTGAAAGGCTGTTTTTAACATGGGTATACGCTGTGGTAGCCAGGGGGCGGAAGGGAATCATCACGCAGGGAGAGCTGCGCATGCCAGCGGACCAGGCGGCGGAGGCCGTGGCTTGCCGCTTTGACGCAGAATGGGTAAAGGAGTTGGCGCTGCGTGGTAGCACAGGCTCCAAAGCGAAGCCGTCGCTTCTGCGCGTGCTGCGGAGGACTTTCGGTATGGAAGTTCTCGTCGCGGCCGCCTGGAAGATCACCTGGAGCGTATTCGTCCTCCTGGGTGCCTTTTACTTCGTTCGCTCTCTCGTTCAGTTCGTGACTCCCATCTCACGGAACGGGAATATGTACAATCGGTCGACAATTCCGCACGACGGCGTTGGGTGGATTCTATCGTGCGCCTTCTTCCTGGACTCCGTCCTTGTCGGAATTGCGCTACAGCGCATGGGCGATGAATGCGTTCGAGCTGGCATCAAAATTCGTGCGGCCCTTATGGCTGCTGTTTACCGTAAAACCTTTAAAATCCA
Organism: Volvox reticuliferus; assembly: GCA_019650235.1. Classification (NCBI taxonomy): domain Eukaryota; kingdom Viridiplantae; phylum Chlorophyta; class Chlorophyceae; order Chlamydomonadales; family Volvocaceae; genus Volvox; species Volvox reticuliferus. The sequence goes on along the minus strand of BNCP01000012.1, from coordinate 150,381 downwards.
CTCTGTGCACGAGGAGAACGTCGTGTCGCTAGTCGCCACCGATTGTGCCAAGCTATATGAAGGCGTACTCCATCTACAGAACGTGTGGACGGCGCCGTTGGAGGCATGCGCTATCATCGCTCTGTTGTTGTACTTGACGAACGGTACCTACGGTTTACCAGCCCTTGGTGTCGTGGTCTTCGTGTTGCCGCTCCAGTACTACCTCGGTTATCGAATCGCTAGCTTCAAGCTGGAGACAGTGGAAGTTTCTGATGCGCGTGTGCAACGCATGCACGAGGTTTTGCTGGCCATCAAGTTGGTTAAGTTTTACGTCTGGGAGAAGTCCTTCGCCAAGCAAGTTTCCGACGTGAGTTCCGCATGACTCCTGTCAACCTGCAGTGATCATGATATGTGATCATGCATACTGGCGCTGCTGAGCCACTATTCTCGTACTGCCTCAGGTGTGGCGGCCCATTAAGGTTGCTGCCACCCATGATGTGTGAGACTCAGAACGCCAGCAAGCATTTCATGCTTTGAAAACAGGTCCCATGGGCTTTCGATGCTTCCTGCACACTGACCTTTGGCCTGCCGATAATATACTTGTGGTGGGTTCGCAAACTTCCATCGCGGTCCTTCAGTTAATTCAAATTCTATCTTGGTGGAGTGAGAGATAACTGATGCCGTGCACCTGAACGTGCATGAAAAATGCAGGTGCGTGCGGAGGAGATTAGCCTCATGTCCCGGACCTCCGTGGTGAAAACTATAAATCTGTGTGTCGTATTTGCTGTGCCGCCGCTTATTGCGCTGGTGATCTATGCCACCTATGTGTTCAACAAGGGGCCGTTCGATTCGACATTCGCCTTCACAGTTTTGTCTCTCTTCAATACGTTGCGCTTCCCTTTGGTTGTGCTGCCCAAAGCCCTACGCGGATCTTCAGGTGGGTCGTGCCAGGTAGAACCGCTGATGTCGTGAGAAGTAGTTGATAACGGGATAACGGTTGTAATAGTCCAGAAATCTAAGACGATTACCAGGACGTTTGTAAAATGCTACTAATTGGTATGCCGACGCAGTGAGGCCGTTATGGTTGCTATGGTCAGCTGGTTGTGCCAGTATGCCAGTATGCTAGGTGGATGTGACCAGGTTACGGCCTCGGGCCGCCTCGATAGATTCAGCAGCGTCGCGTATGGGCCAGGAAGGGGGATCCCACGAAGGTTGCGGCAATGGCTGTGATGGGGCAATCGTGCTTGCATGCATGTTCTCGTGTGGCAGACTTCCCTTCCTGCCAACCGCCCGCCGATTCGTTATGGTGCCCCTCGGCTTCCCCGCCCTGCGTAATCTTCGAGCAGAGGCCATTGCTTCTTTGAAGCGATTGGAGAATTACCTCCTGCTTGAGGAATTTGACGACCCACCCAAGAGCAAGGTTGTCGAGGCCCGTTTTGTAAGTCCGGTCTCTCTCTATGTATAATATGTGTATATATTATATTATACCGGTCTCCCTGTTTGTAGTCTGTATATCGTTAAAGTTTTGCGATGCGCAGTGGGAAGATACTCTACTATTTGCTGAAATTGTGCATCATGGCTTCAGGTTTGCATCACGTGGCACTTATTCACCGCCTTCGGCGTAGCAATACTAACAAATGAACGTCCCCTCATCCTGGTGCATTTGGCAGGAAAATACGGTGCTGTCGTATCCCGGCAGCAAGGAGGACTTCCGCCTGCAGATTCCGACGTTCGAGGTTAAGAGTGGCGAGGTTGTGGCGGTCGTGGGCCGTGTCGGCAGTGGTGAGGCAATCTTTGGGCTGCAGTTGTGTATATAGACAACGCGTCCCTTGGAGACGCGTTGTGAAGCTTGAATTACCAATGAAATTAGCGAAATACACCTTGCATGGATTTCCCCCCCGTCGTCGTTCAGCTATCGTTGTCAGCGCGGGGGATGCTGCAGGGATAGGGTTATTGATCTGGAGTTCCTGCGCGCCGCCATCTCTAGGCGCCATCGGGAGCGCGAAAGATTGCGATGTCAAAGAATCATCTTCAGGTTACTTTGATGACCAGGAATTGCGTAATTCGTATATGCTGCGGTGCCCGTACTGTTGCACTTTAGGGGCATAATTGATCAAACATAGAAAGGTAATCATCTATGGCTGCCCAGCAAGGTTGAGGCCATTCTCACGGTCGCTCAGAACTGAGTCAAAGTTTAGGGGGGAGTCAAGCCTTTATACACAGGTATCTGTATGCGTCTGTGAGGATGCCGCATCCTGTACTTGAAGCATAGATCGAACCCAATAATGCCCCCCGTGCGATTATAGGCCATAAGTGTGCGATTCCGGGCGCACATGGAGCATGGGCAGGCGTGGCATACTAAAGCATGCTCTGTACAGCCCCGCCAGTCCTCGCAGATGACCTTGTGATCCGTATGTAACTATGGCGCACTGTTGTATCTTCCGCCCACAGGCAAGTCGTCCATCTTCCAGGCCATCTTGAACCACATGACTGTGGAAAGCGGTGCACTGCACGTGGGTGGCTCTATGGCGTATGTACCACAGACGCCTTGGGTGCAGAACCTTACCCTCAAGGACAATATCATCTTTGGTTTGCCGTTCGATGAGGAGAAGTATAAGAAGGTGCGTGCATCCTCCCCGTGCCTGTGCGGCTGGGCATCAGACGATCACTTCAACTTGTCTCCCCAATCAAGTGCCACGTCTACGGATGGGAGTAGGCATATTGCTGTCTTAGGACACGAATGCACAAGTATTCTTTGACCTACTTCATCTCCCCACATGTCCTTGCATTCTTAGCAGCTATTATGCACCGTATTTTTAACGGCGTTCCCTGAACTGTTCTCCGTTAGGACGTCTCAACATCGGACCTGCGCGCATCCTAACTTAGACGCCCGAGTCGTTCTGCCCCTCTAAGCTTCATTTGACGTCCGACGCCCCCATCATACATTTTTATTCTGATGTCCCATTTTGCGGATGCAAACTTCTGATATTATATTCTGCAGGTCATTCATGCATGCGCTCTGGAGCTAGACCTCCAGATTCTGCCCAAGGGCGACCAGACTATGGCGGGCGAGCGCGGCATCAACTTATCTGGTGGCCAGCGGCAGCGCGTGTGCCTGGCTAGGGCTGCGTATCATGACTGTGATCTCATCCTCCTGGACAACCCACTCAGGTGCGGCACTAGGGCAAGAACTAGGGATTGTGCGAGCTCACCAGTATCCCATAGTGGTAAACAGTATGCCTTTGGCGTTGGATGCGCATGGACATCAGGATTTAAGCTGCGATGTTACTTCATCTTAACACCTGATGATTGTTCCTTTCCTACACTGCTGGATACAATTGACGCTACGCAGTGCCGTTGACCAGCACACGGCCCGCCACATCTTCGACAAGTGCATTAAGGGTATTTTCAAGGATAAGGCGGTCATCTGGATCACACACCAGTTGGAGCTATTGCCAGAGGTGGGTGGTTAATGGAGGGAGGCACGTCAAGACAACCGGCTGAAGGTCGTGCCTTCGCTGCATTTTCCAGCCGCCATTCCATCTGTGCCCGCCATGTGCCTTGCACCTCGTACGCGAATCGGTCACTCATTGCTGTTTCATATGTTTCGGTGCTGCAATTGTTTTGCAGGTAACGAACATTTGCATCACTGACGGTGGCAAGTCGCTGTATTTTGGGCCGTATGACCCCGAAGCCCTCAACCGCCACCTGCCAGTCGATCACCTGCTATTCGCTACGGTGGAGGCGGGTGAGAGCGGCGTGCAGAAGCCAACCGACGCCGACAAAGACGCCGCGCATGGCACCACTGCCGGCGATAAAGATGCTGCCGGAAGCGCCAGTCATCCACAGGGTGACTCGAACGCGGCTTCCCATGGCCATCCGAAACAGCCCTCGACCCTTTCCGATGGCTGGAAGCATAAGGATCGCATCGGCACAGAAGGGCGCAAGTCATTCCAGCGATCCAGCAAGGCGGGCATTCGGCCATCTGACTCAGTGTCAGACTCGCTCCACAAGCTTGCACAGGAGGTGTGTGTTGAGTAGTGCGTCACCCTGTATGGTTTTGAGACCTGTAACACGGAATATTTGCAGTTCAGATGTTAGGAAAGGCTGCACGGCCACCTTGAATGATTGCAGGGGAATGAATAGGTTAAGAAATCCGTCATGCCTCTTCAAATCGGTCAAAATGCATGTGTTATTAAGGAATGGGATCAAGTGCGGACGTGCATACCCTGTCTGTCGCCTGGGACGCACTTGCGCATACTGTTAGGCAGTTTTCACAAGAGTACGCGGGTAGATGGTGTTTGTAGGTGGCGGTCAGTGCTAATGTTAGGCCAGCCGCCTCCAGCCGAGGGTCGGCAAAGGAGAAGACCTAACCGGACCTAGCCAACAATCACATCAGTTGTCGTTAGAAACCTCATATATGTCAGTGAAGTGCTTCGGCGTTTACGTGCTGCCCTGTGAAAAATAACTTAACGGGGTTGTGTACACAAACGTAAATGTAGGAGGCGGCTAAGCAAGAGGAGGAGGCCAAGTCACACGAACGTTGCTCCGCGGATCGCCGCAGCGGTTCACGGGGCCTAGGTCGCGTAAGCGAGGAGCACAACCCAGGCACGCTGGAGGAGACGCCCGAGGAAATCGCGGCACTGTTTAACGGCGTTCCGCGCAGAGTCTCTGTCCTCAAATCGTTCAAGGTGTACGTGAAGGCAGGCGGCACGTTGTTATTCATTATCTCCATTGGCATCTTCATGCTTACTCAGACGGTAGGCATGGATGGGTAGGAGGTAGGCTTGCGGTCGCTACGGGAAAAGCGGTTAATAGATTGTAAGCGATGGAGCAGCCTAACGCGGAGTACCGTTCGACCCATTATATAATACACGATATGTGACTGCAGGTCCGCATTCTGTCTGACACGTGGATTCGCTGGTGGGCTGAGCCAGATCGTTACGACTTCTACCCGAACGGTACCTTCAAAAATGTCAAAAACCTTAACCCCAAGTTCCAATCTGTGCAGAAGGCCAGCGAGGTGGGTGACTAAATTGATAAGGCCACTTGGTGCGACGGCCTTGTCCTAATGCCATTTTTGCTAGGGCAAACACTTCTTTTGTCCTTCCTTCTGGCCGTACCCGAGGCCAGATTCCATTTGATATCAAGTGTTCGTTCCTTTCCGGCCACAGTATCTCCGCCACTACACACACATAGACTCAACTTTTAACCCATATTGTCCCCTTGTTACAGGTTTACATCCTGGGCTACTTCGCATTTGTAATGTTCTTCGTAATTTGCCTGCTTAGCCGCGATGGCTTGTTCTCTTACTGGCACCTCCATGGGTCCACCCAGCTGCATAACAAGCTTTTCTACCGGGTGCTGCGCGCTCCGCTACTATTCTTCCTGCGTACGCCTGTGGGCGACATTTTGAATGCATTCGCAAAGGACCAGGACACGCTGGACGAAACGCTACCAGGTCAGGACAGGCGTGGTATTGTCATAGCTGTGTTTGGCCGAGGCATCTGCAGCCATGCCATGCCATGCCACGCAGTAGTGTGTCGGCTGCAAGCAAGTAATTGCGTCTTCTGGCATATTGTTGATACGCATATTTGCTATTGTTGATGCTGACAGGAAGTTGCCAAACCTTGATGCAACCTTGGTATAGGGCAGAGAACTTTCGGTTATTCAAGTAGTAGGTGTACACGGTGTTACCAGTGGGTCCAGCATTCTGCGTCTTATGAAACGGAAGTGCTGGCTATCCCGTTAGGAGATTCGTGGGCCTACGCTAAGCCCCATTCAAGTTTCCCCTAAAGCGATAGTACGCTTAATGTATTCAAGTGGCAGTCTGGTTTCTCAGGTATGCCGCTCTTTGAATGCAATCCATCATGCTCTCTGAAAAAAAGACATTGACGCTTCTACCCCACCCGAATATTTTACTCCTTAGACACGCTCCACATGTCTCTGATCTACCTGATGATTCTGCTCACTTCGCTGGGCATCGTCACCGCCTCGCTCTACATCTACGCCGCGCTTACCGCCGCGCTGTTCCTGGCCTTCGCCATGATGCAGCAGCTGTACCTGCCAGCGGCGACCATCTTGAAGGTAAGGGAACGGCGTCAGGTGCTTATCGGGTCATTGCTGATGTGTATCAAGGAACACGGTACGCAGAGGTCCTATTTGACGTGCGCAACATATGAGTTTCATAAGAATTTGTAACTTCACCTGTGTTTTTAACGTCAGTTTCTCAATTCCTCTATCTTCCGTTGCAGCGGTGGGCTGGTGAGACTGCGTCGATGGTTTTCGTGCACGTGGACGAGAGCCTGCAGGGCATGGAAGTCATCAAGGCCTTCGATGCCGAAAATTACTTCGTACAGGTGATCGTGCACTTGGAGGGTTAGGTTTAATACGTTGTCACCGTAAGTGATAAGAGAGCAGGAGGCAACTCAAAACAAGTGGTGTGTGGCGGGGCTCCTAGAGCAGGCATGACTTAATCATTCTTATCTCGCTCGACAGCTCCTCCGCACGCCTCCGGCTATTCCCACAGGAGAATATTCGCCGTATCAATGTGCACCACCTGGCATTGTTCAACACGGAGCAATGCCACCTGTGGCTAGCCTTCTGGTGGGTATTGCAAGTAGTTCTGGAGGTCTTTGGAGTCAATTGCGGAGTTGGTTGCCAACCTGCCATCTCTCTCTAGCACTCTGCGCCTGTCTGGTTTGGATATCCGGTGAAAGCAGAAGCTATCAGCCATTATTCATGCTCTATTAGAAAGTAGAAACTCCTGAACATGGTAACATTTGGGCGGACTAAGTATCTCTTTCCTGCATTTCCTCGGTGGGTTGAGTTTCAAGATGAATATCCACCGCTTGAAAGGTAAATGCTGTGTGCCGAGATAACATTTATTTGGGTGCTTAATGACGCAAGGATGATTTTGTTTACAGAAGCACGCTTGGGTTGCGGTTGCTTCCCTTTGCAGGTGCGATTTCTATGGTGCAATCATGGTGGTCGCAACTTGCTTGCTGTCCGTGGCGTACAAGAAGGAGGTTGGTGCTGCGGCAGTAGGCCTTGCAATTTCTAACACCATCCAGGTCCTGGTGTTCTTCACCTGGGTCGTGCGTGGCGCTGCCGACACGGTTTCTATGTGGGATGCGGTGGAGCGCGTGGCAACCTTCATCACAAACGTGCCACAGGTGTGCCAGCAGTAAACAGGGCACTTTGATTGTGGGCTGAAAAATTCATGGATTAATATACTTATATACGTGGTCGACATAATTCCCCCAAATATGTGCAGGAGAACGACATTGCGCCCGCACCGCTGCCGGGCGCCAGCAATATCAACCTCAACGGCCTGGCTAATGGAAACGGCAACGCTGCTAGCTCGTCAGTTGTAGAGATCAAGGTGAGCATCTTGCTTCCGACGTGTGCTATCGCACAACACGGTCCGAGTCGTAGGGTTTAGGGTGCCGTGGTTGGGTCATCTTCGCAGAGAAATGCCGTCACCTGTATGCTGTTCTTGGGGATCAGTGATTCGACTGTAGCTATCGATGCTGCAGGTGGTGGACGATGGGGAGGCGCCCAAGGGTTGGCCGACCAAGGGGGACATCAGGTGAGGAACATGTATCAGGTCCCAGCCTGAAATACGGCTAAGGGTTGTACGAGCCGATGCTGCTGGTGCTTTTATTGAAGAGAGGCACGTGTTCGTTGCCTAAGGAGCTCCCTGTTGTACTTAGCCGCTGTCTCTCGTCCCTTGTTGCCGTCATTCCGATTATGTTTTCATGACCTTGTCCATATGGGTATTCGCGGCAGGTTTGACAAGGTGTGCTTGCGCTACTACCCTGGTGCTCCGTTGGCACTGAAGTACGTGTCCTTCCACATCCGTGACGGCGAGAAGATTGGCGTTGTGGGTCGCACAGGCAGCGGCAAGACCACTCTTTTGATGGCGCTTTTCCGCATGTTTGAGCTCGCCTATGGCCGCATCATCATTGATGGGGTCAACATCGCGTCCATCAAGCTGCAGCAGGTACGATTGGTGAATCCGTAGATCTCTGGATGCAACGTTGACCCTGAGGCCTGCGACTGATGCCGTATGTCGATTGCACGTACTAAGGATGAGACCGCATACAGCAGGCGGAATGCACTAATATGACACCTGCGTCTTGATACCACCCAAGGATTTTGGCATTGATTGTAATCGTTGGCTCTACAATTGATCGTCCTTTCCAGGTTCGCGCCGGCATTGCCATCATCCCACAAGAGCCTGTCATGTTCAAGGGCACTGTACGTTCCAACCTCGACCCTTTCGGCCAGCTGGCCGATTCGGAGCTGTGGCGAGCACTAGAACTGGTAAGGTCTCGTTTGGACTATGGTTGGATCATGTGCAGACATGTCATGTTCTACCTATTTAAGTCGGCACCTTGCCATCACTTTCCCTTTATCCACAGGTACACTTGAAGGAGGCCGTCACGGAGCTTGGCGGCCTGGACAGCGCGGTGGCAGAGGGCGGTTCCAACTTCTCGCTTGGCCAGAAGCAGCTGGTGTGCATGGCACGCTGCGTGCTGAAGCCGACCCGCATTCTGGTGCTGGATGAAGCCACGGCCGCTATGGACTTGCAGGTGTGTATTTCTGCTGTTCGGTGTTGGCACCGGGAGCTGGGCGTAAGGTTGCTGCATGCTGCCATCGATTGATCTTTATCAGGACATGGATATGGCTCACTTCGTTGGTTTGGGCCGAGTCGGATTGGGAAGGCGGCAGACGCCATTATCTTGTGCATTGTAATCTCCGCCGAGCATTGTGATACAGCAGATGTAGTGTTCTCAAGGGTAACGGTTAATGCGCCCTAAGGTTTCTTTCGCTGCTCTGGATAGTGACTTTAATTCCTTCATATGTGGCGTCCTCTTAACGGTCTTTCTCCTTGCCCCGCTTTGCCTGCTGCAGACGGATGCGCTTATCCAAAAGACCATCCGCAAGGCTTTCGCCGAGCGCACCACAGTTACCATTGCTCACCGCCTGGACACCATTATCTTTTCAGACCGCATTTTAGCCATGGCGGCCGGACAGCTCAAGGAATTTGACACGCCCACAACACTGCTTCAACATCCGGCGTCATTTTTCACGAAGCTGGTCAGTACCGTAGGCTGTTATGTAGAGGCAAGGGTGGAATGGCAGGGTGGCAATGACTTAGAAGTGACGTGCAGTTGGCTGCAACTGAGCTAACGCAGAACGTGTTTAAACCCTAGTACATTGTTGTATGGAGAGCATTAGCTTAACCTGCGCGTCACAGTGTGGAGCTCCCAACGAACGGTGGTCTGCTTAACCCTCTGACAAACAGGTCGAGGACACAGGACCGCACGCGTCCAAGATGCTCCGCCGCATGGCCGCCGAGGGACCCAAGGATGAGGAGTAACACACATATTGGATGAACGGCGGTCATAACAGCGAAGAATTGAGCGTTATTGTTCACTTATCGGAGCGAGGGCTGATGGCTGAATAACTCGTTAGCAAGCGGCCCAGTCTGGTACGAGTCCTGACTAATTCTTCATTGTACCTCTGATTGGAGACGTTCCTATAGCCGTGGAAGGATGGGGTTATGACAGGACTCGGTTGCGGAAAATGGCTACACTTAGTGCCTGACATTTCGTAGGCGGCCAGGTTGTCTTGACACTCGACTCTTGTGAGCGTATGATGGGTTAGTGCGCGCGCTCATAGGGGGGTTATCTTGGCATAACTCTCAGCGCATTGACTGAGGAAGACTAATTTTGTCCGTGTATCCGGTTAGGTTTGTGCCGCCGAAACCCGCACAGTACGCATAAAAACCATTCAGGTTGTATGCGACGGCATACCGGCTTTACGGCAGCAACGCATCATGGTCATGCGTTCCGAACCATGTGCTGTGGAAGTGATTCTTATTATTATTATGGATTTCACGCCCGCTGGACTATGTGCCCTCCAAGAATATTGATGCGTGTTCCCTGTAGACTATGGGCATGAAATTGCCCGTATCTCATGGGGACCAAATGCCGTCTTGGTTTAGTTGAATGGAAATATGATGCGTTTTTCGCACACTGTAGTCAGAAAATGTTAACACCGTTACGTAACTCCTGGTAAGTTCGTTGCACATCGTGGATGTCTGTAAACAGTCTACTGTTATTTGGTACCCCAACAACCACCAGCTCTAGCCAAAACCTAATAACGTACTACTTCTATGGCGCAATTATTAAGCTCATGCATCACGAAAAAACAGCCCGAAAGGCTTTACCGCCGCTTTGAGCATTGTGGGGCCGCACCAGTCCTCGTGAAGTCTATTTGACATATTCAAAGCTGTACATAATCGATGGCTTGACAGCGAAATGTGTCCCACGGAAGCGAATAATCGGCATAATTTCACCTACACGATTATAGACCGGCACTGAGGAGCACACGGGAGGGCGCATTTGCACAGCTCACGCATCGCGGGGTCCCTTCATTTCAGACGTGGCCATGGCTCCGCCATGCTGCCACGAGAGGTGCTGTGCTCAGCACCGTCCATAATGTAATGCGACCGGCATTACTCTTGAGACACGTGTTCTCACATATCCAAGAACTCCTGGGCGCCCCTAACATGCCAGCTCCGACACCGCATTCCGTTCAAGACGTTTGCGCGATGCGTTTGATGGCGGATGCGTTCAGATCAGCTGACCCCGGAGATACGCTGCCGCGCAACAGCCATCAAATCTCACCTCGCAAACAGGGTTCCTCCGTAGGGAATAAACTCAAGAAAACTAATACCGACGGACGCACAGAACGCGTCAGCCGAAGAGGTAATAAAACACCCACCACGTCCGCAGAACCTGGCGGCAACACGGCTGCGCGGACAGGACCACGCAGAGTCTAATATTTGGTACAGAAATGGACACACGGAGAAGCATACGCAAACATCCTTAACCAAACAATCTGTATGTCTCCAGGTCGGAGGCGCACAGGGCTAAGCACGATCGGCCCAAGCAACCAGCATCACGCCGCACGCAGTTGTCCCCGCAAAATGCGAACAACGCTGTTTCATCAGGGACTAGTGGTACATTACCATTCAGCCTTAACTCAGCATGGCCGGTGAAACATAGGTAATGCGTGGGTACCACCGTCCCCGATGGTCAATGCTTACACCCACAAAACGCAATAACATGGCGCCCACGCGTGGCCTTCTGAGCTGTCCACATTCCTGGCCCACGGCTCTGGAATTATCCGTCGATCGAATCACGGACCTTGTCCCTGAATGCCATGATTGCGCAATAATGGGCAGCCATATACACTACCAAGCGTCCACTTTGCCTGGTATCATTATAGCGACAACATTATATTCCGCAAGCCAGTTGGAAAGCCCTCCGGGCGGAATGGCTCCGTGTCCGTCAATTCGACGGGTCACGGAGAACAGACACACAACATCACATCTTAGCATGGGCCCTCTGCCGCAGGCGATCATGCTGGACTTAACTGCGGATGTGTGTGTAAGGATGAGGTGATCATAAAGAACAATACAACGCTTAGCTTGAATAGCACTCGAGGGAACTGAAAAGTAGCAGGTGGCCGATGTTACTGGCAGAAGCATTGCGGCTTGCATAAAGCAAATGAAATGAGAAAAAGGGCCGTTAGACCTGTCCTCGCTTTCGGCCTGCCTACCCAATCCTGCGTCCCTCGCCACATCCACGCAAGGCCCTAAATCTATCAAACCGGGGTTCACGCCTATCATGACCTAACCAGTTTTCCAGCCACAGCCCCATGAAGAGCGAAATTGGTGTAGGCAAATGAGCCACGTCGAGGGCACGTCACCCCAATCCACACAGATACTGTGTCAAAACCATCATAACGACACACACATTATATAATCATGCACACAGATGTCCCATCGCAACAAACCCCATCTCAATCCGCCAAACTACACCCCCAACCATTCACAGCCCTAACTCTTCATAAGTGCCAACTTCCTAAAACGGTCTGCCAGATCTGTCGCCCCCTTCAAGATGAGCCCAACTTTCCAGCCAGGCCAAACATGAGGAATGGATATTGCTGCTCGTTGACTTCCTCTTGCACTGGCGGGCCTCATTTGAGGCACTCGTCTTGCAATAACCTGCGCTGCTGCTGTCGTTGTTCCAACGTTGGTTATCCATTGATCCCTGCGTTGCCGCGGACACGTCGGTCACCAGCTGCAATAGCGGCTGCCACAGCTGCATCGCTCGTCGCCATCAACCTCTTCAGCCTCGCGTCAGTCTCGTTGCACATGTCCACCAGCGTTTCATCTGCCTTCTCCACTTTCTCCGGGATCACATCCTCTAAAGGCGCCTGCGCTGGCTCCCTTCCACCATCAGCGATGTATGGCATCGTCGAAGGCAAGTCATACCACGCTGTGTCCAGCGACGGTAGCTCATAGTCTGCGTATGGCACATCCATTAACTCATCAACATTGCCGACACGCACATTACCAGTTCGCCGAAGCCTTGTTGGCGGGTTTGCCGTTCCTGCCGCGGTGTTGGTCACGGAGGTGCTACCGCCGTCAGCGGGCAGAAGCAATTTCAGGCTGCCATCGGGGTTCTCCACCCATGCTGGCCCCTCCATGGGAGCTGCCGCCAATTGCGATGCTGGTGAAGGCTGCCTAGAGGCTCCTGGAGCCGTACGTGGAATCTGGAATACCATGCCGACAGTCACCACGTGCGATGACGTGGACGATGCTTCAGAGGAACCTGCCGCCACCGCCGCCGCCATGGCTGCGGCACCGCTGCTATGCCGCAACAGCTCCGCCGCTAACGTTTGAATTGTCACCACTGTCGTCACGGAGGTGTCCGTCGGTACATCTGGTGAAGGGCTGCCAACGGGTGTATCTTCCGCAGTAGTAGTGATTACAGCATTAGTGGTGGCAGTGGTAGTAACAGTTGCAGGGGGAGGCAAATCCATGGGGGGAAGGCCCAGCCGCGGACTGGGTGTTGTGGCTAATCCGCAGCCATCAGGCGTGCGCGCCGGCGACGGAGGCGTCACTGTCGCGCTCCGTGGCGCCGTTGCCGCTGCCGTCACTGACTCTGACGCTGCCGGCGGAACGGAAAGCACCAGGGGAGGCGGCGGTGGCGGCCTTGACGGCTGGCATCGTTCGGGGGAGACACCAAACTCGGCAATGGCTGCAACTACGCTGTCAGCGTTGGGAGACGAGGGCCCCGCAGTTTGGAGCTCCAGCACTACTTCATGCTGCTGCTGCTGTTGCTTGGTTTTGTGCTTATCCTGGCCGCCACATTGCTGCATCACGATGCCACCGTCCGAGCCCAAGGACGACCGTTCGCTACCGCACTTAACACCCCAACGAGCGAGGGCTGCTGTGGAGGGGCCAGACGTGGCACCACTGCCCCCAGCGGGACTGCCATCGGGCCGCCCCAATTCCTCCTGAGGCCCCGCAGCCACCAGCCCCGCAGTCGCGGGCGCCTGCGTGTCTAAGGAGGGGTGCTTGCAAGTCGTCGCGCTGCTGCTGTTCGACCACATGTCATAAAGGGGGTTGTTAACGTGCTGAGCACCGGCGGCGCGGACGGCGACGACTTCCAGTAGGTCGTCCCTCGGGGCTGCACCACCCGTCGCAGCAGAAGACAACTCTGACGCGACAGCACCCAGGGCACCCACGCGGCCGTCCGAGGGCACGGGGGACAACGTGATGGGAGTAGGGGCGCCCACGCTGGCAGGGCCCACCCTAGGGGCAACTTCAGAGGTCGCAGCTGCAGCAGGTAATGCTGCCGCTGCTGCTACCGAGAGCCCTGTAGGCCCCCCAAGCTGCTGGCAATTGGACTGCGGTGTGGCGCCAGCTCCAGCTCCGCCTTCCTGTGAGAAGAGCGGCACAGCCTCCGACCCCGCCGTGGGTCCAGTGCCGGATACGGCAGATAACGGGTACGTATCCGCCGATGGCTGCTTTGGCGACGCCGCAGACGCGTTGGCGGTGCGCCTACTGATCAACGCATCTTCCTCTTCCTCCTCTTCCTCCTCCTCCTCCTCCGGCTCGCCTCCTGCTTTCCTGTCGCCGGTGTCTCTTCGTTCCCAAGCCCGAAACCCAGGGGCGACAGGGGAAGAGCCTCGTGCCAGCGCCAACTGGCTTGGCGTTGCGGTTCTGATCAGACGAGGTGACACCGCCCCTGCAACCGCCGCCACCTGCGGTTGCTGAGGCTGCGCACGGCTACCTGGAGCCGACCGCATGGTGGCTACCACCGCCGCCTGTCTGGATGTAGCAGTGTTGCGCGAGCCGCGTGCTGGAGGTGATGGTGGAGCTGGTGCTCCTGTAGCCCCATTGCGCGTGGTCAGTGCGTAGTTGGGGCCCCTACCGAACTGATCAATTGCGTCAAGATCACTGCGTCGGCCAAAACCCGCGTTCAACGGAAACACGTAAGCATGAGAAAGAAAACGGGAAGGTTAAATAGCAATCGCGCGCATCGTTATTTAGCACCATTGGGTGGGGACAGGAAGAGTGGGTAAGGCCTGAAGGGGGTATTTCTGATAGTAAATGTGCTTTCGCCCCTAGGGATAGGTGACTGAGGACATACAACACAAGATTCCGGTTGAAAAGAATCGGCTAGCGGATGAACGGTCTTCTGGGTAAACCACAGGCATACGGAAGCGGCTTCGATGCAGTCCACAGGGTGAGTTCAAGTTAGGATGCGCGTTCAAATTATTTTGTCCCTTGGCACCAGTGCCAGTACCACGGAATAAAAATGCCAGGAAGTCTGGTTTTGTCCTAGTCTCCTCCAGCCTCCTTTAGGGACAACACATTGGCAACAGCTGTGTTCGTGGGTAGATCGGTGACCTCATGGTCCGCAGTCGCAATGCCTTCCGCTTGGGAAGGGATAGCAACGCGCCACAGCGAAGACTACCGTCTTTCTCTAGCGTAATTGGGCGTCCGCCGCCATGGTTACAATAACAATCACCAGAGGCCAGCCACCCGCATTGGAGCCGGGATTGCGCACCCACCCCGCTCTGCATCTACCCGCCCCTTGCACTGGCCGGGCGCCATACTGACCGATCCGCGGGTCCATCGGCCGCCAGTGAACTCCCGATGGTTGTGGCCGCCTCAAAGGTGTGAGATACTACCGGCGATTGCGTTTGCCGCTCCATTACAGTGCCATCGACGCCTTCCACGCCGTCCAGGCTCGCTGCGAGAGCGGCCGCGAGAGCTACATCATTTTCCGGATCGTCAACATTCAAGGTAGTAGCATCATCTGCGCCCTGTAGATGACCGCCGCCTTCGCCGGTTGTGGGAGAAGCCGTCGCAGCTGGCAGAGCCTGCGGTGGGCCGGCTGCCGCCGCGGCCGCCAACGACTCGTACATCGCTTGCTCCAACTGCGCAGCGGACCCGGACATCATCATCAACACCATCCGTACGTCTTGGTACTGTGCATCCGCTCTTCATGCAGATAACGTCCAGATGCAACTCTTAGGGCCCACCCTTGCAAACTCGTGGAGACGGTAGAGGCGTGCATCATGCTTTCGTCGTGAACAACGTGCTGTCCGCTTACCATCAGCACTGGATATGTGCTTCAGGCAGTAACGAACCGGGCCCAGCGCATAAAACGGGCATACGGGTACTTGGGCGACGCTTACGGCACAGTTTGCCAGGTTGCCAGTAAGGGTTCCTGTCGCATTCCTAAGCCTATAAACTGAGGGCTTAAGCAGTGAAAGACTGTAGACCCGATGACTTCGGTAAGTACAGAACGTGTACCAATCGTAACAGCGTCAGCAGCAGCGGCGGCGCCGGCGTAACCACAGCGTCCTACCATGAGGTCATTGATGTCGTCCAAGCCCATCGCTATGTCCACCACACCGGCCGGGACGTAATCTGTAAGGCGGTAGCGGCGCCCGCCTCCGCCACCCTGACGATGGGGGAGGTTGAACGTAGATATGGTAATGAATAGCGCGAGGCACAAGCCATTGAATTAATCAATAATCAATTACGGCTTCCGGGGAGCGTCTTAAACGATGGCCCGTAACCGGACACGATTACTAATGTCCCAGCCCCACGGCAACCTTAGCTTTGGCAGACCTACCTGATGCCGACGTTGGTGACCGCCGCCGCGGTCACCAACGTAAACTGCTGCAGTGGCGTTGTCTGAGTTATCTGCATGCACATTGGCCCCCACACCCTGCGAAAATGCAGTGCACACATGCGGGCTCCAGCTGTAATGCGCCATCAAACCAAATTAAAACAGGCTTCTCAGGTCACGTGACGAACATGCAGCTGCTCAGCGTGGAGAGCAACAGCGTGAATGACATGGTGATGGGCCAAAACCCGAGGGAAATCAGAACGGGCCATGAACACCATGAGCTGAAGGAATCTCATAAGTTGAAGGCGCTACGTTGCTGGTCGGCGTTTGACAGCTGTAGTAATACTAGCCCCATGAGGTCAAACCCCACTCACACTGACCGTTTCGAAGCAATATTCAATATTATCGTCGAATACAACAGTGCATCCATACAACTGAGTAAAGCCACCTACCTCTGGACCGATGAGGTAGCGGTCGCCAGGGTGTTGAATATGGTGAACGTTCTGCTGCTGGTGCTGCTGAATAGCGGCGGCTGACATGGCTGCTGCCACAGCCGCCCGCCGAGCTGACACAGCAGGGTGCATGCCCGCTCCACCGCCAACTTGAACCACGGTGGCAGTGGGACTCCCTGCTGCAGCCACTCCAGCCAAACGGTGACGGTCCCCGCTCTGGTAACGCCCCGTGTGGCCGCTGCCAGCATTGACTGTTGACGTGTCCGAGGTTGCAGCAGCGGTGGGCAGACGGCCAGCGGCCCTGCCGCCAGTCGCAAAAGCAGCGTTTCCCCCAGACGGCTCCAATGCGGAGGCCGCTGCAGCTGCAGCGGCCATGACCCCTGCAGCTTGCTGCTGCTGGACCAGGCTATTGGTGTTGGTATTAGTGGAGGAATTTTGAGGCCGGTTCCCGGGGCTGGCCGCGGCTGCAGCTTGCTGCTGTTGTTGCCGCTGCAGGGCGCGCTCCTGGTCTCGACGAATCTCCTCCTGACGGACATTCGGACAACATTCACCGTTGTTGAGGCAACCAGGGCGGAGCAGCAAACGCGACGAATGTTATGTACCTTCACGCCGTCCATGGGTATCGGGATTTGGTGGCGTATGCATGCATTTCGTGCGTTCTACATGCACCAGAGTATGTTCGGTCCCCACGTCCCAGCATATTCCTAGGAAAGGAAGTACTTCATGCAGCAACACACATGGAAAGGATGAGATGCTCAATGCAAACCCAAGATATGCATTCGAATGTTACAAGTGAGGGGAACAAGACGATACTGGTAGGCTCTGTGCTCTGGCACAGCAGGAATCTGCCCCACGACAAGCCGGGGTGCCTGATAGGCGGCAGAAATGTTCGGGCGCGATGAACGGCTATGCAGTTTTGGGATACCAAATATTTACTTAGGTGCGAGATGCCGGGTTATCCTCTTACTCTCAGCCCTGCAGGGTCAACGTTAACCCCGTGTCTTACCTCCCGTTCCCGGATCCTTGCTTCAATGACCTTCTGCTCTTCAACGCGCTCCTGCTCCTTCTCCTCTGCGGTTCGCGCACCAATGAGCTGCAAACACATTGAAGGTGTGAGCCGAAGTGTTCCGTAATAACGAAAGGATAGGTCAGGCATTTAGTACAAACGATATAACACAAAAAGAAATTACATTAGCTTACCTTGACAAGGTAACCCGTTGGCCGCGTCACCTTGCAGAAGGGGCACGCACTCAATTGGTGTGGGGGCGTACTGGTTTGCACCTACAATACATGTTAAGACAGAACATAGAACATCTCCAAATATGTTCAGACCATTACTTGTGGCCATCAAAACTTGGCACAGCACCGGATGAGGAACCAAAGCTTGCCTGAAGAAAGCATTCCGTGCATACGCGCTTCTGGCAGCATAAGGAGCTATTAAGGACGGGGTAGTGAAGAAAACAAATAGGGCATTCCTCCAGCTGCAGGCGGGCACGAGCCGGGTGAGAACGCTTCCATTGCGAGATAGAAACAGCTTGAACATCCATGCGTGCAACTTACGTCCTGCCCCGGCCTTGGTTCCTCAACACCAGGGTGACATGGCGCAAGTTGCTGATTTTGTATCAAGCGCTTCAGCTTCTTTAGGTCGACTCGCTCAAGCGAATACAGTCCCTGAGGGCGTAGGTACTCCTCAGGAATCTTGGGCCCCGGAGGCCAGAAGCACGAACAAAGAAAGCTATTCATGGTGTCTCAGGGGCGCCAAGATTGCCCCGGCGCCCTGTCGTCGGGCTAGGTTTCCGAGGACATGTTACGTTTTGTACTGAAACTGACACTTCTGCAATTATTTTAAAACTAGCAGGACAGGTACGTACATGACATGTCTGCAGTTGTGCCAAGTATTGTTAGGAAAATTTAGCAACTACCCTGCAGTACTTTGCCGTAATCAGCGTTTTTAACCTCACAGCGTCATTGGGTAATTAATCACCGTTGTTTTCATTGTCATCGAAGACACAAACGTCTACGCCTCGCCAAGAAGTCCAGATTGCATGCCGGAGTGTTCTACTCTGTTACCTCAATTCCTTGATAACTTGCGCATGTTTTTAAAAGCATGGAACGAACTATAATATATATAAACTCATAACACTTTACCAATCCTTATTCAGTTTGCTTGGCCAGCCTTGGCCTCCAAAGTCGCCGTTGACCATTTCCTGGCGTTTCTCAGCATCAGCCTGTCGTGTTAGGCCAAAATTAGCCTGTATGAAAGATTGCGATATTGTTGAAACGTCTGCCAGCGGACGGAAACGAGACTCGGTTCCGGAGTTCGGGACGGCGAGCAGTAAATTTGAAGGTAATCTGGGCATCGCAATAACCTTGGCTGGGCCCATGCTCTCATGCGGTAGCATCTGCCTTCACCGTCCGGTTACAAGTAGAACGCAATTCATTTCAGCTACACTTAGTGGCCCATGGCTGTTGAGATGAATGTCAAATACATAAACTAGCGGTGATGCTGGTACGCCATGAATCCCAGGTTGGTGTCAACCCCGCAACCAACTGCATATATCCAGGCGTGAGAAGGGGGTTTGCGCGAATTGGGCGGCGTGCGAAACCTTAAACAGCGCTAAGCGCTGCTGGGTGTACGGTGCAACGTAGGTCGATTGTGAACAGCTCAGGACGTAATACCAGAGGGCGAGCCCGGAAGGTCTTCGTTGTGGAATGGAAGGATGCGGATAGAAGCTAGAAAGGCATGGCAAAGAGCAGTCGGATTAGGCATCTTGTCGCGAATTAGGATATCTTCTTCCTTTCTCGACTTAGCCGGTGTTCCCATTCCCCCCCTTTCCCCAAGAAGGATCTTAAACCCGGCAACTACACACACCCACAAACCGCAAACCTTGGCAACGTGCACGGCTGCGACCGCGGTGGGTTGGTGGGTATATGGCCTATCTTTTGCCCATGCACCTCAGTAAGGCCATGCACCCTCCCGCCCACCACGCTCGCAACCACGTACCTCAATATGCACCAACCGGTATTTTTTGCTGCTCAGTCAGGCTAAGCTCCTACAGACAGATCAAAGCCACATACAAACTGATATTGCATGGCAAGGCCACCCTGAGTTGGTCCACACGGATGCCACACTCCATGCTTTGCACATGTTTTCTTTAATCTTGAGATCGCACACTTTGACATCTTAGTGAACGGATTGAGTGCTCGCATACACACGACACTGAAATTCGTCGGCTTACGAGCATCGCTGGAACCGTTAATAACATACGCTGGCTGCTGCAGCGGCCTGGGTGATTTATGCTGTAGGCTAACGTTTCGAGGTCTAAACCAAGCCCTCAAGCTGGGGGTGCGAGAACACCCCAGCCAGATCATCCCAGCGGAGTCATGACAACCAACCCCCTTGATCCCCCTGGTTCCTAGTATTTATCTACGACTCGTAAATGTCAGGCCGCAACTCCGGAGAACCTTGACGCAGAATAACGAAGGATGGAAATCAGATAGGTCAACCTCGTTTAGCTGCCTAAGAATTAAACAAGTATGCGCGTGCGCAACTGTGGATATACAATCCACATCAGGAAGATGGTCACGGCTACGGCCTGCCATTAGAATGGCTAAGTTGAAATTATTCGAAGCCATATGGCTGAATTGGAGCCCGTCATTTTTACAGCTATCGCAAACGGAGTAGGGGAACACGCAATCCTGTAACCATGGGGACTTCCACACCGGACATGAAACGAAGCATTGATAGGGAGCCATGTGGGTTGTGACGCCACAACCGCTTAACAAGTATTACCACGCAGTGATGTGAAAGGGAGGTCGGACCCAGGTTCATTGACACTGTAACCTCATGGTTGCTGGCAAAGCACATAGGGCTGCAGGTGAAACTCTCACTCTAAAAAAGTAATAAAAATGAGCCCAGAGACAGTTTCAGAGAGAGGCTTGTCACTCCCACCAGAAAATGGGTTCTGGCGGAATCGGTGTGACTCTGCAATGTCACTGGCGGAGAATGCTGTTATTTTGGCATCTGCCCCGGACTCTCCGGACTCCCGTCCTTATTATCCCAGAGTTTGCCATGACCCTGGCATCTACTCCACAATCCCTGGAGTCTATTCCTTACTCCCCCGGCGTTTGCCATCACTCTTGCTACTCCCGAGAGTCTCTGGACTCCCGCCATCAATTTCCCGGAGGATTCTGCCACTCCAGCCACTACCCCAGTCTTTGGCGTCTTTGGTGTCTCCAATATGTCTGGTGTCTTTGGGCATGCCAGCTCGGTCAATTTCTTTGGTTTTATTAATGTGCAAACAAGTCCCCTCATCGATCCCTCGGGGGCCCCCTGCGATTATGAATGGAGCCAGTAGCCATACTGAGATCCTCCGCATAAAATAGACAGCAGGGAATGGTCCGGAGATGGTGGAGCATCATGAGACAGGTAGGAAAGCTGTCAGATACACCACAGATGTCAGAGAAGGAGAGAAAGGGTGTGGGCAAGGAAAGGAAATCAGGGATGGTGGGGGCCGTCGACAGGGGGTTTTCAGGAAAAGTGGAGAAGGGAATCTTTAGTATGCAGTTCGGAGGGGAATGTTCTCCTATACATGCTCCAGAGTGGGAGTTTCTCCTACGGCTATGTCTGGGCAAGAGCGCAGCTTGTGGCCACTTCATTCGCTCGAGACTGTTACAGTCACAATTGACTGCAGCAGCTTGGCAGCCTTCCCCCATCGCTATTACCTGGTATCTCGAGAAATCAGTAGTTGCATTCATGCCTCGGAAGCTGTACCAGTGCACTGCCAGTCCATCACGCTCCAAGGTGCCGCACAATGGAAATCACGGAGGTTTGACGTCGCACCATCTAGGTACATGCCCGGGTTAGTAGCATATGATTGCCGCAGAGAAGCGAGACCCATGGAAACTTGCATAGCAATGAAGGGCAATTGCGGAGCATGGTCTCGGACACCGAACAAGTGGTAAAAAAGGACAGGGCGCCGTGGCGCCAATCGGATGACAGGTAGCTCCCGTGCAAGTAAGGCCTCATGCCTGCTGTAACTGACATTACGGACATCCAGGCAGTCATTGCAGTTGGAAATCTCGGGCTCCCAGTGGCGGCGATGGCTGGAATTCTTCTGTTCATTTGAATGACATATAAAGACCCGATGACCGGATGCAGGTGTCGGCTTATTGCTGTTTGGGCTATAGCACCCGTTCTTCCTTTATCCGCAATAGAGAACGGGACAATCACGATTAGCAAATGCCTGTAAGGTCCCCCGGGTCATACGCCTGGATGGCATGTTTCCCATGGTCCAGACTGGAGCTAAATAGAACTGATAACCATTCCCCCAGCGGCATCGAGAAATACAACCGGCGACACGCGAGTGGACCCTTGCAGCATACCGGTATGTTACATTGTTGAGGGCACCGGTGCGATCGCATTTGCAATCGGCAGGATAAGTATACAACGTCTTGCCATGCCAGCACCTGTAACGTTCTAACTTCAGGATGCTGACTCGTCCCGATGCGTCCATCAATCACCGGAACCTCTTCGTAAGACATAGTGTGCCGTGCACATATGGCGCGACCCCCTTCCCCCTTTCTGCACAGTCCGTACTCATGAACTTCTCTTTCGCCATGCGCCTCAAAGGCAGCCCTTTGCGGCAGTTTGTACCGCCATTGCAGATAAAGTCCGTCAGTCCCGGACCCCAAAGGGAAGGTGCTCAGGACCTACATATATGTACACTCTACGCCAAAGGTATAACATCCGCATCCGCCATCTGGTTAAACTACCGTCCACCAACAGCAGGTCAGGCAGGAGCAGCATTCACCTTTCCGCGCATTCTTGCCCAGCAGCCCGATATACTCCAGGGTCTATGTTTCTCTCGACGGGTCTTGCACTACCACAAGATAGTACTCGTGAGACTTTTCAAACTCTGGCGCTATCATAATCTCGTGCTTTTTGGAACGTATCCGTAGGAACTTGAGGTCGTTGTCTCCATCCAGCTTCTTGACAGCTGAACGTGCCTTTACGGTGAAATGCGATACAAGCGCAGCGTACTGAACAGTCAGGTCGTTGTCAAAGGTCGTGCGGATGGCAATGCCGTCCGCGTTGATAACTATAATCCCTAGAACGCCTTTATGGCTTTGCAAACGCTTGAAGGTCTCATCAACTGCCGCCACGTCCACCATGGCTCACAGCTTTGCAGAATCTGCAGAGTAATCACCGGTATCGGCGTTTACACAGTAGTTAATTATATAAAGACTACAATGTGAGAAGCATACGAAGCAGCTTTAAGTTTTCGGATGCGGGCAGCCTAGGTCCAAGCTTCGATAGGTTCTCATGTGGGCCTTGCGCCAGGCCCTAACGGATTCCCAGCGCTTTAGAATTCAGACGCTGTTGTTACCTGCACATAATCCTATTTATCTGCGCCCAGATTTAACCTAGCATACGTGGAGCCAGAAGCCGTAAATCCAAGAGCCATGACCCTGGCAAAGACCCCGCACGTCAATTCCCTAACCGCCAACCACCAAACGCCTGTATCCCCAATAATCGACGCTTACATAGCTATCCCAAATGCGTTACGCAGGACTTTTAATTACGATCCCTTTATATTTACGGAAGACATTTTGAGCATCAGTTCGAATACTGCTGCGGGTGAAATTGCTGGTAAATTCGTATGGCTTTGAAGCGCACCACTCCTTTCATGCCAATTACGTATTCTCTCAATAACAATAGGCCTAGACTGTCGTGCGCGGCTGAGTCCCCATCCC
Source organism: Volvox reticuliferus (assembly GCA_019650235.1). Taxonomy (NCBI): domain Eukaryota; kingdom Viridiplantae; phylum Chlorophyta; class Chlorophyceae; order Chlamydomonadales; family Volvocaceae; genus Volvox; species Volvox reticuliferus. Next base: position 127,178 of record BNCP01000012.1, on the reverse strand, counting down.
ACGAGCCGTTCAGGGCCGTTCGTTTTACAGTAAATGCAAAACCACCACCGATGGATGATCTCACCCGTGCGACCGCACAGCATAACCTGGAAGCAAAAAAGCACAGCACTGTAAAATAGTGCATCCGTCCGATTACACCGGTCAGGATATATAAGCCCATACGAGAAGCCGGCTGCACTGCAGCTCGCGCGTCACCCTTGCATTCCGCCACCTTAACCATAAAGCAGGCTAAGATGCCGTAGCTGCAAAACAGAAAAAATCATCTGAGAACTGCTCCTCTTGACCGCTGGCGCTGTCAGGCACACACATACCATGATATCCGCACCGTGGTACCCCCGGCGCTCCTGGGGAGAGAAGAAACGAGGCAACCGGCATGCGTGGCCATTCGGACGTCAATTCAACTCGGGTTCGCTGGGGTCCAACAGATCCGAGGGCATTCAGTGTCGATACCTCACGGACAGCTGCTATCAAAAAATAATAATTTCCTGAACACGGTCTTGCAACATTGCACGTATAACTCATACGGCACAGTACTACCGCAACCTGGGGCTGCAAGGTTGGGCTGCAAAGGGACCAGGTCTCAGGTTCGCCCTCCGCGGTGGTTGAGGCTGCTGACATTTCGCTTACGTACTCTACGTACATGGAACCCACATCCCGTCCGTGCACGGAAAAAGGGATGTGCGGCTGCATTGCAGGGCCGCGAAGTGGGCAGAGCACCGCAGCCCAACCATTGGTGTGGGTGCTGCGGCCATATCTTCAGTCAAGCAGCACATCCAGAACCCCCCTCCAGGTTGCATCCACCCGCTTCCTCACTTCATGCCATCACAGCCCATTGCCAGCCCACGGGCGCCGGGGAGAAAGCCGCCACCAACACATGCCCCGACAACGCCTCAAGCCCTGCCAGCCACAATGTGTTCTAATCCCCCTGCTGCCGGTCCATGCTGTAACCCTTACGTTACCCTTATCATCCGCGGTTCGCTGTTGCCACACAATACCATTACATCGTACGCGCTTATCCTTATATCCAGATTGTCCTCCCGAGCGTATGTTTGTAGCAACAGGGAGGTAGCAAGGCTTCAATATTGTCGGTAGTACCGGGTCACCAGAAACACGGGGATTCCTATACTGGGATCCTCCCAGCCGTAGTCCAAAGTCCCATCGTATCAGGGTTCTTCAAGGGGGTATCTGTTTCTTCCGGGGTTCCCCGGAGCCCTAAAAATTCTTTTCCGGGAGGGCCCCCGGAACTCTACCTAGTTACGCCCTAAAATGTTCCGGGGGGCCCCGGAACCTGCACAAAAATTTCTCGGGAGACAAAACACTCGTGTTTATTACATGGTAAATATTTTTCCAGCAAAGACAATTTTTATACCTTCTGTTGTAGTAAAATAAAGAAATACATTAAATTGTTTTTCTGACAGCTGTCTGTTTTTGCTACCCATATACCCACGGCAATACCCGGCATCAGCAGCTTATGAACTAACACAGATACCAGCTTCCCTAGCTCTCTTAATCTGCTTCATTCTCTTCCTCTCCATCCGAGAGGATACTTAGGGTTTGAGAGGATACTTAGTAGAGAGGATACGTAGTATTTTGCTTGCTTTAAGCTAACACTCGTTGGCTTGAGAAACCCAAAATGTCAATGCTATAAGTCCTGTGGGTAATGTTCTTTTGTCTAACTGCTTACAAATTAGCTTATAATTTATCCTAGCCTTAGCTAAGAAAAATGTAATGTATTTTTTTCTTTTCCTAAGCATCAAGCTGTCAAGCATGCATCAGTAATCCCCGGAACATGGCCTTGCTTTGAGAAAATTTTCTCCGGGTACACCCGGAAAAGAGCCTTTTTCTTCACGGGGCACTTTTTGTCTGCCCCCGGAAAGCAGCACTTCACACGTCATGAAATTCCCGGGGATGCCCGGAGCAGACCCAACACTTTTACGGGCGTTTTCCTAAAATTCTAAAAATTTCCGGGCCCCGTCCGGGGTGAAGTACCCTGCATCGTATACACATCAGTGTGTATCTGTGCACCGTTAAGCAGCTGGCATGCTACCCATCCATCGTCTCAAAAACCTCTCCGCCTAAACCCAAAGCCTCCCCACCAGTCAGCGGCCTTATCGTCACGTCACGCATTGTTCATCCCGGCCCCCCCCCAGGCGTGATTATGCCGCCTTATGGCCCTGGAAAGGGCTGTTCCCAATCAACCATCCAACTACTATCCAACTCAATGTTGACTCCGTCTCTAGTCTCTGTCATTTGGGGCATTTGAAAAGGCCACGTTTACAGCTTCACACACACTCGTATTTCCTCCCCCCCCCGTTCAAACGACACCAATGCACACCCGCTGTCTAAGTGTGGCGCAGGCAAAGCGTTGTGGCACCATGGACGCAACGCGAATGAAAGGAAGCGGGTGATGAGTTTTCAACGTGGCCAAATGGGTCCGCAACGGTTCAACACGCACAGGATGCATTAGGATACTCACAGTGCAAAGAGTTGGCGGGGTAGGTGCTGGGTTTAACAGGTCCTTCGGTAAAACGCAACAAAATGGTTATGCATCATCATGGTCATTATAGTCATCATGGTCATCAAGGACACGTGGTGGTTAATTTGCCGTGTCCATATGCGGGCTCCGAATACCGGCGTCCTATCTTCAGGCGGGCGGGCGCACCAGCACACGGAACAGTGTGGAGGGCCAGTGAAGCCCAGTCGCGCCACTGCTCCCATGAATGTTCCACGGGTGGAGGCCACACGGCCAAAACGGAATCTAGCTACTATGCGTGCGACTTTGCAGCGTTAATACACTAAAATACGACGTTTGCGCTGCACCGGTTGCTGCGGTTGCTGCTGCTGTTACTGTTACTTGGTTGTCACAGCGGGCTGTTGAACGGCGTGCATCTGCTGATAGCTGCGGTGGTGGTGCTGCAGCTGTATCCAGGGTTAAGGGATGTACCCCTGGCCGTTCTGGTATTGGAGCGAAGACGTGCCTTGGGGTTGTAATTGGTGTTGGTAAGGAAGGCCCGCATCTGCACCGCTTCCACTTGGGCCGTCCAACGCTAGAAAGCCGGAGCTACCCGCCGCCGCCACCCCGGGCCCCCGAGCCGCGAGGGGGCCGTCTGGATCCATTAACTCAGACGCCGGCGCGGCGCGGTTATGGAGCTGTGTTTGCTGGTAGGCGTTCTGCGGAGAATAGTCCACGCTTGCGCGAGCAGGGTTCCTCTGTGCACAGTATTGTATGTAGTACATTGGACGAGTGAACGAGTGGACGAGTACGTGAGTGCGTAATGGCGCGAAATAGGAAAGGACAGAAGCAGTGTTCAGCACCGGCCGTGTTGATGACCGAGAGGTGACGTGGTGTGGAGTTGGCGGGTATATTATCCGAACGAGCGCAGGGCGATCAAAAGGCAGTGCAGCAATATAGCCGGCGTCGGGATTAGGAAGTTAGGCGATGGTGTCCATTGTGGACGGGCAAGCCAAGTAAGAGCGTATTTATCCGGTACAAGGTATTGGGGTGCGGGTGCGGGGTTGGCGCCGGCTTTGGCACATCAGCCCGGCCGGATACCTCAACTCTGATGCTGCCCTTGCGCTCGGGCCCCATCGCCCTCGCCAGCTTCGCAAACCTAATGACCACCAGGTGGATACCACTCTCGTACAGCCTCTCCTTTAGTCGCCCTGGGCTGCAAAATTAGCCTTAAGGGTAGAGTATGATATTGGTTCCTCCTTGCTTCATTCACACACCCGTGATTATAATTTCCCCACTCCCCACTCCGCGCCTACATTAAAACCAGTCTTACGAATCTAACAACACCCCGCAGCCCTCACAGCCACAGTCCGGACCCTACCCTGGCTAGTTGCCGCCAGCGTTCCACCTCCGCCTCTAACGACCTGCGTTCCTCCATCCTCTCGGCCATTTGGCGCATCACGTCTGTGCGCAACCGAGTTATGGTGGCCTCGAGTTGCTCGATATCTGCAAGCAAGGCATGGAGGTTTGGATACGGTAGTTAGTACGGTGGGCTAAATTGCACCGCGCGCTCGCCGCGAGCTGCAACCGATGGCTGAGTGTGGAAAAAACCTAACAGCCAGCTTTTGGCCGAGGATGATGCGCTGAGTAGATGGAGGAGACTCCGTTACAATGGGTGTGGCCTCGTGGAACGCGGACGGCATAATTTCTCGCTCGGTGCGGGACGATGACGATGGCGCCAATAGACCCACCTCGGACCCCCCATACATAGCGCCGTAGCCGTGCGGTCTGCAATACTCACATATTCGATCATTCTCTCCAGCCTCTGGGGCTTCAGCCCGCAGCCCATGCCCATGACCGGCGCCAGGGGCGTACCCCAGCCCATCATTCACGCGGCCGCCGACAGGACCGCTACCTTGCCCCGCTCCAACAACTACGGCGCCCCGTCCTCCCTGGGTTGCGGCCGCAAGCTGACTTCGCAGCGCCGCGACCTCCTGCCGCGCCTCGTTGAGCTGCTGCTGATGTTGCCGCTGCGCTTCCTCCAACTGTCCCTTCAGGCCCTGCTGCCGTTGCGCCGCCTCCTCCACCTGCTGCTGTAGCCGTCTCCGTGCGTCCTCCGCCTGCTGCAGCTCCTGCTCTTGCCATCGCCTGGCGTCCTCCAACTCCTGCTCGTTTCGGCGACGGAAATCTTCGGCTTGCTGCTGCAGCTCTTGCTGGTGCTGCCGCCGTCCTTCCTCAATTTGTAATTCAAGCTCTTGCTGCTGTTGCCGATGCGCGTCTTCCACCTGCTTAAGCTCCTTCTGTACCGATGCCAGCTGACTCCGAACCTGAATCAGATCCTCCTCGGCAGCTGCCGCCCGGGTTTCCAGAACTGCCTTCCCAGAAATCATTAGCTGTAGCTGTTCCTGCAACTCCGAAACCAGTCGCCGCAGCCGCGCCTCCTCCTCCTGACTCTGACTTAGAACCTGCGCGGGGATGGCGCCGAACTTGACGGCGTCTTCAAAAGCCACGGCGATGAAACATGCGCACACGTACAATCCTTTTTTCCAGGAGTCCAGCCTATAACAGATCGCTAATGATACAGTTCAGGAGCGCTCCTGGTTCATTTTCCCGCACATCCAGTCGCTCTTCAGCCGCTTTACCGCCAGCTTTCAATATTGAGTGGGCAATAGCGCCCGTAGCCTGATTTCCGTGCAGCAGTAGTTGGGTCCTTCGGCAGGTGTCTTAAACACTGCCTAGCGACCCCACATTGCCCCGATACACAGTAAACCGTGACCGGCAGCTTATCGGTATATTCGACTGATTGCCTGCTTGCTAGTGCTGCCCGTGCAACGGCACGGATAAAGGGTCTCTACGGACAACGGAAAGGACGTAACCTATTGATAATCTGAATAATTGCTAAGATCGAGATGGCTTGTCTACTTGCCCATGCAGCTATGCACAGTCCGGCCGAGCATGCATTCCTACGAGCACCTACAGACCTGCCCCGCCGCCGCAGATGCCGCCTGCAGCGCCTGGAGCTCGTCAGCTTGCCTTCTCAGCTGCATCCTGCATCCAAAGAAACAGACCGGCCGGCCGGCCAGCCGCTCGGTTGGTCGGTCACAATTTCGAGGCAACTCAGAGCGCCAGAAATGGGCCGTACGCATGCAAGTTCGGGAAAAGCGCGTTGTGACAAATGGACCACAATACGACACCAGGATTCCCCACTGCTGCTTGCACGATACAGGGCCGGATCAGAGTCAAACCGGGAATCATATCGGGCAGGCGCAGCTTGGATGTTCTTCCCAACACGGCCACCTGGGACAATAAAAACGGCATCAGCGATTTTCGAGCAGTGGATGCTCCATGGATAATGGGTATGGGTGGCGGTTGTCCAATAGTAGCAAACGGCAAGCAGGTTTGCACCACCGCTTTTTGCATGGGAGGTAGGGGCGCAGGATTTCTCGCAATTTAAGCTCGTCCGGTTTCTTCTCGGCCGCTCCTGGCAGTAATTTGGTCCCGGTAAGCTGCCCGTTCTACACAGGTCGTTGTCCTCAGACTGTTTGGCCCTTCCCTTCCTTGGCTTCAAGGCCTCCTCAATTCTCACCCATATCTCCCGCCTTGTCGGTCGCCCAGCCCCACCGCTGTAACAAGCAAGCCCTGGTTTCGGTTCCCCGTATCATATCGTTTTCGTTCGTTACACCCTCCCGCTCGACTGCATCATCAATTCCTATGATTTTAATGAACTGGACTTCGTTGGCCTTGGTTTCCTTACATGTAATGGTACCCCGGTATCCCCACCTGTTCTGCTCCAGCTGTCGCGTCAGGCGCTCCCGCTGCCGCTGCATCGCCGAGCAGCGGCGGCCCAGCCGGGCCTTTTGTTTGCCGTAAAGCTTCACCAGACGCTGCCAGCAGGCATCGGCCTGTCGCAGCTTACGCGCGAAGACGGACTCCGCTGAGGGGTAGGGCGGATATGAGAAACGGGATTTCGTCGCGGAACTAGCTGTGCCGCAAGCGGCAAAGGGTTCGGTGCATCGCTTCCAGGCAAGAACCCAGAACCAAGAGCCAGGAACGCCGGGAAGTGTGTTCCACACTTTGACACGGGACGCAGCTAGGTGAACGCCTGAGTGATTATGAACGAGGTGTGCGCACGAACGCAAAGAAATGAAATAGGCAAACCCCAGGCTAAGAGCGCCCAACTGCCATCCGTGGACGCTGTAACGGCTGCTGCTGCTGGAACGGATAGAAGGGCGCACTGTCCCAACCTCCCCTACACCTGGCCTACCTACCTTCTACTCCGCGGTCCAAGGCCTGGCAGATCTCCCCGTACACGGTCCGAAGATACTCGGGGCAGCTTGCAGGGAGTTCAGGCGGTGCGTGCAGACGGGAACACGCCGAGGTCGGACGCGACACCGTCGGAGCTGGGGGCAGCGGCGGCGGCAGCAAACTTACGCCGTACGGCGGCACCGGGAACTCCCGCAAAAGTGCCTCCAGGTACGGGTCGGAGTCCTCGATTTCGGCGGCGCCGCCGCCGTCACTGTTCCCTCCATCGTCGTCGCTTCCGTTCGCCACGATAGTCACCGGATTGTTTGCATGATCGAAGACAGTCCCGCGCCACGGAAGCGCGGCGGCGGCAGCCGCACCGCGGTCCAAGTTCCTCAGCACCTCGCGCGCGAGCGCCGACGCGGGGCTGCATGCCACCCCTGCGGTCATGACTGCCGCTGCACACAACCCAAAAGGAGGGCGTCACCAATCATAGGGACGACTGGCAGGATCGTAAAAGCCCGGAAACCAGCGAGAAGCACTTGCACAATCTGTACAAATGCAACAAATACTGGAGATTTGTTCATCTGTTCACTCTGACACCAGCACCTGCTACCCGCACGGAACCCCTACCTACATAAACCTTGGCATGAATGCAAGACGGTGCCGCACATGCGGACCCCTGTCCAGCACTTAGATCTGTCCAACCGCTTTCCGTTTGCATGCCCCTATTACGTTATGCGATATCATACGACCGGGTATATCTGTATCGTATAGCGTACCCCGAGACAGAATGGAACAATGCCACAACGCGCTATCATTTAAGCCCACACCGCTGAGTTCTTCTTCCTTAGGCATGGGCCCTCAGCCCTGTGGCTTAGTTACTACGACTAGGCAGCGAAAACCGCAAAACGATTTGCTGACTTCTTAAAACCCAACTTATGGACTTGGTGGACAATTCCTTGCGCAATGAGCCCTCCAAACATCGGGGTTCCCCCCCCTTCCCCCCGACCTTCTCGTCTTTAGCCCGGCTTGCGGCTGCTGCGCGTTCCGATTTCGCACTTTGCACCTCCAACCCTTTGGGCTCGTCCTCTCCGTTCGTAACAATCGTGTTTTCGTCTTGCACCCGCACACCATGTCTCCCAAACCGACACCTTGTTTTTGCACTGTGCAGCGCAGTCGTCCTACCTCTTTGCTCCTGCGATTAATTTCGTTTTCTATCCGCATTTCCGAGGCAGGTCAGGAGGCGCACCCTCGAAATAGCCACACACTACGCGGTAGTTTCTCAACACAATGATTTCCCATCAGTATTTTAGCAAATTTCGCTGGTAACCTATTCGCCAGCGGTTCTCTTGCCCGCACCGGGGGCACCTTAACTTCCCCCCGTTTTTTCCTTCGAAGGCCAGGTTCCCGGGTCCCCACTCCTCGACCCACCTTGCGGCGCTGCCTCCCGGCCAATCACGGAGTCAGCTTCTGGGGCTGAAGTGCCGGCAGCGCTGGCCTCCCTCCCTGCTGCCACGTCTGGATTTGCCACGCTACCGCCAGCGGCAGCAGCACCGCCGCTACCACTTGGGTCGGTATTGCCCTGGCTACATGTCCGGTCGACGGATGCGGCCCCTCCAGACGAAGGCACGAGCGCTATGGCCGTCTCCGATCTTCCGAGTCCGTCTCCAGCTGGTTCCCTGTCCCCTACCGTTGCTGCTGCGTCTGTAGCCACTTCATCAGGGGCAGCAGCAGCAAGGTCGGCATCGGTTCCGTCTGCAGCAAAGGGAGCAGCAACAGCAGCAGCAGCAACAGCAGCAGCTCGCGCTACCGGCATCAACGGCAACTGAGGCCGCAGCGGTGTTGCCGTAGCATAGGGCATCAGTATCCCCGTCGCCAGCTACGTCCACCCTAACAACTGTAGCCGCAGCCTCAGTAGCCGCAGCGTTTCAAGGTTGGCATCAAGCTAGGAAGTTCCTATTACTTCGTTCCACCGAAGATGACGTTCCTAACGAAGGTGCGGCCCGAAGGTATGAGTGCGACTTAGCCCTGAGCCACTGCTGCATGCTCTGTGTCCGCCACTCAAGCATCACGTTTCACCTCCGGCAGCAGCACAGCCCATGCCAGCATCATCAGCTCCATCATCGTGGCTATCCGACACATCTTGCATGGAAGCCAGGTCAGCGTAAATCTCCGCGCCGCCGCCGCCGCCAGCGCTATCCCCGGGTGCCAACCGCTCATCCTCGCTCTGCAGCTCGCGCTGCTCACGGCGGTCTTGACCAACATCGCCACCAATCTCATGCTTGGCACTGGCATCTTGTCCGTCCTGGTGTTGCTGCGCTGGTTGCGGGGTCTCCATCCATCTGTCTGTCGGCTCCTCCCCCTCTCCCGCCGCCTTATCATCTGCAGCTGGCGCTCCAGCAGTCTCCGCTGCAGCAGTGTCATCGTCGCGACCCATCAATGCCTCGGAGCTTTCCTCCGCCGCGCCATTACTTATTCTCACGCGTCTATCACGACGTGTCGCGCGGCGTGGTGTCTGGGCGGTGGTTTCAGACGCGCTGCGTCCGGAACATTCGACTATTGGTCCTCCTTCCTGCGGTGGCATGCTCGCACGCTCCCCTTCGCCGTCGTCACCGGTCTCCATCTCACGATCGCGATCGCTAACATGTCCATGTCCCCGAGTTTCGTAGTCGTCAACAGGTGCAGAGGGAAGGGAGCCATTGGCACGGCGCTGCCGCTTGAGTCCCCGGCTGTCGTCTCCTTTTCCGACCGAACGTGCCGCCGAGTTGCCAGCACCACCAACTCCATCACTGTTTGCGTAATTGTTCCCACTATCCGGCTGAGCGAGCCGCTTCCGTGCAAATCGACCCGTGGGTTGCACCGTTCGCTGTACCCCTGGGTTCGAACAACTGTCCTCTTCCACAGCACTCCTTGGCTGCTGCTGCTGCTGCTGCTGCTGCGAGGGTTGCAAGGGTTGTGAGGGTTGCGACAAAAGAAGCTGTTGTTGTTGCTGCTGCTGTTTCGATCGTGATTGCCGTCCCCGTAGCTGCGGGAACCCCTCCTGCACCGGTTGTGCGTGTCGCTGTTCCGGGGTTTGCTGCTGAGACTGCCGCTGTTGCTGCGATACTTGCTGCTGCTGCTGCTGCTGCTCTGACGGAGGCAGCAGTAGCGACGCCACTGGCTGACGCCGTTCCGGGGAAGGAATGTCTTGTTGAGAGGATTCTCGATGCTTTTCTAACGGACTCTGGGATTCGTGGGAGACCTGCTCTTCATCCAAGCCCTGTGAAGCCTGACGCTCCTGATGCTGGACCTCCATCACTTTCTGGCCAGCAGCCACGTATGTCTGGCACTGGCCACAGACGAAGCGGCCGCGGGTATAAGCGGCGCACGGCCGATGGTAGGGTCGCTTGCAGTTTTCGCAACGGAGCATCTCGGAACCTGCACGCAGGCACTCACCGATGAGGATTAAGGAATGGAGATGACCCACGAGTCATAGGGTGCCAGCGTGTGACCCGCGAGGCGGCAGCGCTGGGGAAAGCGTATGTAGCTACTCTTGTAGCTCGCCGCGGGTGGTGGTGTCAGTGACGGCATATCACAATAATGGCTCCCACGCACATACACAAACGTGCACAAGTGCTTAAGCAGTGCGCAAGCCATAACCAATGGCAGGTCTCGCCCCATGACACGGAGAGGTGGCCGGCATACAGGGCAAGCAGTGTGGCGGGTATCTGAAACACCATCGAAGAGGAAAGTGTCTCAGATGTCATGGTTATCTTTTGGCTGTCTTTCCATGCGGGTGATATACTATATATCGGCCACCCAGTCACCATCGGCTTCATTGGAGGCTGTTTAAATGCCTTATAGACGTGATGACAGCGTGTATGCGTGTATCACCACGCGTTTAATCGTCATGCGTGTAAGCCACGGATCCTATGATTGACCAGAGAACAGGCGGGCAGCTCACCACTGTTTGATGTCTCCCTGGAACAGACGGGGCACTTTGGCGTGACCAGTCCCAGGACAAACCAGTCCTCCAGGTCAGAGGACCAGACCTGCAGTTCGTCGCCTGACACAATTTCCACCTTGTATGCCTTTGTATTGAGTATGTACCCGTGGACGTTTGACATGTCGATGCGAGCCCGAAGCCGGCCATCTGGCCAGCACTCGTCAAGAAGTGAATATTTGGAGTACAAGGGCCGCCGGTCGATACCCCCAACTTCCTGCGATTACGCAATGCAATTGCTATGCTTGAGTCGGGCAACGTCTTATGCATTTTTTTGATATCACAGCTATCGCACCTTGCCCGGCACCTGTATACGAATTTCTATGTCTTCATTTGATTTTAGATCCTGAGACAAATGAGGTCTGAACTCGTCGTGCGGGACATAAATATGAGGCGGAGAGCTGCAGCTTCTCCAGTCAACAAAGACGGCCTGCGTGCAAGATGAGTACAATCTAAAGAGATCTAAGTGTAAGCCAATTATTTATCAGTGCAACGCTGACCTCGGAGTGTAATTTTGTCTGGCGTTCCACACGAGTAGGTTTTGGCGCCATCTAACCATGCCCGTTTTATGATAAAACCTGACTACGTGCTAGGTTCAGGGTGCCCTTGCGGAGCTCCCGTCGTTATGGCAAACCGTTAACTCACGACGTCACGAACGGGATGATCTGATCCCGGATGGAAATGAAAGTAGTTTATTTCTACACAGCCTACCGTCCTGGGTTCTAAGGAATGAAAACTTAATTAAAGTGGGGTTGAAAGGTTCAAGGCAAGGACCCCTTCCTGTGCATGACTGTTGGCCGCAACGACCTTGGGCAACCGTCCGCGTGGCCATGCCGACTTCCAGAGGGTTTAGACCACAATCCTTGCATAACAATGTCATTTATTTTGTGATGCTTCTTATCATTGGCAGAATTCAACGGGCTTGCAATAGCGGTACGGTTGGGTTGAGCTAGCATTACAACTTGAGCTGGCAAAGGCTCGCTGAGGCCCATTTCAGATAACGCCTGTAGATCGGGGGCCGACTGAAAGATAGAAGCAAGCAAGAACAAGCCAGAGCAACGTCCCTGCACCGGAGAAACCTTGGTGCAAGACAAGGTATACCCTGGTATACACTACAGTCCGCCCTCTTCGAGACGTTACTACTTGGCAGAGGTTGGCAGGTACCAACAGCACCGACGACCCACCGCTCTATGCAATCAAACCCTCAAGAAGAATGGGCCGGAGGTTTAACAAGAAGGGAAAAGGCTTTGGAGGGCAACATCGCTATGCCACTCTAAGCGCCTGTAGACGAGACGGTTATGGCAACGGACTCCGACACTGGTCTGCCTGCTAACCGAAATCCGTCAACACAATCCCCGGCGACCAAACCAAAGGACCAAAGACTCAGAAACCACAGGGGAGGGGCGGGCGGGAAAAATAGAACGGGTGATAGCGGTGGCAGAGACAAGTTAATAACAGCTGCCGTAGCTACCGCCTTCCCATTGCTTCCCGCCATATACGAGGTCGCAGCCGCGCCTCTGGGGACCCGATGACCACTTCACAAATCTCTTGGTTCTACGCTACAGATTCATCCAAAGTGATTTATGTCTTGTTTGCAGCTTGTTAAATCGGATACCAACGTAGCCAGCTCCAGAGGGGAGGAAGTAGAAAACTTATGCAGTAACCGGCCCGTTCCCACCCATTCCTTAGCTCGCAGTCTGAGCGGAGTGGACATGGATTCTCGGTTCTGAGAGACATAGCTAACATGCACACTGCTGGTACCCCCCACGTGATGACCACCGGCAGGATCGTGGTGTGAGGGCATCGTACTAGGCTTACGTCCCGTGTAGTCTCAAAGTAGCCCAAAGGCATGGAGGGCCATGACCCGCAAGCTGCTTGCGTGCATGTGACCTCATGTCAGGAGCTATGATGGCATCTTCTGCCCGCCGGGTGAAGGTACCGTGTCTTTCTTGTTCCATGGGCACGTTTCTTCCGCCTGCCCTGTCTCATCAGTTTCGGCTAAGGTTGCATCAACGTGCCATCATATGAAGCCCCAATTTTTAAGCCGTCAGCAAGCGGAACCTGGGTGGAGCACCTGACTCAGTTCCATATATGCCGCAATTGTGCACGACCGCACACACGGATAGACGCCTTCGGTTGTTTCAACCTCCAGCGCAGGCCTTATGTTCATTGCATTTTCTAGAAACTTTCACTCACAAGTAATGATATTTGTCAATTAATTGCCTGTTTCCGTATCTTCCTGACAAGCTTTTCTTGGTTCTCTCGCGCTGCAATAAGCAGCAAGCGCTGCACAATGGCCCTGGACTTGGGTCGGATACAGAAGGTGAGCCAACGCACATAAGAGTTTAAATCTTATTTGTGGTAAAGAAACATTAATATTTAATGTTATCGGTTACTGACACACCCCTGTAACTTCGGATGCTCGGAAGGAGCTCAAGGAAATTGAGCGGGATAAGGCGTCGGGAGTAACAGTCGAGCTGAAAAACAATTCCTTACAGCATCTGATAGGTTATGTTCCAGGTCCAAAGGACACGCCCTACGAGGGCGGTCTTTTTAAAGTTGACATCAAGCTAGACAGTTCCTATCCCTTTCTTCCACCGAAGATGACGTTCCTGACAAAGGTGCGGCCCAAAGGTATGAGTGCGATTCAGCCCGGGGGTGTGCAAGAAGGGGCGTGGAGGAGGGAGTGCGTACGAGCAGGTGGAGAGGAGGGGAAGGGGTCGTTATTGCATCAGGGGATGTTATCAGGGGATGTTATTGCATGTGAATGCCTGGCGCGCAGGAGTTTAAGCACATCACGACTATAGCTTTCGCTGGTTATAACGAATTGCGTCGAACAAACAATACGGAATATGCAACTTATTTCAACATATGTATAAAGGCCTAGTTTTGGTCGCCATAACCTTGCGGGTGGTAGATATTCGTGGTCATATCCTCCAGGCCCTGCTGTATTATGTGGCTCTCCTCTTGTGCACTTGGCCAAATGGGGTCTCCATCCTACATCCGCGTGCGTGTGCGCATGAGTCAGTTGTGCAGCACACCAAGCCGCTCCGAAACCAAAGATCTTGCAGACCATGATGAAAATATCCTATCTGCTGATATCTCTGCTTTTCACTTCTATCCTCGAAGGTCTGGCATCCAAATGTTAGCAGCCAGAGCGGAGCTATCTGCCTCGACATTCTTAAAGACCAGGTATGCTATAATGTGCGTATCGAAGACGCGGCAGATCGCATGGCAAGCCCGTGGCTTTAGAATAACGTGCGCGGGTGGATGCTGGCCATGCAAGCGGATCCGGGGCGTTACTGGGGTCGTGAAGACGAGGACTTATCGTGCCGGGCAATGGCACGGCCAGTGCTTTCACTTCAGCGCTCGGGTTAAAGAGCCGGAACCCACTCTTAATTCGGCCCAGTAATTTTATGGGTATGGTTAATTGGCCATTTTTAGGGTGCAGTCAAACCCGTTCCGCTTGGCCGTCATCCGGCTATTGCGCTCCCTTTGGAGGGCTTTGGGCCAGAACGCACCTATGGCCAAATGGCCGATGCAAGTCGCAGGCAGCGGTACCTCAGATGCCCGATCTAATGCATTAGATCGTATCACTTCTTTCACGTGCTCCCGGGGGGCCACTGAACGTATCTAACGGTGCCTTGACCTCCGTTTTCGTACCCCACGCATCATCGTGCTTGCGACACACGCTTGCTACACGTACAATGAAGTGTAGGCATCACCCAATAACCGTCAATGTTACGTGGCCCCTCCCTCTTCGACACTGTTTGTTTTCTGTGACCGCGGTCCATCGTTTTCTCGTAATCCTCCTGATAACCCTCTACAATACTACGCCGTCCTGCCCCTGCCATGCTCCTGCGTTGCCCCGCCCCGCCCTGCCCTGCCTTGCGCTCAGTGGAGCCCGGTGCTGACGCTTAAAACGGCGTTGCTGTGCCTGCAAGCGCTCTTGGCCTCACCGCAGCCGGATGATCCACAAGTGAGTACCTCGACCGTGATACCGTATCTACTCGTCTGGCTTGTCTGTTTTCTTATTTTAGTGCAGCACAGCTTGTGGCTTCTTTTTGCATGAATTTTGTTTGGATGTTCATTTCGTCACAACCCTTTTCTGCCATGCACCGCATAGCCCACGTACGGTAGTGCTCCAGTTTATCACACGATTGCTGGGCCGGGGAATTGTAGCAGCTGGCGGGGACGTAAAAAAGGAGGAAAACTGCACCTGACGTTCGGAAGGGACAAAGCTTAAGATCTGCGCAGCACAAAGCGTGCAATATCTGCACATAGGGGTTTTAGGAAAAGTCAACGAATGATTCTGAAGAAGCAACGAATGCCACAGGAAATCCACACGGGCGCTGCAGGCAGTTAGCAAAGATTGCATTGCAAAGCGTCCAGTGATGTAAGTACACATCAGTATGTGAGGTAAGATTCTTGAAGAAGAGCAAGGGACGAAGGTGGGTTCAGTCATACTGCATCGATAGCGCTGTGGCTCCAAGCAGAAATCTGTCGACTCTTAGAGCTGGCTGCTGCTAGCAACAACGGTTTTATACGCTTCCCTACATGAGGCCTTGGTCACGTGATCCACACGCCGTTCCTGCCCTATCAGGATGCGGTTGTGGCCAAACAGTATTTGGATGACTTTGAGACGTACAAAAAGACGGCCAGGTGAGGATAGCCGGGCGAGGGAGGCCACGAGGGAAGACCTAATGCCGCGGCTGCCTTCTGAACAGTACGGCGTTGCTGTGGTGTTAATCGCGGCTGTTCGCTGCAGGTGTGAAAATGTTACGCAATCTGGTAGTTTCGCTATGGGACGCTGAGGTCACCACCGGACAATGCAGCTATGCTGGGTTGCCGCAGCACCTGCTCCCTAACCGGGGTGTCCGTCACCCATTTTCTGCTGCCTGCTTACTGCTGTGGGATTTCCGCCCTGCATGACGCGCAGGTACTGGACTGAGGCGTTCGCTAATCCCAAGGCCGACGCCCCAGATGAAAAAGTGGAGCGCATTGTGGAGATGGGCTTTGACAGGGCAAAGGCTATCCAGGCACTGCAGCGGTCGGGGGGCGATGAGAACGCAGCATTGGAGCAACTCCTAGGTGGTGCGTAGACTGGGGTCCCAACGCCGTGGAGGCTTTCCGGACCGTCGTCACGGCTGCGACTGGAGAGGGTGGAGATGAGTTCTATTACATTCCTGCGGAACTCTGCACAGCTTTGACCATACTGGTCGTCGTAATGGGTACCTGCCTGCTTCAAAATCTTGGAAGAGGCAGTGGGCACCCCAGCAGGGCTTAGCAACGGCAGTAATGGCATATCTGACCTAGCCTTGCACGGATAATGGTGCCTTGCTGTTTGTTAAGCTTAGACTAAGTCAAGAGGAGGCATGTGGTGCCGTAAGACATGTAAGGCAGGTAAGGAAGGTAGATAAGTGACAGGTATGTAAGTGACGGCTGCTGAACGAAGAGGCTGACCGCCATGAGCTTCCATTCACTGCCTGGGGTGCGTATGGTCCACGAACCCTAGAGCCCATATCGGCATGTAGAAGAATCAATTAGGTCAGTTAGGTTAAGGCTATGCACGGGCGCAAAGGCCAGATCCAGGGTGATGGGAATGCGCGTACATACGAAGGGCACTGCACCAGTGCGTGTCGTGTGTGTATGGACGCACACAGTACACGGTATCAGTGTGGGTTACACGCTCCATGCGTTTTTGCGCGCACTTTCGCGCATGTATTTTCACGGGTTGTGTGTGTCTTAATGGCCAAGCATAGAAAAACTAAAGAGAGTAAAATAGGATGTGTGAGAACGCCAGCGGAGCAGGCGGGCAAGTAGACGGGTGGGCAGGATGCACTTGTCATGGTAGTATCCCGGTCGCCCTAGTGCTGGTGCTTCTGTGAATCGGCTACCGAGGGCCTGTGGCCAGTTACGTGCTCTTGACGGGAACGGGCTTTCACTCGTGCTAAGGCTGTTTGTGTTTGGTTACATGTTATGTTGGCTCACGCGGTTGCAGCTCTGCTCATTTTCAAGAGGCGTGAAAAATGTCATGGGCAGGTGGTTCAATGGAGAGGCAGGCGTCCTACTGTATGGCCACAGACACACGCGTGAAGAGTTCGTCCCTTCCAGAAGGTGTGCACCGTGCGTCGTTTGCATCCCGCCCAAAACTATCAGCATGCATCAAGAAATGTGCATTCTTGTGCGCTTGACAAGGCTATGCTTGCTTGTTATGGGTGTTGTACAGTGGTATTTCTTATGTTTGGTGAGGTGGTAACCCAGAGGAAGAGGGATTAGACCTGACTGGTCTGCGTGGCAAGATTAGAAGGTTAGGGATGCACGGGCTTGCCTACAATGGCCTGCCTGTCACTTTTAATTGTTCTGGTGTTATTCGGACTCCGGTAGCTGGATTCCTTGGGAAGGCGGTTTTTTGGACGTTTGCTCGTGGACAAAATTAATATGGAGATGTCTGTTTTAGAGGTAAAACCCTCCAAACTGCTTGTGGACCTGTTTCTACTATGTGGCCACCTGTGGTGAAGTGTGCTGGTCGATGTTCATGTGATTCGTGCACCATACCGGCGGAAATTCTTGGATCCTGTCTTTCCTTACTCGGTGTTGGTAGCCGGAATTGAGGGTGCCGTTTCATGCATGCGGCCGGGAAAGGTGGTATGAGCCTTGAGTGCGCAGTCACACTGAAACTGAGACAATGGGAAGCGTCACGTGCCCTGGCATTTAATGAGGATATGACTTTTTGAAGCAAGGTGGGAGATGCATGGATGGTAACAACTGACCACGTTTTTGATTTTCTGTACCTTACTTCTGGACGTTCAAGATGCTGTACACGGAAGAATTCAAAGCTCATGCTGATAACTTATTCCGCAATGGCTGCAACGACTCACCATGGCACAAAACATGCGCTTACAGACGCCCCACAACAAGCATAAAGCGGAAGGGGCCTGTCTCGCAGCTCATGCATTTTTCCATTCCCGCGGTGCAAGCCACTGCATCACAGGGCTAAGCTTGCAGTCGCGTATTATGTCCAAGCTCGCAAGGACGCCCAGACGCGCGCGAGCCACTAACCAGGTTTCCGGGAACCGTCAATGCTGTTCTGCCATTCCAGTAGGGTTCTCACATTGCACGTATACGACCATAACCCAGCCCCGCAAACCTCCTTCCTGTTGCACAGTGCTGTACGGTGAAGGAAAGTACCTGCGGTTCCCCCCTGTCGGTCCTGTTGGAACGACATGCCATAACGCCGTAGGCAGTCACGACATCCGAACGGTATTTGAAAGGCCGTCAGCCAAGAGCACTTTGGACTATTGCCAAGGATGAAGGTGATCGTCCTGCGGACAACGTGCCCAATTAGCTGCGTTCGGCTGGACTGTGCCAAGCCCCCGATGGATTTCGTCCCCACGGACACAGACGGGACCCCTCAGTGCTGGCCCTGCGCGAGGACGCCGAACAGCTTTGCACGCACAGTTGGAAGGTTCGCCTGGTACGCAATCTTCAGCCGCTCGTCCAATGTGTTACTGCACCTAATGCGTCCATCCGCTGAGGTCAAAACGATGCCGCCACAGCTATCAATAAAGTGGCAAGGGAGTCGGGGAAACACAAATGCCAGGTTGATTGGTGGGGGGAATGAAAGACGCAGACATATCACCAGATACTTGTTATAATATTTACCCAGAGATTGACACAAGCACCACGCCATGGCTAAACGGGCTTATAGGATCTCACGCGTCAATCAGTATAACTACCCAGTTAAACCCAAACTTACCATGACTCAAGATCGTCATCATCAGCAGGAGGCGGTGGGAGGAAGTTCGTCTGGTCCAACGAGAGGAAGGGGGCCTCAGCGCCAAACATGGCAGTGTACGCCTTTCGCGCCGGCTCAAGCACTTCCTTGACGAGCAGCAAATCCACTTGCCGGCACGACACCGTCACGGACCTCTCGTTCAACTTTCTCATTGCCTGCGCAACCCCCCACGCGAGCTTGTGTGTCAAAGGGGCACCCCAGTGTGGGTGTGTACGTCCCGAGCGAAAGCCCACCTGCACAAGGAGGTCCTGGAGGAGCTTTTTGTACGAGATGGTATTCTTAGATACATCACGAAGGCGCAGCTTCGCCTCCGTGA
Source organism: Volvox reticuliferus (assembly GCA_019650235.1). Classification (NCBI taxonomy): domain Eukaryota; kingdom Viridiplantae; phylum Chlorophyta; class Chlorophyceae; order Chlamydomonadales; family Volvocaceae; genus Volvox; species Volvox reticuliferus. Next base: position 108,385 of record BNCP01000012.1, on the reverse strand, counting down.
TAATTTCTTGCACTGCAGCCTCCTTAGCAGCTAGCACCTTGAGGCGCATCTCGTTCAGCTGCTTGGAGTACTCGCTGTGCAAGCACGACACGCAATTGAAATTAAAGCATAGAAGCGGATCAGAGACTGAAGAAGCTCTTCGGGATAATCCCAAGCCTCACATCTTCTTCTTCACCTCGACCTGTCCCTCCTTGCGTTCATACTCCTTCCTAATCTTCGCTTTCTCCTGCTCCAACAATTGCAGCTTCTCAAGATTAAACTCCTGCAAACCGCAAGGAAATAGCGTTCCGTTTGCCGGGAATTGATTGACTTGGGTAGTAGCCACTGATCGTCTCAAGAACTTCCCAAGCCACGTTAGATTGTCCAGTTAAAATGATCTATCCTATTTTGTGCTTGCCTCCTCTGCGGAGACTTTAATCTCCGTGGCTTTCTCGTCCGCCTCTTGCTTGATGAACCGCACCATCTGCTCGATTTGGCGCTCGACCTGTGAATCCACATGGCTTGTATTAGAAACGCGGATATACTAAATTAACTAAATATGCGATGGCAATTCACCTCTGCCTCGTTCATTTTTCCTCTGCTTTTGGTAATGAAGGATTATCCTGACGAAAGAGGCCTTGAACTTTAAGATTGGGCACGAGGACAGCAATCGGCCTGATATTTCCCTTCTTTAGTGCACTTGTCCACGAGGAATTGCAATTTTTACACTTCTCGTCCCACATTGTCGTACGTTGAGTCCCCTGCGCCCTGCGCGCTTTACACACGCCACCACCGACAAACTCCCGTAGCAGGTGCGCAGTACAGTGCCTGTCAAACATCATTAAGTGCATCAGTGGAAGCGGTAAATGCCCCTAGGCACTGCGCAGTTTGGCGGCATATTCCCGTAAGTACTCTCAGCTACTACTACGCCCGTGGTAAGCTATGAGACCGCGCATATCTGGTTTTTGCCCTGCTATCCTGGTCTAGAACGCACACGTATGACACGGCCGTGGTTAGAAGACTGATACCTTCTTCTCTGTTTCTAAACCCCCATCTTTGGATCTCTGGCGTGAGGCCTCCTGACCGCCGGCACAATGTAGACATTGCTGGTTAGGTCGGGTTAGGTTGGCTTTCATCGACGACACTTGATGGAATCCATTGCGACATATCATACGAGCAATTCTTGAAGTAACATTGGAGAATGGAGTTGCCAAGTTAATGTTACAATCCACGCGATATCACCCATGTGATGTAGAACATGGAGCTGGCGCACAACGTTGAACGCTCTTGGAAGATGCAGGGCCGTAGGGAAAACAACAAACCCGATCACAGGAACCCAAGGACGCCGTGTATACCCCGTGGGTGTCCCAAACGGCACACAAATATTTTGGATGGCCAGAAACAACATGCATGGGCTAACCGCCACTGTGCAAATTGTGTTTCTCGTAGATTCACGAAAGTAAAAACAGCATGATGTGTGACCTTGGTTCATTTTTGGACCGAGAGGAGCCTGGAGGATTGATAAGAATGGATTGATAAGAAAGAAATGGCATAAACCCTCCTTGTTAGGCCCTGAGGGACTGGATGGTAGGCGTAAGGACTACGATGCGGCCGCCGAGGCGGCCAAACTTATTCATTTGTTGTGTTTCGCAAGGGAGTAACGGGTTAACGAGCTGACTAAGGCTTCAACATGAGGTACGGAAGACCACCTAGCGCGTGTCGCACGCGATCCCTTTGAAAGCCATAATGTTGAGCCATGCCAATTGCACCGTAACATAATTATTTAATCACCGGACGCAGCCGGGTTGCGAAACCTTTGCCCAACGAAGTACTGACTTGAGCACCCACATCATAGCACAACACATAATCGACGTTTGTGGCGAGTCCCCAAATAATGTACATTACAAAGTTCAGGGCCGTTTGCTACTTTCCTATTTACATCCCAGTTATAGGCAGTCGTACGCTCTTCGATTATCTCAGCTGTAGTCATAATAGGCAAGCTCAACAGTCACTTTTGAAGTGGGTTGATTATATAAGTACATCCTCGGTGCAACTTCGGGGGCCCAGTGACTCTCAGCACCGATAGCTTTTGTCAGGAGCTCAGCAACCGTACTGCGCCCAATCGTTGATACATGAGTATAACTTCGCTCGCCCAGTAATGAGAGGCATTAACCAAAATTTTCGATCTCTGTGATCAATACATTAAGCAACCTTGCGTAGTTTTGGTGCTCCTTGGGTTTGTCACTAGTGGATATGGACGCGGAAACGGTCGCCCCCTTGAGCCAAAACAGCCAAATTGTACTAGCTGTTGCAGGTTAGTACAGTCATGGATGTGCGAGCGGGATATGCACAGCGTACCGGGTCAGATCGAACCTTGATCTGCAGGCGGCAGTGCATTGCTGTTTATCGGCTACTTGCTCTACGGACTGGCAAAATGCCTTTATTCTGTGGCCAGTCTTCTGGGTTCGACACGGAGCACGAAGACACGGTGCGTCTTGATGTACTGACTATACAGCAGCTCCATGTGGGTTTGCGCTCTGCCGGCTGCGCATAACTGCTCGCATGGATTTGCAGGAGCAAGCCGTCAAAGCAGCAGTTGCCAGCGAAGGCAAAGGGCTCGGACACTGACGAGTAAGTTGCTTGGTCAGTCATTTATTTGGCAGCTAGCGTGTCAAGTGGGGCGTACAGCACAAGCAACATTCTTCAAGTCGCTGGTGCTTGTCAGAAAATTCTGTCATTTGATTATCGATTCCTTACCTTCCGCTTTCACGGACTGGCGGGCCACATCCTTCTATCTAGTAGGGGTGATCCCGGTAGGCTTCGCTAGGATTACGGCGGCGATGGAGCAGGTGTTAAGGGCTGGGTGGGGTGGGATGGGCCGTGTGTGTTCGATGCGATGGGAAATATACTTCACGGTAAAAAAACACGATTGATACGAGCAGAGAGGACGAGCCCAAAGGTTTGGCGCTGCAAAATGCAAAATGGGAATACGCAGCAGCTGCAAGAAAAGTTGCGATGGAATTTGCAGGCAGGAAGTGTGAAATAAGCTAGAGTGACTGTGTATGAGGCCAGGTTTGGGGGCGTTGGGGTATCGAATTGACGTGGCTGGCGGCCGCGGCCACGACCCCGGCTGGCAGTTAGGGTTTCGCCTTGCGGTTAAAATTGATTCCAACTGCCGAGGCTTTTTTGTGCGTTTTCACCCCAGGCCCCATAATAAAGCGGCACAGTTCAGGGCTTGAACCTCAATCCCTGATTGGGTCATATACCTTGTCCGTTGTTTATCAGAAGGTAGTCTTAATTGGACAGGGAGTTGATGCCAATCCAATCCTCCACGTCATTCATGGGTTACGAATCACGAGTCACAATTATTTACCCCCAGGCCGCTGATTTCTGGCCCGACGAAGGAGCGTGGACCGGACCTGAAAAACCTGATCAAGGCGGAAAAGATTGCAGCTAAGAAGAAGAAGTACGTGTGACCGGCCTGGACTGTGGACTCTTATGTTTTCCTCCAGCTTAGTGTTTTTTAAGTTGTTCTCACAAACACAGGCCCCTGGCGTGCACCTATCTGTCTCTGTGCGTGTGCGTAGGTGTGAGTGGATGGATCGGCGTCTTAGGGGCTGCTTCCCCGCGCCCATACTCTGCAGCTTTCAATGGGAGGGATGATTCCTGGAAGGGCCTTGCGGTTATGGCTCCTCATGTGTCCGGGCGCATGTAAATGGACAATATGTTAGCAGGTCCTCTCGGCCATTGCGTTAATTGGAAGTACGCGAAAGCATTCCTTTTGACCCTGATAAGATTATATAAATAAAGCGATTAGATTCGGAATGAATATATCGTTGCGTGTTTTTATTCCTTCTGTTGAGCGATGTGTGTGTGTGTGTATGTGTTCGCAGTGCCTCTAAGGAGGATCAGATGGCCACTCACGAACTCTGGGTCAACACGCTCAAGGTGAGGGTTACGGAAACGCAGGTGGGGAAAAGGCGATGCGGACGCCCAGCAATGCATTAAGAGGTAATTAAGACCATAGGAAGCCGGGAGGGACTTAGAGTGAATAGATCGTATTAGGTGTGTAGAGCGGGTAGAATTATGACCGGTACTGTTGTCTCGTGTTCACGGTCTCCATGTCGCTGTCCACCCGTCCCTGGCTTTTCCCCATCCCCATCTTTCCGCTTTGCGCTCTATAACTATCCGCAATAAATATTTTCACTTTTAACGAGACCTTTAAAATATTTTCATAATTCGTGGCTTTGCTTTGCAGGATCACGCCGACACGGTTCACGGTGTGACCTGGTCGAGGGACGGCCAGCTGCTGGCGACTGCCTGTGAGGACATGACACTGCGCATATTCGACCTGTCAGACGTGGCCAACAAGAACCCGAAGGTGAGGGTCATGTTGGTTCCCTTCAGGATACTCTGATTCTTGGTATCATTCTACTCACAACGCGTAGAACTTACCCCGTATGGGTTTTTTCGCTGCGTCATCCGTCACCCTGCATGTATCCCACTCCCTACCCGTCTGATCATGCCGGTTTTTTCGTCTTACCCGTATTCTCCCCTACCTGAGTATGTGAGTTTCTGTGCCCCGTGAGTCCGTTGCCTCTATCCTGCCACTATTCCCCGTCCCGTGCCCGTGGATTCCCTAGCCTGTGTTCGTTGTCTATCCTTGCCTGCTGTCTATCCTTAACTGCTTTTGGAGTTTCCAATTCCTTTCATCGCAATGCGCGTTCGGTTTTGGCCATCCGCTGCAGTTTAAGCGAGTGCGCACGACGCGTATCCCGCTGGGGGTGGGCTTCGGTGACTCCCCCGATGCAGTGGTAGCCACTCTGAGGGGTGCTCCGGATGCGATGTTAGCGCTTTACCAGCCGATGGTCAAACAGCCGGGGGAGGCACCCTCCTACGATGCCAAGTGGACGGTGCGTGCAGGGGCCGCGGGGGAGCGGGGGACCCAGGTATACAGCGATCGGGCTAGAAGTAGAACCAGAAAGAGGCTCGGTGATGGTGATGCAATGAAGTTCTTGTTGACCCAAATGGGAGACCGGCAACCCCCAAAGGAGACAGACAGAAAAAGATCTAACGAAGAGAGAAGAGGGTTGCAGTGACGATAATTTTATCTTACGCCTCCCCTTGTACCATCTTATCTCATTCCGTTCCTTTATCCAGTAATGAAAAGTAAAATTTATTAAGAACTCAAAACAGCGTAATGCCCCATCGCCCCAACTTCTATCATCTGGTCACTGGTTCTATTTCGTTTTGCATAGTTGCACATTCACCATTCCCCGCATGTCGGGGTTCTTCGCATTCACTTACGCGCTTCACTGTCGCCCCACCCTCGACCCGCACACCCATATAACCTTCCAGGTTGGTAACGTGCACGGGAAGGAGACCGCACTGGCGGGCGGCATGGCTTCTGTCCCTTCCGATGCGGCAGTTGGGCGGAGAGGTTACGTCGTGTCGCTATCCACCAAGAAGGACGGAAAGGTGTACGACCTGCAGGTAGGCCAAATTTCCGTACTATTTATGCAGGGAAATCTCTGCCAGGAAATCTCTGCTAAGCATGTTAGTCAAAAGGCCACTGTTTTATTCGGAGGGGTCTGGGAAGCAATGGACCCAGGGGCAACCGGGAAGGGGACAGGAGAAGGCAGAATGTGGAACTCAAACGTTGTTTATATGCTACGGATAATATGCGGCTGTGTGTCGGTGGAAACGCCCACCACCGCCTGCCAAGGCCTCTTGGGACTCCTTTCGTATTGTTCTGCTACTGCTGTACCGCTGTATGTCGAAGCTTTAACTTCCTGTTCCACCACGGGAAGCATGCTTCTTTGATTTAATAGTTGAGGTAAATTTATTTGTATGATAGTTTCCGCTGTACTGTTCTCCCGTAACGTGCAACGCAGTGCAGCTTAGTCTTAGCTTCGGCCTTTCTCTGATTTATTGGATTCTTCTCCCTGAGCGACATAACCGACATAATCCACCCCTCAGGGCCGCGAGCTGGCTGTCTTCGAGCCCAACGCGCTCGCGAACCACGATCTGGCTGTTTCCTCGGACGGCCGCTTCATTGCTGCCGCGACCTTCTCCTCAGATGTCAAGATCTGGGAGATGAAGTACTCCAGGGAGGGCGAGTTCCGAGGTACGTCAGTCCTCGGCGTCCTGAGTTATCTGGGTTTAAATTGCGGAGGTGTTTTCTTAAAAGAAATATTGCGCACTTAATTTTATGCGCGCCAGAACCCTTACAGTGTATGTATATATTATATAGTTTGGATCTACGGAATCTCCGGACGGCAGTGGGTCCGTTTGGTTTTGTCCACTTCTTCGCTAATCTTCTTGTTCGTGTGGGGTGAGAAGGATGTCGTACACACACTGATACGTCATCCCGCGAAACGGTGGTGCATGTATAAGCGTGTTGAACGAGGAAAGCGCACGGTGAGATAATGAAAGGTGTTCGAATGATGCAAAATTGGACGTATAGTGTATATAATGTGAAGGGATACTACGTCGAACTATGTAAAGATCATTTCCCCGTGTTTGGGGTTAGCAGGGAAAGGTCAGATAGGTGGCGAAGGAAAAATATGTGTGTGTTGTATTTATAGAAAACCCAGTAAATTGAAATGGGGATATTTTCGATTATATGTGCATGCGTGTGTGCTTCCTTCTCAACAGGTCTGATCAAGACCATGGGCCTGACCGGGCACCGCAGCCAGGTGGCATGTGTGGCGCTGTCCTTCGATAACTCCAGAGCGGCCACTGCCAGCAAGGACGGTATGCTCAAGGTACGGGGTGACAGGCACGCGACTGTAGAAATCTTGATGAGAAGGAAGGGGGTATCTACCTTAGGTTTTAAGCTACTGATTGTACCGGTTTGTTGTCTGTCTGCCTGCACTATTGTCTGTCCGTCCGTCTGTCCACTTGCAGTTCGCCACCCTACCTAGTCATGTGGCTGCCTGCACTTCCTGACCGACTTCCCTGTCGTCCTTACGCCATTTCTCCATCCCATCACGTCTGTCACGTCCTGTCAGATTTGGAACATCGATGTGCGCTACGAGTTGAGCGAAGACCCCAAGGTTGTACTCTCGGTGAGTCGTAGAACGTTGTCCCGGTGCCAGTTGGACGAGAAGTTGGCAAAAAGGACGAGCGCCGCAACCACCACTACGAGCGGGAAACCACCTGGTCAAACTGGTTGTCCCTTATCCATATTGGGCCACGAGTGATGCAGGAAAGCGAGGTGTGGGGAGGGGTAGACAAGGCATATAATGCATATACCCTCCGGTCTTATGTCGTAATGCGACTCCGTACCTTACACATTTTTTGCACCTGTCGTATTTTACACCGCTCTTTCATGTCCAATAATGGCAAATGCTGTTAAGTGTGTTCGGCACTTGCGACGGCGCTGAGGGAAGAAGCATCACATCATGCCTCCTGCGCTACTAAGGGGTCCCGGCTTTCCGTCATCCGGCCCCCCAGGGGATTTGGAGTGGGATTTTAGGGGGCCGCGGTATGGAAACCCATGCACTTTTTACCGCTACACGAGCAAATCTATCTACGCGGCCCACCACTATTCCCACGGCTGTTATCGGCAAGCTGCAATCAAACCAAATTGCGATGAAGGTGGTGCTTGACACTTGCATATTCTCCCTCTTCACCTTTGCCCTTTTTTCGGTTCTTCCCTTGGGCTACGTCATGTCGCAGATACCAATGCCCCTTCCTGATGGCCGGGTCTATCAGCACCTCGCCTTCGGACCACCGGGGTCCGATCTGCTTGCAGCGTCGTACGAGGTATGGCATGTTTAGGTCTTGGAATTCCGTTGGGGAAGGGGTTGGTCAACTTGACCCTGGATTGCGCCCGGCGGAAGGGAGTGGCACAATCTGAGCAGCTGATACCTCACTACACCGATCCAGTCTCGCTTTTTGCTGAAACCTACGTTGCACTCCATCGCGCTGCTATAGTTGCTATATTAGCACCGTAAGCTTATAAAGAACATTTGGTTAATCATCCGTTGAATGAAGTTCATCCATTGAGCTTTTCCAAAATTAATTTCCAAATCAAAGTAATCGACCGCTTCTTTTCAGGGTACGGTGCAGCTGATCAACCTCAAAAACGGAGAGCTGTTGGAGCGCATCCACGCCCACGAAGCGCCCATCACCGCGATCCGCTGGTGTCCGCTGCCTAGGAAGATGGCGGCCGAGGCGGGGGGCGCCGTGGCGTTCGTATTCGCGACAAGTAGTCGGGACAAGCGCGTGCGAGTTTGGCGAGCACCTAAGTTCTAGGATGGGTAGCGCGGGCCACAGAGCGATACAAAACAGACCCATAACGAAAGCCCTTTTTGGGGACTGAAGGGTAAGGGGGCGCTTCTGGGGGTTGCTTCTGGACCTCCTTGGTGGGAAGCAAGGAGGAATGGCGGCAGCTGTGAATGGCAGCAGCAGCAGCAATGCGAAGATGGAAACGGAGGCGGCGTTCCGAACTGATTGAGGTTTTGTACGGTCATTGCCCTGTGTTAATTGAGATCTCTTGAGTCTCGCAACCGTGAGATGGCGAGATGTGGGGGTGTTAGAGGGGAGGGCAGCACAGCCCCACAAATATTATTAGCCGCTGGAACCTACAGGGTGTGGTGTTACCACGCAACGTGGTGAACGACTTTCTTTTCCTAAGCGAATGACTGATATTGACACATTTTATACTAAGAATTTGTAGAGACCTATTTGTAGGTATAATAATTTAGGCCAGCAGTCTAAGGTTGCCTTGGGGCAGCATTTATTCCGGCCGCTGGTGTGCACACTAGGTCCAAGGCTTGTTTTAGCATTCGCCTTCGTAGGCTTGTGGGTAGCGGGCTCACCGGGAGAACTGGTCCATCTGAAAACCTGACAGCTGTTATCAGTTAAATTTTGCCAACTGAGAACCCAATCCGGCTGCCGCTATTTCGTCCATCCACTAATAAACAAAATGGCGGCAAAATATTACACAAAACTGTACCCGATATCGAGGTTATTCCATCACGTCGTCACCATAAGCCCATTGGTAAAGACCCGCGAAAAGCTCTGACACAAGGGTTGGCTTACTGTCCCCGCAGCCGCCACCTGTGGTGGTCGCTGTGGCTCTGCTGCTGCATCGAACCCCGCCGCTGGGCCCCTCCGGAAGGTTACCCGCGTTTTTTGTGCAGGGATGCGATCCACTGGGGGCAATCGCAGCCGAGTGCGGTGCTGCAGCCAATGATGTCGAGGTTGTGGTCCCCGGATCCGGTTGCAGCTGTGGCTGCGGTTGTGGTTGCGGCAGCAGTGCCACGGCAGGCGTTCCCCCAGGTAGTTGCCAGGTCTCTGGTGGCATCGCATTCCACTCGGAGCGCCAGCCTGGTTAGGGTTCAATCCATTCGCACAGTTATACCAATGGCTGCGGGTATGTGGTTCAGGGGCTTTTTGGTAAGGACTTTGCACACGCCACATACACATATACGCGGCATCAGTGTGGTCACGGTCAGCGTCCGGCTTTCTGCATTGGCCTCACCTGCACACTCCGGGTCGTAGCACTTTTGGCAGTAGCAGCCCCGGAGAAAGTCCAAGAGAAAGAAGACGTGATTGGAGCGGTGCCGCCGCCCGATTCGATCGCAAAAATGGCTGCCGGGGCCTGAGGGGGGTTAGCGGAAAAGGGCAAGACAAACCGGGACAAATGGAAACGATACAAACCGGGATCAGCCCCCGTGCATACATCGCCATCCTTTTTCGCAGCCACGTTGTAGGGAGTTCGCGCGTTATGTTCGTAATCATGATTTTGGTCGTCAGACCCAAATTAGAAATATAGCCATGGGACAGATTGTAGTGGTGGATGTAGAGGCGGAGCCGTGGGTGCGGTCTCACGGAACCAGCCAAAGTCATCAACCGTTCTCCCCAGTAAATGGTTGTGGAGCATCCAAATATTTTTAGTTACGAACTGGTTAATGAATAGCACTGGATACAATGGTGGTAATTACCGGCTCCCAGAGCTGGAGAATTTACGCAAGGAAATGCGGAGTGCGTTCAAGAAAGCACCAAGACCAGTATCAGTACCAGTATCTCGAAGGATAAGGCCTGTGTTCGCCGTATTTTTCTCGATGTAACGTTGCGCCACGGTACTGGTGAACGAGGATACTCGAGCCGTTCTCGTCCAACCCGCAATTACAAGTATGACGTACCTATCATGCCGTACGTCACGGACGCGCCTTCACCACAGTACGCAATGCTGCGGACCTGACGAATGGGTTCGTGCATTTACGGATTTGTTGTAAAGTAGAGCGTTTGGGACGAGGAAAGGGCAGAGGTAGTTGTAATAGAAATTTAGGGATGGGGTGGGGAGCGCGGCAAGGGGTTATGACAAACAACGGACCCGGGAGCACTTTCAAATTACCTGATAGCTGCGATTGTGGACGGGAGGAGGGAATAAGAAGAGTGCATACGAATTAAAACCAAGCCAAGCGCCTCACCAGTGCCTCTGCTCCGGCCGCTCGGTCTGTAGCCATCAGCTCCACAAACGACACCGCCCCCAAGGCCAAGCGTTGGAGAACCGTCTGATGATGACTTCCGCATCCAACACAATCACTTTCTCCTCTTATTCCTCCCCCTCTTCCACCTCCTCCCACGCCACCACCTCCTCCAGATTGTTGCTGCTGCCCCTGACCTTGCGCCTGCCCCTGCTGCCCCCGCTGATGTTGTAGCGGCGGCGGAGGCTGTAGTGCCGCAGCATCACAAAGGTCCTCGGCTTCAGCCGCCCAAGTCATCTTGATTGAACGATAGACGCCCCCGACAGGATGGCTGATGTTGCCCTCATACGCATGACCCGCGTGTCGGTACGACGACCGGTTACTGGCAATCCCAGTGGAGACGCCCCCTCGGAGCGGCTGCGCCGTACACACAGTGCGGTGAATTGTACAGCGCATCGCATAGTACAGTACATCGTACAGTCCGTGTATGTGTGTGCCAGTACCTAACTCGCCGCAGTAATTCACATAAGCATGCGCAAAACAATTTCCCATCATTTACTTAACACTTTTACTTCCAGCTAAATTTCCCCTTATCTGCTGACAACAGGCGCAGCCGTTTGATTGGCACACAACACGCACTCGGAGCTGACGAGGGGTTCGAGACTTGACTAATCTTAAATCACAGGATAGTAAAGCAAATGCCTGCAAGTACCGATGGGTACACTCGTATAACCGGGTCCGCTATCTTTTCTTATTCCTTGGGAGATGGGGACTGAGGGCCGTGAGGGGCTGGCCCGGATTGGGAGTGATCACGCAATCTCTCACAAGCGGTGAGGGGCCCTCCTCCCCTTTATCATCCACCCCTCCCCGGCCACCTTCCCTCTCCTCTTCCCCTCCCCTGCCCGCAGCTCCGGTATGGTCTTTCAATCTTATGCATGGGTGTTATGGCTTTTGCTATCTTTGCACGCCCACCGGTATTCGTCCCCTGCCCTTACCGGCAGTCCGTCCAGGAAGCCCTGGGGCACGTCCAACAGTCTAGCCCCCGGGTGAACGTTACAGATCAGGGATGCCAGAAACAACTGCTGCGACGTGGGGGGCGAAGCCTCCAATGGCACTGGCGCTACCACTGCCGTCGCCATCACCGCCACTTCCCCTGCCCCGGAGGCTCCCCGGCGCCCACACGTGCCTGCCGCTGCCACGGCGACGGGCCCTCCTCTGCCTGGGGCCGAGGCTGGTGCTGCATGCTGCTGGTTCTGGTGCTGTGTTTCACGCGGCCCCATGATGTATCGACCAGTGGGTCTGAGCACTGCGGCCTTTCCGCCTTTGCTGCACCAGATCATTCGGAAGTGGCGTTCGCGAGAGTACACGGCGGGGTCCACAATGCAGGCCGTGGCGCCGCCGGGGCCCTCGCCAGCCTAACGGGCATGAGGGTGGAGAGAGGAAGGAGGACATAGGGTGAGGTTTGCAATGAATGTAACGAAAGGTTCGAATCTAATTCCCCTAGGTATGTCCCAATGAGTATCAGTTGTGCCACCCGAGGCGCAGCTCCGTCTTCCTGTCAGCCCCTCTGTGTCCCAATCCTCCCGCATCATGATGGGTTTTGAATATTATCGCCTATTGCCGTCTTAGCCCGCCCACCTTGAGAAGGAACAGCCCATCCGCCTGAAGGAAAGGTCTGCGGCAACGGCAGCGGCAATAGCAGCAGCAGCAATGGGGCCAGCGACAGGAACGGCGACGGTGGCAGCAGAGGGGCAGAGGCAATGGCAGCAAGGACGCGTCTGATTTTGGACGTGTCGAGTTGGTGCCAACGTGGACTTTTGGACACCGTCACAACGTTAAGGTGACTGGAGACCTTATTAGTGGCAATGGTTGTGATGGCACGCTCTTAAAGGAACGCCCATTTCATAAAATCACGTCCTAAACCACGAGTTGAGTTGAAGCGGAAGGGGATGTAACCGTAATCGTTGTTTTTGCGACCCCCAGTCCCTCTGCCTTCTCCTTCCCCCACTGTGCCTGCGACACGGGTACAGACTCGCATTCTGCCGCTCTCCGCGTCGCTTTCTCCCGTCGGAGGTGAGCCCTACCGGCAGTATCTGACAAATGGTTTCCTCATGGGCTCATTCACACACCCGTGACTGTGATGCCCCTCTTCACCAACCCTATTTTATATTTTTGTGTGGGTCTTTGGATGATTCTAATTTTATTATTTCATTGCACATTTGCGAGGCCCCTTTTTCCGAACCTCAGCTTGGCTACAATCGCCCCCGCCACGCCGTTGTGAGCCAGCGCCATCCCAGGCAATCGAACCACCAAATGGCGGGAGAACTTGTCCACGTTTTCGCTTGGAAGTGCATGGCAGCTGCCAGCCTCCGGGGCCGCGACGGGCGCGCACATGGCCGCTGGCGCCGCCTCCGCCGCTGCCGTCGCCGTGGCGGCGCTGGCTGCAGCGGCTGCGGCTCGCGCCGCAGCTACCGCTCCCGCCACCTGCGCCTCCGTCACGGACTCAAGCTCTAAGACGTGACTGGAGGGGCAGAGCTGCACATTCCAGGTGGACCTGCGCGTGGCAGCAGTTGTATGACAGGTCGCTCAAGGGCAACGGGTAGGAGAGGCACGCGCTGCATCACCGCTATCACAGCGACTTCACCACCGTGTCCTTGTTTCCCTGCACATTGTGACAGCTGCAGCAATACAGCAGGTGCTTGACACGATGCATCGTGTGCCAAGGTGAATCTAGACAGCATCCCACACTCTAGACACTCTAGACAGCATCCCAAAGTCTGACAGCAAATGCACCTCCTCCATTCGAGGAGTTGGATTAAAAGCCCCCTCTCCTCCGGCCATCTCTCCCCTTTCACCTCATCAGCTCAAGCAGTCTCTCCAGCAGTCTGTCCACCAGTGCATCTCCGTCCACACCCGGATTCGCACTCCGACTGAACTCGATATCGAAGTACAGGTGGCAGGGCCGGTCGGAGCGGATCACCTGGTTGATGGTGGGTCCAAAATGGGGGATAATGACGAAATAAAGAAAACCTAAAATGTTGAAAGGGCAGGGAAGGAGCAAAACTCCATAACCTATGGAAGGGAGTTATGAGTGCCAATGCAAATAAACCAAAGCCAAACTCCGTGTACTTCCCTACCTCGTAAAAGTGGCGGTGAGTGGCTTGTAGGCTCTGGAAACGACGCCATACCACCTGGAATGGGCGGAACAGGGGAGGAAGAAGGGAAAGAGTTGGGTTAGGGGATTGGGAGAGGGGCAGGGCAGGATGGGAGCATGATTTCCATGGGGCAGAGGTTCTTCCCATACTCGACCCTATTGGGCTCGGCAGCAGAGCAGTCTGCTAGCGGCTTTCTTCACATCCACTCAATTGCTCGGAAATTCACGCCTTTGATCCCCTACCGCTCTACCCTTCCTCCCTCCCTAAACCTCACTCCCCACTCGCGCGGATGCCCCCTCTTACCCCATCATCCCATGCGCCCTCCAAGTCGGAGTCCAGCTAGTTGTATGTAACACCCCGCTTTCCCATTACCTTTCCTGCCCTCCCCTCCCCTTACTTCCCCCCTTCATTCTGCAGGGTCCATAAGCCCCCCTAGCGGTTCCTGTGACCACTTTCCATAACCCCCACCACCCTCCAGTCCCTACTCACACACAACACACACATATATATATATACGCCTTCATTTTCCTTATTATCTCCCGCTGCCTCAGCATTGTCAATTTGGATATTTAAAATGTATTTCCTAATGTCTCCTAAATATGGTTTCGTGTTGGTTTCTCTGCAGCCATCCTCCTATAATCCGTGGTTCAGGGGCTCACCCGATACGTGGTCGCTACGAAGTGCCGGGAGTATTCCGTCGGCTCACCCCCCCCTCCACCCTGACCAAGGAACTTGCGCCGATACTCCCGAGTAAACACTCGTATAGCCTCCAAGGGCCGACGAGGAGCTGATGTCGGTGCTGCCGCCGCCGCCAAAACCACCGATGCAACCGGCAGCGCAGCCGTGGTTGCAGCTGTGGCTGCTGCTGCTGCTGCTGTGCCTCGACCCGCCGCCCTACCGCCGTCCATCTCACCATTATTGCTCCCCCCGCCGTCGGGATGTGGTATCTGTTCGTAGCTCTGATTCAGTGTCCTTGCTCCCACTGTATCCTGATTCCACTGTACTGAGCCCGCGGGGTCGTGGGCGGCAGCTCCGCTGGCAGCTGACCCATCGGCCGCTGCTGGCGGCGGGGGGGAATGTCTGGCCATCCATGCAGCTAGGAAGCCCCACCTTTCCGTGAAGGAGGCGAAGTTGGTGGCCGCGGCGGCCCGTTGGAGGGCGGTGAGGGTGGCTCGCGGTACGGCATTGGCCCAGTCTGCAAACTCCAAGGCGTTGCGCTGGAAGGGGAATACCTACAGGGGCCGGGGGGGTCGGGTGAGAACGGGGGGGTTGAGACCGGGCGGGTTGAGACCGGGCGGGTTGAGACCGGGCGGGTTGAGAACGGGGGGGTTGAGACCGGGCGGGTTGAGAACGGGGGGGTTGAGACCGGGCGGGTTGAGAACGGGGGGGTTGAGAACGGGCGGGTTGAGAACGGGCGGGTTGAGAGGACGACAACGGGGGATAAGATCGAAACCCACATAATGGCCAGAAGGGAGGAAGCTAATGCCCGAAACCGACACCATCTAGCAAGTGGCGCAAAGTCTTAGCTGAGTTTAGTTGTAGTCCCGTTGAATTTAGCATTAAACTTCAAAACTTGACTTGCACAATCAAAGTGCTGTGAAGAGGACCCAACCCGCAAACTTAATACTGAGAAGGAAATCCTGTTATTGTGTCTTATGAAGCTGAAACAATCATAGTGTACGTTCCATGAGGTCGTTGAGTTCCAAAGTACTCCAACCTAGGCCGGGTGCTATCCCAAGTAGCATGGGGCGCGGTCATGGAATCCCGTGTGAAACCGCGAAGACCACCTCGCTGGGCGAAATATTTCTGAGTGTTGATAGTCCAACAATGGTCAGCTTGCAGCGAGACTGGTCAATATAATCGTGAACACTGCAAGGAAAACAACCCTACAAATAAATTCAACGGATGATACACGGACAGGGAGAGGGAGAAGAAGGGAAATACGCATGTGAACGAAACCCTTCCGATCGTGTGGAGGGGGTTTTCATCTTGCCGGCCCCCCTCCCCATGTTACCCCCTTCCCGGCCTAACCCGTCCACAGACCTCGTACACATCTGGTCCACCGTCCCAAAATCTGGGAGAACATTCCTCCCCGAGTGCAGGGCCCTGCGGCTGTAGCAGGGGCTGCAGCAGAGGTTGAATCTGAACCTGAGACTGGGGATGTGAGTGCTGGGCCTGCCGGGGTTGCTGACCTTTCTGGGGAGGCGGACTGGGAACTTGTAATTGCGGCTGTAATTGTGGCGGCAGCTGTTGTGGCGGATGCGGCTGTAGCTGCGGACATTGTTGGGGGGGTTGCAACCCCGGAACCCCAGCAGTACCAGCAGCAGAGGCTCCGCCACTACTAAAGGTAGGGCCGGCGCAACCTTGCCGCTGAGCGGGCGGTGGCGCGTATGACGCAGCGGCGGCGTGCGTATCATCACATGTGCTTGCGACTGTCGGCAGCGCCGCCGCGGTGAGGTGCTGGTCAGGCTGTAGCCACTGTTGCTGCTGCTGCAGTTGAGGCGCTAATGGGGTGGTGTGCACGCTGTGGAATTCGGGGTACAGGAGTGACACTGCTACAGCTTCCCTGGAACAGCGGCCGTTGGAACCCTTATCGTCACGATTACTGCTACCGTTGCCTGCCTCCCTTCCACTTCCGTGCTGCTCCAGAAGCGCTTCCATGTGAGTATCGCAGCCACCACTCTCACTGCCACCATCGCCATCCCCACCAGCACTGCCAGCAAGTTCCACTGGTGCTACTGCCAGCACTGCAGCAGCAAAGTCTGTCGGTGGTGACCGTTGTTGCTGCTCCTGTTGCAGCGGTGGCGGCAGCGGCGGCAGATCCCGCACGATTGAATCCGTACGATGGTGAGCTGCCGATTGAGTCCCCGCCATAGGGCTCCTACTCCCCGCGTATAACTCCCCTTCTACCTCTTGCTGCTGCTGCTGCTGAAGGCCTTCCTCAAATTCTTCCCCTTCGTCATCATCATACATGTCATCATACCCAGATGCCGCCGCCAGCGGCAGCGGTGCTAGTTCAGACAGCTGCGTATGCATCCACGCGTCCTCATCTTCGCTGTCATTGTAGTTATCGTGGTCCTCCGTGACGTCGTCCTGACCACGTCCGCCGGATGGAACCGCTGCCGCGGCCGATGGCCCCGTGCTGATTTCATTAACGCCGCAAATGTCGCCGCCGCTGCCGCCATTGCCGTCACCGCTGCCGCTGCGGCCACCGCTGCCATCATCGCCGCTGCTGCCGCTGCCGCCACCACTGCCACCGGTGTTAGTTTGTATCGTCGCAATTACCGGGAATGTGGTGTTGCATCTAATCCTGCCACCGCCCACACCAGAGTTTCCCGCTCTCCCTCCCAATGCTGCTACTGCTACTGGTGCTACAGCTGCTCCCGATATCCCTCGTCCCTCCTTTAATCCTGTTGCTGTTGCGCCCATCACAAGCCGCTGCGGGCACCGCATTGCTGCCAAAGGTAACGGTCGCGCCGCAAAGCGCGCCCAACAACCGACTTGTTCCGCCCTCTCGTCCTGTGTGAGATCCAATTCAAGATCCAGATCCAAGTCACAATCCCGCTCAAATTCTAAATCCCGATCCTGATCCACATTGGCCTGGCCGAAGTCGCCGTGATCCGTCCATCGTTCCAAATGCTGGGAATTCACCGCTGCATTCTGGTCTTGCCCCGGCCCAGCTGGCTGCGGCAGTACCATCTGCAGTGGCTGTAACGATGGCTGTAGCGACGGGGGCGGCGGTGTGATCACCATCGGTACCGGCTGCTGCCGCTGCCGCCACGAGGACGGTGACACCGGAGTAATTGCCATCGCAATTGCCGCCGCCGGCTGTGGTGTCTCACACACCACCATCACCTCTATCGCAGTTCCCTGCTTTCCGTCTCCCTCCCAATCCTCGCCCATGTCCTGTCGGTCTCCAGCTGCACCCGAACGCACGGAAATGCCCTGCCCCAAGTGTACGGCCTCCACCACCTCCCTGGAGCTTAACGCTCTCGTCGGGGAACGTTTCTCGAGGGGTCCGCAGGGATGCTTTGGCTTCTGCTGCTCCCACTGCTGCCGCTGCGGCGGTAGCGAGGGCGGGGACGACGAGCGTACACCCAGGCATCGTATATGCCATGGCTGCAGCGGTGATGTGTTGGCTGTTGACATGGGTTCCCATTCCCCCGCCCCACCATCTGCAACTCCGCCTCCGCCGCTGTCTCCTCTTCCGATTCTGCCACCATCTCCACCTTTGCCTTTGCCTGCCTCTCCGCCATCGTTATCAACCCCATCACCATCACGCTTCTGGCCAGGCATGGAACGGGTCAGGTCCAATGGGGCCCACATATCCACAAGGGGCAAGTGCCGCCCGGCAACTACCGCCGCCTGCTGCAGGAACGGAGCAGCGGAGGGTGCCGGCAGCGGCGGCCGCATTGGTGTTATGTCCATGAGGTCGTCCTCCTGCGCAGCCAAGGGGGTCTTTGCAACAGGTATGGCAACGGTGGTGTCAATGCGAGCGACAAGTGAGGGGCTACTCGCCGCCACCGTCGACACCACCGCTGACTGACTCGAATCGGAGATCGGGCTGCTGGCATCGGACCGTAGGCATTTGGCGGGGAACTGGTGCCTCGTGCGGCGGCTGGCAGACATTCGAGCGATCAACGGAACAAGGGTGGCGGCAGCATCGGCGGCGGCGTCATCGCCGCCGCTGCTGCCGCTGCGACAGTCGTCCTTATCACCGTCGGCACTCAATCCCCCAGGCGATTGTCCGGTGGGCTCATTTCCAACATGGGCCATAGCTCGCCAGTTGCGTGACTTGGATGGCTGCGGCTGCTGCAGTTCTGGAGATTGTGGTGACTGCGATGGCTGTGGTTCTGGACGGGACGAATGCCACTGACGCACTGAGAGACGCGGCAACAGTAACTTTCTGCGTGAAAGCCTCTGCTGCGACGATTGCGAAGGCGAAGGCGAAACTGATTCGGTCTGCATCTGCATGTTAGGCAGTGTTGACTGGGACTGCAGCGGTTCAAAATGGGGGAAAAGCTTCACAAGAGGCTCCTGCGACTGCTGCAATTGTTGTGGCTTTAGCGACTGACGTCGCGACGGCTGTGACTGTGAGGGCTGCACCGGAATGAACTGCATTGCTGCCCCCCTGGGAACCCGATGAGAGGAGTCCCCATCGCTGTCACCACCACCAACTCTTCCTCTTCGAAATGTCACCAAAGGTGCACCCGCGGGGCCTGCCGGATCGAACAATGCGGCCAGGTTTGCAACTGATGCATTAACCTTCCCTTTGCGACCGGTCACTGCCTCGAGGGCCTTGACGGTGTTGCTGCTGCTACTGCGTGTACGGCCCTTAGACTTCCGGGTTCCGTGGCGAGGTCGCTGAAGCTTCTCCTCTGCGGCGCTGATGGTCAGCTTGGCCCCATCAGTGGAGCTTGTCATGATGGCAAGTCGAGGTATCCTGGGCGCTGGGCCCCGCCGCGCATGTAGGAAGTGCTTGAAAGCTTTTAGGCTTCAAGAAATGCCTACCGAAATCGTTGGCATGTATAAGAGTACGGGGAATCAGCTTTGATTGCCCTTGATGCGGCGTGTTTGTGTTGCACAAGGGCTATGAAAGCCAAAGACTTCATAACTATTTTATATCCAATGCTTCTACACATGTTATTTGCGTTGCTTGTTTTGCTGAGTTGGGCAGGATAAGGCCCCCACGTGTGTGAACCTGCAAGTCTCCGCTAATGACATGTCATTTGTTAGGCATGTCGTTTGTTATACCATGAACACATAAATAACTTCATATCTTACCATGCCATCGAATGATAATGCATCGTTTGCTGTTTTAACTTCGCTCAGCTTAGCCATGGTTTGCGAAGAAATGTAAGGTGGGGTGCGCGCCGGGAATCACAGTTGATAATTTTAATCAATCAAGGACACGATGCTGACTTTTGAAATGCCTGTTCCCCGAAACTTGTCGCACCCAATCAGTTTAAAGTGTCCAATCGCGTTCCGCATGCTGTGCATGCTGAGCGGATTGATGCTGTTTGTTGGCTTACCGTAAGCCGTAACATACTTGAAATATGATCTGTCAAAAAAAATTGTTTTACAGAAGCAAATCCGATGGACTGAATGCATGTCATAGGATGGCATCGGCGTTGCACATATCAACCAGATGTGCCAGGAGAAATTTAGTCTGCTGTAGCTAGGACTGTGTCTGCGCCCGTCCTGTATGTCCATCTTTGCCCATTGAAGAGACTCACGGGACGGGTTGTGAACATGTCGTAACCACGCAGAACATGGATGCTTCTCCATGCCGGTTCGTTTAAGGTATTCGCCAGGTACCCCTTCCCTCGCCAGGACCCCTGGTACTCGCCCTGTCCCTTACTCGTTCACAACATACACCGCGGGAACGAAAAGCCGCCAAGGTACACACCCTATATATTCGTGTCCATCAAAGAGACCAAAGCCTATCGCCTCAGCCAAAAGGATCTGCATTTAACGTTGTGAAAACGTTCAGCGCAATGCATTTTCATGTTAGTTTCCTAATATACCGTATGTGCATATTTCTGCATTTGATGACTGTATAGATTTCATCCTTTCCTTCTGCCTGGTCCTGTATGGGATGCCATACGGACGGACGGGCGACCCCCAATCAGTGGCAATTGACACCAAAGTCCGTCATGTCCCGACGCTTTGAGGAAGTTGAAAACTTATCTACACCGACTGCGATACTGCCTTTATATCCCACGGGGCCCGCATGAAACTGACAATAACATACAGAATCTGTGTTTATCCGCACGCTCCGTGACATTGACGCATGTTAAGGGTGAAAAAAGGGGTGGGTGGCGGAGCGGTGGCGGTGGCATCCCACCGCGACCCAAACCCCTGCCGGCAGCGCTGCACTGCTTTCGCTGATGTACTCTTAACAGATAGACAGCGACGCTAAAGGCATGAACACGGTCTCTCACTATGGGGCTCCCACGCCCCAGCGTGTGTCCCTCAGCTTGAACGCTGACCAAAACGCAGTCCCTCATCGCAAAACGTGACAGAAACAGCTTAAGCAATTTGCAAGCGCCACGGTCACCTTTCGCTTCTATGAATGTGAACTTATAACTCGCCTATGTGCACATTCAAGGCGGACGCCTTCCCCACATGCCAGCACTGTTACGTCCCACGTAAAGCCGCCGTTTGACAGCATCCAAGGGAAGCTAAACGGCTAACTAGCCAGTTAATGACTTATGACCAAGCAGATAATGGTCGGACTTCCATATAATCGGTTGCCGAATTCCCAGCAGCTTTTGTCAAATCCAACGCCACTATGCGCTATAATTGGACGCGAATTACGGATGCTGAGAGCTAGACATTGCTGGATACAAATTTAGCGCCCTGTAAGTTGTCCACACCTGCACCAACAAACTGTCCATCGGTCGGCAATTACCCCACAAGATTATATAGGGAGAATTACGTAGAAGACAAGAACAATAACTGCCATCCGAACAGCACAGGAATGACGTGTCAACAACAGTGAGTCATTGTGAGCTGGCGTTACGCCGTCACCTTTGGAGAACTCCGCCGGTGCACATCATGGAAGCAAATTGGTTGTCGTGCAATTGGCACACCAACTTTACTGGTATCAGCGTTAGGTGCGAGCGTTTGCTTGGTGATTGGGACGACTGTTGGACGGCCTGGAGGGCCCTATGGCCAAATATAATGGATCAAATTCTGGGACCTGCTGCAATTGCAGACAGATTACACCTTCCGCTGCCCACAGTCATCGCCTTCTTAATACAAAATGATTGCCTCGATGATGCGCAAGGCTGCCCCTGTCCGCGTCGCTGCGCCGCGTGTGCAGGTAAGGCAACCCACTAGTTTGGCGCAGTGTCCTGCTGGTCGGCGAATGCCGGATCCCTCCAAGCACACAAGTTCATCATGTTGTGTGCAGGTTGTGCGCCCTGTGGTTGTGCGCGGCCGGAGGGTCATCACCTGCGCCGCCGTGGTACGCAATTGTTGTGGTGTCCCCTAATCGCCTACATCCTGACGTGCCTATATTCCAACCTTCTGCTTCTTCTCAGAACAAGGAGCAGGTTCTGGAGGATGTGCGCAGCATAATTGCTGAGCAGCTGGGCACTGAGGTGGCGAAGGTACGCTGAAGCCTGAGTGAGCCGTCCACACAGTCTCTTATGTCGCTCCTAAGCAAATTGTCTCCGTTCATGAATTGGCAGATTCAGGCGGAGTCCAAGTTCGTGGACCTGGGCGCTGACTCGCTGGACACGGTAAGGTCGAATGAGCGTTGCCCTTGACACGTTGGATTGGAACCTACATTCTAGCTCCTATTGAATAATGTTATCATATTCTTTAAAGGTCGAGATTATGATGGCGTTGGAGGAGAGGTTTGAGGTCACCTTCGATGAGGAGAGTAAGTTCCTTCACGGTCATTGAATATACTTCGATTGTTTTTGACCTTTATATCCAATTATCACTACTGAATCATTAATTCTGTACGCTTCCATGCACCTTTTGCAGACACGGAGAAGATTGCCACCGTCCAGCAAGCGGCGGACCTGATCGCGGGCCAGATCGCTAGCAAGTAAAGGCCGGGTCCATGTATTATACTTTGGAATGCAGGCGCAGTAATGCTGTCTGTTGATACTTGTGGGCGCGCTGGTGTGGGAATGTGACCATGCGCGAGGGCTGTAAAGAGGGGCCTTTGAAAGACGTGGTGTACATTTTCCCGGGGGACTTAGATAGCGATGAAGAAATTTGAGGCTGCACGTTTTGAGGAGAAGTTTGTTTTGTCAGTGATCGATGCAAGCGTACTACCTCTCAATTTTGAACATTTTTAATGTTCTCATTAACGTAACGAGTGTATGTGAGTAGTTATGAACAACAGGCTAGATCGTGATAAATGTAACGTATTGATCTACCTCGCTATTCAATGCTCAGTATATACACATTCCCAATTGTTCCAACTTTTAAACAAAAATGAATATTAATCCTGACATAATGAAATATGTATACGGTCTTATATAAGCAGAATGTGGAAAGAAAAGATCGTACCGTTAGGTAATTATTCATCTTTGCCAAATCTCATCACAGAACCTCAATTACAATCCAAACAGAGCATGGTCAGGTCAAGATAGACCAGTGCAAACAACCTGTGCACGACGTGTATTAGCGACATTGCTGCCGCGGCCACAGCATTCAAAGCCTCGCAATAACACAACAGAGCATACCTACCTACTTGCCTTCTCCTGTTGCTATCTGATTGTTTCAAATGCTGTGTTGCGCCATCCCTGCATTAATGCTTCAGCCGATAATACAGTCCTTCTAGTTGTCACAATTTCCATGCATTACTACTACGGTACGGTGCAGTTCAAGTCAGCTTTTGTCCGGGCGTCCTACTAACCCGAATAGCCCCAGCAGCTCGAACAACCCCACCACCACCTCCACCACAATCAACCAGATCACGATCCACTCTAGCCGTACATTATGGTAGTTGTTCTGGTGGTCTCGGAGCATGTCTAGCATCTCCTGTGTGGTTCGAAGTGTCATCAGTCGGCGGCTAGGTGTTAGGGGGCAGGTGTAAGGGATAATGGGAGATGGGGTTAAAGATTTACGCAGAAGCCAACCGCATTCCCAACAGCCCCTTTTCAGCCATTCATACTTGTGGTGAGCCGTCCACTGTTCTCCAGCGGTTGTCCCTATACTAAAACCTGCCCCTCTTCTCCCCAGGGCCCCCTCTCACACACATGAATACCTTGCCACCTCGCCACACCTAGGCTACTTTTTGGGGGAAGATCATATGGCTTTTAAATTACGTTCAAGGACTTTTCCAATTCCAATCATTACCTCCTAACCCACTCCATTCACCCCAATAATACACACATCCAACCTCCAGTCCCACCTTTCACACCCCCTGCCCCCAGCGAAGCGACCCCGTACGTGGGACCGGGATGTGAAGGAAACGGGAGTTGAATGTACGGCATGCAATCCAGTTAAGACAAAACCAAAAAACAGTCAAAACAAAATCAGTTTACTGTAAAATGCAAGCTCCTTTCATTCACAGTATGGTTCCCCTCCCTGCCAGATGATCATCTCCCCACCTGCAGCACCGCGAATCTGCTGTTAAGCAGCTCCACGCGGCTCTCCAGCTCCAGGTACTCGGTCACTCGGGTGTACAGCGCCTGGAAGCTGTCCGGAGCGTGCCAGAAGAACTCCGGGGTGCCCAGTACGGAACCCTGGTGGCGAAGGCACAGGGGTGTGGAGGCAGGTAGGGGTGGGTTGAGGATAGGGATGGGGATGGGGTTGTAGGGTGGGGAGGGAGTTGTAGGGCGGGGAGGGGGTTGTAGGGTGGGGAGGGGATGGCGTATGCGCCGAGCCCCTCACCCCTCACCCACCAACAAGTTAACGGCGCTTTTCTGCAGGAAGACTTTGCCGATCAGCTTGGCGATGTCGTGACCAGAAATCTCGACTTCGCCGTGCTCTGCCAGCGCCTGGTTGGGGTCGGGGTAGGAGAAGTACGATAAGGAAGGGACTCATGAACCACCTGCTAACGGGCGCAAGTCGGTTTGGGTGGTGGGGGGGAGCGAAATACGAAAAAGCGAGAATAGGAAAACTGCAACTGAAGGACAGAGTTTTCATTTGCATTCCATTCCCTAACCAACCTGGTTGGTTAGATGGCTTGTGATAGAAATCACCCCCCCCCCAAAAAAAGGACTCTAGGAGGACAATACATGAAACGTAACAAATTTTGATTGTTAGAATATTGTTAGGGTCCTCTAATTTCCCTAAGGGTCTTCCCCTTTCCAGATTGGAGGGGGGATTGGGGGGATTAAAAGTTACGAGTGTGAATGTTACGAGTGTGAACCCGGAAGAATCCAACAACAACCATACTGCCCCGGGGGACTTCAGGAATAATCCATTATTGTATAAGCTACCGTAGAGGAAAAGCAATAATGATGAGTGTCAACATCTCCCGAACTCAAGATTGCCTACCGTACCTCAGGCAAATTCTTGGTCTCGAGTACGATATCCGTCACGCGCTTTTCGTACACGGAAAGCTTTGTGGATTGGGCCAGAGCGTAACTGATGGCTAGTTTCATCTGGGAGAAACGTACGGCAAGGATAAAAAACACGACATTGAAGGCCTCGGTGGTTGTTGTTGTTGGGGATGGGGTTGAGGGGCTGGACTGGATGAGTAATGAAGAGTAATAAATACACACCACCGTGACCTCTGCCTGTGATTTTCTCCCGTTCTCCTCCCGCATTTCCTCATACCCCCTGGGCCTACAGCTACATCCTGTCATCGGATCCATAGTTTCGCTAGCAACGCTTCACAGCTCGTCACTTCCACGGGCCCTTTCTTTCACCTAGAGCGGCGCCAGAAAGGTGCACTTACATACACATACACATAACACGCAGATATATGGGCATATAGACATACACATATTCACAACCGTACACAGGCGCATGGGTCACACAGACATACACGCCCTTGTAGGGCGAGTCGCCCACACCCCAATTATACACACAGACACAAGCATACACCTTGTAATCCTGCGCGTATCGCCGATGTAGCGTCACAGTATCGTTCTGCACGTGTTGCTGCTTCTCGTGGCTGTAGCAATACTGAAACTCGTCCTGAAGATATACGACGTCGGCACGAAGAGAGGAAGTTAGATGGACGTGACTATGTGCAAAAACCAAGTCCCGTTATATCAGCATTTTAAAGGACACCAACATTAACGACTGAGTCCAGGAAAGGGTGAGGGAAGTAGCCTATATACCCAAGGTTCAGGGCTAGAGGTCGTCAATCCAGGATGTCAGGGGCAAATTTCTTTCTAAAAATTCCCAGCTGGCCTTCAAAGTCCGGGTCTTATGTTATGCAGCAACAACTTCACTTCCACCTCAATTCAAAAAAACATCGACGCAATAAAGAAATCCCACCCGCCCTTCTCCCAGGGATAACATTCCTTCCTCCCGGCATATAAATAAGAAATAACAAAATAACACTACTTATAAAAATGATTGTTATGCATATTGAAAGAACTTGCACAAAATAAAAGAAATACCCTCTCCCCCCCCCCACAGAGTTATGCACCCCATCTGCCTCTCTCGGTCCCCCCCTCTCTCGGTCCCCCCCTCTCTCGGTCCCCGCCTCTCTCACCACCTCCGTCCATTGCTCCTCCAGCGGTTGTTCCATACACTGAGTGGCTATCCCCCTCACGATGGTCATTTCTTGTGCTTTAGTCATCCCTGTGTGTGCCGTACGGGAAAGGCATACATATGGACATGGTCATAAGACGTACTTATAATAGATACCGTACAAAAACAAAGACGATGCTTCAATCACTGGATTCCTTTTCCTCGCGCCTCAGTTACTAAAGACACATATGTACACAGCCGGTGATTAATGGCGCCGTCCGGTTTCGTACAATAAGATCATCCAGACAATTCTTTCAAAAAATAGAGCAATTTCCTTTGTTCTCGCGTCGCACTTCCGGGGGTCACGGAGCTTTCTTGAAACACATACACACACACACACATGCAGCCCCTCTCTTAACCCACCCCAGCAAGCCACAACGCCGTAGTCGAAGAAGAACACGTCACCTCCGGGTTGCACGTCAGCGCCTTTGATGTACTCAACGTAAAATACGTCGGGGAAAGAGCGGATCTGCCGTACAATCGCACCGTACAGGGATAAGTACAGTACAACAAGTGCTGTGCCATGCAGCGCTCGTATAAGAGGATTCCGTTCCCAATAGTACGACAGCGAAGTGGTATGTGGACCAGAAATGAGCGACTGAACGAAAGATGGGTTTAAAACGGGAATTTTGTCTGCATCAAAAGTGAAGTTGCGATAAACCAAGCTTATAAAAAGGCCCTACGCCGTACAATGGTGCTGTGGAAGAGGAGATGGCATCGTAACTCATACATTAATGCAAAAAAACAATAACCAGAGACCCCGATGAACAAGACTGAGGGGGGGAAATCAGGGGGAAGGGGATTGCGTAGTTCCGGGTTTTAGGCCGTACCGTATTTGGCGGGTAGGTCAGCTTCAAGAGCTCCTCGAGCTTCTTCCGATCAAAGCTCTCCGCGACACAGTAGAACCTGACATGTGAGAGAAAGGAAGCGTAGGAAAGGGAGACCGGTGGGCGGATGTTCAATGGTGTAATAAAAGAGGTGGGAGCAAACTCACACATTCACGATGTCCTACCCCTTTCTTGTTGCGTACACACAGTCAAATGGATGTGGGAATTAGGATTCACATCAACACATCAAACGTTGTTACGTTAAGCCACGCACGTGATGCGACCTCGCCAGCAGCTTTCATCCCGGAGCAGCGGCCGGGGGAGGTCATCACGTGGAAGGTCCTCGAAGATACCCGGCGGATGCAGGGATGCGGCGATCGTCAGTGCATCCTCCGGCGACGGCGTCGGCAGAGTCGCATCCACCAGTGGCGCAGGCAACAATGCAATAGCCTCATCTTCCTCTTCAGGCAGTGCGACGAATTTATCACGCTGTCTCCCCGGCGGCCCGATGGGATGCCCAATCGCGACGGACCCCGACACGCGCTGCCGAGTGCCCGACGGAAAGCGGCGGTCCCTAAGTGGCGAAGTTGGTCCGATGCGGCGCCCGAGACTTTGACCGGGAAACTGCGGCTGGGGTGCGCTCTGCTGTCGACCACTTTGCAGCGGAGCGAGCAGGGGCCCGCCGTATTGGCCATACTGCTCCCGCTTTCTGCCATGCATTGTAAATGAAGACATTGAATTCACATGTGAGATGTCATCTATAGAGGTTTAAGACAATGGCGATGCCGTCAGAAGTTGTCTCCCAATGGCGAAACGAATCAGACCGTGAAAGAGCTACAAGCTGACATGCGTTTTTTTGGTACATTATATTTTAAAGACTCTGAGGCATTGAGAGCTTCTATATCACTATATGCGTGATGTGATGAATCGTCCGTCTCGGCATAGCGGTTCCGTACAAGTACGCAAAGTGAGCTCGTGAAGATTCATGTGTGTTTTTGTCAGTAAAATTTCTGACACTCGTTATATATATCAAAATAATTCAATATCTCTCGAGCCACAAGCTATCAGGTCACCAGTCCTCGTGCAACCTTGGCAATATGAGAATTAATACCCAGCACTGCCAAGTGGGTCGAAAACAGCCATTACACATTCCGATTGTAAAGCATTAACTTGCACAAGGTATTATATCTAGGATGGAAGGTATTCCATATGTTTGCTCTATGTTGATAGAATAGTCTGGCGCTCTCTCGTCCGCGACTCCGAATCATAGTTAAGCAGCTAGCCTACAAGGTCCTACAGGGAATCACGATGGAAGACAAGGCAAAAAATGATCTAGGTAGCGGGACATGGCTTCGTCAATTGCTCTTGTAATTGACCTGCCTTCGTCAATTGCTCTTGTAATTGACGCCTCTTTCAGTTCGGATCCACGGTTTTCCATTACAATAGTATAAATTTTGGATCAGATGGTGGGAAAAGAAACTGTTTGTGGAGCGAGCTGTGGCCGTCGGAGCACCCTAAGACCGCAGATCAGGCCTACCACGGCCAGGATAAGTACGGGTAATACCAGCCAATCCCAATCAGTACCGATAGGCTGTAATGGGCAGGGGTGAGCGCGGTCCCAGGAGCTTTGAAATGGTTGAGCACGCTGTGCTTACTGTTGAAGGGGTCGTAAAACCCATAACCCATTGTGTGTAACCATAACAGTGCATCGTGAGCTAAAACGCGGCTTTTCGGAATGTTTTCCGCAGCCAGCTACAGATGCAGGATCCTAATGCTTTTAGTCCTATCATGGCCTATCCCCTCGCGTACAGCAAAATTGTTTTCATCAAGTCCGTGTTCCACAACTTGTTCCGCAACGCAGTGAACAGTTGCATAAGTGCTTGGATAGATGTCCTGGCCTTCCACTGTATGGCAGTGCGGTATTGCTCAGTGGTGCACGCTGCGATGGGAAATCCTGAAGAAGTGTAGAACAGCACCCCCTACAGCACTTCCGGCCCCCCAAAAGTGTGCACCATGGCCATGGAGCCTGGCTGTATCTAACCATCGTCTCAAAGATGTGCTCGGCCAGGGAAAAAGGGAGGCCAAGTGGTGGGGTAAAAAGGAACGGCACAAAGAACGCCGTACGTGTGTGTGTGTGTGTGTGTGTCTCTCTCGCTCTCATAGCACAGCCTCGAAAAGCTACGTGGTTTGTACGTGCACGTATGGTCAAGTGATCACAAATGACTAAGTCCTCGCGTGATGGCGCTGAGATGATCTTTACCTTGACCTCCATGCGTTACCATACGACTCACCGCTAAACCGTGCGTGCATTAGGTGTGAATATCTGGATGAACTTATCCATCGTAGGTAGCTGTTTTCCCTAGTCCTTCCGAGCACCTTCCCAACCATCACAATATGCATTTTGCGTTTCGTATTTAATGTTTTCAGGGTTTTGCCAGAGTGCCCACGCAGAGCAACAATGTCCAGCTGTCAACCCGCGGCTGACCGCCTATGGGAATCGAATGTGGGATGCATGCCTGAATTTGTCCAGCTTCATGATTACCGCCAAGGGTCAGAGCGCCCAAAACATTCCAGGTCGGGACAGGCGCTTCATCCTGTTCGACAGGTTGAATCCTATATGCTACATGCGTAGACTTCTCTTATAGAGAAGTCAAGTTCTTGGACGAGAGTACGGGAAATGCCGTACATTTGTTTTGTCTATACAGTGTTTCCCTTAGCTCCCACCGGCATCCGCCGTTGTAGAGCATCAGTGACATAGTTATACACTAGTAGTTGTGTTTTCAGTTTTCCACTAGCACAATGGACGGCGGCGATGGCAATGGCGGTTACTAGCCACCCACCACCCGCCCAATACCTAACTGCGCCACTAGGGCGATATGTGGATGTCTCTACCGGCCACTAGGAGCAACTTAGAATCGTCGGAGTACTAACATGTGTTGCAGGTCAATGTGTTTGCAGGTTATGGTGTCTCAGCTTGGACGTTTTCGTGGAGAGGTGGTTATATTAATTGTAACGTACTGAGGACAAGAACTGGTAATAAAGCACCCCGGTGAATACCATTTTTTCCAACACTATCCCATCCCATCCAAATAACTTTTAGTACGCTGACATGCTTCTAGCACTCTGATGGGAACATAAAATTGTTTTTGCCGCACAGGAAAACAACAGAACCCCAGCTGAACCCCCTTTTTACAGCTCCCACCCTGCAGAACATTGAGCTCTATTATGTACAAACGGAACGTTATGTGATGAGGAAAAGGACGCTGCTAGCCGCCTTACGGATAATGTGGTTTGGGAAATGCTGGTTAGCTGATATTGCGGGCTTGCGTAGGAAGCCGGGTTAGTTAAGCGTAAGGGCCTTACCTCAGCCCGTGTCCTCAGGGCTGTATTTATTCGCGTGCTTCGTCTGTCCTTTTCATCTTGTTTTTTGTTGTTCAGCACGCGCCCGCCCGCCCATCCCTTTCGCGTCGCCCGCTACGTTGTTTGGTTTCTTTCCTTGGTTCTTCGGGCCTTCGGTTCTTGACCTAGGTCCCTTTTAGCACAGTGCAATTGTAACAGAAATGGCAATGGCTTTTGTTCCGAGGGCGATAACTAACTCTGGCGAACGGTCGTCCTCGAGTCTGTTGAAAATTCGTTAAATGACGGTGATGGTTGTTTACAACGTCTCGACAGCCGAAGTCCTGGAGGTGGTATTGAATTATGTTTTATTATATAAACAATACTTTACGGTTTTGATTAGGACTAATGCACTGTTCTCTTGAGGTCCTTCGCGGCGGCTCATTTCGACCGCCGCATGCTTTTTTGTCACAGTCGCGTTGTCCGGGGCGCACAGCTCAACTGGTTTTTGAACGTTCAATTCTGTGTGGGAGATGTGCACCGGACCTGGTAGAACCTCAGCCAGAGGCTTCTATAAGCAATAATGTGGATGACAGCGGTGAGCTTCGGACAAGGCGGCTCCTGGTGCGACGACGCAACGTTATAACGAAGCCCGAAACCCCTTCAGACCTAACCACGAACAGCACGGAGTCCGCACTGGCAAATATTGCACCAAAGCGGAGTCGTCGGCCATCCGGTGCAGTTACAAGCATACCATCGACAGGAGGAAGTTTGCAGCTAAAGCGCCATGAGGAACTTCCCGGGCCCGCTATCCTCAACGAGTACAGTCCCTTTTACCAGCCTGCTTTGACAGACGAGGACTTGGAGCAGGACCCTCCGGGCCATCGATCGGGTTACGTCGCAGTTATCGGCAAACCGAATGCCGGAAAGTCAACGCTGATCAACGCGCTCGTGGGCCAGAAGCTCTCTATAGTGACATACAAGCCACAAACGACGCGACACCGAATTATGGGTATCGCGTCCGACAAACATTATCAGATGATCCTGTTCGACACGCCCGGCGTGATCGAGCGCAAACGAACCAAATTAGAGGAGCGTATGATGGCAGCGGTGGTTCACTCCATCAAGGATTCTGAGGCTATCATTTCGGTTGTTGATTCAGCCGATAAGCCGAAGGAGGCTTTGGCAATGTTTCAGCCCGGCGAGAACTGGAGCGGGCCGCCCATGGCCGTGCTGCTCAACAAGGCGGACTTGCTCACCGAGGAGCAGTTAAAGGAGCTGAAGGATTGGTACATCGAAAACTGCAGGGCGGAGCAGGTGGGGGCCCGGGATAGGATGATAGTTATAATCCTGGGGATGGTGGTTGTCCACCAGCTGTATTAGGTGGTTAGCAATTGTGCTCCTCAACAGCAGCACCGGGTCCTTTTTTTAACCTTCCCCCACACAATCGGTGCTGGTCAACTGATATTGCAGCTGCCCTTGCTTTTGTCCAATGCAAACGTAATATACGCGCCCGTTGACTGTTGTTCGATCGATCAGTTGGTTGGCTCATCGGTTGGTTGTTTGCAGGTGTTCGTTGGCTCCGCGGAGCGGAAAGATGGACTGGAGGCGCTGCGGGAGTGGGCCGTATCGCGACTTCCGGAGGGACCCACCCTGTACTCCAAAGTGCGTTTCTGTTGCCGTTTTCAATTATGAAGTGTGTCGTACTGTACGGGCGCTATTACTAGATGATGCAGGGTGCCGGTGCTGTGCTGTACGGGGCAGCCAGCTTGAATTCACGCGCGTATTCCCCCGTACAGCGGAGCTTCGGCTAGCTCCGTCGTTTCTGTCCATGCTGACATTTCGCCTCTCCCCCGTACAACTCTGCGGTTTGATGACCACTACAGAAAATCGTGTCTGAGCAGCCGGAGCGCTTCTTTGTGGCGGAGTGCATTCGGGAACAGGTGTGCGTGTGTGTGTGTGTGTGTGTATATATATATATATATATCATATAGATGGGGGAGATGGAGTGTGAATGCACAGAAACCAAGAACCGAATCGGAACCACGTGTAGTATAAGGACTGATGGACTTACTGATGGATTATATGTTATACTGATGGACTTACTCATCTTTGATAATAAGTAATCTCCTCAGCTTACTGTGCACGTGTACATACCTTTTATTATACACCAGTCCTGCGAAAGGAAACGTGCTTAATGCGGGGAGCGGGGAGGGATCTGGTGCGGTGCCGGGTGAGGCGGACGGTGCGGGGGCAGGTGCGGAAGAAGAACTGATTGCAATGCACACTCATGCAGTGTTTTGTGAAAATCTGAAACCTGTCTGGGACCGTGGCCGCAGGTCTTCCTTCACTGCCAGCAGGAGGTGCCGTATTGCTCACAGGTGCGGCAATGCTGTGTACGGTGTGATGTCTTTTGCAGCCGTTTCGGGTGACTATATGTCTCGTACAAAAATTAAAACCTGCTCTGTGTGGGTATCTGTGTGTGTGTGTGTGTGTGTGTGAGCACGCGCGCGCGTCAGAGGGGTTAACGCCACGCTTTATTTGATGCGCGCGTCTTATGCATGCATTGGTTTGGGGTAAACGACACGGGCACAGGACGAGACAAAAATATGATTTACAACAATCTAAATAATCATAATAAGTAACACGTTAAATAATCTACCATACTTTTAAATGCGTGAACGGCCTGTGTCTTCGAGGACCATCGTTGACTACAAGGATACTGCAAGGATCGAATCATTCGCCACTCAGTCCATTCAACAGAGTCAATCGGGATACACAGGAGATCACCAAACCGCCCTCTCCGGACTTGTGGTGGTTGGAACCGCCTCCACTCTGACTGAAGGTGAAAGCGCACTGGCGCAGGTGCTGGTTAAGGAGTTCGTGGAGCGACGCGGACGCAAGGTGTACGTCTCTGCGGAGATCGTGGTGGAGAAGGACAGTCAGAAGGGCATTCTAATCGGCACAGGGGGTGCCATGCTGAAGCGGATCGGGCAGCAGGCGCGGAAAGAGATTGAGGCCTTCCTGGAGCGAGAGGTGTACCTCGAGCTGTCCGTACAGGTAGGGTCTGGAGTATCATTTTACTGGCGATAAGCAGGACCCCTTTACCGGCTCTTAACTTATTTTAAGGCCGTGTCTCTTTGAAGCCGGTTATCACTAATCCCTTGAACTTCTCCCTGATGTGATGTGGCGTATAATATGTCATGTGTGTTGTGACTCACCCATTGACTCGGGACAGGTCGACAAGGACTGGCGTGATAACAAGGAGGCCCTCAACGCATACGGCTACTTCAATCCCATGATGATCTGATTTCCCGAATTGATTCTCCTCCGCTCTGACCGGGACCGCCCGTCTCCCTATCCTAGGATTATATGTACAGATAATCCGCACTTTCAGGGCCCTATGAATGGGGGACTAACTCCATAGTTCACAGTTCATTGTTGTTTGCCTCTGTTGACATTAATAATGATTCACTAGATGATCTAGACCTGGATTGGATCTGGATCCAACTGGCGGTTAGCGAAAGGAGATGAGAGGAGAAGACCCCGATACGAAGGGTGGCAAGATGGCTCACATGTAGGATGTTGGGGCGTGTTGGAGGCGTGATGCCGAACATGTGTTATTATTTTAAACGGATCACATGGGGAATGGATCCCACGCGGGGTGGAGGAGGGAGCCGTTTGTTATAAACCCGTGTGTCACAGGAACTCGACCACTGGCGCTTAGTACTAAAAAAAAGTAAATTATGTCGGCAGTCATAAGTCGGCACCGCCGCCAGATTCACGCCACCTGAATAAGTTATGAAACGCAGACGTAACTAGGTTTATGGCTTTGGGACCAAAGATGTAAACCTAAGCCTGCGTGTGATGCTGAAAAGTGTGCATGGCGATGCCGAAGATGCTTAGAGCGCCATTCTTCTTCTCGCGAGCACCGGACTACCCGCCCCCCATATCATTTCACGGTAAGGACAGGGAGGATTCCTAACGTATAGGTTGAGTTGCGTTGGGTGAGGATGGGGGGCCGAGTATGTCTCTGCGTCTGTTTGACGTTGCCATGACGGATTGGAAGTAGTGAAGTAAGCATTTCGCATGTTGTTGTTGTTGTTGTTGTTGTGATCCAGGGGCCACCAATGGGTCATGACGAAAGGCCAGACGGACCAGAACATGTGAAATTGATTTCGGTGCGAGGTGACCACCCAGAGACCCATAGGTCTATCATGTCAGTCACCCATATGACACCATTCGGGCCCCCAGGGAAGCTGGGCCTGGCCACCCACACTCCCCCTGGGGCTTCCTGTACTCATGCCATGATTCCTAAACGTAGGATGACCCACATAATGAGAGGGGAGTCTCCCATGACCCAAATGAATCTGTCGATGAACCCGAACTGAATCCGGAAGAAAGCGAACTCGTCTGGAAGGAAGGCGCTGCACCGAAAAACTGTTGACCAGATGACAACGGACGAGGGAAAACAAAGACGTCTTCTGGAGGAGAAGGATCGGGTGGGGCCCAACATGGTACGGTACCAGTATACTGGGCTCCGATGGTAAAAATCGTTAGTTAGTTGGGAGTCGCCAACGCGTGTCTTTAACGCAAGGAAACAGGTCCGTAGCTCCACGTACTTCGTTCCGTGTTAGGATACTTGCGGGTGAGCATGAGGGGGCAGTTGTGTCATAGCACAGAGTCTACCAAGAGGCTGGGCCATGTAAGCTGAGCCCTCTTTCCGTCGCCAGTCGGTGATGGCGAGGGTGACCGATCGAGCAGCAAGACGCGGCGATTGCGTCGCAGACGGCTGAACGCCTCTAGACGTTCTGAATGCCGTCAATGGGGGATATAATGGGCTTGGGTTTCAGCTAGGCCAGGGCACATTCCGTTATGACAAGTGTGGGCCACCGTTTCAGACGAAAACCGCACGAAACTGCAGGTTGCACAGCTGTTACTTCTGATGCGTATCAACATCCTAAAAGCCTATGGCATAGGATCGATACGTTCACCGCGTGAGCTTTCGGTCTCGCATAACCTGCAAATAGCTGCTTACACATTCCATTCGTCACCTGCAATCATGCGGTAGCTTGTGCAAAAAAATCATGGAAGCCTGTGGATTTATTCATGCATCAGGCATGCTGCCAACCACAGTATCCCGGTATCGGGACGACGGGACTGGTGAGAAAGTCAGCGCAACCTAGGAGTGCGTCGGATTAGACTTTATTTGCAATATGCATTATCGCGATGAATAGAAACCGCTGGCGCTGCTGGCATAGCAAATAATGCACGGCGCCATGGCTTGTTGTCAGTGTGTAAGGCAACAATCCTCGACAAGCCTCGCATGATCGGTATTGTACCTTTCGCCTTAGCCAACGAAGACGTGCACATAGTTGATCTGCATCTCGAAGACACACAAGCTGCGAACGATTTCCTGTTCTTGTGTGCTATTGTTGAGCGAGGTTGTAACAGGTGCAGCAGCAGCTGCTGCTGCAGCACTACTAAATTCCTGTTTTCCTAAGGGTTTCTAAACTTTAAAGCCTTGCTTTCTCGGAGAGCTCGGTACAATGCCGCCCAAAGGTCAGAGAGGGTTGTGGTCGAAGTTTACTCCACCGGCGGACAGTTGAATGACTGGATCTTCTACAGGGAATGATGAAATGCATGATGACGATGAGGTGGACTTGTGCGACGGTGAAATGTTGGTGCGTAGAATTTGCTGGAGGGCGAGGCCTTGCTGCTGCATATGACGTGCTCTCTCTGCGTTATAGGACGGGGATGAGGATGACATTGATATCGTAGATGACGGCAGCAATCTCAGCGCTGAATCACGGCGATTCGACTGTATTGTTGGGGCTCTTGAAGGTAAGTTCGCTGCCCTCAAGCAGGGAGGACGCAGCTGACGTATGCATTTACTGTTTCAGATGTTTTGATGGATCCCGAGTTTGAGGAGCTCAGGGAGGGATTCTGCCGCGAAAACTGTCAACACTTCGAGGTGCGAACAGATAGGCCGAACTGCGTCTGCGGCACTTCCGGCACGTCAACTGCGCGACGCCGTTTGCAGGATTCGGACGAGAACAAGCTCATTTACACCGATATTTTCAACAAATACACGGAACTGGTGGAGAGCATGATTGACAAAAAACTCAAGCAGGCGGTCCCAGGGTTCAGCATGCAGGAGTTTATGTCGCTACTTGAGTCGCACAAGGATCACCTAATGTCCGAAGTGTTCGATCTGCTTCTCTCCCTAGCGGATTTTGAGGCCTTCAAGGAAGTCATGCTGTCCTACAAGCGCGATGCAAGCGAGGGCCCGACTTTCGAAATCAACTGCACACCTCTCCGTGTCTACGTCGAGGTGGGCAATTTCGCGTCTGTGTTACATCCCTGATCAGCAAGTGTGGACATATTCAGGGTTCTGCGATGAGAAGAGATAGTCAGTGACGTCCCCGTTCCGTTACAGTTGAATGTAAAAGCAACTTCAACATGGGGGCTGGGTGTCGTTAGGATGAGATCATTACAAGGGGGATCAGCTTGCACAGTCTCGGTAGGTTGGTACATGCCGTGCTCCATCTCAGTTGACGACCGGACGGTCCTGGGTGTCTCGCTGTTGCATGTCAGCCCTGTCAGGATACTTAGGTAGCGTTGCAATACTGATGGCATGACCAGACATTTTATGGTCCTCAGCTGGCGAGATGGCCTGGTGACGGAAGTTGGACTCCGGTTCATAGAGAATCCTTCCTAGATGTCATTTGTCATTCACAACCTCGTGAACAGTTGTTGGCGCGTAGTGAACTACAAGGAGGACCAATGGTCGTATTATGTCGGCTGGCGCATGTAAGGCAATTTGCCACATGTAGTTGACGCACACACAATTTTCGGTTTCGGTGTTCCTATGTTCACCTATACTGCGGTTGAGGTGTAACGCCATTTGGTCACATGTGCTTCCTTGAACCCCAACTCCATAGGAACAAGAGGATGGCGACGCACGGCCGGACCTCGACCGAACACTCCAAATATCTCCCATAGGTACAGGGCCAAAGGCCAAGCGGTGATGCGTGGCGGCTGCGTACCATTATTATGGTGGCACCTCGGCAATGCAGGCCTCATCGACTGAACCGGACTCCTTGCATTTCAAATCCTGGCTTGTGGAGAGCGGCCCCACAGCAAGGCGAGCTGGTAGATGAGCGGCGAGCACGGTGGCAGCAAGTTTGAATATGCTCGCGCAGGGCGCCTCCAACCCGGGTAAACGAGTCCATACGGAATAAGCTGCCTATTCTAGCATGTGAAGACGCAGCGCTTGGCTTGGCATAGCAAAATGGGCAGCTCGAGTGGCTTTGCGCAACAAATGCATACATGTTTGTACATGTACTTCGGCGTTTTTGTGGGTGTTTCCTGAGGGCGAGGGGCCTGCACTGATGCAGCATCCTTGCAGGGTGTGGGGTTAGCATTGACGCGCATCCCAAAGGAGAGCTGTTGGCGTGTGCGGTTGCGCGTGATGACGGCAGTCAATGAGATGCTGTTTACTGAAGGTGGGCACCGACGGCGCGCACGCGTGGAGGTATTCGGCAAGCTTTCCGTCATTGTCTCCGCTTTGACAAGGAGGTGCCTGGGGTCCATCGACCGGGGCCGCACGCGGACGCGTGTTAGTCGGGCTGGGCTTAACCGCGCAGAGCCTAGTTCATAGTGCCATCATCCATCCCAATCCTGTAGTGCAGTTTCCCGTGATTCCCCACGCAGCAGCTTAAGCAGCACCAATCCAGGCCTCGTGCCTGGTATGCAGCACCGATAGCACATAGGGTATCATGATGCGCGTGATGACGCACAGTTGAATGGGAGTTCGTTTACGTCCAAAGTGAATGGTGGGTTATCGAAGGTAGCTTGTAAACACGTCCGGTGTGTTTCTAGGGGTACTTAAAGGAGCTTATTTTCATCCACGGCATTAGAAGCTCGGCATCTGGGGTGGGTGGTGCGCTGAGAAATCTGCGGGGTTACAGACTTGTTTAATGGAGTCCAACTACTACTGTTTTTGGCGTGGGGGTTGTTCTTCGAAATGATATTCGTCATCGTTCGGTTGTGCCGTACAGAAGCGCATCGCACCGACTGAGCGATGTCAGCGCAATTAGGTGAAGAAAACGCGGGCAGCGATGCCTGGCCTGGCTATGCTGCCAGTGAGTCATAAGGGGCCAGTTTGAGTGGTTCCATGTCTCCCTGTTTGGTCTGGCTTATGTCTTGGCTGATGCTGCGTTGTCTAGGAGTAAAGGGTGAACGTTATTGGGGCTGTGCAAGCCGTAACATTGGGGAAGAGGGGAAGAGCGTGTTAGCAGCAGCGGCCTCGGGGTGCCATGTGGGATATACGCTGAGAATTTAGAAACTTAAAACCTGCGTCAAGGGGTCACAATTATGCCTTGCAGCGAATACCTATTATGCAATTGCGGCTTTGAGGAAATTTGCGAGCGCGTACGCTGTGCAGCCGTCGATGGCTTTCCTCAGGCTCAACTTCTAAGCCCGGCTGGCCTCCACGGGCAGCGGCTACATTGATTGACAGCGGTACGGTCTGCGTCCTGTATGTATGCACCCGATCCGAGGGGGAGAGGGCGCGGCGTTGCGCTGCTTTGGGGGAAAATGCTTTGCCGCATTAACGATAACGAACAGCTTTAGTGTAACATGTAACGTGACCTCGTATGAAAAGCAAATTCTCGTGGTAGGTGGCACATGACTGTACCCCCAAGCAACGATGTTCAGAGACAAGCGGTGTCCCTTTGTCATGGATTTCCCTTCGCTTCAATCGGTCCACGATTAGCTAATTACTCTATTGAAGGTTTTTTGGCTCCATATTTTGATAAGATCCGCACGATGTCTGCAAGGGACTAGGTTTCGGAGCACCGTGCTTAAAACTTTGCGCTCAGTCGCATATGGCACCTGATATCCGCGTATTAAAGTATTGACTGTATTGCTTGTAATTAAAGCTGCTCATTACTTTCAGACACACGGAATACCGTTATCCTTTCGGGTCCGAGACACACACCGCTGCGCCTTAGGATGAGTGCACATCGTGCCTGAGTGATATTACTACGAGCTATTAAAAAATTTACTGGAGTCGTAAATTGAGATTTCCATTTGGCGTGGACGCGAACTCAGCATGAACGTCAAACATACTCTTCACACGCTATTCAAGTCAGCTGTCGAGAAGGTTGCACCACCACTATCTAAAAGCCAATTTGAAGAGAAAAGGGTGCGTTGATACCACTTGACTAAAACCCTTGTTGGTTCTAAACGGTCTTCGGTGGCCTCCTGTTACAGGTCCTGACGCCAGAGGAGTTTGTTGCCGCGGGAGATTATCTTGTCCATGCATGTCCGACATGGTCCTGGTGAGCCCATCGCGTAATGCGTTGCGACGGCACCGTTTTGTCGGGCACTCGCCTCCGGAACAAAATGAACGGCACCACTTTTGTCTTAGTCTGCTATGGTTGGAAGAATGGATGCGCATCGGCTTTTGCGTATGTTATTGCCTCACTTGTGCCGCAGGGAGGGCGGTGACCCCAAGAAGCGAAAGTCCTACCTCCCCGCCGACAGGCAGTTTCTGGTGACGCGCAATGGTGCGGGAACTCCATCGATCAGTGAAAATTCCGTTCCGCTATATTCTGGTCGTAGTCCTGTGACCCAGATGAGCACGAAGCAGCAGCAGCAGCCACACAAATGGCCAGCGTCAGGCCCAGTTAAATATTTAACATACGCATAGACACAAACGCCCCTAATGATCTTCCGCGATGCATGCACTCATGTACGTCCTTTCTAATTTGCGTGTTACACGGACTCGCTGCGGGCGCACTTAAGACGTCCCGCCATATGAAACTTCAATACAATTGTCCAATGGCCCACGACATTTTTCGCATCCGGTGTGTAGGCCGTCCTCCTTTTTCTCATGTAGTCGTCCTTTTCTTGATGCCCTATTCTTCTATACCGTGCTTTGCGGAGAAATTGTCGACCTTTCCTTCCCCTTTCCCCTCCATACGGCCCACGCACCCGCAAACACACATGACAAATTTTGTCGGCACTGTCGTGCAGTGCCCTGCCTCCGGCGCGCTGCAGACATCGAGGGCGGCTATAACCCCAACTCAGAGTTTGCGCTCCAGGGGGAGGACGGCTGGGTAGCCACGCACGCGGACCCCACCCCTGGAGGCCCCGGCAGCAAAAGGGACGAGTATATACCCTCCATCGACGACGAGGACGACGGGGCGGCGGCTGCGGCAGGGGCAGCAACAGCAACTGGGGTTGGTGCCGACGGTGGGGGCAAGGTCAAGGACGGCGAGAAGGACAAGGACGGCGATATCCCGGATATTGGGGACTTGGAGCTGGACGAGGAAGACGATGAGGTGAAGCACCGAGGCTGGGAATGATCACATTGGCCGGGTTAAAGCGCCTAAGGGACAGTTTCAGCTAAATAGGGTAGAGTTTTACCGCGTCGGCCTCCTCACCCCCGACAGGCTGTCGCACCCAGCGCCTCCGCCCCGGGGTACCTCTGCGCCGAGGAGCCTGCGGACAACATCGTCCGGACACGCACGTACGATCTGTACATAACGTACGATCAGTACTACCAGGTACGATAGCGCTGGGGGCTCGATTAGCTTTAGCGCTGTCCTATAGTTTAAAGGCGTAACTTCACACAGAGGGAACCACCACAGCTGGGTGTCCGACGGCATTTGTGAATGATAGCATGGTACCCCTGTCCTGGGAATCTCACCCCTCCGCGAGTCGTGGGGTGTTCAGCACGGGGGCCGGAGAACGTGCGTTTGAAACACACACACATTTACAGGCACACGCACACACATCTCTTTTGCAACGCAGACACACATTTGAAACGATTGGAGAACGAAATTCAGTAATCCAAGATCCGCTTTTTCCTTGCCTAGGAGTATTTAAGAGTGCGTCTTATTCCCAGTCGCTGAAAGACCCATACCCATAAACAGGCACAAACAGACAGACAGTAAGGTAAATATTCGCAACGCACACATACATCACACCATATTGTGTCCCTGGAGGTTCCAGGATAAAAGTACCATCGGTACAGGGTGGATGTGTCCCCACAACCACGGTCAGTGACAGACCCCGGTTATACTGACCTGCGAGCAGACCAGGAGTGGAGTTGACGCCGCCGTTGATCCATACGGCAGATTCCACTGCTGGATGCCGGTGGTTGGCGCTGAACCCGGTGGGGAAAATTACTGATTTCGGAGAAGTCAGCGGATGAGGGTGAATGGATGAGGGTGCCCCGAAGTACTGGGGTAGGTAGGGACTGCCAGGTAGTGGTCACGGGTGAAGCAAACCCCTTCAAAACCCCACACACATACATCGGAGCTCCAAGCGGCCACGCATAAAAAAACATCCATGGAGCGACGCACAGCGTTTTTCCGCCAAAGTCGTTTAGCGCACTAATATAAACCACACATTTACATCTTACGGTGTTTTGCGAATCCCCTCTTCCCTTCTCCCCTACCGGACCTCTCACCCTCGCAGGTCCCGCGGCTTTGGCTGGTGGGCTTCGATGAATCTCGTAAGCCCCTTCGCCCCCAGCAGGTGATGGAGGACGTATCGGAGGAGCACGCGCGCAAGACCATTACCGTGGATCCGCACCCTCACCTGGCGGGGCTCTCCGCCGCCTCTATCCACCCGTGCCGT
The DNA here is from genome assembly GCA_019650235.1 of Volvox reticuliferus. NCBI lineage: Eukaryota > Viridiplantae > Chlorophyta > Chlorophyceae > Chlamydomonadales > Volvocaceae > Volvox > Volvox reticuliferus. The sequence goes on along the minus strand of BNCP01000012.1, from coordinate 66,811 downwards.
CATGCCGAGACCATGAAGAAGCTGGCGGATAACTTGTTGGAGGCGGGCAAGGAGTTCAGAGTCGACCAGTGAGTGCGTCCTTCACCTTGCTCCCCTTCGCCCTTCTGGTCTCGCTCCGTTCACACTCGTATTCCCCTGCCGCTTCCCTCCGCTTGTTCGTATTTTGCCTCACCTCACGTCACGTCACCTCACCTCACGTCACCTCACCTCACCTCACCTCACGTCACCTCACCTCACGTCACCTCACCTCACCTCACCTCACCTCACCTCACCTCACCTCACCTCACCTCACCTCACCTCACCTCACCTCACCTCACCTCACCTCACCTCACCTCACCTCACCTCACCTCACCTCGCATTCAGGTACCTGGTGCTGTTCCTCAAATTCATTGCGTCTGTGGTGCCCACCATACAGTGAGTGCTGGTAGCCGTACTTGGCAGGGGGAAAACAAGGAAAAAAGGCACTGATAATTTATTGTTAGTAGTAGTAGTAGTAGTAGTTTACTGATGATAATGAGTAATTTTTATCCAACATCACCATCATAATAAGTATTGTGGTAATGGTTAGGAATCTTACCCATTTGTTACGGTTTTACCTGAACGAATGATCAGATTATAACCTGATCTTTCGTACAATAATTCGGCGGTCCACCTGTACTCTCTATGCAGGTACGACTATACCATGTCCGTCGGGGGAGATTAGCGGACAGACTCTAGGGCATAAAAGGACGTGGCATGGCGCAGCGCATCCACTGTTCCCCAAGCAATGGAAAGCATTTAAGACACCCCGACGACACGCGCCCGTTCTGAGCTTCTGGCGGATGGGTCACAGACGGCTTCGTGCTGTGCCCTGTTTTCGGCCACAACCGGCTGCTGCTGCTTCGGGGGGTTTGCGATATTCCTTCTCTATTCGCCAACGTTCTCTTTACGAACCGCAAAGCGCCCAAGCCCCCACCGGGAGATGGATTGATCTGCAACGGCTCCTCCACCGTGATAGATGCAGCCGTTGCAGGCGCTGGGCAAGCGCTGTAAGCCGCCTCGATCTGACACAGATAAAAGGGGCGGTGATATCCCCGGGCTGCTGTGGCGCCACTGTGCCACTAGTGGCTAAGCAGTAGCCGGAGTTGGAAAGCGGGTAAAGAAGGGAGGGGTAAGACACTGAAGGGGGAACGGGCTGTTTGGTTGTCATAAGTAGGATCTGTTATAGTGTACGCGGTATGTGGGCCGACGGAAAACAAAGAGCAGGAACAAACTGGAAGGGCGTCATCGGCAAACGTGAGACGCATACGTACGCATCCGGTCATCAGAAGATGTTGTGGATCATGCAGGGTGATGTGGAGGAGTTCATTTACCGATAAGTGGATCTGATGCTTTTGAGTTGTTTGGGGCAGCGGAGTCGTGGGAACGTTGGGGTCAGGGCCGCGGGGAGGTGAGGGCCAGGCGGTGGATTTGGGATTCCTTGCGGCTCTAGTTGTTGCCGTCTCAGTTATATCGCCGTGTTGTGTATTGGAGGAAGGTTCTGCGGTTTCAGGCAGGGAGATTGGTTATATTGCAGTGAGCTAACATGAAAGATGAGGATGAAGTCCTGATGGGAGGTATTTCGTAGGGGGTTTTGAAGGAGGCTGTTCTGCTCCTCATCAAGGGTTCGTGTGTGCTTGTTTTGCGTTGCCTTGTAATGTGTGTAATGTACATATATTGACATCCTGTAATTCATGTAATGTCCGTTACCGTGTCTTGCATTTTTAACCACTTCCTTTCGCCCCTACCTTGCCGCCTCATGTACCTAAATATACATATTGACACTTTAGCCTATCACGGTTTCAGGTGTATTTATGTTGTATCCTTAGGAGCTCTTAGGGTCGTGCTTTCGCGGCATCACTTGGACTTGGAGCGGTCACCAAATAGGGAAAGAAGGGCTCTAATCACGAAGGCATTCGTAAGAGCTGAACATGGGCTCGGTATCAAATGTGTTCGCTTCCGCTTGCGGTACGGTATCGCATGTCGGGGTCCCAGTTGCTTCATGTGCGTACGTGTGTTATGAACGACGAAGGAACAGTGCGAAAGAATTAAAAAATATTTTAAAATGTTTTAAAATATACAGAGTGTACTATGTGTCTTTGGGAGTAAATTTCGTCTGGATGTAAGCTGCCTTGCACCTGGGGCCTCATCAATGGGTCCATCATCATTCTGTCTTAGGGCTGCAGAAGCATTACTTGCAGAGAGAGATGCCGCCCTCAGCCGCCCTCGGCCCTGAGAGCGAGATAGGGAGGCCCGGTATTTAAGAGGTACCAATAGGGAAGGGACGTCGAGGGAACTGAATCGTTCTGGGTCATCGTATCTCCTCCTCGTTACGACACCAGACCCGATACAGTACGGTACTGCCGGGTTGCGACGGTCATTGATTGCGGCGACCGTTTCTGGCGGGAAGGGCCCTAACCGAACTTCGCTTCGATTTGAGGACTTGGATAGTCGTCGAATCAAATACCATCATATCATGTGAACCGATCTAAACTCTTAATACGGGAAAAGTTAAATGTCACTTTGCGCCGGATGCGGTGTAATCTGTGCGCTTTGCAGACTCTCCTTTTCCTACAATTGGCGGGTGCAGGCCGGTGCAGGTGATCCACCCGGAAGGCCCGGGAGGTCGCGGTAACGAACCAAAACGAAAGCTCCAGCTGGTTCTTAAAGCTGCTTGCCTAAGCGTCTTGCTTGTTCATTGGGTAATTTGTGATACTTGAAACGAGTTTGAAGGGACAAGTGAGGGATAGTCTACCTGGGGAGCCGACATGCCGTTTCCAGCTGGAAAGGGGCTATCATAAAAGGGAGGTCGTCTGTAGCTTGAGAAAAAGGTCGAGACAGTGGATTTTAAGCGGACAGCAGCTATTCCCACACGAATGGCAAGTGATGATACCGATGTAGCACGATGGGTTTCTGGCCAGTCATCTGTGAATGTTCGCAGGAATCATGCGTTGCATCTACGCTTTCACATATAACATTGCCAGTGCTGTCAAGGGCATTTACTGCCCTTGGCATTGTCATGGATCGTCAAGATCTAAGTGGACATGTTGCCGTTCCATGAGGTTCCAGCTCCGAGATGCTTACACGGGTTTGATCAAAGAAAACCACAGAAAGGACCTCAGAACTCTAACCTCCGGAGTTAGAGCTTCTGCGGCACCCATATACAGTCTGTAACGGTTGCATACCAGGAATGCGACGCTCCCTCGGGTTGCTATTCTCTTTCCTAACTTGGTTTAGTCCTGTGACGCATCGGCGTACTCGTGGCGTACATATCCCAACACCGTGCTACATCTCACTGTTTCATTCGGTCCATATGGCATCTTCCTCTTTCCAGACACCTCCGCCGTTCGCATACATTGCCTCTTTCACATTGGTAATAATGCTAGACCATCTTTGCCCGCCTAGCTATCAGAAGGTGGATTGACGCAGGTCCTTCCATGCTCTGAAAAGATCAAAAGGTAACACCGTAAGGACCAAAAGTGGTAAAGCACGGAGATCTCGTGCTGATCGTACGTGGGCATCGCACATTGTGAAGTGTTCTAAGCGAACTGTACAGATGTACCGGGTTCAGCGTGGCCGAATCGCCACAGGCCCATTCTGCGATTTTCGTGCACAATGCCGCACGGAAAATCACAAGGAATTAGTAAATACCATCTATGGTGGCAAATTGATAGGGATTTTGAGGCTTTCCGAATGGCGCAGCGAATCGCGCAGCTGTACGCGCGGCCCGACTGCGGTACATGCATCGTGAAGTGTGACTAAAGTGCATACGATATAATATCTTTCCAGCATCTAACATGGACGTGTGCACTTAATTTCGCTGATGATCGACAAAGTTGATTGAATTTTGCAACTCAGTGGTCGAGAACGTGCCCTAACAGGTAAGGAATTGGCCAGACGGTTTGGGATCCCGTTCGTCCACTGCATTGTGTCTGATCGTGTGCGTCTTCTAGCACGTTATAGTTATCTTAACGTGAAGTAATAGAATTACGAAATAATCGTGCATGTTCATGTGGAAACTGCAGCATCCCAAATTATTTCGGGAAAAGGGCTCGAAAGCTGCTGAGACCCTGCTTTCCTTAACACCGAGCCTTTGGGCATCTCCAGGTATAATTACGAGCTTATGCATGTTGTGAATCAGCGGCAGAAAATATTGCGGAGGCAGACGATATAAGCAGACGCGAAAAGCGGCAGTGAACGATTGACTTCTCAATACCCAGATCACAATGCCAGTCTCACCACACACACCCTACCGCGTGCTATACAGCACATTCCAGAAATCTATGTCAAAAAGACCCGCATGGCAATATCCCGGGAGTCAGCAGGGCCAAAGTAGTGTCCTGTCCGGCTCAAGCACTCCCCGGTATGGTGGGCTTGAAAATATCGTCAACTCCCCCTCCTTACTCCCGTGCTCTCATAAGTGGTTACCCATTCTGGCCGCTCAGTGTGAAAGACGTCAAGGTATTCCTCATCATACAACTTCCTAAGGCTCCGAAGGTAACCCTTGCAGATCGATGCTCGGCAAACTCTAGCTCGGCCGCTCGGACCTTCAACGTGCGCGCGCACAGTTGCACCGACTGCTGTCTTATTGTGCTGGTGAAAAGGTGAGGGCCGGGGGCCGGGTGCAAAAGCCCTGGATCCAAACAACAGGCAGTGATCTTGCTAACGTGAACGCCAGCTTTCACTGTTGGTACCGTGTTTTGGAATAATTGGCGATACCTAGGATCGCGTCCTTTCAGGGTTTTGGTGTGCTTAGTGCCTATACTGTTGGGCATACACATGTGCATATATCTCGCGCAAAATTGGGACACATGCCACAAATTATTGGCATATCCCGGTTTTACAAATCGTACGGCATTACTACAGCATTGAAATGCGCAAAAATGCATGAGCAGCTGTGCAGAGCGCATCTGATGAGATAAAGTTTGTAATAGCAAAGCAACAGCATGCCCATTAATAGTTGGTTTTTGAAAGTATATGCCAAGCCGAGGCGTTATCCGCATAATCCCTGAAGTATACCCGCAGACTATACACACATTCGCACACATACACAAAAACACACATACGTTCATGAGACATCACACAATGTGACTTGCGTGGTTGCCAACACGTAAAGAATCTCCGTTCACAGCTAACAAAGGAATGATGATAACTATGGTCGGCTGCTTATTCGTCATGCCACATGTCGAAACCCCACTGTCAACCCAATGCCATCACAGCCTGCTATAGCGTCTGATGTCACCTCAGGCGTGCCCAAAACTCCGATGCACGTGCTGATTCACCGATCGCACGACCGTGGATGAAAAGGTCAAACGGTATATATGCAGCAGCCCGATCCACTTCCTAGCCCCTACATACCCCGGCAGGGCAGCCGCACGTAACAAACAGAGTACTAGTATCCAACAATGGAAGAGGTTCACAATGACGGTTGGATTGGCAGTAGTAATTTCATAGCAGCATGAGAAGCAGAAACAAGCATAGGTCAGGAAGAAAGAAGAGAGAAAAGCAATGATGCGGGCAAAGTGCGTATGATTCAGGGCCGGGCGCCTGCCCGATATGCCTTCGATATGCCGATAAGCCCGACGTCCTGGTTGCAATTCCTCCAACTGTTTTTATATCAGCCGCTTGCGTAAAAGGCCGACGATCACCCTCCGTGTGACACCGCGCGGTACAACACTGAACAAAACCTTCCATACTTCACCACCACAAGGCATCAATGCGTGAGAGGAGAAAGCCGACGCCTGAACCCCGAACACGCTTGCGCACCGCACCCATGGACCTATTTTTATGCGGAACGAAATTACAAATAATCCGGTCATTGGGGGAGAGCCAGGGTGCAAAACAAAAAGCGACATCTTCGCCCCCTTGGTCAGATTGGGCAGACCAAAGAATGTGCGGGACGCCATACACCAAACCCACGCAATATCCACTACACATGCACACCATCCGAATAAACACAATACACAGAAACACATGCCGACGAGGCGCCCCCACACACAACGAAATACGACACGCGCTGCATAGCACACGGCTGAGTTGAGAATCCTCTTCGACCGCACTTTGGCGACACACCGTTTCTGGAACTCTGACTTGATGCTCTGTTCTGCTGCGTTGCAAGGCATTTTGCTTAGCAACAAAATGTACGGGTGCAGGTGTGGAACACCACAAAGGCCCACCTAGCCATTGCGCATGCAAACAGGACACCTTTCCTGTTCTGCCTGCTTTCACAGAAAGGTCCACTTGTACATGGCACGAGCCACAGGGACAATAGCCCATACGGAACTTGGCACAGCACAGCGGTGCATAGCATAAGCCCAACAGCATACGAAACCACCACATCATCTGGCCGAGGCGACAAAGAACGTAGCAGGTGATCTTTATCCCGGGTGTGCTGCCCAAGAATCGTGATCCCTTCGTCCGAACCCTAATGCTGCCGTGGACGAACAGGCAGACAGACAGGTAGACAAATGGACAGACATAGACCACACCTTGGATATCAGACTAATACTTGAACTGCCCCAACGTTGCGAACCCGACCTCAGTGGCCCCGCTGGCTTGTTGCATAGATCGAGCAACCCGCACTGGTGATCCCCGTCATCCTACGCCACCGCCGGGACCATTTTCAATTTCCATTCCTGGGATTGGACGCTGCAGTACGAGGCACATGAACACAGGACTGCGCTACAGCTATAAGAAGGAACAAAAGAGCTCAAGAAACGGCCGTTTCCTTCGTGCCATCCACATATGTTCGCCTGATGCCCCACGTTATGGATGTCCATCCGCACGTCCATCCATCCGGGGCCTTTATATCCCATAAGGCATCTATTTGCGGCTAACTTCGAGCTGCCACGGCATTGAGAAGAACATGCCATCAAGAGGAATGTAAGTTGTTTGCAAACAAACGTACAGTTGACCCTCTTAAGAGGGTTTGACCCACATGCGCGAGCATGCCGCTGGTTGCGTAAGCGACGGAGGGCCTCAGCCCACCTCGCCACTGCTGATGAGCTCTGAGACGCCAAAGCAGTAGCAGCACCACTAAACAAAGTACTTGCACCAGCACCCATACCGGTACGTAAACAAGAGTCGGATGGCGAAAAATAAACCCAACGTCGCCTTAGCTGGCTGGGCATTCCACCGGCCAAGCACGTTCAAAACGCTCACTAGCATGGTTAACTGAATGCCACCCTTAAAAGGTCAACTTCAAAGCTCCCTCCCCATCAACCCTTTCAAACTCACTGCCCATATTCCACATATCTGAAAACGCGGCCAGATTGCGTATTCTTGCTTTCGATTAAGCCGCCCTCTGTCCCTCGAACCCAGGATAGTGCATATATGTCTCCCTAGTTATAGTTCTGAGACGCACCTAGCCACCATCCCGCACACGCGCAAGTCCCAAATCTTTGCAGCTAGCTTCCGAGAGCCGGGAACCGCGTAAAGGCCCCATCTAAGGGCATTATGCGGAACGTTTCCCCGCCATATCGAGAAACAGCACATATTCATTCGGAATCCCCTCACCAGCATTCATATTGTCTCGCGGTGCAATGTATTTTTACCTTTGGAAGCGAGCAGGCCAATGGCTATTATCCAATTATGAAAGATTTCCAGTAATTGCTATGTAACGCCTAATCTGAGCGTTCATTGTGCCTCTTTAACAATTATCCCAGTCGCCCGTCCATCACTGCGGCCCAGGCCTGCAACCATTCACCACTGCCCATCATGCTGACGCCGTGTAGCCATGTTGGGTGTCCTGCAACCGCAGGGCAGTCCTCCGACGCTGATCGGACCCGGACCTGGGCTGTTGGTAGCCATGTGCGAGAAGGTGCGGAGCAGCAGTTGTGAGATGAGATAGCTGCCCGGTCCCACCTTCCACGTACGTGGGCTGGGGTCATCGAAACTGACACCACTTCGGTGCAGAGGAGCCACCGCCATGATAATCGCCAACACCACTTCTGCGGGCAGGCTTCGACAGAGCGCCTCATCCTTCGCATGCTGCGCTTCATCCTCAAAGTATCTACGGCTGCCGCCGCTGCCGCGCTCAAGTACCATGTCCCCGCAGTTCATAGTCCACTTTAGGCCCGTGGGCCATTGCTGTGGGCCGCCGCTCATGTTATGTACGAGCCGTTGCGCTATAACATTGCTACCTGACATGTCATTCGCCCGTGCACTCCGCGCGACATAGCACAGGCCATACTTCGCTTTAAAGCGCCAATCGAACGGCAATCTGCTGGCCCAGCCGCGCCTCCCCAAGACACAAACACACAGGTGCACATGCCTCTCGCCTAGCGCTCACTGGTGAGTGGCCCCAAGGGCTGTGAAGTGACGTGGACAGCTTTGTCCCGATACAACCTGACATGGCTGGTAAGCCCACGTAGCGTCCCTTGGGTGTATCCGCAGTGTTGACCAATCTTCAAAATCCCAAACCACAGACGTTTCAGAGACGCATGTAGAACCCACTCCCAGCAAGACAACGCAGGCACGGCACAACAACTGCCCTGCACGGCATAAGACACCTCTCGTCCGCGCTCTTCACAAGCGACCCCTCGCCCCTCGCCCCACAAAATCACCGGAATGTGTCAGTGATCGCCCCCTAAACCCCCTCATGAGAGACCTGTTGTAACCCCTTGCGTGAAGCGCCAAGCGTGTTGTGCCCGCGTACACCGCTAAGCCATGGTAAAAGACAAGAGTCACTGGTTTTGATCTCACCCTCTCATGAAGAAGTCCCCGACCCTCTCCATCGCGCACGCTGGTAACTCACAGGCGTTGAGAATGACGTACGTAAGGAGCCAGCCGTTGGAGTGAACGCACAGGCTGTAACAATCGGACAAATTGGACGAACAATCGAACATTGGCGTATCGGATACTCTTTTGCAAGTGTGTTGGAGCAGCATGGGTGCCACACCGCACCTATACATCCATTCCATGGACCGCTACAGCAACCAAGTGGCTGGTCCCACATCGGGCCGAACTTCTTAACATAAATCCTGCGCATTCAGTCCCTCCCTCACATTGGGACTGCGCGTCTGTCCGTCCGTCCGCCGATCCATCCATCAGGCCCTGCAATCGCAATCATGCTGTCGCAGGAATTCGCAAGCATCACATTGGCATTGCCCCTCCCATCGCAGCTGCGATTATCACCTGGAAGTAAATTTGTAGCTCAAAGATTTCCCAGCCATCGCCCATTATCATCGCCGCATCGGACATCTGCAACTGCTAGTCAAGCGGCAGCGCAAATTGAGAGGTGAACCCAACCATCCCCGCAATTGTTACCGCTCTCCGTTCCCGATACATGCACATCTCCTCACCTACAGCCACACACTCCACCCGCACATACCCCACAACGGACTGTCACAAATCGCAACGTGCCGAAAAGATATCTTGGGTCAGTCCCGGATTGCAGCAGGCGGAATTCATGGCCTGCACTACAGCACGTGCATCCGTATATCCGTACAGCAAAGATACGCGTGGCGTACTGTACCTTTAGTGAACGGTAAGACCACAGCAACGGCGGCAGCCGCCTGACCCATATCGCCACCATGCCCCCTACAGTGCTCATCTCCCGGATGGATGCCGCTTCAGCTGCTTCTCGGCTTTCGTAGCTCCTCGGGGAACTTAAGTCGTCGCCTTGGCGCGCCGTCATCAGTAATAGCAGAAGATGAAGTAGTATCATTATCATTATCATTAGCAGTAGTAAATGACATGGTATGGCGGCGATGGTGATGATCTTGACCTTGAAAGTCGAGGTGTCGCAGTACTCTGCGCTCGCTCGTAGGCACACAAGCATTGCGGCCTTTGTGCTTGTTGTTCTTCTCAATCAATCGTTCGCAGGACAGCGGCGAAAGAGAGAATGAAGAAAGAGGAGTGGGGAGACAGACACAAATACACACACGCAACGAAAGGGAACTTCTCGCATTCGGGGATGACCGCAGGACGGCCGCATGTCACTCGTCAACCCACCTCACTTGCCCTTCATGTCCCCCTTCCCAGCAGAATTCTTGGCCCCATCCTCCATATGCACATGTATGGAACGCACCAAAACACCCGCGTCGGCAGGTTGCGGGTTCCTCCCCCCTAACGAAGATGCGAGGACGGATTGCCGGGCCACCAAGCACCGGATCAACACCCTGACTAAATCCACCTCAAGAGATTACCTCCGTCCAGTCACGCAGCGCGCACCGGCAGCTTCTGCCCCCCCTGCTATTAATCTATTCATCCCATTGCACCTTACGTCCAAGCGTGTAATGACCTCCCCGCCAAAGCCCCTTACGCCTAGGTGAATCCACTGCTGACGTAACTAGATGCAGTTTCATAGATGCATCCAGCAAAGACCATCCCCGGCCGTTCTCCCTTTCCGTGGTGAACGACCAAGCGGCATTCACCGACTTATTCCAGCCCCCACCTCAGCCCCGCAGCACTGAGCAGTCCTCTGCACCAACGTGGAGATTCAGCCAGATGCTGCTCGCCTTCAGAACCGCAGATGCACTCTCGCACCGGAGCCGCAACCCCGCCTCTGAGGGGAAGCCGAAACAGCTCATCTCTTTGGCATCTCCACACCAATTAATCCTCTTTTTCGTCCTTCACCGCGTATCCTCCGCCGCCGCCCCCGCTGCATTCAACCCAAAGTAAAGTGCTGGGGCCAAGTCCCGAAATCCGCCATAATGGCATTGGCCATAGAAGACGGCACCATGCCGTTACCGCCTGCTACAGCCGCGGCGGCTGCGGCGGCGCCCAACAGGGCTGCTGAGGAAGACGGGGATGAGCTGGAGAGGGAGTGGCCGGTGCCGTAGGAGCCTGCCATGCTGTTGGCAAGGGCAGCAGCCGAGGCGGCGGCGCTGCTGGCAACACTGCCACCGTGCGGTGAGCGCTTACCGTACGGGTTTTTCGAATATTGGATCCGGATCGGGCCGCGGTCCGATGTATGAAGGATGCAACCTTGAAGTCTGCTGTGTACGGCAGCTGCACTGGCCACATCCATGAACTCCACGAAGCAACTCACCTGGAGGCGTAAGCGGGTGGGGGATTAATAACGTCGTGCATGGAAACCATTAACCGCCAATCGGTCATAGAAACTCAGGATAGGGCGAGGGAATTCTGGAACGAGGACGAATCAATAATCATGGAAGATATATGCGGACCCATCGCGATGAGATATGATGCGGAGATATGGGGGGGAGAGAATACCTTTGTTCGTAGCACAAAGGCACAACCCTCATATATCCCCACACACCTGGCGCGGGTGGCGCAGTAGCTTGAGCTGTTTGTAACCCGCTTGACGGCCAAACACCTGCGTCAGCTCGTTCTCGTCCACCGTGTCTCCGAGGTTGCCTGCGATGTAGCGAAATGGAGGACCAGATAAGGGTTGAAAAAGAAGGTACGCCAACTCACACCATCCTGACAGCTCAAGTATCAAATGTGTCATTCAATAATAAAGCTGCATTGACGTTCAATCGGTCGAAGTCCGCATTCACTTCTAGCCTCAACAATAGTTCATGTCCACACATCCCCCGCCCTCCGGCCTTTGCTGATGTGGGTCGTGCCCATCTTTTTCCCCTCGTTTAAATGCTCATACGTTCATGTTCGCCTCATCGACTGTGACCTCGATCTCCACTTCAGATGGATTGGTAGCTTGGGTTCCCCAGTCCATGTCCAGTTAGGGCAATCCCGACGGGGCAAAGCAGGAGCTAGGTCACAGAACTGCCACAAGCACCCACTCGACACTCCCAAACGTTTGTGCATCCTGTACTCCTAAGCTCATTGTAAATCCTGTGGCCACCGCCGTGGCCCCGGACAAGTAACAACCATTCTAATAACCATCAACAAACTACTCTGTTAATCCCCTTTTTCGTAATCTACCGCTATATGCAGTAAAATCCTTCCACCAGACTGGTCCAAACAATAGGATATTTACCCTGCCCTTAGCATGCCACCATGCCGACGTGATTGCTACAAGGTACTCTTTGGACCCCTCGGTCCTCCCAACCCTGACCCACCAATGAACAGCGTGTTGCAGGGCGGATTGTCAAACTTGTTGGTAACGGGCCCGAAGGCGACGCTGGGCGCTGCGCTAATCAGCCCTGCCTGTTGCAAAGCCATCGCATTGGCCTGGCCCGGCGCCGGCAGCAGCGTTTGGTGGCTCGCGTTTGTGCGGATAGACCCCAGGGAGGAACCCAGCAGCGGACTTGTGAAGGCCGGCGGGGCCATGCCTACTGCAGAGCGGTGTAGGTGTAGGCGTAGGTGAGGAGCGGGACAGGTGCAATGGCAGTGGCAACAGGACGGGGTAAGTAAACAGCAGTCGTGAATACAACACGGGATAGGACACGGGATAACGGGTAAGAAAGGTTTAGTGAATCTGCACTAGACGGTCGCAACAATGAGTATGAAAGGTCGCCCACGGCGACGCAGCCAATGCACAGCGCCGTCCTTGTATGCAAGCGATACGGCGTCGTCGGAAGGAACTTAAACCGTAGCGGTATACACAAATGGGCCGGTCCGTAAGCATGTCAGGAACAAGGCATGGAGGCCGGAAAGGGCCGATGTTGCCAACAACTTGTTTTGAATGCAGAATTCAAACGACTGAAGTGAATTCGCATCTGGGTTTACACTTCAGCGACCATTGGTCTTCTGCCCATCAGCACATGGGTCAACACCAATGACATGGTTTGCGCTGGGATTAAGGTTGAAGGTCTCTGTAGCGTCTGCTTGCTAGTCGCGATGCCTCCCATGTGAATGACGTACGTTTGCAAAGTCAGGGAAAACCTGCTAAAGGACATCCGGCACCCTGGATCAGCACGCAAAATTTTTGGATAATCAAATCCTAAATCGAACCCAAATGAACACCTACAAACACGACATACCATGGTTCACTGGACAGCCCCAAGCTCCACTCCGCTGACATACCGGCGCGGCAACGCACCTGTGGCGGAGAAAGGGCCCCCTCCGGAAGTCAACGCCATGGGCGACATGGCGGCAGGCGACATAGTCGCCAACACAGTCCCCGCAGTCCCCGTGGCAACAAGGCTCGTGGCAGCATTAATCCGTCTTGTGTCCGCACGACGAATGGAAGGGTCCTCCTGCGGGTATCAGAAAGGGAGGAGTTAGGGGCCATACAGAAGGGGGGCCATACAGAAAGCCCCGCTGAATGGGCATTGAGAAATGAAAAGCGGGTTGCCGAGCGGAATGGCAAAGACAAAATTGAAACTCCGCCCTGCGGCAAAGATGTAACAGATGGGAATACGGAGGATTTGCGGGATCAAGAAGAATGCAGACAAAACACGTTTCCCACCTTTCCGTCCTCTCTCAATGCACCAATGACCCACCTTAAGGTACATGTTTTTATGTGCGATCTCGCACCGCAAGTGGCAATCTGTGTCAAACTGCATGTCGTGGAGCATCAGCATTGCGGCTTGTGCATGAGCGTGGCTGCTAAAGAGCGCAAAGCCCTGAGGCGTGGTCCCGGTAGTTGGCTTGGTGTTCATCTGGTCGTCGTAAGGGGGAAAAGGGCGAGCATCGATGCAGCGGTCCACAGGTAAGACCTCGGGAAGCCGTGATGCCGAATCCCAAGAACTAAATAACCGGGTCCTAAAACGGAGGCACCACTAACAAATGGGCAGCATATAAGTAGGTTTGAGGTATTGGAAAGATGGATCCTTTGACAGAGGAGCAACGGGAAGAGGGTTGGTTGTTCAATGCCTTATTGCTTAATGAGGAGAATCGGCCACTAGGCAACACGTCGTTGCTGGGCGACGGACGCGGCAGACGCAGGACGTGGCATCAAAGAAGGAGCAATGGCTGCATTAAAAAGCGTTGCGCGATTTGGGTCAAGCAAAAACAGTCCAGATTCGCATCACGCTGCCGGGCCAGGTGAAGCGGGGATGGTGAATGGTAAGTGAGCTGCCATATGGAACAGGACCATATGACCCACAATCGGCTGCAATTAGGGCCGGCGAGGTAAGATGCTTGCCGTCCCCGCAGCTAGCGTCTGGCGGCAACATGATTGTCAGAGTTCGGTCCATGCAGTGTTTTCAACGGATGGCACAGCAACCAACGGTCCCCCAAGTACGGCGTTTATGACTAGTAGATGTATTTTACGCATAACGTCAAGCGCTGAACCAGTGGGTATGCAGTACAACGTCTAAAACAACTACGCTGGTAGTACGAAGCACGGAAATTTTGCAAACACATACTGCTGTTCACTGTTCGGGCAGGTTTTGGGGATTTCCTTCCGGGCAGCAGCTGGCAAGACGAATATATCTAGGCATCTTTCCAATCGTGATAACGGTTGTCCATAATACAATCGTATAGGTAGACACAGTGCAATCGACGCTGTCTCGCGCCGGCCCGTGCTTCACAGACATCGGTGGACCGGGAAGACAACCGAGCAACAAAACCTAGACATCGAACAACCTAGCCATGACGTTCAGGATGTGAAAATGCAATAAGATGCAGCTGCACGCGACATGTGCGCTTTTCAGCATATACCGCACCTGGGATGCCTCATAGCCAGGGAGGAAGCATACGAGGTTGTGCAGCTCCCGCTCGTGCACGTTGGGAGGAAATCCTGTAACAAAGATTGTCCGTATCTCTTCCCCAGTTGATGCCAACGCAGGTGCAGGCCCGGCAGCCAGCGCGGGATTGAAGACTGGATACACGCTTAGCGGCTGTTCTGCCGCAAAGCTCGAAACGTTTGTCCCAGCGCTTCCAAACATAGCTGCGTGTGCGTCCAAACGAGCCAAGGCGCTTGGAACAGACGGCTGCGGAGGCGCCGGAGCTGCGCACTGCGACACAAAGAGCCACAGAGGCTCCCAAATGCCAGTGATTAGCTCCGGGTTATTAGTAAGGGAATTGCATGAGTTGCTTGGAGACGGCACGGCTGAGATGCTTGTCCGCGTGGCGCCCTCACGCTCCCCTACCCCTTTGTGGCCAAATAAGCCACGACTGACTGTAGAAACACAAAAAAAATTGTCCACTTGAGCTAACAATGTGCTTTGACTGCAAGACGGACAAACGGACGTCGGACTGCGGAAGGTGACTAATTGAGAGTTATTGTAGTCTATTTCTTGGTGTATGTCATGCAGGCTTGGCGATGCACTTCACGTGTATGCGGTCTGCAACTTAATTACGCACACATAGGTGCAGGAACGTATGAGAAAAATATGGTTTACGGCATCTATCGTCCGTACCAGTCTGCCAGCATCGCCCTCCAAAACAGATGCAATCTTATTCCTCATAAGAAATACCTGTTTCGTTGTGTCTGGATGGATTTAGCTTACGAAGTGCTAGCCGCGAGGCGCCAAAGGCAGTACTGCAAATAACGTCTTATTATGTTGCTGTGTACGCAAGTTACCATAATTATCGAAGAGAGTTGATATGATTTATTGCATAAATTAAGTTTTGGCGAAATATCCACAGGCTGCGAGTGCTTTCTGTCGCATGCAATCGCCAAATTTTACAATTGCTTGGGAAATCAAATTTGCAAGCCTTTGGACATAGGCTTGTAAGTTATGGAGAAAGCTGACAAGGGATGGCAAAATGCAACTACGGTCACAGACGCTACGAATTTCTATCAAAAAAGCCAGGAGGACAGTAAATAATACAACATGCCAAGTGAAAGCATGCATGGAATGCAGGTCAGCAATGTAGTCACGGAAGGCAGTGAATCGTTCAGAATATGTTTTCGCCGTCTCTGCGGACTTCCAAAAAATGATGCGGCTTTTGTTCACTTAAAAATTTTCACACACGGTTTCATGACTTCATGACGGCAGAACTGTAAGCCTTACTAGTAATATGAGTTTTAAAGGTGTTAGAAGCAGTACGTACTTCACGTCAATCGTGACGCCAATCCTCAGCCGTACCATGCGATGCTTTTTAGAATCCAGTACCTCACAGAGGATTATATTTGCTTCCGTATGCTAACTTTAACTTGACGCGTTGGCTCGTCGGCAAGACGAGGCGAGACCCGGGCTTCACTTTGTACATGCAGAAATACATGCGAACAGCCAGCGTGGGGCGACTCGCGGGTGATGACACTTAAATTTATATAGGACAGGACATCATGTCTCTGCATAGTGCCATTCCTAAATACCACTTGAGCAGGTTGTAATGTACCTATGATACGCCGCGGATGGCGCTATTAAAGGACTTGCGTTTAGTACATGCGACGATTTAATACAATTTCATCCTCAACATGACTACTTAGTTAACTTATGTGGGTTTTAAGATTCGTCATGCGCTGGCGGATGCTGGCCCAACATCTTACGTAGATCGTTCTCTCTTAGCATATAGAAATATATATTAAATTACATGCTCAGGCTCCGTACGTGTCGTGTTGATTTAGTTAGTTTTTCCGTACTGGGCTTCGCTTGGCGGTTGTGCCCCGATAGCATCTAAGTTGTACTGCATTCCTCTGCAAAAGCGACCCATTTCCAGTTGTTGGAAGGAGACACGTTAAAGGACAGGTAATTTTGATACCTTTGAGCCCACACCCTTATCCTAGGCCATGTGAGGATCAAGAATTCCCTCCGATGGCTTTCCCAAGAGCTCTCCCCTTCAATACACATAAATTGTCGTGGAACCTCTCTTTCCAAGGCATGCGGGGAACTCGTTCAAGCATTCCGTATTCCGCACCTTTCGCCCAGATTACGGTGGACCGCATACATGCGCACGCACACGCGCCGTGTTTTAATCTTTCAAGCAAGCATTTCGTGAAGGCAAGCAGGCCGGGGAACAGATGGTCGATGGTGTCAGTAAGAGCACGCAAAACAGCAACTTCCTTTGGATCGCTTGGACAAGACAGCAGCATAACGGATATCTGAGGAGCACATGAAGCACTTGCAGATACGCGATAGGCATGTTGTTGCTGGGTAGTATAACCTTATGTAAATGTGTGTGTGTGTGTGCACGCTCCTAACCGGATTGACGAGCTGAGCCCTGATGGAGTCAATCAACACGGCATGGCGATACACATTAACTGGGGCGCCTAAAAGCCAGGAACGAACCATCCTGTGCCAGTCGGGTGTGAAGCCAGTCGGGTGTGTAGCCTATTTGACTTCGCAAGCACATGCACACTCACACCGCTGCACGTCCAACCCGCAAGAGACCAGCACGAAGCAGCTCGCGAATGAGGACAGTGAAGCTCTGCTTTGAACCCCTCATTAGGGTGCGTCAGCCTAGCCTACCACATATCGACCCACATTACTGGCGGGCAAGCACGCGCTCAACTATTTCACACATGCTATATGCCCCACGCCCCTGCCCGCCCGTGCTGAGCGCAGGAGAATAGGATGGTGGGCAACGGGAAGAACGCCCACGCTCCCTCACTAAATGTACCTACACTACCCGACTCGTTGCCAGCTCCGCGCAACTCGGACCCGCAAACATTCAAAAATTGGATCCACTTCTGTCGCGTACTGCCAAGACTCTGTACGGAATGGGTGCCAAGCACCGCACAGATCCGAATTCCGCTAGCTGCACACCGAACCCTTCAACGCAAATATGACGAAATTCGCGGCCAAAGTTCCAATGAACACCTCAGGTCTGGGATCGGCTGCTTACAGCAGCAACTGTGCAGCACTACCCAGCGGACGCCGCTCCCTTAGCGAGAAAACCGAGATCCACTACACAGTGCGCTGCTCCCTTACGGACCATTACGGACCCAGCAGCTCAGAGGGGGCCGAGCGCCCGCGAGATTCGCCAAGTTGACCCCACGAGTGCCTGATGCATCTCCCACCCATAGCGAGCTGTGCCGCCCGAACCACACGCTTTTGCCTCCCGACCGTGCATTTTCCTTTTCAGGCGAAACCAGCTGCAGCAGCGACAGTCGCGATTCGAGCTCCAGTGCTGGCAAAGCAGGCATTCCATTGCCCCATCCATCCTGATTGCGATCCACGGGATTTCGCTAACCTCAGCATGCGGCCGCATGCCTGGCAGGCTCGTATCTAGCGGCTGAATGGCTCCTGAGATGACGAGTTACCAATTGACGCCGACCAGCTTAGCGGGCATGATCTCCACCACATTGCCCACCTTACCGGGGACCGAACCCTTCACAATCAGCGCGCGGCGGTCCGAGTCAATCTTGAGCAGCGTTTGGTTCTTTACGGTTGCACGAACATTACCCATCTGAAAGGGGCAGGGCGGTACGGGACGGAGGAGGAATGGCGAAAACATGAAAACTGAACCTGAAGTCCTGAGCTGAAAAAGAGGGCCCCGCGATTAGGAGTGCGTAATGCCAAGAAGCCAGGAACCGTTCCACAATCCTTCGTATCAAGTACCGGGAGGCGGGGCCAGACTGGGTGCAGGTCCAATAAGACGGGAGGAAAGGCGACATGCATAGAAGATAGCCCCCGCCTCTCAAGACCATACTCTAATCACTTTTTAGGGTAAACAACGCCGAGGGAGATTTGAGTGCAGCCAAAATGCTGCTTCTGGCGTACTTCAAATATGGCGTTTTCTTGCCCATGCAGGACGAACACATTAGTGAGGATTCACCATCGGTTCGTAATGGACCCACGGAAGCAAAGGGCTGAAAAGATTATTAATGGCTGCAGAAGTCAACGCCGCCCGGACACTGAAAACTTCGATAAGTTTCTACCCGTCCCGTTCCTGTCATCCAAAATTGCTCTGACTGGTGGTCGTGTCTGACTTCTTAAATGGAATGCCGCTAAATGATTGGGTGGGAGTCGACATAAGCACCTGAACTTTATGGTGAACTCAAACACATGCCCCGAATTGCTGAGATGCCCGGATCTTCTTAGTGACCTCCAATGAACGTCCCGCTTTTATTCTGTTCCACCCCGCCGTTCAGCAGCCCCACCTGGCCCGCCATCTTGAGGCCAGGGAAGACGCGGGAGGGGGTGGTAGCGGAACCGATAGAGCCATGCTCACGGTGCGACTTGGAGCCGTGGGTCATGGCACCACGCTTGTGGTGCCACCGCTTGATGGTGCCTGGATAGGGTGGGGTGAAGAGATGGGCTCACATTGAGGATGAGCTCTATCAATTTCAAATCATTACCGAGTGTGTGCACGTGCAAAAATACAGGATTAACATGCAACAACAAAAACCCGTCCGGGTCGGGTAAATGCAAAAATGTAATAGTAAGTAGACTGGGTCAGCAGCAAGCCATTAGGGTGGGCAACTAAATCGGATTTGGCAGCTCGGTCCCCTAAGAAGGGTGGGCTAGGAAGCGCCGTGTCTACGATGACATGAAATGTGACAAAGCACAACAGAGAAGCACCTTTTTGGGATGGTGGAAGATGAAAACCAAATAAACCTATAAATTGTGATCAATCACACAAGAATTCCTTCGCACTAACAACCAGCACTAGGCAAGCCATCCAAACAACGGGGTGCATATTGGACCTCGTAATTGGAGCGAACATTGCAACATTGGGGCCGTGGAGCGCAGCGCAATACTAGAAACCAGAAACGCCGCTGTCGAAGAGGGGTCGTACTAGCTGGCAAGGCAAGAGAAGGGTGACCCGGGAGCGGGTGATGCATCTGCATCACTTGCGAACGAGCAACCCTCGACACAGATGGGCCCAATCTTTTCCCAAAAGGCTGAAAACGTTGAACGAGGAGAGTAAGAACTCATCGCCGGCGAGTCAATGCTGCCCACCATACCCACCATACGTGACCTTAACAGGCCAGAGTGAACCCTAAACGCCATAACCAAATAACAAGAAAGATGGAGCCGAAAAATGAGCCTTACCTCAAAACAAACAATTGGTGACAGTGCCGATCAGCACCTCACATACCTCCCCAACAGCTGCACCGCTGCGAGTGCTCAACCATGATGCCACCATCAACGTGAGCGGGGTTACAACTAGGAATGGACGAGGCTCACTATCATGTAGAACAGAGTGCCCAATCCTCTGCACCCACACCACATTTACACCTATGTGAAACCTTGCAAATGAAGGTCAAATTTGCCGACCTTTTACGCAGGATTAATATTTCGCAAAGCAGAGCTCCCACAAACCACAGCATGGCGTCGAGGACGAAGGCAACACAGTCCACACCCGTAAGCATATGGCATCATTCAGGGCATTAACAACGAGCCTTACCATATCGGCCGTAAAATTAAAAATAAATCATAGATTCGCATTATACCTACACCTAACCCAGGCGGTTGATATTGCTAGGCAACTATGCTCCAAAGGACTACCATCCAAAGGCAACATCTTTCCCCAGAGAACTGGCCGGTCAACAACGAAAGCAGTTCTACAGTAGCGCAACGGTGAAGACAGAAGAACCCACATGGGAGGGTCCAGCCACGAGGGACCCATAAAATGCTGCCCGCCTTTCGTCTCCCAAGGGCTATATCATCAGAGGACTGAATCGTACCAAAACAAGTGAGATGTCTTCAGTGTTCGCAGAAGAATGAATTCTGCAAACTCCTTAGGAAACAAGATTTCGTGACACCGTGCAGGAAAAGCAGCTGGCAGCTGGTTCAGCATTGATGTTTCAGCACAACCTCTACAAAGAACTGCAGCCCGGTTATAAAGCCGGGGAGAAGAGGCTTCTCTCCCGTCAGTACAAGATATCACCGTCTATATAAACTCACACGCGCACGAGCTTTCCCACAAAGCTAAAAGGAAATATTGACTAGAAGGATTTGACGTGCGCGACTGGCGTATAGCGCAGCGCCGGATGTGTGAGTGGACGGGACGCATTTTGATATGAGAATGTTGCGACGGTCTGGTTCTGTCCGCACACTCAACTAGCGTCCCCACTGCTCCAAGGACTCCAGGGAACGAACAACTAACTCTGACGTTCCTAATCAAGATAGCAGGCCAATCGATGCCGCTCACGAACTTCGTTTTAGCAATCAGCATCATAACAAAACGTGGTATGACTATCACGGACTCAAATCAAACACGATAAGCAGCTGCCGAACACCTGGCGTTCATGCCACTGGACTATGCACGTCCTGGCGATGTCCACGGCCGTCTCCCCATTAGACCCCTGCCCTATACTGCTTAATTGCGCTTGAAAAAGATCCCCCCTCAACTTGAACATACCTTGGAAACCCTTGCCCACAGTGACGCCAGCTATGTCCACGGCCTCTCCCTCCTTAAGCAGGGAAGAAGCATCTAGCTCCTGACCGGGCTGGTAAGACTCGACGACAGCGCGGTCCTTGAGCTGCGGAGAATTCGAACATTTACAAGGACATGTACACGTAAGACATCGCATGTTCCAGAACAAAGTGCTCGCATCCACAGCAGGGACTGGAAATGGCACGCCACGTTGGGTGAGGTCGATAAGGGCTACTGAATTGAAATAGAAAATGAATTATCGAAACCAATTCTGACAATTAGATCGGACTGTGACACATGGTACAAGGCTTGGCCATAAATTGCGTATCACAAGCCGCCCAGTCGCCGCAACCGCACCTTAAACTCCACCAGGTGTCGCATAGGCTTGACGCCAGCCTTCATCAAGTGGCCAAGTTCAGGCTTTGTAACCTTCTTCTCAGCTACGGCCTTGTATCCCACTTGCACGGCATTATAGCCGTCAGTGTCCTCGGTCTTCACCTGAGTCACAACGTTCCCCTCCTCCAGCGCAATAACAGTAGCAGGCACGCAAAGGCCATTTTCTGTGAAGTAGGTCATCATGCCAGCCTTGGTGCCCAGCACGCCCAGCGATTTCCTGAACTGCCTGGCCTCGACTACAACCGTCCGAGAGCGGCTGAACTTGCTGACACGAACAGGGAGGGCAGCTGACTTCAGATATGTGCGGCCCGCGAAGGCCCGGGTCTGCTGCAGAGCCATGGCTGCTGCTTTGTGGAGGACAGCGGATTACGCTGTTTATCCGCGCTGCACCCCAAATATGCAGCAATATAAAACCCTTGATGAAAGCCCACAAATATCAATGCGCTTATAGAGGTCATATTCTCCCCTGAGCTTGCAACCATGGAGGGAGGGGCCTTACGTAGTACGGCAGTGGCATTTGGTTTCGTTGCCTGTAAATGTGCTGCATTGGCGGTTGCTTTAGTATGATTTTAACAAACATAAACACAGGTCATCTTTTTGGAGGATACTCGCTCCCAATCCTTACTGCCAATAGCCAACTGTGTGCACGGACCATCTGTTAAGTTGGGGCCTTTATTACATACGATTTTACCACCCACGCCTTCATACATCATATGCACCAAAAGATAAAAATAGTTCCGAGGATGCTTGGTCTTGCATTCAGCCCACCTCTTACCTTGGGGCGCGCATTGGAACCTTGCCCGCTACCCTCATTCCCGGGATGCGGGCCCATAGGCCCAACGGCGGCACATGACAACCCGACAGCGGCGGCTGCTCTCGGCAACACGTTCCAGGACCTGTGGACCACCCGAAAGCTTGGCTGGAAGGAACAGCCGGAGTTGAAGTCATCAGGGCGCCCGATCCACATGCCTAAAAATTGTGGCGCTGATACCCATCCAATAAAGGGGGGATGGGAGCTTAAACAGCAGTCCCCCATTAATGTCGGGACGAGGAAATGGATGCCAGTATAGTGTTGCTTTGGACTGCTTAATACACTGCGTTGATTAGAAGGAATGGCTCGCGCGGACGTAACAATAAGCAATCCCCCATCAAGTCAACCTTCCTATGCTCCAGGAGTTGGGGAAAGAAATGCTTTTCAAGGATCCATTGTCGCACATCCTACAGTCGTACACTATACCGTGCCGACCGTGCTAAGAGTTCGGATGACGACTTTGGAGCTTCTTAGCTCCCATCTTGCATAGACGCTCATGTACTAATCCTATGCGGGGAGGTACCAGTGCCACACTAAAAGATTGAAAGGATTGTGTGCTGCTTAGAACTGAGCAACTAAGTAAAAGAAAAGCCCATGGAAATGGTGAATTGCAATATATTATTACCGTACGAAGGAGAAAGCGAGACGGAACAACTGAACATTTAAAATTTTGCATGTGTGTGCATGTACTACAAATAACAAGTTCGGGACGTTCGCATCTACATCACAGTAGACGAACACAATGTCCATACAGTGCAACGCCGCAAACTTTCACCGTCAAGCAAAGCCCCTGTTAGCAAGCACTACTGGCACACCCACTACTGGCATAAATACCTCGGCGCCCCCAGGCCACCAACTACCAAAGGTTGGATGAAATTACCTATGCCCCATGTGTAATGAGCCACCGAGCAAGCCGGGCACGCCTGCTGGCTGCCACACCGGCCCCGTCCTTTGCTCTTCTTCGCGCGGTAATGGGCTACATACACAAAAATGCGTGGCAAAGAAGAGAGTACGCCCAGGTTGCCCACGACAATACATTCAACCTGGCCCGGCCTGGCCCGCCCGGCCTGGCCTGGCCCAGCAGCCCGTCTGGCGCTCCATTGGCTCTGATCCCTCCGTGAGATATGCAACGTCCAAGCACGCTTTCGTATA
Organism: Volvox reticuliferus; assembly: GCA_019650235.1. NCBI lineage: Eukaryota > Viridiplantae > Chlorophyta > Chlorophyceae > Chlamydomonadales > Volvocaceae > Volvox > Volvox reticuliferus. The sequence continues at coordinate 43,407 of BNCP01000012.1, read as the reverse complement.
CGTTGCCACCCTTGCTACGACCCTTCCCGCAAACCTTTGCGGCTCCGTGTTTCGAATGCCTGGCTCTACACCACCGCGGCTTCCCGTTCACCCGTCCATACCACGTAACTAACCCACACTTGGTATCTGAAGGTTCAATCGGGGGCAAAGGAGCAGCGGGAGTCTGGAGAAGGGCCCCCAACGGGTAAAGCGCCACGCCACCAGCCAATCAATGGTGACCACGATGAAGCAGCCATATGGTTATCAGCTGCCCATACTCCCCAACCCCGACAGTGTCTACCCAGTTCCAACGCATCGCACGACAAACCCGCGACTGTAGCGGCTAGGCGAGGTAGCCGGACCCCACTAAAGCGGCAGCAGCAGCAGCGGCTCGAACGCTCATTGTGCGCATTGCACAAGAACGTGTAATCCGGAAGAGTATCATCAAAATATCATCAGCCGGGAGGGGTGTGGCTCATCAGCCGGAGTGGTGACGATCTTGACAGGGATGGAATGGCTTGGCATCACTGGTGGTTGGTGTTTGTGTTTATGGTTGTGTGTGTGTTTGTGTAAGAGAGAGAGAGAGAGAGAGAGAGAGAGAGAGAGAGAGAGACGGCCGTCACCCTACATCGCCTCCCACCGCGGCCTCCTCTATCCCACTGCTCCCGCCGCCGGCGCCGGGCCAGGATCCGAAGACTTTGGCAGCAGCACCTACGCGGCGGGGCAAGGGTTGAGAACAGAGTGTAAGCGCCGCGAGCACTCCAGCCATGCCCCATGGGAACCAGGACGGAAGACAAGAGCGTTATCTGAGGGGAAGCGGGAAGGTTAATAAACGAGTCCTGGTGAAGGGGAGGGGGATGCAGCAGTGCAGGTTATATACAACCCTGTGTAGTGGCACTTGAAACTTGTGTCGCAATCTGCTGCATGTCCAGCGACAAATATTTGCAAAAAGTAAGGCTCACAATATACATATCGGGGCCTGGCGACTGCATACCAAATACCAGCGACTGCATACCAAATTCGCTGCAGTTGAAGCAGTAACAGCTGCAAGCTTCCTTCTTTTCCTGTGACAGCCTCGTCCTGCACGACTTGCATGTCCTCTCATCATCATGAGCAACTCTCTGGCCCCCCCCTCTGTTCGACTGATTGACCAACGGACCGACCGACATAACGACATACCTGACACACCGACCGACTGCAGCAGACGGCACATGCCGAATCGCTTCTATGTTGCGTATCATTCATGACAACGGCGTCTACTGGACGGATTGCGTAGCCATCCTCGACACCCACCGACCGACAGACCGACCGACAGACCGACACCTGACCAAACGACCTGTCGCACGTTGACCTGGCGTCCTGCCCGCTTTGTCCGCAGCTCCCCCGGCCTCCGGGCACCTTTCCAACAGCAGCCGACAAACCTCCCCGTGCCCCTGTATCGTGGGGAAAGGACCGCCATAAAATCCGGTCCGGCTGAAGTGAGTGGAGAAAGGCGAGGATACAGAGTGGGCTGGGGCAGACGCTTGTGGCAGGAGGAAAATGAGGAAATGGATGCCTGGGGTGGAAAAGAGGGTCCATATTCTGCGCGCAACTCCATACTCACTACACACACCAAAACGAGAAAGCAGAAAGTCACCGCCGTTGCGTTGTTAGCAAAAAATGGGGGTTTAGGGTGAATAAGGGCGTAATGTAAGTCAACTGCTACCGCCACTGCTACTGCTGCTACGTATTACATTTTTTAGATTTCTTTTCGAAGTTTTTTTCGCTTTCTTTGCCCTTTGCCTTTCCTCTGACCATCACCAAAATTACTTTCCGGAAACGTGGATCTGTGGAAACTCGCGCCCATCAGCAGCCGCCAGGCCCCACCCCCGCGCGCGCACACACACAGACAGACACACATACACACAGATGCAACCTTCCTCACATCACTCCCAGAGATTCCTATGCCTAACATGGCTCAAACTTTCAAAGCCCACCTGGACAGCGGCCTTATGCAAGGGAGTCTCGAGGTCACAGTCCACTGCACGTGCATCCGCACCAGCTGCCAACCTGATACCAGCAATAGCGGGGGCGGACAAGTGAACAGCTCCATGTGGGGGGGGACATGCATCGCCCCAGGCGTGAGGACATTCAACCTCCAATATTTGCATCCACCATTATTTATCTTTGAGATCCCAACCTTCTCCCCAACCGCGCAGTCGCGGTGAGTTCGGGTAGTCAAGCAAGACAGAAAGGAAGGTAGGAATGCGGGATACAAGAGTGACATTCCTGGATCTCTAGTTCTCTACAACTACCCGGATGATCCCAGACTCACAGTCTCTCCACTACAAAAAAGTGACCCTGCATGGCTGCCCGGTGCAAGGGTGTGGCGCCCATGCCCCGTGTGGCCGCGTTGGGATTAGCTCCTGACGTTGCAGGTTAACAGTGGTCGTGGTAAGGAACGGGCTTAGATCAGTTATGAAGTAGTTAAGAGAATATATCTGGGTTTAGACGTTATCCGCCAGGTGCAGGTGCAGGTGCAGGTGGAAGTGGTGGCCGGAGGGAAGGGGGCAAGTAGTGCCAGGTATGAAGGTATACTTGCCGCCAGCTGGGTTTTCTGGGCCTGTCTCCCGCTTTCCTCTACCCCTTCTCTCTGCCTCTCCCACTTCCCACGTATTCTAACCAGAAGTACTGCCTCTCTCTCGGCCAGCCATTCCCGTAGCCGCTTGTTTTCGATATCAACATCGCTTCTTTGTATCTCTGCTCCCGGCGCATAGCGAGCAGCGAGCTTGCATCTGGCAGTTATACCTGATTCCGTTGCCACGCTGGCCTAGCCTACCTTTCTGCAATAGCAGTTCAACGGCATCAAGGTGCCCTCCTCGGGCTGCATAATGCAATGGTGTATAGCTGCCACCTAGATGGATGTACGGCAACCGATAAGGGAGGGCGATGAAACTTACTAACGTGATACATGGCGGGTAAACCAAAACGCATGAAACCTGATAATCCTTTCTGCCTATATATGATAGCTTTACGTTTCGTTGCGGACCTGAGGCACCATCATTGCCCACCGCGGTCGGATTGCGCTGGAGGATTCGGCGCAGCTTGGCCACGTCCCCATCCTGTGCTGCAGAACACGCGCTTCTGGAAAATTCTAGCTCGTCTAGAGATTGTTCAGTGCCCGTTGCCGAGAGCGCACAGTTGCAGGTATCCCGGGGACCATGCTCGCAGATTGCAGCCCAATCAGGGATCCTTTTCAGCATTTGTACAATTGTCAGGGACAAAAAATAACGGGGATTTTAAGTTCTCAAAAATGTTTCAGAAAGTTATTGACGAATGTATGTTGCAACCCTGTACTCGACTCGGATTACAATATCCGCCTGAAGGTAATAAAATAATATTAAGAAATGCGCTAAACATTTTTATAGTCGATTTCGGTGTAAGTGGTTCCGTCGCCAAAATACTTTTCAAATGAAATGACGTAATCCTATAACGAACTGTCGGCTGTCGTGCTGCGGTGGGACGCTGCAAAGTTGCTTAATATATAACCTGCTGATTTGACACATACTGGAGTAGGCATTTCACCGCTGCTCGGTTACACAAGGTCTACTGCGATACCTCGTGCGTGTTCTGCGATGCGTTCTCGGGTATTACCCTGCCTGTTAGATGGTGGCTGCCCCTGGACCTCGAAAACTTATTTCCATACACCGTAAGCATAATTATTGTAGCAGACCGTGTCAGCCAAGGGGACGTTCTTGGATATCCGCTTCCGGCAGGCTGCGGTCCATACTCTGCAGGTCGGTTATTTAGTTCTAATATCTCTAAAGCTATGCGTGGTTTACCTATATTCCAACGCAGTACACACTGCGTCCTAGCTGCTTGTTGGTTCAGACGAATTGCAGGTGTTGTGATTTGATATGTATATTGAGCATTAGTGAAACGCTGTTTTGTAAATGGAATCAAGATAATCCTAACAAATTCTGTGCTTCTACCTCTATTATCCCCCTGCCTGCTTGCATACCTGCCACAATTAAACGTGAAACCCTTTCGCCAACCGTTCCTTCAGTGACCTAGTGGTTACTGTGGAATAAAGGTGAGATCCTGGCCATCGGCTGTACCATACACATCACGGTGTCACAGGCATTATGCACCCATCACTCAGGTTCTTGATGACTCAATGACATACTGGCAAAATGATCCTGGTGCTTTTCTATCTATGCTCTTCGATAGCTAATGGTTCTTAAGCTGAGGTAGGGCAACCGTGGACTTGCATGTGCCCAGGCGAATACGGGTGTATGTGTAATGTATATGTGTTGGCGGTGTACAGAAAGGCGGTTTGGCTTCGTTTCGATGTTGGCGTTATGATACCCGGCGTTATGGCCAGTATCCTTGCCGGTCGGTAGGAGGTGCACATACGGCATGAGCGAGTGGCCAGCTGGGTTCTGAGCCTTGTTCGTTGGTCAATGCTGTAGGCAGATCAATCATGCGCAATGGATATGTTCACGCCGTATATACGAGTCCGAATTCCTGACAGATACACATACATGCTTTTATCCGAACATCCCCACTTGCTGAACTACCCACATCCGCGGAGTGCAGTCCCAGGCCCAGGCCCCTTTTGCTCGTCCCTGGTCCTTGGAAACCATCCGCCGCCCGCTCTACCTCCGCTTCCGTACGCATGTTTATGCAAAGCGCAAGTATAAGCTTATGCATGGGTGACACAAACACGTGCAGATGGATATAAAGCTGGCACGATTCTCGAGTACCTCGGCCACATAGGTCCATAAGGTCAGTTGTCGCCGCAGCAGCTGGAACCCGTCTCCCTTGCCATTACCAGCGGTGCCGAAACTGCCCCCGACCCTGCCCCAGCCAGCCGCGCCGCAAGCGCTTCCGGCGGCCGCAGCATTGGTGCAGGCCGGGCGCTTAAGTTCACATCACCTAATTGTCCACAGGCAGCCATCTCGTCATCCCCCTTGCTGGTGCGAACGGTGCAAGGGCGGCCCGCGGCCAGGAAGACACCCCGGAAGGCCCGGACCGATTCTTCGGTGGACCTTAAGGGCGGAGACAGATCGGAACGGGGATGGTGAGTGAGTGCGTGGAATAGGACGAAAGTTAATCGCAGGAGCAAAGAGGTAGGACGACTGCGCTGCACAGTGCAAAAACAAGGTGTCGGTTTGGGAGACGGTGGGGTGCGGGTGCAAGACGAAAACACGATTGATACGAGCGGAGAGGACGAGCCCAAAGGTTTGGAGGTGCAAAGTGCGAAATCGGAACGCGCAGCAGCCGCAAGCCGGGGTAAATGTCCGAAGTTCCCCAAGGGTGTAGGAGGAGGTGGTGATCACCGATTCTCAAAGCTGTCTACGAAGCCCCTTATGAGCGACACGGAAACGTGAGGTTAGTGTGCATCCTTACCCCGTGCACCGAACTATAATAATGATAAGCTGTGACGTGTAACTGAATTGAATGTCGCAAAGAAGAAACGTAGAGACGATGGGGAATGCGCAAAGCCCATTGAACCAGGCATGAAAAATAGATAATACAAAGGTGCGTGCGCAAAGAACAGTTCCGAGAGTATAGAAGCCAATAGCTCCGAAGCCCTCCCTTCCGGTATCGTATCCATTCCCTGGTCCACACATCCCCGGCCTCAACATACGATGGCTCCTTTATCCTCCTTCCGATTGAATAATCCTGTTCGAGTATGTCTGCTCCCTACCTACACGTTGGCCCTACGTGTCTGTCTCCCTCCCCACAGGGTGCAGCTTTGGGATTCTTTTGCACCAACCGGTCATGATGTCTGCTGTAATGGTTTCACGCATAGGCACCTTCTGAACGGGGTTCCCTCGTGTGGGTTGAAGACGATGAGGTTGACTAGGCAGTAGATGTCGGTGGTGATGGCCAACAGGCGCTGCGCGTCCTCCAGGGTGTCATTGACACCCGCCAGCAGCACGTATTCGATCACCACAAAATTGTCACCCTGGATTCCGTACCAGCCATACAGCCGACATCACCCATTTAAAAGTGAAAAGGAAATCTTGAAGCAAAAAGGCATGATGACTAATTTATGAGGAGTTTCAAATTTAGCGCGTACTGATTTTTTTGCACACAACTAAAGAAGTGGCATAAAGCGATGTTTGCTAATTAATTTTTTAACTATTTATTATTGGGATGTACATGGTTACTATTATATTATATGGTTAGTTATGGTTAATATATGATTAATAAGCTTAATTATCATACTTTTAGATATCCATGGGGCTACCGCTTCTACTGCTGTTCTGGCCCTGAAAGTTACGGTGGTCGTGCAGGTTGTGGGGTCTGCTACCCCACTTCCCTGCACTGCCACCGTCCTGACTAACATCTCTCTGAGATCCCTCCCCTTTTCATGTCCCTCATCATGGCCTTTGCCTTGTCCGTCCCCTTCCCCAACAAATCCTCGTCTGGCATCAGCGTCAGAGTAACATAGCTAAAGTAAAATACAAAGGGAACATAAATAAAACATCATAGTTAAAAATTCATCTACAGTAAAAAAAAGTGAAGGTATGACAGACAAAAGTTTGCTAAACTGACTAAAAGAGGGAAAAAAGATCACAGCTAAGAGATAGCATCTAGGAATTCTAGATCAGGTAAATAAAACAGAATTCAAAAGCAAGTAATTACGTTTTGCCGGCGACGGCAAAAATTCCCGAGGGCCTTACACTACTAGGACTCGGTAATAGGGGTGACAGTACGACAGAGGAAATCTGCTGAACTAAAACAACTTCCTAAAATAATCTAAAACAACTACCTAAAATTAAATAACTACCTAACTAATAACGATTACTAGACCAGCTATATACAGCGGTAGCAATAAAATGGCGATAGCAGAACCACAGGCGCATGTCTAGCAGGAGAAATGAAACATTAGATAGAGCAAGGTCCTACCTTGCGTTTGTCATACGGGAAGGCTTCTCGCAGCGCACCCAGAAGCTGATCGAGGGGGTAGCGGCGGTTGGTTGGCACGATCCAGTCACGAACCTGTGGAAGAAGTATGTGCAGGTTTTGGATCCGGATTTGGGTATATGAAATCGAGCAAGGGACCGCCATACGTGTGGAGTCATCAGCAGAGCATAGAACACTCCTTTTTTAGGCAGTCAGACAGGCAGACATAAACTCCAGACATGCGGTGACCTGCCGGTGGAGGTCTACGGGTGACTAAGTAACCTCTGGTGGGAAGAGCGGAGGCGGTTGCAGCTGCATCGCCCCTTCTTTTACCCCCTTTCCTTTCACAGTTGTTCCACCCTTCCCAGCCTCTTTCAGAGTACCACTTGGCTCAACTGTTTCGTTGATTTCTGGGCTAATGATGGCATATCGCACACTCACTCCCCGTTTTCCATCCACAGGCTGGCAGCAATAACATTAATCGTAAGCTAATCATACCCACTTACGGATTCGCACAGATGTGTACGTCTCCCTTCCTAAGTAAATAATTGGACAATTAAAATTAATTCAAATAATAAATAAATTAAGAAAGAAGTGAATCCACACATGTAAAGTTTGTCAGCTGTCAGTTGTGAGTTCACACGACGGGATCTGCTGTTCTCCGTCCCGCAATTTATCTGTTGTCTTAACAGCAGCAGTTTAGTCACCAAAACTCCATGCATTTAATATCACTTCGTATGAGGCTTCCGTATACCAGCACCTTCCGAGCCCCCTGGCGTACACTCATGCACAACCCACGGACTCGGCAGTATATGCGCCGTTTTCAAAATATGATCTCCATGCAGTACCGCCTATTCTTTATCCTACATACCGTCCATTAAATATCTTAGTATCTGTACAACAGAAATAAACGTTCACGGACTCCAGGCTGGCGGGTGGTCGGTCTCTGTCCATTCCCCAACTACACAACGGAGGAGGGCCTTAAAAGTTCTACCTCATCAGTGGTGGCGTGTAGAGATACGGCCAACTTAGCAGTCCCCGCCGCAATGAATTTCCGCATCTCCGGCACGAGGCCTACTGTGGATACAATGATCTTATTGCGACTGAGCTCCAGGCCTGTTGCGAGGATCTGCCATAGGGGTCAAGGGGCCCCGGGGAGGGGGTGATAGCTGGATTTCAGATAGCCCTCGGGGGGGGAGTAAAACATAACAAGAACCGTCAAATTAATAATATTATTGAGGCCAGCGGAGGACCGAGGTCGCAAAGCTCTTACACGATTACATGCTTACACGCTAGCAATGTGCCTTGCTTGTACGGTGACGCATACAGGGAGTACTGATTGAATATCGTTATATGTAATTATACTTGGATGTACATAGTTCGTTACAAGTGTTTTACGTATGGCTGTGTATGATTGCATAATGACGGACGCTTGTACGCATATCGATAGCCCTGCCTCGATTGCCGCCATGACCGCGTCGTAGTTGTGCAGCGGCTCTCCCATTCCCATGAACACGATGTTGGCGATGCGAATCGGGACGGATTGCTCCGCAAGGTAGCGCCGGGCCTCCACCACTTGCTCCACGATCTGCGCTGTGGCCAGATTCGCCAATAGGCCCATGCGGCCCGTGTAGCAGAACTGGCAGTTCATCGCACAGCCCACCTGGCCGGGGCAATACGGGAAGCACCAACAGAAAGTTGGCAACGAGGCGAATCCTTCCACACGACTTACACTTAGCTAGGGACGAAGCAGGAATTCCAACATCCCAAGAATCAAAATGCAATGTGCGCGGGTAGCCCAGAAGCTGAGCTGTACTGTGCAAGGAGAGAGTAGACGTGCTGGAGGGGGGACAATAAGAATCACAGAACACACATTAACCCATGAGTGTACCAAGTACGACAATGACGAGTACGAAAACAACTGAAACTTGTATCGTTTAACTACCAATCTACCTGACTAATTAATTGCCACCACGCATCACCTACTATCTAACTATACCTGAGTCGACAGACAAGCTGTGTAGCGCAGGTTCTGGCCGCTCCGGTTGGTCATGGGGATTAACACTGTCTCCACCGTCCCATGGGTCCCTCCCGCCGGGCTACCGTGTTCGCCCTCCAGTAATGCGAAGACCAGCTTGCGGGTTCCGTCCCGGGCAGTATGTATGGACTGCAGCTGCAGACCACCCTCCAGGGAGGCGCCTGAAAAAACCTGCATTCGCACGGTGAAAATAGGAGGATGTTTTCGTGCGTACGTGCGTGACATATTATAATATAACTGGGCCTGATGCTGGCCACCGGCAGCTGCCACCCCGAGCAGCCCAACCTGTCACAACAGAAAGACCACCAAAGCTCTCCCCCTTCAAGCGGGAATGCAGATGCGGAACGAGGGGCCTCTTCAAGGGCCCCCCACCCTACCAAGTGGCTCCAAAGCCCTGTAACAAACATATGCAAAACGTAGGACCTCAATCTACGCTGGCTGTGGCTCTGGCTGTCAAAGTAGTCGGCCTTATGATCACTACCCCACTCCACTCAGCTCCATTTCATTCCTGGTAGCACCGGAGCATCCCCCTTCAAATTATTATCAGTGGCACGCCGGCTCAACAGAAGGTGCGAACCGGGTGTTCCCCCTTCCTGACACCTCTAGCAAGAACCCTTCCACAAGCATTCCTTGGTAGAATGAGACTCGGGTGGGCGGGATCAGGGAGCCCGCTGTCAGTTGCCTCATATGCGCCTGGCAGTTGGCCAAACGCGGGACAACTGCGTGCTCACTGTGTTTATGTATGCGCACACACACACATATATGACACTGCATAAACCTAAACCCATATACATATACATGATATATTTATATGTGTGTGTATGAATTCACGGTTCTGGAAGAGCCGTGAGTTCCATTAAGCAAGCCCAGCAAAGAGGGAATATCATGCATTCATGTTTAGTGTGCGTCTTCATCATTTTACTTCCCATTACACTGTACAATCACAGCCCCCCAATATGCCACTGGATTTCTGCATGCACTCTGCAGCAGCACCAGAGCCATCGCGCCTCACACCTTGGATTTGAATTCGGAACTGAACGCTTGTGGGTCACCATCCGCCTGATCCAGATTCCGAATCCATTTTCTGTTGCCGTACAGCCAGCGATAAAGTTGCTTGGCGCGCTTCGGCGGCTCCCCTGAAAATATCAAGTCCATGTCCGGCAGTGCGTCGAGAGGAAAGGAACCGGAGGAACTAAGACTGGGCAGGATGACGAGATAGATGCGCCAGATACAAACAGCTCTGCTTCGCTGCTCGCATACCGCCTCATCTTTGCCCCTTCCCTCCAAAATCTGATAGTTATTCCCCCTGCGCGAGAGTCCTAAAGGAGGCCCCAGTAAAGGGCGCTACCTACCCCCCTGGCCAGCGATTACCAGCAGGGCTCAGAGGAGGTGAGTCAGCGATGCCCTCATGGCCAGGCATACTCAACCCCGCCCGATTCGGCTCCTTCTATTCCCTCTCTGCCTCTTAGTTGCAGCCGATGTGACCGTCCGTTGATGCCGCCGCTGTCAGCGCTGTTGCGGTCACTGATGTCACGGCTGTTGCCCGCCGAAACCGCTGGTGTGATTGCTACTAACCCCGGCCACAACCCCATATCTACAGGCTTTAGCCCGCTACTGTTGTTCGCTTCTGCTGCTGCCGTGAATGCCTCGACTGCTACTGCTGCTGTATCTGCTTCGAAATCAGTATCTAGCCCAGCCCCTGCCATGTTATTGTGCCATAGCTGTTGATTGATGGATCGTTGCTTTGTATGTCCGTACGGCAGCAGCCAGCCAGGTATTAGACACATCACGTTTCCGGGATTTTAAAGAAGGGGGTTCTCGAACGCCAAGAAACGACCCCGTCATGCATTCAGGTGCAGGTGTGCCGCCAAGTATGCGATCTGCAGCATCGCCCCAACCCCCGTACAATAGATGATCTCCGTCAGGGTTTCCTGTGTGTCCAGATGGTCCTATCATAATGGGGCAAACAAATGTGGCTCGCTACACCAAAGGCCCCCTAGGGAGATGCACAGCTTCTAGCATTTGGCTTACAAGCTTACCTATGCTTAGACACCACTCCTCCAGCTCCGGCAGCGTCAAGTTTTTTAGCATTAACCTGCCCGCTTCATCAAAGAGGCCCGGTCTGTGTGAGAACGAAAGCGGCGGCTCGACAAGGGAAGAGAGATCCACAGCCGCAGCCAACGTAGGCGCGGTAGCCCTCCGGCTAGCCGCTACGTCGATGGTCCGGCTGAAGCTTGTGCTGGGTGCTAAGTCATTCGTTTCATTCGCCACCGCCGCCGCCCGTATCGAAAGCAATTTCTATTGCTCAAGTTCGGCAGTGAAGACGCAAGAAGGATAAACGAAAGTTAGCCGACGCACGCAACTCGCCAGCATTGCGAAACGTAATTATTGATCACATTATGACATGCAACTCACTTCAGGCTTCGAAGTCCTTGCCAATCGCAGCTCCTGTTTTCGCCTCCATGACTGGGACCAGCCGCTAAATTTGTCTTGCACTGCTGTGTGAGTTTTATGGAAAATTAATCTTCGCATCCTACAGGGTATCCTAATGACAAGCCACTTCCTGTAGCCAAAGGAGTGCCTACCGCGACGGCCGGGGTGCGAGCAAATAATTTTATCGCAAATGAACTGTCAAAGCCCAAAGCTCAATCCCACATTCCTATCATCTCAAGTATCATTGCAGGCTGAAATTCTGAGGGAAATGCATTTGCCTTCCCCGATCGGCGAAACGCAGTTCGCACTACAACTACCTCGCGCCCTCGCCCAAGTTATGCGATCCCGTGTCAGAGGATGGAAAAATATATCCATTATAACTACCCTTTCCTTACGTTTATATAAAGGTCGTGATCCTGTTCACCATGACTCTCAACGTTTTGCATTTTGTTTTGCATCATATGTGCTGGCTGAGATTTTAACGCTATTAATGCAAGCATGGGTGGACGCATATATCCTACAATGTTATGCGTAAAGCTTTCTAATTGAGCCGCTCGAGCTCCTGGGCACTACAGGTCCTATACATCCCGTGTCGCGCTGCACAATCTCTTTGCGATCTTGAAACCCCCCTTCTTTTCATTTATTTTGCGTTGTCCTATGGGCCGTATTGGCAGGTATTTGGCACCTCGCGTTGTCCTTGTGTAGGATGTCCGTCCTGGTCCGTCTAGCCGGTACGGTTAGTGACAGGGGGGCAGCGCTGGTCCCCCATGTAAACACCGCATCCAAATCACGCGCTTGTCCCGTTTGCAAACATGGCATTCTAAACGCCACGCTGGACCGCTTATCGCTTTTGTCTCCCCTGACTCTTCCCCTAAGCATGTTTTGAGATCAACTGCACAAGTATTCATCTGAATGCATTTTCCTTCGCTTTTTTCGCAAAAGTTACATCCCATTAGAACTAGCTGAGTTGCGAACCCCGGTCGTATCTGTCCTCAGATGCAGAACAGTTGTATGCGCCGAGCGGTGCATGCGGTGTTGGAGAAGGCATACGGACTTGGGATGCAACCTATGTACCTTTCACGACCTTTCTCAACACGCATCGCAACTATTAGCAAGCAGGAGTTCCTTCTGCACACTCTCCCTTGCCCTGCACACGCTCCAAAACTGCTTAAAAACGATCACAACCACTTACAAATGCGCCCCTAGCCGGCGCGGAGGACCTATGCTCTTCCGAGATGCCGAAAAACCTCCCCTATATCAGCAAAACGTTCCATGACTTGAAATATTATGACAGGATGCCACACGGACTTAGCTTGGTGAAGTGCAAGGGTGCGCTGGCAATTAGTGCCATAGAACACCAACCCGCGTTAGCTTCTTGCGGCGATAAAAGGAAGTGCATGCTGAGTGTGATGGTGCTCCTATCTAAGGGCACGGCTGCAGACATACATCCGAAGCCGCCGTTCTCCACCCTAAATATGGGTACGCGGATTTGGTTAACATCCGCTCTAGCTGCAAAATATGAAGCATTCACGGAATCCGAGTAACCATAGACGATAGACAGACCTATACACATTGAAGGCTGATCATACATGTTCCAACTTAACGCGACTTGTCGTAAAAAGACTCGAAACGCTAATCGATAGGGAATGCCCACATGGCCTGAATCATCATGTCCGAAAGAGAACCTTCCATTTCGGCCAAGTGCGTCACAGCTGTGTGCCCATCAGATAACGAATACAACGTGCAAACATTCGTACCAAATGAAAGTCAGTGAATAGTTTGTCAACAGCATTCAGACAATCAGGCCCTTCGTGGCCCCTTAGGCAGGGACGATGAGGAGCATACGCTAAGGTTAACGCCTGCATCTCCTTCAACCCCAATAACAAGCGCTCCGCCACCGCTCTTGTACCCTCCTCCGGCCTGGTGATATAAAAAAGAATCCATGACCCCCAACCAGGCTGTCACAAAAACTAGGGAATTAGTAAGGCATGAGATGCCCAGATCTATTCCTTCCTCCCTCTCAGCTTGACGGTTTTGACCAGTAGAAAGGAAAGACCTGCAAGATCGGGCCGATGACCACATCCTGCACGCTGTACTTAAAAATGCCGCCCATGTTGCGCTCGCAGTAAGTCAGGACCGACCTCGGACCTAGGAAACATCCCGCGTGTAATTAAGCTGTTAGGGCACGCGGCCAGAAAGCCCTAGCAAACAGCGTCCAATAGATCCCGAATTTAGACGCAAGCATATCTTCCGAACTGAAAAACACCCAAAGCAACTAACATCATGAAGCGAATAGCTATGTAGTTGCTTCCACGGCCATAAACAATTGGGTATATCGTGTCATTGGAAAGCAGCGCCAGTTCTCAGTAAACATGGTACATGCCTCAGTGTAGGCGCTTAACTGACGGCCATCTCGCAGTATGGAAGCATCTCTGCAAAAGCCGAGGTCACGTGCCAACGGCTCATTCGCCACCATTGGCCACTAGAAACGTCTAGCGCAGCAAGTTGCCGAAGCGGCTAAATGTGGCGGGGAAGGGAATCAAAAGGAGGGAGGATTAAATTGAGTTGGATGTTCGCAATATCGGAGCACTCCTTATGGACCCTCAATGCGGCACAAGGGTCTTGCACATCCCTTATTATCTGGTGGCTCCACGTACCTTAATCATTTCCGGGTGTGGCGGCACATCAAGGGAGTCGCCCGCGTGCCAACGCAGCTGCCGCAGCCCCACCAGGTTACTAATATGTGCCATGCTTGAGCTGTTGATGCTGGAATGCCCCTGCAACGAGAAAGGGGTTCGGTCATAAGCCCCATGTCACATCCTCAGGACAAGAAACAGTCATATCTCCACGCAGAAAGACAACACCATGAAGCGCTTTACTAAATCCATGCCACTCAGGATGAGGAAAGAGCCGTTGAGAGCTTTACTTTGCATATTATACTTGAGGTCTACAATTTCACTTGCCCGCTGTCCTGCTTGCACCTTGCTTGGGCTCAGAACAACGGAAATGAACAAAGCTAATATAATGGTGGTCATCTTAGGCGATTCGGCTCAGCACACCCCTCACCAATGCACACACGGACAGACGAGTCAAGCAAGTGAGCGCCCCCAGCCCAGACAGGTCTGCTTCCGACAGGCCACTGATATCGTCGAGCTCCAGGCTTGTCAGTTGGGGCAACACTGAGGGACCCAGGGCCTCCTGCATGCGAGATAGTTGGATGTGAGGATAACGAGGCTCGGATGACACAACTTAGGAATAAAAATACGCAGTTTGGGGTTGACAGAATCTCGATTCTCATCTGAGGACTTCGGCACACCACAGGGCATCTGCTCCTGGGATTTCGTTTCGAAACTATTGGCCTACCTTCAAATGGCTACAGCAACCATAGCGGCAGGCGTGAAGACTAAGCCGCTGCAGCCGTTGCAGCCGCGCATGGCCGCGACACTCAACATTGCCCTTGCCACTCCATGTCCCGTAGTCTGGATTTGCAGCTGCTGCGGCCGCTGGCTCCTCCCTGAGCTGCCGCTGCACTGATCCACGTGTCTGGCTTGCCTCATCCCCTCTGGCCGAAACCGGGCTGTACTCCCCAGCACCGACCAGCCTCCGCAAGCAAAAATCGTTCGCCTCATTAAGCTGCTGGCCTGACTGTGAAAGCTCCGCCTCTCCGCAGGGCAGGTGAACACCGACAAGCTCCAAGCACGTAAGGTTAAGGGGAAGCCATGCGGCCCGCAGGACGGAATCATCACGACAGGCCTGGCCCTGCATGTACGTGTAGACTGAAATCAGCACTGCACTTGCAAAAAATTGATTGTCCAATAAGACCACAATCATTCGGGTACCTTTCTTCATATGGGTTACCGTTGAATCTCCCACAAGTGGCATGCATTGCAATCTGTCTCATTCTTCAACGAATGCAGATGCACGTCGAGCACCCGGCGTGGCAATCGGCCTATTGAGACCTGCTGTGGCTGTCCAACAGCGGAACACCAACCCCCCAGACACGTCTGCTGCAAGGTTTTCAACTGATGTGTAACACACCTTCACGGAAATACGTAGATCCCTAAGACCACTCAGGCCCGCCAGGCTCGCCAGGGCGCCAGTGCAACTCAGGGAGTATGCATCAGTGTTAACAAGGTGCAGGACACGTAGCGAGCCCTGGGCCCACGTCTCTGCCAATCTGCAAGTTCATAGACAGACGCGTTAACAGATGCGGCAACAGTACTTAATGGTATTATTTCGCTACAGCGCACGTACATGTTACCGGTTACGGCCACAAAAGACAAAACCCTGCCGCGGATGACGCCCCTTCCAACATAGCGTGGAGGGAATCTTCCAAGCTATGCATCCAACGGGAAACACCTCTAACATCCTCACCGTGGAATGGCGCTGTAGATGTCTTTGCTTGGATCGGACACGTCCATGCGCAGCACCTCCAGCCGCTTCCCCAGCGGCCCTGCCAACAGGCCCGCCAATGCGCTGCAAACTGTAGCCGCTATCGCGCCCTCGTCAGCTTCTCCGCCTGGCACCCCCGCCGACCGCCATCCGTCGAAGGACAGCTCTGTGAGTGCGTTAAGACTGGACAGCGCCGTCAAGGAGTAGGCGCTGACGGTGCAGGACCTGCGCGCAACTCGGGGAACGGGTCCAGAATTCCGGTCTTGATGGAAAATATCTTCACAGAAACCAAAGACCATGCAATGGCCCTGGGCGTTGCAGCGTTCGCGCGTACTTTATGAAATGTCAGGCTCGGTAAATGACATCAGGTACGTAATTCCTCCCATGCCGTATCTGAGCCGCCTAAACCCTATCCTATACTAACCACAGACTGCGCACCTCAAATGCAACGACTTAAGGTTAGCCGGAAGGCCCAACGCCAGCAAAGGGATGTCGCTCTCTAGCACCCGGCCCTGCAGCCGCAACTCCACATGCTGCAGCTGCTTCCAAAGGTTAAGCTCCTATAGGAAGGACAACCATGACATGGATTGCACACGAAGCCACATCCAAACAGCACAGAATGTGATCTGGAGACAATCCTGGCGTGCGATTTACTGTCACATTACGGTCCGCCAGAACAGCTGCATCCTAAGCTCAGGCCACACAGCACACGGCTATGCAGATGTGGTGGATCGCGACTGGTGCCAAAAAAGTGGATACAACGAGCCATGTCTAAATGCATGCAACGGAAGCCCTCGGCGAGCCCGCAATGCCATGCCGATTATTGATAAGGGCAGTTGCAATATTAACTCGTCCCCACTTACCCTACGCTCGTGCAATCTTCCCGACAAGGCGTCGAATATTAGCGCCACGCACTGAAGCCCCTGCACGGCCCTTAGGAACACGCGGGCTGCCTCGGCGTGGACCTACATGCGCGCAAGTTTGCCAATTTTGAAATGAAGCTAGGATACAGATACGGAAGCTACCCTGAGGTCAGACAAAGCAGGCCCACTGTGGGTCAACCTTTGTGGCGAAGCCCCGGCTTAACCAAAGCACCATGGGCCCGCAATCTTACAGCCGTGTGAAATGCGACGCTATTCTTCGCGACCGATGATATATGGTCATTTATATGATCAAATCACATCCTTACATGCAATTACATCTTCCTGCGCTATATCCCAGCCAGTATACCTCGCCTCGCTGCCTCATTTCAAAGGTCTTGATACTGCAGCAGCCCATTCCCGCCGCGTCAACATTCCCCATGCAACAGTCCATCTTACATCCGCTGCCCTACTACGTCAGGTGGCCTTCAAACACGCGACGATTTACGATTCACTTACCGCCGCACCCCCCAACCTCAGCTCCGTAAGCCCCGTCAGTGCCGCCAACGCCATCAGCTGCGCGCTGGCCCCCAGCTCCTCCTCGTCCCAGTCCCAGGGGCTGTCCTCAAGCGTCAAAGCTAATCGTCGAAGCGATGAAAGCTTGATAATGGCATCAATGCCCGTGGGTCGTGTTATAACACTGGATCCCTGGACGGACGTGGGGTGCGCCAGGGTTTCCTGGGGACAAGGGGAATCCTTTGAAGGTCGATAAGGGGAACACCCGTTCCGTAGCCTTCAAAGCTAGTTTACACTGGAGGCCGATGACTGATTCCGGATCGTTGGGAAGGAACGTACTAAGCGAGGAGAGCACGATGCATCCTGAGGATGCCAAGCTTTCCATGTCAATAGCATGAAGACTTGTTACCCTCGTTAAGAGGGCCGTTACCCGCGCACCTCGGGTCTCAGCCCCAGGACCAGCGACGTTAGGCTGGTGCAGGTTTCCGCCACCGTCCGCAGCAGATCAGCGTCCGCAGAACGGCCAGTAAATGTGAGCGACTCTAAGCCCTGTCCGCAAATATAGCAGCGGTCAACAGTAATATGAAGGGCGAAGCCCCGTCTAAAGTCAATGACTGGCGGAGATTACGATGGCCTCCAAACCTTAGGTCCAGACAGGTCCCTTTTTGTTGGCGTTCGTACGCACTGGTAGCACGCACCTGCATGCCCGCTAGGTTGACAGGCCAGAATGGCATCCCAAATGGCCATGTACTCGACTTGCTGCCCGGGGGCGAGGTGCTTGCGAGCAAAAGATGTTTGACGCGCCTGTAGAATATGTCCGTGCCCAACACCATAGTGGCTGTCCGAAGAACATCTGGTAAGATGCGCTCGCTGATGTATAAGGATATAGTGTGCGCTGCCCCAAAGATGAGGGGAATGGTTGTAAGTGCTGGTATATCACTGTTCTTGTCCAGCCTGACTTGTTGAACAACGACGACCCTTCGTTCTGTATGATAATTAGACAAACGGTCTGTACATAACTTTCGAGATGAAGGGAATGAAATTGCGTCATTAGGCGGACGCTCAAGACCTTTACCTGCCGGAAGCCACTTGCACCAGTCCCTACACACAAGTCTACAAATTAGGAGGTCCTCTTGTAATAAGTGCGGTCCCAAATGGTGCGACAGGACCTGCAAGCAGCAGCCCATAAGTACTTCCAAATACAGGATAAAGAGGCCTCTTGTAACATTAAAAAATATCAGAACATTTCCCAATGTAATTCCTAGCACCATACCTCAGCCAACATCCTCCCCGATATTCCATGCCTCTCATAATCTCCTGTCCCACTGGCGGCCACAGCTGTAGCTGGTGTTGCTGGAATAGCTGTAGTGCTGCTGCGTCTGCTTTTCTTTATTGCAGAGACCATGGTCGCCGTGGAAAAGAAAGTTTAGAGTTCCCCTACGATAAGGCCACGACAGCTCACTTCCAGTGAAAATAATTGAGCTCATACAGGTCAGTATGAAATGCATTAACGTCACAAGAAGTATCACAGGTGCGATACGCAAAATAATGTGTCTGGACTTTTCATGGATTCACGCTTTGCGGATCCAGAAGGCGTACGGCGCTTCACTTGATGTTGGAAATTGATACATATTATGTTATTCATATGTTCCTTCGCATATTGTAAAAATATATATCTACAGAAAAAAAGTATTGGGGATATGTTACAGCAGCTTCGGATTAGGTGAAGCGGTGCTGATAACGCATGTGCTGTGATCAGGATGTACGAGATCGCTGGATATATTTTACTTAACTGTCTGTAGTTTGTAGTCGTCTCTGGCCTTCACTAAACATGGCCGTGAACGTCGCTTGTTCGGGCACGCTCAGGCAGGTTACTTGTACGGTTTGCAGGAAAAAGAGGCTGGTAGTTAAGATTTCGGTCCGGTAGGCCGACTAAGATGGCCGGCGACGGGCACTCACACGTGAAAATGCGAGCGTTACGCCGCTTGAGCGTTGGGGAAAGCAGCTATGGAACAAGTCACGAACCCAAACCCATAAACTTCCTCATAATCGTTCTTTTTTTCACGTAGATGGCGAGCTCTGGGCCAGGCTACTGGTCTCCTTTGCGTTCTACACCGACGACAGCTTGCTGCCTTACCACGCCTCGGCAGCCCGAATAGGACTACCGTCAGCCGCCTTCGAAGCCGTGCCCCCTCACCGCAACTCTCCTCAGACCAAACGCCATCCCCCACCCCCGCACAAGCACGCCGCCCCATCGCCGCCTCTCCCACGGGGTCCTTTCCTTCCTTGCCTCCTAAGCGCAACCACCAATCTCTACGCAGGTGCATAAGATCTGCCGTGTTCACCACTGTCCCTCATGCTGCTGCGCTCATAGCAGCCACCACCAGCTCGACTGCCGCTTCCAACGGGTTTCCACCCGCTGTAATCGTCCTCATATCCCTCCTTCCGAGCATTGGCACGTTCCTACTGTGCGTTGCTGCCGCGGTGCTCCTGCTGGCCTCGGTGCCAGCGGTATGGGCGCTAGCGCGCGCGGCACATCAGGCGGAGCGACTAATGGCGGCGGTAGAGTCGGAGCTGCCCGATACTGCAGCTTCTATGCGGCTTGCGGGTCTGGAGTTGACGGATTGCGTGCAGGTATTGACAGTATGACATTCCTCGCTGTCCACGTGCAGCACTGTGCAGCACCCGTGCATCCATTGTCCCGTGCGTCCATTGCGCCATTCCTCTCGACTCTTTACGGTCATGGCTACTCCTTTAAGTGAGCCCTTCTCCGTGGGAGTGGGATTATTTTGATCTGAGGTTTCGTTTTGCGTTCTCGAGTCTGTTCGTGCCGTTGAGTCCTTTCATTGGCGCGTGAGCTCTTCACTTCTATCCGGCGCACCAAGAATTGCAGCTCGTCATCACATTGAACCAGCATGAACTCAGACGCTCTCTGTTCCACGCCGATCACCGCTCTGGATACCTTGTAGCTGCGGGGTGGGGCTTGGGCTCCCTTCCCGCGAACTTAACATCTGCATGTCAGGGCCCGGACCCGTTGTGTAGGTACACGCACGCTATCTGTGCTTGCCGCAACCTTCAGATACGACATAATCTTGCACCTACCCCGCTCATATCCCTGGATAGCCCTGCTAGCCCTGGATAGCCCTGGCCAGCCCTGGTAGCCCTGGGTTTATAGCCCTGGCTATAGCCCTGGATAGCCCTGGACTCCGGGGTCGTGTAAAGCCCTACGCCCCATAAACTGATGTATGGGTGGATTCTCAGCGCTCAGTCATTCCGCCGCGTCGTACAGGAGCTGGGAGCTCTAGGCGGAGAACTGACTCGCGGTGTGAGGTCAACCGCTGCACTGGCGGCGGCTGCGGAGGCGGGTGTCCGTGGAGGTGCGACTGCGGCAAACTCGGCGGTTCGAAACCATGTCGTACCGGCAATGGCCAAGGTGGAGCGCGACACGCGTGGTAAGGCGCATACGGAAACATAGCAAAAGCTAACGTGCGTGCAGGGTCTTTGCATTTGTGCACGGGTGTGGGTGTTTACGTTCTTTTGTCGTACGATGTTGGTCTATCCAATGGGTTATGTTGGTCACTAAACACTTGCAAACGTATCCGGTGCCCGAACCATAGGAGTGGTTGAGCAGCATCTTGTCACAACCTCGAAGCTGTCGTATACTCGGCCACTGGTGGCGCAGGCCGCTGGGGCCGCCGGGGCGGTGGCACGGCGGCTAAGGATGGGTCTGGCAATTGGCAGGCTGGCCGGTGCCGCTATGCAGGTCTGTGGTTGGCTGGCTATCTTGCTTGTGCCTCAGATGTGCTCGCCTGGGTGTATAAGCTTTGGCATAGCTATTCGTATCCAACTTTCGGACCTTGTGTCTAATGTGTTATCAATTATTATTAGAACAACTCGAGGTGTAATCTAAGTAGCGAGCCTCGTTACACAAGGCCTTTTCTCCCACGCGCCATGCAGGCTGGGCACGCCGCACGTGACACTCTCACACAACGGCAGCAGCGGCGTAATCGTGAAGCAGCATACGAGGGGCGACCGGACGAGCAACTGCTGCAGCTGGACGAGCAGGCTCTACGGAGGAAGTTGGAGACTTTGCAGGATAAGCAGCGGAAGCAACATTCCAGGCTGCACCATGAGCCGGAACGAAAGCAGTAGCAGCTAGCACCATGGCTGCAGCCATAGGGGCGGCACATAGAATTGTGCATAGCTGTTGTCGCTATTGCTCTCGTTAGCGGTAAAGCTCGCGTAGAAACCCAAAGCTGTAGTCAACCCCAGGTTATGAGGTCATGAGGTCGATTTATATTTGGTGGTTGGAAATGTGGTCGAGGGTATGCAGGATGAGGAGGGACGATTAAGAAGAATCTAGAGTTGTCTGTGGCTCAAATTTATTCCGAGCTTTTAAGCATAAGACATGTGTGGAAAGCGTCCGTCCTCCGAGAGAATGAAAACTAACATTTTTTGGAATTCTGCACAGATGGTCCCAACCACTGTGAAAAGGAAATTGTGGACCATCAATTTAAATACCCTAAGACAAGCCTTCACGCATGCCCTTCAAGCCTCATGCCCTCATGCCCCAAATTGATTGCAACTGTATCGTGGGTTTCGATCTTCGGGGATATGAGCCCCACAAGCGTGTGACTTTATTTGTCATGCGTGCGTGTACGTGCGTGCCTGCTGACAGACAATCAAATGCTGCTGCTGTGGCTCAGAACCCAGCAGCTGCTGCGTGGCCGCCCACTCACTGATGCGCGCGTGCCATGTGTGCACACTAGGCGCGGGCTGGCTGCCCGCGAGGGGGGCCGTAGTTCCCCGTGAAGCGATCGTGGAGGTGAGGGCATGTGTGCCGACGCAGACTGGTGGCCATGAGCATGGTGGCAATGAGCATGAATGGTACAGCCAGATCCGGCGCCAGGGTGAAGAGCTGGATGGTCTCGTTGATGGTGGGTGGCGGAGTAAGACGCCAGTAGGTGGGCACCTCCGCTGTGATGGGCGCGCGGTCGGACTGCCGGCCCTCGTTGATGAGTAGTGCCATGAGTGGGTAGCCGGGGCGGCGTTCCAAACGTAGGCGGGGGGTGCGGTCTGTGGTTGTGGCCGTGGTGGCGGTGCCTTCGGTCATGACCGAGTGGCGCTTCAGCCGCTTGGAAGCGTCGCTCAGCAGCGGGACGTCAGCGGCGCGCACACGGCGGATGAATGGGGTGGTGTTTGCACCGAGCGTGTCGGGCAGATTAAGCGTACGGCAGCGCCGAGCTGCGCCGTATGCATACAGCCCCCCCACCGTGGTGCGGTCGTACAGGTCCGTCAGGGCAACATCAGACAGGTTGATTCCCATCGTCGGGTTGCCTTGGCCTGGCATGAACTCGTACCGTTTGACCTGATTGTCTTGCGGCGGCTGCGTGTCAGGGTCGGGTTCGAGGCGGCCTCGTGCGGTGTCTGGGTCGTCATCTGAGTCGCTGGAGCTGTCGCGCCTGTCAAATCCGCAATGCGTGCGGCCAACTGGCCGCGCAGCATGTTGGGGTTGGGGTTGACGACTGCGATACTGTGCAACTGAATGGCACATGGGAACACCTCGGGGGGGCGGCCCGTGATGTGAACGATCATCAGCTGCTGCATAAGGCGGCCCCGCCCCAACAGCTGGCTCTCTACAAACGTGGGTGTAGGCAGCGGGTCGCCCAGGTGATTGGCAGATGGCACGTCACCCGGATCGAGACGTGCCAGAGCCGCTTCAGGCACCTGGCGTGCTGCAATGACAACGGGGACAGGCAGAAATCGGCTAGGCAGCGAGCTGCGTCGTCTAATACAAAGTAGGCGGCTCAATGGAATAAACGTCCTCAATATCAGAAAGCAGTGAAGAAAGTGCAGGAGATCTAAACGTGCTGGATGAATTGCCCACCTGTCAGCGCCTTCTCGCAGGAGGCGCAGATAATTCTGTCGGGGGCATCATTGCCGCAGGACATGGTCTGGTTTGGCAAGTCTGCATCAAGGCGCATGCCGAACGGTACTTCCACACTTCGTGGATCCCCGAGACAAGGTCGTGGCTGCACCCGTGGTGGATGTGGCTGCAATTCCGTGGGCAGCTGCACTTGGGGCACGTCCTGAGCAGCACCTGCCGCCTGTGAATCTGGTTGATCGGCCTCCTCAGCACCACCATCGCTGTCAGCCGCTGCGGCATTCATGTCCATGAATGCCGCGGGATCGGCGCCAGCACTGGCGCTTGCACCGCTGCCGCGGTCTTCTTTGCTGATACGATACCGTGCCGGTAAAACTGGATCTGGTGGCGGTGGTGCACCACCTGGGGCAGTGAAGGGCATGCGCCGCCAAGCCAGGGTACGCGCATGACATGGCACGGCGCCAGTAGTGCACATGATGTCAGCGTAAAAGATGTTGACGTTGGGGATCTCCGCCCAGGCACGAAGCGCCGACTGGTCCTCTGAACATTGCTCCGAGCAAACGGCACACACCCGTGATGGCATGCGCCGACGCAGCGTGGCGGCCATGCTGGAAGCAAGCTGCAGGTGTTTTTCATAGGGCACCTGCCGCTCAGCCAGGAGTTGACCGTCGGGCAAATCCTGCACGCGCCCTTCCAGAATCGCCTCCAGAAAATCAGGCGGTGCAGGGCGCTGGCCCTCATGCAAGCAGGGAAACCGCATGAGGTCCCGCAAACGCTCAAGCAGGCTGGCCTGCGGAGGCTGTACTGCATGCTGCTGAGCATGGGCCTGTGCTCGTGCAGTCGCGTCATGCTGCCGCTCCGCAGCCCTGTACCCCGGGTCTTGGCGGGCTGCAGCTCGTGCAGCCGTGTCACGCTGCTGCTCCGCAGCCCTGTGCTCCGGGTCCACACGATCATGCCGTATCCGTGATGCATCCGCGCTGACCTGCTGCGTATTTAACGTATTTGCCCCTCTAAAATGAAAGCCGCCAGCCAGTGTGCCCATACGCTCGCGACTACGCGCCCCGGATTGTGGTGCTGCACAGGCAGGGGCGGCAACCACGCCAAGCTCCATGCCTAACGGAGCAATTCCTCTGGGAAGAAAGCCGCCAGCCAGTGTACCCAGGCGCTCGCGACTGCGAGTCCCAGGCTGCTGGGGTGAATCGTTTGTCCGGTCCGTCATAGCTGATGGGAACCGTCTTCAGCCACAGTACTGTATGTGAATAGAAGTAGATCCGGTATGTAGAATTTCGATGCAATCCTACTGTAATGAGCCGATGTCTGTAAATAACCCAGTTTTGGCCGCCGGCGCTGCTGCCGCCGTACAGGCCACCATACAAATACGTTGGCAGCGCGCAATCTAAAGTGAACGGCGTTTCACGAAACTGGGCTGTTCATTCGGCACTGCATCTCATATATCAAAAATATTCAGCGTGGCTGGCTAGCGCTGTGGTTTCTGTGTCACGCAAATGGCTACTTTACCCCCTTGTGTAGTTGCGCTCTTGCGTACTTGCGCACACGACAAAGAGTCGAACAGACGGACTTGCACATGCGCTCAGCATATTATTATTACATAAGTCCGTCTATAATGTTATGATATATTATGTATTTTACTACACACGAACACTTGAATCACGCATGACAAGCGAGTCGTGCGACTCAATCCGTGACCTTGCCATATAGTTGACGACGTCTTAAGCGCGCACGGAGCTCCGAAAGCACGAGAATGCGAGCACAAGACCGCGACTTTCCATAAATTCACGAACGGTCGGACGGACGGACGTCGCCGCGGCGTAAGGTCTCCATTCCGACGACGGAACGACTATCGTCGTTCACGTCTAACGTCGGAACTTAGACGATGGGCCTCCTGCCTGCCACCGCCGGGCGGGCAAGGATATATAATATACCATCCTTGCCATCCGTCTGTGATACCGCCGCCGACCTACGAGCGGCGTGCACATGTGCATGCCGCGTGCAATGAACCAGCCATTCGTTGGGCGATGGCGAACCCCCTGCGCGTGTAGTACGTACTACCACATGTCATCCCAAGCAAGACCTTTCTGTATCGAGACCAGGTTTGGATCCTGGGACCTCGGGGTTATGAGCCCCGCACGCTTCCGCTGCGCCATCTCGATCTTTCCCTGCCGTGCCCAACCCAGCATCACGATCACCTACCGCGCCACCTGCTACGACCTCATGCATGCCGCGTGCACCTCATCAACCAAGCAACGTGCGGCTGGCTGGCTGGCTGGATGGCGGGGCTCCCATCTATCTACGCACGGACCTACATGCTGTGCGTGTGACTTTATTTGTCATGCGTGCGTGTACGTGCGTGCCTGCTGACAGACAATCAAATGCTGCTGCTGTGGCTCAGAACCCAGCAGCTGCTGCGTGGCCGCCCACTCACTGATGCGCGCGTGCCATGTGTGCGCATGGGCCTCCTGCCTGCCACCGCCGGGCGGGCAAGGATATATAATATACCATCCTTGCCATCCGTCTGTGATACCGCCGCCGACCTACGAGCGGCGTGCACATGTGCATGCCGCGTGCAATGAACCAGCCATTCGTTGGGCGATGGCGAACCCCCTGCGCGTGTAGTACGTACTACCACATGTCATCCCAAGCAAGACCTTTCTGTATCGAGACCAGGTTTGGATCCTGGGACCTCGGGGTTATGAGCCCCGCACGCTTCCGCTGCGCCATCTCGATCTTTCCCTGCCGTGCCCAACCCAGCATCACGATCACCTACCGCGCCACCTGCTACGACCTCATGCATGCCGCGTGCAGCTCATCAACCAAGCAACGTGCGGCTGGCTGGCTGGCTGGATGGCGGGGCTCCCATCTATCTACGCACGGACCTACATGCTGTGCGTGTGACTTTATTTGTCATGCGTGCGTGTACGTGCGTGCCTGCTGACAGACAATCAAATGCTGCTGCTGTGGCTCAGAACCCAGCAGCTGCTGCGTGGCCGCCCACTCACTGATGCGCGCGTGCCATGTGTGCGCATGGGCCTCCTGCCTGCCACCGCCGGGCGGGCAAGGATATATAATATACCATCCTTGCCATCCGTCTGTGATACCGCCGCCGACCTACGAGCGGCGTGCACATGTGCATGCCGCGTGCAATGAACCAGCCATTCGTTGGGCGATGGCGAACCCCCTGCGCGTGTAGTACGTACTACCACATGTCATCCCAAGCAAGACCTTTCTGTATCGAGACCAGGTTTGGATCCTGGGACCTCGGGGTTATGAGCCCCGCACGCTTCCGCTGCGCCATCTCGATCTTTCCCTGCCGTGCCCAACCCAGCATCACGATCGCCTACCGCGCCACCTGCTACGACCTCATGCATGCCGCGTGCACCTCATCAACCAAGCAACGTGCGGCTGGCTGGCTGGCTGGATGGCGGGGCTCCCATCTATCTACGCACGGACCTACATGCTGTGCGTGTGACTTTATTTGTCATGCGTGCGTGTACGTGCGTGCCTGCTGACAGACAATCAAATGCTGCTGCTGTGGCTCAGAACCCAGCAGCTGCTGCGTGGCCGCCCACTCACTGATGCGCGCGTGCCATGTGTGCGCATGGGCCTCCTGCCTGCCACCGCCGGGCGGGCAAGGATATATAATATACCATCCTTGCCATCCGTCTGTGATACCGCCGCCGACCTACGAGCGGCGTGCACATGTGCATGCCGCGTGCAATGAACCAGCCATTCGTTGGGCGATGGCGAACCCCCTGCGCGTGTAGTACGTACTACCACATGTCATCCCAAGCAAGACCTTTCTGTATCGAGACCAGGTTTGGATCCTGGGACCTCGGGGTTATGAGCCCCGCACGCTTCCGCTGCGCCATCTCGATCTTTCCCTGCCGTGCCCAACCCAGCATCACGATCACCTACCGCGCCACCTGCTACGACCTCATGCATGCCGCGTGCACCTCATCAACCAAGCAACGTGCGGCTGGCTGGCTGGCTGGATGGCGGGGCTCCCATCTATCTACGCACGGACCTACATGCTGTGCGTGTGACTTTATTTGTCATGCGTGCGTGTACGTGCGTGCCTGCTGACAGACAATCAAATGCTGCTGCTGTGGCTCAGAACCCAGCAGCTGCTGCGTGGCCGCCCACTCACTGATGCGCGCGTGCCATGTGTGCGCATGGGCCTCCTGCCTGCCACCGCCGGGCGGGCAAGGATATATAATATACCATCCTTGCCATCCGTCTGTGATACCGCCGCCGACCTACGAGCGGCGTGCACATGTGCATGCCGCGTGCAATGAACCAGGCATTCGTTGGGCGATGGCGAACCCCCTGCGCGTGTAGTACGTACTACCACATGTCATCCCAAGCAAGACCTTTCTGTATCGAGACCAGGTTTGGATCCTGGGACCTCGGGGTTATGAGCCCCGCACGCTTCCGCTGCGCCATCTCGATCTTTCCCTGCCGTGCCCAACCCAGCATCACGATCGCCTACCGCGCCACCTGCTACGACCTCATGCATGCCGCGTGCACCTCATCAACCAAGCAACGTGCGGCTGGCTGGCTGGCTGGATGGCGGGGCTCCCATCTATCTACGCACGGACCTACATGCTGTGCGTGTGACTTTATTTGTCATGCGTGCGTGTACGTGCGTGCCTGCTGACAGACAATCAAATGCTGCTGCTGTGGCTCAGAACCCAGCAGCTGCTGCGTGGCCGCCCACTCACTGATGCGCGCGTGCCATGTGTGCGCATGGGCCTCCTGCCTGCCACCGCCGGGCGGGCAAGGATATATAATATACCATCCTTGCCATCCGTCTGTGATACCGCCGCCGACCTACGAGCGGCGTGCACATGTGCATGCCGCGTGCAATGAACCAGGCATTCGTTGGGCGATGGCGAACCCCCTGCGCGTGTAGTACGTACTACCACATGTCATCCCAAGCAAGACCTTTCTGTATCGAGACCAGGTTTGGATCCTGGGACCTCGGGGTTATGAGCCCCGCACGCTTCCGCTGCGCCATCTCGATCTTTCCCTGCCGTGCCCAACCCAGCATCACGATCAGCCTACCGCGCCACCTGCTACGACCTCATGCATGCCGCGTGCAGCTCATCAACCAAGCAACGTGCGGCTGGCTGGCTGGCTGGATGGCGGGGCTCCCATCTATCTACGCACGGACCTACATGCTGTGCGTGTGACTTTATTTGTCATGCGTGCGTGTACGTGCGTGCCTGCTGACAGACAATCAAATGCTGCTGCTGTGGCTC
Organism: Volvox reticuliferus; assembly: GCA_019650235.1. NCBI lineage: Eukaryota > Viridiplantae > Chlorophyta > Chlorophyceae > Chlamydomonadales > Volvocaceae > Volvox > Volvox reticuliferus. The sequence continues at coordinate 15,129 of BNCP01000012.1, read as the reverse complement.
AGAACCCAGCAGCTGCTGCGTGGCCGCCCACTCACTGATGCGCGCGTGCCATGTGTGCGCATGGGCCTCCTGCCTGCCACCGCCGGGCGGGCAAGGATATATAATATACCATCCTTGCCATCCGTCTGTGATACCGCCGCCGACCTACGAGCGGCGTGCACATGTGCATGCCGCGTGCAATGAACCAGCCATTCGTTGGGCGATGGCGAACCCCCTGCGCGTGTAGTACGTACTACCACATGTCATCCCAAGCAAGACCTTTCTGTATCGAGACCAGGTTTGGATCCTGGGACCTCGGGGTTATGAGCCCCGCACGCTTCCGCTGCGCCATCTCGATCTTTCCCTGCCGTGCCCAACCCAGCATCACGATCGCCTACCGCGCCACCTGCTACGACCTCATGCATGCCGCGTGCACCTCATCAACCAAGCAACGTGCGGCTGGCTGGCTGGCTGGATGGCGGGGCTCCCATCTATCTACGCACGGACCTACATGCTGTGCGTGTGACTTTATTTGTCATGCGTGCGTGTACGTGCGTGCCTGCTGACAGACAATCAAATGCTGCTGCTGTGGCTCAGAACCCAGCAGCTGCTGCGTGGCCGCCCACTCACTGATGCGCGCGTGCCATGTGTGCGCATGGGCCTCCTGCCTGCCACCGCCGGGCGGGCAAGGATATATAATATACCATCCTTGCCATCCGTCTGTGATACCGCCGCCGACCTACGAGCGGCGTGCACATGTGCATGCCGCGTGCAATGAACCAGCCATTCGTTGGGCGATGGCGAACCCCCTGCGCGTGTAGTACGTACTACCACATGTCATCCCAAGCAAGACCTTTCTGTATCGAGACCAGGTTTGGATCCTGGGACCTCGGGGTTATGAGCCCCGCACGCTTCCGCTGCGCCATCTCGATCTTTCCCTGCCGTGCCCAACCCAGCATCACGATCACCTACCGCGCCACCTGCTACGACCTCATGCATGCCGCGTGCAGCTCATCAACCAAGCAACGTGCGGCTGGCTGGCTGGCTGGATGGCGGGGCTCCCATCTATCTACGCACGGACCTACATGCTGTGCGTGTGACTTTATTTGTCATGCGTGCGTGTACGTGCGTGCCTGCTGACAGACAATCAAATGCTGCTGCTGTGGCTCAGAACCCAGCAGCTGCTGCGTGGCCGCCCACTCACTGATGCGCGCGTGCCATGTGTGCGCATGGGCCTCCTGCCTGCCACCGCCGGGCGGGCAAGGATATATAATATACCATCCTTGCCATCCGTCTGTGATACCGCCGCCGACCTACGAGCGGCGTGCACATGTGCATGCCGCGTGCAATGAACCAGCCATTCGTTGGGCGATGGCGAACCCCCTGCGCGTGTAGTACGTACTACCACATGTCATCCCAAGCAAGACCTTTCTGTATCGAGACCAGGTTTGATCCTGGGACCTCGGGGTTATGAGCCCCGCACGCTTCCGCTGCGCCATCTCGATCTTTCCCTGCCGTGCCCAACCCAGCATCACGATCGCCTACCGCGCCACCTGCTACGACCTCATGCATGCCGCGTGCAGCTCATCAACCAAGCAACGTGCGGCTGGCTGGCTGGCTGGATGGCGGGGCTCCCATCTATCTACGCACGGACCTACATGCTGTGCGTGTGACTTTATTTGTCATGCGTGCGTGTACGTGCGTGCCTGCTGACAGACAATCAAATGCTGCTGCTGTGGCTCAGAACCCAGCAGCTGCTGCGTGGCCGCCCACTCACTGATGCGCGCGTGCCATGTGTGCGCATGGGCCTCCTGCCTGCCACCGCCGGGCGGGCAAGGATATATAATATACCATCCTTGCCATCCGTCTGTGATACCGCCGCCGACCTACGAGCGGCGTGCACATGTGCATGCCGCGTGCAATGAACCAGCCATTCGTTGGGCGATGGCGAACCCCCTGCGCGTGTAGTACGTACTACCACATGTCATCCCAAGCAAGACCTTTCTGTATCGAGACCAGGTTTCGATCCTGGGACCTCGGGGTTATGAGCCCCGCACGCTTCCGCTGCGCCATCTCGATCTTTCCCTGCCGTGCCCAACCCAGCATCACGATCGCCTACCGCGCCACCTGCTACGACCTCATGCATGCCGCGTGCAGCTCATCAACCAAGCAACGTGCGGCTGGCTGGCTGGCTGGATGGCGGGGCTCCCATCTATCTACGCACGGACCTACATGCTGTGCGTGTGACTTTATTTGTCATGCGTGCGTGTACGTGCGTGCCTGCTGACAGACAATCAAATGCTGCTGCTGTGGCTCAGAACCCAGCAGCTGCTGCGTGGCCGCCCACTCACTGATGCGCGCGTGCCATGTGTGCGCATGGGCCTCCTGCCTGCCACCGCCGGGCGGGCAAGGATATATAATATACCATCCTTGCCATCCGTCTGTGATACCGCCGCCGACCTACGAGCGGCGTGCACATGTGCATGCCGCGTGCAATGAACCAGCCATTCGTTGGGCGATGGCGAACCCCCTGCGCGTGTAGTACGTACTACCACATGTCATCCCAAGCAAGACCTTTCTGTATCGAGACCAGGTTTCGATCCTGGGACCTCGGGGTTATGAGCCCCGCACGCTTCCGCTGCGCCATCTCGATCTTTCCCTGCCGTGCCCAACCCAGCATCACGATCGCCTACCGCGCCACCTGCTACGACCTCATGCATGCCGCGTGCAGCTCATCAACCAAGCAACGTGCGGCTGGCTGGCTGGCTGGATGGCGGGGCTCCCATCTATCTACGCACGGACCTACATGCTGTGCGTGTGACTTTATTTGTCATGCGTGCGTGTACGTGCGTGCCTGCTGACAGACAATCAAATGCTGCTGCTGTGGCTCAGAACCCAGCAGCTGCTGCGTGGCCGCCCACTCACTGATGCGCGCGTGCCATGTGTGCGCATGGGCCTCCTGCCTGCCACCGCCGGGCGGGCAAGGATATATAATATACCATCCTTGCCATCCGTCTGTGATACCGCCGCCGACCTACGAGCGGCGTGCACATGTGCATGCCGCGTGCAATGAACCAGCCATTCGTTGGGCGATGGCGAACCCCCTGCGCGTGTAGTACGTACTACCACATGTCATCCCAAGCAAGACCTTTCTGTATCGAGACCAGGTTTCGATCCTGGGACCTCGGGGTTATGAGCCCCGCACGCTTCCGCTGCGCCATCTCGATCTTTCCCTGCCGTGCCCAACCCAGCATCACGATCACCTACCGCGCCACCTGCTACGACCTCATGCATGCCGCGTGCAGCTCATCAACCAAGCAACGTGCGGCTGGCTGGCTGGCTGGATGGCGGGGCTCCCATCTATCTACGCACGGACCTACATGCTGTGCGTGTGACTTTATTTGTCATGCGTGCGTGTACGTGCGTGCCTGCTGACAGACAATCAAATGCTGCTGCTGTGGCTCAGAACCCAGCAGCTGCTGCGTGGCCGCCCACTCACTGATGCGCGCGTGCCATGTGTGCGCATGGGCCTCCTGCCTGCCACCGCCGGGCGGGCAAGGATATATAATATACCATCCTTGCCATCCGTCTGTGATACCGCCGCCGACCTACGAGCGGCGTGCACATGTGCATGCCGCGTGCAATGAACCAGCATTCGTTGGGCGATGGCGAACCCCCTGCGCGTGTAGTACGTACTACCACATGTCATCCCAAGCAAGACCTTTCTGTATCGAGACCAGGTTTCGATCCTGGGACCTCGGGGTTATGAGCCCCGCACGCTTCCGCTGCGCCATCTCGATCTTTCCCTGCCGTGCCCAACCCAGCATCACGATCGCCTACCGCGCCACCTGCTACGACCTCATGCATGCCGCGTGCAGCTCATCAACCAAGCAACGTGCGGCTGGCTGGCTGGCTGGATGGCGGGGCTCCCATCTATCTACGCACGGACCTACATGCTGTGCGTGTGACTTTATTTGTCATGCGTGCGTGTACGTGCGTGCCTGCTGACAGACAATCAAATGCTGCTGCTGTGGCTCAGAACCCAGCAGCTGCTGCGTGGCCGCCCACTCACTGATGCGCGCGTGCCATGTGTGCGCATGGGCCTCCTGCCTGCCACCGCCGGGCGGGCAAGGATATATAATATACCATCCTTGCCATCCGTCTGTGATACCGCCGCCGACCTACGAGCGGCGTGCACATGTGCATGCCGCGTGCAATGAACCAGCCATTCGTTGGGCGATGGCGAACCCCCTGCGCGTGTAGTACGTACTACCACATGTCATCCCAAGCAAGACCTTTCTGTATCGAGACCAGGTTTCGATCCTGGGACCTCGGGGTTATGAGCCCCGCACGCTTCCGCTGCGCCATCTCGATCTTTCCCTGCCGTGCCCAACCCAGCATCACGATCGCCTACCGCGCCACCTGCTACGACCTCATGCATGCCGCGTGCAGCTCATCAACCAAGCAACGTGCGGCTGGCTGGCTGGCTGGATGGCGGGGCTCCCATCTATCTACGCACGGACCTACATGCTGTGCGTGTGACTTTATTTGTCATGCGTGCGTGTACGTGCGTGCCTGCTGACAGACAATCAAATGCTGCTGCTGTGGCTCAGAACCCAGCAGCTGCTGCGTGGCCGCCCACTCACTGATGCGCGCGTGCCATGTGTGCGCATGGGCCTCCTGCCTGCCACCGCCGGGCGGGCAAGGATATATAATATACCATCCTTGCCATCCGTCTGTGATACCGCCGCCGACCTACGAGCGGCGTGCACATGTGCATGCCGCGTGCAATGAACCAGCCATTCGTTGGGCGATGGCGAACCCCCTGCGCGTGTAGTACGTACTACCACATGTCATCCCAAGCAAGACCTTTCTGTATCGAGACCAGGTTTCGATCCTGGGACCTCGGGGTTATGAGCCCCGCACGCTTCCGCTGCGCCATCTCGATCTTTCCCTGCCGTGCCCAACCCAGCATCACGATCGCCTACCGCGCCACCTGCTACGACCTCATGCATGCCGCGTGCAGCTCATCAACCAAGCAACGTGCGGCTGGCTGGCTGGCTGGATGGCGGGGCTCCCATCTATCTACGCACGGACCTACATGCTGTGCGTGTGACTTTATTTGTCATGCGTGCGTGTACGTGCGTGCCTGCTGACAGACAATCAAATGCTGCTGCTGTGGCTCAGAACCCAGCAGCTGCTGCGTGGCCGCCCACTCACTGATGCGCGCGTGCCATGTGTGCGCATGGGCCTCCTGCCTGCCACCGCCGGGCGGGCAAGGATATATAATATACCATCCTTGCCATCCGTCTGTGATACCGCCGCCGACCTACGAGCGGCGTGCACATGTGCATGCCGCGTGCAATGAACCAGCATTCGTTGGGCGATGGCGAACCCCCTGCGCGTGTAGTACGTACTACCACATGTCATCCCAAGCAAGACCTTTCTGTATCGAGACCAGGTTTCGATCCTGGGACCTCGGGGTTATGAGCCCCGCACGCTTCCGCTGCGCCATCTCGATCTTTCCCTGCCGTGCCCAACCCAGCATCACGATCGCCTACCGCGCCACCTGCTACGACCTCATGCATGCCGCGTGCAGCTCATCAACCAAGCAACGTGCGGCTGGCTGGCTGGCTGGATGGCGGGGCTCCCATCTATCTACGCACGGACCTACATGCTGTGCGTGTGACTTTATTTGTCATGCGTGCGTGTACGTGCGTGCCTGCTGACAGACAATCAAATGCTGCTGCTGTGGCTCAGAACCCAGCAGCTGCTGCGTGGCCGCCCACTCACTGATGCGCGCGTGCCATGTGTGCGCATGGGCCTCCTGCCTGCCACCGCCGGGCGGGCAAGGATATATAATATACCATCCTTGCCATCCGTCTGTGATACCGCCGCCGACCTACGAGCGGCGTGCACATGTGCATGCCGCGTGCAATGAACCAGCCATTCGTTGGGCGATGGCGAACCCCCTGCGCGTGTAGTACGTACTACCACATGTCATCCCAAGCAAGACCTTTCTGTATCGAGACCAGGTTTCGATCCTGGGACCTCGGGGTTATGAGCCCCGCACGCTTCCGCTGCGCCATCTCGATCTTTCCCTGCCGTGCCCAACCCAGCATCACGATCGCCTACCGCGCCACCTGCTACGACCTCATGCATGCCGCGTGCAGCTCATCAACCAAGCAACGTGCGGCTGGCTGGCTGGCTGGATGGCGGGGCTCCCATCTATCTACGCACGGACCTACATGCTGTGCGTGTGACTTTATTTGTCATGCGTGCGTGTACGTGCGTGCCTGCTGACAGACAATCAAATGCTGCTGCTGTGGCTCAGAACCCAGCAGCTGCTGCGTGGCCGCCCACTCACTGATGCGCGCGTGCCATGTGTGCGCATGGGCCTCCTGCCTGCCACCGCCGGGCGGGCAAGGATATATAATATACCATCCTTGCCATCCGTCTGTGATACCGCCGCCGACCTACGAGCGGCGTGCACATGTGCATGCCGCGTGCAATGAACCAGCCATTCGTTGGGCGATGGCGAACCCCCTGCGCGTGTAGTACGTACTACCACATGTCATCCCAAGCAAGACCTTTCTGTATCGAGACCAGGTTTCGATCCTGGGACCTCGGGGTTATGAGCCCCGCACGCTTCCGCTGCGCCATCTCGATCTTTCCCTGCCGTGCCCAACCCAGCATCACGATCGCCTACCGCGCCACCTGCTACGACCTCATGCATGCCGCGTGCACCTCATCAACCAAGCAACGTGCGGCTGGCTGGCTGGCTGGATGGCGGGGCTCCCATCTATCTACGCACGGACCTACATGCTGTGCGTGTGACTTTATTTGTCATGCGTGCGTGTACGTGCGTGCCTGCTGACAGACAATCAAATGCTGCTGCTGTGGCTCAGAACCCAGCAGCTGCTGCGTGGCCGCCCACTCACTGATGCGCGCGTGCCATGTGTGCGCATGGGCCTCCTGCCTGCCACCGCCGGGCGGGCAAGGATATATAATATACCATCCTTGCCATCCGTCTGTGATACCGCCGCCGACCTACGAGCGGCGTGCACATGTGCATGCCGCGTGCAATGAACCAGCCATTCGTTGGGCGATGGCGAACCCCCTGCGCGTGTAGTACGTACTACCACATGTCATCCCAAGCAAGACCTTTCTGTATCGAGACCAGGTTTCGATCCTGGGACCTCGGGGTTATGAGCCCCGCACGCTTCCGCTGCGCCATCTCGATCTTTCCCTGCCGTGCCCAACCCAGCATCACGATCGCCTACCGCGCCACCTGCTACGACCTCATGCATGCCGCGTGCAGCTCATCAACCAAGCAACGTGCGGCTGGCTGGCTGGCTGGATGGCGGGGCTCCCATCTATCTACGCACGGACCTACATGCTGTGCGTGTGACTTTATTTGTCATGCGTGCGTGTACGTGCGTGCCTGCTGACAGACAATCAAATGCTGCTGCTGTGGCTCAGAACCCAGCAGCTGCTGCGTGGCCGCCCACTCACTGATGCGCGCGTGCCATGTGTGCGCATGGGCCTCCTGCCTGCCACCGCCGGGCGGGCAAGGATATATAATATACCATCCTTGCCATCCGTCTGTGATACCGCCGCCGACCTACGAGCGGCGTGCACATGTGCATGCCGCGTGCAATGAACCAGCCATTCGTTGGGCGATGGCGAACCCCCTGCGCGTGTAGTACGTACTACCACATGTCATCCCAAGCAAGACCTTTCTGTATCGAGACCAGGTTTCGATCCTGGGACCTCGGGGTTATGAGCCCCGCACGCTTCCGCTGCGCCATCTCGATCTTTCCCTGCCGTGCCCAACCCAGCATCACGATCGCCTACCGCGCCACCTGCTACGACCTCATGCATGCCGCGTGCAGCTCATCAACCAAGCAACGTGCGGCTGGCTGGCTGGCTGGATGGCGGGGCTCCCATCTATCTACGCACGGACCTACATGCTGTGCGTGTGACTTTATTTGTCATGCGTGCGTGTACGTGCGTGCCTGCTGACAGACAATCAAATGCTGCTGCTGTGGCTCAGAACCCAGCAGCTGCTGCGTGGCCGCCCACTCACTGATGCGCGCGTGCCATGTGTGCGCATGGGCCTCCTGCCTGCCACCGCCGGGCGGGCAAGGATATATAATATACCATCCTTGCCATCCGTCTGTGATACCGCCGCCGACCTACGAGCGGCGTGCACATGTGCATGCCGCGTGCAATGAACCAGCATTCGTTGGGCGATGGCGAACCCCCTGCGCGTGTAGTACGTACTACCACATGTCATCCCAAGCAAGACCTTTCTGTATCGAGACCAGGTTTCGATCCTGGGACCTCGGGGTTATGAGCCCCGCACGCTTCCGCTGCGCCATCTCGATCTTTCCCTGCCGTGCCCAACCCAGCATCACGATCGCCTACCGCGCCACCTGCTACGACCTCATGCATGCCGCGTGCACCTCATCAACCAAGCAACGTGCGGCTGGCTGGCTGGCTGGATGGCGGGGCTCCCATCTATCTACGCACGGACCTACATGCTGTGCGTGTGACTTTATTTGTCATGCGTGCGTGTACGTGCGTGCCTGCTGACAGACAATCAAATGCTGCTGCTGTGGCTCAGAACCCAGCAGCTGCTGCGTGGCCGCCCACTCACTGATGCGCGCGTGCCATGTGTGCGCATGGGCCTCCTGCCTGCCACCGCCGGGCGGGCAAGGATATATAATATACCATCCTTGCCATCCGTCTGTGATACCGCCGCCGACCTACGAGCGGCGTGCACATGTGCATGCCGCGTGCAATGAACCAGCCATTCGTTGGGCGATGGCGAACCCCCTGCGCGTGTAGTACGTACTACCACATGTCATCCCAAGCAAGACCTTTCTGTATCGAGACCAGGTTTCGATCCTGGGACCTCGGGGTTATGAGCCCCGCACGCTTCCGCTGCGCCATCTCGATCTTTCCCTGCCGTGCCCAACCCAGCATCACGATCGCCTACCGCGCCACCTGCTACGACCTCATGCATGCCGCGTGCACCTCATCAACCAAGCAACGTGCGGCTGGCTGGCTGGCTGGATGGCGGGGCTCCCATCTATCTACGCACGGACCTACATGCTGTGCGTGTGACTTTATTTGTCATGCGTGCGTGTACGTGCGTGCCTGCTGACAGACAATCAAATGCTGCTGCTGTGGCTCAGAACCCAGCAGCTGCTGCGTGGCCGCCCACTCACTGATGCGCGCGTGCCATGTGTGCGCATGGGCCTCCTGCCTGCCACCGCCGGGCGGGCAAGGATATATAATATACCATCCTTGCCATCCGTCTGTGATACCGCCGCCGACCTACGAGCGGCGTGCACATGTGCATGCCGCGTGCAATGAACCAGCCATTCGTTGGGCGATGGCGAACCCCCTGCGCGTGTAGTACGTACTACCACATGTCATCCCAAGCAAGACCTTTCTGTATCGAGACCAGGTTTCGATCCTGGGACCTCGGGGTTATGAGCCCCGCACGCTTCCGCTGCGCCATCTCGATCTTTCCCTGCCGTGCCCAACCCAGCATCACGATCGCCTACCGCGCCACCTGCTACGACCTCATGCATGCCGCGTGCAGCTCATCAACCAAGCAACGTGCGGCTGGCTGGCTGGCTGGATGGCGGGGCTCCCATCTATCTACGCACGGACCTACATGCTGTGCGTGTGACTTTATTTGTCATGCGTGCGTGTACGTGCGTGCCTGCTGACAGACAATCAAATGCTGCTGCTGTGGCTCAGAACCCAGCAGCTGCTGCGTGGCCGCCCACTCACTGATGCGCGCGTGCCATGTGTGCGCATGGGCCTCCTGCCTGCCACCGCCGGGCGGGCAAGGATATATAATATACCATCCTTGCCATCCGTCTGTGATACCGCCGCCGACCTACGAGCGGCGTGCACATGTGCATGCCGCGTGCAATGAACCAGCCATTCGTTGGGCGATGGCGAACCCCCTGCGCGTGTAGTACGTACTACCACATGTCATCCCAAGCAAGACCTTTCTGTATCGAGACCAGGTTTCGATCCTGGGACCTCGGGGTTATGAGCCCCGCACGCTTCCGCTGCGCCATCTCGATCTTTCCCTGCCGTGCCCAACCCAGCATCACGATCGCCTACCGCGCCACCTGCTACGACCTCATGCATGCCGCGTGCACCTCATCAACCAAGCAACGTGCGGCTGGCTGGCTGGCTGGATGGCGGGGCTCCCATCTATCTACGCACGGACCTACATGCTGTGCGTGTGACTTTATTTGTCATGCGTGCGTGTACGTGCGTGCCTGCTGACAGACAATCAAATGCTGCTGCTGTGGCTCAGAACCCAGCAGCTGCTGCGTGGCCGCCCACTCACTGATGCGCGCGTGCCATGTGTGCGCATGGGCCTCCTGCCTGCCACCGCCGGGCGGGCAAGGATATATAATATACCATCCTTGCCATCCGTCTGTGATACCGCCGCCGACCTACGAGCGGCGTGCACATGTGCATGCCGCGTGCAATGAACCAGCCATTCGTTGGGCGATGGCGAACCCCCTGCGCGTGTAGTACGTACTACCACATGTCATCCCAAGCAAGACCTTTCTGTATCGAGACCAGGTTTCGATCCTGGGACCTCGGGGTTATGAGCCCCGCACGCTTCCGCTGCGCCATCTCGATCTTTCCCTGCCGTGCCCAACCCAGCATCACGATCGCCTACCGCGCCACCTGCTACGACCTCATGCATGCCGCGTGCAGCTCATCAACCAAGCAACGTGCGGCTGGCTGGCTGGCTGGATGGCGGGGCTCCCATCTATCTACGCACGGACCTACATGCTGTGCGTGTGACTTTATTTGTCATGCGTGCGTGTACGTGCGTGCCTGCTGACAGACAATCAAATGCTGCTGCTGTGGCTCAGAACCCAGCAGCTGCTGCGTGGCCGCCCACTCACTGATGCGCGCGTGCCATGTGTGCGCATGGGCCTCCTGCCTGCCACCGCCGGGCGGGCAAGGATATATAATATACCATCCTTGCCATCCGTCTGTGATACCGCCGCCGACCTACGAGCGGCGTGCACATGTGCATGCCGCGTGCAATGAACCAGCCATTCGTTGGGCGATGGCGAACCCCCTGCGCGTGTAGTACGTACTACCACATGTCATCCCAAGCAAGACCTTTCTGTATCGAGACCAGGTTTCGATCCTGGGACCTCGGGGTTATGAGCCCCGCACGCTTCCGCTGCGCCATCTCGATCTTTCCCTGCCGTGCCCAACCCAGCATCACGATCGCCTACCGCGCCACCTGCTACGACCTCATGCATGCCGCGTGCAGCTCATCAACCAAGCAACGTGCGGCTGGCTGGCTGGCTGGATGGCGGGGCTCCCATCTATCTACGCACGGACCTACATGCTGTGCGTGTGACTTTATTTGTCATGCGTGCGTGTACGTGCGTGCCTGCTGACAGACAATCAAATGCTGCTGCTGTGGCTCAGAACCCAGCAGCTGCTGCGTGGCCGCCCACTCACTGATGCGCGCGTGCCATGTGTGCGCATGGGCCTCCTGCCTGCCACCGCCGGGCGGGCAAGGATATATAATATACCATCCTTGCCATCCGTCTGTGATACCGCCGCCGACCTACGAGCGGCGTGCACATGTGCATGCCGCGTGCAATGAACCAGCCATTCGTTGGGCGATGGCGAACCCCCTGCGCGTGTAGTACGTACTACCACATGTCATCCCAAGCAAGACCTTTCTGTATCGAGACCAGGTTTCGATCCTGGGACCTCGGGGTTATGAGCCCCGCACGCTTCCGCTGCGCCATCTCGATCTTTCCCTGCCGTGCCCAACCCAGCATCACGATCGCCTACCGCGCCACCTGCTACGACCTCATGCATGCCGCGTGCAGCTCATCAACCAAGCAACGTGCGGCTGGCTGGCTGGCTGGATGGCGGGGCTCCCATCTATCTACGCACGGACCTACATGCTGTGCGTGTGACTTTATTTGTCATGCGTGCGTGTACGTGCGTGCCTGCTGACAGACAATCAAATGCTGCTGCTGTGGCTCAGAACCCAGCAGCTGCTGCGTGGCCGCCCACTCACTGATGCGCGCGTGCCATGTGTGCGCATGGGCCTCCTGCCTGCCACCGCCGGGCGGGCAAGGATATATAATATACCATCCTTGCCATCCGTCTGTGATACCGCCGCCGACCTACGAGCGGCGTGCACATGTGCATGCCGCGTGCAATGAACCAGCCATTCGTTGGGCGATGGCGAACCCCCTGCGCGTGTAGTACGTACTACCACATGTCATCCCAAGCAAGACCTTTCTGTATCGAGACCAGGTTTCGATCCTGGGACCTCGGGGTTATGAGCCCCGCACGCTTCCGCTGCGCCATCTCGATCTTTCCCTGCCGTGCCCAACCCAGCATCACGATCGCCTACCGCGCCACCTGCTACGACCTCATGCATGCCGCGTGCAGCTCATCAACCAAGCAACGTGCGGCTGGCTGGCTGGCTGGATGGCGGGGCTCCCATCTATCTACGCACGGACCTACATGCTGTGCGTGTGACTTTATTTGTCATGCGTGCGTGTACGTGCGTGCCTGCTGACAGACAATCAAATGCTGCTGCTGTGGCTCAGAACCCAGCAGCTGCTGCGTGGCCGCCCACTCACTGATGCGCGCGTGCCATGTGTGCGCATGGGCCTCCTGCCTGCCACCGCCGGGCGGGCAAGGATATATAATATACCATCCTTGCCATCCGTCTGTGATACCGCCGCCGACCTACGAGCGGCGTGCACATGTGCATGCCGCGTGCAATGAACCAGCCATTCGTTGGGCGATGGCGAACCCCCTGCGCGTGTAGTACGTACTACCACATGTCATCCCAAGCAAGACCTTTCTGTATCGAGACCAGGTTTCGATCCTGGGACCTCGGGGTTATGAGCCCCGCACGCTTCCGCTGCGCCATCTCGATCTTTCCCTGCCGTGCCCAACCCAGCATCACGATCGCCTACCGCGCCACCTGCTACGACCTCATGCATGCCGCGTGCACCTCATCAACCAAGCAACGTGCGGCTGGCTGGCTGGCTGGATGGCGGGGCTCCCATCTATCTACGCACGGACCTACATGCTGTGCGTGTGACTTTATTTGTCATGCGTGCGTGTACGTGCGTGCCTGCTGACAGACAATCAAATGCTGCTGCTGTGGCTCAGAACCCAGCAGCTGCTGCGTGGCCGCCCACTCACTGATGCGCGCGTGCCATGTGTGCGCATGGGCCTCCTGCCTGCCACCGCCGGGCGGGCAAGGATATATAATATACCATCCTTGCCATCCGTCTGTGATACCGCCGCCGACCTACGAGCGGCGTGCACATGTGCATGCCGCGTGCAATGAACCAGCCATTCGTTGGGCGATGGCGAACCCCCTGCGCGTGTAGTACGTACTACCACATGTCATCCCAAGCAAGACCTTTCTGTATCGAGACCAGGTTTCGATCCTGGGACCTCGGGGTTATGAGCCCCGCACGCTTCCGCTGCGCCATCTCGATCTTTCCCTGCCGTGCCCAACCCAGCATCACGATCGCCTACCGCGCCACCTGCTACGACCTCATGCATGCCGCGTGCAGCTCATCAACCAAGCAACGTGCGGCTGGCTGGCTGGCTGGATGGCGGGGCTCCCATCTATCTACGCACGGACCTACATGCTGTGCGTGTGACTTTATTTGTCATGCGTGCGTGTACGTGCGTGCCTGCTGACAGACAATCAAATGCTGCTGCTGTGGCTCAGAACCCAGCAGCTGCTGCGTGGCCGCCCACTCACTGATGCGCGCGTGCCATGTGTGCGCATGGGCCTCCTGCCTGCCACCGCCGGGCGGGCAAGGATATATAATATACCATCCTTGCCATCCGTCTGTGATACCGCCGCCGACCTACGAGCGGCGTGCACATGTGCATGCCGCGTGCAATGAACCAGCCATTCGTTGGGCGATGGCGAACCCCCTGCGCGTGTAGTACGTACTACCACATGTCATCCCAAGCAAGACCTTTCTGTATCGAGACCAGGTTTCGATCCTGGGACCTCGGGGTTATGAGCCCCGCACGCTTCCGCTGCGCCATCTCGATCTTTCCCTGCCGTGCCCAACCCAGCATCACGATCGCCTACCGCGCCACCTGCTACGACCTCATGCATGCCGCGTGCACCTCATCAACCAAGCAACGTGCGGCTGGCTGGCTGGCTGGATGGCGGGGCTCCCATCTATCTACGCACGGACCTACATGCTGTGCGTGTGACTTTATTTGTCATGCGTGCGTGTACGTGCGTGCCTGCTGACAGACAATCAAATGCTGCTGCTGTGGCTCAGAACCCAGCAGCTGCTGCGTGGCCGCCCACTCACTGATGCGCGCGTGCCATGTGTGCGCATGGGCCTCCTGCCTGCCACCGCCGGGCGGGCAAGGATATATAATATACCATCCTTGCCATCCGTCTGTGATACCGCCGCCGACCTACGAGCGGCGTGCACATGTGCATGCCGCGTGCAATGAACCAGCCATTCGTTGGGCGATGGCGAACCCCCTGCGCGTGTAGTACGTACTACCACATGTCATCCCAAGCAAGACCTTTCTGTATCGAGACCAGGTTTCGATCCTGGGACCTCGGGGTTATGAGCCCCGCACGCTTCCGCTGCGCCATCTCGATCTTTCCCTGCCGTGCCCAACCCAGCATCACGATCGCCTACCGCGCCACCTGCTACGACCTCATGCATGCCGCGTGCACCTCATCAACCAAGCAACGTGCGGCTGGCTGGCTGGCTGGATGGCGGGGCTCCCATCTATCTACGCACGGACCTACATGCTGTGCGTGTGACTTTATTTGTCATGCGTGCGTGTACGTGCGTGCCTGCTGACAGACAATCAAATGCTGCTGCTGTGGCTCAGAACCCAGCAGCTGCTGCGTGGCCGCCCACTCACTGATGCGCGCGTGCCATGTGTGCGCATGGGCCTCCTGCCTGCCACCCGCCGGGCGGGCAAGGATATATAATATACCATCCTTGCCATCCGTCTGTGATACCGCCGCCGACCTACGAGCGGCGTGCACATGTGCATGCCGCGTGCAATGAACCAGGCATTCGTTGGGCGATGGCG